>CM062810.1:578673258-579980758 GCA_031772625.1 Pinus tabuliformis
AAAAGAACCAAAAGATTGAACATCTATTGATAAAAATGGGAAGATCTGCAATTCCCTGAACATTGGGTTGTAAATTACTCCAGGCCACAAATTCCCCGAAATATCACTTCTGCCAACATAACTGAAAATGCTTCCAATGCAGTCATATCCTTTCCTCGCAGGTCAACTATTGATGGAGAAGAATAGACGCTGCTTGTAAAACATCCAAATACTACAGAGATCCTTCCACTGTCGATACCGCTGTTCATCATCATCCTTTTCTTCTTGTAAACATCCACAGCTTTTCGAATTAGCTCAGCTTGTTAATTTTTATTCTTTAGAACTAAAATGTCCAGATTGTACAAATGTCATAAATCTGCTGACCCTAGCCGAACAGAATGTTCATCTGCACCATAATCCTCGCACTGGTGTTGCTCCTCCATCCACTTCTATCAGCTCATGCCCGAATCCTAAATGTTCTGATATTCCTTTCCCACATGAGCCTGAGCCCGATTCAGATCATGTTCTCATGATCCATTCAATAGAAGAAGAAGACCCTAGGCTTACTCAGATGATTTGCTTAATGAGACCAGCAAAGCCAAGGTATGGGTTGGGGAAACTTGAACAATCAGAACTGATTCCAGAATGCAGATTCAAACAGATTCCTTCTGACTGTAAAAAGCCTGCAGTCATGGAAATGCATAAGTTTTTTGCACTTATGGATGGATGCTTAAAATCACAAATCAGTTCTAAATGGATGAAAGAAATGTTGAATTGGGATTTGTATACAAATCCTCAAGCAGATGAATTTGACCAAGGATATACCCCAGATCAGAAAAGAAAGTTAGCAACAGACTGGAAACACTATATGGAAGTAAATAGTGTTTGGATATCCTTCTACTCATGGAAAGATAAAATTGCTCCTATAAATGTTTTAACTGGTGCTATTTCTAGCAGTATGACTGATAAGCATGGATGGACTGCAATTGATGGATCCACAGTTGAAACCCCTACTACTTTTCCCCCATATAAAGGAATCATCTTGGGAGAAAAAACAAATGCAGCCAAAGCCATCCCCTGGTTCAAAAGATGATAATGCCTTAGGAATTGATGGTAGAATTCAAAAGGCTAGTGAACAGTTAAATTGGACCAATACTGCTCTAAAGGGTCTAGAAATGAATATGGCTAAAGCAGAAGATGTAAAGAAGCAAGTAGATATTGTACAGTCTTCTCTCAATTGTGTAAATTCTTGTTTGAATAATTTACAATTTGATTCCAGCATGACTTGTTCTTACACCAAGGAATCATTGAATAAGATTGAAGAAATAGGAGAAAACTTAGTTGGACATATTGATGTAACTAAGACACTCCTTACTGGCTTAAATGAGAAATTTGAAAGGATGCAGGTCACAAAAGTTGAAAAGCCAGTTCCAAATTCTTTCCTGGTAAAAAGAAATATAAAGATTGAGAATCCAATAAGGAATGTACAGAATTCCCTCTGCTGTTCCCCAAAGAAACTATCTCAAAGACTGATGAGTCTGAACACATCAGTATTGCTTCCTTATTCAGGGAACCAGAAACAGAAGAACAAAAATCTCAGGAAACACAAATCCTCCCAATCTATGAGCCTCTTGAACATAGATTTTCCAGATATTCTGCTACTGACATTGAAGGGAAGGGAAAATTGCCTGAAGCACATACTTTCTTCCCTGATTCCCACAGAGAATGGAACATAGACAACATGAGCATTGGCCAAATTCGCCAGATGATTGATTTAATGTATACTGAATATAAACTCATGTGTCTTAGAGGAAAATCAGAGCTAGATGCTTGCAGAACCATCATCCAATGTTTTACAGGTACTCTTCTCAGATGGTGGGAAACTGAATCTTCTCCTAAACTTATTGAGACCATGGAAGCAGAAGTGCTCAAGGATGAAAAAGGAGATGTTATTCATAATCCTGATGGTACTGTAATCAGCAATATGATTGGTGCGCTAACATCAATGATTCTAGAACATTGGTGTGGCTGTGAGACAGAAATTGCCAACAAACATGAGGTCATTTTGATGAACCTCAAATGTCATAAGATGTCTCAATTTGATGATTTCCATAGAGATTGGATGCAGCGAATCTATGAGGTGAAAGATTCCAAAAACTTGCTCTGGAAGCAGGTATATCTAGCTGCTCTACCCTCTAGATTTGTTGACTATATTAGATTGCAAGAAATTTTTCAGTTACCTTTTGAGTCTTATACATGGGGAGAAATTTATTCCCTTATTACAAAGACACTGGTAAGTCTTTGTACCAGCTCGAAGGTAAACAAGTCTTTGGAAAAACTGTCCAGACTGCCAGATAGAAAGTCCATTTGCAGCAAATATGGACTGACAATAGATGACCCATTGGTCAAAAAGAGAAAGTCTAGGAAGAGGGCCAAAAGAGAATTCAAAGAGACTTTCTACAAAAATCGAAGGGATTATCCAAAAATAAAAGGAAGTATTCTACAAGGGATAAAAGCCATAAAAAGAAGGGCCACTACAAATATATCCCAAAAACCCATTATTATACTCCTTCTGACATCCACCTGCATACATCCAAGCAAGAAAAATGGAACAAAATTACTTGCTGGTTGTGTGGCCAGACTGGACATACAGCTTCAAGATGTCCCCAAGGCGAAGAATCAAAGCTTAATAAGGGAAAAAAGACAGCTGTTTATGCTCAAAAGGCTAAACAGGTTAAGAAAGAGCATTCAGGCCCAAGCTTTTGTCTGAGATGTAAATCAAAGACCCATGCTACAGAAAGGTGCCCAAATCTTATTATCAAAGACTCAGCTCAACATCACCAATTAGAGGAATCGTCTCTTGATTCTTTTAGCACTTCAGAAGAAGAATTTCAAGTTAATATGGGCCAGTATACTGATTCTGAATCATCTGAATGTTCTTGCTATAATTCAGAAGAATGTGCATGTCATATATTTTATGAAGATGACTCTGAATTTTTGTACAGTTCCAGCGAAGAAGAAGAAGAAAGAACAAAGCTTCCTAAAGAAAAAGTCCTAATGGCATCTGCTGAAGAAGAGGCAGAAATGAAGATTTTATCACATATTAGGACAATGGAAGAAGGACCCATGAAGAACCGCCTGATAGAAGCATTCACAGATCAGCTTAAATCAAAAGCCTCAAAAGAATCAGGTAAGAGACCTTTGTTTGTCGATGCATCCTATGAAAGGAACACTAAGTCTTTCCAAATGCATCACCAGAAACCAGGGAAAGTAAGATCCCTGACTTTGGGAGAAGTGAGTGGTGAAATTCACCAACTCAAAGCAGAGATTTCTGCAATCAAAGCTCAAATTGCAGAAATTAAGAAAGGCAAGGACATTCAAGAAGAAAAAGAAGAAGAATCCTGGAACACAACAGCCCATAGCCAAGAAATTCAAGTTGCTGAAGGAAGGTCAGACCCAAATTTTGGCTTTCAAGATATGAGATTGTTTACCATCACATATCAGCAACATCATGTCAAGGTAAAAATCTGTATCCAAGGCCAGATATTTTTCATGACTGCATTATTAGATTCTGGTGCAGATATTAATATTCTTAATGTCAGAAATGTTCCAGCAAAATATTGGGTCTCTGCTGAAAGAGAAGTTGTAGGCCTAGGAAATAAGAAACTCAAATATGAAATTCCTAGAGCTTCACTATGTTTTGATACCCACTGTGTATACATGAAATTTGCCATAGCAGACATCCCTGTTGATTGTATATTAGGGAATGTCTTTTTAGCTGCAGTAGAACCTCATGGGTCAGCCAGGTTGAAAGGAAGTAAAGCTGGTTATTTTATTTCTGTACCCACATCTAAAGGTAGAAGAAAAAGAATTGAGCTTCCTTATGTTTCAACCCCAAGAGTTTCTACAATGGTTCAAGCCATGCAGAAATTAGACAAAGCAGAATCTTTGCTATTAGATCTTAAAGATCTAAAAAGCACATTGAGAGTAGAAGAACAGCTGAAACTACCTCAAATTAAAAGAAAAATCCAAGAACTGAAAGAAAAGATAGAAGAAAAATGTTGTTCAGAAGAACCAAATGCTTTTTGGCACAAAAAGCAACATACCATTAAGTTGCCCTATAAAGAAGGATATACAGGAAAGCCCTGTAAAAGCAGAGCAATCCCTATGAGCCAAGAATACAGAAAACTATGCCAAAAAGAAATCCAGCAATTGCTCAACAGAGGATTGATCAGAGAATCCACTAGCCCCTGGAATTGCTATGGATTCTATGTAAACAAAAGAGCTGAACAAATTAGAGGTATCCCTAGACTTGTGATAAATTACAAGCCTCTAAATTCAGTTTTGGCCGATGATACTTATCCCATTCCACATAAAGGAGATTTGATCAGGAGAATTGCAGGAGCCAAAATATTTTCAAAATTTGATTTAAAAGCAGGATTTTGGCAAGTTGCCATTGATGAGGGAGATAAGTTCAAAACTGCTTTTAGTATTCCTGCAGGGCACTATGAATGGAATGTCATGCCTTTTGGTCTTAAAAATGCTCCTTCAAAGTTTCAAAAGGTCATGGATGATATTTTCAAGCCATATTTTGATTGGCTACTTGTATATATTGATGATGTTTTAATTTTTTCCAAAAATATTGATGATCACTTCAAACATGTAAATATTTTCATGAAGTTGGTCAAGAAAAATGGGCTTGTGCTTAGCAAAAAGAAAATAGAAGTATTTCAGACTTCTATAAAGTTCTTAGGCCACCAGATTTCCAATGGACAAATCTCTCTGCAACAACATGCCATTGACTTTGCAGACAAATTTCCAGATGTCTTAAAAGACAAGACACAACTGCAAAGGTTCCTTGGCTGCCTAAATTATGTAAGCAGCTTTTATCAAGACTGTGCCAGTGACAGAAAAGTTCTCAATAAGCGGCTTGGCAAAAATCCCCCTCAATGGTCAGACGCCCATACCAGAGCAGTGCAAGAAATCAAAGCAAAGGTAAAGTCTTTGCCTATACTGTATATAGCAGATGATGAGGCATTCAAGATAGTTGAATCTGACGCCAGTGACATAGGCTGGGGTGGGATTCTAAAACAAAAGGTTGACAAGGAAGAACAAGTGGTACAGTTTGCCTCAGGAGTATGGAATCCAGCAGAACAGAATTACTCTGTTATTGAAAGAGAAGTGAAAGCTGCATGGAATTGCATCAGCAAGTTTGCAGTATATCTAATAAGCAAACATTTTCTTCTCAGAACAGATGCGTCAGCAATGAAGAAAGTCCTATCCAAGGACATCAAGAAACCAGAAGAAGCGAAGTTTGCCAGATGGCAGGCGCTCTTTGCAAATTTTGATTTTTCCATTGAGCACATCAAAGGAGAGGAAAATTGTCTTCCTGACTTTCTCAGCAGGGAATACCTTGAACAAAACACAACACATATCATGATGATTATTACTGAGTGGGACCAGCACCAAAAACAAGAAGTCTTGAGAACCATTCCAGATAATCAAGACTGGGATACATACAGGGACAACTGGAGACCCACATGGCAATTAAGGAACACAAAAGTCCTTGATGCCAACTTGCAGCCTCACACTGATCTACAACACTATGTACCTGAAAGAAAGGTGTACCCAAAGGGCAGAAAATGGATCCATGATATGATGTATGAAAAAGCAAAAGCAGATGCTAGAACAGCAAGAAGGGCCCTAGAAACAAATTTTCATGACATTGGAGGTATCTGGCACCATGGAGGTCGTGACACAGGAATCTATGAAAGCTATTATTGCATCTACCGAACCAGAGACTTGTGGATCAACCAACCCCAAGTCCAACCATGTGCTCGATGGCCCAGAAATGATCCCAAAGTAATGTTCCCTGACACAGTTTATGATTTTTCAGATTATAAAAAGCTGTGGTGGGACTTCATGAATATTGATGACAGAGAAGAAACCCATTACACAAAGTTGAAATTCAGTACAATGGCAGCATCCCAGAAAAATCTACAATGTGAATGGTTTCAGAATTGGTGGACAGATTACGGAGTGAACAGAACAGCCATGGACCCAGTATATCATGAAGGATATGAAAGAAAATACTGTTACAGATGTTTTGAGTACAACATCGGGGAATGTTTTCATCGCATATACAACACAGTCAAAGAAATGACAGCCCAAGAGTGGGATCCTTTTCACATGACAAATTATTCCCTCCAGGAATACATGAGAGAGCACTTAGAATGGTATGTCCTAACCAAAGTCCAGCATCAAATCATACTGGGTAAACCCATGATAGTCCGAAGGATTTATACAAAGGCATGTGATGATCTACTTTATAAAAGAAACAGATTCCCTGATCTGACTGTATTTTGATTACGTACCAGTCACAAGGGCTTAATTGTGACCAGAGTTCCCGTGGTCTTTACTGTTTAAAAGCTTCCACAGTGTAAATATTCTTATCTAGTCTTTTCCCGTGGGCTTTTTGTACAAAAGTATCCACTGTGTAGATAGCCATAATGTCCGAATCTACTTTACAGACTATATCTCATGCGTTACCCGAAAGCAATTATTCGGTCTGTTTTAAGGACCCGAATATTTGTGCGGACGTCGCTCTGATAAAGACTGAAAAGAAATGATTCTTTAAGCTTTAAGTCATTTCTGTCCGACCAACAGTAATGTTTGTCCCCCCTTCTCATCCTATATAAGAAGGGTAAGGTTCATTTGTTGGGCAGCGGCATTTGAAGAGTCTTGTGTGTGTGTTTGAGTCGAGTGTTCTCCTGCTCTGCATCTGCGGACATCCAGTCTGATCTGCTTGCAACACGAGAAATCACTCAAAGTCCTTAGTTGGTTTGAGAAGCCTGCGTATCAGTGTGCTCGGCACTGATAAGAAGCTAAAGTGGCCGAACCATTAGAAGAGTCAAGTGTTTGGGTGTTAAGTCTGATTCTGAGACAGAGCCTATACCTCGCCAGAAGCTTCCGGTAGTAACTTGCTTAATTTTGAGCTGTGAAAAGTCCGGTAAATGCGAGATTAGTCTATCTCTGTATAGAATCCATTTCTATAAAAGCTCTGTGAGCATCCTGTAAGAATTTTCTCCATTCTGAAATAAAATGAGTATGCCATTCTGTTATTGAGTACCTCTGTGCATTTAAAAGTCCGCTGTGGTAGAAGTTTTCTCTGTGCTTTCATCCCAAGTTCGCAGGAAGTTCGCGAAAAGATCGAAGGGACACCAAGGCCATTTGAAGGCGTGGACGCGTTGTTGAGGTCGTGAGAGTGTGAAAGATCCAAGTAGGTTCACCACTGGTTCATCAGGAGTTGGCTACCAGAGAAATACGAAGAGACACAGAGAAAGAGCAAGCTCGTGACAGGAGCCCCTGCTTGAAATTGGTATCAGAGCCAGTAACGTCTGGTTCTAAAGGTTGGTACTCAGATCCATATTGTTTTAAGTAAGAATGGAGCCATTCAGAAAGTCTGTTTCTTATCGAGATCTTGAAGAAGATGATTCCATTCAGAAGAAAATCCTCTTAAAGAAATGTTTGAAAATAGTTCAAGTAGAACCTTAAACTCTGCAGAACTTACTTATGAGGAATTTCAGCCTTCTGCAAGATGGGCTTTACCAGATATAACACCCTCTGAAGTCTATAGTGATTTAGCTCCTTTCCATCTAATTGCTGCATCTAGAATTAGCATTAAAGAGTCTGTTAGTCAAGTCCAGGAGAACTCTGAGAGTATTCAGACAATACCACTGCTAAATCCGCAGGCCTAACAAGCAGAAGCAAAAAGGTTAAAGACAAATTATCTACATCTTGGTTGCATTCGGGTTGGCATCAATCCTTTGGTCCATAAAGGATTAAAAACATTTGTGCTTGCTACTGTTAGAGACCTAACGCACAACAGATATACAGATTCAATAATCGGTGGAATTGTAGCCCCTTTGTCTGATGGCCCTGTATACTTTGATTGTTTCCCAAACTTTTCCATATATGTGTTTGATGAAACCATTAAAGATATCTTACAGCTGCAAATCCATACTACGGGTTTTGATATGAAGAGAAAGAGGAACAATATAGCCATCCAGACCAAAGCCTGTTTCAGACATACCAACACTTTATGGCCAGCAATCCGTCATACTCCCAGTCGAGATTCCAAATCAAGTGTGGTAGTCAAAACTGACCCAAAGAACCAAAAGATTGAACATCTATTGATAAAATGGGAAGATCTGCAATTCCCTGAACATTGGGTTGTAAATTACTCCAGGCCACAAATTCCCCGAAATATCACTTCTGCCAACATAACTGAAAATGCTTCCAATGCAGTCATATCCTTTCCTCGCAGGTCAACTATTGATCGGAGAAGAATAGACGCTGCTTGTAAAACATCCAAATACTACAGAGATCCTTCCACTGTCGATACCGCCTGTTCATCATCATCCTTTTCTTCTTGTAAACATCCACAGCTTTTCGAATTAGCTCAGCTTGTTAATTTTTATTCTTTAGAACTAAAATGTCCAGATTGTACAAATGTCATAAATCTGCTGACCCTAGCCGAACAGAATGTTCATCTGCACCATAATCCTCGCACTGGTGTTGCTCCTCCATCCACTTCTATCAGCTCATGCCCGAATCCTAAATGTTCTGATATTCCTTTCCCACATGAGCCTGAGCCCGATTCAGATCATGTTCTCATGATCCATTCAATAGAAGAAGAAGACCCTAGGCTTACTCAGATGATTTGCTTAATGAGACCAGCAAAGCCAAGGTATGGGTTGGGGAAACTTGAACAATCAGAACTGATTCCAGAATGCAGATTCAAACAGATTCCTTCTGACTGTAAAAAGCCTGCAGTCATGGAAATGCATAAGTTTTTTGCACTTATGGATGGATGCTTAAAATCACAAATCAGTTCTAAATGGATGAAAGAAATGTTGAATTGGGATTTGTATACAAATCCTCAAGCAGATGAATTTGACCAAGGATATACCCCAGATCAGAAAAGAAAGTTAGCAACAGACTGGAAACACTATATGGAAGTAAATAGTGTTTGGATATCCTTCTACTCATGGAAAGATAAAATTGCTCCTATAAATGTTTTAACTGGTGCTATTTCTAGCAGTATGACTGATAAGCATGGATGGACTGCAATTGATGGATCCACAGTTGAAACCCCTACTACTTTTCCCCCATATAAAGGAATCATCTTGGGAGAAAAAACAAATGCAGCCAAAGCCATCCCCCTGGTTCAAAAAGATGATAATGCCTTAGGAATTGATGGTAGAATTCAAAAGGCTAGTGAACAGTTAAATTGGACCAATACTGCTCTAAAGGGTCTAGAAATGAATATGGCTAAAGCAGAAGATGTAAAGAAGCAAGTAGATATTGTACAGTCTTCTCTCAATTGTGTAAATTCTTGTTTGAATAATTTACAATTTGATTCCAGCATGACTTGTTCTTACACCAAGGAATCATTGAATAAGATTGAAGAAATAGGAGAAAACTTAGTTGGACATATTGATGTAACTAAGACACTCCTTACTGGCTTAAATGAGAAATTTGAAAGGATGCAGGTCACAAAAGTTGAAAAGCCAGTTCCAAATTCTTTCCTGGTAAAAAGAAATATAAAGATTGAGAATCCAATAAGGAATGTACAGAAATTCCCTCTGCTGTTCCCCAAAGAAACTATCTCAAAGACTGATGAGTCTGAACACATCAGTATTGCTTCCTTATTCAGGGAACCAGAAACAGAAGAACAAAAATCTCAGGAAACACAAATCCTCCCAATCTATGAGCCTCTTGAACATAGATTTTCCAGATATTCTGCTCCTGACATTGAAGGGAAGGGAAAATTGCCTGAAGCACATACTTTCTTCCCTGATTCCCACAGAGAATGGAACATAGACAACATGAGCATTGGCCAAATTCGCCAGATGATTGATTTAATGTATACTGAATATAAACTCATGTGTCTTAGAGGAAAATCAGAGGTAGATGCTTGCAGAACCATCATCCAATGTTTTACAGGTACTCTTCTCAGATGGTGGGAAACTGAATCTTCTCCTAAACTTATTGAGACCATGGAAGCAAAAGTGCTCAAGGATGAAAAAGGAGATGTTATTCATAATCCTGATGGTACTGTAATCAACAATATGATTGGTGCGCTAACATCAATGATTCTAGAACATTGGTGTGGCTGTGAGACAGAAATTGCCAACAAACATGAGGTCATTTTGATGAACCTCAAATGTCATAAGATGTCTCAATTTGATGATTTCCATAGAGATTGGATGCAGCGAATCTATGAGGTGAAAGATTCCAAAAACTTGCTCTGGAAGCAGGTATATCTAGCTGCTCTACCCTCTAGATTTGTTGACTATATTAGATTGCAAGAAATTTTTCAGTTACCTTTTGAGTCTTATACATGGGGAGAAATTTATTCCCTTATTACAAAGACACTGGTAAGTCTTTGTACCAGCTCGAAGGTAAACAAGTCTTTGGAAAAACTGTCCAGACTGCCAGATAGAAAGTCCATTTGCAGCAAATATGGACTGACAATAGATGACCCATTGGTCAAAAAGAGAAAGTCTAGGAAGAGGGCCAAAAGAGAATTCAAAGAGACTTTCTACAAAAATCGAAGGGATTATCCAAAAAATAAAAGGAAGTATTCTACAAGGGATAAAAGCCATAAAAAGAAGGGCCACTACAAATATATCCCAAAAACCCATTATTATACTCCTTCTGACATCCACCTGCATACATCCAAGCAAGAAAAATGGAACAAAATTACTTGCTGGTTGTGTGGCTAGACTGGACATACAGCTTCAAGATGTCCCCAAGGCGAAGAATCAAAGCTTAATAAGGGAAAAAAGACAGCTGTTTATGCTCAAAAGGCTAAACAGGTTAAGAAAGAGCATTCAGGCCCAAGCTTTTGTCTGAGATGTAAATCAAAGACCCATGCTACAGAAAGGTGCCCAAATCTTATTATCAAAGACTCAGCTCAACAGCACCAATTAGAGGAATCGTCTCTTGATTCTTTTAGCACTTCAGAAGAAGAATTTCAAGTTAATATGGGCCAGTATACTGATTCTGAATCATCTGAATGTTCTTGCTATAATTCAGAAGAATGTGCATGTCATATATTTTATGAAGATGACTCTGAATTTTTGTACAGTTCCAGCGAAGAAGAAGAAGAAAGAACAAAGCTTCCTAAAGAAAAAGTCCTAATGGCATCTGCTGAAGAAGAGGCAGAAATGAAGATTTTATCACATATTAGGACAATGGAAGAAGGACCCATGAAGAACCGCCTGATAGAAGCATTCACAGATCAGCTTAAATCAAAAGCCTCAAAAGAATCAGGTAAGAGACCTTTGTTTGTCGATGCATCCTATGAAAGGAACACTAAGTCTTTCCAAATGCATCACCAGAAACCAGGGAAAGTAAGATCCCTGACTTTGGGAGAAGTGAGTGGTGAAATTCACCAACTCAAAGCAGAGATTTCTGCAATCAAAGCTCAAATTGCAGAAATTAAGAAAGGCAAGGACATTCAAGAAGAAAAAGAAGAAGAATCCTGGAACACAACAGCCCATAGCCAAGAAATTCAAGTTGCTGAAGGAAGGTCAGACCCAAATTTTGGCTTTCAAGATATGAGATTGTTTACCATCACATATCAGCAACATCATGTCAAGGTAAAAATCTGTATCCAAGGCCAGATATTTTTCATGACTGCATTATTAGATTCTGGTGCAGATATTAATATTCTTAATGTCAGAAATGTTCCAGCAAAATATTGGGTCTCTGCTGAAAGAGAAGTTGTAGGCCTAGGAAATAAGAAACTCAAATATGAAATTCCTAGAGCTTCACTATGTTTTGATACCCACTGTGTATACATGAAATTTGCCATAGCAGACATCCCTGTTGATTGTATATTAGGGAATGTCTTTTTAGCTGCAGTAGAACCTCATGGGTCAGCCAGGTTGAAAGGAAGTAAAGCTGGTTATTTTATTTCTGTACCCACATCTAAAGGTAGAAGAAAAAGAATTGAGCTTCCTTATGTTTCAACCCCAAGAGTTTCTACAATGGTTCAAGCCATGCAGAAATTAGACAAAGCAGAATCTTTGCTATTAGATCTTAAAGATCTAAAAAGCACATTGAGAGTAGAAGAACAACTGAAACTACCTCAAATTAAAAGAAAAATCCAAGAACTGAAAGAAAAGATAGAAGAAAAATGTTGTTCAGAAGAACCAAATGCTTTTTGGCACAAAAAGCAACATACCATTAAGTTGCCCTATAAAGAAGGATATACAGGAAAGCCCTGTAAAAGCAGAGCAATCCCTATGAGCCAAGAATACAGAAAACTATGCCAAAAAGAAATCCAGCAATTGCTCAACAGAGGATTGATCAGAGAATCCACTAGCCCCTGGAATTGCTATGGATTCTATGTAAACAAAAGAGCTGAACAAATTAGAGGTATCCCTAGACTTGTGATAAATTACAAGCCTCTAAATTCAGTTTTGGCCGATGATACTTATCCCATTCCACATAAAGGAGATTTGATCAGGAGAATTGCAGGAGCCAAAATATTTTCAAAATTTGATTTAAAAGCAGGATTTTGGCAAGTTGCCATTGATGAGGGAGATAAGTTCAAAACTGCTTTTAGTATTCCTGCAGGGCACTATGAATGGAATGTCATGCCTTTTGGTCTTAAAAATGCTCCTTCAAAGTTTCAAAAGGTCATGGATGATATTTTCAAGCCATATTTTGATTGGCTACTTGTATATATTGATGATGTTTTAATTTTTTCCAAAAATATTGATGATCACTTCAAACATGTAAATATTTTCATGAAGTTGGTCAAGAAAAATGGGCTTGTGCTTAGCAAAAAGAAAATAGAAGTATTTCAGACTTCTATAAAGTTCTTAGGCCACCAGATTTCCAATGGACAAATCTCTCTGCAACAACATGCCATTGACTTTGCAGACAAATTTCCAGATGTCTTAAAAGACAAGACACAACTGCAAAGGTTCCTTGGCTGCCTAAATTATGTAAGCAGCTTTTATCAAGACTGTGCCAGTGACAGAAAAGTTCTCAATAAGCGGCTTGGCAAAAATCCCCCTCAATGGTCAGACGCCCATACCAGAGCAGTGCAAGAAATCAAAGCAAAGGTAAAGTCTTTGCCTATACTGTATATAGCAGATGATGAGGCATTCAAGATAGTTGAATCTGACGCCAGTGACATAGGCTGGGGTGGGATTCTAAAACAAAAGGTTGACAAGGAAGAACAAGTGGTACAGTTTGCCTCAGGAGTATGGAATCCAGCAGAACAGAATTACTCTGTTATTGAAAGAGAAGTGAAAGCTGCATGGAATTGCATCAGCAAGTTTGCAGTATATCTAATAAACAAACATTTTCTTCTCAGAACAGATGCGTCAGCAATGAAGAAAGTCCTATCCAAGGACATCAAGAAACCAGAAGAAGCAAAGTTTGCCAGATGGCAGGCGCTCTTTGCAAATTTTGATTTTTCCATTGAGCACATCAAAGGAGAGGAAAATTGTCTTCCTGACTTTCTCAGCAGGGAATACCTTGAACAAAACACAGCACATATCATGATGATTATTACTGAGTGGGACCAGCACCAAAAACAAGAAGTCTTGAGAACCATTCCAGATAATCAAGACTGGGATACATACAGGGACAACTGGAGACCCACATGGCAATTAAGGAACACAAAAGTCCTTGATGCCAACTTGCAGCCTCACACTGATCTACAACACTATGTACCTGAAAGAAAGGTGTACCCAAAGGGCAGAAAATGGATCCATGATATGATGTATGACAAAGCAAAAGCAGATGCTAGAACAGCAAGAAGGGCCCTGGAAACAAATTTTCATGACATTGGAGGTATCTGGCACCATGGAGGTCGTGACACAGGAATCTATGAAAGCTATTATTGCATCTACCGAACCAGAGACTTGTGGATCAACCAACCCCAAGTCCAACCATGTGCTCGATGGCCCAGAAATGATCCCAAAGTAATGTTCCCTGACACAGTTTATGATTTTTCAGATTATAAAAAGCTGTGGTGGGACTTCATGAATATTGATGACAGAGAAGAAACCCATTACACAAAGTTGAAATTCAGTACAATGGCACAATCCCAGAAAAATCTACAATGTGAATGGTTTCAGAATTGGTGGACAGATTACGGAGTGAACAGAACAGCCATGGACCCAGTATATCATGAAGGATATGAAAGAAAATACTGTTACAGATGTTTTGAGTACAACACCGGGGAATGTTTTCATCGCATATACAACACAGTCAAAGAAATGACAGCCCAAGAGTGGGATCCTTTTCACATGACAAATTATTTCCTCCAGGAATACATGAGAGAGCACTTAGAATGGTATGTCCTAACCAAAGTCCAGCATGAAATCATACTGGGTAAACCCATGATAGTCCGAAGGATTTATACAAAGGCATGTGATGATCTACTTTATAAAAGAAACAGATTCCCTGATCTGACTGTATTTTGATTACGTACCAGTCACAAGGGCTTAATTGTGACCAGAGTTCCCGTGGGCTTTACTGTTTAAAAGCTTCCACAGTGTAAATATTCTTATCTAGTCTTTTCCCGTGGGCTTTTTGTACAAAAGTATCCACTGTGTAGATAGCCATAATGTCCGAATCTACTTTACAGACTATATCTCATGCGTTACCCGAAAGCAATTATTCGGTCTGTTTTAAGGACCCGAATATTTGTGCGGACGTCGCTCTGATAAAGACTGAAAAGAAATGATTCTTTAAGCTTTAAGTCATTTCTGTCCGACCAACAGTAATGTTTGTCCCCCCTTCTCATCCTATATAAGAAGGGTAAGGTTCATTTGTTGGGCAGCGGCATTTGAAGAGTCTTGTGTGTGTGTTTGAGTCGAGTGTTCTCCTGCTCTGCATCTGCGGACATCCAGTCTGATCTGCTTGCAACACGAGAAATCACTCAAAGTCCTTAGTTGGTTTGAGAAGCCTGCGTATCAGTGTGCTCGGCACTGATAAGAAGCTAAAGTGGCCGAACCATTAGAAGAGTCAAGTGTTTGGGTGTTAAGTCTGATTCTGAGACAGAGCCTATACCTCGCCAGAAGCTTCCGGTAGTAACTTGCTTAATTTTGAGCTGTGAAAAGTCCGGTAAATGCGAGATTAGTCTATCTCTGTATAGAATCCATTTCTATAAAAGCTCTGTGAGCATCTTGTAAGAATTTTCTCCATTCTGAAATAAAATGAGTATGCCATTCTGTTATTGAGTACCTCTGTGCATTTAAAAGTCCGCTGTGGTAGAAGTTTTCTCTGTGCTTTCATCCCAAGTTCGCAGGAAGTTCGCGAAAAGATCGAAGGGACACCAAGGCCATTTGAAGGCGTGGACGCGTTGTTGAGGTCGTGAGAGTGTGAAAGATCCAAGTAGGTTCACCACTGGTTCATCAAGAGTTGGCTACCAGAGAAATACGAAGAGACACAGAGAAAGAGCAAGCTCGTGACAGGAGCCCTTGCTGAGATCGAGATGTTAAATGCGTCTGAATCGAGATCTTTTTATGTCGAGATAAATGGGGAAAAACGGTCTGACATCATTACTATGGTATCAGATTACTCTGCCCTAGAGCTAACATTCGTATCGGATAAAGCGGATACCTTCCAATTTGACTTGTACAAGGCCATCAATTCGACCCGTGGTCCTCTACTGAACGCCTTTGAGTTTTTCGAGATACTTGATACGGAACGGGCAACATATTCACAAGATGGTAAGGGTTCTAACTATTCTACCCTATATTGTAATTACTAATTATTTTTTCAAAAGTCATACTGTAATTACTTGTATTATAATTCAATGTCTAACAAGTTAGTTTTTAAACCCAGTTGAAGCTCTTGAAGCGGTCAAGGGCAGGTTTAACATAAAAGATTGGATTTCCGATCCTTGCTTTATGATGGGGTGGGAAGGAATTATCTGTACTCCTGATAACAGCTCTTGGGCCATGAGAATTGTGGAAATGTAAGTTTAATTCTTCGATTTGTTTACAGTTCACTACTTGGCTGAAATTGTGAAACTGAAATGGTAAGACCTTAACGCAATCTTCTTCTTGACAGAAACTTATCCAGAAGGAATCTTAAAGGATTGGTTCCGAAGGATATTGGACAGCTGAATGCAATCGTTAACCTGTAAGCTGAATTTTCATTTTTTGCTATATTCAATCCTCATAGTGAATATTTCTAGTATAAAATACTACAAATACACATGACTACTATAAAATGTTTTCATGTACTCCTTTCATAAAAACACGAAATGTTCGTCTTCCCCTGGTTGTAGTGAAATCATTCATGGCTTGTATCATGGCTATTCTTAAAATTTTGCGATAATTCTTAGTCGTGGCATTGATCGATTTGTGCCGAAATTGCCAGGTCACTTGATAATAATTATCTGATGGGCCCCTTCCCAAATTTGTCCAATTTAACCAAGTTGGAGCGATTGTAAGTACTCCCTTCTAAACATAAACGTTCACCTTGTTGGTTCTTTTTTCTTGAGCACATCCATTGTCATTTTTCAAAGAAAACTGCGGCCATTTCTCGCTTGTTGTGCAGACATCTGCAAAACAACAACCTCAGCGGTAGTGTTCCGGAGTGGCTATCAGAGCTCAAAAATCTTAAAGAGTTGTGCGTCTATCTGTCCTTTCTCTTTCTCGAATTAAAACAGAATTAATTACTGGTAACTTATATCATATTTATTTTTTGTCATCTGTGACAGGTTTATAGAGAACAACAATTTTAGTGGTGTAATTCCTCTGCAGCTTCTGGACATGCCTTCATTGGAACTGAAGTAATCTAATAATCTATATTTTATTAGCTTTTTTTCAACGTTAATTCCGATTCTAACAGTTTGATATTCAAAATTAGGGAAGGAACGTCCGCACACAATGTTAAGCAGAAATGGGTGAAATTCTGTGTAATCTCACTAGGTAAGTTCATAAGTTCAGTGACTATCTTTATATTGTGTTCTCCAGATATTCTGGGAATCAGTACCTATGTATGCACGAGGGCGAATGTATCAAAAAAATTCAGGAAACCAGAAATAATTTAATGAAGCGCAAAGCTGTCCTCGGAATAACAATAAGTGGAGCTTTATTAATGGCTTTGTCGTTAATGACGGGTATTGCTGTATACTGGAAAAAACTAGGGAAAAAAACGTACCTTCACGAAGGTCAGCAAATGACTTGAATTCTAGGAAATTCTAATAGCCCAAGTTTACAATAGGAAGCAGCCTACCAGTTTTCTTTCATAATTAATAAATTTACCGAATTGCAGAATCCTCAACGATTACGGTGCCAAATCCAATAATATCCCGTGCCTTTAGTTTCGAAGAGATAGTTGCAGCCACAGAAAACTTTAGTCGGAAAATTGGGCAAGGGGGCTTTGGATCAGTGTTCTTTGGAAAGCTGCCGGAAGGGCAAGAGATAGCAGTGAAAGTGCTCTCATCGTTCTCCAAACAAGGTGTTCAAGAGTTTATGAATGAGGTAAGTCTGAGATTCATACAATATTTAACATGATTCAATTTCTGTATTTGTTTATTTAATTTCATTGTAGTTTAGCTGCACTTATAGGTGACAAGGAAAAACCAAAATTTATAGTAATCAATGAGTGTCGCTGGATTTGCTTGATTAACAGATCGATCTTCTTTCTAGAGTCCACCATAAAAACTTGGTATCTTTACTTGGCTACTGTGATAAGTCTAGAGAGCTTATGCTCATCTATGATTACATGTCTGGAGGATCCCTAAGTGACCGCCTTTATGGTAAATATATATCTCACAGATATTGTCTGATTGAGTTGCTGCATATTAATATCAATACTAATATCAATTTTAAATTTATTTTCCAGGACCTGGTGCAGAAGTTTCCAAATTAAATTGGACAACAAGAATGAAGATAGCATTAGATGCAGCCCAGGGTAACGCCAATTCAGTGGATTTTTCTATAGCTCTTTCTATATAACTAAATATAATTAAATAGGTCGATCTTTACTTTATCTTCCAAATCGTACTTAACCAGATTTCTTCTCTGATCGACCTGCAATTTATGTTTAAAGGACTGGAATATCTGCACGTGGGTTGCACTCCAAAGATACTTCACAGGGATATAAAGAGCGCTAACATTCTTCTAGACAGCAATTCGAATGGAAAATTGGCTGATTTTGGTCTGTCAAAGATGATGGCAAATGATGGGGAGATTACTCATGTTACCACTGCGGTGAAAGGAACTCCAGGATACCTCGATCCAGAGTAAACTATACATATAATTTTCACTTTCTTTGCAATATTGCTCAAACTTAATCAAAATCAATTGAGTGTCAGGAGCAGAGGAAAATGTTAATTTTTGTAGGGGAATGCATTTACAGGTATTTTCGCACACACATGTTGACTGAAAAGAGTGATGTATATAGTTTTGGAGTGGTTTTGTTAGAGATCATCTGTGGAAAACCGCCAATAGATATAAAACTTCCTGAAGAGGAACGTATCCTCATCCAATGGGTAAGAAATCGATAATAATTTAATGCAGCATGCCCCACTTAACAATATAATACATGATTTTGAAGTGTATTTATATATGTAATGTATATTATATATGTAATGTATAGGTGACGCGGTTTGTTATGGATGGAAATCCTGGCGAAATAGCGGTTTTCGCAGACAAGAAGTTGGATGGAAACTATGACATCAATTCGATCACCCGTATGGCCAAACTAGCACTCAGATGTGTCAGGAATAGACCATCATCCAGGCCCAACGTGAGTGAAGTAGTTGCAGAGATAAAAGAGGCTATCATACATGAGAATGGCAATAATGCTACACTTCCAATTTCAGAAAGCAGTGGAGATTTGCAACTCGCACCCCTTGATTCCGGAGTGAGGTCCAGCGGCATCAAAGATATGCAGAGGGATGATAATAGCTCCAACCTCGCTCAAGTAGGAATATGAGTTGTAATGTTAAACAGTATGCGCTTAGACTGGTCAAGGCAGCAATGTACATACCTAATTTTTTTAATGTCATTCATTATTTAGCATATCATGTTAATGCGCATATATTTCATTTTTTTTAATAGACGATGCATATTGGATATCAATTTAATATTAGATGGACCTGTATAACGACTTATACTTGATAAGAAGAAATAAAAACATGGATACTCTGGTTCACATTTCTGGAATCAATTATCACCACCGTCTGTGCGGCCATTCACGTTAGGATCAAAGGATGAGTCAGAGAATCTTTTGTCTCGTGTCAAAAAATTAAAAACTCATAAACTATCGCACCCAAAACTGGAGATCGAAATGTAGACAGGTTTAATGAGTGAGAGGAATATTAATGTGATAAAAGGAATATTTATATTATATTTTCCTATACTCTTTAAACACATAGTTGTTGGTTGATAAAATGATGATTGCTTTATAGGTGAGATACCTGAGTAGGATTTTCCCTTTCTCGTATTTTAAACGTGTCTCAGAGATTTAATGTACAAAAAAATTGGGTTTTTAATATTCTTGATATTGATAGGTTAAACAGATGATTCTGGTAAATGTTTTATTTAGCATCACTACAACATCGTGGTGGTAATGTTACTACTGTATTGTTTTGTTTTGTTTTTGTGTTTTTCTTTTTCCACATTATTACTAAATATTTTTTTGGTTTATTTCCCAAAAATAACATATTCTTATTTGTAAAAATAACATTTTTTAAAAATTGAAAAAAATTTAAAAGAATGATTTAATTATTAATAGTTTACCTTTATGAGGGGAATTATTTACCATGTTTCTCCATGGCCTTTGCCACAATCAAATAAAGAGAGTTGAGGTTTAAAAGTTAACTTACACGTGACACAAAAGAGATAGCATGAAAAAAGTAAAATACGAACAGACATCGAACAAATTATAATTTTAAAAAGTTGAAGACCACAGTTTGGACTTGGACAAGGTAGCCCCTCAAACTTACTTTCGACCAAATCATAAGTATGTTTTGAATTTAACTCATATTTTTTTTCAGATCCAACCATGAATCCTGTGACACTAAGACAAAAAAAAAAAAAAAACTTATGGAGAACAAAATCAACACTTAACTTTTGCGCTTAATTTAAAATGCTATTTTGTTTTTTACAAATTAATTTATAAAGAAATTTAATAAATAAGTAATAAAGTACTTAGAAAATAAATAGTAGAAATATACCTAAACCAAACATGGTGGAAAAGGCATGAGAGACTTTCCTATAGTCTCTCATTATGAATTTTTCTCCCTTCAAATAATGTTTATGATACATATAAATACATGAGCAAGGTGTCTCAAGATAGTGCATTTATATTGAACAAACTTGGTTGAGATACATTCTCAACAAAACACTAAGCTAGGAGAACTAATTGGAGAGAATCTCTCATTCTAACTGAACTCCCTAATTTGAGGAACTAACTCCTATTTCTCAAGATTTGATTTATTTAATTATAATTTGGGATTTATAATTGTTTTATTATGAGAGCCAGGCTAACATTCCTCCCTCAATGATAAATCCAAAATAAGAACAAGGAACCCTCTTCCAAGTTCTCAAGTTGATCCTCAAAAGACATTTGCCTAAAAAACTGCCAAAGCTAGATGCTGAAGAAACTGCAATATGAATAGACCATGAGTAAGATGCATGTTTGATTCATCTCTAAATGTCGCTTGTCAACTCCATCACGTGCCAAGATGCAAAAGGATCCAACTGTCTTTTGCTTGAAATCAGCATCTTGTGTCCATTGAAAAAATTTGATGAACATCCACTAGCGTATTTGCTTTTCCACTGACAAAAGTTGATGAATTCCCATTGGCGGATCTGCTGATGATGATTTCCCACTGGCTGATGATGTTGAAAAACAACTCACTGTTGCTTTTGTTGTGTTTGAAAATTGTTCACTGTTGACTTTGCTATCGATTATCCACTGACGAATTTTTTGATGCTCACTCGCTGATGAAAATGCCCACTGGCTACTTCGCTAATGTTGTCGAGACTTTCAATCTGACAACCACTGTCAATTTCATTGGCATTTTCCCCCTTTTGTCAGCTGAAAGGAGAGATAATCTTTTTCAAATTATTTCTAAACCCTGCCCCTTCAAGTGTAGGAGTGCTTCATTGGTGTACTCCCCCGTTCAACTACACGAGAATACCATCTTCATTTTTACTTTTGGCTGCAATATGTGTGAGTGAATTCAATTGTAAAACTTATACAATCTTCTGACCGTGGATGACCATTTCCAGGGATCAATCATTGAATAATTGATCTTCAATCTGTTTGATTGTTGTTGTTTGTCGCATTGTGCTGATGAATGATTTGACTTGCCACAATGGTGACAAGGGTGGAAATCAAAACACTGGTCTTCCAGATGACCAGTTTTTTTGGCATTGAAGGGATTTTGGTTTTGACTGCAACTTCAGTTTGCGCACATGTCTGTTTGTCTGCAACTTTAGTTTGTGTGTATTTCTGTTTGTCTTCAACTTTCTCAGAACTAGCCGATGTGATTTGTGCAAGAAACCCTGCACTGACAAACTTAATGGGCCTTCAATAATATGGGATATGCAAGTTGTCATCTTTGAGATACCCTAAGCCCTGTCGATTTATGTTACTTTAGATTTCTTAACATGGCTTGATGACTGGTTTGGAAGAAAGTTGAACTAGATGAGGGACCACTTCGACACTTGAATTTGGTTGGATCAGTGACTTGGAATCACCAATTGTATTTGTATTGTTCAAAGACTTAGAAGCATCACTCTTTGCTAGCAACTCAGTTCTTTGTAGTTGTGACTCCAGTTGAAGGAACTCAATCATTTCATGTGCATGTTGAATATGCGCTTGAATATCAGCAAGAGTTGTTTTGTTGATGTTCACCATGTCGCTAGCTGATGATAAAATCAAATTGTTAAGAATTTGGGACAATTGAATGTGTGTTGTCATGTTAGCTTACTCACTTTGAAAATACTTGCTAGAGTTTTATAACTTGGTTGCTTGAACTCTTGATTTTATGCTCGCTTGATGATGATCACTTTGCTTGAAGGATTCATTGACACTTTGTGAATACTTCAATCAACTTCACACTGGCTCGTTCGCTGTAGATGTCATAAATCAAGGGAGTGTGTCATTCAAGGGCTTGATTTAATGCTCACTTGAAGAATAGAATACTAGAATTCACACTCGTTTGATGATGTTTTTTTTCTAGATGGCTTGCTTGAACTTTCTTGATTAATTACTCACACTTTGTGCTTTCTTGAATGTACTCACTGAATGTGCTTATTTTGAAAAAGGAAGGGTGTTAAAATCTACCGAAAATGCACCCAAGAGACAAATGACAAGTTCAATCTTGATGACTCAGTTGAAGACTTACTTGACTTAATGTATTCACCTTAACAATTCAAATTAAGGTTTCAGTTACAACTGAGAATGCACCTGTACAATTCAGTTAAAAAAAATTATTTGCAAGTGAAAGAAAAAGTGTCGATCATGTTGATGTCGTCTTGGTTTGAAATGCTTGATTTTGTAGCGTCCTTAACTTGATTGCTTTGATTACATGATGTGAAATGTGCTTGCTTTGAAGATCATCTTATCAAATTGATGATGTGATGCTTTGTGCTTGTGTACTTCAGCTTGATTACAGGAGCTTGATTAAGCGTTCTTATACTTAAGCTTGCTTATGTGCATGTAGTTGTTTAAGCATAATACAAAGAGAGCGTTTTGATAATCTAAATACAAGTCATGCACACGCATTCATTACACACAGTGTACTGAAGATCCCCTTATTGAATTTTAGGTGGATCTAGGACACAAGCACTACAAAAATTATGATTTTATTAATTACTAGAGTACATTCTTCAATGTCACAACTTTGTCGTGGGAACTTCTCAATAAGAATGTCACGCTGGCAAACTTTGGAAGCAAATTGTCTTTAAAAACTACTTGCACTGACTCAAGCACTCTCAAAATAAAATATTACTTTGAATTACAATAATGACTTTCACTTATCACTCCAAATACAAAAATAAATTTATCTTATCACTCTAAATACAAAATATGCCCTCACTATTACATACCACTCTTATCCCTCCATAAAAAAATTATGATCACTCTTTAAAAAGCCTTTATGATCATGCTTTTACATACTTTCCATTAAAATAATGTAATGAACTTTATGAAGTCACTTTATAAAAACTGATTAAATTTTACATACTTTCCATTAAAATAATGTAATGAACTTTATGAAGTCACTTTATAGAGAGTGATTAAAGGCTTCCTTTTAAACTTAAAAAGTATACGCACCATTCGATTCCTTTGAGATATCAATCGTTGAATTTGGCTTTAACGAAAAATTTTCCACTGTATACCTTGAATGGTCATCGCTATTCACATTTACCCATTCAAAATGTGTTTATTATCAAACTTCCCAGCAAAGTCATTGAGGTTTCATGAACCAAAAACAATCAAGGCAAGGCAACAAAGTCATTGAGGTTTCATGAACCAAAAACAATCAAGGCAAGGCAAGCATGTATTCCAGCAAAGGCAACAATGATTTTTGGGTTGACCATTCACCCTGTTCATCACTATTGATCTACGTGGAAATAATACTTATGACAGACTCCACGCAGGTGCTCTTTTGACACTCCGCTCCACTACACTCGAAGCTAAAAAATGACAGACTCCACGCAAGTACTCTTTTCACCACACAGATTTTCTCCATCACAGATCTCCACATGCAGGTACGCTCTTCTGCACTCCAAATAATATTTTCTTCCGTAGTAATGGCTTGAAGATGAATGGAAAGTTATTACCTTAAATTATAGTGTTCTCAGCTCTTGTAGAGTAAAATCTGTAGCCTCCTGTCGTGACTTCTGGTATCCTCTCGCCAAGATCCAGAGCAGCTCCTTCTGATCCGAAAATGTTGCTGGGAGATCCATGCTATGACTTCCACGTTCCAAGATGTAGTATCACAAGCACGCTCCTCACCACAAGCACAAACAACCTTTATTTTTGGTCTCTACCGGAATGTTGCTAACCACAGGGACTATCCCGGGAGCGCAGGAATCTCAAAATTTGGTGTGGAAAATTCCATGAACCCATACCATAGCTTGAATCTCTTCTACGATTTTGTCAATATTCAGAAAAATGATTGCTGTCAAACTGCATTTCAGAAAAACTGGAGGCTTATGGAAGCGTGAAGCAATCTCTAAGAAAATAAAATTAAATTACACACTGTAAATTTTCTATTCAAAAAACTAGCGGCCTATGACCACAATTTTAATCTCCTCTACGATTTTGTTAATATTCAACACAAAATGTATGGCTCTCTTAAGAAAACTCAGCCTTGCACTATCGAATTTCGACTCGCTGTAATGATCGGGAGGCTGTGGTCCAGATTTGACTATGGTTTCAAACTTGAAATTCCCTCACAACGATGACCAGTTGGGAAGTCATTTGACCATCAAGCTTTCAAATGCCATCGAATTTGAAAACACATCTGAAAATTGTGATATCTTTGAGGGCATAGGCGATATATGAAAATTGCGATATCAAATTTGGCTTCTTTCACTCAACGCTTCGAAAATACCCATCATTTATGAAAGATCCTCTTTTCTTTGAGAGGATATCTCTCAATGGTCAGGTTCACCTCGAGCTTTTTGTGCAGGTTTGGATGTTGCTGCTATAAAAGAAGATCACTCAAGAAAGAAACTCCCTCTCCTTGCTTCCACGGTGTCGTCAGCACTCTTTCCTTCAAATCAACTCATTTAGACAAACAAATGATCCAGTGAGGAAATCCACCACGTTGCCGCTGCATCCATTCGATCATTCGAATTGGATGAATGCTTGGTTGCGATTCGATCCAACATTGACCTTGGCATTGACAATTTTCCTGAAAAACTTCCCAGTTCGATAAGCTCTTCCTCCATACACTCACAACAAATCACTAAGGTGCAGTATCTTCGGTGGCGACCCAGTGTACGGCAACTACAACTGGCTAGCTGTGGAATCCATTCTACCCAAGCTTCAATTAAGAGTTTCCAGGCACAGAAATTAAATTATATAGATTTGAAATGTTCAGACCCTAAAAACTAAAAATTGTTGAAATCTAATTTCAATGTAGCCGTACGCTCCCCAAAACCGCCAGCAAAAACCACAAACCCGGTTTAAAGATTTCTCGGACCGCCTACCTGCAGAGAATGGTTTTCGTACACAAGGGCCCGAGAAAATGTGGATCCAACACGTGGTTCAACCCTGACGTAACGCAACGTCATTTTCTCGGAGGATAAAGTTCAACACTTGTTGGTCTTCCGATATTGCCCTCCACCGTCGGATGTGCTCCACCTTCTTCAACCGTTGATTGCCCGAAGCTGCTCCAAACCTGCATACGACAAACATTAAATTCATAGCGTGGAGTAAATCAAAGTTTTGTTGACCATACGTTTAATTAATGAAATGTCATAGTGGTAGGTAGTATATTGAAGTTTTCATATATTGCACGTAAATCTTTTTTTATGGAGGTATGGGCGCATATGCTCATTAATTAAGTTTCGTATGGGATATGGGCACGTTTTAATATTTTTTTATATTTACATACGGCATGTATTGAATGTAAAAAAAAACGTATGTAATAAGTCTTTTATGTTTTGAGTGTTGACTTTTTTTTGTAAGTGTTGCACACGGGAGGAAAAGAAATCATTCTTCACAGCAGTGAAAAAGAATGATGGCGCAGTAAAAAGAAAAATACACAGCAGTGTGTAAAAAGACAAGAACCAGGTGATGTAATTTTTGGAGTAACGAAAAACCATGTGTGGGTTTTTCACAAGCAGTGCATAAAGAAAGTGGTGGAGCGTTTTTTTTGTAACTGTGTAAGTTTTGCTTTTACAGCCGTATGTAAAATTGTTTTACACCAGTAAATGTGAATGGAGGTTTTACAGCAGTAAATGTTAATGGGAATCTTTCCAGCAGTGTAAATTCTCATATGGAGACACAGTGAATGTTTTTTTTGTTTTAATGAATAGAAATATTTTATGATGTTGAAATACTCTGTCTCTCAGTGAAATTTTTGTGTCTTCCTCTGCACAAAAAGATCCTGGAGTAAAGGTAGAAACAGAGCATTGCCTCTGTGTGTTTGAATGTTTGGTTTTTGGTATTTTCCCCATTAAAAATACCCAACAGTGGTATCAGAGCAGGCTTAGGCTCTTTAAGGAAGTTAAAGAAGCTGAAGGGAGAAGGTTGTTGCTGCAGCAAAACTTCTCAGGCAGACAGAAGACTCAGACAACAAAGGGTTCAGGTATTTCTCAAAGATTTTTCTTTGTGTTGCTGCTGAAAGAGACAGTCAGTTTTTTTTTAAATACACAGTCAAGGAATGGCCAGCACAAGCACTGGTATGGGTATGTTTAATACCCAGCTCCCACAGTTTAATGGGAAGAATTATGACTACTGGTCTATAACTATGAGAGCCTTGTTTGCTTCTCAAGATTTATGGGAAATAGTTGAAGATGGTTTTGAAGAACCAGCAAATGAAACTGTGTTCAATGCATTAACTCAGGGAGAGAGAGATCTCCTGAAGAACAATAGGAAGAAGGATGCAAAGGCCATTTTATTGTTGCATCTAGCAGTAGACCAGAGTATATTTCCAAGGATAGCAGCAGCTAAAACATCACACAATGCATGGGAAACCCTCAAGACAGCCTATCAAGGCATGGAGAGAGTGAAGACAGCAAAACTACAATTGCTGAGAAAGGATTTTGAAAACTTGAAAATGAAGGAGTCAGACAACATTGAATCATTCTTCACTCATGTGATTGGTGTAATCACACAAATGAGAACTCATGGAGAAACCATTGAAGACAGAAGAATTGTGGAGAAAATATTGAGGGTCTTACCCTCAAGGTTTGATGCCATAGTCACCACCATTGAAGAGACAAAGGATCTCTCAAGTTATTCAGTTGATGAGCTACATGCATCACTGATAACACATGAGCAGAGGTTGAGTAGGAATGAAAACTCATCTCTTGAGCAAGCCTTCAAGACCCAGATGTCCTTTGGAAGAGGAAGAGGTCAAGGCAGAGGAAACAAGAGAGGAAGAGGCAGAAGCCAGAACAGAGGTGGAAGGAACAGCCCAGCAAATGCACAAGGAAGAGGCAGCAATCCAAATCAGAACCAAGGTCAAGGCAGCAGCCAACAAAGAGATCAGTATCAGGCTCAAGGACAAAGGTATGATAAATCTAATGTTCAATGCTATTATTGCAAAAAGTATGGTCATTATGCTAGTGATTGTAGAAAGAAACAGCATGATATGAACAGCAGACAAAATGCAAATGTTACAAGAGAAAACAGCAGTCAAGAAAATGTCCTGTTAGCTTGTAACATGGCTGAAACACATAGTGAAGACATATGGTTTTTAGACTCAGGTTGCAGCAACCATATGACAGGGAATATAGCCCTCTTCTCAGCCTTAAATCAGAATTTGAAATCAGAGGTCACACTAGGAACTGATAGTAAAGTGTCTGTTATGGGAAAAGGGGAAGTAAAAATATTTACAAAACAAGGAGAAAGGAAAACCATAGCAGATGTCTACTATGTCCCCGGAATGAGATGTAACCTATTGAGTGTTGGACAGCTTATCCAAAAGGGTTACAATGTTTACTTTGTAAATGATGTGTGCACCATCATGGATATACCACCCAGCAAAAGATGCATTGATGAAGTGAAGATGACAAGGAACAGGATGTTCCCTCTCCGGATCAGGGCAGACATGAAAAACAAAGGTGAAATTGCAGCAGTCACCCAAGAGGCCTTCCAAAGCGTGCCAAAGGATGAGAACTGGTTATGGCACTTGAGATTCGGGCATCTAAATTTTGGAGGTCTGAATTTGTTGAGCAGAAAAGGAATGGTAAAAGGATTACCATTGATAGAGAAACCGAACAGCCTATGTGAAGGCTGCATTTTGGGAAAACAACACAGAGAAATTTTTCCATCAGGGAAGAGCATAAGGGCAAAGGAACCCTTAGAGATCATCCACTCAGATTTATGTGGACCAATGCAAGCTCCATCATTAGCTGGCAGCCTATATTTCTTAACATTCATTGATGACTGTACAAGAAAGACTTGGATATATTTCCTTAAAAACAAAAGTGAAGTGTTTGAGAAATTCCAAAATTTCAAGGCATTTGTTGAAAACCAAAGCGGGCTGCATATAAAAGTTTTGAGAACTGATAGAGGAGGTGAGTATATCTCCAAGGAATTCCTAAGATTTTGTAGAGAAAATGGAATTCACAAACAGTTTACAGCAAGGTACACTCCGCAGCAAAATGGAGTTGCTGAAAGGAAGAACAGGACCATCATGGATATGGCGAGGAGCATGCTAAAGGCAAAGCATTTGGGAAATGACTATTGGGCTGAAGCTGTACATTGTGCAGTTTATATATTGAACAGGTGTCCTACAAAAGCAGTCATGAACAAAGTGCCAGAAGAGGCATGGAGTGGGAGAAAGCAAGGAGTCACCCACATGAGAGTTTTTGGATGTGTGGCCTATGCACACATTCCGGATCAGCTAAGGAGGAAGTTGGACAGCAAAGGGGAGAAATGCATCTTCATTGGATACAGTGATGAATCCAAAGCCTACAGGTTGTACATTCCATCTACCAAGAAGTTCTTTGTCAGCAGGGATGTTCAATTCATTGAAGAGGAAGCTTGGGATGGAAGCATAGAGAAAACAGTCAATGTTAAAAACTGTTTGTCTCATGATGAAGATGAAGAGGAAGTGGCTGAAATGAATCCCCAAACAACAACGCCAACACAAGGACAGCAAGGTACACCATTGAGGATCAATGAGAGTGCTTCTCCAAGCACACCACAAGGAGGAAATTCAAGTGCATCTTCAAGCACTTGCACACCAAGTGAACGAGGTAAGAAATTTAGAAATCTAAGTGACATTTATGATGAAGGAATGAATTCCTTATTTGCCTTGTATTGTCATGTTGATGATCCTATTCATTTTGAAGAAGCTATTAAAGATAGGAAATGGATAGAAGCTATGGATGAAGAAATGAATGCCATAGAGAGAAACAAAACATGGGATTTGATTGAGTTACCAAAAGGCAAAGAAGTCATTGGTGTGAAATGGGTCTACAAGACCAAGAGCAATGCTGAAGGCAAGATTGAAAGGCATAAAGCAAGGCTGGTTGTCAAGGGGTACAAGCAGCAGTATGGGAGAGATTATGAGGAGACTTTCGCCCCGGTTGCAAGAATGGAAATCGTGAGAGCAGTGCTGTCCATAGCAGCTCAAAACAAATGGAAAGTCTACCAAATGGACGTGAAGTCAGCATTCCTAAATGGAGTGTTAATGGAAGAGGTTTATGTGGAACAGCCTCTCGGATATGAGAAGAAAGGAGAAGAGCACAAAGTGTGCAGATTGAAGAAAGCTCTTTATGGGCTGAAGCAAGCGCCAAGAGCATGGTACAGCGGGATAGATTCATATCTATTGGATAATGAATTCGACAAATGTGAAGGAGAACCCACAGTCTACATCAAGGAAAAGGATGGTAAGATTTTAATTGTTGTCTTATATGTTGATGATGTGATTTTCACAGGTAATGATGATCAGCTCATTGAGAATTTTAAATCAGTCATGAAGGATGAATTTGAAATGACTGACATGGGTTTGTTGAGATACTTCTTAGGCATAGAAGTAGATCAAAATGAAAAAGGAATTTTTATATCTCAAGCAAGATATGTAAATCAAATTTTGAGCAGATTTAAGATGGAAGAATGCAAGGCAGCAATCACTCCCACAGTGATGGGATTAAAGCTCAGCAGAGAGGACAGCAGCAAGGATTTTGATCCTAGCTTGTATAAAAGTATTGTAGGCAGCCTTATGTATTTAACAGCTACTAGGCCTGATTTAATGTATGCTGTTAGTTTGATTTCCAGATTCATGGAGAGGCCAAAGGAGGCACATTGGCAGGCATCAAAGAGAATTTTGAGGTATGTCAAAGGCACCAAAATGTTTGGAATTTTATATCATGCCTCAGAACATTCAGATTTGGTTGGATACACAGACAGCGATTGGGCTGGAAGTGTAGATGATCGGAAGAGCACTTCCGGTTATGTTTTTAATATGGGTTCAGGAGCCATTTCATGGGCTTCTAAGAAGCAGTCCATTGTAGCATTGTCTACAGCAGAGGCTGAATATGTGGCAGCTACAGCAGCAGCATGTCAAGGAGTTTGGATGAGAAGAATGTTGAGAAGCTTAGGCCAAGAGCAGGCAAAAGCGACAGTGATTTTTTGTGACAATAGCTCAGCTATTGCTTTGTCAAAGAATTCAGTGTTTCATAAGAGAACGAAACACATTGATACAAGGTTTCACTACATCAGAGAATTGGTGAACAATGGAGAAATTGTCTTGGAACATTGCAGGACTCAAGAACAGGTTGCGGACATCTTGACAAAGCCGCTGGATCAGAGAAGCTTTGAATTTTTAAGGAAGTGTCTAGGTATGACCGAATACCCAGCTGTTGAAATTAAAGGGGAGTGTTGAAATCTAATTTCAATGTAGCCGTACGCTCCCCAAAACCGCCAGCAAAAACCACAAACCCGGTTTAAAGATTTCTCGGACCGCCTACCTGCAGAGAATGGTTTTCGTACACAAGGGCCCAAGAAAATGTGGATCCAACACGTGGTTCAGCCCTGACGTAACGCAACGTCATTTTCTCGGAGGATAAAGTTCAACACTTGTTGGTCTTCCGATATTGCCCTCCACCGTCGGATGTGCTCCACCTTCTTCAACCGTTGATTGCCCGAAGCTGCTCCAAACCTGCATACGACAAACATTAAATTCATAGCGTGGAGTAAATCAAAGTTTTGTTGACCATACGTTTAATTAATGAAATGTCATAGTGGTAGGTAGTATATTGAAGTTTTCATATATTGCACGTAAATCTTTTTTTATGGAGGTATGGGCGCATATGCTCATTAATTAAGTTTCGTATGGGATATGGGCACGTTTTAATATTTTTTTATATTTACATACGGCATGTATTGAATGTAAAAAAAACGTATGTAATAAGTCTTTTATGTTTTGAGTGTTGACTTTTTTTTGTAAGTGTTGCACACGGGAGGAAAAGAAATCATTCTTCACAGCAGTGAAAAAGAATGATGGCGCAGTAAAAAGAAAAATACACAGCAGTGTGTAAAAAGACAAGAACCAGGTGATGTAATTTTTGGAGTAACGAAAAACCATGTGTGGTTTTTGCACAAGCAGTGCATAAAGAAAGTGGTGGAGCGTTTTTTTTGTAACTGTGTAAGTTTTGCTTTTACAGCCGTATGTAAAATTGTTTTACACCAGTAAATGTGAATGGAGGTTTTACAGCAGTAAATGTTAATGGGAATCTTTCCAGCAGTGTAAATTCTCATATGGAGACACAGTGAATGTTTTTTTTGTTTTAATGAATAGAAATATTTTATGATGTTGAAATACTCTGTCTCTCAGTGAAATTTTTTTGTCTTCCTCTGCACAAAAAGATCCTGGAGTAAAGGTAGAAACAGAGCATTGCCTCTGTGTGTTTGAATGTTTGGTTTTTGGTATTTTCCCCATTAAAAATACCCAACAAAAATGTCGAAAAACACCAAACCCGTTGAGATCCAAAACACCCAATGACTCAACCGGATTACAGAATATTAAAACATGAACTTCGCAATCAACCCTTGTGAGCTTCAAATCACAAGAAAAAAATAACGACGGAATCTATCAAACCCGACCCTGCAAACTTCAAACGCTATATAATTACCAACAACGTCAAATGGCCCAAAAAATTATCGAACCTCTGTCAGCTTTGAACCACACTCCAAAGGCTCAATATTCAAAAGCCTTCCTCGAAAAACTAGTATCTTCATCTTCGGAATTTGTGTCCAGCGAATAAGAAAAATACCACACAGTTCCACATTGTTACACAATAGATTCGATTACACTTTTTCATGGTTCAAAATAATAGGCTCTGATACCCAATAAAGAAATTTAATAAACAAGTAATAAAGCACTCAGAAAATAAGTAGCAGAAATATACCTAAACCAAACATGGCAGAAAAGGCATGAGAGACTTTCTTGTAGTATCTTATTCTCATGAACTTTTCTCCCTTCAAATAATGTTTATGGTACATATAAATATATGAGCAAGTTGTTTCAAGATAGTGCATCTATCTTGAACAAACTTGGTTGAGATACATTCTCAACAAAACACTAATCTAGAAGAACTAGTTGGAGAGAATCTTTCATCCTAACTAAACTCCCTAGTTTGAGAAACTAACTCCTAATTCTCAAGATTTGATTTATTTAAGTATAATTTTGGATTTATAATTGTTTTATTATGAGAGTGAGGCTAACAATCTATTCAAAATCGTCCTAGTTTTGTGCTACATGAAAAGACATAAAAAAAATCATACTATGTCATTTTTCACAATAAACAAATAAGTTTATGTCACTTTTGTACAATAAACAAAAATTATATAGTAATAATGTGCAAAAAGAACAAGGGTAGTGACATCGTCAATCACATGGGATAATCCATTAGGAAGAACATAAATCATTACAACCATCCTTTACTTTTTTCCATTGTATTACGATAACAAATTTCATCAAAAACAATAATTTCTCGGGTGAGCAAGTTTGCTCTGACAGAGAGACTCCATCTAGAAATACATTTAATATTTCTTATGTTATTTTGTAATCTTTAAATACTAGAAAGGCTTAACACATAGGTGAATATATCATAAAGGAGCAATGTAGAGCAATGGTTGTCATTCAATTGGCTAATGTTGTTAGTAGCCCTAAAAAAATTTAGTTGGTTGTACTACTAGTATTTATGATACAATTTCACAATTGATGGATTTTCACAAAAAATAAGTTGAACATCAATGAACTACAATTCTGTAGGCAAGAACGAATTTCTTACATGAAATAGATTTGAGCATGGCTTTGTAGCTATCAATGGCCTAGTTGTATGATTAACTACACATTTGTAATTATTAACTACCTGGTTGTATGATCATGCATTTATAATGCAATAACTCAAATGGAATGGAAATCTTAAAGAATAGTTAAGAACATTATTGTTTTGTAGCTGCTAACAGTCATGCAGAAGTAATTACTACTTTATCATCATATAGTTAAATCTTATCCTGTAAGAGCTCAACTAAATGGGATATTGTAGCAGGTTACATCTACCATTTCTTTCCCTCATTTTTCTCTAGTTCACTCTTTTGTCTCCCTTCTTGCATTTGAAAAATTTTAGACTTTTCTCAAAATATATAAGTTCCTAAGGACATCTTCAAAATGTAGTTATCATAAAATTCCCAAGAAATTTTCCAAAGCTTTGCTTTAGAAGTTTACATGCTATGAGTAAGGTTGGAAAGGACATTTTTAGCATATATTTGTGATAAAATGGACAAGATAAGTTTCCAAAGTTTTCTTTGCAATTTTACAGGCTATTATTGGCTATAACAATGGACTTTTCTAAGAATATGCTAATTATCATTCAAACATGATGCAAATGGTACTCAATGGTACAAAAGTATCAGTGTTCCAATCTATGAACAATGACCATTGCACCAATATTATAAGGCATCACAGTGCTCTTTGGATAGTGTGTAGAGATTTCTCAACAAAAAGTTGAGTTTGGGTAAAGCTTGATTGCCTGGAATTTCGATAGATTAAATGAGAACTACAAGTGAGAAGGCTTTAGGAACTTAGAAGTCAAATGAGATGACCTCATCCTTTTATACGCCACCACGAAAATGGAAGACTTCATAAAGAACTCGAGGCAAAGGGATTATAAAATTTATAACCAACAAAGCCCAATCAAGAAAAGAGTTCCAAATGACAGTGGACCAACCTTGGTGTAAGACTCAGAATGCTTGCTTGAGAATAACTTGAACTTAAAATAATAGACACTAATATGCACATCTCTAGATGTGCTACAGACGTGCATCCATTTGACCGGATCATCCTCATAAAAATAACAAGCCAAAAATTACATTTTAGGCTATAAACTTCAGTAGTCCCATTGAATTTTCAATGCATTTACTTGAATGTTGAATGCTTAATGGATATCCCCAATCCAAATTCAACATAACAAATCTTCATCTAGAAAAATCTTCAATAAATTCCTCCAACCCACATTTAACCCAACATATCACTCATTTAGACAACAAGCATTGACAATAGGTCAATTAAGATTTAACACTTATCCAATTTCTCATCATGCATGAGTTCAAAAAAATTCATTGCTAGAGATACTTAGAGACACAACCCTATTTGAATATTTCATAATGCATAAATCCACAACCTTGTTATTCATGCTATGAATTATGCATAAAATTCTCATCATGCATGAGTTCACATAAATTCATTGCTAGAGATACTTATGAACACGACCCTATCTGAATAGCCCATAAATGCATAAATATGTAGTCTTGTTATTCATACTATGAATTATGCATCTCATCTTTGCCAACAAAAAAAAACCAACATAACTGTTTAGGATGCATCCATGACGTAATGATAGGAAATTAGCATAAAAGGTAAATACCCCATGGAACAAATACATATAATTAGTAGTTGATGTTTCAATTCCATTCCATTTGTAAAATTCTTCAATTTACAAATGATTACATGGAACACCAACTCGTTTTCAACTCTAATATATGGAACACACAAAAATATTATCTAACAGGAGCTACTACAATGAAAATTAATTATTTAACAATTGTTTCAATAATCAACTCTTAGTCTACTCTCCAAAGGATCCCTGAGAGGGATATTTGATAGGAGAGAACTTGCACAATAAAATTATATTAGCTAAAACGATATACTTTGAAAAGTGATCCTTGTGATGCATCTCTCATACACGGTAACATATATATATATATATATATATATATATATATATATATATATATATATATATATATATATATATGCACTCCATGATGTGGTTTCTGTAATAAATTAATAATTGAGGATGCGATGTTTTAATAGAGAAGTGGGGAATTTCCTACCACCCAGGGTCCATTGTAAGCTTATTTTGAACCTAAGGATTGCATTTCAATGGGAACTGCATGGTAATTTTATTAGTTTCAATGGGAATTGCATTTTTCCCCAAGTGAGGTAGTGAGTTTCACTCACATTACAACACTATGCATTGCAAATAAATAGAGAAAAATCATATGAGATGTTCACAAGCCATTGTTAGCTTGAAATTCCACAAATCTAAATTATCTCCTAGCTAACAAGGAATAGTGTCATCTTAATTGAGAAAGGTAATGATCTCACAACATATACTAACATCAAATATATATTTGGAATGGTTTTATAGCGTGTTGTTTTAGAATCCTTTGCAGAATTTAGTTGCTAGCGAGTTAGCAACATTTATTGGCCTATAACTTGCAAAAATATTTTGTAGACCCACAAGACCTTATAGTACGTACATCCAAATATTCCAGATGCCTTCTTTACAGGGATTTTCAATGAATATTGAATAACATATTGTGGACATTTATTCAATTTACAAATGATTCCATGGAACACCAACTCATCTGCAACTCTAGTATATGGAACACATAGAAACATCAGTTACTGTGAAGAAAATCAATTATTCAGCAATTGTTTCAATAATCAACTCTTAGTCTAATCTCCAAAAGAGACATGAGAGGGACATTTGTTAGCAGAGAACTTTAAATGATTGGAAGAAAGTGATGCGATCTTAAAAATTCTCTAATTAGATTGTTGGAATTCAATTAAATGAAAATACCAATTGTAGGTTGAACATTGTTTATAAGGACGAATGAAAATTGAATAATTGATAAATATAATACATAAGATTCATTTATTGATTAATGAGATTTGAGGCTCTTGGGTAAATACTATAAATAATAATATTGATGTGGATGATACCATAGGAAAGGTAGTATGATCTATTTGTTCGATATTTAGAATAACATTGCAATCAATCAACCAAGTCATTGGAATTTGAAATGAGAACACCAACGAAACCCTTAAAATAGATACAACTTACCCAATCATTTTATTGACCACAAGATGCTTGGTCTTTCTACAATTGGCAAACATTCCTTCTTTTCTTGTGACTAAGCGGAGCCTAGGCCTGGGGCTAGCCTGATTATTGATTGGAACATGATTGATCTATTCACAATGGGATGCTAGCCCCTGATTATTGGTTGGAAGAAGACTGATCTACTCACAATGGGATGTTTATCACTAGGATTGTGTGAGACTTTGGTCAAGCCTGGACATCCCTTGGGAAGTTTAACTCCCCCAAAGTGGCTTCCATTCTTCAATGCCTCCCCATCATGTTTGAACTTGTGACCTGGCACGGACTAAACCCAATGCAATCCAACTGATCTATTTTCCTATTTTCAATCTAAAACATTCCTGATCATAAACCTTTAAGGCAACAATTTCCCAAACAAATTTCCAACAATTTATGTCAATGGGAAAGATATGAGGTAGGTGTCAGTTTCTAGACAGACCATTGTATCCCAGTCCATAATTAATGTTGTAACTTACTTCTACGAATAACTAAAAAAAAGCACAATTAACTAATGGCTGCAAAATGTCAACAAGATGAAAATAAGAGTTGTACAACAACTCTAGCTCCACTCTATGTAAGAGAAGAAATTTTCTGGGTTCTTTCAAGCATTTCAAAGGGACATATAAAATGATTGAAGTGACACTAAAGTCTAATAACACCAAAAAAACTGAACAAGGATCTACAGATAGAAACATCCTCATATCCCAAGGTGAGTGTAGAAACATTCTCATATCCCAATGTTAGTCTAATATGAAGAATCAACGACATAACATAGCTGGAAATAACGAAAGTAAATTTGGAAATATTTCAAACAACGCTATCATATAAGAGTCTTCCTAGTTGAAGTTAATCAGGTTGTGAATGACCATTACAGTCAAAGAATGATCCTTTAGATTGATGGATTTTGCAAGGCTAGCTAGAATTTCATATATCCACAATTTTTTTTTCTTTACTATGTGGTTCATGGACCTTGGAGATGGGTAACTACTATGTCCATGGAATATTTGTACTAGTTAGATCAACCAAAAGGGATCACTTCATGTTGGTTTGACCACGAAACCTGACCCTAAGGGTGTTAAGAGAATTGAACCCGTGACCCCTTAATATAAAAGGTGCTTTAACGATGGAGACTCAACCAATTGAACTAACCCTCAAGGCTTATATCTAAAACTTATATTGCATAAGTCACTCATGTTTTTTTTTTTTTAATACTAGAATCGCTAATTGAAATTATTAAAATCATTTATTTCTTGCAAAGAGTTTAGAGTTATCTCTTCTGCTAATCCACTTATGTTAAAACTTAACTCTGAAACAATAAGTTGTGGAGCTCCTGTCCCAAAAGAGGTAGTAAGATCCCAATTGAAAACAAAAAAAGTAAACTCTGATTTGATACACATATTAAATTATGGACAAGGATCTTATTCTGATGGAATACCAAGGACCCAATAGTTAATCTCTCAAAAACTAGATACAACTAATCTCCTCAAAAATAACCCTTCAGAAAATCCTTTCCCGCAGATCTATTTTAGGGAGAGTATTTGGCTATTGGAATACTATGAAAATATATTACCGATCTCCAAACATTTTATGAAAAAGATAAAACTCATTAGAATACAGAACGAACTCAGATGCAAGATACACCTCCCATGATACATACACTCTCTAAAAATTCATATTATATGAGAAGGAATCATCCGACTGAAATCTAATGCAATGCAACTCCAACTGAAATGAGCAAGGGAGCAAGATAAGAAAGGACATACTTAACTGCACAAAAGAGATAGAACATGCTAAAAAACACAGGGAAGTTGAATTAAAAATGAAATAGTGCCTTCTACAATTAAACCATTCTTAACAGGTGGCACGCTTAAATATGGAGGACACCCAAATGGAATTGGACACTTGATTCTGACCATTTGAAAAAGGGGAATAATTGCACTTACATTTTCTCTTTGCCACATAAGTGGTAGTTATATTTATCCATTAAAATACATAACTTACTAAAGCACTATTTAATATATAATTGATGTTCACAAAATTATAAGGACCTAGAATAAAGTGTTATGCACCAATTTTTCTGAGAGCGTGGTATACCTTGACCTAGAAGAAATAAGAATGGTTTTTAGCCAACAAAACACAACTAACACAGACCATGAATATGGTTAAGATTAGTATTTGCTACAATGTACTATGAATTTGGCCAACATAAGAAAAGAAAGAACAAAGAGTTATGCACATACACAAACTAACATCTTTTCTATTACACTGAATCACACAATTACATTGTGTATTTATTATATTAATGACATCCAATCATTTCTAAAATGAGGGACTGTTGTTTTGAAAATATCTCACCTGTCCAATCCACTCAACAAACCAATCTCACATATTTTCTAAAGTAAGCGTTATTTCAAGTTCCCCCCTTAACACTTACATTATTACATAAGTCACAAATTACATATAAATCATATCAGTCTAATATGGTCTTCATCAACAATTACATTTACTCCGGGATCTCACAGAAACTACTCTTTTTTCACCACCACACGAGCTGCCACTTACTCTCCATTGTCACAAATTACATATGTCATATTAGCCTAATATGGTCTTCATAAAAAATTATGTTTACTCTGGGATCTCGCAGACGCTACTCTTTTCTCACCACCACACGAGCTACCACTTGCTCTCCATTTGAAGCATAGCCACCTCTGACGATCATTGAGAAGATTTGTAGAATTTCAATTTCTTAACTACCCTGAAGAATAGATGCGATGTTTAATATCTATATGGAAAAGTTTCCATCTTGGTACTATGCACCGAAATACACACTTCTAGTTATGTAGGTAACCTATCTAAGTACAAATTTTATCCAACAATAAATTATACAACTGACCTTTCTTCACACACACATACACACATTAATAAATACTATAACTTATAGTTGTTTAGAAAAGCATGAGAGGCTCTATATTAAATTCATTATCATTGTCAGAATATGAGAAGTCCTGAAGTTTGGCCTCTTTCAAGTCTTCAATAGTAGCTATGCTAGCTGATCCCTTTGATTTTCCTTCTAAAAGATCTCTCGCACGAGTTTTACAATTGAAGTTTGTATGTCCATGTTTTCTACAATAAAAATATTCTACTGAGTTCCTATTTTTATTGACTTTTCCCTTTGAGAACAATGTCATCTCATCATGTGAGTTGTCCTCTGTGTTACCTCATCTCGTCCTCCGCTCTTCAGCGAAGAGTTCTGCAATCATTTCATCTAATGATCGACAAGAAAACTGACTTAAGGTGAAAATAACATTGTCATAATTCGAAGGTAAGCTATTTAACAAAATAGCCTTAGCATCTTCTTCTTCTATTTTTACCTCAATTTCCTCCAACTACCTTATGAGTGATTTTAGATCATTTATATGTTTAGGCAATGATACACCATTATGCATTTTGAGTTTGAATGGCTGCAATTTTAAAGAGAATTTTTCATTCACGAACCTTTTCCCCAAATATCTTGCTTAAGTGTTCCCATATTTGTGAAGAGGACTTTCCTAAGTCTATAAGGTGAAGTGAATCTAAAAAAGATAGTCCTATAATAGACTTAGCTCTCTCTTCTCTTTTCTACCATTTAGCTAATTGTTTTGAATCTTTGGGTGCTAGTTCTAGTCCTTTTACTAAGCTCCAAAGGTTTTTATGCATCAAATTCTTTTGGACTTTCACATTCACGTAAAAAAAGTTTGACCCATTAAAATTTTCCATAACTATTTTCTCCATGTTTAAAATATAAATAATTACTGCAAAATTATTACCTCATGCAGTGGCTCTACTGCTTAAGGCTCTTGTGGCGAATCCCATGACTAACTCCACAACACGGTTGACAAATCTGGCGACCAGCATAAATAACATGAACAAAATAACAAAATTGGTTGAGCTCATAATGTGGCGCTCAAAAAATAATTCATTCTAAATCTACTTATTATAGAGCAGGATGCTAATAGAGAGATAAACCCTCTCATACCATAGTCGAGTGTTATTACATTTCCTCCTTTCGAGCTCAATAAGCTTAATTGCTTAGCCTTCCAATTGATCGATACGTATATAGGATTTTGCGGATCACGTTTCACAGGAAGATGCTTCCACTTAAGAACTCGGGGAAGACGTTTTAGCCAGAAAGGAATGGAATGATCCCACCCTATTCTTAGCAGATCGAGTGCCTCTACAATGACTTGAAATCAACTTTTCGATCAAACGCTTCTATCTTGTTAAATATGGCTCTCTATCTCTTGCGCAATTGGTCACAACCGTAGTGCCATTTTTTTTTCTCCTACCCCCTCAATCGTGGATATCCACTGCACGTAGCGTTTTGGATATGTGACTCTCACAGCTTCCGCCAATATCAACAGATCACACGGTGCTACAGAGGATGCTCTTTCTCACACGGATCACACGTGCAAGCCCATTCAACCTTTAGTGCCAGATCAAAAAATCAAATCCAATCCTCTCACATTTTCCTAGGCTCTCCCAAAAGGAGTAAACCCAGAGCTACCAGCTCTCATACCAAGAAAGAACAAAGAGATGCGCACACACAAACTAATATCTTTTTTATTGCACCGAATCACACAATTACATAATGTATTTATTGTATTAATGAGATCCAACTATTTCTAAAATGAAGAATTGTGGTTGAAAAATTATCTCAACTGTTTAATCCACTCAACAAACCAATCTTACTTATTTTCTAAAGTAAACATTATTCCAACTAAAAATAATAATATTTAAATCATAATCAATATTGGAAAAGTGCATGTAAAGGCATCATGTTGGCTGAAGAAAGATCTTGACCGAGAATAATTCTATCGAAGCTAGAGATTATAACTTATGTTCTGGAAGAGAAGTGTTCACAGTTTTAACAAACCAAAAACAAAGATTTATAGAAAGGCAAAAAATAGCATTGCACTTCAAATAAATTTACTCCCTTTAAACCAAGAGAGAAGATGTGTGTGTATATATATATATATATATATATATATATATATATATATATATATATATATATATATATATATATATAATTATGAGAAATACACACTTTTGATTGAATAGATTCATATGTCCTCACACTAGTCGGTCTCACTATTTACATGGATTTACATGGGGAATGGTCCCTTTTTTTTGTAGACTCCACTACAAATGTAGAACCACAAGTTGACCCGTATTATAATGAAGTGCCAGAACTTTCATCTTGTTAAATGGATAAGTTGACCCATACTATAACCATGTGGCACAACTTTCATCATGTTAAATGGATAAGTTGACCTGTCCTATAACCACGTGGCACAACTTTCATCTTGTTAAATGGATGATCATAGCTCTTAAGGCCTTTCATTGACGAAAAGTAGCAGGCTGATAAAACAAAAGAAAGAAAATATAGCATGCTCAATCTCCACATAAATATATTGCCACATGTCCATTATTGGAAACACCCACCCATAGTTTTAGAGTCATTATCGTCTGTGCAAACAAGGTATATATATGAACAAGAATAAAGTAGGATCAATTGATTTGCAACCATGAGACCTTGTTGTCTATGTTTATTCTGAAAAAACTAAATTTTTCAAAACATATTAACTTGGTTGCAACATCCTCAGTTACTCAGAAGAAGATAGCAGTGAAGGGTTTGAAAACTTAACCACCCTAAGAAGTGTTACATTAATACTGACAAAGCAATTAAAGAATTTTGAACAAAGCGATGAAATAAGTAAATCAATTGATAAGGAGCATACTAAAAGAGATAAATGAGAAATTACATGCAGGGAATGGTGCAAAATATGTTCGACATCCATTCTTCAAAAATTTATTATCATCAAAAAATGCTAATGAACCATTTAATGTACAATCCCAAAAGAGAGAACATTTTCCCTTTCTCCTTCAAATGGTGTTTTTGAGGATGAGAGGGAATCATAAAAAAATGTGTGGAAGTACACACATATAATTAAACAATTTGCATATCTAAAAAATATAGACAAAAACCTCCCAATCGTTGTTAAGTTCTCTAATTTACTCGTCATTGTGTAGTGCCGGTGTGCATGTACTATTTCACTATGTGCAAGGGTAACTGATGAGCCCCAAAAATGGATAATTATTTGGGCTCATTCAACCTCCTAATTTGACTTAATCCACCATTCTCATTAGTTTATTGCATGTTTTTTATTATATTTATGCTAATAGAGTGAATTTGGTTAGTCGTTATGCCAACAAGTCTAATGGGTGCTTTGTGTAGCCTTTTTGGTCAATTTGGAGACAAAATTGAAGGTCTTAATGAGCACTTGGCAGCCAAATTCGTGGGAGAACAAGGGAGAGGATTTGTAGGAAGGTGTCCCCTTCATTTATGGGTCCTTACCTCGAATTCTCCACCATCAACTCGGAGTTCAAAGGCCACCAAATCAATTAGCACAAGGGCAGCCAAGCAAGTCAAGTAGGACTGCTGTTAACTACAAGTTTTGGGCAGCCGAGTCCCTAAATTTTAGGAGGACTGTTGGGGTCCTCAATTTGTATAAATAAGAGCGCTTAGGGCCTCATTTCAGTTAGTCATTTTGGGGAGCTAGTGGTCAGTCATTTTGTAGCCAGTAGTTAGTCATTTTGTGGTTCGATTTTTAGGCAATAGATTAGCTTTGCTTTCAGCTCATTTTCAAGTTTCCATTGTGGACAGTTTTGATGTAACTCTTCTCTTCTTGCTCAATAAAGACGAATCCAGCTTTGCACCAGCTCTAAATCTCTCTTAGGAGGTTGTAGCTCTTGGGGTTGGGCCCATCTCAAGTGCCCAGTACCTCCTTTGATTATCTTTATGTGTTTTTGCTGCATTCTTAGAATAAAATCCGCTATTTAGATCTAAATCTTGTTTTGTTATTTAGTTTTTTTTTTGATGAGTAAAATAGCTTTTCATGCTCATATTTAGTTGATAGGTTGTTAACAGAAAAAGCTTCAAGAAAAGGGCCAACAAACATCAGTGGTTTCACCTCTCCCTCAGTTGGATCAGGAGCTGTGACTAGGATGACTTTGCTGCCCACAAAAACATTGACTTTGCTTTGCCATGCAATCATTAGTGTTTGGTTTTCATTTGCAGAAGTTGGTTACATGTTCAGATCTTTGAATGCTTCATTACAAAGTTAATATACATGGTTTCCTTGCAAATAAAGCTGCTGTCCATTCTTGTCACTGTTAGCTAGATCATATTAGGGTAGCATAACTACATCTTTGTTTTCTTGCATGTCTTTGTTGGTTCAGTTGGAAACATAACGTGCAGAGCACCTATTATCCTTCTCTATCTACCCATAATCCATCAGATAATCTGCTCCACCCCTTAGTCCATGATTCGTACCCTTCATTTGCCATACTTTCCCCACCTTGCCCTAATTCCTACATTCTTGTGCATCATCGCATCCTCCATCCTTGAACAAATCCAATCGCTCCTTAGCCTCATCCACCAAGTCGTAGACCTCTTCACACCCGTATTTCACCTCCATACCCATTCTTCCATCTTTTTCCCTCCATCCATGCTCCAAAATCCCATTTCGAAACATCCTATAGAAGAATTACAGAACATCCTGTAGAAATCCTGAACATCCTGTAGAACCCCTGCAGACTTCTTGTAGAAGCTCATAAACACGGTTTCTTGGCAGCCAAACTTTGTGAGACTCTCTGGAAGGATGTTAGGGACCCCTTAGACCCTCTCTGAACCTTCCCAACCTTTCCCAAGCATTTCTCCTCCTTGATCCTGCACAGTAAAAAATAGTTAAAAGCACATGCATGATAATTCCAACAACTTAATCAAAAATACAAAAAGATGTTTTCTTCAGATAGAGGTAGTCTAGACACATGTATTTTACCCTCATAGAAGTAATGGCATCTCTTTCAGTAGTTTGCATGCTCTCCTTTGCGTCAGTAGGACTAGCTGGTACAATTAGGGTTTGCGTTTCTTTTTGGCTTTCAGTTTCTTTTTGCAATTAGATTAGCTTCCTTCGAGTTAGCTTTCATCCATCAATTAAAAAGCTTCTTCTAAGAGCTCATAGAAGTTGGCTTAAGCTCCTACTGGACTTGTGCCAGCTGACCAAGTGACAGCTGCGGCAAGAGCTAGTACTTGTGCATACAGCACCGTCGCTTCCAAGTTTGTTACGAACTACCGGGTTGATAAAATTAAAGAAGGGAGTTCCAGGAGTTGTAGCATTATTGCTACAATACTGGAGCCCACCATCTTTTTGGCGTCGTTGCCAGGGAAGCATCAGAGTATTGGTGATTGCTGCTTTTCTTCTATTTTCCACTACAACCTTCTGCTAAGTAGTTTATTTCATTTCCATTATGCAATTTTGTTTTTGCAAAAGTAGACTAGAATTTCCCGTTTTCATAGATTAGCATTTCAATTCCGCAATTTCATTTCTGCAAGCGTAGATTAGCATTTCAATTCCGCAAGCGTAGACTAGCATTTCATTCCTGCAATTTCATTTGAGCAAAATAGATTAGTCCTTTCCTACTTTCGTTTCAATTCCACATTTTCATTTTAGCAAGATAGTTAGTTGTAGTTCAATCTATTTCAGTTTTGCAGGTAGAAGTAGAAAAAAGCAAAAATCAACCAAAAATATTTCATTTCATGCCTTGTAGGAGTAGAGATAAGTTAGAAAAATGATTGCACAACACCCCCACTACTTCACACAGCCAACATTCTCTCTTCTTCGATGGCTGTGATTAAAGAACCCTTAGGCGGACAGCAAGACATATTTGAAGAACCTCAAGGGAAGAAGAAGAATAAAACATTCCTCTGGAGCAAATGGCTACAAGTAGAAATGTTGGGAGCAATACCTTGTCCAAGAATGAGTTTGCAACTCAAATGGAAGATTTCAAGAGTGATATGAGGCAGTTTCTTGCCATGCAACTGGATACCTTACAGATCCAAAGGAAGCAAGAGGGAGCCAAGAGCGCTTTGGTCATCTTTTGTCCTAGGTGCACTAGAAAGCATCCTAGGAACGAATGTCCAATGCACTCCCTAGAAGTGTGTTTCATCTGTGAAGAATACCATCCTACAAATCAGTGCCCTTCCTTGCTTGGACTTAAAGTTGCATATCAGAGAGCCAAAGGAGCCACTGAACCACTCCATTATATGAACCAAAGGAGGCCGCATGGACCTAGATCTTACCAGCAGGAACTGCAAGGGACATCCGAGACCTATTATGACCCCTACCAAGCCACTTTCATGCCTTCTTGGGGTCCCCCTGCTCATCCTTCCTCGTTCACACCTCCTCCTTGTTCCTTCACAGATCCATATTATGCCCAACCAGTTGCTCATTCATTTCACTCTTATGCTCAACCACAGCCTCAGTGGAATGCACCTTATCAAGAGTGGAGGCCCCAATACAACTCTCATCCTGCTCATTTTCCTCCACCACCTGCTCATCCACAACCATCGCCTCCTCCTCCACCAAGGCAACCCCAAATGCCTACCCAACCACAATGCCATCCATCTCCATCTCAATTTCACACTTCCACTCAGCTACCCATACCACCATTTCCAAATCCACACATTGGAGTAGCTCAACTCCATTACAATGCTGAGGCACAACATATGCAAATGACTCCTCTTGAGCTCAATGATCTTCACCATAGCTCAGGAAAAGCATTGCAAAAAAGAGATCATCTTGAAAGCATTGAAGGATCACATCCAGCAAAAGAAGATTCAAAAGAGGAGATCAAAGAACCATGGGCTGCACTTGATGAAGAGAAGACATCAGAAGCAGAGATAAAGAAAGATCCCTCATGGTTACCATCAAATATTCCATGGATTCAAGAGAAAGATCAGCAAAAAGAGGAAGATGAGAAAGTCATGTTAGAAGGTGACATGAAACATGATCCAGATCAGCAAAAGAACCAAGGATATCAGAGCTATATTGAGATATGGTTTCAGATCGTCACTAAGTTGTAGCGGTACTCTCTTCCTTGGCCATGTTTGATCCCTTCAAAGTCAAATCGTTTTGTCTCTAAAATATGGATACCTGTCAAAGCATGCATTTCGAGCCTTCACATCATCTTGTCTCTAATCTCGATGTGCACATGGCTCCATTGGAAGTATTCTTATACTTGAGAATGAGTTTGTTTTTCAAGTAGGGTAGGGTAGAAAAAAAAGAAAAAGAGAAAAAAGAGAAAAAAGAAAAAGAAAAAAATGAAAAAAGAGGAAAATAGAAATCTAAGGTGAAAACCTCCTCGGAGGCGCCTTAGATTGGCTCATTGATTGAAAACCTCCATGAGGCGGTCAATGGGTTGGAAGAAAAAGAGAAAAGAGAATAAGATCTTTGGGTGAAAACCTCCCTTGGAGGCGCCCAAGGCAGGCAATTAGGGTGAAAACCTCCATGAGGCGCCCTAGTTGTTTTTCAAAAAAAAAACAAAAGAGAAAAAGAAGAAGAAAAATAAAACTAATTCCATTGGCTAATTGCAGGTTGCAAGAAGGACGTTTCAGGACAGGAGGAGCACTCAAATCAAGAATTTTTCTTGTGCCTTCTATAGGAAGCTCTGTATTTCTACAGGAAACATCCTGTAGAACCTTTGAACGAACCAAATTCAAGTTTAAAATGGAATCTGATGGTGGGAATCTGTTGATTATGCCTACAAGCACTTGTGTGTCCATGCCTTGCCTTTCTCCATCATTTTTTCCACCTCATTGTGCTTCTCATTGTGCTTCTACAGGAACTTCCTGTAGAAATTGTGGGAAACTAGACATGGATTTCAAAAAGTGGTTTGGCGAACATGGTAGCTTCCTCAAGGGTTCAAAAGTCCTCATGCAATCTTCCAACTCCTCCATCATCTCCATACCTACATCACAGCCCAAATTCATTTTTCATACCATGCAACAAAAATGCAAAATGCCTTGAAGCAAAAATACCTAGAACAAAATTTGCTTTTGCCATAACTTGAAAACCATGCATCCATTTAAAAAAGCGTTTTATGGGGAATTGTACAAGGGAGATGGCAACATGCCTGAGCAGTTTCAGCCAATTCCGGTGCACGGTTTCCAAGAAATCAGCCTCCATCACCATCAGCCATTTTTGCATTTTCTCCATATCCGTGCATCCGTTTCAAAACCTGTTTCATGGGGATATGCATATGGGTGATAGTAGCCTACCCAAGCAGTTTCAGTCGATTCCGATGCACGGTTTCCGAGAAATCGATCGCTGAAATCTTCAGCCATTTTCCATTTTTCTCGAAATCCATGCATCCATTGATCACGATTTTTCTATGGGAGATGCATAATGATGATAGGAACATGCTCAGCAAGTTTCAGATCAATCCGGTTTACCGTTTGGGAGCAATGGCGAAAACAAGTTCTGGTTCTGTGACAATGCAGCAGCAGCAGCTTGAACGTGCAGATTTGAACGTGGAAACAATTGCCTGGAGCTTAGATCTGGCCAGAGGACACCTGCACAAGGAAAAACAATCAAAGATCATCAGCCAAGCCCTCATGCAACCAAAGGATCCAAGCATGCAGCAGCAGAATACGAGCATGCAGCAGCAAAAAGCTTCACAGCAGCCATTTGACTTCAGGTACGTGACTAAACCTTGTTCCTCTATTGCATGAATCTAATCTAAGCATTGCATGAACGAATGAGATGGGTGGATTCAGCCAGGAAGCTAGCCAGATTCGATTGCACTCATCAAGGCAAAAATCACGCAGCATGCATGGATCAGTCATTCACGTGAAATTTAAAAAACACAGACAGTTGTGGATATTCTAAACTCCAGTGCAACTAATGGAAGTGAATACAAGCAGAGAACAAATAGTTAACCACTGTAGTTCATGATAGCACAACAGTTTGCATGGGCCAACACACGTCTTTGCAACCTCACTCCACCAAAAATCACGCAGAAATTAATGAGCGCTCAGCTGAAATTCATAGACTGTTATTCAACTTGCACTTGCAACCTGTTCAACTGAAGATGCATCCTCTGCTCCCACAATCGGTTAACCTATCATCCTTCGCTGATTGTTTTGGCCTGTTCAAAGTTCTCCCGCATACCAAGATCGTGCAGAGGTGCAGAGACATCCTATAGAATCCGGCTAGCATTCTATAGGAAGACGTTTTACAGGAAAGTACAGCAGAGTCTTCTAGAGCAGAGAAGCCCAAGTTTTTCTTCATCCAGTTTGAAGCTTGAAGAAAGCCTATTGTTTAGTTGAAGTCAAGGTTGTTGTAAAACAACTACAGCCCAGGAACAAATGGATTGCTTCTCCGCGGCAGAGTTTGGACAGGCTAAACAGGGATACAGCGCGAAGTCTTGAGCACAAGAAGCACTTGAATGAAAGCAAGGAAAAGAGCTCGAGATTACGAAGTTTTTCCAGATAGAACATTATTTTCTGACTTGAAATGTTTTGCTTCTTCATTGGTGAGTCTTCACCAGGGAATTGATTATGGGACAGAATTGTATATTTTGAAGTGATTCAGTTGATACATACCATTCAAAGTTATCCAAAACAGTAGAGGGAAAAATGACCAGTGAAGTTCTTAGTTATAGATAGGCTTGCATTGAAGGATATTGATGAAAGTTTATCCTTCTTGGAGAAAGCCCCCTGCTTCATTGAACGATATGGAAATCAAAGAGTAAGAATACCTTTGGTAGGTTCTTTCATCTCTTAGGAGTTGTATGAGATTTTCTTCAAAATAATTTGAATTTATCCTAGACCAATATGGAACATGGGGAGAATTAATTGTTGAGGAAAGATGCCATCTCTGCAATATGATCATGAATTCAAAACAGAGCAGTAGAATGTTGATAACAGAAATGAATTCAGCAGTGTCTATAACTAAAATTGTTGACATAAAGTTCTTATTTTCCTTGAAATACATGCAGAGCCATAAATGAAACAATTGACTGCCAATTTTGTTGTCAAAGTTTTGCTAGATGACCAGGAAGAAAGTAATTAATTTCTGCTGAGTTTTTCTAGTAATTATACTTTTACGAGAAATAACCCATGAATAAAGCAGGAATATATTTTCCAAAAGGGTCAGATGACGCAAAGATTTTGTATCATATACTTCAATAGATGACAAAGATTATTCTTTCAAACATAGATATGGGACAGCTCATAAAACAGGAAAAGCAGCAGGCAGTGGGAAGAACCAAAGCAAAGAAGCATGGTTTCATGACAGAGAAGAGGACATCACTTCAAAAGATTGGCATGACAAGGAGGCCAACAGGGCCATCAAAGATGAGGAGAGAGATTGGTTGCTCAGAGGATGAGCAACACTTTCAGTAGGGGGGTGATGATGAGTCCCAAAAGTGGATAATTATTTGGGCTCATTCAACCTCCTAATTTGACTTAATCCACCATTCTCATTAGTTTATTGCATGTTTTTCATTATATTTATGCTAATAGAGTGAATTTGGTTAGTCATTATGCCAACAAGTCTAATGGGTGCTTTGTGTAGCCTTTTTGGTCAATTTGGAGACAAAATTGAAGGTCTTAATGAGCACTTGGCAGCCAAATTCGTGGGAGAACAAGGGAGAGGATTTGTAGGAAGGTGTCCCCTTCATTTATGGGCCCTTACCTCGAATTCTCCACCATCAGCTCGGAGTTCAAAGGCCACCAAATCAATTATCACAAGGGCAACCAAGCAAGTCAAGTAGGACTGCTGTTAACTACAAGTTTTGGGCAGCCGAGTCCCTAAATTTTAGGAGGACTGTTGGGGTCCTCAATTTGTATAAATAAGAGGGCTTAGGGCCTCATTTCAATTATTCATTTTGGGGAGCTAGTGGTCAGTCATTTTGTAGCCGGTAGTTAGTCATTTTGTAGTTCGATTTTTAGGCAATAGATTAGCTTTGCTTTCAGCTCATTTTCAAGTTTCCCTTGTGGACAGTTTTGATGTAACTCTTCTCTTCTTGCTCAATAAGGATGAATCCCGCTTTGCACCAGCTCTAAATATCTCTTAGGAGGTTGTAGCTCTTGGGGTTGGGCCCATCTCAAGCGCCCAGTACCTCCTTTGATTATCTTTATGTGTTTTTGCTGCATTCTTAGAATAAAATCTGCTATTTAGATCTAAATCTTGTTTTGTTACTTAGTCTGTGTTTTGATGAGTAAAATAGCTTTTCATGCTCAGATTTAGTTGATAGGTTGTTAACAGAAAAAGCTTCAAGAAAAGGTCCAACAAACATCTGTGGTTTCACCACTCCGTCAGTGGGATCAGGAGCTGTGACTAGGATGACTTTGCTGCCCACAAAAGCACTGACTTTGCTTTTCCATGCAATCATTAGTGTTTGGTTTTCATTTGCAGAAGTTGGTTACATGTTCAGATCTTTGAATGCTTCATTGCACAATTAATATACATGGTTTCCTTGCAAATAAAGCTGTTGTCCATTCTTGTTACTGTTAGCTAGATCATATTAGGGTAGCATAACTAGATCTTTGTTTTCTTGCATGTCTTTGTTGGTTCAGTTGGAAACATAACTTGCAGAGCACCTGTTATCCTTCTCTATCTACCCATAATCCATCAGATAATCTGCTCCACCCCTTAGTCCATGATTCGTACCCTTCATTTGCCATACTTTCCCCACCTTGCCCTAATTCCTACATTCTTGTGCATCATCGCGTCCTCCATCCTTGAACAAATCCAATCGCTCCTTAGCCTCATCCACCAAGTCGTAGACCTCTTCACACCCCTATTTCACCTCCATACCCATTCTTCCATCTTTTTCCCTCCATCCATGCTCCAAAATCCCATTTCGAAACATCCTATAGAAGAATTACAGAACATCCTGTAGAACCCCTGCAGACTTCCTGTAGAAGCTCATAAACACGGTTTCTTGGCAGCCAAACTTTTTGAGACTCTCTGGAAGGGTGTTAGGGACCCCTTAGATCCTCTCTGAACCTTCCCAACCTTTCCCAAGCATTTCTCCTCCTTGATCCACCTCTGCACAGTCAAAAATAGTTAAAAGCACATGCATGATAATTCCAACAACTTAATCAAAAATACAAAAAGATGTTTTCTTCAGATAGAGGTAGTCTAGACACATGTATTTTACCCTCATAGAAGTAATGGCATCTCTTTCAGTAGTTTGCATTCTCTCCTTTGCGTCAGTAGGACTAGCTGGTAGAATTAGGGTTTGCGTTTCTTTTTGGCTTTTAGTTTCTTTTTGCAATTAGATTAGCTTCCTTCGAGTTAGCTTTCATCCATCAATTAAAAAGCTTCTTCTAAGAGCTCATAGAAGTTGGCTTAAGCTCCTACTGGACTTGTGCCAGCTGACCAAGTGACAGCTGCGGCAAGAGCTAGTACTTGTGCATACAACACCGTCGCTTCCAAGTTTGTTACGAACTACCGGGTTGATAAAATTAAAGAAGGGAGTTCCAGGAGTTGTAGCATTATTGCTACAATACTGGAGCCCACCAGTAACATGCCTGAAATATGCTATCTAAAATCTCTTCTCATGAGATCCAGCCTCTCCAATACATCGGCTTCCACCTTCCATGATAATTCCAATTCCATGGAAGCATTATATTTAACATACTTTTGAGCGGTGAGAGGCATATTGGAAATCATTGTGGGGGATATCATCCTATATTAGCCTATATGTAGGCATTCCTACCATGAAATAAATGTTTGAAGCCTTTTACACCCTCGAAATTCATAGAAACTAGAAGAAACTTCCATGTTCCCACCATTGAGATAGTAAGTGCATACCCTTCAGTCAGGAACCCACACTTTCTCACTATAAAGTTTAAACCCTTGCTTGTTGACTTCTCTCACACATATCTATAGTCTATCGCATTGACAACCCCTTACATTGGACCTGTATCCAAGCAAAGTGTCGTCTATGGGCATAGCAGTGACCTTGATACTGTGCCCTTCAAGATAAGGGCCATCCTATGATTTCATTCACAACCAAGTCCACAACATAAATCCCACTGAATTTATCTTGATTGCAGGTTGCTTGGACTCATTAACGTTGCTAACTAGGCCCTTCCGTTTCTGTTATTGTTTTCCATTCTCTCATTGTTGTACACAAAACATTTTTTCTTAAGTCATTAAGACTTTGCACATCACATGGCATGGACACATGGAGCATCCAGCAGCGACGGTCTTGCCGATGACTATCACATCCATGTAGCATCCCGCCCTGGATGATCTCTAAAGATTCAATCCCCTTCATTTGAAATTTGAAAGTCTCGCCTATTCGAAATTTGAAAGTCAATCATAATGCCTTCTAGGAAAATTTTATTGTGATGGTTGGGTGCTAAGATGGTCAAAGGTAGTAGGCAAAGGAGACAAAATAGTATCTACTCATAATCTTCCTTCGAGCCCTACGACGGCAATGGCAAAGATGAAAAGAAGATATTCAGTGCACATTGGACAAGGATAACTATGATCAAATCTCCCAACCCTGCAAAAGATGTGAAGATGGAAATATGTAAGTTGCGAGAGCTTAATGAAAGGCTTGTTAAAGATATCAATATCTCATGAGAGGATTTTAAAACCTATTTCTTACAGGTAATGGAAATGGAATCACAAATTCATATTTTTCAAGAGACCTAAACAAATTTCGAGTCCAAGATAGATAATCAATTCATACTAGAAGTTAAAATTGGGGAACAACTAAGTGACCATTTGATGGGAATTGATAAGGAATCCTGACAACAATTGGAAAAAAGAGACCAAGAATATGGAAAAGAGAGGCCAGGAATTTGACACTGGGATTCCTAAAGCTCGACAACAATTGTGGGAAACTGAGGAAACCGAGGAGAGATTCACAAGAGAAATTTCTGAGAAGGAACAAGATTGCAGAGTAGTGTTTTCTGGTAAAAAAACTCTTGAAATTAGTGTTATGCAGTTGACATATAAATTTTGAATTTGAGGCCACACGTAAATCTTGGGAACTAGAAAATGATAGGATTTTCTTACAGATAGCAGCAATGCAAAAGGAGACTAGGGATCACAAAGAGTAGATTAATTGCAGAGCAAGCATGGAATATGGATAGGGGGAACCTTTCGTCTTCATTAGGAAGGACATATGAGAAACAAATTGAAGACATGTTGGCATTGAACCAAAGGGTTTTATTTGAAAAGATTATGTTGGAATCTTAATTGAATGAATCCAAGCAAAAGACAAGGGAATTACTTAAAAAACTTGAAGATGATAAACATTTTTGGGATTCTGAAAAGAAGAAATTGCAAGGCAATGCTACAAAGCTACAAACAAAGATTAATTCTATGGCTACTGAAGGGAGATTGCTTTGTCAGAAAAATAGAGAATAGCTCAAATGGAAGATGAAAGGGTTCAAAATGAGAGGGTTATATAATAGTGTAGAACGGAAAACGTTGATTTACAATCAAGCTTGAATGATTCCAAGGGAAAGGCTTAGGATCTGCTCAGAAAAATTGAAAATGACATGTAATTGTGGGTTGCTGAAAAAGAATAATTTGGAAGGTATTGTCACAGAACTAAGAACAAAACATGAGTTGATGGCTTGTGAAATGGGATCACTGACCCAAAAAAACAGAGAGCTCATCATTGACATGGAGCTCATTAAGTCCTAGGTGAATGCATTGGAATCTGAACTGAATGAATCCTTGATGAGTAGTCTGGAATTATAGAGAAAAAATGAAGACATTTGGCATTTGTAGGATAATAAAAGTAGTAATTTACAAGGTACTCTTGTAGAGCTGCAAAAAAAACATGAATATTTGATGTTACAATTGTCCAGAAAGAAAGCAAGTAAAGAAGAATTACTCTCACAAATGTCATTTTTTGAATAAATAAAGGAAGTGAAGAAGAATTACTCTCACAAATGTCATCTTTGGAAGAAATAAAGGAATCTATTTCAAAGGGTGTGATAAAAAATAGCTAATTTAAGGAGTCATATTTTAGTAAACATGAATATTTGATGTTACAATTGTCTAGAAAGAAAGAAATTGAAGAAGAATTACTCTCACGAATGTCATCTTTGGAAGAAATAAACGAATCTATTTCAAAGGGTGTGATAAAAAATAGCTAATTTAAGGAGTTAGGAGTCAGATTTTAGTTGCACCTGATGAAAAGGATGGTCAACTCTTTGATATATAGGGAAAATTGATTTTAGTTGTTGCAGATGAAAAGGATGGTCAACCCTTTGATATACAGGGAATTTCTGCCATGGTAGAGGAGAACAAGTGCCATTTATTGAGTTTAGAAGATTAAATTTCATCTATTGCTGAGAGGAAAACAACACATTAAAAACCTTGCATATGTACAGGTTTCCAAAAGTTCAATATGAGCAGTTCAACCAGTAAAATGTCAAAATTCCATAAAGGAATCTATATTCTATTAATCAAATATGAGATTACATATATACAGGAAGTGTTGTCTCAAGATAGGAAAACTATCTTGGACACACAATCTGTTGGTTGAGAGAATATCTCAAGCACACACCAAACTAGGGAAACCACTCCTATAGAATAGGAACGAACTCTTTACATAGAAAGTTATAACTGAGACAAGTAGGAATTAATATTCCAACACACCCCCTTAATGAGTACTTGTCTTTATATCAATCTGCAAAGTCTAGTTGTGGTCAAACATAAAAGAATATGTTGATGTCCATATAAAGGACCAACTATCCACCAGAATTCATGGGAACTAACCGTTGCAACTGTGAGTCTTATAGGATGTCCTTCATATACATGGTTCTTTCAACCATTATAATTGCACAAATATACCTGTACCTGTAAATCCCCCTCCAATATCATCATGGGTTTTATCGGATTAACCGTAACCATGCTCTAGGTTTTATCGGATCACTCTTAACCATGCTTGCAAGGGATCTCAGCCACCAAGGCTAAACACAACCACTAAGGCTCAACTCAAACACGAAGGCTCACCACAGCTGCTCTGGGCCACAAATTTTCCACTACGGCACTCCAACCACTCTATGCCACAAACCTGCCACTAGGGCACTCTAGACACTCTGGGCTACATACCTGCCACTAAGGCACTCCAACCACTAAGGCTCACCAAGGACCTGACTCAACAAGACCGAGGGTTTTCTTGGCTAACCCTAAACCATGCCAACAAGAATCTCTGTCCCACTTCACTCTTACATGTGGTTTTTGGCTTACCACAAACCGACACTGCAAATACAACGTGGTTTTTAGATTACCACAAACTATATGGGGAGACACATGCCTCACAAGGCTTACATTTCACACTCCAGTTCTTGGAGTTACCAGGCACATACTTTACAATGACCAATACAAACATCCTAGATTTGCTTACACATGTGATTCACTGTACAACATAATATAGTCTATTCCACAAACACAAATAAACTCACACTAACTTTCACCTAGTTTTCCATCATCGTTTAATCGTTGTTGTTGCTCATTTCACATCATGGGCATATTTTTATTTTTCAATTAAATCTTGGAACTCCATGCTTAACCTGTCGTCATTTGTTAGAGTTGCGAATTCTAAGAAAATAACCTTACCTAAATTGAGTTGGCTAGGCTTAATAAGGCACAATAATTTTATCATGACTCCAAGAAATAAGAAATAAACTTTCAGATTAATAATTGATCAAATTTCTCTATCTCTGCCCAACATGCCTTTAGATCACTATTTGAAGAACAATCACAACACAGTTAGCTTTCCACTTAGATGAAACTTCATGCTCACTGTACCAAAGTCAGTGCTCCACTGTCAGCCGATCCAGGTCACATGGTCAATGCAGAGAACTTTATTGTTCAGTCAGACTCCACACATAGAATAGAAAGTTGAGGGAGAAATGGAAAAGTGGGTCTCAAAATAAGGTCATGTGATCAACGGCACAATTTCCATCTGGGTATCCAGTATACAGGCCCAAACAGTTGGATCACATCATGCCAAAAGAGAGAGAGAGTGATAGAAAGGAATACTTCGCTTTCCTTCTCTAGCTCTGCTTCTCTTGAATATTGAAGATTCTAAAAGGGCCCAAACAACGATAGTTTTTGTCAACAAACAGAGGGGAACTCGTGCTATTTGAACAACTGACTAGGTTTCCAGAATCAAAATGTGATCTCCTTATGGCGATGAAATTCGATATTGTGCTGAAGAGGGCCTGATAAAATAATAGAAAAAGATGCTAATGGCGTGCTGCTTGGCACATCATCTGGCTATTTCTCTGATTATAATATCTCGTGAAATATGGAACTCATTATCTTTATCTGTAGAGACTGCAAGTAAGACATCCACAAGATCATGTGCGATGCTAGAATCATATCGGGCAACATGATCATCCATTAATTTCTCTAACAACTGCTCTTGTATTGTTCATAGCTTCTTCAACCAACAATTGAGACCTTGGAAATCCATCCAGTCCAAATAAGGTATGTAATCTCCAATATTAAAGGACCCCAGTAACAGAAAAATTTCTTTGACCATTGAACTGAAAGCTTTCGAGTCTTGGGCCGAATAATTTCTACCAAAGGTCATCCCACAGCTTACGGCTGTCACAATGGACAAAAAGGTTTGGTTGATGATTATGGGACAAGAATCATCTGGATTAATAGATCGAATCTAGAAGAGGCTTCCTCTTCTCTAATAGAGTAGAAGAAATCCAACCACATGCAGACAATACGGGTTTCGCCCCCAGCGTACCGGAGCTTCCCATCAAAAGGCCAAGGAAAAATGCTATCGTCAAAGCTGCATAGGAACTTCACTCATTGCTGCATCGAATTGGAACTCTCCTCTTCGGCTTTCAAATCACCACAACATGTCCAGGCTTCTAGCCAATGGGAACTTCTATGGACAGAGGCAACAGAATAGGATCACCAGGCTTCCATCCTGGGGGCATGGCTGGCAAATCGATCAACATTCCTACCTTCCACGCATACATCTAGTCATCGTTGCATCTGTCACACCAGTCGAACAACCACTGTCGAAATCTAATGGACAAACCAGTGAAGGAAAAAAAACAAACAAAACGCTAATCAAATTCTTTATTTCCTTTAGTCTAGGACAGGCCCTCACGAGCTCTGATACCATGTAAAAATTCCATAAATGAATCTGTATTCAATTAATCAAATATAAGATTACATATATACAGGAAGTGTTTTCTCAAGATACGAAAACTATCTTGGACACATAATATGTTGGTTGAGAGAATATCTCAACCACACACCAAAGTAGGGAAACCACTCTTATAGAATAGGAATAGACTCTTTACATAGAAAGTTATAACTGAGACAAGTAGGAATTAATATTCCAACATAAAATTGTTCAAGGTTTTGGCTGAGAAGACGTATAGAAATTATGGTAAAAAAACACAAGTGTATAAAACTACGTCTTAGTGCGTTTAAAATTTAAGGTTAACACGTTACCATTACTATATTGTTTATGCTTTTAGTTACTCTATTAATTTTTACATGTTTTATAACTCAACAATCCATTAATTATAGTGGAAAATTAAAAAAATATAACAGGCATTTTAAATACTTTTTAAATATGTTGAATTTTTTTTTTCCAAAATTTTAATTTAATTTAATTATTATTTTTATATATTATAATATTAATTTTAATTAAATTAAATAATTTAATTTCATACGTTTATTTATTATTTTTTAATTAAAATAAATAATTATATCTATAATCAATTTTGTGGGACAAAGGATACTTCCCTTGTTTGTGGGACAAGGGACCTACCTCCGTGGAGCGATTTGACTGTTATGTCTACGAAGACATATGCACTTGATTGTTAAGTCTACTAAGGCATATATACTCTTATATATATATATATATATATATATATATAATTTTAATTTACCATTTTATAAACATATAATTTATAACCGATATGAATCATTGTTCACATATATTTTTGAACGACTCATATACTTATTCTATTAGCATACATTATAACCCTCCAACATGTATGAACTATTTCTTAAATGAAGTTATGTGAAAAATACTATATAATAATTTAAATACTCATTTAAAAAAAACTAAAATGTATCCATAGATAGTCATTACTAGATATTAGTATGCAACTTGGGAAACTAAATCAATAACACAGGTTTAAAATTTTACCATTGTGTTTTCTATAATCTATCAATTTGTCTATTAAAATGGATGTAAAACCAAAAACTAAAATAAATCATGAGCTCACAAAGATGAAAATGAATACATTATGATAGACATTCTTCCAAAAACTAAAATAAGCCATGAGCTGACAAACATGAAAATGAAGACATTATGATAGATATTTTTCTTTGAAGATCAAGATTCCTTGATCATCATTTAGTTGGGGAGTCCACTGGAGTTAGTGGATGGACCTCATTATCGTTGTTAAAAGAGGAGAAGTCAAAGCTTGCCAATTTCTTGGCTAGAATCAAGACCTTCTTCCTATGTCTATCCACCTTTTCCATTAATTTTTCCATGTAGATGGTCATTGTCATGCGGAAAGAGTCAATTTTGCGGACAAAACCGACCTCCCTAGAAGCTAAGGCTTTCTAGTGATAAACAAAACAATCAAGCACTATCTTTCTCTAAATATGCATTTAAAATACAAGCAACCAGGTGTTTAAAGCATACCTTTAGTCCAACGCTGTTTGTAGTAGCCAAGCCTCTCCGATCCAGATGAGCTCCTCCTTCTCTTTGAAACCTGCATTCACTAACAAGCAAACGATTACATAGCACCTGAATAACTCATATAATAAAACATATTCATCATAAATACCAAGGAGTATATGAAACAAATTATATATAACAACTTGTTGAGAAAAATGAACTTAATTGTATTAATTGGAAACAAAAGAAACCATTACAACCAGTGCCTTGGTGTTGTGCAGGTCCCTCCCAGGGTCCAGCAAGAGTTCTCCTTTACTTTGATCAGCTCACCCACTTCCAAATGAATCTAAGAAAGGATTGGAATCTCTCCTCTCAAGCTCTAAAAGGGAGTCCTAATTTCAGCAACATCTACCCTTAGGAATGTTCAGCTTTCAGCCTCCTTTCCCTCTGGCCCAATGCCTGTATTTATAATGCTTTGGAGGAAGTTAATCAGGTCCACCATCAATGGGATAAGCCCCTCTTTCAATGGGATAGCTCCCCTCTTGAATGGGATAAGTTCCTCTTTCTTTGGGATACATGAACCATCTGGAGGCACTCAATACACGTCAAACCATCTTCTAGAATGCTCTAGAATCGACCACAAGTAACTTTTTTGAAGTAAAACTCGCACCTTTTGACCTTTACAGGAGTACACACCCACCCCTTTACAGAAAGAGTGCACAAGTATGCAGGTATTGTGAACCTTAGGTGCATACACGCAGGTAAGGTTAAGAGAAACTGCGTAACCAGAGTTAATTGACTTTTTATGGACTTTCTCTCTTTCTTGGAGTTTGACATGAGGAGCAGAGGTATAAGACTTGCCAAGGAGGACAGTATGACAGTTGATGGAGCCATACTGACTGCAAATAGTCATGGTGACAAATTTTAGTGTAACAGATTGCCCCCTAAAGTGCGAAGCCTGTAGTAGATTAGGGTTTCATATCATCTAGGAAGGGTGAAGTACTTTATCATTTCAAGGATTATCTTCTGGAGAGCCCAGTCGGAACCTGCAAATATTCAACAAAAAATACATATATAAGATCATATCATCGCTGAGGTAGGCATTCCCATACTCATATTGAAATCTTTAACTAACAAACTAACTACTGCTCTGATACAGGAATGATTTCGCAGTACATCATAATCATAGACTCATGTAGACACAGTATGGACGCAACCATCTGTTTATGATTAGTCTACTGTATAATGAATACAAAAATCCTCGCAGCCTGGATGGTGGAAACTAGATCCAGGGTCTTCATTTCTACTTCCCAAAATAGTACGATTCTATCCATGCGAATAAATGAGTTGATGTCGAACATGGTAGAAACCACTTGATTACCAGTCGATGATGTAAACTGTTAACAAGTGTGAGAGAGACCACCAGTGATGTCAATGGTTCTCAAAGTACCCAGTACAATCCATGAGATGTGAATGAATGTGTTGATGTCGAACATATCACGAAATCCTTCGATCGAAATTCAATGATGTAAACTGTCGTCAAAGGCGAGAAACCTGCCATTGATGCATGCAGATTTCAAGGTACTGACGATTTCTAGGTCATCTTTCTAGATAATGTGCTGATGTCGATAGAACGCGACCCGTTGCAGGCAAGCCCCCAACACAAAATCATAGATCAAGTTGAAGAAATGTAGCTGTAAGGACTGACTCAGGGATGGTCAAAATGGATGACAGGTATTTTGCAGATGAATGGTTTATTTACAGTGACCTCTTGAACACATAACGACACGACAGATGGCTTGGTGACAATTGACCCAAAGTTAATACTCGGAACCGGCTGAAGATTTTCAATGTGGTTTGATCAACTGTTAGGCAAAGGATTTCCCAACCCAGGTGAATGAAAAGTGTCGTGTTCAAGAGTGGTGATAAGGTTTTTCTGAGACAAAGGATAACAAATAGGTTCATTTTTCTCTCTTTTCCCCCACCATTTCTGGCAAGTACCTCTTTATTTTTTACAAGCTTGAGGAGGATAACATATGCTTGATTATAAGCTCATCCTTCAGATGAGTCCAACTTAGTTTAGATTCGAACCCTAAGAAGGAGTGGTCCGTTCCTGTTTGTAATCGAACAAGTCCTTTACTGTGAAATTTTAACGAGTCCAGTATAGGAGAAACTCGGCGTTTTTCAATTTTAGAGAGTCTGAAATAACTTAAGAAGACTCCAAGGTTGACCTTTTTCGTAAATTTGTGTCTCCCAAGCCCGAAAAAGTATAAAATAATACTTGAGAGAACCGCTTGATCTTTATAACCAAGGAGTAATTTCATGATTAGTGTCTCTGACCTGAAAAGTAAAAAGCGATCAAGGACACGTCATTTTATTTCCAATATCGAATTTGAAACGACAAAAATCCGGCAATCTTTTCATGTTTTTACGGTCAAAAAAGGGCTATAAGAGGACCGTCTTTTAATTCCGTTTTAACGAGTGTAAAAGAAACGCTCGACAATCTTTTCATGTTGTAGGAGTCAGAAAAGGGCTTAAAGATGACTCTGATGTTTTTGTTTGTAAAAAATGACAATTTTCCCTGAAAATCCTTTTATCCTGCACAAAAACCAACACATTACTCATACCTATTTAAAGATAGATAAAAATACTTTGAAAAATACCTTTTCATGGTGAAAAATAAACAAAATTACCATTTATTTACCCAAAAAACCTATAAAAAGGGCTTTTACCAATTCATTTTTACCATTTTACTGTTGAGGAGAGAAAAAGGGCTTTTGGCAAGAAACTTCCTGTGGACATTGCAGAGAATCCGACCGTCGAAATCGAACGCCGTCTCTTTCAGGTATTCTACAACATCCTCCTCTTCATTTTCATCAGTTTAGAATTTGTTTTTAGGCCCTAGATGTCATTTTTTGGAGGCTTTGGGGTTTTAAGATCCGCCTTTCGGGGTACGCAGGTGCTCCACTGGTGACCCGCGTACCCCGACATTTTCTCAGTTGGGAAAATGCCGAGCATACGCACCTTGCCTTAAGGGAACCCGCATACCCACATTCTGTTCCTAAAGGCGAGGTGTGTACTCCGCGCAAAGGGTTTACAAACCCCAAATTCTCCAAAATGGACCAAATTTTTTTGATTTCATGGATTCTAATGGATGTTTTCTGGTGTGTAGATTGCCCACCATGCTTGATTGGCACGAGAGAGAGCACGAAGATGTTGATTTAGCCGCCATTAGTCATCAACCGTCCATTGATGCTTTGAAGGCATGCGGCCTTTACAAATACTAGGCCATACCTGGCATGAGGGCCCAGGTGCGCTTTCTAGAGTGGCTGGTAGAGAGATGGAACGTTCACGACCAGTGTTTTTATATTGGAGGGAACCAGCTCGAGATAGAGCCCTCAGATATCTACTTCCTCACTGGTTTTCCCAAGAGAGGCGAACACTTGACTCTGTTCGGGACTAGGCCGGGTGGCCAGTCCATCGCTAGTCTCCGACTAGAGTGGTATAACACCCAATCTCAGGAGAAGGGGATAGAGATCAAAACTATATCTCGACCTGAACTTATGGTGATTGCTTTTACAGTTACCAGACTTTGCGGGGCTGTCGCTTTACACATTGCCACTGGATCCCAGATGCGGATGGCGATTGATTGCTATCGAGGCACCATTTTCAACTGGTGTGATGCTGTGTTGGCCAATTTAAAGGGCCAACTGACTAGAGCCAAAACCAGACAGCTAAAGACTTTTGGTTATGGACCTTTAGTTGTGAGTTTTGGCTTAGAGAGGGTTCGGATGTTGATCCCACAGCAGCTCACTGTTGAGGCTGGGCTTCCCCGAGAGCCCAAATTGATGCGATGGGTTGCGGTTATGGCCCGTCATCCTGATGAGGGCACGAAGGTTGTCCAATTTACTCCGGAGTACTTTCACTGGTTAGGGGACCAGGTCTTTTCTATACAAGATTTTCCTTGTGCCGGAGTTGATTTTCGTGGAGATTCGGATATGGTTCTTCCACCGGGAGAACAATGGGATGACAAAGGTAATTCATTTTTCACAAGTTTTTAAATTATCTATTTTTTTTGTTTTTTATATCGTATCAAAACTGACAGTAATAATTTTCAAAATGCAGATGTAGGCCCACGTCGTCCAGCCAATCTCCGGCCTTTCGAGAGGAGACTACCAGTTGCAGCGGCACTGGCCCCACGGGACGAGGCCACAGAGACCTTAGCTGAGTTGGAACAAGACCTAGAGTGTCTAACGACAGATATACCAGAGACTACTATAGATGATATTCCTATCAGGCTTCAGCTCTATGTAGTCACAGTCCCAGGACCTTTTAGAAGGTTCTTGTGTAGGGTAGCCCATGCAGTGGTGTCATATAGAGAGCATCACCAGTGATTGGATGGTCGTTTTGTAGACACATGCGACATTTTGGTTTTTTGTACTTATCATTTTTGTCGATCATAAGGTGTTTTTCAACCTATGATCGAAGACGATGTATTTTTTGACACACTCCTATCTATATATATCATTATTACCGGCTTATCTTGTTAAACATGTGCGATGAAATGTTTTTAAATTTACATGTATGATTATTGCAAATGTCTATTTAACATTCGAGAAGCAATTGCATCTGCTAATGTATTTAAAGACCTTGGAATATGCTGATATTCAATGTAATCAAATTCACGTTCCAAGAGATGCACTCTCAAAAATAACCTTAATAACACTGGATTTCTAATGGCATACACTCTATTAAGCTGTAATACAACGAGTTCAGAATCTAACCTCACTATCAAACTCCGAATCCCAAATGAAATAGATTCAGACAATAACTCAATCACTGCACTGTCTAAACTATCAAACACACCAGCTAGAAAGAAAAACTAACCTAACTAAAAATTCTCCATACCCATCATTTAAGCATAATACCCCTTTAGGTAAAGTCCATTTCTGGGTTAACCCAAAGAGTCCCCGTCAAAGTCTACCATCTCATAGACCCCTTTTGCTAGCTTTCGCTTGACAATATAGGGCCAATGCCACATAGGAACGAATTTTCCAGCACCTAATTTATCATTAGCTTGATCATATAATAGCACTAGGTCTCCTTCCAAAAAATTCCGAGGGGTCACATTTCAATCATATTGAGCTTTCATACGTTTTGCGTGAGTCTTGATCGCCAATGCAGCATCACGTCAAGTCTCATCTAATTGAGATAATTATAATAAACGCTTCTCCTCTTCGGAAGTAGCTGGAAGTAATTCGATGGCCATTTGAAGTGACGGGATTTCGCATTCAATGGGTAGCACAGCTTCCAAACCATAAACTAGTTGGAAAGGAGTGAACCCTGTTGATGTTTTCACTGAGGTTCGGTATGCCCAAAGCGCTGAAAATAACATGTTGTGCCAATTCAACCGATGAATACCAATGATTCGTCAGATCATGATAACTAAAACTTTGTTGATGGACTCAACCAGACCATTCGCTTGTGGATAATAAGGAGTTGAGCTATCGTGACGCAAACCAAGCTGGCCTGTAAGTTCTATCATCATAACGTTTCGAAAATGGCGCCCATGGTCATTGATTATCGCTTGTGGGACACCAAACCTAGCAATAATGTGATTGAACACGAAAATTGCAGCTGTCTTGCCGTCTGCCTCGAATGTAGGCATCGCCTCGGCCCACTTAGTAAAATAATCTACCGCAAGGATGGTATACGCATGCCCCCCGGCCGAGTGAGGGTTACATGTAATAAAATCGATACCCCATTTGGCAAAAGGACCAACGATAATTATAGGGTGGAGAGGAGTAGGTGGAGCGCGCATCTTGCGATCAAACACTTGACAGTTGTGGCATTTCCGAACCGCAGTAATACAGTCTTTAAACAAGGACGGCCAGAAGTAGCCAGCGCACAATATCTTTTGGGGTGTGGCAGACCCAGACATATGACCGCCACACGCTCCAGAGTGACAGTCATTCAGAACCCTTTCAGCTTCCTCGTGAGTTAAGCAACGTTGAAAAACCAAGTCCACCCCACGGCGATAAAGAGTATCTCCAATAATTTTGTACTGTTGGGACTGGAATCGAATTTTCCAACGTTCCGTCTTTGGAACTTCGGGCCGAAAGGATTGGGTCTGGAGATAGACGATGATATCCCCATACCACAGATCTAAAGTGCTGATTAGAAACAAAGATTCGTCCGTAATGGGCTCCTCTGCCACAGTTTTCGTGTCAGCACGCGGGAAGTCACACATTAACTCTGCAAAAACTAAAGATTTCTTAGACTTAGATTTTTCAAACTCCAAGTCAAACTCCTGCAGGATAACGATCCATTTAGAGTACTTACCCCCTAGCAATTGTTTAGTCAAAATGTAGATCATAGGGTTGCAATTCGAAATGACCATAGTTTTACGGAGTAGAATGTAGTGACGAAAATGTTGGACAGTTTGAACGACTGCCAATGCCAATTTCTCCACATGTGAATATTTTAGCTCAATTGGATTTAACGTCCGACTAAGGTAATATATCACATGTTCCATTCCGAATTCGTCTTCCTGAACTAAGACCATCCCAATGGTGGAATGGGTGGCGGCGAGATACAAAAAGTAATCCTGGTTGTAGTTGGGAGGATGCAGCGACGGTGCATGGGTGAACGCGTGCTTGAGTGCATCAAAAGATTTCTGAGCTATCTCATCCAAAGTGAATTGAGCGTTCTGTTTCAACAACCGTGTAAAACTCTTTGTAACCTCGGCGTAGTTAGGAATGAATCGTCGTAAAAAGTTTGCTTTCCCCTGCAAACTTTGGAGTTGGCGAAGACTCGAAGGAGGAGGCAATTTGATGATAGCTTCGACCTTCGAGGGATCGACGTGAATGCTGGCTTTCGAAACCACAAATCCCAGTAATCGACCCACTTCTATACAGAAGAAACATTTGTGTGGGTTCAACCGAATACGATAATACCTACACCTCATGAAGATTGCTTGTAAATGGACAAGGTGATCAGCTCGATGTAACGAATGAGCATGCAAATCATCGAGATACGGTTGCACAATGTGTTTGATGTCATGAAATGCATAAGACATCGCCCTTTGAAAAGTTGCTCCGGCATTCTTTAGCCCAAAAGGTAATTTGCAATAAGCAAATGTCCCCCATGGACAAATGAAAGCCATTTTTGGTTGATCGGCAGGTAGAATATTGATTTGATTGTAACTGGAAAAACCATCCATAAAGGAAAATATTTCACTGCCGGCACAATCATCAATTATTTGATCGATATAGGGTGTTGGGTAGTTGTCCTTTGGACAAGCTCGATTAATGTCCCTATAATCGATACATATTCTTATTGTTCCCTGTTTTTTGTTAACCGAAACAATATTCGATACCCAATCCGTTAACGGGATCAGATAAATGAACCCTGCTTTCAACAGCTTCTCAACTTCTGCTTTAATTGCAGCCGCTTTTCGTGGGTGAATCTGACGCAAACGTTGCCGGACGGGTTTAGCGTCCGGGTAAGTCTTGATCTCATGGACAACAATCCCAGGATCAATTCCTAGCATCTCCTCATAGGACAAGGCAAACACGTCACGGAATTCTTGAAATAGGGCCTTGTATGTCTGAATTTCGTCATCTGTACACGAGGTTCCTATATGAATGTTCTCAACAATTCTAGGCTTGACTGAAATGTCAATGGGAATAGTGCGAGAGATGTTTCCCAAATTCAGCTCTGAATCAGGATGTTTCATTGGATTCTGAGCTTCTTTGACATATTCAGCTGTAAAGATTGATGAGAAATTATTTTCAAAATGATCATCCTCAGGTAAAAACGAAGATCTGTGATGGAGATCTTCCCATGGTAAATCGTCTACACACAGGACTTCACGAAGTTGCTCGTCAGATGACATAACTTCGGGAAATGCTATTAACTCCGAGGTTGACGTGAAAAGTGATTCCTCACGGACCACATTCATTTGGTCGATTTTGTTTGAACGCGGGTCGGTAAAAGGCTGCACGGCCTCATAGGCAATTTCATATGGACTCAAAGGAATAACATCACCAAATGAGTCTATCTCAGATTCAGAAGGAACGATCCAAGGATCGTCATAAACAATGGTGTCCGATGTAATCATATGAATGGATGCAAATGAAGACAATGCGTTGATTGGAGGAAAAGGAAAAGTTCCCAGTAAACCGGCATCTTTAACTAGTCCTACTCCAACATCCTTATAAGGGATAGTCGTTTTACCGACATGCTGAATACTCTCTGAAGAGGCTGGGTCGGATGAAAAGTAAGCCAGCTGGTCTATGGTTACAATCTTGCCATTATGTGGAAACTTTATTACTCGGAAGACCGATGAAACGACCGCTGTCATAGCGTAAGACCAACTTCGACCCAAGAGAAGGTTGTAGTCTAGAGGGGCATCAACCACCTCCACATCTAGACTAACGATTTTTCCTTCAACCCCTATAGGCAAATCCTGTAGAATGCCAAACGAATGAAACCCACGGCCATCAAAGGCCTTAAGAATTTTCGGGGATTGGTTTAGTGAAGGAGAACCAAGCGATCTCCAACACTGTATCGACATAATACACGTGGAAGCTCCCTCATCAATTACAGTCTGATGAATAGGCCTGTTTTTGACTATCACTGGAATCTGGAAAGCCATTTGATGAGGTAAACGTGGTGTACTATTTTCTAGATCGAAGATTATTAGGTTTGGGTCCTGAACATCAATAGCTCCGATAGCCGACAAAAGTAACTTGCGTTGTGCTGGACATGATTGCAGCACTTCCAAAGCTGACATTGTTGAGGGTGAAACAGTTAAGTCCTCAATAATGTTATAATTCTAGGCTGCTCTCACATGTGGATTGAAAACAGACTTTCGAAGTATACCCTTGGCGGGCGGTTTGATTACTAAGTCTGGGTTAGGTTTCTCGATCTGTAGTGGATCAGAACCGGGAGCTGAGGTTGATGGATTAGAATGACAAGATTCTGCTTCTTTGCCATCAACAGGATTTACTACCATAATCTTGCGATCGAGTCGCAATCCTTACATGAGACATCATCAATATGGGTTCTTCACTGGCACTCGAGGAAGAACCTATCATCTTACTCTACAGCTTTGAAAATGGATCTTTCAAAACAGCAGGAGTTGGGGAACCTTTGACGATTTTCACAACCTCTGCCCGATGAGGGCAATCTCTTGTAAAATGATCCTCTTCACAAATAAGACAAGGATATCGATGTTTGCGCTTTTCGTCATTGGTTTCCGACTTTTCAGTTTTCTCCTTTGGAGTTTTGTCTGCTTTATTCTTCTTCTTGCCTTTCTTTTTCCCACCGGATTTTGATTTAGCTGTAGATGACTCTACAGCGTGAATATCAGCGGAAACTTCAGCAGAAGAATCTCCTTTCGGGGAGTCAGGTAAGGTTATAATAGGAGAAGGGATCTTGGAAGAGTTCTTCTTACTTTTAGTATTCACCGTACCAATCATACCATCAGCAGCATGAGACCCCGAAGGAGCAGCAGTGATTTGATTTGACTTAGGAAGATCTGGGATCTTTTCGTGTAACGTACCTGACTGAGTATAAACTAAGTCAAGGTACTGCGCTTGAGAAATCACTTGCTCCTCAGTAACTACTCCGGCCTTAGCTACATCTTCATTAATCTTCGGTAACAATGATTTAACAAACCATTCAGCTAAGATTTGGTCCGAGATAAAAACTTTCACTAACCGCCTTTGACGTATCCATTCATGAATATGATTGGAAATATAAGTGGACGTAGATTGTTTTAATGAAGTTAGTAATTCCGTGCCATTATCATATCTGACCGGCAACTGAAAATGAGTTAAAAATGAGGTAGCTAACTGGCTAAAATTATAAAAAGAGGCCCGTGGTAACTCAATGTACCACTTGGCCGCGAGACCAATGAGAGTACGCTGGAAAAGACGTAAGTGGATCGAATCATCCGAGATGGAATTAGAGGCACACCAGAGGTGGTAAGTCATCACATGATTCGACGGGTCCTCTCCAGACTTACCTTCGAACTTGGGTATGTCACTGGGCAACTTATTTGGCATTGGCGGCCAAAACGGAAGATAATTTATTGGATCGTTCGTTAAGCGCGACAAGTCTGGTAAATCCAAAGTTGCGATAAACGGTAATTGCCGATTAGGATCCCTAAAAGTCTGGTTCACGAGACCAGTCCCAGGAGGAGGATATCCAGGATAACTAGGAATAGGAATCGCGTTCGGGATATTGTATCCTCCCGGAAAACCAGGATTAACCGGACCATACTGGGGTTGTTGTGGTTGTTGATAAGTGTACCCAGGATACGGTTGATACTGGTAAACTAGCTGCTGGACAACAGGACCATATTGGTACTGTCTGTGGTACGGTTGATAAGTGAATTGTGGTTGACTAGTGACAACCGTACTTAAACCAGGTTGTCCTACAGGCATCTGAACCGTAGTTTGAATTGTGGATCCAGACGATGGTAAAGATGTCTGAGGAGTAGTTATAGAAACAGTAGAAACCAGAGCTGTCGATACTCCAGAAGTAGGTGGGGTAGATTGAACAGATGTTGCGGTAGTTGCAGTAGTCGTTTGAGATGGAGTACTAGGTGCAATAGGCCCAGACTGAGAAACTACCGAAGGTACAGAAGTTTGAATATTATACTGGACTGGTTGCTGGGGTGAACCAGAAACTAGGGGTTGTCCAGTTTGAGATGACAACTGTACACTTGGCTGCAATACCTGTTGAACTTGTGATGGATCCCACACTATGTTCATTCCGGGGTATTGACCCATAACAGGTTGAGGATATTGAGATCCATAACCGGATTGAGGGTAGGATTGATAATTAAAAGGTGCATTTCCCGTACCTTGAACATAAGATTGGCCTTGGGGTGGCTGGAAACCTTGACTCGAGTACTGACCTTGGGGTAGATACCCTTGAGGTAAGTACTGATACTGCGGTTGACCTTGAGGTATAAATTGATACTGAGGTTGACCTTGGGGTACATATTGAGGCTGGGGTTGACCTTGAGGAATGTACTGCACCACGGGTACATACTTTCCTTGAGGTTGCCCCCCAAGCGTTAATTGAGGCTGCCCCCCAGGCGGTAACTGGCCACCTTGAGGTTGAGAACTGGGAATTGAACCTGACATCATGTAAATGTCTCCTACGCTCAACGGTTTATTACCATTGTTTCCAGTTAATAACCCATGTTCAATGGGTTGAGGAGATGCTCCCGCAAAATTACCAGAAAGTGACTGATACCCAGAGGGAACAGAAGGTCCGCCGTACAAAAAGGATTCAGGCGATTGAGTAAACATGGACGACTGACCTGACATATTTACAGGAGTATAAATACCTCCAGGTGGATAAGGAGCACGAGGTGGAGAAAAACTTAACCCTGAGTTGTTCAAATAATTAGTTAAAGAAAGATACCAAGTAGTACTTCTAGGTGGACTGTAAAAAATGGATTCACGCTCCCTTAGATCAATAGTAGGTTGATTCTCAGGGATAGGGACGCCTATTTCTTCTTCTGGAGCAAGTTCTTCAATAGCTATCAAACCAGAAGGAAGATTTTCGGTGATGACTCTTTCTACCCTAGGTGAATCAGGAGCACTAGAAGTTGGAGTAACAGGTTCAGATATCTCAGGTTCTTCGCCTATATCACTAGTAGATGAAAAACTACCAGCAAGCTCGGAAACTGCAATAGCTTCGGGATTATAACCTGTTTCTAGACTTTGGTAATCACGATGAACTACCAACGAAGACTCTCCTTCTTCAGGTGAACCTACTTTACTACCAATAGGAGTTACAAGGACTTTCAAACCTTCGTAATGACCTGGGACGTCTTCAGGAGGTTGGCGCCAAAGTCTACGGGACTTCCTCAATAAATCGGCCACGGTTACAATCTCAGGAGACTGGCCCTGAAGTCTACAGGACTGTCTCGGTAATTCAGCCACAGCTAAAAACTTTTAACTACTGCACACGCAAACAAAGTAAAATCTCAAAGCAAACCGCCTAAAGTCTCTAAAGAACCAAACAAATTCGGATCACACGCCTAAAGAATCTAGGGCGTCAAACCATACACAAACAGTAACCTTCCAGACCAAAAACACTAGTTGGTGATGAAACCCAACATCGCAGAATTCAATACAGAAGTGGCGGGTGGAACAGTTACCCCGGCAACCTGCTTAATGAATAGACTGGCACAAGTTCCTCCACTTTAACCGTCTCGAGTGAAGTGAACCCCCCTGAAAATCCAAGTGAGTCTAGCCGACGTCTGCTCCAGGTACAATGGGATCTTCCCTCCACCGTCACCTTGGGTAGAACCCTAAAGATAATGGTCACTAAGGTCACAAACAGCAACAAATATACCTGGGGGAACAGTCTATGATCCGATAGCATGCAAGGGCAGAGTAACAAGCTCAATCCCCTTGCCGGATCCTTGACAATAATCCAAGGTTTACCGACAAGTGACCCCAGGCTCCTCGACAATGGCCAATCTGAGGTTTACCGTTTGTAGTACGTGTGTATTTGGCGTCGTTCTCAATGAAGGAGGATTGATCCCCTCACTGGTTTAGACACGATCTCGTGCTTCTCCTTTAAGAGGAGCTTTCCCAGAGCATAAATGTAACAGTTGGATTTATCCTATCATAAGATGAGCTACTTGTTTGGTTTTGTTGTCTTGGAGAGTTAATTACTCTCCTACTCCAAGACACTAGCCTGATCTATATTGGTGTTTCAGAGCCCTAGTAAATAAAAAGTTACTAAGTAAATTTTACTTTAAGCGTTAATTTTTATGGCTTTTCTTTAGGGCAAAAGGTAGTGGAGATGAAACTGATGGTGTGTAGACTCGACTCAAATCCACTAAAATGATGCACCTAGGATGATTTATACTATCTTTCCTTTTCAATGAATTCCCTAGCTAAGAGAGTTGGAGAATGCAAAATTTATAAAGACAACTTTCTTGGCAATGAAAATCAAAGAAACAATCTCTTTATCTTTTCCAAAGCGCACAACACATGACCACTAATTATTTCACGAAAATTCCTTTCTCTTTTCAAAGACTTCAAATGCTACTAAAACAAACTTTCCTTCAAAAGAGATTTTTGTATTTTTTCCTATATTAACAAAGCATGTAAAACTACTTAACAAAAATCAATTTTAAAAATCTATGAAAATCTAAGAGAAATTTACCTAGAAGCAAATCTAATGAGAAATTTACCTAAAAGCAAATCTAATGAGTTAAAAGCTTACAAAATATAATTCCAGGATGTTTTACTCAGTTAAAATTCAACCAAGGACTAGTTCATGCAGAATCATAAACCAGTCAAAAACAAAAATAAAAATCTTTTGTTCTTTTTCTTAAGAATGAAATTCACAGCTTAACAAACAAGCCTTCTCGAAATTCCGCAAAGAGACAACACAAAGGTAGGTTTCTCACAAAGGTGGATTTTATGAAAGGTCCGACTCCTAAGAAGACTGAAAAGACCAGGGATATCCAAGGTTTTTACAACTTCTAAAGCCAAAGTCACTACAAGACCAATGCAAAAATCAAACCTAGGGCTAGAACTTCTATGAACTTCACTAAAAATCTTGATGCTAATGAAACAAGCTTAGATGAAAACTTTTGACAGGTAACCAGTGGATCTGGGCAGCAAAAACAAATTATAAACAAAATCTAAGAGGCAAAAAGGAAAAAAATGGAATTTCCTCAACTTTTGACAGAGTACGCAGGCAGCCTGTTTCCACAGGTGCAGCCACGCTCTGTGTACAAAGCTGTAGTGTGTACAGGTACACATTGTGCTTAACGCAGAGGGTGCGTACTGCTAGCAAAACCAAGAAAAATAAAAACTAACTTAACCCTAAGCTATTCCACCCAAATTCACAGTCAATCAGTCAAAAACCAGAAAGAAATCGACTTTTCTCAAATCAAAGTATCAATCAAAAGAGAAATCAATCAAATCCATGGATTCCCCAGTATGGTCGCCATTTTGTCATGCGGAAAGAGTCAATTTTGCAGACAAAACCGACCTCCCTAGAAGCTAAGGCTTTCTAGTGACAAACAAAACAATCAAGCACTATCTTTCCCTAAATATGCATTTAAAATACAAGCAACCAGGTGTTTAAAGCATACCTTTAGTCCAATGTTGTTTGTAGCAGCCAAGCCTCTCCGATCCAGATGAGCTCCTCCTTCTCTTTGAAACCTGCATTCACTAACAAGCAAACGATTACATAGCACCTGAATAACTCATATAATAAAACATATTCATCATAAAGGCCAAGGAGCATATGAAACAAATTATATATAACAACTTGTTGAGAAAAATGAACTTAATTGTATTAATTGGAAACAAAAGAAACCATTACAACCAGTGCCTTGGTGTTGTGCAGGTCCCTCCCAGGGTCCAGCAAGAGTTCTCCTTTACTTTGATCAGTTCACCCACTTCCAAATGAAGCTAAGAAAGGATTGGAATCTCTCCTCTCAAGCTCTAAAAGGGAGTCCTAATTTCAGCAGCATCTACCCTTAGGAATGTTCAGCTTTCAACCTCCTTTCCCTCTGGCCCAATGCCTGTATTTATAATGCTTTGGAGGAAGTTAATCAGGTCCACCATCAATGGGATAAGCCCTTCTTTCAATGGGATAGCTCCCCTCTTGATGGGATAAGTTCCTCTTTCTTTGGGATACATGAACCATCTGGAGGCGCTCAATACACGTCAAACCATCTTCTAGAATGCTCTAGAATTGACCACAAGTAACTTTTTTGAAGTAAAACTCACGCCTTTTGACCTTTACAGGAGTACGCACCCACCCCTTTACAGACAGAGCGCACAAGTACGCAGGTATTGTGAACTTTAGGTGCGTACACGCAGGTAAGGTTAAGAGAAACTACGTAACCATAGTGAATTGAATTTTTAAGGACTTTCTCTCTTTCTTGGAGTTTGACATGAGGAGCAGAGGTATAAGACTTGCCAAGGAGGACAATATGACAGTTGATGGAGCCATACTGACTACAAATAGTCATGGTGACAAATTTTAGTGTAACAGTCATTTCCTACTAAACTATGTCGGTAAGAACTCTTCCCATGAGAGTTTTAATGTGCTAGTAAAGATTATTGGTTTGCATGTAAGAGGAGCTACATGCTCTAGTAGAGTTTCCCATGTTAAGTATCCATTCAATGGTTTCCCGCTCCACATGCCTATCTAGAATAAACCTTTTGGCTTCTTAAACCTTTTCCTCCACATTAAAGATTACTCCTTAGACTACTCTAGGGATAATTTCTTTGTATCAGATCATAGTAGCTCGATTTTGGCTAATAGAGGGGGAAGAAAGGTTAGGGGCAAGGGAGGGGTTGGGTTGTAATCTTCTACATCCATGGTGAGCAGAAAAGATAAAATATCTTTCCATGACCTAGGGACACCACGTAGGGGATGAATTGAGTCTAAGATCCTAGGGAGGGAAGGTGAAATCAAATATAGAGTTTAGATAGGGAGGAGATTAGAAAGAGAGATAGGAGGAACTCTAAGAGGGGTGGCAAGGAGGGTGATTAAGGGGCTAGAGAAGAATAACCCAACTTAACAATGAGCAAGGCACTACTGACAAAGAGAAACATTGGAGTTAGGGGATAAAATGAAGGGAGAAAAAGCTAAAATTGAAGTCATAAGAAACACAAGTCCTAGAATTAGAAGTCCAAGAGAGTAGATAAATATTCGGAAGATGAATAATCCACAACTCCTACAAAATACTGATACAAACATGTCTACAAATAAATGGTTGTGCAGAACATAAATTACAATTACAGTAAACATGAGACTCCTTCACCAATTTCACAACGAACTAGAAGTAGTGTGCTTGAGACTTAGTATTTTCTAGCTAAAAAATATTTCTAATGCTACAATGATGACAATTCTATTACATGATTAACATTGACGTTCCTTCCTTCCAAACCTAAAATATTTGAAAAATAGAATGATTGTAAAACACTAGGAGTTCCCACAAGAAATAGTTGCATGGAACTCAATAAACTCCAATGAGAGCTTTAACCATCCCTCCGCTATCTCCATCACTCCCTCCTTTTTCATGATATGTTATTTCCTTCCCATTAATCACCATAATTATTGCTTGAGTGCTCTTGCATTCAGAATTCAGAACGAATTGTCCTTCGCCGCACTCCCATGCAATGAAGATTATCATTACAACTCCTTCCCATGAACTAACCAAATTACCACATAGGTGTAGTTGTATGTTAAGCCATGCAGAGCGTCATTTGATGGGCGACCTACCACCCATATTAAATAGATGGCCATCTTGTCAATGCAAGGAGTTCGCCCCACCAAATGCGCACCCACATTGGGGAGATATTTCCATTTATGCAATTTCTTTGCATATGGTTCTTAATGCATCAAGAAGAGGATGGAGCCAACGTTTTTCAAGCGTATCTTCTTTATAGTGCAGACCATCATTGGTTAGATTATTTTCCAACTTATTTCTAATTCTTTATATACGTGATGGTATAGAGGCTACTATTATTTTTAAGACTTTTATTCTCATTAAAAATGCCATTACTCTCAAGTTATTAGAGACCTTGGGGGCACTTGATCCATTTTGTTGTATTTTTATCATTACTACAATAGTTTTAGAACCCCTTTCAATTAAAATTTTTAATAAATAAGATGCATGGTTATTATTAGGCTTTGTGATGCAGGAACATCTTACCTCCAAGGCCAAGCAAATTTTGACTATATTTAGGGGTCTTTCATTTATCAAGGGAGTTGGTTCCCTAATTCAATGTAATTTTTGAATTATTTGTATTTCTTACATTTTTAAGGAAACCTTGGGAAATTTTGTAAATAGGATTGAGATTTTAATCTGACCTACTTCTTAGAAGAGGTTTCAATAATTTTTAATGAGTTAGAGATATTTTAGGATCAATTAGATCTCTTGAGGAATAGTTGGACCTAGAGGATTCTAGAATACATGTTTGTTGAGGATTTTGTGGATCTGAGCTAATTGTACTTCAGAATCATCTTTCATATAATTATGTAAAATAAGAAAAAAATGTATGTAGAAGAAGAGTGAGAGAGGAGTGTTGAGAGGGACAACAAAGTAAGGCCAAATATGACCACAAGGCCAAAGGAGGGGCTATTTAATGTAGATTAGGTTGAGAAGAGGGCCTTCTATAATCTTGTACAAAACATGTATTATTAATGAAGGAAACATTTTGTTTCAAGTGTGAGAGCACTGTGTGATTCCTTTGTCTTTGTGTGAAATTGAATCCCTCTATATGATGTTCTTTCAAGTATAATTCAATGTGTTATAGGTGTAGTTAAATCCCAAGAGGGAAAACATTTTAGATAAGTATTGTGAGAATGTAGACAAGGTTGAGAGTCACTTTACAATGGAGGAATTTCTTAATTGACTGGTGATCAACATAGTGGATCAATGATCTAATTCAATTAAAGTGCACAATGGAACGATCAGAGTCGCATAACAGAATTAATCAAAGTGTTCAATAGAAGTGTGGTGATCATAGTGTATTGAAGAAGAACTAGAGCTATATCATTGTGTATAAGCCTGCAAGTAGAAGACCAAACAATTGAAGAGGTGACACTTATTTTATAAAATATGCAGGACTCTGTCATCCAACAGAGATCAAAACTGATAATTGACGAGAAATATCTATGTCTCCTAGAGTCTGTTACTTAGATGATCAAAGGAGGAGCACATAAGGGACCAAATGGGATGACTAGGCACCTGGAGGAGGTGGCAATCGAGTAATGAGAAAAGCGTCGAGGTAATGTGGAATCCCAACATGTCAGATAATGCGTGAAGTGATAGAATTTAAGCACCAAGAAAACGAATGTTAATTGACAGAGGAATTCACATATCAGAGTCTGTCTTTCAAGAATTTAAAAAATGCATAACAAATAGAGGTCACAAGATGACTCAACATCGAGGCGATGTGGATGGATGAGGTCGTGATGGCTCAGCCTCTAAGTAGGATACAAGCACCACAAGTAGGCCTTGTGTAGTGGAAATGTGTATTGAGGTATAAGCATGGTCAAGTGGAAACTAGTGACCTTAATCCCTAAGTAAACCCTCTTGAGATTAAGCACCATGATTAAAACCTAGAAGCATTGACTTAAGCCCTCTATAAGGATTCTTTCACATCTTAGTTGATTAATGCACCTAAATTAGGCATCATTGATGGGTCTCAAGTCTATCATTATAGTCAAAGGAATAGGATCCTCTAGCCCTAAATATTTCTTATCAAGCTCAAGCACCGTGGACACGTCCTTGAACCACCACATTAGACCTTTGTTAGTTACCAATTTTTCCAAGTGTCTGATGGACACCATGATTAGGTTAGTTGTGCACCAAGAATGGGTCTATAGTTCTAACCATGGTTATGAGTTGAAAATAACTACCTTATGCTTAAAATTATGCTTCATAGTCTTAATCGCCATGGAAAACACCTCTAATTGATAAAATATTACATCTTTTAGGAATCTTGTGAAAACGAGTGGTTTATCATGGGAGATTATGATGCTTTTAGTAAAAATGATGAGTTTATGTATCTTATCAATGGTTAGGGAAGCATAAAAGAAGGGCCTTAGGAATTTTGAAAATATTCTAGGGCTTAAGCATGATGAAAAATGAATTAAAACACAACATAGGGCCTTTCTATGAGATCAATGACCTTTAGTGGGAAGTGGCTACTATTAATTGGTTTTGGGTAGTAATGAGGGGTCTAGGGACCTAAACCATGGTTGGAAAGGGTAATGTAACACCCTCCTCCCACATCTACCCAAGAAAGAGACCAATCAGGGTAAATATGTGATGAGAGACCACTATGATATGATTCGACCTCATAAGTCACGTTAAGGAAGTGGAACCGATGAAAACACACCATACAAACGTTCAACATCAACATTGGAACCCTCAGGAACCAACCCAACCTTTCTACCAACCAGCCCCTGGATCCCACTAAGATTTTGGACGAATTGACCCTTGGACACTCCCATGCTATAGGGTTGCCAGCATCTAGGAGGCTCTGCAAGATCTCATGAAAAAGCACACCAGTGTTAAGGGACTATTTTTCGCAGTGTTGTGCCAACGTCCCTGGGATTTGAGCCACTTTTTTAGGCCCATAGCCGAGGTCACTACCCAGAATTGAATGACACCTTCAGAATAGTAAAATAAGAAAGAGATGATAGTACAAATGCAGATACTTGAATAAGACCTTAACTAGACCCTTACTAGCCATGACAAGCATTTCTTCAAACATATCACGAATATGTAATCTACAGGTGTAAATACCAAATTTGAGCATAGGGGTCTCATACTTAGCTGAGAATCGCTAAGAAGCATTGATGCCTCAACACCTTAACTGCCATTTCATCCATTAGGTCATAGATACATTGTTCATTCATTTACAAGTATAAACATGATGAGATCCATACATAGCTACTATCATAAAACACATTCATAATGAGCATAATAGCAATAGAAATACCAATGAAATCACAACCATATGATCCACATATAAACCAATATAATAATCATAGAAATACAAGGAGAAATAACCTCATATTGATGATGCAAAATCCAAACCCGGGATGAGGCTTCTACGTTCCACCTGACTGTAGAATGTGTGAGCCAAATCACTCTTCAGTGATTCACCCTACGCTATATTTCAAGCATGAATGTGGGATCTCATAGAACACATCAATCCAAAACCATTCAGAGCGTCCAGAGGCCATACACCTCAACCCATCAAACAATGATTCCACCTCATAATCAGACATCTCAAAACCATTATCAGATTGGTCTCTACCCAAGCCTTCTAGTTCTCCAGAGCGTTTGTTCAAACCAAGATTTCTAGGACTAGTAAATCAGACCACAGCTATCATCAAGCTTCCAAAGCGTTTTTCCAACCAGAGCTTCCAAGACTAGTAACTCTACCCACCAAGGGCTTCCAGAGTGTTTATCCAACCAAGACTTTTAGGACAAGTAACTCAACCCAAGCTGTTACAGGGCTTCCAGAGCATTTGTCCAACCATGGCTTCCAGGAATTAATAACTCAACCCAATCTAAGGAAACATGAGAACCAAAAAAAAAAAACAAGGAAATAAACCCACAATATCCATGGCTATCCAAGAAATGGAAAGGCTAGGCAATCCACTGTCAATCCAGGAAATGCTCCATGCTAGTGACAAATCATGACCAAAAATCCACATGCATATGCCATGCATGCCAAAACTAGTGAGGAAAACATACATGCAACTCAGTACCTGCAAACCAAATCTGTTGTAGCTGCTGATCCCAAAGTCCTCTTGCACTTTCCTACTCTTCCTTTTCCTTATTGCTCCAAAACTCCAAGTATGCCACACTCTCCAAGAGTGCTCCAAGAAAAATCTAAGAGTATGAGAGAGAGAGAGAGAAATGAGAGAGCTCCAAAACTAAACTAGCAAACTTCTATGTACTGATCCTCATAAGCCTTTTTATGAATGAGGCCTCTATTTTCTTCATTTTCTTCCTCAGATACAACCTGTGACCTTTCACCTCCCTTTTCTCCTAATTTCCATTATTTTCATAAATAAATGTGCCAAAAATGTCGCTTTGCCTTCCCAAAGCCTTAGTCATTTCCTTTGCCAATTTTCTTAGCCATTAATAACCACATGAACACCCACACTAGGATCTCTTACCCAACATTTTGCTTGGAATAAGTATCCCATTAACCATGGTTATTATTTTTCCTTTATTAACTTTATTATATGGAATTTTGACCAGGGTTGTTACAGATAACATGAGCCTTACATAGGAAAATGAACATTGTAGGCTTTGTGCACTATGATCAAGGTGTCCAACCATGGCACACACATTCTCTCTTGTGTCCTTGACCCCAACTGGAATTTTAGGTACCATTTGTTAGTTTTACATAATGGCAATGAGCTTAAGGGCCTTTACTATGCATGGCTATGAATTTATGTAATTGGGATACATATTCAAATTAATGCTAGATTCTTTGATTTTAGCTTTAGATTGACAAATCACATAAATAAACAAAAATCCATTTTTCTAACTTCCTATTCTTATCTTTGTTTTCATATACATATTAAATATTATCTAGATATTTGCTAAGTAAATCACAAAGGGTTTATAAATATATATATTTAGATTTTACAAATAAACATTATTTAAGGAAAAAATATTGTTTTGTCACTTTTTTAATGATTTTTGTTCGTAAATATATCATAATTTTTAAATACATAAGCCTTCTTTTATTTCTCGCACGATTTTTTATTTCCTTTTTCCATCAAACTGGAAAAAAAATGATGTTTATGTTAAGACTCTCCAACTTGATCTTAACGCTTGACTTCCTAATTTCAAAACATCAATGACTATATTAACTTTCAAAATGTAAAATTAACATTAAAAAATATAAAATATGGTGGTCCATATGAAACAAATATTACCTATATTTATATAAATTTTGTTCAAAATACTACATCATTTATATACTAAATAAATGTCTTAACGTAAACCTATAAATTAGATTTTAAAGAGAATGTAACATTTTACCATTAGAAAAATATAAAACTTCACTTTACTATTTTTTCCTGAATTAAAATTATATATTATAAAATATTTTATATTTTTTCCTGAATTAAAATTATATATTATAAAATATTTTATATTCGTACACCATCTTCTAATAACTTGAGCATATAATTCTAATAATTCCTCGGGGTCAACTATTTTATTTTTTGGATTTCCATTACAACCGATATCACCAGAAGCATTACTTTGCACTAAACTAAATACCATAAAAATTTTGTGCAACTTTAAATTTAAGGAACGTGTATATGATCTTCTCGAACGAATTTATCTAATCTGAAATTTGTTATTTTAATTGGTTTTCATTTTTTAGTTGTCTTACCTATTGTACTATTTCTATTATAATTATTTTTCTTTCTTTCCAATAAAAAATGACTTTATATCCAATATTACACATCAAAATTTAATAATAGAAAAACTTACACAATTTAAAGAATAAGGAAAAACTAATAAAGAATACTATTAAATTTGTATTAATAAAAAGTTTAAATTTTTTATCAAGATTCAAGTATATTATTTTGTCTTTTTAATTTCCCAATAATTATTCATTAATAATCTAATTTAACAAAAAATAATGTAATATCAAAGCTTTATTCTTTATTTTTAATGCTTTTTTAATCATTATTATTTGTTGTATTTTTATGATTCTTAATAATCTAATTTAACAAAAAATAATGTAATATCAAAGCTTTATTCTTTATTTTTAATACTTTTTTAATCATTATTATTTGTTGTATTTTTATGATTCTTTACAAATCAACAATTTTGATTTTGTAGTTATTTAATCATTATTATTCAAAATTTATTTAATCGTTATTTAAATTTTCATAAACATTTTAATTATGTTAATTTTGGTACAATTTACTCTCAATGGGGTGACTATCGAGGCAAAGAGGGGGGTGCAGGTTGCAACCACCCCACCATACTATTAGGTCGGGGGATGTTGAAACATGCCCCCCAACAAGTGTAATCGATATGCAGAGGGTATTAACACACCGCACAAGAAGATAAATGAGAATACATTGGGGAACGAGGTACATGACACTAAACATGCAACGAGGAGGGTGGCCATAATGACATGCATTCCTGTGTTGATTTACTAGTCCGAATCAACATTCCATAATGAGAGGAAGATATTCTGGATTCATGTCCCATACACATAGACAAAAGTTGGGTATGAGGATATACATGGCAGTGGGTCAAGTAGTCGGGGATAAAATTGTAGTGTGAAATGCCTCTCTTTGCACTATGTTTTGGTCTATGGGAGAAATGAAAGTGTCACGAGTTGAGGATTGTAGCTTTGGTAAGTTCCATTTCTAGCTAGTGGATTGAATTCGGGAATCACCTCAATAAATGTCTAAAAAGTAGAATTCCAAGTTCCCAGATGGCGAAGTTGGAAATAATTTTGATTTTTGTTGTTCGACTCAGGAAATTATGGTGGAGCCTCTCTAATTTCACTTCATGTAATAATTATCCCTATGTTTGGAGTTCTCCTTCTAGCTATATCTTATGTCTATTTTATTTAGAAGTTATTTTGGGTGCCTCATTCCCTATTACCTAGACTCTAGTGGTTGTTGGTATTTTGAAATTTGTTTTACATCTTCTAGTGGTTTGTAATTGGAGAGGCTTGTGGAGGCTGCAGAGCCGCTAACTCTATGTTAGTTCTATGAGGGTTATTTGGTCTAGGGATGATCACTAACATATATGTCCCAAAGTTTCTTGGGGTTCTTTTAATCTCAAGTGCTGGTGTTTTCCTATCGGTGCAGTTAATATAACCAAGACTCAAGGCCACTAGCTACAGTTTGAGAGTATCCTTCATAAATTGTGGTATATGTTATTATGAGACTCCTTGGGTTTTCGTTGGTCCACTAATTATCACTTGTCAACGTGGGTTGGGTGGTGGTTTTATCCTTTATTTCAAATCTTTGCTTTGATGTCAACTTACTTTAACTAGTAGTTTTGTGAACTTGTTGTTGCATGGAAGCGTGGAGTTAGCAAGGGTGGAGTCTTAAAGTTATGACGAGGGGTTTTTTTTGAGCTGGAAAGGGTGCCTCGCTAGTGGCATTTTAGGTTATTTACCTTAGAGATTTTGGCTAGTTCAAGATGAGGTGGCTCTGTGTCAAAGAGATCCTTTTTTACCAAAGCAAATTGTGTTCCGTAGCCTAGGCTCTAGATGTTGTCCTTGCCATTCCTAGACATAGAACATGAGTAAGGAGAGGGGATGCTTATTATGAGGAATGTTCTCGTAGAGGAAATATCCATCTACATAATTGAATTAAAGGTTTTGCAACCAAATAAAGGGACCAAATCCCTATTCATGTGAAGGATGAAATGGCTTGGTCTAGAGGGGAAGCCTCTTCCCACAAAACTTCCCTCTTAGATACTGAAGTGTTGGCATAATGGACATATTGGATCCATGATACAAGACATACGCAAGGAATACTTAATCAATATATGTAGATATATAGAATTGTATTGGAAAATGAAGTTCCTATTGGGACGTATTCTATTGGATTGCCATGAGACTTATGCTACAATCCTTGGATCACATGTATGGACACTTGAAATATTCTGATAGCAGGATGGAGAATATGGACTATAGGTTGACAAGGATAGAACAACATCTCGACATCCCACCGGCAACTGATATATCTCTTGCAAATCCAACAACTCTTATCCCAATGGCAGGCTCTGATTATTATCCCCTTACATGACTGTGTTATGGTTCTCGCTGATGATTTCACTTTTGTAGTTGATTTTGTGCAAGACCACATATGCTACTATCATGATTTAGGCTTGTTTGATGATGTTTGTGTATATTTCCAATTGTCTCTCTTGTCCCTTCCAAGGATAATTTTTGGTTATAGTCTCATCTCCATGTGATAGATCAATATGAATTTTTGTAATCCTTAATGTAAAATTAATTACATTAGCTAAATGTATAAAGGTTTATTTTAATTAAAATAGATAATTAAATATATAAAGTTGAAATATTTATTTTAATTAAAATAAAATAAAATAATATCTATATATACACTTTAGTTTTTAAAAACATTAAGACAATATGTAAAATTAGTATACTAATTTAAAAATTAAAAGTAATAAATTAGTAATAATAAAAAACTATTAATTTTAATTTTTAAGCATATTTATTAATAGTATTATAAAATTATGTTTTTTTGGAAAGTATGACATATTATGAAAATATATAGTATTCTTATTAATTAACAAGAGTTTAGTTTAATAAAATCATGGTTGATTGAATCATGGATTAGACAAAGCATAGTAATTTGTGTATTCTTATGACTGGTTCAATGGTGTATTAGACAACGGTAAAGTAGATTGGGTTGTGTTCGTCATTCCTGTCCCATTTTTTTTTATACTTCTTGATATTTGATGTGAATTAGGAAGATAAATTTGCTAATTAATTGAATAGTAAGACTTATTGTATTCATTTACTTACTTTTTTTTATAGAGTTTCATGTCATAATAATTGTTTGCTTTAATTTTAACACATGAGAAAATCATAAAAAACATAAATATTTATTTTATAAATACATGTTTCTTCTAAATTCAAAAAGGAAAAACTGTATAGTTTAATTTATTAATTATAAATAACAAATCAAAACACAAATAAATATTAAAATTTACAAAAAGAAAATTGATTTACGAATATACCCTTGAACTCTTACAAATATCCATTCTTCCGATATTTATTAGAACATTAATATACTTCTGGTCTTCTCATACTGATATACCTTGATATACCCCTAAAATACCAAAAGTGAATTTAAGATTAACAATCTATCATAATTACAAAAAATAAAAAAATTTAAATAAAAATTTAACACTATTGTTCAAAAGATCTACCACAAGAAAATTAAAAACTTAAAATAAAAATCTAACACTTTATTGTTTAGAATATCTAAACACAAAACGCATCACAAAAACCATTTACTTCTGCATTGACTGATCAGCGGAATGTGAACGGATTAAAGTGCCAATGCAATAAAATAAACCAACACTAAAATCGGTCATTAGAAAAAACCAACACTAACAACACTTATAGGTAACTTATGATTACATTCAAATAAACATACATGCCATCACACTGCCCAATTTATTCAATATCCCATTCACGATTTATAGCACCACTCACAAAATATTAAAAATGCACCGAGTTTTTCTTGTAAATTTTGCTCGGAAAAAGTGATATCTCGTTTTAATAATTTTAAAGTGTGACCATTTTACATTATGAAACAATACCACCTGCTAATATAGAAAATGCAAAATGATTTTTACAAAATTCTGTTTAAAAAAAATAAATTGCATTTATATTTTTGTTAAAAGTTTTTGCTTTAAGTTAATAGAATTGGTTTATAGTTTATATAAATTATTTTAATTTCAAATTTATGATAAGTTGAAAAACATGTATTTTCTAAATGTATAAATATTTTCTCAAATTTTAATGTTTATTAATATTTAATCATAAAAATTAACTTTTTTTTGTTTATATACCTATCATTAAAATACTCTAACAATAATATATTTTTCTATATATAAATTTGATTTTGAAATTACACATCTTTTTTATCTTTTTCATAAGAAAAATTAAAAGCAACTATAATTAAAGAAATTTGCTTTCAATTACAAAGTATTTATAATTTTATAAAAAATAAATTTATATTATTTTAAAAATTTAAATTCCACTGCAAGTACTTATAATTATATAAAAATAAAATTATATTACTTAAAGTTCTTATTGAGATATCGTATTTATGATTGATCTTAAAATATTTTATTATTAATAATTTTTTAAATTTCACATGTTAAGTTGAGTATAAAAAGGATTATAAAACAAGTTATATTAAATAGTAAAAAACAATTTTCCCACTAACAATTAATTATAACACAATAAAAAAAATTCAAATAACAAACAAATCTAACTTAAAAAACCAAAACTTTTACATACAACTCTTGAATATTCTTAAAATATAGAAAAATGAAAAATTAACAACGCTCAAGCATAATCTTTGAAATGTACGAACACATTTTCTCCTTCATATAATATATGAGGTATGACTTCTCCCCTAACATCCAACAAAAAGGACAATTTTTTTCTATAACTTATGCTATTATGAATGAAAAATTGAAGTGATCACAATACCAAAATCATCATATTGCAAAATAGATGATGACATATTATCAAATTCAATTTAATTCATTATATAGTATTTGTTATAATTGAATGCTAAATTTATACCAACATATATATAGAAATAGAAAGTATTTTATAAAAAGAATAATAAAATTTCAACCCTTGGTATGATAAGGATTGTGAGATTGCTAGGAAAGCAATTAGAGATGCTCCTAAGAAAATTATAAAGCTTGAAAAAAATGAGTGTGTACAAAGCTCTTATCAAAAGAAAGAAAATATACTATATAAATAAGAGGCAAGAGCATCTTTTTCACCTCTCTAAAGTTAAGTCTAGAAAGTTTTCGAGGAATATTATTGTGTGTAAAATGAAAGAAGATGACTCAATCCCCTTAAAGAAATGGGATATCTACCTTAAGAATATTTATGGCTCCCTGGACACCACGGGAAACATCGTAAACACTCCTACAAAGGAAGATATATTTTCTTTGGAAGGAGAAGGGTTCAAGACTAAGAAACTTGCTAATGGGAAAGCTAGAAATATTAAAGGTTATCAAGCTCGAATTTTTAAAATACGTAAGTCTATTTTCATTCCTCACATACACAAACTCTCCAATTTGGTAGTGAAACACGACTTCCCTAAGCCTTGGACGCAAAGCCTTATTGTGCCTATCTTTAAAAGAGGGGATAAAAATGTTCCCTTTAACTATAGGACTATCATGATTAGCCACATTTTAGCCAAATTGTCTGAGCTCATTTTGGAAAATAAGATTAGTGTTCAGCTTGAAACTCATGGTAAAAGAGCTAAAGGGCAAGCTGGTTTTAGGAGGCATAACTCAACTATTGACCACTTTGGCACTCTTAGGACCATTGTCGAGGAGTGTTGCAATTGTAAAAATTATCTCTTATGTTGTTTGATTGAATTTAGAAAAGCTTTCAGTGTTGTCCCTTAGGAGAAGTTATGGAAATGGCTTGAAGAGATAATGGTACATCTCGAGATGAGAGTTGTTGTAACTAGGTTATATGAGAGTGTTATTGCTAAGCTTAAGACCACTAAGCGATGGTTTGAGGAGATTAAATACAATATTAGAGTTAAGCAAGGATGTCCCTTATGCCCTACCCTTTTTGGAATTTACAATGATAAGCTGGAAGAATGTTTAGAAGCTAACGGATGCGATGGATCCTAGCTCGATGATAAAATCATTGTTGTTCTCCTTTATCCCAAAAATATCATTCTTCTTGCTAAAATACCTGATGATCTCAACAAGAAGCTTAGAATCCTCCATGACAGATTCCCCAAGTTGGGTATTATTGTTAATACTGACAAGACTAAAGTCATGATAATTTCACGTATGACAACAATTACTGTGAGAAGATTTCCTCATACAAATATTTAGGTATTGGCATTCACCATCAACTCAATTGGAACTATAACATTAAGAAAAAGACTATAGGAGGTTGGAAATGTTACTATAAACTTGAACACAATTGTAATTCGATTGATATTTGAGTTTAGAGTAAAACAAAGTTCCTCTTTAAGACTCTCGTCACCCCTTGTTATTTATAAGGGTGTGAAGTTTGAGGTGGCAGTATATCTAGATAATCATGGAGAGATCGATATGAGCCAATATAAATTTATAACCTATAAACTCAATATTAAAGGAAATACTCCCTACCATATTCTCTTGATTGAAGCTAACCTCTCCCCCATTGAAAGCATGGCTATGTTTGGGTATGTGATGTACAAAAAGAAACTATGCAACATGGAGGCCAAGAGGCTCCCCAAATTTTCTTCTAACTCTAGTCAAAACCCTCACGTTCAACTTAAGAGAGATTTCCATAAGAATGACAAGGCTTGGCTCAACCATTGGGGGATAAAGGAGCAGATTATCTTGAATAATGAGGATGAAAATAAAAATGCTATTACTTCCAAATTTAAGGATAAGTTGTGGGATGACAAGGATTTAGAGGGGAAAATGAAGCTAAGATATTATAAGGAGGTGATCAAACCCACTCTTGCTAACCATAATTATCTTTCTATCTTGACCAATGCTAAGAAGAAAATAAACATGGTAAAGATAAGAACTAATGCTCATAAGCTTTGGAGTGAAACTTGGGTTTTTTTTTATTCCCAAAACACCTTGATATCAAAGAATATACACCCTTTATGATACTAAGAGAGTTGAAGATGAAAAACACTTTCTCTTGGACTGCCCAACCCTTATTCCCATCTGCTCTCCTTTTCAAAACATTTGTCACACTACCAACCTTCATGACTCATTAAGTCAACAAAACTACATTGATCTCGAAATGCTTCTCTCGCTTCATTTTTAGCATAAAAATAACATATTAAATATCTTTCAGTTAATCACTTACCTTTGGATTTTGATATCTATATAACTACAAAGTCATTGTATATAAGGTATCTAAATTGCCAAATTTTTAGTGAGGATAATATGTCCTCTTTTGTCTATTTAAATATCATCTTCATTAACATCTTCCTTGTCCCTCATTTACAACCTATTTTCTTGTATTTCCTAAATATCATTCATGGAAATTCTTAGGACGTTTCCTTATAAAATTTTCCACATAATTGAGACCTTATCTCAGTTCACTCCCATGTTTGCTACAACTCTGTCTCTATCTATTTATGTTGACCATTATAATATTTCCTTTGTTGTAAAGAATAAGGCTAATTAAATCAATAAATTACCTACTGTAATGCTTCTTCTAACCCCCTTGGAATTCCCAGGTAATCTAAGCTAAATGGGAGGTGTTAATTTTTTCTAACTCCACCTCCACGGTCTCATTATGGAAATGGGGTTATAATCCTCTTTCCCCATAGCTAGTAGAATGGACTTTGGAGTACAATGTCAAATTTAATTCATCGACAAATTTCCAATGATATAAATATTATCGAGATATGATACCTAAATCAAAATTTATGAGTGTTTGAAGTTTCACTCGATCAACCCTACCATTCATCACCCCATGTCATCTATGCAGTCCACATTATTCTCAAGTGAGAGCACATCCTTTGCTACACCCATTTGGTACCTTCTATGTCATTATTCCATGCGGACCCACAAGAATTGACCTATATCTTGCAATTTGAAATTTTCATGTTATAATGAATTTTTAGGAATCCATCCATTTCTAGGAAATAATGCTCAAACCAAGGTCCACATCCCAGACCCTTAGACTAACTTTTGTTCATGCACTAGTTTGGGATTGGCCCACATCTAGGCCTTCATACTAATAACTCATGCATTTCACTAAAGATCTTGAACGACCAGACCTCTGCACCAATACTTTACCTGGGTGTACCCCTAGACTGGCCTACATCTGAAACTCCAATATACTTGCTTATGTTTAGCCCCACACCCATTTTCTAGTTTAAGGACTCTACCTCAAACCTCCACTAGTTTTGTCTGCTCATCCTCACATAAGTGAAGTTTAGCCCAATGGTAATAATTGTCTTGCCTCTCATTCCAATGGATCAGATACCTAGTTTGACCTAGACTATCAATCCATCCCACAATATACCAAGTCTAGCCTCAAATTACATGTGATTAATTCCTTATAGAACCAAAATGACCTTCTGGGTTTTTCTAAAGTTACTTTAGGAAATCAACCCAACATTTCACAAAAAATTAGTCCTATCGAAAACTTACCTAAATATCATAATACACATAGATACATCAATCTGATGGTGAATAAGAGAAATTCACGATGACAAAAACCTGGCTTCTACTCAAGCATTGAAATCAAGTTAATGTTAGGGCTTCTGCACTATGCAAATTCTTTTACAATAGAACCAAACCTATCCAACATAAGTCCTGAACCAATTCTCTCAAGCCTCTTAAAACATCCATGCATAAATATATCATTACAAGCATTGCTTCAAGCTAGGAAATAATAATTAGTTGTACAAAAAAGATCCATGCTAACCCATAATAAGTGTAACCACCACTCCCACATTTACCCAATTTCATTTACATGTCAGGGTAAACATGAGACGAATAGTTACTATGACATGTCCTAACCTCCTAACTCTAGTTAAGGAAGTGGGACCTAGAAATAACGACAAACTGAAAACTCACAAAATCCCTTAGGGTGAAAGGAAGAATTAGGGGCCAAAGAACCACCCAAGGTGACCAAAACCTGACTTGAGGCTGCATTTCTCACAACTTCACCACCAATCGCATGCATGACAAGGACTCCATGTTGTTATATGCCTCCAACCACATGCACAACACTACTTGAGCGCGGTTATGGCCTAACTTGCCCAGTTTAGAGGGTGCAGTCTCTGGATTTTAGCCACTTTTCAAGGAAAACCTCCATACCATTGCCCAAAATTGCCTATAACTTCTTAGAATCATTATTGACCTCACAAAGAAGATAAAAATTCAATCTCAAATCAGAAACTTGACCTAGACTTCCTAGAACAAACTAGAAATTTCGTCAAACACATGGAAAACATGTAAGCTATAGGTCATGAATGCATATCTAATCATAGGAGTCTTAAACTTATCTGAGAATCACTAAGAAGGTCTAATTCCCTCTCATAATAGCTACAATATCATTTTTTAGTCCATGCATTCATCAACCATTCATACATTCATCAAAACATGTAAATAGTCATAAGTAATATACATCACATAACCAACATATAACTACCATAGAAACCATGGCAACTCAGCCATAATATTGCCAACATAATCGCTAAAAATATACATGAATCACAATAGTATAACAATTCTTTTTAATATATGAAAATGACAACCAATTTAGCGACTTCTACGTACCATATGACCATAGATTGGGCTTAACCAAATATATCTTTCAATGAATCAACCCTGTGCCATATTCCAAGCATGAATGTGGGATCTCATGGAATAAACCAAGAGAAATCAAACCAAGACTTCTAGAGGCCAAACCACCTCTACCCTCATCCACAGTGATTCTACCTCCACGGTCAAACATCACTAACACCAACCAAATTGATGTCTACCCAAGTTTTCTAGGGCTGTAGGAACTAGTAACTCAACCCACAACCTTCAAGAGCTCCAAATCATTTTTCCAACCAGCCTCTAGGGACTAGTAACTCAACCCACCAAGGGCTCCAAAGCATTTGTCCCAACTTAGGCTCCAGGACTAGTAACTCAATCCAACTTGTTCTAGGGCTTCTAGAGCATTTGTTCCAATGATCCGGATTTAAACAGGAACGCAACAAATTACAGAGATAACCATATACACAAAGATGCAGCGGAAATAATACTTCATTTCATTAATGGAAAATACTGAAATATGCTTACAAACAGAAATGGAAATAAACTAGCTAGGGCGATGGTAGCTTATCTTTGAGAAGAGATGTGATGGCTACATGCCTCTGAACTGTGCTACAATGAGGCTCGAAGGCCTATTTATTGTTGAGAAACAATGGAAAAACCCTTACCATTCCAAAACCTAACCCTAGTAGATGAAACGCCAAACTGTGGGCCCCGTTTGGGGGTAAGTTGGTACATCAACTTCCCGGGGTCGTAACTTTGGCATATGATCTCCGTTTGACGCGTACAATAGCTCATTAGAAAGATCTATCCGAGCACTATCATTGTTGGAACATACAACACCAGTCCATTCCATGGACTCGTGTTGCCCCCGGAATCCCCAAAAAACGTCGTTTAGGGCCTCAAAACGGCTCCGGAAGTTCAGGACCCGAAAAACTGCTAAAAATAGTAAGTTGTGCTACAATTAAGGAAACTGAAAATGCTGAGAAAGACAATGGTGGGGGTCCAGGTGGATTTGGCAGGTGGCCACCAATATCCACCTGGATCATTCCTCCCCCCTTAGGAAGCAATGGTCCCCATTGCGTTGAGCTCCTCCATGAGATGAGGAAACTTCTGCTGAACTTGTTCCCTGGTGAGCCACTTGCCCTGTTGAAGGAGTTGGCCCGCTTTGACAAGTCGATAGAGTTGGATATTCTGTTGGCGAGTGTTCTTGATCTGTGTGTCCATGATCCGATCAGTTGCAGCTTGTTCCATGCAATCTGGATTTAATTCTGTGGGTTTGAGTTGTTCTGCAATGTCGGATGTGTCTAGCAATGGTGGAAAGTATGGCCGAAGGCGGTCCACATTGAATACTGGGTGCAGGCCAAGGAATGGGGGAATGCTGAGCTCAAATGCATTGTCTCCCATAGCCTTAGTAATGGTGTAAGGACCATATCGGAGTGGTCTCAATTTCTGATAGGCTCCAGTAAGACGTTCCTTTTGCAAATGCAACCAGACTTTGTCACCCACCTGAAACTTGTGTGGCACCCGATGTTGATCATGTCGCTGCTTGTACTTGGCATTTGATTTCTCAAGAATGTCATGGACCTGCTGGCGAATATGTTGGATGCGCTCAATGAAGCTGGTGGCCTTATCTGTTTCGGACTGGACATGAGCTGAATTCATGTGAGTAGCTGCAAGTGGCATGGCCACATCAATGGGGCATAATGGCTGGAATCCCAAACCCACTTGAAAAGGGCTATGGCCAGTGGAGCTGTGAAGAGCTCGGTTGTAGCTGTGTTGAACGTAGGGGAGGCTCTCGTCCCATGTGCGTGGATGCTTTGAGTTATACATGCGCAAAATGTGCACAATCATCCTATTGACAACCTCTGTCTGGCCATCAGTTTGAGGATGGAAGGCTGTGGACTTCGTGAGTTTGGTGTCCAGCATTGACCAGAGACTGGACCAAAAGGTGCTGAGAAACCGACTGTCCCGATCTGAGATGATAGACTGTGGGATCCCAAAGTGCACCCACACTCGTTCAAAGAAGAGTTTAGCAGTGGCTTCTGCTGTGATATTCTTCTTGCAGGCCATCATAATGGCCATCTTTGAGAACCTGTCGACGACCACAAAAACACAGTCATTTCCATGCTTAGTGGAAGGAAGGCCTGACATGTAATCCATGGAGATGGATTCCCAAGGTCGACTAGGGGTAGGCAACGGGGTATAGAGGCCTTGCTTCTTAATGGTCGGTTTGGCAATGGCACAGGCAGTACATGATCGGATGTACTTCCCAACATCCTGTCGAAGATTCGGCCAATAGAAATAGTTTTGCAGTACTGCCACTGTTTTCTCGACCCCGAAATGCCTAGCAGCCCGACTGTAGTGTGCTTCCCAAATCATCTTGGCACGCTCGCTTGAAGGAACACAAAGGTGACCGAGGTGGCATAATAGGGCATCCTGGAGGTGAAAATCTGCAACCTGCCGACCCTCCAAGAGTGTCTGGTATGTGTGGCCGAATTCTGGGTCGCTTTTGTAGAGAAGTGGCCAATCAGAAGTCTCGTGCCCGCAAGAGTTGAGCACGGTGGTTAGCGCCATGATCGGTGGTCGACTGAGGCAATCTGCAACATTATTGGTGCTGCCCTTTTTATACTTGATATTCAAGTGAAACTGTTGCAGGTATGTAGACCACTTCTGATGGCGATCATTCTGCAATTTCCCTTGGGTCTGTATGAACTGCAGAGGTCGGTGGTCTGTGTGGATGACCGTTTCCTTCCCCAAAATGTAATGCTTCCATTGTCGGCAGGCCTGTACAATGGAATACATCTCTTTATCATAAGTGGGGTACTTCCGGACTGTGTCTGAAAGTGTTTCACTGTGATATGCCACTGGATGTCCATGTTGAGTAAGGACTGCCCCAATAGCATAGTCAGAGGCATCTATCTCGACCTCAAATGGTTGTTGTAAATCTGGTAACGCGAGCACTGGTGTCGTGCAGAGGCGATCCTTCAACTCCCTGAATGCCTTCTGTTGAGATTCAGACCAAAAGAATTTTGCTTTCGCCCCGCCCTTGGTGACTTGACTCAAGGGCCAAGAAATATGAGAAAATCCCAACACAAACCTGCGGTAGAAGTTGGCAAGACCTAGAAAGCTGCGGAGCTCTGTTAGAGTGGTTGGAGAGGGCCAATCCCGAATGACTTGGACCTTGGCTGGATCGACATGCACCCCCTGTTCATCAATGATGTATCCCAGATACTGAACCTCGGTCATGCCAAAAGTGCATTTCTCCAAATTGGCACATAGCTTGTGTTGCCGCAGTGTTTGGAGAACCTGTCGGATGTGGTGGAGGTGCTCTTCCCAACTCTGGCTGAAGATCAGAATGTCATCCAAGTATACTACTACAAAGGAGTTGGTGAATGGCCGCAAGATGTCATCCATTAGCCTCATAAAGGTTGCAGGAGCATTCGTCAATCCGAAAGGCATGACCAACCATTCGAAGAGGCCCTCCTTGGATTTGAAGGCAGTCTTCCACACATCTGAGGGTTCAATTGGTACCTGGTGATATCCTGACTTCAGATCGATCTTGCTGAAATATTTCGCCCCCTTTAGTTGGTCTAGGAGGTCATCAATCCGCGGGATCGGGTACCTATTACGAACAGTGATCTTGTTCAGTGCCCGATAGTCAATACAGAGTCTCCACGTCCCATCCTTCTTCTGTACCAACACTATCGGGCTCCCACAGGGCGAAGAACTCGGACGGATGTGACCTTTCTGCAGGAGCTCCTGAATCTGCCTCTTGATTTCATTGTTCTCCAGAACGGAGCGCCGATAAATTGGTCCATTGGGTAGCGGCGCACCTGGGGTCAGATCGATGGAGTGCTTGACTTGACAGTGCAGAGGAACCCCTGCCGGGGAGGTGAAGATGTCTTCGTACTCCTCCACAATCTTGTCCATCTGTAGCTGCCGTGCAGAGGGACCCCGTTTGGAGGCCGCGGCCACTGTCTTCTTCTTCCCTTGAGGGCGTATCATCAGGAAAACAAATTTCCTGGTTTTGGAAATGATCTTACTGCATTGTTTTGCAGTAATCAAAGAGATGGCGGCAGGTGGTGCTACCTCTGGTATCCTGAACAACTTATTTCCCAATGTAATAATAACAGCACGGGGCCTTGATTCATACACAGCATGTCGCTTCCACAAGTATGGTTGTCCTAGTAATACATCACAAACTTCAAGGGGAGCAATGTCACACAATACCTCATCCGTGAAGGGCTTGATGTTGTATGGAAGGCGACACTGCTGGCTCACGCGAAGATCTCGCCCTTGGTGAAGCCACCCAATGGTGTATGGTTGTGGATGTGCTGTGGTCGGTAAGCCCAACCGCTTCACGACCTCTGCCGAAATGAGGTTCTTTTGACTCCCGCTATCAACAATGAACTGTATCGGGGAGCCCTTTACCCACATCTGGGAGTGGAAGAGACGCTCCTCCTCCTCTGGATCTTCGGGTTCATTTTTCTGGATCTTTGCGGTAGCCACAGTGGCGCTGGGATCCGCATCAATGATCTGCTTCCCTTTTTCATACCCCTTATCGGGTTTTGACTCAGAGTCGGAACATGCATCTGATTCTGAAACCTTTAGCTCAGCCACCAGTGACTGCTTGGCCCGACACTCACTTGTGTTGTGAGTGGAGCTCTTATGGAACTCGCACCATTTTCCAGTGTCCTTTCTCGGCTTCGCGGTGTTGCTCTTTGCTTGCAGCTTCGGCTGGTTGTCTTGGGCTGTCTCGCCTTGGCTTTGTCCTTTGTTCTGTGGTTTAGGGGCACCTTTCCCCTGCTTTGGATTCGCAGATCCAAAGTCTCGCTTCTTTTGTTTAAACTTCTGCTCGACCTTGACGGCATACCGGTATGCTGCGCCGAGCGAGGGGATGTTTAGGAACTGTATTTCTTCCTGGATGTACTTGTGCAGGCAGCCACGGTATTTGAGTATCAAATGTTGCTCCGAATCCTTGATACCCAACTTTGTGCGAAGGGTATGGAAAAGATTGGTGAACTCCGGCACGTCTTGGTCCCTTCCCTGCCGCAGCGTGGTCCACTTTATGTATTCATCCTCATAGCTTCCGACAGGGTAGTACTGCTCCTTGATGGCATCCCGGAATGAATCCCAGGTGGGTGCGGCTGAAAATAGTGAACCAGTAATTTCATCCTTCTGCTCGCAGTAGGTTTCACACCAGTCCTTGACATGGGGGGCTGCTTTGAGAAGAGAAAAAACAATCTTTTCCCGACTCGAAAATTCATGAACAGAAAAATAACCCTCTAGCAGATTTAACCATTTATCTATGGCATCGGCGTCTATCTGACCCTCGAATATGGGGATTTCAAAATTAACTTGTACCTTAAAGGGTGTGGCGTTTCCAGAGGAGCTGCTGGAAGCCGATGCGCCATTTCTGGGTAGCCGCTGAAGGATCTGCGCAAAGCTGTCCATCATCGCATTCCATTGTCGCTCGAGCGCTTCTTCGAGCAAGATTTTGATGGGATCTCCTGCCCCCTCATCTTTCTTCTCGTCCACCATGGGAGGCCGTCGGGATTTGCGAGGCTGGTCTTGCAAAGGTTCAACCAGTTCAAGCCCTAACTCCTTATATCCCGACCTTGTTGGGGACATGCAAAGAAAAACAGAGAAAAAGCAGACCGCTCTGATACCACTGATCCGGATTTAAACAGGAACGCAACAAATTACAGAGATAACCATATACACAAAGATGCAGCGGAAATAATACTTCATTTCATTAATGGAAAATACTGAAATATGCTTACAAACAGAAATGGAAATAAACTAGCTAGGGCGATGGTAGCTTATCTCTGAGAAGAGATGTGATGGCTACATGCCTCTGAACTGTGTTACAATGAGGCTCAAAGGCCTATTTATTGTTGAGAAACAATGGAAAAACCCTTACCATTCCAAAACCTAACCCTAGGAGATGAAATGCCAAACTGTGGGCCCCATTTGGGGGTAAGTTGGTACATCAACTTCCTGGGGTCGTAACTTTGGCATATGATCTCCGTTTGACGCGTACAATAGCTCATTAGAAAGATCTATCCGAGCACTATCATTGTTGGAACAGGCAAATGGACTCGTGTTGCCCCCGGAATCCCCAAAAAAACGTCGTTTAGGGCCTCAAAACGGCTTCGGAAGTTCAGGACCCGAAAAACTGCTAAAAATAGTAAGTTGTGCTACAATTAAGGAAACTGAAAATGCTGAGAAAGACAATGGTGGGGGTCCAGGTGGATTTGGCAGGTGGCCACCAATATCCACCTGGATCATCCAACCCATAGCCATAAGGAATTATGAGCAACAACTAGAAGAAAAATTCAAATGGAGAAACCAAAAACACCATGGTTATCTAGGAAATGGAAAGCAAGGCTAAAACCACTGTCAATCTAGGAAATCCTCTATGCCAATGAAAACAAATAACTAGAAAACCACATGCATCTAGAATTCATCCATAAATCAACAAGGAAATCACACATGCAACCTGTTACCTATGAAACAATCTAGTTGTAGTTGTTGATCCACATGTTCCCTTTCTCTTTCCCACTTTCCTTTTCCTTCTTTCTCCAAATCCAATGTATGAAAAAGTGCTCCAAGAATACTCTAAATGTGCAAGAGTATGAGATAATGAGAGAATAGAAGAGAGCTCCAAGCTAAAACTAACAAAAGGTTGTGAATTGATCCCCAGACACCTTTTTATCATTAAGGCCTCTATTTTCTTCATTTTTCCTTCAATTTTCCTCACATGTAGATCTATGACCCCTTCATCTCCCTTTTCTCATATTTCCTTTATTTTCATAAATAAATGCTAATTAATGCAACTTTTCCTTAACAATTCTCTGGCCAATTTAAATATTCATTAATTAATCACCAATGATATGCATCAGTATGTTTTTCCAAACATTAAACTTGGAATAGATGCCCCATATCCTTGGTCTTATTTTATTTACAAAAAAATGAACCAGGCGCTATTACAAATCCCTCTCCTTTGGGGAAACACCATCCTTGGTGTTGAATGACACTTATAAAATAGAAAAACACATGACCATAATAACATGAACACCATACCACTTATTGGAGCTTTATAACATAGTTTGATGTGGTATTTACATACATGTGCATACATATAAACATAACCAAAACATAACATCAAAACATATATAAGAATATATTGTCTCTACTAACGAATAGAGAAGGATACATAACCCACATCTAATCAACCATATCCCGTGTAGCTTCATCAGGCCCAAAGTGCTTCCACTACACTTTAACTTGCTCAATTGCTCGATTTCATACCATAGGCATCTTTTTCTGCAAAAATCACTGAGGTTCCTGATGTAATTCTCCTTCTAGTTCCACCTATAATATAGACTAGTGAATCACATTATCAACATCTTTCACATACCTCTCAAGTAATGACACATGGAAAAAATATAAACTTTCATTGTCAGAGGTAGTGCAAGTTGATATACCACTAGTCGATTTCTCTTAAGGATCTTAAAAGGCCCACAATATTGAGGTACCAAGTTGGCACATGATCCAATCGTCAAGGAACTCCTCTTGGTATTGATGCACAAGTACAAATGTTCCCCAACCTGAAACTCAATTACCTTGTGTTGATCCACATAACTCTTCTTCCTGTCATGTGCTGCCTTTAGATTCTTCTTGATAACTTGTATTTCTTGTTCCATCTCTACAAACATATCCGGTCCAATCAATACCATGTTCACTAAATCATTCCAAATGATGGGAGTATTACAACCTTTCCCATAAAGTGCCTCAAACAAACTCATCTTCAAAGATTCTTGTACCTATTGTTATACAAAAAATCTACAAGTGGAATATACTCTTCCCACTTCTGCTACTGATTCATGACATACATCCTCAACATGTCCTCAATAATCTTGTTAACCCTCTCTATCTGTCTATTTTTCTGGAGATCATAAGCTATATTGAAGGCCAACTCTATCCCCAAACTTGCAAACCACTCTTTCCAAAACTTCGAAGTGAACTTGGCATCTCTATTTGACACAATCTTCTTAGGAATGCCATGCAACCTCACTATATCCTTAATGAAGACTTGAGCTATCTCCCTAGATAAATTCATAGAATTCACTAGAATGAAGTGAGCTACTGATCCGAATTTAAACAGGAACGCAACAAATTACAGAGATAACCATATACACAAAGATGCAGCGGAAATAATACTTCATTTCATTAATGGAAAATACTGAAATATGCTTACAAACAGAAATGGCAATAACTAGCTAGGGCGATGGTAGCTTATCTCTGAGAAGAGATGTGATGGCTACATGCCTCTGAACTGTGTTACAATGAGGCTCGAAGGCCTATTTATTGTTGAGAAACAATGGAAAAACCCTTAACATTCCAAAACCTAACCCTAGGAGATGAAACGCCAAACTGTGGGCCCCGTTTGGGGGTAAGTTGGTACATCAACTTCCTGGGGTCGTAACTTTGGCATATGATCTCCGTTTGACGCGTACAATAGCTCATTAGAAAGATCTATCCGAGCACTATCATTGTTGGAACATGCAACACCAGTCCATTCCATGGACTCGTGTTGCCCCCAGATTCCCCAAAAAACGTCATTTAGGGCCTCAAAACGGCTCCGGAAGTTCAGGACCCGAAAAACTGCTAAAAATAGTAAGTTGTGCTACAATTAAGGAAACTGAAAATGCTGAGAAAGACAATGGTGGGGGTCCAGGTGGACTTGGCAGGTGGCCACCAATATCCACTTGGATCATTCCTCCCCCTTAGGAAGCAATGGTCCCCATTGCGTTGAGCTCCTCCATGAGATGAGGAAACTTCTGCTGAACTTGTTCCCTGGTGAGCCACTTGCCCTGCTGAAGGAGTTGGCCCGCTTTGACAACTCGATACAGTTGAATATTCTGTTGGCGAGTGTTGTTGATCTGTGTGTCCATGATCCGATCAGTTGCAGCTTGTTCCATGCAATCTGGATTTAATTTTGTGGGTTTGAGCTGTTCTGCAATGTCGGATGTGTCTAGCAATGGTGGAAAGTATGGCCGAAGGCGGTCCACATTAAATACTGGGTGCAGGCCAAGGAATGGGGGAATGCTGAGCTCAAATGCATTGTCTCCCATAGCCTTAGTAATGGTGTAAGGACCATATCGGAGTGGTCTCAATTTCCGATAGGCTCCAGTAAGGCGTTCCTTTTGCAAATGCAACCAGACTTTGTCGCCCACCTGAAACTTGTGTGGAACCCGATGTTGATCATGTCGCTGCTTGTACTTGGCATTTGATTTCTCAAGAATGTCATGGACCTGCTGGCGAATATGTTGGATGCGCTCAATGAAGCTGGTGGCCTTATCTGTTTCGGACTGGACATGAGCTGAATTCATGTGAGTAGCTGCAAGTGGCATGGCCACATCAATGGGGCATAGTGGCCGGAATCCCAAACCCACCTTAAAAGGGCTATGGCTAGTGGAGCTGTGAAGAGCTCGGTTGTAGCTGTGCTGAACGTAGGGGAGGCTCTCGTCCCATGTGCGTGGATGCTTTGAGTTATACATGTGCAGAATGTGCACAATCATCCTATTGACAACCTTTGTCTGGCCATCAGTTTGAGGATGGAAGGCTGTGGACTTCGTGAGTTTGGTGTCCAGCATTGACCAGAGACTGGACCAAAAGGTGCTGAGAAACCGACTGTCCCGATCTGAGATGATAGACTGTAGGATCCCAAAGTGCACCCACACTCGTTCAAAGAAGAGTTTAGCAGTGGCTTCTGCTGTGATATTCTTCTTGCAGGCCATCATAATGGCCATCTTTGAGAACCTGTCGACGACCACAAAAACACAGTCATTTCCATGCTTAGTGGAAGGAAGGCCTGACATGTAATCCATGGAGATGGATTCCCAAGGTCGACTAGGGGTAGGCAACGAGGTATAGAGGCCTTGCTTCTTAATGGTCGGTTTGGCAATGGCACAGGCAGTACATGATCGGATGTACTTCCCAACATCCTGTCGAAGATTCGGCCAATAGAAATAGTTTTGCAGTACTGCCACTGTTTTCTCGACCCCGAAATGCCCAGCAGCCCGACTGTAGTGTGCTTCCCAAATCATCTTGGCACTCTCGCTTGAAGGAACACAAAGGTGACCGAGGTGGCATAATAGGGCATCCTGGAGGTGAAAATCTGCAACCTGCCGACCCTCCAAGAGTGTCTGGTATGTGTGGCCGAATTCTGGGTCGCTTTTGTAGAGAAGTGGCCAATCAAAAGTCTCGTGCCCGCAAGAGTTGAGCACGGTGGTTAGCGCCATGATCGGTGGTCGACTGAGGCAATCTGCAACATTATTGGTGCTGCCCTTTTTATACTTGATATTCAAGTGAAACTGTTGCAGGTATGTAGACCACTTCTGATGGCGATCATTCTGCAATTTCCCTTGGGTCTGTATGAACTGCAGAGGTCGGTGGTCTGTGTGGATGACCGTTTCCTTCCCCAAAATGTAATGCTTCCATTGTCGGCAGGCCTGTACAATGGAATACATCTCTTTATCATAAGTGGGGTACTTCCAGACTGTGTCTGAAAGTGTTTCACTGTGATATGCCACTGGATGTCCATGTTGAGTAAGGATTGCCCCAATAGCATAGTCAGAGGCATCTGTCTCGACCTCAAATGGTTGTTGTAAATCTGGTAACGCGAGCACTGGTGCCGTGCAGAGGCGATCCTTCAACTCCCTGAATGCCTTCTATTGAGATTCAGACCAAAAGAATTTTGCTTTCACCCCGCCCTTGGTGACTTGACTCAAGGGCCAAGAAATATGAGAAAATCCCAACACAAACCTGCGGTAGAAGTTGGCAAGACCTAGAAAGCTGCGGAGCTCTGTTAGAGTGGTTGGAGAGGGCCAATCCCGAATGACTTGGACCTTGGCTGGATCGACATGCACCCCATGTTCATCAATGATGTATCCCAGATACTGAACCTCGGTCATGCCAAAAGTGCATTTCTCCAAATTGGCACATAGCTTGTGTTGCCGCAGTGTTTGGAGAACCTGTCGGATGTGGTGGAGGTGCTCTTCCCAACTCTGGCTGAAGATCAGAATGTCATCCAAGTATACTACTACAAAGGAGTTGGTGAATGGCCGCAAGATGTCATCCATTAGCCTCATAAAGGTTGCAGGAGCATTCGTCAATCCGAAAGGCATGACCAACCATTCGAAGAGGCCCTCCTTGGATTTGAAGGCAGTCTTCCACACATCTGAGGGTTCAATTGGTACCTGGTGATATCCTGACTTCAGATCGATCTTGCTGAAATATTTCGCCCCCTTTAGTTGGTCTAGGAGGTCATCAATCCGCGGGATCGGGTACCTATTACGGACAGTGATCTTGTTCAGCGCCCGATAGTCAATACAGAGTCTCCACGTCCCATCCTTCTTCTGTACCAACACTATCGGGCTCCCACAGGGCGAAGAACTCGGACGGATGTGACCTTTCTGCAGGAGCTCCTGAATCTGCCTCTTGATTTCATTGTTCTCCAGAACGGAGCGCCGATAAATTGGTCCATTGGGTAGCGGCGCACCTGGGGTCAGATCGATGGAGTGCTTGACTTGACAGTGCAGAGGAACCCCTGCCGGGGAGGTGAAGATGTCTTCGTACTCCTCCACAATCTTGTCCATCTGTAGCTGCCGTGCAGAGGGACCCCGTTTGGAGGCCGCGGCCACTGTCTTCTTCTTCCCTTGAGGGCGTATCATCAGGAAAACAAATTTCCTGGTTTTGGAAATGATCTTATTGCATTGTTTTGCAGTAATCAAAGAGATGGCGGCAGGTGGTGCTACCTCTGGTATCCTGAACAACTTATTTCCCAATGTAATAATAACAGCACGGGGCCTTGATTCATACACAGCATGTCGCTTCCACAAGTATGGTTGTCCTAGTAATACATCACAAACTTCAAGGGGAGCAATGTCACACAATACCTCATCCGTGAAGGGATTGATGTTGTATGGAAGGCGACACTGCTGGCTCACGTGAAGATCTCGCCCTTGGTGAAGCCACCCAATGGTGTATGGTTGTGGATGTGTTGTGGTCGGTAAGCCAAACCGCTTCACGACCTCTGCCGAAATGAGGTTCTTTTGACTCCCGCTATCAACAATGAACTGTATCGGGGAGCCCTTTACCCACATCTGGGAGTGGAAGAGACGCTCCTCCTCCTCTGGATCTTCGGGTTCATTTTTCTGGATCTTTGCGGTAGCCACAGTGGCGCTGGGATCCGCATCAATGATCTGCTTCCCTTTTTCATACCCCTTATCGGGTTCTGACTCAGAGTCGGAACATGCATCTGATTCTGAAACCTTTAGCTCAGCCACGAGTGACTGCTTGGCCCGACACTCACTTGTGTTGTGAGTGGGGCTCTTATGGAACTCGCACCATTTTCCAGTGTCCTTTCTCGGCTTCGCGGCGTTGCTCTTTGCTTGCAGCTTTGGCTGGTTGTCTTCGGCTGTCCCGCCTTGGCTTTTTCCTTTGTTCTGTGGTTTAGGGGCACCTTTCCCCTGCTTTGGATTCGCAGATCCAAAGTCTCGCTTCTTTTGTTTAAACTTCTTCTCGACCTTGACGACATACCGGTATGCTGCGCCGAGCGAGGGGATGTTTAGGAACTGTATTTCTTCCTGGATGTACTTGTGCAGGCAGCGACGGTATTTGATTATCAAATGTTGCTCTGAATCCTTGATACCCAACTTTGTGCGAAGGGTATGGAAAAGATTGGTGAACTCCGGCACGTCTTGGTCCCTTCCCTGCCGCAGCGTGGTCCACTTTATGTATTCATCCTCATAGCTTCCGACAGGGTAGTACTACTCCTTGATGGCATCCCGGAACGAATCCCAGGTGGGTGCGGCTGAAAATAGTGAGCCAGTACTTTCATCCTTCTACTCGCAGTAGGTTTCCCACCAGTCCTTGACATGGGGGGCTGCTTTGAGAAGACCAAAAACAATCTTTTCCCGACTCGAAAATTCATGAACAGAAAAATAACCCTCTAGCAGATTTAACCATTTATCTACGACATCGGCGTCTATCTGACCCTCGAATATGGGGATTTAAAAATTAACTTGTACCTTAAAGGGTGTGGCGTTTCCAGAGGAGCTGTTGGAAGCCGATGCGCCGCTTCTGGGTAGCCGCTGAAGGATCTGCGCAAAGCTGTCCATCATCGCGTTCTGTTGTCGCTCGAGCGCTTCTTCGAGCAAGATTTTGATGGGATCTCCTGCCCCCTCGTCTTTCTTCTCGTCCGCCATGGGAGGCCGTCGGGATTTGCGAGGCTGGTCTTGCAAAGTTTCAACCAGTTCAAGCCCTAACTCCTTATATCCCGACCTTGTTGGGGACATGCAAAGAAAAACAGAGAAAAAGCAGACCGCTCTGATACCACTGATCCGAATTTAAACAGGAACGCAACAAATTACAGAGATAACCATATACACAAAGATGCAGCGGAAATAATACTTCATTTCATTAATGGAAAATACTGAAATATGCTTACATACAGAAATGGAAATAACTAGCTAGGGCGATGGTAGCTTATCTCTGAGAAGAGATGTGATGGCTACATGCCTCTGAACTGTGTTACAATGAGGCTCGAAGGCCTATTTATTGTTGAGAAACAATGGAAAAACCCTTAACATTCCAAAACCTAACCCTAGGAGATGAAATGCCAAACTGTGGGCCCCGTTTGGGGGTAAGTTGGTACATCAACTTCCTGGGGTCGTAACTTTGGCATATGATCTCCGTTTGACGCGTACAATAGCTCATTAGAAAGATCTATCCGAGCACTATCATTGTTGGAACAGGCAACACCAGTCCATTCCATGGACTCGTGTTGCCCCCAGATTCCCCAAAAAACGTCGTTTAGGGCCTCAAAACAGCTCCGGAAGTTCAGGACCCGAAAAACTACTAAAAGTAGTAAGTTGTGCTACAATTAAGGAAACTGAAAATGCTGAGAAAGACAATGGTGGGGGTCCAGGTGGACTTGGCAGGTGGCCACCAATATCCACCTGGATCAACTACCTTAGTCAACCTATCAACCACAACGATAATAGAATCATGTCATCTAGATGTCATGAGCAAACTTGTAATGAATTCCATGGAAATGACCTCCCATTTCCACTCTAAAATTGAAATCAAATGCAACAAACCACATGTATGATTACAATCTTCATTTTAACTCTTCATAATCCAAACATCTCACAACAAAATCAACCACCTATTTCTTTAATTTCGACCAATGGTATAATTTATTAACTACTGTCAATGTCCTTTGATATCCCGAGTGACCTTAATATGGATTAACATGAAATTCCCTCAGGATAAGCTTCTTGAGCTCATTTTTGTTTGACACATAGATCTTATCCCTAAATATGGCCAAACCATCTATTGTGGGATGATAATCCACGTCCTGTTCACCTATACCCTGTTACTGAAACCTGTGCTTAATTTGTTGGTACTTGTCATCCTGTTGTCCTACCTATAAGATTTGATATTCCAAGTATATCCCATATGAACTCGTAGATGCATTGTGATTCGCTTTCACTCTTCTGCTACGAGCATCTGCAACCATGTTCTGTTTACCCTTAATGTACCTGATCTCAAAGTCAAACTTACTGAGTGTATCCAACCACCTACCTTGCTTGCATTCATATTAGGTTGGTAAAACAAGTATCTCAATGTAGGTTTTAATCTTGTACAAAAATTACCTGCATACGAATTCTAAAACACATAAAATAAACAATGTGAGAGCATAACACATAAAACACATATACACAGAGATTTCCCCTGGATTCCGAAACCAGGACTACCAACTTGATTTTTCATTATGTTCCTTTCAATGTTACAATACATATTTATACATGTCGAAGCATCCAATACCATGGACTGAAAACCATTGTGTCCAAAACCATGGACCAAAAGCCATCGCGTCCAAAAAACATGTGCGAAAATCATGCACAAAACCATAGGTGGGTCCGCCCACCTAACATAGGGTCCAAAACCAAAATTTTTTGGGGTGCATCCCCAGACCCCATAAAATGGGGTTATAGGTATGCCTCAACCCCCTGTGAAACCCCCCTCGCTACACAATCAGCACAACGAAGGGGGCCTACGCCCCCCTCTAACACCCCGGTTAACTACGTGGGCTAGTCGTGGAAAGAATATAACACAACCCAACGTTCTCACACTTGTTGTTTTCTTTCCACAGGGGGCCACAAGAGAGCTTAGTCATTTTTCCAGCCCTGAAATGCCCATTGTCTCTCTACACCAAGAGAACTTCTCAGAGCTCACAGATTTTGTCAATGCATCTACAGTATTATTCAATGTGTCCACCTTTACCAGCAACACCTCTTTGTCTTCTATCATATCCCTCACAAAGTGATACTGAACATCAATGGGCTTTGTCTTTGAATGATATGCAGGGTTCTTTGCAAAGAAAATTTCACTTTGGCTGTCACAGTCTATCCTTATAGGTCCCTGTATTAACCCCATACTTGAACACAACCTCTGCAACCAAATTTCTTCCTTTCTTGCATGAGTGGCTACCATGTATTCTGCCTCTCTAGTTGATAGTGCCACTATAGATTGTTTCTTACTCATCCAACTAACTGCACCTCCAAATAGGTTAAACACATACCCACTTGTATATCTTCTCTGATCTAGATCTCCAGCCCAGTATGCATCGACAAAGCCATGAATATCCAACATTCTGTCCAATCTTGGTCTTCCTTGGTAGCACAAACCATAATCACTAGTGCCATGCAAATACCTGAAAACTCGCTTCACTGCTATCCAGTGCTCCTTCCCTGGTTTTGACATAAACCTGCTCAATACTCCCATTGAATGTGCAATATCTAGTCTAGTACGGACCATTGCATACATCAGGTTACTGACTACACTTGCATATGGAACACGGGACATGTCCTCTTCCTCTTCTTGTGTCTTGGGACACTGTTCAGCAGATAACCTCACACCTACAGGAATAGGAACCTTCATCGATTTACTATCTTGCATATTAAACCTCTACAATATTGTCTCGACATACTTCCTCTAGTTTAACCAAAGCTTCCTCTTTGCTTGATCTCTTTTAATTTCCATGCCCAAAATATAGTTTGCAACACCAAGATCTTTCAAGTCGAATTTGGAGGACAGTTGGGTCTTCAAATCATGATTAATTTGTTCGTCATTTCCAACCAACAACATATCATACACATACAAAACCAATTAAATAACACGGTCATCAATTAATTTAAAATACACACAGTGATCTGCTTTGCTTCTAGTGAAGCCAAGTCCCCGTATAAATGTATCAAATTTCTGATACCACATCCTTGGTGACTATTTTAACCCATACAAAGACTTGTTTAACTTGCATACCAGTTCTTTCTTACCCTTCACTGCAAAGCCTTCAGGTTGCTTCATGTATATTGCCTCTTCTAGATCCCCGTGAAGAAATGTTGTCTTCACGTCCATCTATTCTACCTCAAAATCAAACGTAGCAACAACATATAAAAGTAATCTAACAGAAGTTACCTTGGCAACATGGGAAAAAATATCACCAAAATAAATTCCTAGCACCTGGGAGTAACCTTTTGCTACCAACCGAGCTTTGTATTTCTCCACCTTTCCATTTGTATTTGTCTTATAATTGAACACCCATTTGCTACCAATGGATTTCCTTCCATCTGGAAACTCCACCAGATCCCAAGCCTCATTTTTGTGCAAAGATGCCATTTCATCTGCCATGGCCTCTTTCCTGAGTTTCCCATCCTTTGAGTCTATTGATTCCTTCATAGTTTTGGGATCATTATCAGTGACAGACAAAGAAAAATTTGAACAGAAAACATATGGACTATACCTTTCTAGCTGCCTTCTTTCTCGAATTGATATTCTCACACCCGGAGTTTGTGGCTCTTCATCTTCTGATTCCTCCTTTGCTGTAGAGTCTGATTCTTCCTCCTTTAGCTCAAACTCTATCTTCTCAAGTTCCTTTGGTTGGATTTCATATTTAATAACATCTTTCACCTCTCTAAACACCACATCTCGGCTGTAAACGACCTTCCTTGCTACTAGGTTCCAAAGCTTATAACCCTTTAAACCATCCTTATACCCAATATAGATGCACTTTTCAGATTTACTATCCAACTTGGTTCTTTTCTCCTTTGGAACATGTACATATGCATCACATCCAAATACCTTCCGATGTGAAAGAGAGGGTTTCTTACAAGTCCATACCTCTTGTCGAGTCTTATCCTCCAACACTGGTGAAGGTGATCCATTGACCAGGTAACATGTTGTCTCCACTGCCTCTGCCCAGAATTCCTGTCCTAACCCAACACCACTGAGCATGCTTCTTTGCCCTTTCCATCAATGCCTTGTTCATTCTTTCTGAAACTCCATTTTGCTGAGGTATATATGGAGTAGTGTTCTGCCATGCTATACCACACTTCTTATATAATTCTTCAAATTCCTTACTGTAAAACTCTCCACTGTTATCTATCCTCAACACCTTTATTTTCTTCTCTGTCTGGTTTTCCACTAGAGCCTCAAATTCTTTAAACTTGTCAAAGAATTCAGATTTCTTCTTAAGGAAATATATGCATGTATTCCTTGAGAAGTCATCTATAAATTATACATAGTACACAGACTTACCCAGTGATGGAACCTTCACAGGTCCAAACACATCACTGTGCACAAGCTCTAATATATGTTTCGCCCTCTTACCACCAGAGGGGAAACTCACCCGATTCTGCTTCCCTTATACACAATTTTCATAGAAATCAAAATCTAGAGAGATATTACTCATATCTTCTACCATACCTTTACCATGAAGTATTTGAAGGCCCTTCTCTCCAATATGTCCAAGCCTTTGATGCCACAACATGGCCTTCTCTCCAAAGAACACTAGATTTCCTGCTCCACTTTCAGGAACCACGGAACTGTTGCACCCATCAATAATAGTGCTACCTTGCAGCTTGTACAAAGTTCCAATCCGAACTCCCCAAATCAACACTAGTGCTCCCCGAACCATCTTCTAGGTATCCTTATTGAACACTATTTTTACACTTGCATCATCCATCTTGCTTACAGAAATCAGATTTCTGGCCAATGTAGGAATATGAAGAACACTCAGAAGTGTTCTAACCCTTCCACCTTGCAACTTCAACTTTACTTTTCCGCGACCAATGATTCTAGCATTCTTGTCATCCCCCAAGAAGACATCACCACTATCATATTTCTCATACTCGTAGAACCGCTCTCTATGGGGAGTGAAGTGAAAGGATGCACCTGAGTCAATCAACCATGCCTCATGATCTACATGTGTACTTGAAGAGGCCAAGTACACATACCCACCTTCATCTGAGGTGGATTTCACCTTTGCAGAAGGAGCATCATTTGATCCATTTCCTTTATCAAGAGCTTTAGATTTATAGTCCCTTTTGTAATGCCCTTCCTTTCTGCATTTCCAGCACACCACATTTACAGGTTTACCTAGAGATTTAGATCTCCCACTCGATGACTTATTTTTGTTTATGTTCTGGGACCACCCTTGTATAGACAAGGAATCACCATTCTAGCTCTCCATCTTTTTACGTCTCATCTCCTCCATCAGTAAGGATGAGACCATTGCATCAAAATGCAAGGAAGTTTCATTGCTACCTATTGCAATAACTAGACTATCCCACGAATTTGGTAGAGAACACAACAAACTGATGCACTTATCTTCATCTGAACTTTTAATATCAACAAATTCCAACTGACTTACCACAGTATTAAATGCGTTCAGATGCTCTGTCACAGAGTCTCTATCTTTCATCCTTAGGTTATACAGCTTTTTCCACAAGAACAATTTATTCACTGGAGACTTAGATTGGTACAAAGTCCCTAACTTGTCCCACAAAGCCTTCACCGTAGCTTCCCCTGATACATTCAACAAAACAGAATTTGAGACACATAATCATATTGTACTCTTTTCCTTCCGATCCAACTTCTTCCATTCTTCATCAGACACTCCTGTTGGTTTAGTACCTGGATCTACCACGATCCACTGATCTTTATCCACCAACAGATCCTCCATCTTGAGTTTCCACAACTCAAAACTTTGACCATTAAATTTCTCGATCTCTATCTTTCCACTGGTTGTCATATTCTTTTACCACCATAATCGATCTCGAAGATCTCCCACTGAACAGGATCTACCACAGGCCCGAGCGAAACCCCTCAGCAACAAAGGTGTCCCCTTGAAGCCAAAACCAGCTCTGATACCAAATGTAGGTTTTAATCTTGTATAGAAATTACCTGCATATGAATTCTAAAACACATAAAATAAACAATGCAAGAGCATAGCACATAAAACACATATACACAGAGATTTCCCATGGATCCCAAAACCAGGACTACCAGCTTGATTTTTCATTATGTTCCTTTCAATGTTACAATACATATTTATACATGCCGAAGCATCGAATACCATGGACCGAAAACCATCACGTCAAAAACCATGGACCAAAAACCATCATGTCCAAAATCATGTGTGAAAATCATGCACAAAACCATAGGTGGGTCCGCACAACCTAACATAGGGTCCAAGCCATAAAGTGGGGTACAGGTATGCCTCAACCCCCTTTGACCCCCCCCCCCCCCCCCCCACTGCGTTATCAGCACAACAAAGGGGGCCTCCGCCCCCCCATAACACCCCAGTTAACTACGTGGGCTAGTCGTGGAAAGCATATAACACAACCCAACACTCAACCCACTGTGATCAATTAACAAGATGGACCTCTTGCCAAGAAGATAGTGTATCCACGTCTTCAAGGCATGGATGATAACGATTAACTCAATATCATGAGTCACATAGTTTTCTCATGCTCATTCAATTTCATTGACTCATAGCATACTACATGTCCCTCCTGCATCAAGACTCCAATAAGTCTTATCTTACAAGAATCTGTACATAATACAAACTCTTTATCTAGATCGACAAGCTTTAGAACTTAAGAGTTTGTAAGTCACGACTACAACTGCTGAAATCTAGCTGCACATTCCTCTTTCAATTCACATTTCTTCTCTTTCTTGTATCAGGATCTAATAGGATAGGAAATCCATGAGAAGTTCCTCATGAACCACCTGTAATAACTTACTAGACCCATGAATGATCTATCCTCATCCACATTCCTAGGATTTTCCCACTCCATGATAGCTTTGATATTTTTTGGGTCCACTACTATACATTCATTGGAAACTCTATGCCTCAAGTAATGAATTTTTTTCTTAAAGAAAATGAATTTAATAAGTTTGGCATACAATTGATGCTCTCTTAGAAATCTCAACAATACTGCTAGATGTTTTGCATGCTCTTCCTCATTCTTAGAATATATCAATATGTTATCAGTGAATACTATCACAAACTTGTGTAGACAAGGATGCAACACATTATTCATCAAACACATGAATGTAGCTGGAGCATTAGTAAAACCAAAAGGAATGACAACAAACTCATAATGGCCATACCAGGTCCAAAAATAAGTCTTGCATATGTCGTCTTCTTTGATTCATCCTGATCTCAAATCAATGTTTGAGAACATTATTTCTCCCTTCAACTGATCAAACAAGTCATCAATCCATGACAAAGGGTACTTGTTCTTAATCGTCACCTTTTTCATCTTCCTATAATCAATACACAACTTGAGAGTACCATCCTTCTTCTTCACAAACAACCTTGGTGCACTTCAAGATGACACACTTGGCCTAATGTATCCCTTGTCAAGAATTTCCTTCAACTGCAAATTCAATTCCACGAACTCTGGAGTGCTCATCCTGTACAATGCCTTTGATGTTGGTGTTGCTCCCAACATCAGCTAGATAGAAAATTCAACTTCCCTATGATGTGGTAAATTTGAGATATGTGCTAGAAATACATCCTCAAACTAATGCAAAACTGGAAATACATCCTTTTGTGCTACTGCACTTTTCCTAGATAGTTGTAACCATTCTCACTGATGTAGTTTCCTTCTTACCATGCAATATTCTCTTACTGCCATCATCATCCATGCACTCATTATCATTATCATACAAACTGCCTTAGTCTTGTGAATGTACAACCAATCCATACCCAAAATCATAATGTTTGATCCCAATGGAAGCACATTTAGATGAGCTAATGTAGACATACTGTTCAAATCAAATGCATAAGATCTTACCCAATAATGAACTGTTTTCTTGGTACCTATAGCCCACTACACCAACGAAGACTCTACATGGACTTCTTTATTCAAGCAACACTTATCCACCAATTCAAGACTAATATAACTATAGTTATATCTAGGGTCAATAAAAATAGAAACAACTTGATCACAAATCTTACCTTGCATCTTGATAATAGATGCCTGATGATCAACCTTCCTATTATCTAATGCTGCATAAATACGAGGAATACTTTGTCCAACATCCCCAGCTATTTTTTCCTTATAAGCACTGTAAATATATGGTTTTCCAACTTGATGATGTGGACAATCTCTCATGCAATGATCCTTACCACAAGTCCAACACTCCAAAGGCTTCCTGTCATCACCCTTGTTTTGATACTTAGACGGAAATTCCTATCCTTTGTCAATTGCATTGAATTTATTATACAATGTTGCATTCTCCTTGTCTTACATATCATAAGGTTTTCCTCTCTTCATAGCCACCTTCCTTTATTCTTCTCATTATCTTTCCAAACATGCTTAGACTTAGTATTACACTTCAATTTATCATAATAGTTCTTCAACTTTATGATTGCTTCCTCCATTGGTCTAGGCTCATCAAACTCAATCCTACCTTTGAATGATACCAAAAACCTAATGATGAATCTATAAATATTTTCTTTCTCCTCCTTAAGGTAACACACATATCTCAACAACTCCAAGAATCTCAAATTATACTCCTCACCAGTCATAGATCCCATCTTCATCTCATAGAACTCCTTTTACCTGTCATCGTGTTATCTTTCCGATAGATACTTATTCCTTAAAAGTCTCTCAAACTTACTCCAAGTCAGCTCCTATTCTTGAATGCCTCTAAAATTCTTTACATATTCCCACCAAATGTCTATTTTTCCTTTAAGATTCAAAGTAGCTATCTTGGCTTTCATATTTTCTAAATAATCATGCAATCTAAAAAACTTATTCATCCCAAGAAACCAAGCTTTTGCACCTTGTGAATTCTCCATTTCTTTGTCAAATGTGGGAGCCTTTTTCTTTCTTGAAATCCTCTAGCAAGTACTACTTCTCACACCTCCTATACAGATGGTGATGGTGATGACAATGTTGTCTCTCTAAACTAGAACTAGAATGTAACCCCTGCTCATTACCCCTCCTATCAAGTATATCAAAGAACCTACCATCTCTCACTGTGTCATCCTTGTCAAATTTGTATCCTGAATGAGACCTATTGCCTAGTAATCCATTGGGCATGGAGTCTATCTAAGCCTACACTAAAACTTTGGAAAATAACATATTTACAATACTGAGTACTAAAACCTTAAACAAAATAAACTTTCAAAAACTGCCCATTGACTGGGCCATCAAAAATAGCTTCTCCTTCCAAACTTTGCAGCATGAAATTATTTCTCCCCTAGACCTAAGAAATTACAAATGGTCCTGTCCATAGAGCATAAATGATTGCCCTTCTTTTCATTCTGTGCATCCCATTTGAGAACCCAGTCACCAACCTGAAAGTTGTCCATCTTTTCCTCTCTGTCAAAAGCTTTATTGATTTTCCTTTTATGTATTGCAGACCTCTCAATTAGTTGATCTCTAATCTAATGAACTTCAGCCAAGTCACTCATCCTGCTTGCCATGTCACCTTCCTCGTTCTGCTCTTCTTGTAAGAATTTGGCCACAGGGAGGATCAATTGGATTGGAAAAACAACTTCAGTGCCATATACCAACTTGAATGAAGAATTCCCTGTGGACATCTTGGTGGTAACTCTTGGTGAGCTCCAGTATTGTAGCAATAATGCTACAACTCTTGGGGCTTCCTGTCTCTTAATTTTATCAACCCGGTAGTTCGTACAAACTTGGAAGCGGCGGTGCTGTATGCACAAGTACTAGCTCTTGTCGCAACTGTCACTTGGTCAGCTGGCACAAGTCCGCTAGGGCTCAAGCTAACTTCTATAGGCTCTCAGAAGAAGCTTGCTAAATGATGGATGAAAGCTAGCTCAAAGAAAACTAATCTATTTGGCAAAATGAACTGAAAGCAAATCAAAGCATGTAAACCTAGGAAACCCTAATTTAACTAGTCTAACCTCTACAATGCAAAGAATGTAAATGCAACTTCTACCAATGCTGTCATTACCTCTAATAAGTGAAAATGCATGGATCTAAACTACTTGCATCATGAAAGTTATGTTTTTGTATTTTTCCTTTAAGTATGTGGAATGATTGTGATCTTGTGCTAACTAGGGTTTGGTTGTGCAGATGGGATGGAGAAGGAAGGAAAGCGTGGGATAGGTTGGGGAGGCTAGGAGAGGTCCCTAGGGATCCTTGGCATCCATCCACAGAGGTTCCTCACATTCAGATTCTCAGCAATCGAGAGAGTGGCCTCCTACAGGATGGTTGTGGAGGATCCTACAGGATACTCTGTTTTCTACAGGATAGTCCTATAGGTCTTCTACAGGATGTTTTCGAATTGGATTTTTGAGGATGGGTGGTTGATGGAAGATGCATGGATGGTTATAGGGGTAGGATGGGGGTCTGAAGTGACCTAGGAACTGATGGATGGAGTGATGAGATGATAGGTGGAAGGCTGACTTGGCTTGAAGGTAGTTGAGACAACAATGGGGAAGAAGGTAAGGTTACTTGGCAAAAGAGAAGATGGGAGATGAAGGAACAGACTTGGTGATGGAGGAGCTGATCTGAACGAGGCTCAGATGAACGAGGAGGTGATGAAGGTGATAGAGATGCCCTACACAATGCTTATTCAAACAAATCAATGAATTCTTGCAAACAAACCAAGTCCTAGCTAACTTAATCTAATTGTCAATGAAATAAATGAACAACAGCTTTGTTTGGAAAGAGAACCATGTACTTCACGTGAGAAAGAGCATTCCAAAAGATCTAAATGCATAACAAACTCCTACCAATCAATTCTAAGCATAAAAAACTATGTTACCCATCAAAACCAACTACCATAACAAAGCATGATCTAAAGAGCAAATTTTTATTTCAAGAACGCAGCAAACACATAAAGATACACAAGGGAGGTACTGGGCGCTTGAGATGGGCCCAACCCCAAGAGCTACAGCCTCCCATGAAAGATTTGGAGCTGGTGCAAAGCTGGATCCATCTTTATTAATCAAGAAATTAAAAGTACATCAAAACTGTCCATAAGGAGAGCTTGAGAATGAGCTGAAAGCAAAGCTAATCCATGGCCTAAAAATTGAACTACAAGCTAGCTAACTAGTGGCTAAAACAAAATGACTAACTAGCTAAACGAATTTACTACCAACTAGCAAACAAAAATGACCAACCACTAGCTAACCAAAATGAGGCCCCAAGCCTTCTTATTTATACAATTTGAGGACCCAACAGTCCTCCTAAAAGTTAGGGACTTGGCTGCCCAAGACTTGGAGTTAACAGCAGTCCAACTTGACTTGCTTGGCTGCCCTTGTGCTCATTGATTTGGTGGCCTTTGAACTCCAAGCTGATGGTGGAGAATTCGAGGTAAGGACCCATAAATGAGGGGGACACCTTCCTACAAATCCTCTAGCTTGTTCTCCCACGAATTTGGCTGCCAAGTGCTCATTAAGACTTTCAAATTTGTCTCCAAGTTGACCAACAAGGCTACACAAAGCACCCATTAGACTTGTTGGCATAATGACTAACCAAATTCACTCTATTAACATAAAAATAATAAAAAACATGCAATAAACAAATGAGAATGGTGGACTAAGCCAAATTAGGAGGTTGAATGAGCCCAAATAATTGTACATTTTTGGGGCTCATCATCACCCCCCTACTGAAAGTGTTGCTCATCCTCTGAGCAACCAAATCTCTCCTCATCTGATGGCCCTGATGGACTCCTTGTCATGCCAAGCTTCTGAAGTGATGTCCTCTTCTCTGTTATGAAACCATGCTTCTTTGCTTCTCCCCACTACTTGCTCCTTTCCCTAAAGAATTCTCAGCTTGGGTATGATTGTGCAAGTATATTCAATCTGATGGCAGAAATGGTGGTGAAAGGAGATGAAACCAGTGGAGGATAGAATAAAAGAGTGGTTGCATGCCTCCTCAACAGACTTCAAGCTTCAAATCCCTCTCCAAAATTGATTCTGGCCTGCCAAAAGGCTTCTACAGGAAAGTCCTGTAGCTTCCTGTAGAAGGTTGAACCGTGACTAAATTGTGTCCGAACCTTGAAATAAATGAGTGTTCATAGAGGGGATGGATGTGCTTGGGGTGGCCAACACATGTGCTACCTCCTTAGCTAAAATCTCGGCCGATTTCTCCTTTTGCTGCCCTTTTTTCAAACTTTCCTGTAGAAACTGTTCGCTGGCTTCTACAAGAAAGTCCTGTAGTGGCTTTTTCTGTCTTCCTGTAGAAACAGACAGCACCATTATATTATGCTCGGCTGTGGGTGATTTTCCTTTCATCTTGGCTGTGGCTATCCTAGACTCAAGCCTGTAATATCCCATCCCGAGGTAGAGCACAAACCAGTTCGGGATAGAGCACATAGCCACAATCAAAACTACTCAAGAATCTGCTAAGTGGGGAACGATAAAACCTCATCTTGCTGCAATCAGCCCATACTGTAATTCCTTGGCCCTATTTGCAAGACTTGTCAGCTTCAATGTTTTACTCTCTGTAGATATGTGAGGAACTGCTATCATTAGCCATCCTTATTGCAGTAGACACCCAAGGATTTTTAGCTTTGTTGGCCTGCTTGCTTGCTTGTATACAGAAGTGGATTTTTGGGATTTCCTTAGAGAGAGCGCAGAGCTATGCCTCTGTTATGCACACAGTATATAAAATTCATGATTTTCTACAAGTGAGCCTTAACAGTGGCTCAATTATGAATCAACCCCTGGAGAAAATCCCGCATACAACAACAATTCTCATGTAGCGATAAGAAAATGACTTGTAATTTCATGAACAGACTTTTATTCACAATTTCCTACCCCTTCAACACGTCAACTCCACCGGATTTTTAATCAATTGCGTGGGAGAATTATGTTCAGGCCTACCTCATTAAGAATCGCCACCCCTGACATGAACAGTGCAAGCTCTTCGTAGGCTGGGTTTCTTGTAAAACAGCTTCCTGTAGAGTGTGATTCGGCCTTTGAGTGAGCCCGCTGCACTAGAGAATTTTGAAAAGAGGTAGGAAACTCAGCGGAGGAAGATAGATTAAGCCGATGGTGGAAGCAGAGGATGTATTATTTGAGTGAACACGATGCAAGTGCAAGTTGACTAACGGTCTTTGGATTTCAGCCGAGCGCTCAGTGATGTCCGCGTGATTTTTGGAGTGAGGTGGAAGAGACGTGTGCTGGCCCATGCAACTGTTGTCTCCACTGCAGTTTTAACTATTGGTTCTCTGCTGTTAATCTCTTACCATCAAACACGCTGAAGTTTAACTATTCATTACTGCCCGTTTTTAATTTTCTTCCTGAGTTGGCTGAGCACACGTGGCGTATCCACCCACCGAGCGCTGTTGAACTAGATGAGGGTGTCCAGTTGGCTGGCCACCGATTCTCTTAACCACAACCATCTCATTCGTTCATGCAATGCTTCGAATTACATTCATGCAACAGAGGAACAAGGTTAAGTCACGTACCTGCAAGTCGTGCGTGGTTGCTTTGTGAAGCGTCTTGCTGCATGCATGTGTTGATCTTCATTTGCTGCATGTATGGTAGCTTGATTGATGATTTATGGCTGTTTTCTCTTGTGCAGGTGCCCTCTAGACGGATGAATGCAACAAAAGTTCATTTCCACGTTCAGATTTGCACATTCAAGCTGCTGTTGCTGCATCTTCACCAAACCAGAACTTCTTTTTGCCATTTCTCCCAAACGGCAAACCGGATTGAGCTGAAACTTGGTGGGCATGTTCCTACCATCATGATGCATCTCCCATAGCAAATTCGTGATCAATGGATGCACGGATTTCGAGAAAAATGGAAAATTGCTTAAGAATTCAGAGGTCGACTTCTCGGAAACCGTGCATCGGAATCGGCTGAAACTTCTTGGGTAGGTTACCATCACTCACATGCATATCCCCATGAAACAGGTTTTGAAACGGATGCACGGTTATGGAGAAAATGCAAAACTGGCTGATGGTGATGAAGGCTGATTTCTTGGAAACTGTGCATCGGAATTGCATGAAACTGCTCAGGCATGTTTTCATCAACCTTGTAGAATTCCCCATAAAGTGGTTTGTCAAATGGATGAATGGTTTTCAAGTTATGGCAAAAACAAATTTGGTTCTATGGATTTTTGCCTCAAGGCTTTTTGCATGTGCTTGCATGGGATGACAAAATGAATTTTGTTTGTGATGCAGGTATGGAGATGGTGGAGGATGAGTTGGAAGACTGCATGAGGACCTCTGACCCCTTGAGGAAGCTAGCATGTTCGCCAAACCACTTTTTGAAATGCATGCCTAGTTTCCCACAATTTCTACAGGAAGATCCCGTAGAAGCACAATGAGAGGCACAAGGAGGTGAAAAAAATGATGGATGAAGGCAAGGGATGGACACACAAGTGCTTGTAGGCCTAATCAACAGATTCCCACCATTAGATTCACTTTTGAGATTGAATTTGGCTCGTCCAAAGGTTCTACAGGATGTTTCCTGTAGAAATACAGAGCATCCTGTAGAAAACACAGTTTTGAGGAAAGAAGCATAATGACATGAAAAGAATGATGGAAAATGGGTGAGGAGTGGAAACATAGATGAGTGTAGGCCTCATGGACATATTCCAAGCCTTCAGGTCCTCTTTGGAGATCAATTTGGATTTTTTGTAAGCTTCCTGTAGAAGATACGAAACTTCCTGTAGAAGACACAAAAACTCCTTTGTCTCTGATTTGAGTGCTCCTCCTATCATGAAACGTCCTTCTTTAACCTGCAATGTCATTGCTGCAACATGAAATGGAGATTAGCTTTTTATTTTTTATTTTTTCTCTTTTTTTTTGAAAAACAACTAGGGCGCCTCATGGAGGTTTTCACCCTAATTGCCTGCCTTGGGCGCCTCCAAGGGAGGTTTTCACCCAAAGATCTTTTTCTCTTTTATTTTCTTTTCTTTCCAACCCATTGATTGCCTCATGGAGGTTTTCAATCAATGAGCCAATCTAAGGCGCCTCCGGGGGTTTTCACCTTAGATTTTTATTTTTCTCTTATTTTCATTTTTTCATTTCTTTTTTCTCTTTTTTTTTTTTCTACCCTACCCTACTTGAAAAACAAAATCATTTTCAAGTATAAGAATACTTCCAATGGAGCCATGTGCTCATCAAGATTAGAGACAAGATGATGTGAAGGCTCGAAATGCATGCTTGGACAACTATCCAGATCTCAGAGACCAAATGATCTGACTTTGAGAGTACAAAACATAGCTGAGGAGGAGAGTGCTGCTACAACTTAGTGACCTTCTGAAACCATATCTCAATATAGCTTTGATATCCTTGGTCATCTTGCTGATTTGGATCATTCTTCATGTCACCTGCTATCATGACCTTCTGATCTTCCTCTTGTTGTTGATTTTCCTCTTGAATACATGGAAGATTTGATGGTAACCATGAGGAAACTCTCTCGATCTCTGGTTCTGATCTCTTCCCTTCATCAAGTGCAGCCCATGGTTCTTTGATCTCCCCTTTTGAATCTTCTTTTACTGGATGTGATCCTTCAATGCTTTCAAGATGATCTCTTTTTTGCAATGCTTTTTCTGAGCTTTGGTGAACATCATTGAGCTCAAGAGGAGTCATTTGCACATGTTGTGCCTCATCTTTGAAATTGGGTGGAGCTACTCCAATGTGTGGATTTGGAAATGGTGGTATGGGTAGCTGAGTGGAAGTGTGAAATTGAGATGGAGATGGATGGCATTGTGGTTGGGTAGGCATTTGGGGTTGCCTTGGTGGAGGAGGAGGCGATGGTTGTGGATGAGCAGGTGGTGGAGGAAAATGAGCGGGATGAGAGTTGTACTGGGGCCTCCACTCCTGATAAGGTGCATTCCACTGAGGCGGTGGCTGAGCATAAGAGTGAAATGAATGAGCAACTGGTTGGGTATAACATGGATCTGTGAAGGAACCAGGAGGATATGACCAAGGAGGAGGTGTAGACCAGGAAGGATGAGCAGGGGGATCCCAAGAAGGCATGAATGTGGCTTGATAAGGGTCATAATAGGTCTCGGGTATCCCTTGCAGTTCCTGCTGGTAAGATCTAGGTCCATGTGGCCTCCTTTGGTTCATATAATAGAGTGATTCAGTGGCTCCCTTGGCTCTCTGATATGCAGCTTTGATTATGGGCAAGGAAGGGCACTGATCTGTAGGATGGTATTCTTCACATACAAAACACACTTCTAGGGAGTGCATTGGACATTCGTTCCTAGGATGCTTTTTAAGGCACCTAGGACAAAAAATGACCAAAGCCCTCTTGGCTTCTTCTTGCTTCTTCTGGATCCGCAAGGTATCCAGTTGCATGGCAAGAAACTGCCTCATATCACTCTTGAAATCTTCGATTTGATTTTCAAATTCATCTTTGGACAAGATGTTTCTCCCAACATCTCTACTTGTAGCCATTTGCTTCAGAGGAATGTTTTCTTCTTCTTCTCCCCTATAGGTTCTTCAGATATGTCTTAATGTCCACCCAGGGGCTCTTTCATCACAGCCATCGAAGAAGAACGTTGGATGTGTGAAGCAGTGGGGGTGTTGTGCAATCATTTTTCTAACTTATCTCTACTCCTACAAGGCACGAAATAGATTGAACTGCAACTAACTATCTTGCGAAATTGAAATGAAAGAAGGAAAGGACTACTCTATTTTGCTCAAATGAAATTGCAAGAATGAAATGCTAGTCTACGCTTGCGGAATTGAAATGCTAATCTATGCTTGCGGAATTGAAATGCGGAATTGAAAGGCTATGCTAGGAAAGCAGGAAATGCTAATCTATGAAAGCAGGAAATACTAATCTAGGAAAGCAAGAAATGCTAATCTACTTTTGCATAAATGAAATTTCATAATGGAAATGAAATAAACTACTTAGCAGAAGGTTGTAGTAGAAAATAGAAGAATAGCAACAATCACCAATACTCTGCCGCTTCCCCGGCAACGACGCCAAAAAGGTGGTGAGCTCTAGTATTGTAGCAATAATGCTACAACTCCTGGGGCTTCCTGTCTCTTAATTTTATCAACCCGGTAGTTCGTACAAACTTGGAAGCAGCGGTGCTGTATGCACAAGTACTAGCTCTTGTCGCAGCTGGCACAAGTCCGCTAGGGCTCAAGCCAACTTCTATAGGCTCTCAGAAGAAGCTTGCTAAATGATGGACGAAAGCTAGCTCAAAGAAAACTAATCTATTTGGCAAAATGAACTAAAAGCAAATCAAAGCATGTAAACCTAGGAAACCCTAATTTAACTAGTCTAACCTCTACAATGCAAAGAATGTAAATGCAACTTCTACCAATGCTGTCATTACCTCTAATAAGTGAAAATGCATGGATCTAAACTACTTGCATCATGAAAGTTATGTTTTTGTATTTTTCCTTTAAGTATGTGGAATGATTGTGATCTTGTGCTAACTAGGGTTTGGTTGTGCAGATGGGATGGAGAAGGAAGGAAAGCGTGGGATAGGTTGGGGAGGCTAGGAGAGGTCCCTACGGATCCTTGGGATCCATCCACAGAGGTTCCTCGCATTCAGATGATCAGCAACCGAGAGAGTGGCCTCCTACAGGATGGCTGTGGAGGATCCTACAGGATACTCTGTTTTCTACAGGATAGTCCTGTAGGTCTTCTATAGGATGTTTTCGAATTGGATTTTTGAGGATGGGTGGTTGATGGAAGATGCATGGATGGTTATAGGGGTAGGATGGGGGTCTGAAGTGACCTAGGAACTGATGGATGGAGTGATGAGATGATAGGTGGAAGGCTGACTTGGCTTGAAGGTAGTTGAGACAACAATGGGGAAGAAGGTAAGGTTACTTGGCAAAAGAGAAGATGGGAGATGAAGGAACAGACTTGGTGATGGAGGAGCTGATCTGAACGAGGCTCAGATGAACGAGGAGGTGATGAAGGTGATAGAGATGCCCTACACAATGCTTATTCAAACAAATCAATGAATTCTTGCAAACAAACCAAGTCCTAGCTAACTTAATCTAATTGTCAATGAAATAAATGAACAACAGCTTTGTTTGGAAAGAGAACCATGTACTTCACGTGAGAAAGAGCATTCAAAAAGATCTAAATGCATAACAAACTCCTACCAATCGATTCTAAGCATAAAAAACTATGTTACCCATCAAAACCAACTACCATAACAAAGCATGATCTAAAGAGTAGATTTTTATTTCAAGAACGCAGCAAACACATAAAGATACACAAGGGAGGTACTGGGCGCTTGAGATGGGCCCAACCCCAAGAGCTACAGCCTCCCATGAAAGATTTGGAGCTGGTGCAAATCTGGATCCATCTTTATTAATCAAGAAATGAAAAGTACATCAAAACTGTCCATAAGGAGAGCTTGAGAATGAGCTGAAAGCAAAGCTAATCCATGGCCTAAAAATTGAACTACAAGCTAGCTAACTAATGGCTAAAACAAAATGACTAGCTAGCTAAACGAATTGACTACCAACTAGCTAACAAAAATGACCAACCACTAGCTAACCAAAATGAGGCCCCAAGCCTTCTTATTTATACAATTTGAGGACCCAACAGTCCTCCTAAAAGTTAGGGACTTGGCTGCCCAAGACTTGGAGTTAACAGCAGTCCAACTTGACTTGCTTGGCTGCCCTTGTGCTCATTGATTTGGTGGCCTTTGAACTCCGAGCTGATGGTAGAGAATTCGAGGTAAGGGCCCATAAATGAGGGGGACACCTTCCTACAAATCCTCTAGCTTGTTCTCCCACGAATTTGGTTGCCAAGTGCTCATTAAGACCTTCAAATTTGTCTCCAAGTTGACCAACAAGGCTACACAAAGCACCCATTAGACTTGTTGGCATAATGACTAACCAAATTCACTCTATTAACATAAAAATAATCAAAAACATGCAATAAAGAAATGAGAATGGTGGACTAAGCCAAATTAGGAGGTTGAATGAGCCCAAATAATTGTACATTTTTGGGGCTCATCAACTCTGTCAGCCCATTATGCAAATTTCAGCTTAGAATCCTAGCTCCTTTTGTCGTCTTCCAACAGCCTTTTGATTATCCTTAGTAGGCTTTTATTGGATGATTCTGCTAGATTGTTACCTTGAGGATAATATGAGGTGGAATGCACTAGTTTAATTCCCATTGAGTCACACAGGTCCACCAACTCTTTTGACCTGAATGCTACTGCATTATCTGTAACCAATTTGGTTGGGTAACCAAACCTGGTGAAAATGTTTTCCGTCAAGAATTTCATGACAACCTGGTGATTATCTTTCTTAGTGGGGATGGCCTCAATCCATTTCGTGAAATAATCAGTGGCTACTAAAATCTATATATGCTGGCCACTGGAATGTGGATTAATCTCCCCTATGAAATCCAAACCCCACTGCTGGAAAGGGCCACTGGTATGTATTGGCTTCAGGGGAAAATATTTCAGATGTTTCCTTCCTACAAATCTTTGGCACTTGTCACAATATTTCACAAATGAAAACACATCAGAGAATAGAGTGGGTCAATAATACCCAACTCTCAGGATCTTGTCGGTTGTGGTTTTCCAATAATGATGACCTCCACAGATGCGAGAATGGAACTGGTGCATGACTTCCACAAATTGCTCATTGTCTAGACATCTTAAGAGGATTCCAAATGTGTCTCTCCAATAAAGCAGGTTTTTATTAATACAAAACTTGGCTGCTCTGAGCTTAAGGGTTCTGGCTTGGCTTGAACTAAGGCCTGGAGGAACTTCTAGCGTCAACAAGATTTGAGCTATTCTAGAATACCATTCATAAGAAGCCATATTTTCATCCAAAGACTAGTTCTGCCTTTGTTCCATTGTTTCTTCCCCTGTTTGTCCAACATCTAAATTTATACCCAGGAAATTTATGTCCACCAGTCTACAATTTTCTCCAGCCATTAGCTGAGCTAGGCCCTAGCATTTCACAAGCTTGGTGGGATTCAATTCTATGTTGAACTCAATGATCTTTGAAATCCATTTATCCCTTCTTCCATCAACATCTAGTTGTGTTAGGACCTCCTTTACCGAGGTAGAAGGTACATAGGCAATCACCTTGGAGTGTAGAATGTAGATTCAGAATGCCTTTAAAGACTTAATGAGAGCATAGGCCTGTTTTTCAATAATGTCATATCTTAATTCAACATCCCTTAAAGTTTTGTTGAAAAAGGTCACTAGGTGCTCTGTACCTTCATCATCTTTCTGCAACAAGACTGCTGCAAGGGTGTCACAAGAAGCAAAAGAGAAGACATGGAACTCCTTGTTATAGTCTGGGCTGATTAGAGTGGGAGGTTCCATAATATCTCTTTTGATGGCCTGAAAATATTTCCTTGCTGCATTGGTCCATTTAATCTCTGATCCCTTTTTTTAGCATGGAGGTGATATGTTTCACTAGTTCTGCAAAATTGGGAATAAACCTCCTTACAAAGTTGATCTTACCCAAAAAGGATTGAATGTATTTCTTTGATCTTGGAACAGACAATGTTTGTATGTCTCTGACTCTTTTTGGGTCGATCTTGACACCTACAACAGAAACAATGTGCCCTAAAAGTTTGCCTTCTTCTAAAGCAAATTGTGACTTCTTGGGATTTATTGAAATCCCAAACCTTCTGCACTTCAGAAACACTTTCTTCAAATGCTGCAAATGATCCTGATGACTGTTGCAGTAAATTGTTATATCATCAAGGTAAATTAGGACAAACTTGTCCTTTTCTCCTACAAAAGCTATATCCATGGCCCTCTGAAAGGTGGCCCTAGCATTCATCAGTCCAAAAGCATTTTAGAGTACATAAAATTGCCCCAAGTAGTGGTGAAGGCAGTCTTTTCTTGGTCCTCTGCATGTATAACAACTTGATTGTACCCTAAAAATCCATCCAAGAAAGACATAACTCTAGCCCCTGAAACCTTTTGCAGCAAATGTTCCATCTTGGGTAGGGGATAGTTGTCTTTCATAGAGAATTTGTTTAGTTTCCTGAAGTCAACACATAGCCTGAATTCCCCAATTTTCTTCCTCACTACTACCCGGTTGGCTACCCACTTCAAATACCTCAGGGGAACTATGATCTTGGCAGCCAACAATTTATTAATTTCCTTTTCAATCAAAGGAAGTAGTAGAGGGATAATGAGTCTCAGTTTCTGCTTGAAAGGGATGCTGCCTTTCTCCAGTGGAATCTTATGTTGAATGATGTTATTGCCATAAGTTTTAAGGTCACTGTATTCCGAGGAAAAGACATCAACAAATTGCTTCATCACGTTGCAATATTCAGAACTTTGGGTAGCAGACAAGTGGGTGAACATGTTTATGTACTTTGGATGATCTGGACTCCCTATATTATGTCTATGGACTGCAGACTCATTCTTTTTCTAGGCAGGCTTATAAGGTACATCATTATGGTCAAACAACCTTTCTAGAGGCACTAAAACTTTAGGTATATGGTTACTGGGCAATTGTACAATGCTGTATTAACCAATTTTGTTTTTCAGCTGGGACTGATGGCAGTCCTCAATGACTCCATTATCTTGATCAATTTGCATCTCAGAGAACTCATCGATGACTTGTAGAAACCTATTGACTTCATCATCATCTTCAAAAACTTTCCAGTATTTGACATTATCAGGTAGAGATGGTCTATATTTTACCTGAACTTCATAAGTCAATTTAGGGGGCATGGGAGGGATGAACATGCTAGTAGACACAACAAGGGAATTAGCAAGCTAATTTTCGACTCTGGGAATATATGAGATACAAAAGCTACTAAAAGAATCTTTGAGCCTCCATCCCTCATCTCTGTATGCTTTTAGCCTTGGGTGCTTTGTCTGGAACGTTTTGTTTACTTGTTATGTCTCTAATTCTTGTTTCTTTAGCAGCATTTAAGCCCAATATCAAAGCCTCGTATTTTGTTATATTGTTGGTGACCTAAAAAATCATCTTGAAAGACAGATTTATGCATTCTTGTGTTGGGGATACCAGAACTACTCCTGCTCCTGCAGCTTCCCTAGAGTAAGCTCCGTCAAAGAACATGTCCCAAATCTATGGGCCTTCTTCGTCCATGATATGGCCTACTGGTTTCTTGAGCTACACTGAGGCCAGCTAGGATTCTTCAATTTGAAGAATACATGCTCCAAAATTAGTGTCTACAACATAAATGGGATGATTAGTGGGCTTATTTTCATCACTAATGATATAGGCCAGCTGGGCTTCCCTGTATAACCTTCTGCTTTCTCCCCCAAAAGTCAGGATAGTGGCATAGGATAGGTCATTTTGCAATGTACCACCCAAACTCTTGATCCACCATCTGGAAAGGAGCATGCCAAACTTAGGGGGGACTTCTGCTACCACAATATCCATCATCATGCTCTTCATAGGCAGTTGAGACAGGGTGATGGCTAGGTCTTTGATTAACCCTATACATTTCACTTTTCTAGAATTGAGAGAGAACAAGTCATGATAAGGTCTGGGGATATCAAGGCCTAACTCGTCCATGACAACCCTGGGCATTAAATTATGATTGGCGCCAGTGTGCAATAGGAAATTGTGAAGGATTTTCTCATGAATGATCAAGGAGACATAAAATGATGGGGAATTTTCATCAATAGGTTCAGTCATTTGGCTAAGAAAAACTGCAAGTTTGTCATCTTGTAAGTTCACATAATCGTTTGATGCTTGTGTGGCTTTGAGCTCAAGGGCATCAATGATGGGTTTCTTAAAGGCCTCATTCCTTACTAGTTCTATCAAAGGTACAAATATTTTCAACTTCTGGACTTCTAATTCAAAACTGAAAGAGGAAGGGGACTTGTCATAGCCTCTTACCTCTTGAGTTGGTGCTTTGTGGATGATGGGATCAACTGCTGGTCACTTCTACTTGCTAATTTGTTGCTCTGTGGGGACATAAACTCTTTGAACAGGGCTTTCTTTGGCATTACTCATCCTTGACCTCAGGTTATATCTCTGCTGATCTTCAGTTTGTAGAATAGCTTCTCTGTCCCACTCTTGGCTGGTCTGGCCTTTGAGTAATGACTCCTCATAGGTAGCTAATGTCAAAAAGGAAGCACTGCCTTTATCTTCCATGCAGTGGATCTCATCCTCCTGATCAAACTGCTCCTCCTCCATGACCACGTTCTGGAAAGGAGTCTTCACCTTCTGTTCTTCATTGACCTCTTTGCCCCTTTGCATGGTCTACAGTTGTTCATTTGCTTTCCTAAATGGATTTGGATTTCTAGGAGAAAATGTATTAGGAGCCCTTCCTTTCCTTGACTATTGTTCAACCTTCAACTTGGAGATTTCCGAGGCCAATGACTCTATCATCTTAGTCATTTTATCCATCTTGGGATCTGAAGATGAAGAAGATTCACCCCTCTATCTCCTTCTGTCAACATGTCCCTTGAGTTTCTCTACAGCCATGATGTTGGATTCTACCTCCAAGGTTGCATCCTACATTTCAGCCAGAGAAGCACATTTTCTTTCTCTCAATAGCAGGCAGAAGTTAGAATCAAAGGCATTGGCATAGGTGAGTTTGGCAGAGGTGGGAGTAGGTTTCACTTCAATCGGTATCTTGCTATACATGCGGTTAAACATTTTATTGAAATTAGAAAGTGACTCCCCATTTTCCCTTTTTAGGTTCCCAAACTCAATATGATAGTAGAGAAAATCATTCTTATCCCCCCAATGCTTTAGGAAAACATCATCTAAGGCCTCAATATATGTTATATACCAAGGGTTTAATTCTCTGAACCATTTTCTTGCCACTCCATCCAGGCTTTGGACAAAAACTCTCATCCACACATCATCTTCACTAATGTCTAGATTATCTGCATAGCTATAGAATGACTCAATATGTTCTTCAGTTATAATTCCTTCAGTCCCAGTGAGCTTAGGCATGTATTTATGATATTTCCTAGCAGGCATTGCATTCAAAGAAGTGGGCAGTACCAAAGGCCCATATCTAGCAGCTGTGATTCTTCCCATTTTGGTGGGTGTTTGTGGCCCTGCCATGGCTGGGGTAGATGGAAGAGTGCTGGAAGTCTGAAAGATAGGGAGTTGAGAAATGACTGACAGGGCTAAAGGAATATGATGGACAGGAGGGGAGGTTTCCTTTGGGCTAAAATCCAAAGGAGGACCTAAAGAGTAAGGAGCTTTATGAATCCCTGAAATTGTTTCTTCACTGCTAGTGCTAGAGGCTATATTCTCAACATGGATTTGTTCTGTTACAAGCCTTTCTTGCAGAGATGCATAAAATTGTTTAGGTTTACCTGATCCTGATGCTCCTTTTTGTGACACCTTCCTTCCTTTGATGATATTTTCAGGGTCAGGTACTGGGTCAGCTGGTGACTTCTGAGGATTTCTCCGAGTATGCATCATAAACTAAACCAAACTATGATGTGGAGTCGCCAAGAGGTTTAGCCTCCAGTAGAGTTGCCAGATAGATGATTACAACCAAAAATGTGTCCAGACTTTGTCTATCATCAAAGTTGGATTTTTTTTGTTCTCCCAGGGAAGCTAAGCTTCAATCTCCTCTCCCCAGCAACGACGCCAATTATGTTAGAGCTCCAAGAAACTCTCCTAGGTTGTAGCTCGGAGATGCCTGATAACATATAATCTTCAATATGGTTATAGGAACTTATTGGGATGGGTGATGGTTTGATTCAAGCCAGATAACCACTTCTACTCTATTTTCACTCCAGACATGCATGAACACCCTCAGACTACAAGGCTTTAGACCACCACTACTCAATAGTTTGTAGATTAAGTGGATGAATGGGGAATACTAACCACACCAGCAGATGCATACAAAATGTATGATGGCCAGCTGCAACTAGTAAAGAAACTTGTAACTCTAATCTATCAACACAGAGATAAGATGATAGTTATCTGGCGTTAGATACAGCAGAAACCTGGGTGATCTACTCAACAACACATCCAATTTACTAATACAGAGATAAGATGATAGTTATCTAGAATTAGGCATAGAATATATCATGAACACAACACTCCATGTACAAGTTTAGAACAAAAAGGAAATGGACATTGAGCATGTAACAACAAAAGAAGATTGTATTGCTGAAAATGAAGATGAGACGCTGCAAGTTACAGAGTATCTACAATCTCCAAAAGTTGAACCAAAACACAATTTCCAACCCTGATTACATCTTGTTGTTGGCTATTTATAACCTATCATTACGATGGCCCTTATCCATTTAGGGATGAAGGGGTCTTAATTGACCACCAAATACCATTAACTGTCTAATAGCGTCTTTGAACGTAGTTGCTTTCTCCACTATGAAAACCTGATCAGTTCTGGTACTGTGCTGTCCTCTAGATGGTCGGATTGATCATGGTAGTGGAGTTCCATGAATGTTTAATTCGGTAGCTAAGCCATGCTGTGCCTTTTTCTCCTCCGGCTGTGCTCTTCTTTGAATTTAGTTTCATGGTGAGACTGTCAGCACACTGACATAGTCGAAGATCTCCTTCTTCGTGCAACAGACAGGATGTGGGGTATGGAGTGTGTGGGCATATGAATGATTGGGAGTAATCATGAATGGTGGCTGTCGAATCAAAGGAGATGTGTGGTGGAGATTGGTTTTTGGAGGCTAGTGGTCGAGGCAGGAGCAGAATATGTCTGGATCCTTGGATCTCTGGGCAGGCGGATCAGACTGTTATCGGGCGGCGAAGATGTGCAGACGATAACATGTGGAGTAGTTCTATTTAAGTGGTAATGGTTTTTATCATGCGGGTATCAGGCGATAAGCAGTAAGTGTCAGAAATCATACGATGCCATTCAATGGATGACACGTAGTGACAAGGAAAAAGCAAAACCGCCCTCATTGCTCGGGTACCTATCGCGCTTGTTGTCTATGCGATATGGGCAATCACCATTAGATCTCATGGGGGTGATCTGATGGTGGAGAGCTATCGGGCATGTTGGCGTATTGGATGTGACATGGGCCATTGGATTGGCGGGGAAAGATCAATGGTGGAGAGAGGTGGGAGTATGAGGTGGTCTTGGAAATTGTGCTAAGGGTGCATATGGAAAATGGGTAAGGTTTTATGGGGGTTTTGGCTATTTTTCTTGGGGCTAAGCCCAAAGGAATTTGTTGAGGTATGAAGGTTAAGTTAGGGAATAGAAAGGGTAAGTGTGAGTAGGTTAAGGGAAGAAGGGTGATACTGGCCTGTGTGGAACCCCCTTAAGAACAACAAAGCAGCCTGAATCTTTCCATTGACTTTCAAAAAGTTAGTGCTGCATCTCAAGGCTAACAAGACCTGCAACCATATGCCCCATTTTTCCTTTCCTCTTGTCCATGACTGATCCTAAGTCATCCCTGTCTCTAAAAATTTTATAGAATTTGAAGGATGATTGAATTAACGTCCACTTGCTTTTCCTGTGACCTCGAAAGTTTTCCCTGTGGCTAAATGATCCTATCATTATATGCCTTACAACTTCTAATATCTACTTTCAAACTTCTTAATGTAGATACTATGTCAAGGGAGCACTCATTGCCATGTTTTTCATCTTGATATGTCGAGAGAATCTCGTGAAATGCAGTTCACCATTTTCATAGTCATATTGATCTTCTACTTCATAGCAACATACTATGTCAGGTAACCAAATATAAACATGATCGATCATACCTCAGTGAAGTTCAATGGAGGCTACTTCATTTGAAAAATCAATATGGATTAACACAACATATGTGTATATAACGAAATCAACATATCAATAGTCTCAACATCGACATCATAAACCTCTACATGAGGACACAATTGCAACAATGACTATCATAATGCATGCATAATAACACATAGACAACTGACTTGCATGCATGACAAACACATTCTGCCCATCCAGTCCATGTGTCTAAACTTGGGAGCCTTGATACCACACTGTAACCAACACTACCCTTTTGTGTAGTCACACACCATTCTACCAGGGTAAACATGAGACGGAGAGTTACTATGACATGAACCAAGATCCCATCTCCAATTAAGGAAGTGGCAAGTACAACTAACCAGAAACTAACAACTCACAACATCCATCAAGGATATAGGAACACTAAGAGGCCAAGGAACCACCCCGGGTCAATAAACCCTAATCTAGGGCTACATTTCTCATAACTTAATCCTCAACCGCATGCATGACAAGGCCTCAATGTGGTTATAGACCTCCAACCGCATGCACAACACTGCCTGAGTGCGATTATGACCCACCTTGCCTAGTTTAATGGGTGTTGTCCTAGGATTTGAGCTACCTTTCCAAGCCAACCTCTAGAACACTGCCCAAAACTTCATGTAGTTTCTTAGAATCATTATTACATGAAAACAACTCCAAACATTCAATCTCAAATCAAGAACTTGACCTAGACTTCCCAGAACAAACTAGACTTTTCGTCAAACACATGGAAAGCACGTAAGCTAAAGGTGATGAATGCATATTTGATCATAGGAATCTGAAACTTATCTGAGAATCACCAAGAAGGTATAATGCCTTCTCAAAATAGTTGCAATAAAATTATTTAGTCTATGCATTCATCCACCATTCATACATTCATCAAAACATGTCAAGAGTCATAAGTAATATACATCACATAGCCAACATATAACCAACATAGAAACTATGGAAACTCAGCCATAATATTTCCAACATAATCGCTACAAATACACATGAATCGCAATAGAATAAAGGTTATTATTGACATATGAAAATACCAACCAAGTCAAGGACTTACACGTACCACCCAACCCTAGATTTGGATGAACTAAATCTCTCTTTCAGCCAATCACTCTTGTGCCATATTCCAAGCGTGAATGTGGGATGTCATGGAATAAACCAAGACAAACCAAAACAGGGCTTCAAGCGGCCAAATGACTAGGTGCTCAAAATTATGCTCAAAAATCAAAGTTGTCAGAATGGCGTGGAACCTGAATGAACGCGTAGTATTCATCATCCTAAATATGATGCAAATCGTTTCGCACAAAACAGACACCGTATGGCTTCTAAAATACGTTCTGTTCACTTTGGAAAATAAGTAATTTTTTGGCAAAAAAAGGGGACAACCCAATCAACAACCCATACTGCTGACTAGGCTACCCAATTGGTGTTGAATGTGAAACTAAGGTGGCACCATAATCTCTTCAATGAATGGGGAAGTGCCAAGTGGCAAGTTTCCCTTGGCCTCAATTTTTTCAAATCGTAGAAGGAAGAGGTTCGTGGTTAAGGAAATCAACCCCCAACACTACTGGGTTTCCATTTTGCAATATGATAGTCGCAGATTAGAGGCAAGGTCGATGAGAAATAATAGCCCACAGAATGGAGCCAGAATGTAATGCGATAAATTGCAGTCACACATCGCATGGATCAAGTGCGTTTACAGAATCGGCCGCGACAGATTCAGGTTGTGATTGCGATATCACAATCACATATGGCACAACACAAGGACCTGTTACGGAGAATCACCCCTACTCCGACCAATTGAAATTTGTGATGGAATTATCAGCGTCAATATTTTATGGCCGCCACATGTCCTTATAATGGTTGGCTAAAATATTGGTAGATTGGAGTTTGGGCTTGATCCCCTGACCTCTCATTTCATAGTGCGAAGTCCTACCATGGTGCTCGCATGATGGTTCTTAACTATCAATACAAGCGGGTTTCTGTTATTATGAACTGACCGCTAGGTTGGGGGGGAGATTTCCAACATAACTATCGACAGACCTCTCCTATGACCACCTCGTCCACATCCCACAACATTTATATCATTGCAATGGTAATTACACCAGCAACCGCCAGTCTTGACAACCAGCCTCCCTAATCACGACATGTGAACGCCACCTTACCGCCACAAGGTAGAATCATCACCTTAACTATTGGACCTAACCACCTTGCATATGAACACTCGGTCTTAACTGCGAGATATACTAGTTCGTTGGCGGGACCACCAATTTTTGGTGAAATGTTAGAATTAACTCCAAATAATGAATTTAACTAGAAGTTAGCCAGATTTGGAGGAGGAAATTGTGGAAAGATTGGCAGATGTCATAACTAAGGCAGTTTTTGACCAAATGAGGAGAAAAAAGAGGCTGGGGTACCATTTTTGAGTATTCTTGAATCATTGGAGCTAGTTTCAGAAACATTTGAGTATTGTAAACACATGGTTTTACACTTGAGCATAATAGAGAGGTCCAAGCCATTGGACACTGGACTAAGGAGATGTAGCCTAGGAGGGGTTAACTCCTTTATCATGTTCCTATTGTAATGTATTTTTAATGATGTTCTGTACATGTTTATAATGTTGTTCATTCTCTTATTTATGTTAAATTGCTTATAAAATTAACATAAAAACTCATCATTTCACTTGCAAAAATATATGAATCCTTAAGCACAATGAAAGCATTTTGTTTCTAATTTGAGGAGGATCTTAGCATAGCAATCTAATATTCTAAATCATATCATTTTGGTATTAGAGCCACTAGATTTTCTTTGTGAAAGAAGGATTTAATTGTTTGCAAGATTATGTCATGCTTACAAGGTTAAAACTAAAAAGAGGAGAAGGGAAGTTGGTTGGAAGCCCTGAAGTTGGGTCAAGGGGAAGGACAACAAGGTTTCCGCAATCTTCAACACCAGTTCAGCCTCGAGTTGTAATTGAGACTCCATAGATCATGTCTCATGAAGGAGAACCTAAAAACATGATAAAACATGAGAAGACCTTTAGAAAGTCTTTCTTTGATATGACAGAGATGGTGAATGTCCTCTATGAAGAGAGGAATACGAGTCTACAAGGGAAAGTTCCAAACCTACCAAAGGAGAAGGCTCTTCAGGAGAAGGTAATGGAAAATGAGGTAATGGAAATGGAGACAAAGCTCCACCCTCTCCACTATCTTCTTCATCTTCTTCCTCACAAGCATCTCACCCTCTTCCACTAATACAACCCTTACTCATACTCATCATCATACTTCAAAAGGAACTCGTAAATCACGTTTTTTAAAACTTGATGTTAAATTTGAGCTGCCCATGTATAATGGTGAAGTGAATGTAGAGAAGCTTGATAATTGGATTCATCAATTGGAGGTCTATTGCAGGATTCAAAACCTTCAAGAGGATGACATAAAGATTTAGTTAGCTTCCTTGAGAATGGAGTGTGCTACACTAGTATGGTGGGAATCAAAGACCCAAGAGGAGATTAGAAAACATGGTAAGATCTCAATCTCTTGGAATTATTTCATTGTTGCAATCAAAAGACAATTCTACCCTCTAGCTTATATGTCAAAAGCCATCATGAATTGGTAGAATTTTAGATAGCTTAAAGGTCAAAGTGTGCAAGATTACACCCAAGAATTCAGAAAAAGGTCTTTGATGATAGGTACATATTTACAATCACATGACACATTTCTAAAGTACATAGGGGGTTTACATAGTTACCTTAGGCATACTATCTTAATGTTTAATCCCAATAATCTAGATGATGTGTGTGTGCAAGCCACTCATCTTGAAGCAAGAGGGAAAAACACCCCCTAAGAAGGTAGTAAAAAGCCATTCAAGGGTAAAGAGAGAGAAAAGGGTTTGAAGGGAAAGAAAAATTCCTCCATTAAAAGGAAGGAGAGAAGACAATATGTAAACATTGTTATAGAGAGGGTCACAATGAATCTCATTGTTGGAAGCTTCATCCTGAAATGAAACCAAAGAAATTCAACAAAAAAGGAAAAGAAAAGACAATTGCCACCATTCCAGAGGATTTGGGACCTAATTCAGGTGATGAAAATAAAATTACATCCATGGGTATAAAAGCAAAAGAATCCATTGCTAGTACGAGTATATCAAATTGTCACACTAGTACTCCAAATGAAGAAACAAGGATTGAATTATTTCATGTGAGGGTAATATCAAAACATACAAAAATCGACACACTTTTTGATAGTGGGTCTCAAGCCAACTTGATATTTGATGACTTAGTAAAACAAATTAATATTGAAACAATTTTACATCCCAAGCCATGTCCATTGTGTTGGATATGCAAGGACACCACCTTGCTGGTTACAAGAAAATGTATTATTCGGTTTGGAATCACAACAAACTTCGTTGACCAAGTTGAATTTGATGTTGTACTATTTGATATATCAGGAATGTTTTTAGGTAGTCCTTACCTTTATGATAGAAAATAAATCTTTTATCTTCATGAAAACAAATACCACTTTTTCAAGGATGATGTGGAGTATATTGTGAGAGCTCATTGCAAGAAACTAAATCTTTCATTAGTTAATGTGGGGCAAATGAAAAGACTAGTGAATTCAAGAAAGAATTTAGTGCTTCTTATGATCAAACCCAATGTTGATATTTATTATGAAGAGTTTAATGGTTGTAATTCAAAATTTAAAACTGATTTAGTTGATGTAGTTAACCATGATAATGAGGTGTTTCAGAAAGAAAAAGGATTTCCTTCCAAGAGGAGAATCCAACATGAAATACCATTATAGCTAAAGTGTCTTCTTCCTAACATTGACATGCACATGATGTTAAGAAGGGAAAGTGAAGAAATAAAAAAAAAAATCCAAGGATTTTTGAACAAAAGTATCATTTGACCTTCTCCTTTACCATGTTGTGCACCTCTCGTTTTGGCGCCCAAGAATAATGGTAAGCATTTCATTGAATGAGATTCAAGAAGTGGTTTTCATCAAAGTAGAGTTGTTGAAGGAGACATACCGAAGACGGCATTAAAAACCAAGAAAGGTTTGTTTGAATGGATTGCTATGATTTTTGGTCTTTGCCATGCTCCTACTACTTTCACGCATATGAAGCAAGATGTATTGCAACCATTTCTAGACATGATAGTCTAGTTGGATGACATTTTCATTTTTAGAAAATTTCCTTATGAACATGTCATGTATGAGAAAGAAATACTTGATGTCTTATGTCAAGAACATTTGTTATTGAAGATGTCAAAGTATGTGTTTGATAAAACTTCTTTGATATACTTGGGAAATGATATTGGAGAAGATCAGATAAAGTTAGACTTCTCCAAGATTGATGCCATTATGGATTGGTAAATGCTCAAGATAGTCATTTGGATAAGAGGTCTTTTGGGAGAAGGCCAATGTTGGAGGAAATATTTTGTTAATTTTTCTTATATTGTAGCTCATTTTCATTCTTTGGCAGTTGTGAAAAAGGTCTTCCAGTGGGGAGGAAAACAACAAGAGGCATTTGATGCTTTAAGAAAAAAGATCAGTTTAGCCTTTATACTTGTTCTTCTAAACTTGAAAAAGTCATTTGAGTTTCAGGTTGATGTATGTGACTATGCCATGGGAACAATATTTATGCAATATGATAAGCCATTTCATTTCATTTAGAATTTTTCAATGGTGTAGCCAGTTTAAGTTGCAGCGACAAGGGAACTTTCATTGGATGGGTTTTCTTCTACTATTCCACTTGGTCAAAAGGTATAAGAAAGGTATAAGCGACAAGTTTGTTGATGTACTTTCTAGGAATATAGTTTGTATAACTACTTTTCTCAAGCATCATGTTGTTTTACATGAAATTTATGTTCAAAAAGATACATACTTTCAAGATGTATATTCAAGCTTGAGTCAAAGGAATCAAGTAGAGGAATTTGTTTACCATTTGCATAGTTATGTGTTGTATAATCTTGGTAAGAAGGATGTTTCTACTGATAGTAACATGGACAAAGCCAAATGGATAGAGGTTGTAAAGGTGAGGGAACTGTACCCTCACATGCTAGACATATGAAAGTGATCTTTTGGGGTCCAAAAGGATTCCACTGGGGAGGAGTGATTAGGTGCTCAAAAATATGCTAAAAAATCAAAGTTGTCAGAATGGTGTGGAAACTAAACGAACGTGTAGTGCTTGTCATCCTGAATCCAGAGGAACTTGTTTTGTGTGAAATGAACACTGTATGGCTTCAGAAATACATTATTTTCACTTTGGCAAACAAGTAAATTTTTAGAAAAAAATGGGACAACAGTCCGTATTGCTGACTAGGCTGCCTAGTTGGCACTGAATGTGCAGCTAAGGTGACACCATAATATCTTCAGCAAATGGGGAAGCACCAAGTGGTAGGTTGTCCTTAGCCCCAGATTTCACATATCACAGAAGGAAGAGGTCCACAGTTAAGGAAATCAACCCCCAACACTACAGGGTTGCGATTTGTGATATCGCAATCATAGATCAGAGGAAGGGACGGTGATAAAAAATTAGAAGCAGAGCGAAGCTAGAGTCCGACATGATAAATCACAATCGAACATCGCATGGATCAAGTGCATTTTAGAATTACCCCAGTAGAGTCAGGTTGTGATTGAGATATTGCAATCGCATATCACACAACATAATCATTGATTATAGAGAATCACCCTTGCTCCGGCGGATTGCGATTCGTGATGGAATTATTGGCACCGATAATTTATGGCCACCACGTGTCCTTCTAATGGTCGGCTAAAATATTGGTTGGAAAGACAGGTTGGAGGCTGGTCTCGATTCCGTGACCTCCCATTTCCCACTGCCAAGGCCTATTGTTGTGCCCGCATGCTGGTTCTTAACTATCAATGAAAGCGGGTTTTTATTATTATGAATTGACCACCAGGTTGGGGGGGAGACTGCCAGCATAATCGCCAACGACCCTCCCATATGAACACCACATCTACAACCCACAACAGTTATGTTTCCACCATGGTAACGACACCGCCAACTGCTAATATTGACAGCCAGCTTGCGTAACCATGGCATGTGAACGCCACCTTACAGTCACAAGAAAGAACTGTCACCTTAACTGTTGGACCTAACCACCTTGCATATGACGACTTGGCCTTAACCGCGAGATAGACGGGTTCATTGGTAGGGAAGTTCACAAGACCACCAATTTTTGGTGGAACTACCAAAATTAACTCTGAATAATGAATTTAACTGGAAGTTAGCAAGATTTGGAGGAGGAAATTGCAGAAAGACTCGCAGAAGTCATAACTAATGCAGTTTGTGACCAAATGAGGTACAGAAAGAGGCTAGGGTACCATTTTTTAGTACTTTGGACTCATTGGAGTAGATTTCATAAGCATTTGAGCATTGTAAACACATATTTTTACAATTTTGAGCATAATAGAGAGGCCCAAGCCATTGGAAGCTGGACCAAGGAAACGTAGCCCAAAAGGGATGAACTCCTTTATCATGTTCCTGTTGTAATTTGTTTTTGATTATGTTCTGCACATGTTTATATTGTTGTTCAGTCTCTTATTTATGTTAAATTTCTCATAATATTAACATAAAAAATCATCATTTCACTTCCAAAAATTCATGAATCCTTAAGCAAAATGAAAGCATTTTGTTTCTAATCTGAGGAGGATCTTAACACATAAATCTAATATTCTAAATCAAATCACCAAACCACCTCAACCCTCATCAACAGTGATTCCACCTCCACGGTCAAACATCACTAAAACCAATAAGATCAGTCTTTACCCAGGTAGCCAAGGGTTACAGGAACTAGTATCTCAACCCAGAGCCTTCCAAGACTCTAGCGTGTTTTTCCAACCCATCTCTAGGGACTAGTAACTCAACCCACCAAGGACTCCAAAGAATTTTTCCCAACCTAGGCTCCAAGACTAGTAACTCAACCCAAGTTGTTCTAGGCCTTCTAAAGTGTTTGTTCCAACTCATATACATAAGGGATTATGGACACCAACCCGAAAAACAATCAGATGGAAAAACCCGCAACACCATGGATATCCAAGAAATGGAAAGGAAAGGCTAAAACCAATGTCAATCTAGGAAATCCTCCATGCCAATGACAACACATAACTAGAAAACGACATGCCTCTACCATGCATCCATAAATCAACAAGGAAATCACTCATGCAACTTATTACCTACAAAGCAATCTAGTTGTAGTTTCCAATCCATATGATCCCTTGTGATTTCCCACTTTCCTTTGCCTTCTTTCTCTAAATCCAATGTACGCCAAATTTCTCCAAGAATACTCTAAGAGTGCAATAATATGAGAGAATTAGAGAATAGAAGAGAGCTTTAAGCTAAAACTGACAAAAGGTTGTGCACTGATCCTTATAATCATTTTTATCATTGAGGCCTCTGTTTCCTTCATTTTCCTTCTTTTTTCCTTCAATTTCCCTCACTTGCAAATCTATTACCCTTCATCTTCCTTTTCTCATATTTTATTTTATTTTCATAAATAAATGCCAATTAGCGCCACTTTTCCTTTGCCAATTTCCATTGCCATTAATTAATCACCAGTGATACCCATCACTATGTTTTGCCCAACATTCAAATTAGAATACATGCCACATGACCTTGGTCTTATTTTATTTACATATAAAATCAACCAAGGGTTTTTATAGTAAGAAACATGCAATCAAACAACAAAATGTTGCTATGCTCAAGCATAGATCTCCTCTGGAAAACATAATATTTTACCATGGGATTTTGAGAACCATAAACATTTAGCTAGAGTCTTAATAATCAACATTGGTTATGCAATTAACTCAACAATTTAGACAATAAGCCAACATACGAAGGGAGCCTCAAGCCCCTCATATCCATAAAAATAATCATGCAACTGATACAGTTTCAAACACATATAGTAACACCATTTCCCTCATTAACAATGCCTATCTACACCCAATGCTATACAAAAATAACATTCAACATTCAAGAGGAAAAAGATATAAGTAAACACATATTATTATCCTTGAATGGTTGGCAACTCAGGGAGAGACTTCAACTCTCCACCCACCCATATGTCAACTTCACTATAATCTTTCTTGTAACTAATCACCCCTAAGCCTTATTCATAGTTTGAGGAGGTAATTTCTCAGGAGTTACCAAACAATCAACAAATGGTAAGATGCAGAGTCCACTTCTTAGGTGTTTTCTCAACAACCCGCAACTATAACACTAAACTGACTCTCAAAATAGTAAAGGAACCATGAACAAGGTTCAAGAAAGGCACAAAGGGTATCAATTCAGTTCTAGGAGAAGGATGATATGTACATATTGGAAGGTTAATCAGTTGGATTATCTACTGTAAGATCAAGGATAATGCTTAACTAGGTAGTTTGTTAGTTGGTGTAAGCATTAGTGTTATTATTTCCAAGGCTACACTTGGTGGTTTATGAGCCCCAACTAGTATCGGAGTGTCTCATCCTAACAAGTATTTTACCAACCCAAAAAAATATTAGTGCTTTATTAAACCCAACAAAATTCACCATTCAAGTGGTTTATCAACAAGTAAGCCTTTAAATTTTTATCATCCCAACTAGCACTTGAGTGTCACAACACCACTAAATTCCCTTTGGGAAAAAAAAAACACATAGGCTAAACATAGGCCTCAACAACCCACATGCACAAACACAGACCTCAAAAAAAAAATTGCACATGAACAAACATAGGCCTAAGTGAAACACAGGTAATCCATCCCACAAGCATAGAACATATACTCAAAGATAAATTAAGTCTTCCATGAATATACCCAATAACTATCAACTCAACTCTATGTTATGCTTCTCTCTTCATGCTCCATCAATGAATGCCCATGAATGAAGAATCTCTAGCCCAAAAATATTATCGTTAGGATCTCTCTCGCTGAATTACTCTTGTGTTTTGATCCTTTCAACTTGATGTACAAGGTCAAGTCTGCAAGCTCATCCTCTACTCAAGAGACCCATTTCCTCAATTCAATTTCCACACAAGGATGACATTAAACCAACATGTATTTAGGTGATGAATAAATGCAAGGATTGGTTTTACAAGCAACTCCTCCTCCTCATTCATCTAAGTTTGTGTCCACTTCCTCAGCTAGTCAATGTGTTATATTTCCACATTATTTACATGAAATATAATTCATAAAAAAAATTACAAGATAGATTAGCTACAAAGGTTGTCACAGCTAATGAAATTTTTTTTTGATGATATCATGAATAAGAATTTCAATTTGGCCCTTGAATTCACACTTAATATCATTATAGCCCATATATGTTGTTCCTTGGTGTTATCTTATTTATCTCCTATCCCTTGGACACTCAACGAACTTGATAAATCCAAGATCAAAATCCTTATAACTATTCAAATACACCTTTCCCCTTGACTCTAAGAAATGAACACCCATTTTTTAGTACCCTTGGGAAACTTATAGTACAACATCTTCCTTCACCAAACATGGATAAATTTAATGGTCATTGTTTGCTAAAACTTCATAGGAGAGATATTTTTCTTCCAGTAAGGTAATACTTGTTGCATAAAGTGCTGCTTTGGAAGTCATTGGTTAGATTCATATTTCTTGAACACTCTCTTATTGATTAAGTTCACAAAGTTCTTTCCTAGACATAATTTTTCTCCCTTCTGGGTGTGCTTAGCTAATCGTTAGAGCATCTGGGAGATGTTGGGAATTGGTAGGAGAAGACAGAGTGGTGTCTAAGCTAGTATTTAGAGTCATGTCTAGACCAAATGGCATGTATATATGTGTCTATATTTCATAAGATCCACATACAAAAATTAAACTGCTAATTTCTCAGCACCCCCTAAACATGTCATTTCTATTCTTGTTCATTGTTACTTCATCATATGCAATGTCAGTAATATACACATCATAAAAAAATGTCAAAATAGAATCAAGAACCATCGCTAAGATACTCATGCATAGCTCCCCTTGAAATCATACACTATTGATCCTGTGGACCTGATAATCATCACATAATCTTCATGAGGTTATGTACCTCTCATTCACTTATATAATCACTATTAAAAAAAATAGACTACAGTGGGGACCATATTCCTTTACTCTGAATCTGAATAAGAGGAACTATACTTCTCATTTATGCCTGAACTCTTCTCTACTAGCACAAATAATTTGTCTAGATTTCCATATCCGTTTGCTATAACCTTTCCAATTTCTTATTCTATAACTTTTCATTTAGTTGATGTAAATAAAATTATATGTCCTTTTTCAAATATTTTACCTACACTTAGAATAATTTTCTTTAGCCCTTGAACTAACAATGCATCAATTGCTTTTGTATACTTATCAAGTTTGACTCTACCTTTTCTGAGAATTTTTGTTGGAGCACTATTTCTAATAATAACCTTACCATATTTATTTTTCTTGAGAGAATCAAACTTGTTATTATCTCCAAACATGTGTTGATAGCATCCATTGTCTATGTACCATTCATCTTTATCTTTAGATGAGAATAGAGCAAGGCCACACTTAATTTGTTCTTCTTCCTCTTACTTCGTATGGTAAGTGCTAGTGGATTCATATTTCTTTAGTATTTTGGTAAAAATATTCTTGTTTGATTGCTTGCCATGTTGTCTATGGAGTTCCATTGACTTGTTCCTACATTCTTTTTCTACATGCCCAAACTTGTTCCAAGTATCACATCTTACAGGACTAGAAAAGGGAGTAGAGGAATCATAATATTTATGTTTTGTATTCCTCCTATTGCAATCAATAGCTTTGTGAACAAATATTTTGCAAGAAAAGCAATATACCTTAAAGAAACCTAAGTGTCTGGGAGCTCATGATCGTCCCATGAATTTGTTTCTGTAATTGGCTACAAAGTGTCCAAAGTGAAGAGAGATAAAACATTCAACATCATTGTTCAAAGGATAAAATCAATTGATACTTATATAGTTAGGAGCAAATTCTTTCCTTTGAAATTTTTCTTTCTCTGGTTATTGATTTGGCTAACTTCTTATCTCTTTATCAAGAATTTCACATTTTGCATTGTTATCCTTCAAATTATTTCCACAAGCTTGTGTGCTATATGCTCCTTTTACAATGTCATGAAAACCAAAACATGTTTTAATGGTGGGAGACCTTTGACTGCTAAGATGATTGTCCAATATATTTGAGCTATCTTTAAATCTCAATTGCTTATCTTTTTATGCTAACTTACCTTCTAGAATACTTATATTGACCTTGTTTTTACTCAATTATTTTCTCCTTCTTAATCTCGTTTTCTTTCTCTTCAAACACTTGAAGAGTCTCCTCATATCATTTGTTTGACTTTTCAAGATCAAATTTGAGAGAGATGATTTCTGCTTCAAGCCCTTCATAGTAACTGGTTCTTTATTTAAGCTCTTTGGTTTTTGTATCCTCTTCATTTACCTTCCTTACAAGTTTATTTATCAATGACACAACTTCATCCTCCAGTCTTTAACACTGATATTCCTTTTCCTTATACTGCTTCCTCATTCATTGTTCAATTTTCCTTCTCGCAACTAGGTTTTTAATGTGACAATATCTTCTCTATAGGCACACTAATTTACATCAAACTGTTGTGATACCTTTTTATGATCTCTATTTTTATTTTCAAGCCTTTCAATTTCTGATTCTAGGGCCATTAGTTTTGAATCTGATTTTTCTCCAGAATGATTACTTTCACTTCTACCCATAAGATCAATTTTAGTATGATCATCATCACTACATGATCAAGGGAATGGTCAATCACTTGTATAATGGTCATCAAGTCCACAATTAAAACGAAAAATAGTACATGGTATTTCTTTATCACTATCATCACTAGCTTCTTCATTCTTGGTCATCATAAATCGAGGTGTTGCTGTAGCTTAATATTTGTTGACATCAATAATCATCACTTCATTTGGTATATTTCTTTCCATAGTTTTCTTGAATCAAATTCTTCCTTTGAGTTTCGTTCTTCTTTTGCTTCTTTACCATTGTCCCTAATACACTCTCAAATGATTAAGCTTCTGCTGGAGCGACCTACTATGATACCAATTATTAGGAAAAATAATTAGCGGGGGGGGATGAATCAATCTCTTTAACTCACTTTAAATTTTCATTTTCTTATTCTTAATTATGTATGCCACTGTTCTTTGTGCAACCCGCTTATGTATAAAACTTGAGTGAAAATAAACAACATATATCTAGTTAGCCTATTCTTCATAAGTTCCATCAAATATTTATCTTTAATTAGTGCATTAGTAATTTCATTAGATATATAGTATGCAATAAAGAGAAGTATATACCATCACACATAAGCAACACAACAATACATGAGAACACTAGGATTTTAGGTCGAAACCCAATGTGGGAGAAAACCACCACTATCAGCGTCCTTGTCTTCTTTATTAGTATGTAAGGAAAATATTATTACAATCTTGTGCTTGCGCAAACTCTTACTAGCACATAGACACCCACGTGCATGAGGCTATAACCTCCACTCATTCTCTAGCATCCACTAAATGTGAGCTCCAACTCACTGATATCGTTTATTGGATCCTACCGGAAGGGAGCACCTACCCCCAAAACAAAATTACGAGATACCAATGGAAGGAAGCTTTGACTCCCTCTGTTATCACTAAAAATTGGTCATCTAGCCATAATTACTAGATGGATCGAAGTACACCATGCAGGGCCAATTTTACCATAGTAAAATTGCTTTCACTAAAAGAAATTACTTAATAGACCACACTTGTTAAGTCATTTATAATTAAACCCATGAAGAATAATTAAATAAATCACTATTTATTTAATTATCTTCTAGGAATAATTAATTAAACCATTGTTTAACTAATATTTCTTGTCATATTTGACCTACTTATGAGAAATAAATAGATAAATCATTAATCATATTATTTTTCTCTATGAATAATTAATTAATCACTAATTAGTTATTATTCCTTGTCAAGTTTGATTAAATCCCTTGAGAATACTAAAATAAATCATTATTTTTTTTATTATTCCTTAACCATATTTCTTGAGATGATAAATAAATCATTTATTTATTTATTATTTATAAATAAAGTTTAAATACTTTTTCCTTCCAACCAAATACAATAAAATATTTCAAACGGTTAATTCTAGAATATGCTTAATAATATTTTGTTATTTTCTATTATTCAAGAATAACCTAATATTTTGTTCTAAATAGAAGGGTTTTACATTCATTCTTCACTTTTGATCATTTTCATTGTTGCACTCGCTGTTGTAGCTCTAATTATTATCATTTTCACACACCATATTCTTTCTCATTTGAGTTCTCATTGAGCTCAAACATTTTGTTTTCTAGGTTTTACGCATTATAGAGGAGAGAGACTCTACACAAGTTGAAGACATTGAGGATAGCCAAGAACCCATCCCATAGAGGGGGAATGGTAATGTTATTTGTTCCCTCCACAGGTGTCGTTTAATAAAATATATTCTTTGTATAACTCGTTTCCATTGGATTATTGGAGTTATTTACACTTATTTTCTTATTCCATTATGTTCTTTAACTATTTCTATTGCATAGATCAGGGCTTTGCCAGGTTTTGTTTCTATCATATGTTATAGATCTACAATGTTTAACAACCATTTTTACTATTCGGGTTCTTTTTCATCCATAGACTAAAGTAGTTTCTTTTCGTACACCTTCAAGAAGAATACTACATAACAAATTGGCGACTCTATTGGGGAATTTCTGATTGTCGCTAATAAATTGGCGACTCCACTACGTTTTTAATTATGATTCAGAAACCTAGGTGACCTTCAGTTTTCAGCTTAGGGTTTTTCTTTTTCCAGTCCCTTAATGTTGTTTACTAGCATTCTAACCCTAGATCAGCCAAATTTCTAACTTCTGCAATTGTTTTGGTTATTTCCACAGGTCACAAGAACTAGCCGCAACAGAGACAACAAATTTTTCTAAGACTTGCCATCGAGAACTGAGGAGTAGAAATCATACTTTTTTGCCCCAACCCTATGATCTAAAGGTCCAAAACACACTTTTTGGCCCAAAAAGCACGATATCCCCCTAAACATGTCAGTACCTATGATTTTAGGGTTTCTGGGATTTTTTCTGATCTTTTTCTGGGTTTTGCTGAGAGCAGTTTGTTGGGTTGGTTGACCAATATATTAGCCTGATTAGGCCTTTATCTACTTTGTTTCACTCGTCAAAGTGGAATTTAGCCCCTTAGGGCTTCTATAACACTTTCACCTTTATAGGAGGAGTTTAGCTGAGTAAGTAGTGTGAGTTTTTGCAGAGCTTTTAGCCATATTTTCTAGATGTGTACCTTCCTTATTAAAATCTTAAAATATAGGTTGTTTCCATCCAAAGTTCCCTCTTGAACCTTGTTGGGTAATTTGCCTTAGGGTACCATTGTTTTCCCTAGGTTTCACACCATCACCCTATCTTTTGCAGTGATTTTCCTCACTAGTTTTCGTTGTTATTGCACCACTTTCTAGCAGCATAGTTTCATTTGATCCTAGTCACACCGACACTTAGATCTCTTGGCCTTTTTCTTGTGTTTTCAGTTGATTTCACTAGAAACCAACATAGTACTTGCAAACTTAGTTTGGGTGGGGTTTCTATAGTTGATTTGTTGTTTATTTTATCTTTCTAGTTTCAATTTATTTCAACAGTCTTTTTCATTTTTTTCAAACACGATATGGGCTTAATTAATAAACACACTTGCACACACAAGCACACCTTAAGTGAAGGGCACTTGGTTTACACTTACAATCCAAGACTTAACTTAATTAATTTATCTCCCCACACAGAGACAAATACATTTTGTTTATCTCCCTTCACCATTTCCTGGTGACTTATTTCTTACAACCATTGCACCACCAAGGTGTTTGTCACAAAGACTCTTAGGCCTTCATCCCCAGCTTCTACTTGGGCAGATTATTCCTCCCTGTAGGGTTCAAGTTCATGCTCCCCCCAAGTCCACATACTAACTTGTTAGGATGGGATCCCCGGGTCACTTTTGGGGTCAAGATGACCCAAGTTTTGATATAATTTTTGTAAATGATGTAAAGTCTCTGCGATTTGTGGATGCAGAGCACATAGATGGTTAGGAATCAAAGGGGTTTAGCCCCTTGCTTATATAAAGTTTGAGTCATCTTTGAGACAACCCCCAATATGTGTGCCTTAGAGAGTCTAAGGTATAATGATGTTAGTAATGGGTCAATAGAAGAGAATTATTAGCGCAAAGAAGTGGGTCAGATAGGAGAAAGGCTCTGTAGTTGAGTGCTCAAAGGCCTAGGTAGAGTCCACAACGAAGTGCACGAACCCCTGCAGATGAGTGCACAGGGTAGCGTTGAGTCTGTAAACTTGAACTAAATATCAATAAAGAGGATTATTGAAGAAATTTTGTGTATATATGTTTATCGTTGTTTATTTCCACTTTCAATATATGGTGTGAATGAATACTGTGTGTATGAAATATTGATCTACTGATGCACGATTCTATTGAATAATTGTTTGATGATGTACGCAAGCATGTTTATATAATTCCGCGAGGACTATGTTGAATTCTGTTACGTTTACTGAATAACTTAAGTAGGTCTATGAGAACATTAATTAATGGTTGTTATCTCATGTGCGTAAGTGGGTAAACCAACCAATAAGGGTTCGCAAAAGTTGATCACAGACCTTCGGGAAGGTCTAGAGACTGTTTCAATAGAGTTGTAGTACCAAGCCGTAAAGGCTTATAGATCCACATGGAGGCAATAAAATACATCACACTCATCTATGGATGCATAAACTTGGTTCTTGCATCCCCCCATACTGCTTCAGATGAGACTACAACCTATGCTACATGGGTTGTTTCTAAAAGGGCCAGTAGTGTGGGGATTTGTTGCTTGGTGCAACTAACTCTGAACCCAGGTCAGGACCCCCTAAGCCAAAAAATGGTTACATTGTTGGGACCAAGATATGCTTAAAGGAGATGTGTGATGTCGCATCACTGGAACCTAATGAATAAATAGATCGAAAAGTGGTTGGACAGAAAAATTCATGATTCACGTTGCAAGAAAACAGGAATCCACGCATGTCAAAGGTGTAGTGGTTGGATAGGTATTTTTATACGGAGATACATGAAATTTTGTTCTGCACCTTCCCAATCGAATTATACGAATGGTTGGATAAGTTGGCAGATGATCAAGGGAGGTGAAAGCTTGACTATCCAATAGTGTGGACTCCAAAATTGGTACAATGATTAGAAACCTTTGAAGACAAAATTGTGCAGGCTATCGATCACTGGCTTGATCAGATTATAGGAGAATTTGTTACAGAATTTGCGGTTGATACCTCAGTCAACCACAGTGAAGCAGAGTGACAATTTTTGAAGGGACTGCGAGGTAAGTATTTAATATCTTTGAATGCTTGGATTAAGATGTTGTTATGTGAAAAATAGGTTATGCCATTGCCTTGATGTTCAGAGCTATGCGAAGTGGGAAGCTCTTCAGATATCAAGAGAAATTAGGTCCAAAATATAGTCTGCTGATAAGAACCTCCTTCAAACGATGATGAGGGAGCGATACAGGCCTCACCATGGATTTTTGTCCAGCTATAAGACATGTTTTTCCGCTGACACATCATCCATCCACTCCACCTCCACCTCCACCGTATACACCTTTGTCCACACCTCCACCACCACCACCGTCGTTCAACGTGTAGAATACAATGAAGCTGTCAATTTTCAAGGGCATAGGGAGTGAAGATACAAATCAATTTTGGTTTGTTGCAAATGCTATGTGGAAAACATAACAGATTACTCATGATAATATAAAGAAGGCACAATTGGTTACCGCTCTGCAGGATCACATGCTGACTTGGTATATTAAGTATTGTTCTGATAATCCTCTAGCAATGCTAATAGAGACTAAGACTGCTTTGAACAAAGAGTTTAGTAAGCTTAAGTCTGACTCGCAATTAGTAGTTGGATTCAAGGACATCATGATGAGGGTTGATGAGATGCCTTGGGAATTAGATCAAAGGTTGAAATGTGTGATCCACTAAGCTAACATGCAGCTCATAGATGGTCAACATCGTGACATGTTTATAACTTCACTTCTACAACACCTGAGGATTGCTTTGTCACAACAGAAGATAGGAAATCAGGCAGAAGCCCTAGAAATCACGATGAGGTTTCATGTGATGCCTATCCAGGATGCAACCTTAGGGGTACAACAAATCCATTCTTAGTTATAGAGCCTATGCTTAGAATTGCAGAGCTTAAAGAAAGATAAGGAGGCTAAATGAGAGGTACGCACGGAAGTTTGGTGTTTGAAGTGTAAGAGCCAGAGGCATGATAAAGACCATTATCCCATATTTGTGAACTATATCACAGGAGAGGGACCAATTCCCCTAAGGCCAGAAGTTCCTATAGGACCGAGCATCAGGGTTGCACTATGGTGCGCTATTTGTCAGGTTGCAGGAAAACACGTGATGAATAATTGTCATTTGCTTCAAAAGTTCGTCTAGACACCGCAATAGTTATTCTGTAACTTTAGCAAATTAGTGGGCCACGATGAGCGCCACTATCCAAGCTATGAGTTGATGATAGAAAGAACACCTACCTACTAAATGCAAGCAGAGACTCAGCCTCTAGAGTAGTGCACTAGAGGGGCACATAGAGGATATCAGGGACGAGGACAAGGTTGAGGAGGAGGGATGCTTGGTAGAGGCCGGGGTTAGTTTATTTGTTACAACTGTGGAACACTAGGGCACTACACATGAGAGTGTCAGAATCTGACACACCCGTCATGTCAATATTGTAGCTAGTTTGACCACACTATAGAGGAATTCCTGGTGATGATAGCTAAGATGCAAGAGAAAAGGCGCAGCCTCCGCAAACTACACATAACTTACAAATGATGAGATTCAAGCCCCATGAAGAGGATCATAGCGTGAACATAGTGATGAGAAGGAGAATAAAAATTGTTGATGATAAAGGAAAACAACCTAAAGAGGATGGATGGGTCAACAAGAACCCAGAAAAGGAAGCTGGTTTTGATTTGGCGCATGCTAAGGAAACTTTTATGGAAGACAAGAAAAGCTTCACTAAGGCCTCCACCTTAGGAAACTAGAAAAAAGTACAAGAACCCAACATGCATTCAAATTTTGATCCCTCTGTGCTTACCACCTTCTTGGAGACCTGCATGAAACTTCTGCACGATAGCAAAGCTGTGAAAGGCCTGCAGGAGTTAATAAATAAATGTGCTAGCAAAGAAAATTCCCTTAATGGACATTGCATAGTTAGAAAATTGGCAAACATAAGGCTAGAACAGGGCATGAGATGAGGCTCACCACGCAGATAGGAGATTATGAGATGGACCAGGCCATCTTGGATCTAGGGTACGATGTGAATGTTTTGCCAAAACAAACATGGGAGAGAATGCGGAGACCTATGCTACAATGGTCTCCAATCTAGCTTAGAATGGAAAATCAACAGAGGATCATCCCTATGGAACGATTATATGGAGTAATTGTGGACATCGAAGGTGCGAGCACGATGGATGACTTTGAAGTGATAGAGATCACTAATGACAACAATCCATACCCCATGCTCCTCGTAATTGATTGGGCCATTGATATGAATGGAGTCATCAACTTGAAGAAGAGGACAATGTAATTTGAAAGGAAATCGCTTCGCGTTTTCATGCCATTGGACCTTGCAGAAGGGGCACGCTACACTGAACTGGTCTGCGATTCTGAAGAAAGTGAAGATGATCTGGATCAAATTTACAGGATAACATCATGAGATCAAGACTGGATCAATCCAATAGTAGATGGATGGATTGCATGGGACTGGGAGAGTTCCTACACCTCTGATTCAGATGAAGAATTGGAACATTGGCAGAATCGACTGCATGAAGTATCTACACTGCACTTCAATACGATGACTGAATCATTGTGTTGTGTTTCATTGGAGGTAATTAATTTACCTTATTGTGATGGTTTAACTGACGTGGATAAGTTTTTGGATGCATTTGAGCACGAAGTCCCTAAGCATCACCACCTCTAAGCATTGGATTTGGCACTACGCGCTACGTCTGCACGATGGTGGGGTATTGACAAGGATAGCTTTGATGGATGACGGGATTATAGAAGGATGATGAGGTTGCAGTTTGGTCGAACTAACACTTGTTTTACTGACAAATATGATAGGAGGGATGATCCACGTGATGACATAGCGAAATGGACTAAAGCTTATGGAATGGAGCCACAAGTGGAATGGGTACACTTATTTTTCCATATTTTGGATACAATTCCCATGAACTGGTATCTAGAAATAGAGCTCCACCATGGCACCGTAGAGTGGGATATATTAAGAGAAGGGTTCTTATTGACCTTTAGTTTTGAAGATGGTTTCGAGAGCATTGATGAAGCTCTATAGGATATTAATGTAGTTATCTTCAGAACACTGCAAGAATATTTGGAATGGGTCCAACCAGATTGGAGCACCCAGTTGTGCCATGAGCTGGAATGTTATAATGTGACTACTGAAGAGGGGGAGGAAGATATAAGAAATATCAATATTCTAGAGGTGGAAGGGCATCGTGAAGTTAAGGGCCCACAAATAGATAACCTGGACATCACCACACCATTGAAAACAAAGAAAGTAAACATTGGGACTGAAGCAAAACTGAAGTTTGCAAAGATTGGTGATTACTAAGATGATGCTACTATGGATAAAGTTGTTGAGTTACTCTACAAATATAAGGATTTGTTCCCTACCAGGTTTTCAGACTTGAAGGGGATAATAGGAGACTTGGGCATTATGATGATCAATTTGAGGCTAGATGCGAAACACATTAAGCAGAGGTTGTATCGCCTGAATCCTAAGTATAAGGAAAAGATTTGCTTTGAGTTGGATCAGATGTTGGAAGTAGGCATCATAGAACCGACTGAAGAATCTGATTGGGTGAGCCCCATGGTGGTTCAGGAGAAGAAGTAGAAGGGAGAAATAAGGATTTGCGTGGATCTGTGAAAGCTTAACAATGCGTGTGATCCAGCAGGATCTCGTCAGTTCAGTTGCACATGTTCATCGTCAGTGTTCAGTGTCATCATCAACAATTTAGTTCGGTGTTGTTTCATTTTGATAGTGTTGATTATGGTTCAGGTTGTTTAGGTGATGTTAATGGTTTTCATGGTAATGGGTTTGTATCTGGTTGTTGACAAGTGTTCATCGACAGTTCTGCCAGGGTTGATCATCGATGTGAGTTTTGTCCTCCATATTATAGCTTTTGGTTGTCGTCATCATGTGACGAATGTCACAAATGTCACTCTGTGACAATTTGATGCAAAAGGTTTATTTTTTTACCTAATCCTAAAACCCTAACCTAAGTCCTAAACCCTAACCTAATGTACTACCTTTTATACATTACAAATGTATTAAAACTACATTTCAATACATTAAAAGCATAACCCTATACCTAATGAACCATACAACCTGTTATCACTTAAGAAGTGATTACTAATTTTTTCACATCAATTTGATTGTGAAGGTTAGGTGTTAGTACAAGTTCAGTTTTTCCATGTTCAATGTAGTGTCTAGGTCTTTGGAATCTTTTTGGTATGGTTACATAAAGGTCAATAATCCGTTCTCATTCATCATTGGTCCCACAACCCACATAGATTCCTTGTATCAAGTTTGTTTTAAGGTTCTTATGTGTTATAAAGCAATTCAGGTGTTTTCGTAGTGTGGAAACGAGTCTAGGTGTTTTCGTAGCACAAAACCTAGATTTTACACTGGCTGCACTACGAAATTGGGGATTCGTGCGGATCCGTAACAAATCCTGCTCAACTATCATATCTATCAAGGTCTGTTATGTTTACATCATCAATTGTCAGTTTATACACTTCGCCTATCATGTCCAAATGCTTATCTTCATCATTAGATTCGTTAGGTACCTTATGATCCGGTTGCTAAATTTGTCTTTAATCCAAGAAGACCAGTAACAGGGCATTCAAGATAGGTACAAGAGACACTGCTTGAAGCAAGTGAAATAGAGGAGATAACACAGTCTCATGAAGGAAAAGATAAAGGTAAGGTGGTTATTCCTCAAGAAGAATATAGTGTTCAAGAGTTAAAAAAGAAGTTGAAATTAGAAAACTTGGAAATTTCTAGATTAAAGAAAGCCTCAAGGAAACATGCAATCAAGGAAGCTCATTTTGACAAAATGGAGGCTCCGTGGGAAGACAAAACAATTCAAATACCTGAGGTGGTCGACTGTAATGCTCAATACTACACATGGTCAGTTCCGGCAATAAAAGAAGAAAAATTCATCAGAAGAGTTAATATGAAACTGAGAGCTGGGATCAGGGTTATGAAGAGACAAATTGAGGAGTTGAAGATACAGCTAAGCCAGCGAGAAAGATCTCCTTAAGAAAATCACACAGCAAGTAAGGTTATATCCCAAATTTTTTATGATTTACCTTGTTGCAGTTTTTCCTTAGTTTTGAATAGCTTCAGGACAGTTGAAAGGAACATTTCCAATTAAAAGAGGCTCAAGACAGTCAAATGTTGGTATTAAAACTATGTTTTCTGATTACACAGCAGTTTCATAGCGCGCTACGAAACTACTGAAAATGACGCATAATGCACAACAATTTCGTAGCGTGTTACGAAATTGTTGTAGCTACATAATTAGCATTAGTCGACCAATTTTGAGTAATCAAGGGGAAACTTTTTTGAAAGGGGAGTTAAAAAAAGGATCATTTACAATGTGCAAGCAACTGACAAAGGTAAAACAAGCGGAGGAAAAGATATATGAACTATAAGTTTTTGTCATACAAATGATCACCGCTAGTATTGTCCACGACATTTCAAATGGCTTTGAAGAAGTTTTGTCTCCATACGAGTATATGGGAAGGGTCTACAGCACATCAAGAACATGGCACTCCAACACACTTTTGTGTAATCAAAGAAGAACATCATGGTTAATTGGTCTCAAATATCCTTGAGGAAACCAAAAGCAGGAAAACAGGGGCAGTTTCCTACTTTGCAGGAGCAGTAAAGGAGATAAGACATTAAGGGCCAGCAAGGAACTTTAAACATCCATCAAAGTTAAACTGAAGGGAACCACCTGTCAGAGAACGAGTTTTTATTGTAATAAATGCTATTATCAACATGATGTGGAGTTAGACTCCTAATTGTCTTAGGTTTCTAAAACTTCTAGTTAGCAGTTGTTGTATTTAATAGTTAGTTAAAGTTTGAATAGGTGTCATGGCAAGTAGAATTCTAGTTCCCCTCATGCTAGAGGAGGAATCTCAACTTTGTAAAGAATTCTATATATAGGAGAAAGAGAAATGTACTTAGGGTTGGAAATTTATTGAGAAAAGCTATGATATTTGGCTTTATGTAAAGACTCTTTTTTTAGTAATACAGTACTTTGGCTTTGCTTCTCAGGAATCATAAGGAATTTGATGCTTGGAATGGCTTGTATTGTTCTCTTCCTATTATATTCAGTGGTATGAATGTGTGATTATTTAGAAATCACTAATAGTGCTCTAATTTCCTTCATGCATTCGTAAACTATGTTGGTCCTTTGTATTTTTGGTGTTTTCTACATGCATTGAGTTCTAAATGCCCTGACTTCTATGTAGAGCTAACCTTACTGTTAATACTGAAGCATATCTGATTCCATAAGCCCAATGGATACTTTCTAATTGTGTTTCCACCACTTACATTTTTATCTTTGTTTCATAAGAGTTAGCCAACTTAATCATAATAAAAAATCATTAATCCTTTGAGAGAGCCCTCTCAGCTTGGGGAGGCTAAGCCTCAGCCTAAAGTAGGTTTGAAATAGTTACTTAAGGTCTTCCTGGTCAGCAGCCTTCCAGGGTCTGATTTTGAGCTAACACAACCTAAGTCTAATCCTATCAAACTTCACACAATACATAAAAAAACCCTATATATAACTCTTGGATTATATTAATATATTAAAAAATTGTAAAACATTACAAAAACTTAACATTGTTCTAAACCTCCAGTTCCTAACCGTAGCGGGGTTCTAAATGGTGGTGATAACATGTGAACAGAAGATGGATTGACCATCAGGTTAGCATTGACCACAGTCATAAGCTCTTGACCATAACCATGCCAGGGAATAAAACTCAACATGTAAATAGAAGGGTTAACTACAGAGTTAGAGTTTGCAGCAGAGCATTGTTGAGCCTTAACCGCATGGGGAGTCGGGTTAACATGTGAATAGGTTACACTGGAACCACTGGAGGACCGTCAATTGAGACCATCGGGGAAATCACGAAGGTGGTAGCCTATGGCTGGTCACATATAAACGTTAGTCTCCTCCACCCAGTCAACTAACCACTAGCGGTTCTATGTTTATTATAATGTTATTTTTGGGTTTTTTTCAATTAAGTTTTAGTTATAAACTAATGCGAGGACCATGTAACCTAATTCTAAATGTCAATTTATGACTAGACTGAGACCAAACCACCCCAAATTGCAGCTTGTGCATGCCAAGTTTAGACTAGAGGAGGTTTGAATGTACCTGTAGGCCTATAAGATGTGGTTTTTGTTCATTGAAGGGGAGATTAGTGGTTTTGGTTTTTGTATGCAGATTCTATAGGTAATAGGCAGTTTTGTTTTCAGTGTAACAGGAGCATCCAGAGTCGGAATTGGGAACTGTGATAGGCATTGGAAAGCTAGTTCGGAGAGCTATCCTTTGAAAATGACTAAAAGTGCATGCATGCACATTAGGTTTGGTCAAATCTCTATGTAATCGACTTCTTCTGTTTCAACCCTAATAAAGAGATTGCCCATCTTGAACGCAGACCCGAAGATGTAATCCATCAGGGACAAATTCCATAATCAACTTTACTATCTGGTATCACTGGTTTTTTACTATTTTCACTTATGTTATGCATCTTTCTTATGTTTAATCAGTTGTCGTAAAGTCTTTCTTCTCAAGCCATTTCCTCGATTTCTGCACTTTCAGTTAACGATCAATTCAATAATGGGTAAGTAATTCTACATCAGTTTTAACTTATGATCATTTCAGATCAGCGTGTTTCCATGATCCATTCCCAACACCATTCACTGATCAATTATTAGACAATGTTTGAGGCAAGGAGGCCTAATTGTTCACTGATGGGTTTTCGAGGTACTATCAGATTAAGTCGCACCTAAGGATAGGAGAAAAATGACATTTGTGACGAAATGGGGTTCTCTTCTGTACGCTATGATGCTGTTTGGACTCAAGAATGAACATGTGATATTTTCTCGCATAGTCAACATAGCGTTCAAGGAGGTCATCCATAAGTTCTTAGAAGTGTAATTTGATGACTGGATGATGTTTGGACTAGTAAAGTGCTATGTAGCAAGTGTCCGCTTGATGTTGGATACATGTCACAGATACCAAATCACACTAAATCTAAAGAAATCCATATTTTGTGTTCCCTTTGGAATCATGCTGGGTCATGTGGTGTGCAAGAAATGGTTGATGTTGGACCCTGCCAAGATAGCGGTGATAGTGAATATGGAGGCCCTAAGGAATGTAAAGCAGTTGCGCGCAACGTTGGGACATATAGGATATTGCATATGCTCATATTACAGTGCATATGGAGAAACTACTGAAGAAGGACACAAAATTATTGGTGGGCTCCAGTATTGCAGCAATAATGCTGCAACTCCTGGGACTCCCGTCTTTACTTTTATCAACCCGGTAGTTCGTAACAAACTTGGAAGCGACGGTGCTGTATGCACAAGTACTAGCTCTTGCCGCCGCTGTCACTTGGTCAGATGGCACAAGTCTGCTAGGAGCTTAAGCCAACTTCTATGAGCTCTTAGAAGAAGCTTTTTAATTAATGGATGAAGGCTAACTCGAAGGAAGCTAATCTAATTGTGAAAAGAGATTGAGAAACTGAAGGAAAACGCAAACCCTAGCAAACCCTAATTCTACCAGCTAGTCCTACTGATGCAAAGGAGAGAGTGCAAACTACTAAAAGAGATTCCATTACTTCTATGAAGGTGAAATACATGTGTCTAGACTATCTCTATCTGAAGAAAACATCTTTTTGTATTTTTGATTAAGTCATCAATTTCATCATGCATATGCTTTCACTGTTCTCTGACTGTGCAGGGGTGGATCAAGGAGGAGAAATGCTTGGAAGAAGTCGAAAAGGTTCAGAGAGGGTCTAAGGAGTCCCTAACACCGTTCCAGAGAGTTTCAAAAAGTTTGGCTAGCAAGAAACCTCATTTGTGAGCTTCTACAGGAAGTCTACAGGGGTTCTACAGGATGTTCACGAATTTCTACAAGATGTTCAGAAATTTCTACAGGATGCTTTAAAAATTGGATTTTGGAGGATGGGTGAGTGAGGGAAAATGCATGAATGGATATGGAGGTAGGATAGGGGTCTGAAGTGGCCCAGGGACTGGCGGAGGGAGTGGTGAGAAGGTGTAGATGGCTAAATTGGTTCAAAGAAGGCTGAAACAATGGCTGCACAAAAATATAGGGTTACGTGGGCAAGAGGACAGATGTGACATGAGGAACCTAGCTAGGAGATGGAGTAGAGGGCTCTGATGAAGCTTAGGTGGATGAAAGAGTGGTAGAGATGCTCTGCACTGTATACATTCAACTGAATCAACAAAGTCTTGCAAGTAATCAAAGTCCTAGCTAATCTACTCTATCTAACAATAAAGTGAATGAAAAACAACTTTATTTGGAAGAGAACCATGTATATCAACTATGCAATGAAACATTTCAAAGATCTGAACACATAACCAACTTCTGCAAATGAAAACAGTACATGAAGAATTGCATGGTAAAGCAAACTAGTGTTTTTGTTTGGGACAACACGGTTACCTCAATTCCAACGCCTGATCCAATAAGGAAGAGGTGAAACCAAAAGTGTTTGTTGACCCTTTCTTGGAGCCTTTTTCCTGTTATTATCCTACCAATCTATTCTAAACATTTGAAGCATTATATTCATAAACAGTGACCTCGGTAATCAACACAACTTAATATGCCTAATATAAATATGTTTGCAAATGCACAAAAGGAAAACAATGATGCTCAAAGGAAAGATAACAGTAAGTAAAGGAGGCCCTAGGCTCTCAGGTTGGGCCCAACCCTGAGAGCTACGACTCCTATAGAAAACTCAGAGTTGATATGAAATGGGACTACTTATCATTATCAAAAAATAGTCATCAGTCAAGAGTTATGCCAAAATGGGTACAAGAGAACGAGTTAAAGCTGATAGCACTGTAGTGCAAAAATATGCAATGGTTTCCAAAAGTCCTTTTCGAAGGCTGAGGCCTTATCATTTATACACCACGAGGGCCCTAGCAGGCCTCCTAAATCTAGGGGACTTGGCTATCCAACTGTTAGTAGACAGTCCCTTTTCCAAAATCTGCTTGTCTGCCTTCAAGATCCAGTTTTGGTGGCCTGTGGGCTTGGAGTTTTGGGGTGAAGATCCCGAGGAAGGGATATTTAATGTCATAGATAGCCCCCCCTACGAATCCTCACCTAAAACTTAGCTGTCTTCTACCCCATGATTGCTCGGTTTTTCTCCAACATGTGCCAAAAAACTTGAAATAAGCACATGTTAGCCACTTAGGAAGGGTGACCACCCTTATTCGTACAAATGACATAAACATACTAAAAAATAATGCCTAAGCTATGAAAAATGGAGGATTGAACAAGGAAATGAACAAGGATAATTAGGCAAAATGAGCCCAATAATTTACCCAATTTGGGGCTCATCAATTATGTTGGGACGAAGAATGCCCCCACAGCTTATATGTTTTGAAAGAAAATATGGTCCCGCACTGATCTTGGTACTCCTAGATTGGAAGAAGGAATTCCATGTACATGTTGATTCCTATTGGATTACATTGGGTGCACTATTGACACAAGCTGGTGAAGGAGAGATGGAGCACCTTACAGCCTTCACCAGTAGGACTTATTGAAGGCCGAGAAGAATTACTCCACAACATAGCACAAAGGATTGGCCATGGTATACGTGTTGCAGAAGTTTAGGCACTATCTTTTAGGAGGGCATTTTAAGATGTACACAAATAATTCCACCTTGAAATACCTAGTCAATAAGCTTGTGTTGGGGGAAGATGTTCTGATGGTTGCTGTTATTCCAGGAGTATGACTTTGATGTCATTGTGAAGCCAGGGAGGTGGAATGTAGGACTTGACCATCTATCGTGGATCAAAACAGGAGAGGAACCAATTTGGAGGAAGCATCTCTAGATACGCAAATCTCCGTGGTGTGTGTAGGAGGCGATCATTTTGTAGATATTATTCACTTTTTGTCTATGGGGATGGCAATGGAAGGGTATACAAGTTAACAAAAGAAGGAGCTAGTAGTATTTCTTAGTAATTGTGGGACATCTGTATAAGATGGGTGCATATGAGATATTGTGAAGATATGTGCTAGACTTTGAGAGAAATAGCATTCTCTCTGAAGCTCATGGAGGTGCTGTGGGAGGACATTATGCAGGAAATGCGACTGCGCAGAATATTTTGCGCGTAGGTCTATGGTGGCCAACAATGCATAAGGATTCTAAAGCGTATTGTAAGGCATACGATGTGTATAAGAGAACAGGCAGACCATCACGAAGGGATGAATAGCCATTACAACCTCAAGTATCATTGCAACCATTTGAAAAATGGGCAATTGATTTTGTTGGGCGAATTCAGCCCCCAGGGAAGAAAACTGGCGTGTGCTACATCATCACTGTGACAATGTATCTAACTAGATGGGTAGAGGTGCAGCCAGTTAATTATTGTACAGGGGCTACAACAACGAAGTTTTTATTTAAATATGTCCTAACTAGGTTTGGCTGGCCAAAAGTGTTGATGCGCGAGAGAGGTACACACTTTCTTAATGAAACAATCAGTGTGCTAACAAAAGAATTCCACGTTTACCATCAGAAGAGTAAAACATATCACCCACAGGCCAATGGAACTCTTGAAGAATTTAACAATATTTTGGAAAACACCCTGACAAAGATCTACAACGCGCAACAAAATGACTGGGATGTGCACATACCTGCAGTACTATGGGTGTATAGGACTACTTGCAAAAAGCTGATAGGACAAACACCATTCAGATTGGTCTCAAGTGCAGAAGTTGTGATGCTAATGGAGTATATCATGCCTAGTCTATGCATAGTATCTCTCTCAGGTATGGTAGTTTGTGAAGCCTTGGAGGAACGACTCACGTAGCTCATGGAGGTTGAAGAGGACCAATTCTTGGTTGGATTGCATCAAAAAGTATAGAAATAACATGAAAAAGCTTGGCATGATCGTCACATCAAGCTTCATACATTCAAGGTAAATGATCTTGTCTTGTTATATGAAAGTAAGTTCACTAAGTTTCTAGGGAAATTTCAGATGCATTGGCTAGGGCCATATATTATCAAAGAAATTACAGATGGAGGCTCAGTTCAGCTCGTAAAGCTAAATGGAGAACCTTTTTTGGGAAGAGTGAATAGAAGCCGATTGAAACTATATACATGTGATCCTACGCAATGACTATATGTCAGTAGGATAGTCTTAGTGCTCTAGGCAGTTGCAAGGGAGTGCAAAACTATAAACTACACTGCCAGGGTCGAAGGACTACGCAACAAGTGGGCTACATGGAAAATGGTGAAGTTGCAGCATATGAAGATACGTGCGGAAAGCTACAAGGGAGGTGCCACGTAGCGCAACAGAAAAGTGACCGCTAGAGTCACTGTTCATGATTTGACAACGAGAAGATGGTTAAGAGGAGCAGGTTGGTGACATTTAAGGCCAAAATATTTGAAGATATGCAGCCAAAACAACATTAATGGTTGAAATTTGGGGGGAACGATCGAATTTAAATTCAGAAACCCCTATAAATTACATGTTCTGGTCCAACAGAGAATACTTTGCACACATGGAGATTTTGCTGAAATTTGTTGTCTATCGCTTATGAGCTGAGCATTTTGGGAGGAATTCTTCACCCACACAGACGTTTCCCTGGAAGCCCATGAGATATTTATGGAGAGGATGACTGCCACAAACCTCAATGAGGCTTTGAATTCAAAAATAGCCATATTTGACACCTAAGAACCTGAAATATCTAGTGCTAAAGCTACACCTGCGATGCCCATGATGCCGAGATCACCAAGGCCAAAACAATCCATGGCAAAAGAAAAGAAACCCATCGCAAAGGAGAAGCAGAAAAAGTTGGTGTAGATACATGCTTCCCCAAGGAAGCATACTGCAACACCAACCCAAAAGAAAGATAAATATCCAACAAAGGATAAGCAGAAGGTTGTAGACTTGGAGGCGGAAGAAGGCTAAGGAACAAAGGATATCGATGCTGAAGGAGCAAATCCCATCATAAAGCTCCCTGGGTATATCTCTCTAAGAAAGGGGTAGGAAAGATCACCAAATACCCAGACTCGGATAAATTCACCATCTCCACACCCCTACTCCCTGAGTAGGTACCTTGTGAAGGTCTGTGGCTCGCACGAGTCTCATTATTGATGATCGAGGAATGGGACCTAGCGGATCACGTTAAGTTCCCACACTTAGCAACAGATAACATCATGAAGCACGTGTATTATGAAGACATGAGTGTGACAATGCTGGAAACAAAGGAATGGGCCTGTGGTGTTGAAAAATCTAGGTTTCTCAACTTGCTTTGGGTGTTGCATTACCACCACACCCCAATTAACATAATTTGCATACACGAGCTACTCACTTTGGTTCATGATGGGTGTTTATGGCTAGGAGGGCCTATACCCATCACAGATATGTTGATTCATAGGATTACACACCTGTCGGATGAAGGTTTGAACCTGGCCAAGGATTTTGGCAGGAAGACGGGGGAGAAGGAGCTTACTGAGTGGATTAAGAAGGATTATGAACTGATGAAAAAGTCGCGCGGGTATTTCATTTTGTCTATCTCAAATCCCACAATTCAATTGGCTACATAGATATTGGCCAGGAAGGTAATGAGGAAGTGTTGCGCGAATGAAATTCTGGCACCCATAGTGTCCCTAGTTACTTAGTGCGCGAAAAGTGTCTTGTTCAATTGGTACAGGTACTAGTGCCAGGAGTTCCTTGCGAATTGTTTCGAGGCCCAGGATGAAACCAAGGCATTTCATTACACTTGGTTACTCCTTTTGATTTATTGGTTGCATGGGAATTGCCAGAGAATAACCAGTTTCCTTAGCTGGAAGAAGGATTACCGGAGGCAACGAAGTTCGCCTCTTTGTGGGCTACAAATGATCCCACGAGGATCACCGAAACTAAAATATTCTAGGCCTTGATGGAATTGAGTCTCCACATGGAGATTAATCAGTGCCCAAGGATGTCCCCAACATTGTACACACATCTTTCAGACTACGCAGCATTCAAGGCTGACTTCCATAGGGTGTATATCCAGGTGCGGAAGGATCCAACACAGAAGTGGCATGATTTTTCATACTTGGTAACAGAGACCAATGTGCAGGAGATAGTGGCTAGCTGACCAATCGAGTGGTGAGCCCCTTCAGATCTAGCTGTTGGGCCAAGCACAGGTGCAGAGAGTGTGACCGCAAAGAAAAGGAAGAAAGCAGCTAAGTAAGTTGCACAGAACTTGGCTACACAAAAAAAGAAGGATCCTGCAGAGAAGGCTCGGGTCAAGAAGGGATGCACTGCCAAGGAGAAGGTAGAGCAAGAGAAACATGAGACCAAGAAAGATGACAAGTCACCTTCTCCAGTAATAGAAATAGAAAAAGGGCAAGGAAACGGAGGTGAGGAAGGACAACGCATGCCCTTTCTTCTAAAAATATGTGAGCTGGAACAACAAGGTGGATCGCAGAAGAATAAGAAATCCCAGAAAACATAGGTCAATCCCATGGTGCTCACAGAAAGAGATTTGGATGAGATCAGTGATAAAGTCCATAGTGTTGCATTAGCTGGAACAATAGTACTTTCACACATTTGGTAGAGTTGAGAAGGATCTCTGAGAGTTGTAACTCCAAGAAACCTAGATCTAAGCAAGTGTTGAGAAGGTGAGTGCTGCAATAGGCAGTTCAACGCGAGGTCAAATTAAAAGCACAAAGATAACTCCGTGGTCATTGCAATATATGTGAGTCTTCCACTTATCTGAAGGTTCAGTCCATGCTCACACCGAGGAACAACGCACCCTCCTTGATAGAGTCCCAACAATGGTCTTGAACGTTGCTACGATGCAATTGGATTCATTGCATGCACTATTACAGGAAGTTGTGGTGGAACTCTGCATCCAGGGACAACGAGAACTCAATGCTATTAGCGAAATCAAGGATAATAATCGACAACTGTTCGCCAAGAAGACACAATTTCTATAGGAAAAGGAGGCGCTTCAGGCCCACAGTTCATGACTAGAGTCAGCATTCATAGAGGCATTCATAACTGTGCCTGAGTTACATATTCTCGAGGACACACGAACATAAGAGAATATTAGAAAATTAGCTACTAATGTGCGTGAGGCCAAAGATGAGGTTAATTGAGTTCAATTTTAACTTGAAATGAATATCACCGAGCTACAATTGAAGATGCATCCATCGACTCCACTAGAGGTCCGAGAGCTGCGGAGCCACGATCATGGAAGGCCTAATGACTGTGGATGCCACAGTTGCAGACTACACATTAGTATTTGAGTAGGCCATGGAGTTGGTCACCAATTTGTAGGAGGATCCAAACCTACAAACACTGAATACTAAGATCAGGGAGCTGCAGAAGCATTAGGATGAATTCGGGGCTATAGCGCACTCTATTGCACCAACGCAGTTCCTAGCCAAGTTGTATGAGGGGAAGAATCTCTTCACATAGGTAGAAGCAACACATAAGAAGGAGGCCTTGCTTAAGGCGAGGTTGGAGTGTTGTTTGGAAGAAGCTTATTAGATCTCGACAACCATCCAAGATAAGTTGAAGGTCTTGCAGCAGACGGAATAGACAATGAGGTTGGCCATAGAAGGACCAGCTACAGAGAAGCTAGTGGAAGAGATCAGGCAGGAAACCACTCAGAGAATGGCCGAAGTTGTTGTAGTTTAGGTGGAGCTGGGGGATCTTCGCAGCAAGATTGCAGAGCCAGCCGAGTGACTTGAGGGCGAGTCACAATATTCGTGTTGGGGGCCTATTGGGATGGGGTCCCTCGGGTCAATCTTGGCATTAAGATAACCCAAGTTTTGATGTAATTTTTGTAAATGATATAAAGTATCCAGAATTTGTGGATGCAGAGTGTGTAGATGGTTAGGAGTAAAAGGGGTTTAGCCCCTTGTTTATGTAAAGTTTGAGTCAGATTTGAGAGCCACCCATGGTCCACAGACCATGTGATTGTATCCAAAAGGCTATAAATAGGCATGTCTTAGAGAGTCTAATGGATAATGATGTTAGTAATGGGTCAATAGAAGATAAGTCTTAATGCAGAGAAGTGGGTCAGATAGGAGAAAGGCTTTGCAGCTGAGTACGCAGAGGCCTAGGTAGAGTCTGTAGCTGAGTGCGTGTACCCCTGCATCTGAGTCCACAGGGTAGTGTCGAGTCTATAAGCCTGAACTAAACATCAATAAAGAAGATTATTAAAGAAATTTTGTGTATATATATTTATTGTTGTTTATTTTGCTTTCAATATATGTTGTGAATGAATACTGTGTATATGAAATATTGATCTACTGATGCACGATTCTATTGAAAAACTGTTAGATGATGTACACAAGCATGTTTACGTAATTCCGTGAGGACTGTGTTGAATTATGTTATGTTTACTTAATAACTTAAGTAGGTCTACACGAATACTAATTAGGGGTTTTTATTTGATGCACGTAAGTGGTTAAACCAATTGATATGGGTCCACAAAAGCCGATTGCAAACCTTTGCAAAGGTCCAGGGGCTGTTTCAATAGAGTTGCAGTACAAAGACCTAAGGGTTTATAGATTTACGGGGAGGTAGATCTAAGGTGCTAAAAGACATCAAACTCATCTCTGGATGTAGAAAATTGGTTCTTGCATCCCCCCATACTGCTTCGAGTGAGATTGCAGCCTACGCTACAAGGGTTGTTGCCAAAAGGGCTAGTAGTGTAGGGATTTGTTGGCTGGTGCAGCTAACTTTGAACCTGGGTCAGGACCCCCTAAGCCAAGGTGAATCTTCTTCTGGTTCATCTGATTCCTCATTTGATTTTGAGCCCCATTCACTGCATATCATCATCATGTCTGGACCCACTACAGGTGCAGGAAACAAACCTGATGTTGGCTCTGGTTCCACTCCGGTAGTCACATCTAGTGGAACCATTACAAGAACCATTCTGACAGCTTCTGTTTCTACCTTTCATGGCTAGGTTAAGTCTCCCGGATTTTAGCGAGCTAATTAAATGACCCCATACACCACAATGATGGTTGGCCAGCTATGTTGAATAAGCTTCCCTCAGACATTCCCACATTTGAGGGTAACTTTGGAGAGGACCCCACCAATCATGTCCGCTCCTTCCATATGTGGTTTTCATCTAATTCCATCACTAATGACTCCATTCATCTTCGATTGTTCCAATGCACACTCATTAGAGATGCTTCCAAGTGGTACATTGACTAGCCCTCTACTTCTCATTCCACTTTTGTGATGCTTGCTAAAGCGTTCCTTTCATATTTTCAGTTACCTCTCCGATACGTCACCGATATGGAGCTCTTGACTGCATTTCATTAGTCCTTTGGCACCCGTCTTTCCGATCATGTCTAGGAATGGCGTCGAACGTGGGGCATGTGCCATGCTCCGACCTTCGAAGAATGTGTCTACCTTAGTTAGTTTCTTAGGACTCTTCTAATGCATATTGCCAAAGATGTCACATCTCACTTTCCTTAGAGAGAGAGGAACAGGCTCTTTAGACTGCTCTAAGATATGACTTGATTTATTCTCAATCTATTTATGTCGATACTATTATACCTGACCTCTCTCATCCTAGTGGTTCCAATGCACCAAGAGAATCTCAAACCATTGAAGGTATCGTTGAAGCTATTTAACATCCTTCATCATATACTCAATAGAGTTATGGCTATCCGTAGGGAGCACCAGTTCCTCCAAGACTCATCCCCCTCTTGCCAATGATGTGTATTCAGGATAAATCACATCTCATTTATGTCCCCAACCACATTAGCAGATGTAAGGATGCACTAGTACTCAACCTATCTACCAAACCATTGCCCCCTCACCATGTTACACCTATGCACCACCAAGCACTCCAACCCATCAGGCATTAACGCCGCAACCTCCTGTGCATCCTCAGCCCCAGCATCCACTGACCCCTCAGGGTCAAGTGTATGCACAACAGAGTGCGACCAATCCCCAAAATTTGAAGAAAAATAATAAGTGGAATGGTAATAAGGGTTACCAGGGTAACCAAGGTAATCAACCTAATGAACCCTAGGGGAACCAGCCTAACACCAACAACTAGCAATAGGGTGACCAACCCAAGCAAAACAAGGCTATTCATATGAAAAATCCTTGTGCATGTTGTGGTGTACACAACCATTATACTCATGAGTGTCCCCTCTTACCTCAGATGCATCAAATGTGAGAATCCCAAGCAGCTTCTAGAGGTCAACCACCTATGTAGCAATTGCCTCAGAATCTTGCTCCATCTCAACCAATCATGCTCACAAATCCTTTCCCTCAGCAAGGATTTGTTGCTTCTCAACCTCAGTAAGGTTAAGTAGCCCACCCTCCCCAACCTTATAGTCCTGGTGATTACTAGATCCTCATGATGAATTCTAACGAGGTCAATACCTCCGATGTCAACTTGCAAACTCAGTCGCGTCAATATGAAAAACCATCGACTTTGTCTGCAACTGAGACCAAAACCAAAGCATATACTAAGCCTCTTATGATACCAAATGGTCCATTATAGATACCTCAACCTAAAGTTGAGTCAATTCCCAAGAACCCCAAGGGACCATTACATTGTAACGCGACTTCTAACCGAGTTTCCCATACATACTATATAGTAGGAAACTTGGTGCAATCCCCTAATTCCATGTCAATGCTGGAGGTTCTCTGGTCGTGCCTATCTCAAAAGAAATCTCTGCTAATTGATTTGGGTGCCGTAGATCCTTTAGACTATTGTTTTATTTTCTTTCATGTTGATGCATCAGAACATCCTCCATTACCTCCATTTTTTTCTTCACATCTACCAGTCCGAGTCTGTAATGCCATCATCTCTCGATGCATTATTGACGAAGGTGAATCCACCTACATGGTGTTCAATGTTGTTTGGAAGCAACTCAAGTCACCTGAACTATCCCCATCCACCATCACTTTGTGTGCTTGGGACAGACAACCCTCCCAACCTCTCGACATGTATCACAATTGTCGAGTGAGTCTTGCAGGCAAGACTGTCCATGTAGACATCGAGGTTATTGATCCCCCTCTAGATTACAACATTCTCTTGGGCCGTAGTTACACATATGCCATCTCAGCCATTGCATTTGTGGTTTTCCACAATATATGTTTCCCCCATGAAGAGAAGATCGTCACTATCGATCAGTTTACATATTATGAGCAGTCATCCTTAACCTCCCCTAAACACATTATCTCATCAATTTCTGGAAAGCTATATGCCACTCTTCTCATTGGTGATTCATTTGGCATCTATAAATATTCCATCTTGTTGGGTGCTTTCCCTTGTCCTCCCCCTCCCATATTTGAGCGTAGCTCTTTTCAGTGTTTGCATGTTATAAGTGTCAAGGGCTACTCAAAGGAAGTCTGGTAAATCTGATCAACAACCCTCTCCTCAAAACCTTGATGTTACCATCTCAGTCAAGCTATCCAGATCCACCTCCCCAGGACCTCTTCATTTTGTGCGTGCCTCCCCTTTGTTCCCACCAAGAGCTATCCTTCACAGTCTCAACCATCCAGGAGATGTTTCATCGGGACATTTCCTTGCCAGACAGATACCTTTCTTGTTTCCTCCTCCTGAAATCCTTTCACTCCATGTCATGGCTTCACTGAATCCCCCTAATATGAATTTGGGGATCCCTGTATGGTACATTGATTCCCCAATGAGCACTCTGCCTCGTCAGCTCAAATCATATCATGCTTTGACCCTAGTTCAATTGGTCCCTATGACCCTTGTCACTACTCCAGTTCCACCGCAACCTCAACAAGAACCCACTCCTATTGCGAAATCATTCAGATAAGGGGGAAAATCCAAGAAGAAGGAACCTAAGGACAAGGCTCCCCAAGTACCTCCAGCTCCCAAAGCTCCAAAGGCAACACCTCCGTGCGCATTGTGTGAGGTTGTTGGGAATGCCGCCAATAATTGTCCTAAACTTCCTCATCTCAAACCTTTGGTTCATGAAATGTTTCCTGAGTCTAATATCCATAAGGTTCAAGTTACCTTATTAGATTTAGCCAAGAGACTTAAAATTTTGCACAAATCACCCCTTGCCTTGTGTGATCATTATGGTCATTATTCCCATTGTTTCCCTCATCTCTACAAATTTCGTGATTTCCTCCAAGTTCTTTTCGACTTTGAGGCCACTCCCAGTGGATCATCTACTCCTCTACCTATGGATTCTAGTACCACTAGTACAATAGAACAGGGGGACTCTTGTCCCACCATTGTGATCCCTCCCCCCGATGTCGAGATGATGGACTCCATGGTCCATATCATTTACCTATCATCATCCTTGAGTTCCTCATAGGAAAACCTTTCTGAGGTTTTTGCGCGTGCTTCTATTAAACCTCCTTTGTTAGAAACTTGGGACTCAAAATCGGTAGATTGTCCATCTAATAGCTCGTCGTCTACCATTCTAGATGATGCATATGTGAACCTTTTTTCTCAGGATGATGCACCAGGTCCTGCCACCACATCATTTAGTCAATCTTCCTCCTGTCTGCCATCTTCCATTCAGATGAGGACACCATGGAAGCTATGTCTACCCTTGATTACCCTTGGGATGATATACACAATCATGTGTATTTCTTGCTACAATAGTCTCATGACCAATATTATTTCGAATCAAAAGACTTCATCCATGGTGAAATTGACTAGTTTAGACATACCATGCCTTCCCCAAATGCTTTCGAAGAAGGGAATATGGCCAACATCTCTCCTACTATAAAAATCAAAATTTCCAATAAACCAAGGATCGAAGAAAACATTACCTTGGGGGCATAGTGCACCCAGATGAAATTGAAGCTTACATCAATATCTTCAAATAATTTCGTGATTTTTTCTCCTGGTCTTACTCAGAGATGCCCAAACTTGATCCTACCATTATTGAACACCATATCAACACATGGCCCGATGCCACTCCCCTCTTTCAGAAGTTGAGACCCATTCACCCTTCTCCTTGTGAGGCCATCAAAGATGAGCTCAACAAGCTCAAGCAGGTTGATTTCATCTATCCCATTTAGTATACCACATGGGTATGCAACCCAATTCCTATTCTCAAGAAGCAAGGCACCATTCATGTTTCCACATATTTTTGCGACTTGAACAAAGTTTGTCCCAAATACAACTTTCCCACACCCTTTGTTGATCAGATAATTGATGACTGTGCAGGGCATGATATTATATCCTTTATGGATGGATTCTCTAGGTACAACTAGATCAGTATCCGTTGCACCGATCAGTTAAAGATTGTGTTCATTAGTCTGTGGGGAACCTTTGCATATAGGGTCATGCGATTCGGTTTAAAGAATGTCAGAGCCACATTTCAGCGGGCCATGCCATACTATTTTCATGACTTGTTGCACCTTATCCTTGCTTACCTTAGTGATCTCACCACTAACTCTAGGTCTCGTGCACAACATCTTCATGATTTGCACACCATTTTCCTCTGATGTTGCAAGTATAACATCTATCTTAATATGTTGAAATGTGCCTTTTGTGTTCCTTTCGACCGTCTGTTAGGCTTCATTGTGTCGAAAGACGATATCTCTCTTGATCCCCTAAAAGTTCAAGCCATCCTTGAGCTGCCACCTCCTTGTACCTTATGCCAGTTACAAAGCTTTCAAGGCAAGGCCAACCTCCTTCACAAGTTTGTGCCTAGCTATGTGACCACTGCACATGGGTTTCACTATGCTTAACAAATTTTTGATGCCCTAAAACATGCTCTCGCTTTCAGTCCCTTGATCAGTCCCGCTGACTTCACAAAGGATTTCATCCTGTACATCTCAGCTTCCGCACATTTTGTCGCCGGGGTCCTTATTCATGAAGATGACAATTAGAATGAGCACGTTATATACTATGTCAGTAAGCACCTCATAGGTCCCCCTGTGAACTACTCCCATGAAGAGAACTTGGCACTGTCCGTCGTGTTCTCCATCTAAAAGCTCCGTCACTATATCCTTAAATGTACCACTAGGGTCGTGACAAACTCCAACCCGATGACCTTCATATTGAGTCGACGGATCATTAATTGGAAGTATGCATGTTATATTGTCATCCTCCAGGAATAAATATTTAGTTTGTTACACCTAAGAGTAAGAAAGGTTTGGCCCTTGCTGAACTCATTTATGAACTACCCACTGGTACATGTGATCCACTAGTTAATGATGAGATTTCCAATGAACACCTGTTCACCTTCACTTCGGATGATACTTGGTACAGGGATATGCTCATATATTTGTGAATTCAAAAATTTGCCCACCATCTCACCCATGATGATCGACGATGAATTCGATAGTAGGCCCCTTGCTCTCTTCTCATTGGTGATGATCTTTATTGTCGCGGTGTGGATTCTATCCTTCTTCATTGTCTCACCCGTCTGTTGTGGCCTCAAATTTCTATTGCTCCAACATGGGGAATAACCACTCGGTCCAGACCTTAAGACAAATCCTTTTCTATTTAAAGTGGTGGCTCTGACTGGGGATAATGGGACCATTTTCCTAGTGTGGGTTTTAAGATGAGAGTGTGTGGTTCACGAGTGATTGCAATAGAATAATGGTAATCTAAATGACCTATTCTATTATGCAAATATTTAACTAACTTATTCTAATATAAACCTGGGTATTTCTGTGTGATATGCGAGCTACAAAGATATTTGCTTGACATGTGATAATAAAGATCAATAATGCATAAAACATATATGATAACGTATATAGATAATTATTTGACTAAATAGTTAGTCAAATAAATTATATAAACTATATAGCATATATGATGATTTATATATGAAAGTAGACAATTTTAGCTAGGCATCATACAATAGAGAAATTGACGCTTAATAGAAAGAATATATCCCATACACAATTCATGAAAATAAAGTGTTGTCACTAATTAATAGGAACATAATCAATAATACAAGATAAAAGTACCATATGTGTGAAGTTTTGCTCATTTGACTAATGACATGGATCAACTCCTTTCTTCAAATCAAATTATCTCCCAGGTATACAATAGTGCATCAACAAAGGAAAGTAGTCACATATTTAAAAGAAATGGTAATGTTCCATAATTTCACCAAAGCATTCACAAACTTACAATAGTGGATTCTTTACAAATGTTTTTGACAAAATTCCAGACCCTTCTTTAAATGCACGAGAAGGGTATAAATATTATTCTAACTAAAGTGAAAAAATAGATTATACAAAAATTTGAGGAGGTTGCAAATAATCTTCCTCCTAACTAGTTAACTAACTCTAATAATAAACAATGGCTTGATGAGTAGAGACTATGATGATGATTTGTTGTTTGCCATCTTGTTCTTCGAATCACATATGTAGGCTATCAGTTTGACTTGAGGAGGTGCCAAAAAATGCATTCGGACCTGTGCTGTGAAAATCACGTTAGTGAGAGGTGGCAACATTCACTGAGTTGAATGGAGTAATTAAGGGTCATGATTTGGCTATGTGGCTTGAAGAGGTATTTCCAATACACATCCCAGTCAGTATTTTCCAATTTTATGATTGCTTCCCTTTGTGTTTCTGATTTTTCCTGCCAGATTTTATGCAAATCACCTAAATCAGGCATTTATTTTGGATTTCCTTCTCTTACTAGGTTGGTGGCAAATAGAGTGTGGTTTACCGCCTTGATTATGTTCTTCACCACCCTAGATGTTCTTGCCACTTCTAGCTCAACTTGTTTCATCCTTGCGTCCCAATGCTTGAAAAGAATGTCCTTGTGTGTCTCCTCAATGTTAGACAGATTGGATTTCCTACCATATTTTGTTTCTTACCATTCGATGAACTCTGAGATTCTAGTGTTTAGATTAGTAAACTTAGTTCTCTGGTCAATCGCTTTATCTGTTATTTGGTCACTAGTCATTAGATAAGGAGTGATGTTTGACATCTTTTGGCAGAATTTTTCTTGCTGTTTCATCGGGAGGGAATTCAGTTCCAATGCCTATTTAATGAACTCGTCGACAGTAGGAGTATCCTTATACCTTTCCATGGCTTGCTTCATTTCTTGGAGTTGCATATTTTTGGCTGATATATTGGCTTCATGGATTAACTTCAAGACCTCCATGATATGTTATAATTGGGTGAGTTGGTCAGTGGCTTGCATGTTCACACTTTCCCTCTCTGTTTCGAGTTGCTACTCGAGCTACACAACCTTCTCCTCCTTTTCTCTCAACTAAATATAGACTTCTGAGACTTTGTCCATGGTGGCCGTTGCATATGCTCCCATAAACTGTGACAATCTAGTCAAGTTATCAGATAGGTTGGAAGGAATGTCCCTCCAAACTATGTCCATTGGCTCATTTCCAGGTGGGAGCTTGGGTGTTTCTACCCTTCTCCTTTTCCTTTGTCTTCTTACTACATCCTTGTGCAGCAGGCTGTAGAACACATCTAGAGGAGGGATTTCAGTCACTTTCAAGACAATCTCTTATGTGGGTAGAGCAGGGATAATCTCAGTCTGTTGAGACGTTGTCACTTGCTCATCCACTAGATTGGATTATGTATTTTCTTAATTATGAAAAGGATTTTAACACTCCATGGTTTCTTAGGTACCTATCATGTTGGGAGCGTCTTGCAATTTCTTATTAAATTGATCCCACTCCTGTTCCAAACTGTCACTTTTGACCTTTGAATTGATATCTTTAGGTGGGGTGCTCATAACCTGTTTCTTTGCTGACTTCCTGCTGGATTCTGTTGTGTTATCAGTGTCTCGAGCCTTCCCTGTATCCAGTGTTTTCTTAGTATTCACCTGATATTCTATGCGATAACTAGGTCCTTCGCTATTAACAATCACACTGGATGTAGGCTTGTCCTCGATTTTCAACAAGTGCATCGAGATTACTTCGATCCTTCTGTTTCTAAACTCCTGAAATTTTTCAAAATATTCAGGACTTAAATTTTCCCTTGCCCATTCAAACAATTATTTGAAGGGTTCAACCAACTGTAACAAGTCTTCAAAATTTTTAGCCTCATGGTTATATGGATTGATGTTTAGCAGAGTAGTGATGTTATATTCTATCTTATTTGGATCAAACTAAATTTTTGGCAAAGTCTGAAGCCTAAGGCCTTCTAAGCTTACTGATTCCTTTATCACAAGATTAAAATTTTCTAAAGAAAAAGAACCAAAGTTGATAGGAAAAGACAACCATAATAAATTCTTGTTTTCTTTGAGAACTTTAGTCCCACCTTTTCCCACAATCTGGTGGGAGATTTCCCTTGCCAACACTTTATCAGAAATATACAAAGGGAGGACATGTGGGTTTTCTGTTTTACCAAAAACCCTAATATAGGTGAACCGTTCTTCGACAAAATACTTTCCAATAGCTAGAAGGTCTGTGGCGGCTTCTTGGGAAATCTTGTGGGCTTTCCTATTGAAAATTAATTGATGCAACGACAAAATAAAAACATGACATACTTTATAGAAATGGGGTATATAATGGGATTCCCACATTTTCTTATGACTAAGATGGATAGGGTAGGGGTCCTGTAAGGTCCATTTGAAACCCATGATTGGAAATTTAGTGCAAAAATAGATGGCATCCATGATGTAGGCACTAAAATAGAATGGAGGAAGGTTCTTTGGAGAGGAGGATATCTTTTGTCAATATTCGATGATGATGGTAGTTAGGTTATCAGATAGGATGGTGGCCCAATTCATAATGTGGGAATTAACACAGGCATCAATCAGAGGAATCCATTCTATGGAAAACTTAGGATTATTGGATAACCTATATAGTCTACATAACATAGCAGTTGCATAGTTGTAGGGGTTTTCCAAAGAGGCTATAGCATACATACCCAATTTCTCAAATTTGAATTTGTTCTCCAATACTCTCGAGCCCTGAATCACCTTGAGGGGTTCTTGGTTCTTATTTACAAAGTTGGCCACGTATGTCTTATCATATATAGACTGAGGGTCAGGTATACGGTACATTTTCTTTAGGTCCTCTGCTTTGAATGACCCCATGAGTTCCATTCTCGAATTCCTGAATTACCTATGTTCAATTGTGAGGTTTTCCACCACCCACCTAATCATATCAGTGTATGGTAGGATTTTAACTCTCGCTCGTATCCTATGAAGGAAAGAACATGTGACATCCTTTAATTGGAGTCCTAAATGTTTTATTGAATCAGCTGTCACTTTTGTGACAGTAACCTTGGGACACTCATCCTCGAGCCAGTTGTATATGACCTCCCAAGCTGTTGCTCCCCCGTTAGCGCTGCAGACTATATTAGAGAATATAAGAGCCATTTTTGTAAACTCACACTCTACAATGCTCTATTTGTTCTATTTTTACATCAGCTTCCTCAATGACATGTCTTTTGCAGCTTTCCTGAAATGGACGAGATATATCAGCACAGATGGTATCGGGAAATTAATATTGAAAGCTCTTTTGAAATGACTTTGAATCACAGGAAAGGTTTAAATGAGATATCCAACATTAACTGCCCATAACTTGGAAAATCATTACCTCTCCTTGGGCCACTAAACATTTATTACCCTATCAAACCGTTCATTATTATATTAAAAGGAAATTATTTCACATGCCTACTTCTCTATTCGCACATCGCAATATTTAAAATGATGTAATGTAGTGTTTCTTGCTTAGAAGGCGAAATGCGATTGTGATCATTGCAATATCGCATTTCACAGTTCGTTAATGAATTTCATAGTGGTAAGGCTTAATTACTTGTGATTTTTGTGAAATGTGATTGCGTGTTTGTAAGTTGTTTGATAGGGATATCATAGCAAGAGGTTTGATCACACATAGAAAAATTTTAAAGGTGTTTCGTGATCATCACATGGAAAAACGTGATTTACGATTTGCAATGGGGATCCTATATTTAGGTTGTTTAAAGAGTTTTTTAAGGCAATTTCTTAGAGTTAGGTTTTAATATTCTAAGAACAAAAATTTGAAAAGGGTCCCCATTTATATGTATAACCTTAGCTATTTCTATATATAAATTGGGGAGGGGGGGGGGTTTGTTTCATAGTACAAAAATTGGCTATTCACTTGGGAGAACCAGTTATCTATGAGTAGTTTTCCGAAATTCCTAAAAATTTTAAAGTAATTAGAGTATAGGAATAATAATTACATGAGTTATAAAGTAAAAAACATTTATCTATAATCATAATCACTTACTCAAACTATTTATTCAACTACTTTACTCTTGTAGTGATAAAAATAAAAATGTTTGTATGAGTCAATAATAAGATTTAAATTGATATAGTAGGTTTCTTCTACAGATTAGTTTTTTGGTGTTTACTCATTTATCACAGATATAACCTTTGTTGCCAACAGGTTTTTAAAGCCTTGATAGGATTATATTTTAACAAACAATAATTCATTGTCCCATCTGAAGAAATTTTTAAAATTCAAAATGATATTCACTTGCTTTGAATCTCACTTGGATCTTATCCTTTTTCCTTTTTAATATAATAATTTCTTTTAAGTTTCTTAAAAGACATTGTCTAGGCTCGGTGACCTAATAATGACAACGTCATTCACTGGTTGTAACTAAACTGAACAAGTTGGCTCTTGATGAGACCCCTCATCCTCTGATCGATAAGATCATTGGCTATTACCTTGTTTTGATATGAAATTTTGGTAATATTAGTTTAATTATTTCCCTCTGATCATGGTAAACAAGCTTGTAATGAGACCTTTTATCTTCTAAGTTTCACATATTTTAGAATTAGACATTGAAAAAGGAAAATTTTATCATATGGGGTGAATCATTGGCTTTTTAAAGAGTTTTGGATGATAATGATAGAATTTTGAGATACTAATATGCAGAAAGTCCTTACTAGGTTAAGTATTCTTTTCTTGACTAATAACAAAAAATTCATACTCTATAAAGATAAGGGTCTGTTCATAAAATAAATTTTTTTAGCAAGATCAAGTTTTTCCAAAGAAATCGGGTTTACTTTGGTACCCAAATGTCCTAATTATTTCTTTTAACTTTTACTTATAGAAGCGAAAAATCAGAAATATTGTCAAAGATTTTATTTTGAAAAGCCAAAAGTAAATACTACTTAACCATTATTTTCCTAGGAATCTTAAAGGCGATATGATACAAAATTGGAAGAGGCTATCTTCTAAGAAAAGTATTTTTTAAATATTTTCCCATTAACAGGCAAGGAATATATCTTACCTAACAGGTCTTGTAAAAGAAATGTTGATTGACCGATTTTCTCAATGATTTGAAAAGGGTCAAGCCATAGTCTTTGGAATTTGGTATGTTTGCCTTTTTCCTTGTGTTCTTTGTCCCATTTAAAAACCAAATCACCTACTTCAAAAAAAATTTGACTAGCAGAGGTTGTATCAAAACAGGCTTTGACTAATTGTTGATGATGGAAGTGGGTTTCTTTAGCCTTTTCTAGTTCTTCTTCAACATTAAGAATCTAAAATTGTCTTGCCTGAAGAGAAGAGGAAGGATTTTCATCGATGAATTGGACTAGGGAAAGAGATGGGATTGCTATGTTTGTGGGAAGAAAAACTTATTTTCCATAAAGTAAAGAAAAAGGAGAAGAACCAATGGAGGCCTTCTATGTAATTATGTCTACCCAAAGAGAAAATGTCAATGCTTTGTACCAATTCCTATGATTTTGGTCAACAGTCCTTTTGATAACTCTGATGAGGTTTTTGTTTGTTGATTCTAGTAATCCATTACCTTGTGGATAATAGTTGGATGAATATTTTAACTTAAGACCTCGCTTTAGAGCAAATTCTACCATTTTATTTCCAGAAAAATAAGAGGCATTGTCAAACATTAAAGATGAGGGTAGGCCAAACCTGGTAATTATGTACTGATCAATGAAATCCATAATGATTTATGTATTATCTATATTTAGTGGGATAGTTTCTACCCAATTTGTGAAATAATCAATAGTTGTATGTGTAGAAATTCCCACTGTAGGTCACCTCGTAATGCAATGTACTAAAGAAAAACACTTGATCTACATCTACAAACAAGTTAGCGGAAGCATAATCGAACATGAGCAAAATCAAGCATGAAAAAATATAACTGAGAATGAGAAGTAATCAATCATAACATAGAAGATATATCCCCGGGGAAAGCACCAGCCTAAAACCCCAACTCTATATTATCATACAAGTGGAAATCTTGTTAAAGTTACAAAAAGAATCAGCTCTCAAGCTATCTTTCTCTCTCTGTACTGAAACAATACAGCTCACAGACTTAATAGACATAGAATATATCTTCCTCAAACCGTCCAAGCCTCCTATTTCCTTGTGCAGTTTTGATTGGGGTCCAATGATATCACATGTGTGAATTGGCCTCATCACACTCACTATAACTTCAGGTCCAATTGCGCAATCCATAAGGAATAATATTCCTTCTGCATGCAAGGAATATTCACCAAGTAATATCCTAGCAACTGATAGTACACTATCCCTCCATCTGATCTCAACTATGTCTGTGACTGAACTAACATGCATGAGTTACCCATGAGTGAATACTCAGTTATCTCAATTACAGTAGTTACATGCATGCAAGCATTAACTAACTGAACTCTCATTAATATAACAAATTGTTAAGTTAATCTAACTAGACTTGACTAAGTTAAACTAATTCAACTGATTACAACTCAATATTACAACTCATCCTTATCTCTTTAACTGAAGTTTAAATTCCTCAATCCAAGGAGAAACTATTGCATGTCCTCACATAGACTTCAAGTTTGATTGTCCTTAACTAATTAACTCAAGATGAATTAATTAATTAATTTTCAAACTGTTGTTGATGTCAAATTCGAATTTTACTTCCTATGTTTAGTGCAAGGTGTAAATAAAATAAGAAGGGATCCCAAAATGAAACACTAGATTCTCAGAGAGTTTTATGCAACTCTAATTATCACAGTATATCACTGTAAGATCCATCATCTGACCAAACAATCCCACTAGAATCTTCCACATCCAAATGGCCTCACATGTTGCCTGACTCGCAGCCATGTATTCATCCTCTGCTGAGCTAAGTGCAACTGATCTCTATTTCCTTCTATACCAAGAAGCTGCAGCTGAACCAAGGTTGAAGATTCCTCCAGAAGTGCTCTTCCGGTTTGATGGACTACTTGCCAAATCCACATCCGTGAAGCCTTGCATATTCACTTCCTCTATCTGTCTGTACAATAATCTATACTGTGTAGTGCCTATGAGATATCTCAGCACATGCTTCGTTGCCTTCCAAAAAAGCTTGGTAGGCTGAACCATATCTTGACTCAGCTGGTACATCGCAAATCATAAGTCAGGTCGTGTGTTCACCAAATACATAAGTGAACCCAACAACTGCCGATAAGTAGTAGCAGCTACTACCTCACCTGAAGTAGCATCCTCCTTCTTCCAGTTACCACCTAGAGGAGTCTGCATGGGCTTGCACTTCTCCATGTCAAAGCGCCTGAGTATCTCATTGCAATACTTTCCTTGAGACACAAATACTTCCCCATCTTTTTGCCACACTTCTATGCCTAGAAAGTAGTGCATGAGGCCCATTTCCTTCATCTAAAACTCTCTTGTAATATCCTCCTTACAAGACTGTATCAGCTGATCATCACCTGTCAAAATCAGATCATCGACATAAAGTACAATAATCAATGGCTTACCATCTACCTTCACATCTACCTCACTCTTGGTGAAGCCCAACCTGGTGAAATAGCTGTCAATCCTAGTATACCAGGCACGGGGTGCTTGCTTATACGTTGCTCGCTTGAGTTGGCAAACATGCGACTCGCGATCAAAGGTCTCAAATCCTTCAGACTGCTCAATGTATACCTCTTCCTCAATCTTCCCATTGAGGAACACCATCTTGACATCCATCTAATGGATCTTCCAACCCATCTGAGCTGATAGAGCTAGCATCGATCTAATAGATGAGTAACTTGCTACGGGAGCAAAGGTCTCATCATAGTCGATCCCCTCAACCTGTGAGAAACCTCAGGAAACAAACCTTACATTGTGTTTCTTAACACTACCATCAGCTGCCTGCTTTACCTTGTAAAGCCATTGAGAACTAACCATTGACTTGTCCGCAGGTCTAGGGACAACACCCCACACACTGTTTTGCATGATAGAATCGTACTCTTCTACCATTGCATCAACCCAAACTGGTTGCTACACTATCTCCTGAAAATAAGAAGGTTCGGTTGCTACACACTTCCTAACCAGGGCCATGTAGCCAGTGTATCTATCGAGAGATCTCCTCTGTCTGCACTGAGAGGATGGCCGCCCCACATTCTCTCACACATCCTACATCAATCTATCAGCTTTCCATGAGCATGTCACCCATCTTTGGAAGACTCTCCAGTAGTGGTGGTCTCCACTACTGGATCCTCTGCATGTGGCTAATCTACATCATCAGGAGGCTCCTCCTCCTTTAGAACTAAAAATTTCTCATCGCCATGCAACTTGAGCTCCCTCTCAAATGACACTCGCATCGCTCTCTACTCATCGAACTTCAGATCCCTGCACACTACGGTCCTCTAAATGTCAGGCAGAAACACATGATAGTTGTGTGGTGTATCTATGTACCCCACAAGTACCCCCAACTCAGTTGTTGGGTCTAACTTCTTCTAAGCATCTTTGGTCACATGACAGAAAACTAGTGATCCAAAGATGTGGAAGTGACTCACATCTGGTCACTTCCTCGAAAAGGCCTCCTTACGTGTCTTCATCCCCAAAACATGGTGAGGACTTCTATTCTTGAGATACACTATTGTATTTCATGCCTCAGTCCACAGATGAAGTGGTAGGCTTTGGTCATGAAACATCACTAGAGCTGCTCCCGCAATAGATTTGTTCTTCCTTTCAGCCACCCCATTCTATTGTGGGTTATGAGGTGCCGTCAGTTCCAATTTAATTCCTTCTATAGCACATAAGTCTTTAAACTGCTATGAAACATACTCTCCACCATTGTCACTACACAAGGCTTTTATTTTCTTCCCAGATTATTTCTCTACCGAGGCTTTAAACTCACAAAAACTCAAGAAGGTCTGATCCCTCTTTTGCATAAAGTAGATCCACAATCTACGAGAAAATCACCAATAAAAATAACATAGTACCTTTCCTTAGCAGTGGAGGCTCTAGAGAATGGTCCACATACATCTGAGTGAACTCGCTCAAGTATTTCTCTAGCTATACTATCCCGATCCTTAAAGGAAGTTTTCGCATACTTACCCAGGGTGCATCCTTTGCATGTATCTGTTTGTTGTAGTTTTCTCTTGGTTAAGTTGGTAGAAATTTGGTGCATGATCTTCAAGGCCCTGTGATGCAAGTGGCCCAGTCTTCTATGCCATAGATTGCCAAAATCTTGGCTTTACACTACCTCTACTTTGGAACTCAGTGCAGCACAGTCATCTACCTCCAACTTGTAGAGATTCTTTACTCAAATCCCAATTCGCTCGGTCTGTCCGGTGCCGATATGCCTCAAGAAAACTTTCCCTTTACTAAAGACTACATCATATCCTTTATCTTCTAGCATAGCAACAGACACAAGATTCGTTTTCAAGCCTGGTACATATTTAACAGTAGATAGGGTGAGAGGAGCACCATGCTCCCTCTGAAACACAACTGTACCTTCACCTGAGACATAGTATTTTTCATCATCGCCCATCTGGATTCACATCTGGAGATCCTTCTCCTCCAAGGTACTGAAAAGATTCTTGTCACTCGACATGTGGAAAGAAGCTCCACTGTCCAGGTACCTAAGAAATCCCACCATGGATGAAACCATGCATATGATAAGCAAGAGATCTAGCTCAAATTGTGAAGCTAGTGCATCGCCATCAGATCCCTTTGAGGAACCCTTCTTGGATTTCTTCTGTGCACAATTCATAGCATAATGGCCCACTTCATGATGGTGAAAGCATCGCACCTTTGACCTGTCAACCTTCTTCCCACCATGAGAATATTTGGATTGGGATGCCTTCCCTTTCCCTTTCTTAGCTTTACTCGCTAAATCAATATTTTCTTCATCATCTTGTTTTAATGAAGATCCATCCTTGGTGCTTTGCCTTATCTCCTCCTGCATTAGGTCCGACCAAAGTTGTTGCTAATCTAGCAGTTTCTCTCTTCCATTAACCAAGTCCTAGTAGCTATGCCGACTCTTAGGAAGACTGAGGAGTTTTATACTCACCATGTTGTCATCAGCAATCACGACCCCTACACTTACAAGCTCATACCTACAGGTGGTGAGCTTGTTCTGGAACGTAGAGATTGTGTCACCCTTTTCACAATTGATCTTTTAAAGTTTGTCCTTTAGTGCTAGCTTCCTCTAATCGCTACTATTCTCATAAAGATATTTCAATGTTTTCCACATCAAAAATGGAATCTCCTTCCCATGGAGACTCGAGACAATGTGATCTCGAACTCCCTCCAGGAGGATTCTCCTTGCTCTAGCCACACTTTTTTTCCATTCCGCCAGTTGAATAGCATCAGTTGGCTTTTGGACTTCTTGATCAATGAAGTCCTTGAGACCGTCATCTTCCAATACTGCCTCCATGCAATCCTTCCAGGCTATATAATGCGAAATACCATCAAGGGAATATTAGAGTCTTAAACCACTGAACGCCATTAGTGAAATAGATGTGATAAGAACTCAATTCAATATTCAGAAACCAAACTTCGTACTCCTCCTGCTTGTATATTGTTTTTCCTTTATTACCATTGATCTGATACCATGTAGAAATTCCCACCATAGATCACTTGGTAATGCAATGTACTAAAGCAAAACGCATGATCTACTTCTACAAACAATTTAGCGGAAGCTTAATCGAACATGAGAAACATCAAGCATGAACATATATAACTGAGAATGAGAAGTAATCAACCATAACACATAAGATATATCACTGGGGAAAGCACCAGCCTAAAACCCCATCTTTATATTATCATACAAGTGGAAATCTTGTTCAAGTTACAAAAAGAATCATCTCTCAAGCTATCATGCTCTCTCTATACTCAAACAATATAGCTCATAGACTCAATAGACATAGAATATATCTTCCTCAAGCCCTCCAAGCCTCCTATTTCCTTGCACAATTTTGATTGGGGTCCAATGATATCACATGTGAAAATTGGCCTCATCACATTCACTATAACCTCAGGTCCAACTGTGCAATCCATAAGGAATAATATTCCTTCTGCGTGCGAGGAATATTCACCAAGGAATATCCTAGCAACTGATAGTACATTGTCCCTCCATCTAATCTCAACTGGGTCTCTGACTGAACAGACATGCATGAGTTATCCATGAGTGAATACTCAGTTATCTGAATTACAGTAGTTACATGCATGCAATCATTAACTAACTGAACTGTCATCAATTTAACAAACTGTTAAATTAATCTAACTGAACTTGACTAAGTTAAACTAAGTCAACTGATTACAACTCAATATTACAACTCATCCTTATCTCTTTAACTGAAGGTTAAATTCCTCAATCAAAGGAGAAACTGTTGCATGTCCTCACATAGACTTCAAGTTTAATTTTCCTTAACTAATTAACTCAAGATGAATGAATTAATTAATTTTCAATCTACTATTGATATCAAATTCAAATTTTACTTCCTATGTTTAGTCTAGGGACTGACTAAAATAAGAAGGGATCTCGAAATGCTATTTTTAGAAAATCTATTTTTAGCACTTTCTCTTTTCACCCAATGTTGCTATGATCTCCAATGGCTGAACTGCTATTGATAGCTGGGATATTTATAGCAGTGCTACTTTTAGCATTTTATATTTTTAGCATTTCTTTTTCCACACTTTTCAACAGTAAGGATGTATCTATGCTATTTGGAAGAGTTAGGAACAATCTCACCAATTATTTCTAATCCCCATTGTTTGAATGGTTCTTGCATGTTTATTAGTTGCAAAGGGAATGCTGGCTTCCTTTGACTTCTGACTATAGTTTGACAAATTTTACACTTTCTTGCATCCTTAAATATTGTTGGCCAATAATATCTTGCATGCAAGATTTTATGAGCTATGGTATTTCCTCCTAAATGTCCTCCATGTTGTTGGGAAAAGTATCCAATACGGAATGACCCTATCCCACTCTAAGGGTGATAGTACCTCAGGAACAACTGAAAACAAAGCTATTCAAGATTACTTCTTTTTGAGGTGTAAGAGAGAGGAGAAATGGATCCACTAACCATTATCTTCCGCTAATGGTTGATCCAATCTTCCCTCTTTGCTGCTTGCTCCCAGCTCCTTGCTCTTTCACTGGCCTAGCTACACAAAGATCCTGCAAAAGCACAAGAAAGGAAAACTACAAGAAGCATACATCCATAACTTATTCAAGGATTAGAATAAACCAAATATACAAGCATCAATACGCCACAAAGAGACATGCATATAGAAGAACCTCAAATGCTTTATTAATGGAAGAAGTAAAGTTCTGAGAGTGTTACAACCATAAGGGGCCCAATCCAGTAACACCTCCCAGCAGAAAGAAATCTCCTCTTCACCTCCTTCAAAGCAATCACCCAACAATTCTATACTCAAACCAACAACACTTCCTTACATTCACAAGATTCCAGCCCCCTTAGACCTCATGAGAGAGCTCTATATATAGGAGATTTGGAGAAAGGATGAGTCAGCTTGAGGTTGGCATGAAGCTGACTAGTGTCCTCTCCCACTTCAGTTATTCTTCAGTTCTTGAGTCCACTTGGAGTTTCTTGCTTCCACTTGGAGATCTAGATCCTCTTACTCATCACAAGGCGAATTCCCTGATCCAAGCGTCATTTTGGAAGCTTCCTGGGCATTTGACACCTTGCAGAATGACTGTGCCACTTGGCCAATCTCGCCCAGCGCAGGTAGCCTTCATTAGATTTGACATTCAGCGCAGGTACAGAGTGGAGCAGTTGACATTCAGCGCAGATGCTCAGTGGAGCAGTTGACATGATCCAGAATTAGCTTGTTTTTGAGTGTTTTCAGGTGGAGAACTGACTTTCTGTGCTATGGTTTGCTGACCTTGTTCCTCTAGGGGTAGGAACAACATGTTTAGGGACTTTGGATCCCTCAGATTATTGACATTTCATGCTTCATGCTGTAAGGCACAAAAATGTCTATAACAGTTTCCCCCTAAAGTATGAGGTCGTTTATCGGGTGAAATGCTTTATCAGGAGGATCCGAAGTTCATTCAATCGCTGAGAGGTGCCCTGTAATACATACAATACAATACATTATTTTTCATTCTGCTTTCATGATCTAGCTGAGGCGGGCATTCCCATGCTCAGCTTTATAAATTTATTTTGGTACATAGAACAGACGATCATCTGATGGTAGACTGATAATTCTCTGCTGAAATTATCATCCTTTGAGTAGGATGATCATCTGCTGCAATGATGTACATATCAAATGTCTTTATATTTCCTGAATATATATCACAGCTCGGATGGATGAAACTAGATCCGGGGTCTTCAAACTTGTTCGGTCTTCACTCTAACTACAAGTCGATCCATGTGAGAATTGCGCTGAAGTCGAACATGGAAAGACATCGCTTGATTACCGGTCAATAATGTAAACCGTTAACAAGCGCGAGAGGAATCACCAATAATGACAATGACCCTCAAGGTACTGCAGTACAATTCACGTGGTGTGAATAAAGGACTTGGCGTCGAACACCACGCAAAATCTTCTGGTCGAAGGTCATTGATGTATACATATCGCCGGAAGTGAGAAACTTGCCATTGAGGCATGCAAGCTTCAAAGTACTGGGGGGAGTGTTCCTAGACCAACTTCTTGGATGATGAGCTGAAGTCGACAAGAAGTGATCCATCAAAGGAGGGCCTTAATGAATCCCACATCAATGACACGGAATGGAGCTAATGATTTTAGTGGAGGTGAAAACAATCTGTGAAATATGATTCAGGGTGGCGATCATGGGTGGATGAAGGATAATGTATGGAAGTGGATGGGACACGGTTGACTCTTTCTGAACACGTCTCTTGAACATATAACGACACTGATGTGATGGATCGATAGCATTACCCCAAATGTGGATGGTTTGGCGAGGACCATGGTGATGAGACCGGTGAATGAAACAACCCAACCCGATGTGATATGGAGGACAAAGTGTCATGTTCAAGAGCGACTTGCTACCATTAAAGCTTTTAGGTTCTCCCAATTTTTCCCCAGTCATTTCTGACCAGTACCTCTTTATTTTTGTCAAGCTTGAGGAGGATAACATATGCTTGTTCTATAACCTGCCCTTCGGGCAAGCCCATCGCTATGTTTTAACGAGCTTAGCGATAGGGAAACTCGTTCTCGTCTAAAGACAAGTTTGTCGCTATTTAATCATTTTAACGAGTCTAACGACAAGGAAAACTCGGTCCTTTTCATTTTTAGAGAGTCTGAAAAGGTACAGAAAGTTAACTCCAAAATTCCTTTTTCGTCATCTAACCCCTTAAGTCTAAAAAAGTATAAAAAAATACAGAAGGGATGAGTTTTTGATAACTTTAACGAGCCGAATAAAACAAGCGCTCGACCTTTTTGTGTAATAATCCCCCCGGTCCAAAAAGATTAAAATCTAGAGGAGGGATAGCTCTTTCGGTTACTTTAACGAGCTGGAAGGCCAAAACTCGGCAAACCTTTCATATTTTACGAGTCAGATGAAAAGAGCTCAAAGAAGACTCGTCTTTTGAGGAACGAGTGATAAACAGGGATAGCAGCAGATTCCAGGTACAGGTTGGAATTTTCCAATCACGGCAGTGTCATAAGGATGGCTAAGTGAAATCACTCTTCGCAGTTGTTCCTCAAAATGGGTAAACAATCATATGGAGGTAAACGATCGGTCAAATGAACGGTGGAGGTGATGGCTGCAGCAAAACATGACCAAGGTCTTTTTACGGTTGATCAGGGTACATTCTTAATGGTTATTTACCGGGAAGTTCATTTTTTAACGAGATTAAACTTGCTCAAAAGCTTATGTTTATTTTTTAATGAGCATGAACTATGACGCTAAAACTGCTCGGATCTCGCTTTTCTATTTTTTAACGAGCATAAATTGCGCGGTAAAACTGCTCGATATACCAGTCATAAGATAAGAAATGTCTCCTGCAAGATTCCAATTTTTATAGAGCTTGCACCTCACATAAGCTATGCTCCCTCTCATCCTTTCTTTATGCAAGTTCGGAAACGGTTAATCCCAAAAACAGATAAATAACCGCTCCTAGCTTGCACTCCAAAAGGTTTGCATGCCCCCAGGTATAAAGTACAATTTCAAGGCTGCCCCTACTTATCCGATAAAACATTTGTTTTAAAGGGTGAGGCTTGCCTCTTCCTGGTTACCCAAAGATTGTTTTGTTAACACCATCAAACGAAAACACTTCCTCGGCACTGTCTACCGAAGTAGACAATGGTGAATGACCTTTGTCAAACAAGTAACCTTATCAAAAGAATCCTGTTCCAGAACAACCCCTCTTCCTTCTTTCGGACGGGGTACGGACTAGTCATATTCTTCCGCGGAAATTCTACCTTATACCCAGGGTTTCCTCTGCCTGAAGCAGACCAGGATGCATGCCCCCTAGGTTCCAGTCCCTTCTTTCCGAATCACTCGCACTCATCGGGAAGGAGGACTGGGGGTGGAGACATTTCTTGAGTGAATAGACCATTGAGGGTTGGTATTTGACTATTTGCGATGCGTGATCCTGGAAATGAAAGTTGGTCTATGAGCTTGACCATCCTTCCTTCGTGTGGAAAACACATTACTCTAAAGAGTGAGGAGACTACAGCTCCCATGCAATATATATAGTCTCGTCCAAGGAGTAGGTTATAATCCAAGGGTCCTTGAACGACCATCGCGTTCATTTGAACGGTCTTCCCTTTCAATGTAACAGGCACATTGGGGAGGATCCCTAATGGTCGACTGGTTCCTTTATCAAAACCCGAGAGATTTCTTATCTCAGGCAAAAGCTCTGGGGAACCCAGTGCTTTCCAAGCAATAGAGGAAAGGATACTCACAGATGCCCCTTCATCAATGATAGTTCCAGCCATTACCATTCTGTAGAATTGGACTATGATTCTGAATGGTATATTGGCTGGTAACCGGGGTCTGCCTAGTTGGTTCCAATCAAAGGACACAACCAGGTTGCTTGGTGGTGGGACCAAATATACGGCCGGATATGACCCTGACGATGTTCCTTCCTGCGATAAAGGAATGGGCGCATTGCCTTGATGCTCATCAGAATCTGTGTTGATGAAAAGAATCTGGATGGTGTCATCCTTATTCTCTTCAGTGAGGGTGTCATTTGAAGATGAATCTTCACTGACGGTGTCATTTGAGGATGAAACCTCTGAAGGAAGAACCGGGTCAACTGCCGTATCGACCTTTAGACTTTCGTCTGGTCTGGATTTAGTAGGTTAATTTTCAATGACTGACGCTTCAGCTGACCACTTGAGCTGGCCAGCTGTATTTTCAACCAACGAAGGACTTGGCACGAGTTTTTTGTATCCAGGAGGAAGCCTCAACGGTGAAACCGGGCGATCTTCCAAAACTCTCTTCGCTTCATCTAAGAAGGGACAACGGTGGATGGCGTGATCGCCTTCACACAGTTTGTAGGGGGATCTTGCTCCCCCTCTTTGTCTTGAACCTTCACTTTCGCTGGTTGACGGTAAGCAATCAACATGGCTATCAGAGGTTGATGCTCCCGAATTGTGCAACCGAGGGGACCAGTACCTTAGTATCCGGGGAATACTAGGACAATCTCTATGGAAGTGGTCTCCTCTACATATGACACATGGCGATTTAGGCCCGGTCTGTGCTGTGTGTGGATTTTTGTCAGATGTCTTTTGCTTGCCCCCAGTCGCCTTAGGCTCCTTCTTCTTCTTCTCTCTCTTCTTCTTCTCCTTCTTCTCCATGGGAGATTGGCTTTTGCCGGCTCTACCTTGCGAAGATGAAGGATTGGAGGAAGAGTTATAGGAATTTGAAGGCTGGTGGGCAGCTCTAGACTCATCTAACTGTTGACTCGATTGTTCAGGAACCATGGTGTTCTGAACTACATTGGTTGAGAATAGCAAAATAGGCAGGCCGATTGTCAGCCCTGGAAGCGACAATGTGGCAATGTGGGGCGCACCAACTTCTCCCCAAGAGGAGAAAGGACTAGGATTTCCATCATGTGGAATTCCTTGGTTGGGGCGTTCCATGTTCTCAACCTAAGATCAACGCGGGAATAGGAGGTGATTATGTTCCGTTTTAAAATAAATTTTATAAATACGCTTTAGACACAACTTGCTTTTTCACTTTTTAAGAGTCGAGAAAAAGCTAAAGATGACTCTAGTCTCCTTCGATGTTTTAACGAGCCCGAAGTGACAAATGCTCAGATGGAATTTTTCAGTTATAGAGTTTGAAAAAGGCCAAAAGAAACTGCTCTGGAGTTCTAGGCAGAGGGTGTGCCAAACTTTTCGCAAAACCATAGAATACGTTTTACAGTACGAGTGGTCGATCTTCGTGAATGTCTTGTTCACTGCATTGCGATCAGTAGGGCGGCCGACACGGTTTCCTATGGATAAAGGCTTTGTTCCTATAGGGGTCTCCCAATATATACGCGACGGTACGTGGGAGCACAAGTCCGTATTGATACTTATCGCTTCACCGTGGAGGAATCACCCAACCACTCAACGCTAAGATATCACGTTTAACGACGCCGGAACACGTCTCTAGCTTAGACCTCTATGTGTTTGCGTTATGTTTCAATGCGTTGTTATGTAAATTCAATTTATTTTAAGGTTGATCTTGTTTAGCAGTTTTCCTTTATGGATCACCACGAGATGTATGATAACACTCCTAAATGCAGTCTAAGATGATAAGCAAGCTTTTCAATCTTTCAACTTTGAAAATCTTAACTACTGAGGGAAAAGAAAGATAACATCTTTTCACACAGATCATAGAGCACACACTAATGCATTTTTTCCTAAATCAACATGCAAGATGTCATAATGCACATGCACAATGCAAGTATTTCTTTTCTCTTTCTTAATGTTTGTGCGACACAAAAAGAAAGCTGTTGTATAAATTTGAATTCAATTTCAAGTGAAAGCAAACAAGCTTGTCCAAAATCAGAAGACACCTTAAGATTTACTTGTTTCGACACTAGAAATATATGAATTCAAACCATATGACGAAAGCAAAAGCTCAATCAGCTATTAACAACAAACAAACTAACTCTTAAGATCAAAACGACACTTTATCTCAGGTCTAGATCTAAGAGGCCACAACAAGACAAGTTCACTTTCGTTACGGGAAACTGTAAATGATACAAGAAATACACAAAGAACAAACACAGTTTCTTTATACAACTGAGGCAGAATAGTGACAAGGAAAGTTGGTTTCAGATAGGCACATTGACTGGTAACAGGCAGCAAAAACAAGAGTGAAAACAGGGCAAGAAACAATAGGAAACCCCAGTAGCACAAGGTAAGACTGGTCCAGCGTAGGTGGGACACTGTCTGTTTGACCTTCAGCGCAGGTAGCCCCTTCGGGAACTGCGTTGAAATGCAGACAGCCTTTGTACAGCCTGCACTGAAGAACGAAACTTTCGTTTCTCTTGGTTTCCGGGTCACAGATTGCTCAAAAATTCTCAGTTTTTGCTCAAATCAGAAGCTATCAGTCAAGGACACACTAAGGGATGACAAGAAGGATGAAAAGCTATCACTAAGAGCTTATTAGAGTCCTTGTGGATCAGCTCTTCAAATCATAAACTTGCCCAGAAACTGAGCTAGAGTAACTGCCCTCTACTTTGCATTTGAAAGATCCAAATGCAGTTCGATTCGGTACTCCCTTTGTTTATGAAATGAATAGCAAAAACACAAACAACCAACAAGATACGATCCCCAGTGGAAGTTCCTTTAGAGTCGCCAATTTGTTGTTGGGAAAAGTATCCAATACGGAATGACCCTATCCCACTCTAAGGGTGATAGTACCTCAGCAACAACTGAAAACAAAGCTATTCAAGATTACTTCTTTATGAGATGAAAGAGAGAGGAGAAAGGGATCCACTAATCGTTATCTTCCGCTAATGGTTGATCCAATCTTCCCTCTTTGCTGCTTGCTCCCAGCTCCTTGCTCTTTCACTGGCCCAGCTACACAAAGATCCTGCAAAAGCACAAGAAAGGAAAACTACAAGAAGCATACATCCATAACTGATTCAAGGATTAGAATAAACCAAATATACAAGCATCAATACGCCACAAAGACACATGCATATAGAAGAACCTCAAATGCTTTATTAATGGAAGAAGTAAAGTTTTGAGAGTGTTACAACCATAAGAGGCCCAATCCAGCAAAACCTCCCAGTAGAAAGAAATCTCCTCTTCACCTCCTTCAAAGCAATCACCCAACAGTTCTATACTCAAACCAACAGCACTTCCTTACATTCACAAGATTCCAGCCCCCTTAGACCTCATGAGAGAGCTCTATATATAGGAGATTTGGAGAAAGGATGAGTCAGCTTGAGGTTGGCATGAAGCTGACTAGTGTCCTCTCCCACTTCAGTTATTCTTCAGTTCTTGAGTCCACTTGGAGTTTCTTGCTTCCACTTGGAGATCTAGATCCTCTTACTCATCACAAGGCGAATTCCCTGATCCAAGTGTCATTTTGGAAGCTTCCTGGGCATTTGACACCTTGCAGAATGACTGTGCCACTTGGCCAATCTCGCCCAGCGCAGGTAGCCTTCATTAGATTTGACATTCAGCGCAGGTACAGAGTGGAGCAGTTGACATTCAGCGCAGATGCTCAGTGGAGCAGTTGACATGATCCAGAATTAGCTTGTTTTTGAGTGTTTTCAGGTGGAGAACTGACTTTCAGTGCTGTGGTTTGTTGACCTTGTTCCCCTAGGGGTAGGAACAACATGTTTAGGGACTTTGGATTCCTTAGATTATTGACATTTCATGCTTCATGCTGTAAGGTACAAAAATGTCTATAACACTCCAGCTGGTCCATCATGTAATTCCTACATGAGCTTATAAGCTTCAGGTTTTTTGAGGCATATGAACAATACTGAATCATAATTTTTTCTAAACAATACATCATTGACTAATTCATACTAATTTGATTTCAACCTTAAATAACACTTCGTTTTATAATTAAGATGCATAGGAGCATAGCCGCTCTTCAAATAAAATTTCAAATCAACATATTGTGATTGTACATCATTGAGGATTACCTATGGTATTTGTACTTGATTACCTTGATCTTCTTTTGCTAATAAGTGGGAAGCTCCAGTTAACATCCTGCAAAAACCTTGGCCCCTAACAATTTTAGCTGGTTGGATTTCTACATCATATTCTTGAAGCGCGGTAACCCAATTGGATCTTTTCTCCCCTACTTCTCTTTGAATCAATATTTGCCTTATTGCGGGGCAGGGTACTACTATCTTTGTATGGGTTTTGAGAAGAAAAGGTCTTAAATGTTTCAAGGTCTTAAGAACAACAAATGCTTGTTTCTCAACAGCTGAATAATTTAACTCGACATCTTGCAAATTGGAACCAAAAAAAGAGATGGGTGCCTCAATATTTTTATCGTTCAATTGTGTTAAAACTAATGCATATGATGTATCAGATGAAAAAGTATATAATACAAATGGTTTGATAAATTCATGAGTTGTCAAAGAAGGAGCATTAATAATGGATTTTTTAATTAACTCAAATGACTGTCTTTCATCTTTACCCCATTTGAAAACTGTGTTTTTTCTTATCATTGCTTAAGGGGTAGGACGATCTGTGAAAAATATAGAACAAATCTTTTTAAAAAATTAATCTGGGTTAGGAACGATTGCATGGTATTTTTCTTATCGGGATCAATGTAAATCCCTTTCTTAGACAATATAAACCCAAGACGTTTTCCTTTTGGTAAAGAAAAATAAGATTTTTTGGGATTTAAGGAAATGCCATATTTCTTGCATCTTTCAAAAATGTGCTTCAGGTCACTCAAATGATTGTTCCTATCCTTAGAATAGACTGTGATGTCATCTAAGTAAATAACAACTGATCTATTAATCAGACCTTTAAAATCAACATCCATAGCACGTTGAAATGTAGCACCTGCATTAATGAGTTCGAAAGGCATCTTCTGATAGGCATATGTTTCCCACTTGGTCTTGAATGTTGTCTTTAATCTTTCATCTGGATGCACAAGAATTTGATTATATCCTGAAAATCCATGTTGAAAATACATTAATTCAGAACTTGCAACTGATTGCAATATCTGTTCCATGGTAGGCAAGGGAAAGTTATCTTTTTGACAAGCTTTATTTAGGTTTCTAAAATCAATACAAATCCTAATATCACTGTTATTTTTCCTTACATGCACCATATTTGATACCCACTTTGAGTGTCTAACAAGGAAGATTATTTTGGCTTTTAGAAGCTTGTTCAATTCAGATTTGATTTGACTCTCAAGGTTTGGGTGAATTTTCCAAAGCTCTTGTTGAACAGGTTTTTCATTCGAAGTCATATGTACGGTGTGTTGAATCACAGAGGTATCATAGGTATTGAGATCTGTGTAATCCCATGCAAAGAAACATTTTTATGTTTTCAACAACCTAATGAATGATATTGTTTCTTTAGATGATAGGCGAAAACCTAGGTTGACATTTTGAGGTTTTTCGGTTGACCCTAGGTTTACTACTTAAAATCTCAAAGTAGAACTTTGAGTTTTGGATTTGGTAACTTTCTTGAACCTATCCTTTAGATCATAGAGATATTCGATCTTAAATATAGACTTTGGGATTGAGTTTTTGTCTTGATTGTGTTTAATTCGTAGATCATGCTCATGTTTGTCTATGATATGTTCCTCATACGACCCTTTTGATGTAAGGAGATTAACTATATCCACATCATTATTGAATACTCTCTAGTTTGTTACATTATCAGGAATAAATGGCCTAAATATTAACTCGATTGAAAATATGTCTCGATTGAAATATTTTGAGGGTATAATCTTGTATGCCACATTAGCAAGTAAGTCAGCACTTGCATTTTGCAACCTAGGAACTGAAGAAATGTTAACAGTAGTGAAATGAGAAGTACATTTCTAGGCTGACAATTAATAATGTTTAAGGTACCTAGAGACACAATGAATTGTATCTCTTACATGCTTAATGATTATTTTAGAATATCCATAAACTTGCAAATATTTGACATTAAGACCAATGGATTTAGATAGTCCTAGGATCAATACTTCATATTCAATGATATTATTAGTGCATTGAAATTCAAGTCTGCAGGCTAACATGGTTTTCTCTCCTTGTGGGTTGATCAAAATGCATCCTGCACCTGTGTCATCTTCAGATTTGGAACCGTCAAAATAGAGAGTCTAGAACAAAGAATTATTTGAAATTTTATCTACAACATTTACACACTCGGAGGCATATGTTTGTGAAATTTTTTCTATTTTAGATACTACGGTATTATCTGGGAAGGGAGACCTCTGAGCATTAAAGGATCCCAAAAATGACTTAGTTGAGTAATTTCCAATGATGTTATTAGTGAAGGCAACAGGTTCATTGCTTCCCTCGAGGTTAGTGGTTGTGTATTTCATGAAATTTTCTCAGTCTACTTTAATTTGATTTGGTTTACCATTATGTGGAAACAACATGTGAGACCAATCAGTTGCGAAGTAACCATGCAACTTTTCAAACCAATCCCTAATTAGAATCAAACCATAGAATTGTGGGATGTCAACCACTAGAATATGAATTATTTGCGAAACTTTTGGATTAGAGGAAAGCCTAATTGAAAATGATGCTATTTCTCCAAGTACCTCTATTTTTGTCCTGTCTAATTGAACTATGTGTACTATAGATTTTTGAGGTGTAATATTCAATTTGGTGCACACAGCCATTGACATAATATTTGAAGAGGATCCTGAATCAACAAGGCAATTATGAACATTTCTGTTGAAAATTTCATATGTAAGAAGAAATGGAGGAATATGATAAATAGATCTATCATTGATTAGGACTAAATTTGAAGGATCTACTTTGTTTGAAGATGAGGGAGGTTTTCCCATATCGTAGGCAACTTGAGTAACTACAATAGATTGTAAAGGGGATACATGAAATACTTTTAACTCTCTTAATAGAATTTTCTGTTGTTGTTTGAATTTAGTGAGTTCATGTAATTAAATGTTTGCTTTAGTCTTTTTCATATCTTCCACTCTGTTATATTCGACTGTATCTGAGATTACCAAGGTTTTAGAAGCATTTGGAGGATCTAGTGGAATATGGTCAATTTGGATAGTTTTAGACTTCTTGCTTAGTGTTTTCTCCTTTACAGGGGTAGCAGTCTTTTGTTTCTGATTTGTTATAGACATATCATGAGAGTTTTTACTTATTGTGGTTACTGGCATAGCTTGTGCTTCTTCTTCAGTTGGGAGGATGAAATCCCACATTCCATTTAATTCAAATTCTTCTTCTATTTCATCTTCCTCTTCGGCTAGTGAGTCTTCTTCTACTTCTTGACCAGATTCGGCATTTGAAATAGTATTTGGCGGCTATGATGCAAATTAAGGATTTCTTTTAAATGAGTGAAAAGGTTTCTTTGGGGTAGAGGATTCTGCGACCTGTTTCTTGATTTTGACCATTTCATTAGACATGGTTTTTAACACTTGCTGAAGGCCTTCAAGATCAAAAGGGTCCTTTGAAGCTTTCTTTTTTGAATCATCCTTAAATGTTACTTTCTTTGACTTCCTCTCGTCTGTTTATGATCTCTTTTCTAAAGCTATAATACTTCTTTCTACAGACAGGGTTTCTTTCATGTTTTCTACAAGAGTCACCTTATTGGATCTATCTACAAAAATTGCAATATTAGAAGGAAGAGATGATATGTACTATTCTATTTGTACATCTACTGCAGTTTTTGATGCAAATGGGATTTTATTTAGCAACTTGTTAAATCTAGAGTTGAAATCTTTGATCCTTTCATCTCAATTAGCTTTTAAGTTAGAAATATCATTGATCAAGGATGCTATGGTCTTGTCATCACCAAATTTTGCAAGAAATACTTCTTGAAAGGTATCCCAGTCCCTTATTGAACCTACTGGAAGGGAAAAGTACCAAGATGCAACAGATCATTAGAAGGTGTACGGGAACAGTCTAATTACAACATGTTCATGTGCAACTCCATTAAGATTCATGGCTAACATAAAGTTGTTTAGATATTCCTCAGCAGGAAGACCATCATCGGATTGTACTTAGGTAGCCATTTTTTTGGGTTCGCTAGGAGTACATTTGGATTTGAAACCAGAATAGCACCAGGATTTGTCCAAGGTTAAGCGGGTTGATTAGCCATAAATTGAGTTGGAGACTAAGAAGATGGGAAGGTCAATTAAGAAGTAGGTATAGATGGCAAAGAACTTATACTAGGTTAGTACTACTAGTAGCAGTACTAATTGGAGAAGTGGATAGTTAACAAGTTGTGGATTGAGTAGAAGTGAATGGATGAAAAGGTGATGTGACCTTGCTGGTATCCAAATCAGATCTTGGTGAGATAATTTTACTACGTCGTGGAGGGATGGAGAACTCAAAAGGGGTTACTCCAAGCCTTTCACTTTGCAATATAGTTAATAAACGAGTTTGTTGTAATAAGGAAGTAACACTTTCTTCAGAAACTTCGGGCCTCTCTAGTTTCTCGGCAAAAATGGATATCTGTTCCAATTTCTATATCAAAGAATGGACTTCAAGAGACTCGGGAGTGTAATCTGGAGAAGGTGGTCGTCTTACTACTTCAGGAGACGAGGGAGATGTTCATACAACCTCAGATTTCTAATCAAGAGATTTTGAACAAGATCTAGAAGGTGTAGAAGTTGTGGAGGGATTTTGACTCTTGTTAATGTTTTTCGATTAATATTTAGGTTTATATGCCATTCATAGTCGCATGGCACTCCTTATAACCCTAAAATGTTGCAACCTCAGATTTCTGCTACCCAACATGGGGGATAACCACCCGGTCTGGACCCTAAGACAACTCCTTTTTTGGTTAAAGTGGTGGCTCTAATTGGGGATAATGGGATCAATTTCCAAGTGTTGGTTTTAAGATGAGAGTGGGTGGTTCATGAGTGGTTGCAATAGAATAATTGTAATCTAAATGACCTATTCTATTATGAAAATATCTAACCAACTTATTCTAATATAAACCCGGGTATTTCTATGTGGTATGCAATCTACAAAGATATCTACTTGACATGTGATAATAAAGATCAATCATGCATAAAACAGAGATGATAACGTATAAAGATAATTTCTTTGACTAAATAGTTAGTCAAAGAAATTGTATAAACTATATCGCACATATGATGATTTATATATGAAAGTAGACAATTTCAGTAGGAACCATACAATAGTGCAATCAACGCTTAACAGAAAGAATATATCCCATACATAATTCATCAAAATAATGTGTTGTCACTAATTAAACAGAAACACAATTAATCATACAAGAAAAAGGTACCATATTTGTGGAATTCTTCTCACTTGACTAATGACATGGATCAACTCCTAATTTCTTTAGATCAAATTATCTCCCAAGTATACAATAGTGCATCAACAAAGGAAAGCAACATGATATTTAAAAGAAATGATCATGTTCCATAATTTCACCAAAGCATTCACAAACTTAAAATAGTGCACTCTTTGCAAACATTTTTTATAAAATTAAATGCATGAAAGGGTATAGATACTATTCTAACTAATTTGCGAAAAATAGATTATACAAAAATTTAATGAGGTTTCAAACAACCTTCCTCCTAACTATTTAACTAACTCTAAAAACAAACAGTGACTTGATGAGCAAAGGCTATGATGATGATTTGTTGTCTGGTAGCTTGTCCTTCAAATCACATATGTCGGCAACCGGGTTGACTAGAGGAGGTGCCCCAAAATGTGTTTTGACCTATCATGTGAAAATCACATTGGTGAGAGGTGGTAGCATCCGCTGAGTTGAATGAAGTGAGAAATTAAGGGTTATGATTCGGATGTGTGGCTTGAAGAGGTATTGCCAATACGAATCCCAGTCGGTGTTTGCCAATTTTGCGATTTCTTTCCTTTGAGTTTTTGCTTTTTCCTACCAGCGTTTATGCAAATCACCTAAATTGGGCATTTATTTTGGATTTCCTTCTCTTACCAGGTTGGTTGTAAATAGAGTGTGGTTTACCACCTTGATTATGTTCTTCACAACCCCAACTGCTCTTGCCACTTCTAGCTCAACTTGTTTGATCCTTGTATCCCAATCCGTGAAAAGAATGTCCTTTTGTGTCTCCTCAATCTCAGACATATTGGCTTTCCTCCCATCTTTTGTTTCTTTCCATTCGATGAACTTTGATATTATGGTGTTTAGATCAGTAAACTCAGTTCTCTGGTCAATTTCATTATCTGTTAGTTGGTTGCTAGGGATTTGATAAGGAGTGATGTGTGACATATATTAACATAATTTTTCTTGTTGTTTCATTAGGAGGGAATTTAGTTCCATCACCTCTTTAATGAACTCCTTGACAGTAGGAATATCCTTATATCTTTCCATGTCTTCTTGAAATTCTTGGAGTTGCATATTTTTGGCAGATATATCGGCTTCATGGCTTATCTTCATGACCTCCATTCCCTATTGCAATTTGGCGAGCTGGTCAGTGGCTTGCCTGTTCACACTTGCCCTCTCTATTTAAAGTTGTTGCTCGATCTATGCAATCTTCTCCTCCTTTTCTCTCAACAAAATAGAGACTTCGGTGGTTTTTTCCATGGTGGCCATTGCATATGCTCCCATAAACTGTGACAATCTAGTCAAGATCTTAGTTGGGTTGGAAGGAATGTCCCTCCAAACTATGTCCATTGGCTCATTTCTAGGTGGGAGCTCAAGTGTTTCTACCCTTCTCCTTTTCCTCTGTCTTCTTACTAAAACCTTGTGCAGCAGATTGTAGAACACATCTAGAGGAGGGATTTTAGTCATTTTCAAGACAATCTCTGATGTGGGCAGAGTAGGGATAATCTAAGTTTGCTGAGACGTTGTCAGTTGTTCATCCATTGGCTTGGACTCTGTATTTTCCTGATTATTCAGAGGTGTTTGATACTCCATTGTTTCCTGGGTATCTGTCATGTTAGGAGTGTCTTGCAGGTTTTTATTAAACTAATCCCACTCCTATTCCAAACTCTTGGTTTTGACCTCTGAACTAATCTCTTTAGGTGGGGTGCTCATAACTTGTTTCTTGGCTAACTTCCTGTTGGATTCTGCTGTGTTATTTGTGTCTTGGGCCTTCCTTGTATATAGTGTTTTCTCAGTATTCACCTGTGATTCTATGCAAGAACTAGGTCCTTCTCTATTGACAGCCACACTAGGTGTAATTTTGTCCTCTATTTTCAACAAGTGCATTGGGATTACTTCGAGCCTTCTGTTTTTGAACTCCTAAAAGTTTTCAAAATCTTCAGGACTCAGATTTTCCCTTGCCCATTTGAACAATTGTTTGAAGGATTTAGCAGACTGTAACATGTCTTTAAAATTTTTAGCCTCATGGTTATATGGCTTAATCTTTAGCACAATAGTGATTTTATATGTTATCTTGTCCAAATCAAATTGCCTTTTTGGCAAAGTATGAAGCCTGAGGCCTTCCAGGCTTACTGATTCCTTTATCGCATGATAAAAAATTTCTAAAGAAAAAGAACCACACTTGATAGGAAAATATGGCCATAATAACTTCCTGATTTCTTTGAGAACTTTGGTTAGGCCCTTTCCCACAGTCTGGTGGGAAATTTCCCTTGGCAACAACTTATCAGAAATATACAAACGGAGGACATGTGGGTCTGCTTTGCTACCAAAAACCCTAATATAGGTGAACCATTCTTCAACAAAATATTTTCTGATAACTAGAAGGTATGTAGCGGCTTCTTGGGAAAACCTGGGGGATTTCCTATTGAAAATTAATTGATGCAGCGGCAAAATAACAACATCACATATTTTATAGAAATGGGGTATATAATGGGATTCCCACATTTGATTATGACTGAGATGAATAGGGTAGGGGTCTTGTAAGGTCCATTTCCAACCGATGATTGGAAATTTAGTGAAAAAATAGATGGCATCCATAATGCAGGCACTAAAATAGAATGGAGGAAGGTTATCTAGAGAGGAGGATCTCTTCTGTCAATATTCAGTGATGATTCTAGCTAGGTTATCAGATAGAATGGTGGCCCAATTCATAATGTGGGAATTAACACAAGAATCAATTAGAGGAATCCATTCTATGGAAAACTTAGCATTGTTGGGTAACCCATATAGTCTACATAACATAGCAACTGCATAGTTGTAGGGGTTTGCCCAAGAGGCTATAACATACATACTTGATTTCTCGAATTTGAATTTCTTCTCCAATAATCTCTAGCCCTGAATCACCTTGAGGGGTTCTTGTTTCTTCATTGCGAAGTTCGCCACATAGCTCTTATCATATATATATATATATATCTATATATATATATATATATATATATATATATATATATATATATATATATCTATATATATATATATATATATATAGATATATATATATATATATATATAGATATATATATATATATATATATATATATATATATTGAGGGTTAGGTATATGGTACATTTGCTTCAGGTCCTCTTCTTTGAATGATCCCATGAGTTCTATTCTCGAATTCCTGGATTGCCTATCTTTAATTGTGAGGTTTTCCACCACTTAGTTGATCATATCAGTGTATGGTAGGATTTTAGTTCTCACTCGTATCCTATGAAGGAAAGAATAGGAGACATCCTTGAATTGAAGTCCTGAAGGTTTTATTGAATCGACTGTCACTTTTGTGACAATAACCTTGGGACACTTATCCTCAAGCCTATTATATATGACCTCCTAAGATGTTTCTCCCCCATCAACGCTACAGATCATATCACAGAATATAGGAGCCATTTCTGTAAACTCACACTCTGCAATGATCTGTTTTTTCTATTTCTGCATCACCTTCCTCAATGACATGTCTTTTCTAGCTTGCCTAAAGTGGACAAGATATATCAACGCAGACAGTACTGAGCAATTAAGACTGAAAGCTCTTCTGAAATGAATTTGAATCACGGGAAAGGTTTAGATGAGATATCCAACGTTAACTACCCATAACTTGGAAAACCATTACCTCTCCTCGGGCCACTAAACATTTATTACCCCATCAAATCGTTCATTATTATATTAAAACACAATTATTTCACATGCTTACTGTTCTATTCACACATCACAATATTTAAAATGATATAATGTAGTGTTGTCTGCTTATAACGTGAAATGTGATTGTGATCATTGCAATATCACATTTCGCAATTCATTAATGAAATTCATAGTGGAAAGGATTAATTACTTGTGATTTCTGCGAAATGCGATTGCGAGTTCATAAGTTGTTTGATCGGGATATCGCAGCGGGAGTTTTGATCGTGCATCACAATTTTTTGAAGGTGTTTCATGATCATCACCTGGAAAAATGTGATTTGTGATTTGCGCTGTGGATCCTATATTTGGGTTGCTTTAAGAATTTTTTAAGGAAACTTCTTAGAGTTAGGTTTTATCATTCTAAGACCAAAAATTTGGAAAGCATCCCCATTTATATGTCTAACCTTAGCTATTTCTACATATAAATGGGGGGTTTGTTTCATAGTACAATACCATCCTAAAGTAGAGAAAGTGATTAATGCCTGTCATAGTGGTGCTTGTGGTGTTCATCTCTCTAGTATGGCCATTGCTCAGAAAATCATTCATGCTAGTTACTTTTGGCTTTTTGTCTTCAACGATTGCATTGAGGCAGTAAAAAACTTCCCCAACTACCAACATTTTTCCCCAAAGGCAAGATCCCCACTGGCTCCCCTGCATCCTATCATCGCAACTAGTCCTTTCTGTAAATGGTTCATTGATTTTATGTAGTGTCAAGCACTTAATAAACATAAGTATATTATAGTGGTGGTTGACCATTTTATCAAATGGGTTGAGGCCATGCCAATGTTCAACAACATGGGGGCTACCATAACCCTTTTATTTTTTAACCATGTTATTGTTTGATTTCAAGTTCCGAAACAGTTGGTCTTTGACCATGGCCAACATTTTGAAGACGAGGTATGGCATTAGTTATCCTCATTGTTGGGCTTCTAGCACTAGTGTTCATTGTCTTATTAAGCATAAGGTAATGGACAAGTACAATCAGTCAACACGATTCTCAAAATGATGCCTTAGTGGATAGTGAATAAGCACAAGACCAATTGGCACCTTATGCTCTTCCCAACTTTGTGGGCCTATAAAACTTCTGTTAAAACCACCACTAGATTTACTCCTTTCCACCTTATTTTTGGTGAGGAGGTAGTCTCACCAGTCGAGTTTAATATCCCTTCCCTTCACCTAGCTGTCGAACTTCTCCCTGAAACCCATCTGTTAGAACAAATACTTGTCATGCTTGAGCACGCATCTGAAGACTGTCGTGTTTCTTTGCAAACCATTGAAGTGGCCAAAAAGCACACTGAATCCCAGTATGACCTAGAAGTCAACCCTCCTGTCTTACATGAAGATGATCTTGTTCTAGTGTATGACCAGGCCCATGATACCCTAGGACATAGGAAGTTAAAATCATTATGGCTAGGATCTTACATCATTTGTAAGGACTTAGGCAAGGGAGCATATCTCCTAGAGGATTTTGAAGGCCAACTCCTTCCTAACCCTCATACTGCACTCTACCTTAAGAAATTTTACCAATATCATATCCCATCGATTTGCGCATATTCATTTATGTCATGAATTTAGGGAGGTTGCATCATCTCATCATTTCTCCTTTACAGCTTTCAGATGGATGCATCATCCAAACTGTATATCGGTTATGTCGATGGTGTGATTCTTCATGGTCCTCACTGATCCTATTCTGTGTGGCAGTGTCATTGGGTCACCCTTGTTCAAAGCATACACGATGAGTAACCTTTGCATCCATGGAGTCTGTTTCACATCCCATTATAACATGTCATAGTATTCCATCCATCTTTTCATCTCATTCATCCTGCACCGCCCATTTCTGCCTTCATTCATACTATCCCCCATCCCCTCCGGAGTCGCATCACTCGCTGCCAGGTCAACCATGTACTTTATGCTCTGAAAAGGGAAGTCGTTTGTTTGTACCTCAATCCCATTTTCCCCATTTTCCCTGGTGTTAGTCCATCAGCCACATTACTATTTTCCCTCATGCCTTAGTTGAGGATCCTCATTATCGCACCTATAGTTGGCCCTATTCTATTGACATCAAAACATCTATTCCAAAATAACGGCCTAGTGGGTGGTGTATCTTGGTTCCAGCTTCCACTCTTGTTCGGTGCCTTGGATGAAGCAAACGGAATGATCAATTCCCTTTGACTTGACTGTTTCATGCTCATGATTAATACACCTAATGGTCTAGTGATGCAGTGGATTGTACCAGTGATTCCCGAGTGTGTGTGAGACATTTTAGACCTCAAGAGGGGGTCACCCTTCAGGTAGCCCCCCACATGCCCAAATTCCTTCTTATTATACTACAACCTCAGATGCAGTTCTACAGATTTGATGGGTTTGGTTCCCGCCGCTTGTAGTGCTCATTACATGCATATCTCCTTCAGATGAACCATTCAGTTTTGCAGACCCATTTTCTTATTTAGCAGGGCTTCTTTGGTTGTTATACCCTCCCTCCCACCCATTTTTTGAGGGAAGGGCCATTATATCTCATGTACTCAGATGTTATTGTATTCAATCTTGGCTCATGTTTTTCCTAGGTGCATTATGTATATGTGACACATTGTATTATTTTCTTGCTCATTTATGCCAATGTGTCATGTACCATTCAACATGTACTTTATTTCTCAGTTTCATTTTCCTAGGTGCATTATTATTTTTGTACTAAGTTATCTTCGCAGGTATAGGTATGGATCCCCCACCTCACTTAGATTCGGTACCAAAACATAAAAGGAGACTTACATTGGTCTCACCCCCTCTGTCACTATACTCTTTTGCTTCAACTCCATTGGTCTCTCTCTCTCTCTCTCTCTCTCTCTCTCTCTCTCTCTCTTTGACTCCACTTCTTTATCTAGTGATTGTTTCCTTACAACATACTTCAGTCATACCTTTTTCTCCTAACACTCGTACGTTGGGGGGAAATCTGTTATCACCAAAAATTGACCATCTAGCCATAATTTACTAGATAGATCGAAGTACACCATGTAGGGCCAATTTTACCATAGTAAAATTGCTTTCACTGTAACAAATTACTTAATAAACCACATTTTTTAAGTCATTTATAATTAAACCCATTAAGAATAATTAAATAAGTCACTAATTATTTAATTATATTCTAGGAATAATTAATTAAACCATTGTTTAACTAACATTCCTTGTGATATTTGACACAATTATGAGAAATAAATAGATAAATCATTAATTATCTTATTTTTTTCTAGGAATAATTAATTAATCACTAATTAGTTTTTATTCATTTTCAAGTTTGACTAAATCCCCTAGGAATTCTTAAATAATTCATTAATTGTTTATTATTCCTTAACCGCATTTCTTGAGATGATAAATAAATCATTTATTTATTTATTATTTCTAAATAAAAGTTTAAATACTTTTTCCCTCTAACCAAATATAATCAAATATTCCAAATGGTTAATTCTAGAATTTGGTTAATAATCTTTTATTATGTCTCATTTTTCAAGAAGAACCTAATATTTTGTTATAAATAGAAGGGTTTTACATTCATTCTTCAGTTTTGATCATTTTCATTGTTGCACTCACTGTTGTAGCTCTAATTATTATCTTTGTCACACACCATCTACAAATTATAGAGGAGAGAGACTCTACAAAAGCTTAAGACATTGAGGATAGCCAAGAACCCATCCCATAGAGGGGGACTAGTAACATTATTTGTTCCCTCTACAGGTGTAATTTAATAAAATATATTCTTTATATATCTGGTTTCCATTGGATTATTGGAGTTATTTATGCTTATTTTCTTATTCCATTCCACTATTTAACTATTTCTATTGCATAGATCAAGGCTTTGGTGGTTTTGTTTCTATCATTTGCTGTAGATTTACACTGTTTAACAACTATTTTTACTATTAGGGTTGTTTGTCATCCACAACCTAAAGTAATTTCTTTTTGTACACCTTCAAGAAGAATACTACATAACACCCTCATTGAAGGTTTCAACCCTAAACACCTCTTGTGGAGCACATTTCATAATATTTCATACAGGATCCACCTGACTCAAAACATCAAAACAGGTAGGCCTCCTTTCATCATATTTCCAAACTGGACCCACATCCTTCATTATGATCAATACCAAACTGAATACTAAATCTAAACTTCAAAGACAAAACCAATTGAATCATTGTATCATTAGCAAACCAATCACTGAACTGAATATAAATCAATGATATCCACTAGATCAAACCAATCCATAACATATATAATTTATCATAACAATATCATACCAACCACTCAAAAATAAGCCATACAGGTTTTAACCATCATAGAAACAAAGTGTTGTTACTGCAAACCTTGTTCATACATGCTTCAGAATGTATATGCTACTATTTTGATACATATCTGTGTATGTATATGCTTCCTCTTTATTACACTTGTGTACGTATCTCAAATCATTGACTAGTGCATCATGAATCAGTGCAACACTGAATTAACCAGTAAACCATACGTACATCAATAAACCAATCACAGATCACTACACCAATCCCATATCACCATAGCATCATTACTAATCATGAAAAATCAACCCAATAAAGACTGTTAGATGTATATTAGCATGATCAAGACTTCATTTATAGACAACAACAAAAATAATAGAACTCATCAAATGTCATCATTAACCTACATTGCAAAACCATAGAGCATATACACGACATCCATGAAACATATCATCATATGTATGCGACAACCATTCAAAGTACTTGTGTACAAATCTCAACATAATGAAGACCATATCTCAGAATATATATGTGATCCTATAGAGATAGATCTGTGTATGTAAGCAACCATCCAAAGACAAGCTTGCTTACAGGTCTGAAAAATGTCACTACAAACATAACTTCACTATCTGTTATCACTAAAAGAATGATCACCTAGCCATTTCTAACTAGGTGCATCGAAATACACTATGTATATTTAATTTTACCATAGTAAAATCAATTTCAATGTGGAAAATTACTTAGTAAGCTACTTTTATTAAATTATTTTCTGATTTAGATAAAAAAAAAACCCCATGAGAATAATTAGATAAATCATTATTTATTTAATTTTCTCTAGGAGTTATTATTAAATAATTATTTAATAATTATTCCTTGTCAGATTTGACTATATCCCATAGGAATATTTAAATAAATCATTATTTATTTGAATTTTCTTATTTCTGCTATTAGAATAATTATTAAATAACTATTTAATAATTATTTTGATTTCACACTTTTCTTGTTTCTCACGAAATAGTAAATAAATGATTTTATTTGTTAATTATTTCTAAATAAAGGAATTTAACCATTTTAAATTCCTTTTCCCTGTCCAATAAATATAATAAAGTATTCCAAGTAGTTAGATATGAATTTGGTCAACAATATTGTATTATTCTCCATTTTCAAGATTAATTCCATACTTGCTACATTTATTGGAGAGGAAAAAGGAATTTAAAATGGTTAAAAATGGCTAGATGATAATTTTTTTAGTGATAACACTCTCCGCAACCTTCACTGTCAAAAATACAAACTTCTAAATAATTAATTTAGATCATAGCATCATTATAAACACAAATCTATCTTTGTTAGTTACTTACACATTTACAATAAGTAAATCAATCAAGCATATATGTCAACACACTTTAAGATGTTGGTCTTCTCCTTGCTCCTTGGTGCACACTTATTTCAGATTAAATCACACATGAATAACTCATCACTTGCATACCTAACACCTTGATCTCCATCTCCTTATATATTTTTAGCCTTAGCCAATACCTTAGGTAAATCCCTTGGTAATGTCGTTAGTACTCTTTGACGAGATCAAATAAATGTTGTTGCAATAATTGCGATGGACGAATACCATGTTAATGACCCCTTGTATCCATATTACCATGGTTCAGATTCTGTACATGAATTTTACTCACACTACATGCATATGTACATGAACCTTCTTCATAAGATATGCATATACTTTCTCAAAACTCACCATTAACATCCATTTGTCTTTGAACTGTCAATTCTCTATTCATAGCAACTATAGCATATGTACCAATCTACATTAATACCACATTCATGAATGTTGACATTAAGTACATCTTTATTAATCAGGTTGCCATCAAGGACAAAAATTAGCCATAATGCCAACGATCTCCCCCTTTGGACTCTATGGAAATCACTTTGGTGTTTGGACACCACCTACAAACACCAATTATTCTCTCAAAACACTCCAAGCTTCTCTCAAGCATTCTTCTCCAAAAACCAAGCATCTCCCCACCTTTGACATCAAGGTCAAAGGGATGAGCCAAGATGAATGAATAACATCCTTCTAGTGTTGATTATTGTAGGGCTAATATGTTGAATATGAATAATGAAAGTTGCATGCTAACCATGCTCCTCTTGAGCATATGTTGGACCTTCTAAATATATAGTACAAGACTTTTCAAACATTACCTTTCTATCACCAACGACTCTATGACCCCATGATTACATCATTTACCCAACATATTAGGTTTACATATTGGACCCAAATTTTACATCAACGTCCCAAAATAATGGGGTTACATATATTACATGACTTGATCCTGATAGCCATACATGAATGAATTCTACAATGATTACAACATGGGTGTTTTTCATGACCTTTACATCAAGAGACATATAAGAAAATTATAACCATAAACAAGTACATCAACCATGAGGTAGCAAGACCATGATAGTCATCAGCAACCATCATACATCATATAAGAATCTACAACATAATCATCTTCTAGTAGCAACATAACTATTATAATGAAGACAACATGAGAATCCTCATCATCAAGAAATAATTTATGATAAGGAAATGTAGTATCAATCTCTCCAATATTATCTTGTGGCCAAATGTGCAATGCTTCCAATAATCATCAAGAAAATATAGCAGAAGCATAAGATAGTACAATAAGCTCTATCAACAACTCATCACTTTAACCTCATATTTTCAAGGTCAACATTCTCTTTCCATTTGTAGGAAGATCCATAATCCTCAAGTACCAAATACATTTCAATCTCTTGTATCAAAACACCATAAGCAACGTATACAAGATATGTGATAACTAAGAGAACCTCTAGCATCACAAGACATAGAATAGAATTGATCATCAGCGTCATCAACCAACATCTTCAATGAACATAACATATGTATCTTCATTATCAATGTTCGACAGCAACAAATTTTCCTAATGTAGCTCAAGAAACATATAGGAATCATCCATACCTTCACCACATGCAACCCATTTATCATTGATGAAATAACGAAAACAATATATAAATATTCTCATCAATGAGAATAAACAATAAATAAATCATGAATTGCTCATTATCAACCAATGTTAGATAAGCAGAACCTAATAAGAGACCATAATTCCAACAATGAATGATTAGAAGCATAAAACATGTTCCCTCTTAACATATGCCAACTCTTCATCATTAAATCTGATATTATATCCATTTCATCAATCAGTGAAAGCATCAAGGAACTATTTCAACATCAACAATATAGGTTTTTTGCAATAACTCATAAAAGCATCACGAACCAATCATCATTTCTAAGAAGCATATGGGCATTATTAACATATTGAAGTAAATAAATATTAGTGTTAGAGTGTCAATAATCAACTAATAAAAAATCATGAGAAGCCCCACCCCCCCCCCCCCCCCCCCCCAAAAAAAAATGTCATTGTTTATTCACCATAGAGAAACATACATGACTGTCTAGACCAAATATCACATATGTACACGACTGTCGTTCATAATATCTTCATACAGAAAGTAAACTACTAATTTCTCAACTCCCCCTAAACCTTTCATGTATGTTCCTATTCACTATTAATGCAATGTTAATGCTATACACATCATAAAAATAATGTCAAAATAGAATCGAGAACCATCACTAAGATACTCATGCATAAATCTCCCTGAGATAATACATCACTGATGACGTGGACCTGATAATCATCACATGCTCTTCATGGGGTTATGTACCTCTCATTCACTTCTAAAGTCACTATTTAAGAAAAATATATTGTAGTGGGGAAATCTTCTAAATCTGAAGAATAGCAATTATACCTCTTATTTCTACCTGAATTCTTATTTTACTAGCACATATAATTTCTTTGGATATTTTTATCCTCTTGCTATAACCTAGCCAGTTTCTTATTCTATAACTTTGCATTTAGTTGATGTAAATAAAATTATATGTCATTTGTTAGCCATTTGACCTACACTTAGAATATTTTTCTTTAGCCCTTGAACTAACAATGCATCAATTGCTTTTGTATACTTATCAAGTTTGGCTCTACCTTTTCCCATAACTTTTGCTGGAGCACGATTTCCAAGAATAACCTTACCACATTTGTTTTTCTTGAGAGACTCAAAGTTGTTCTTATCTCCAGACATGTGATGAGAGCATCTACTGTCTATGTACCTCTCATCTTTATATTCAAATGAGCATAGAGCAAGGCCACACTTAATTTGTTCTTCTTCCTTTTGCTTAATATGAGAAGTGTTGGTGGATTCATCTTTCTTCAATCTTTTGGAAACAATATTGTTTGGTTTCTTGCAATGTTGTTTATGGAGATCCATTGACTTGTTCCTACATTATTTTACTAGATGCCCAAACTTGTTACAAGTATAAACTCTTACATGAATATGAAAGGGAGAAAAGGAATCATAATATTTATGTTTCATATTCCTCCTATTGCAGTTAATTTCTTTGTGACCAAATATGTTGTAAGAAAAACAATATCCCTTAAAGAAACCTGAGTACCTGGGAGTTGATGATCTTCCTGTGAATTTTCTACCTAAATTGGTTGCAAAGTGTCCAAATTTATGATAGATAAAAAATTCAACATCATTTTTCAAGGAGAGAATCAATTGATACTTATATACTTAGGATCAAATGATTTCCTTCAAAAAATTTCCTTCTTTGGTTGTTAGTTTGGTTGAATTCTTATCTCTTTATCAATAATTTTATATTTTGCATTGTTATCCTTCAAGTTCCTTGCACAAGCTTGTGAGCTATATTCTCCTTTTACAGTTACATGAAAACCAACACTTGTTTTAATGGAGGGAGACCTTTGAATGCTAAGAATATTGTCCACTATCTTTGAGCTATTTTGAAATATCAAGTGCTTATCCTTTTCTACTAACTTACCTTAACCTCCTTTTCACCTCTAGTATTTTCCAATTGAGTTCTCAACTCAATGATCTCCTTCTTAAGCTTGTTTCTTATTGTTCAAATACTTTAAGAGTCTCCTCATATCATTTGTTTGAATTTTCAAGATCAAATTTGAGATAGATGGTTTCTGCTTCAAGTCCTTCACAATAATTGGCTTTTCGTGAATCTCTTTGGTTGTTGTATCCTCGTCATTTACCTAATTTCCAAGTTTATCTATCAATGACACTACTTCATCTGCTAGTCTTTGACATTGCTTTTCCTTTTCCTTATACTGCTTCCTCATTCTTGTTTCAATTTACATTCATTCTTCAACTGGGTTTTAATGTGACAATATCTTCTTTACACGCTATTGTAGCAGCTATAACACCCTCCCAAATTTTGGATTCCACTCAAATCTTGGATCCTTCCTTGGTCTTTCTCTTGATTGTTTGAAACACTTTAGCTCATTTCATGAGATTTCATACTCTTTTCACCCCTTTTACTTGATTGATAAGCTACCATCTTTTGGCATGTTTGACTATTTGGCCATGTTTACGAACCTTTTTTGGTGATTTCGAACATTGGTCTTCGTGTATTCGAGCTTTCCTAGCTATGTAAACACATTTTGCATCATATGTAAGGTTGCAAGCACTGTCACACAAGTGTCATCACAGTCATCCATAAGTCAATCTCAAGTGTTGCACTTATCACTTGTTGTTATAGGATAGTCACTTAGGGGGTAATGCTTTGTCTTGCTTTTCAGTGGTCTTTGTTGTCACATCATCAAAGTATGATAAGTGTGAGATCACAAATTGAAGTTCTACACAAGTTCACCTTCCTCTTTCACATAGCCATTTCTTTGAAAATCTTCCTATCTGGGAAACTTAGTTTCACCAGACCCCGACTAAACTGTGCACTACGTAGTATCGACCCTCAGTGATGAAACCTTGCTACGTGGAACTACATAGTGTGCAGTCACTGTCCACTAGGGAAGTTGCACTGCGTAATTCTAGAGCTGAGCAGTCTCCCTTCATCCCAAGAATTGTGTAGTAGTTCCTCCCAATCTAACTTGAATTGCACATTTCGCAATCCCAGCCCTCAAGCTTCTCCCCTTACCTACTAGAACCCCATAATTCGAAGAGAACCCAACCTTCCTTGCCACTTTGAACTGCACATAATTCACCCCTGGTATCGTCCCTAAGCTAGATCGTAGTGATCTCAAGAACTGTGCAGATCTATCCTCTGGTTTCTCTGCTGCCTAGTCCTCCTTATCTCTGAAAACTATGCAGATTTGTCTTCCACGGTCCCATCCCACATGAGCCATTGATTGTATCAACTACACAATCATGTCTACAAGTGACCCCTACGCAATTTTTCCCCTTAGTGAGGATTGTGCTCAAGAGTTCCTTGGTCAAGCCTCAGCTGCACTCTGCCAATTCTCAGTGACCAACCTGTCACCCTATCACCTAGAACTGTGGAATGCGCTGTTACTTGGCCCTTATTCTAGCTTTTCACCTATCCAGGGCTCAATCCATGGATAAAAATGCATCATCATAGACTAGGGAGTTTTTGGGTTGATGTCGTCCCATCATGAGTTAACTACAGGAAAAGGTACATTATCAAATCATGGCGAGAGTATGAAGATAAAGAAGAAGAAGGAAAAATTCTTGAAGACTCACTTGTAGTTGGACAGAGAAAGGAACCTATCAAGAGAAAGCGAGAGGAACACATGTATGCAACCACATCTCAATATCAAATATCATTGAAGACCCCACATCATCAAGCTATGGATAGGAGTAGAGAAAGCATATCTAAAAACACATCTATCACTCAGCAACAACAAGAACTTGACATTGCCACATTACAAAGCTACTCCACGTTAGCAGTGTCATTTCAAGTTGTGTCATGAGTTCTCGAAGGCCACATCACTATTATGGGACATGTATATTGTAAATCAAATGTAATATAAAGTGGAAGTCCAATGGACACACATGAATATGAAGAGTCATGTCAATTAAAAAGTCATATGAAGTTGAACATTCATGAGGGAATTCAAAGGGTCACAAGGGTCAAGCATCACCCCTTGGTTATATATACTCCCTCATTGTATGAGCAACGAACTTTTCACCTTGGCTCCTCCTGCAAAGCATAGAGAGTTCAGTCAATTCTTTGAGGAGAAAGGAGTGGCTCCAATGTCCCACTACTGGGGCTAGTGATGTATAATGTAAATATGTGTCTTGGAACTTTTTCTTAATTACAAAATCCTTTTCAGGCCAACATGTTTCCATGCATGACTTATGGATTTTTGTAAGACTATTCTGTGACCATTTGTATTTCATGTTTGTTTTCACATGTACTAAAATAGTTGAACTATTTTGGTTGTTTTAGTGCTTATCTTGTTGGGAATGTGTTGTAATGGTTGTTACTACTGTCTCGTCCTTGTGGATTATTCTGCAGGATACTAGACACATGTTTCTTTACTCATTGGTTGTAACGAACATCACATTTGTTGTCGACTACCCTGCTAGATGGTAGATAGATCATTCCCTGTTCATTAGTTGTAACGACTATCACATATGTTGTGGACTATTCTACTGGGTGTTGGACAGGTCTTTTGGTTCACATGTGTCTCTCCCTAGCTGATACTACTACCTATCACTTAGAGGATCACTTTTCTCCCCCCCTTTTGTAGTAAGAGAACCTAGACATAGTTACATTGCACACTCACCTCCCTTTTCAAAGTTACCATTTCATTACTCTCTTTTGCTAAAAGGTAGAGCGAAGGAAAACCTTTATGTATTGGAAACTGGTCCATTATAGTAGATGGGACTCCTACACCAAATGGTGTGAGGTATGATTGGGACTTCATACCAAGGAGGTCCCCTGAATGTTGGTGGGTCCAACACCATCAAAATTTATGGTGCTAGAAGGAGGGAAGCCAGTGTTATATGGATGATTGTCCCACCAACCCCATTCATCCATATTCTTGTCAAGGTAGTAATGTTCATTCCCTCTCCCCTAATTGTAACTCTAAAGTTGGTAGTTCTGCACCACCCAGGCCTAGATGTAAAATCTTGGACCATCAGATTTGGGCTCTCCGCCCCATCACCCGTCAATTTGCAAAAGTTATTGGGCTGATTCTAGGAGTAAGAACTCTTCCATATTCTCAAAAGTGCATCAAAAATATCCCCACATGACTAGTGGTATCCTCCGTTGAAAAATAAATCCTTGCCACTCTTGAAGAACTAACAGAGGTTTTTGAATAGGAAGATGAGCCTCCACTCTTTCATGAAGGAGAAGGAGGTAGACCCTTTCTCTCGAGTTCAAAATCCGGTGGAGGAGGTAGAGGGGAAGGAAACGAAGGAGAATAAGAGGAAGAGGAACCAACAGAAGAGGAAGAGGAAAAGGAGGATGACGAAGAATATGACATGGTAGACCAGGATCTAGATTGGATGACGTAGGGCCCACTAGCACTTCAGGGTGTCCTGCACAAGATGCCAAGAAACGTAGAGAATCTCTTAATGGAATATGAGCCTAACAAGATACTGAGTGTGGAAGCTCACTTAGACAATTTTTACCTACATCTACAAATGGTTATAGTATGTTATGGTGGCACTGCATGTAGACTATTTCCATGTACCTTGGATGATAGGGCAGTTGTATGGTACCACAACCTTCCTCCAAACTCCATCCAAAATTGGAGGGCATTCAAAAGGATCTTTCTTGAGGAAATTCCTTAAGATAAGACCCCTACCATGTTACTGAAGGGGTTGGGTAGTCTCAATATGGAGTAGAAGGAAAAGATTAAATATTTCAATCAGAGTTTCAACCCTATATTGAACAATTTTTCAGATGACACGAAACTTCATGACACCATCACCATCGACTACTACACTTCTGCCTTTCCAACTAGTATTCTGCAGTTTGTCAAGCGAACTACAAAACCAACTCTAATAGAAAACTATGAAGAGGGTGTTTTCGTAGACAAGGACCTATGCAATATTGGAGTCATCGGATGATGAACCCACCAAGGAATCCAAGGATATGGGTAAGAGATCTCATACCTCCATGAGCAAGGCCAAGGAAAAGGAAACAAATGATATTGAAGACCTTACTTGTCTTTTCAAATCCCTGACCATTAAAATGGATGAACTTAAATAGAGGAAAAGCAATACCATCATGAGAAGCAGGCCCCCCAATCACCCACCTAGGAAGAATATGACTTCCAGCAGTAGCAACAATCACCCACAAAAATCCGCGTAGAGTACCAATATGGTTATGAACATTGAGAAAATTGGCATAGATACATACTGCAGGTTCCACCATGAGCATCATTCAGAAAGGATGTACCTAGAATGGAACGAAGGAATGAGTAGTATTGTTGCATAGTTGTCTAACACAGTTATGGCTGATGAATAGGTTAAGTCTGATGATGAAGAAGAATAAGTTGCTACAAATGACGAAGCTCCAAGCACTGGGCATGTAGTAAACATGTATGAGTATGTTCTTGCATCCCAGAAAAGCACTTCCCATAAAGAGCCTCTGAGTGATGGTCTAGCCTAGAAGTAGAATAACTGATACAACTTGAGAAGTCAAGGGTCGACCACTGTGATTGATGTGTCGAAACAAAAGTTTAAGGAATTGTTTTTAAGAAAAATGACTCCTCTAACTAACTCAACATAGAACACTTAGAGAAAGTCTAAGAAGATAGTTCCACCGGAAATCGAAAACTCAGTTCTACCCCCAAAACACCTTGGTGAGTCTTCCCACAATAGAGTATAACATTGTAGAAAACATGAAGAAGGTTTGTGCAAACATCTCTCTTTTCGAACTCACAAAAATTAGGAACCATCGAGACATTCTTCTACGAGCACTTGGGAAAACCTCTACTAGTGATGCTACCTCTTTAGACAAGGGATCTACTAAGCCTCATGACACTCTTTCATCTATTCTCAATGCATTATGCTTGGAGCAAAACTCACTCTCCCCACCATTCTTGTTATCATTTGAAATATTTAACTTCAATGTACACAATTTATTGGTTGACTCTGGTGCATTAGTTAATGTCATGCCGCTCTTCATGGCTAAGAGGATTAATGCTCAATGGAGTAAGACAAATGCATAAATCATCCAACTAGTTCTAACTTGTTTTCCAGTAATTAGTGAACTCAAGGATGTGATCATCAAGTTATCATTTGATGAACGAGTTCATCAATGCATCAACATTGTAATTGTGGACATCCCGGAACCGTATGCGGTCTTTCTAAGCAGAGATTGGTCAAGCAAGCTACAAGGATACTTTTTTATTGACTGGTCACACTTATGGCTTCTGTACAGAGGTAGGAATAATTAGATCTAGGTACTATCAGAGAGATACATGAAGCATAATGTCACTCCCTTGGATGGACATAATGATCCATTGGATTTCACGAAACTTATTTTCGGAAATTATTTTCTAGAGACAATTAGGGTGATATTTCACAGAGCCATCCCCAGTACCACCAAACACATAGCTAGAACTCCTTTCATGTCTGCTATGAAACCAGTTCAAGAAAAGATAGAAAAGATAGATCAACGCCTTAGAATTCAGCCTCTTCGAGGGGGCAACCTCCTTTACATTACATAAATGAACAATTCTTGGATGATACAAATGACAAAACCTCCTTTCTATATATAGGAGTCTAAGGAGTCACAATATAATCCAGCCGACCTAACAATAATAATATAAAGCCACAAAAATAACAATAGAGGGATTCTATGGGCACATAAATAACAATATGGGGGTAATAGGGGCACAACAATATAAATAAGGGGTATAACTACAATAGTAATGGGGTAATCACTAGTATTATAGGGACCCAACATGCCCCCTCCTTCAAAAAAGTGTTGTCCTCAACGCTTGAGTAGTTCTGGATACTTCTGCATAAAATTCTCATCCTCCCATGTGGAATCTTCAGCGGATAAGTTCTTCCACTTGATAAGATACTCTGAAATTGATCGATTTCGTAGCTGTCGAGTTCTTGTTTCTGTGACTGCTTTCGGTTCCAATATAATTTTTCCTTCCTCGTCAAGTTCTGGCAATATTGTTTGAACTGGGAGCTTGTCGCCTATAACCTTCTTTAAACATGAAACATGGAAAACTGGGTGCAATCGAGAAGCTGCAGGAAGCTCCAATTTGTATGCCATAGTACCAATCTTTTGCAACACCTTGTACGGACCATAATACTTTGGTGATAATTTATTATCCTTCTTAGCTTGCTTTAGGGACATTTGCTTATATGGTTGTAGCCGTAGGAATACCCAATCACCTACATCAAAACTTCTTTCACTGCGATGTTGATCTGCCTGTTGTTTCATTCTATTTTGTGCCAACACGAGGTTATCCTTTAAGAGTTGGAGGACTTGTTGTTGATGTTCGATGTGATGTTCCACTGCCTGAACCTTAGAATTTTCTCTTAAATATGATGTGATGGATGGTGGTTGATACCCATAAAGTGCCATAAATGGGGTCATTTTTGTTGTTGTATGGAAGGAAGTGTTATACCACCATTCAGCCAGAGGCAACCATTTGACCCATTGTGTCTGTTTATCAGATACAAAGCAACGAAGATATCCTTCCAAACATTTGTTTACTATCTCAGTTTGCCCATCAGATTGAGGATGATAAGATGAGCTATGAGCTAACTGAGTACCAAGACAAGAAAATAATTCTGTCCAAAAATTTCCAGTGAAAATGGGATCTCTGTCACTTACAATAATCTTTGGGTTTCCATGTAGCTTTTGAATTGTTTCCATAAATGCAGTAGAAACTGTACTGGCTTTAAATGGATGTGATAATGCACAAAAGTGTGCATACTTGGTAAGTCTGTCAACTACCACCATGATGACACTCTTTCCCTCAGACTTGGGTAAACCTGTGATAAAATCCATTGAAACCTCCTCCCAACGTTGGCTTGGAATGGATAAAGGTTGTAATAGACCTGGTGTCTTAATTGTTTCAACTTTATTTTGTTGGCAAACCAAACATTCCGCCACAAACTTTTGAATATCTGATTTAAGGCCATCCCAAAAAAATTCCTTCTTAACCCTGTGGTAAGTTTTTAAAAATCCTGAGTGCCCTCCTAAGGGAGAAGTGTGCAATTCCATAAGAATCTTTTGTTTTAGCTGGGAATTCTTACAGAGGTATAAGCGATCTTTGTACCATAACGAATCATTTTTCCAGCTAAATGTATCAGACGTACTGGAATCTTGTTGTAGCTTTCGAATAAGTGCCCACACTTCTTCGTCATTCTTCCATTCCTCCCTTGCTTCATTTATCCAATCTGGTTGGATAATAGAAATGGCGCACAACAATGCTTCCACATCCTCATCCTTTCTTGAGAGTGCATCTGCCACCACATTTTGCTTCCCTTTTTTGTAGATGATTTCAAAGTCATAACCCAACATCTTTGTGACCCACTTTTGTTGCTCTTCAGAGGATAATCTTTGTTCTAAAAAGTATTTAAGGCTATCATGATCCGTTTTTACCTTGAAGTGTCTTCCCATTAGGTAGGGTCGCCATTTCTTAAGTGCATGGAGTATTGCCAACATTTCCTTCTCATAAATAGCTTTTCTTAAAAACTTTCCCTTGATTGGACGACTTTCAAAAGCAATGGGTCTTTCATCTTGCATTAGAACAACACCAATTCCATTTCCTGAAGCATCACATTCCACAATAAAGGTTTTTGTGAAGTCCGGTGTAGCTAAGACCGGTGCTTGGCACATTGCCTCTTTAAGATGTTCAAAGGCCTTTGTTGCTTCCGGAGTCCATGAAAATGCATCTTTCTTCAATAATGTTGTTAGAGGTGCTGCTATTCTCCCATAATTCTTAACAAACTTGCGATAATACCCTGTCAACCCAAGAAATCCTCGCAGATGCTTTATGGATGTGGGGATTTTCCATTCCTTAATGGCTTTAATTTTGCTAGGGTCTACCTTAACTCCTTCATGAGATACAATATGACCCAAATATTCCACCTCCTGGACTCCAAAGAAACATTTGGATCTTTTTGCATATAATTGTTTCTCCTCCAATAGTTGTAGCACCTTGTCAACATGTTCAACATGATCCTTCCAAGACTTGCTGTAGATTAGTATATCATCAAAAAATACTAACACAAATTTTCTAAGGAATGGTTTGAAAATTGAATTCATCAAACCTTGAAATGTTGAAGGTGCATTGGTAAGGCCAAAAGGCATGACCAAAAATTCATAATGACCCTCATGAGTTCTAAATGCCTTTTCGGAATGTCTTCAATCTTCATTCTGATTTGATGATATCCCGAACGAAGATCCAACTTGGTGAAGTAAATTGATCCATGCAATTCATCCAGTAATTCATCAATGACAGGAATGGGGAACTTATCTTTAATAGTGAGCTTGTTGAGCTCCCTATAATCTGGACACATGCGCCATGATCCATCCTTCTTGTGCACCAATACTACTGGAGCAGAGAAAGAACTTTGACTTGGTTGAATTATACCAGCCTCTAGCATTTCTGCAACCATACGTTCAATTTCACTTTTTTGGACATAGGGATATCTGTACGGCCTGATGTTTGGAGGAACACTTCCTGGAATCAGATGAATAGCATGATCATGATCACGCATAGGTGGGAGACCTTTGGGAGTCTCAAATACCTTGGAATGATTGTCCAGACTTTTTGGAGATCTGGAGAAATAGATGATTCCAATGTGGAAACATCTAGCGAACATAATTGTGCAATTACACCTCTTTGCTCCTTTTTTAGAAGCTTTGTCATACCATTAGAGCTGATTATCTTTCCTGGTTTCCCTGCAATACCCCTTAATTCAACTTCCTTTCCTTCCGTAGAAAATTTGATGAAAAGTTCTTGAAAATTAAAAGCTATTGTACCCAAGGATTGTAGCCATTGGACTCCTAGTACAACATCAGCACCTCCCATTGGAATGGAAAGCATTGGGCTAGTCAATACATATTCTCCCATGGATAGCTTGATATTATGGCACTTTCCAGAGCAATTTATTGTTCCTCCATTTGCAATCATCACTTGACACTCTGGTGCTGGATATAGGAAGCAATTCAATTCTTTTGCTACCTTACAATGAATAAAATTGTGGGTGCTTCCTGAATCAATCAACACTATTACCTTTTTCTTCTTGATTTGTCCTTCTATCTTGATGGTTTGAGGAGTGGTAATTCCTACCAATGCATTACAAGATATGGTCGGATTTATTTGTTCTTCATCTAGGCTTTGTTCCTGGAGTATATCCTCTTCTTTTGACCTTTCTTGCTCCTTTTCTTCTTCCTCTTCACAATCTATGTAGAATAATTTCTTCTCAGCACACTTATGACCTTTAGTGTATTTGCTATCACAACTGTAACAAAGCCCTTTTGCTCTTTTTTCTTCCAATTGTTGTGGTGTCAACCTTATAGGTTGTGGAAGACTAGGGCAACAACACTTCCGTCTTTATAGTTGTGAGTGGTATGCTTCCTGGTTGCCATAATTTTGCTTTCCATTTTTCTTGCTAACCTGAATGCCTTCTCTAATGAATCAGGTTCCCAAAGGCGAACATCATGTTGGATATTATCCTTTAAAGACCCTATGAACACATCAATCCTATGCTCCTCTGGAATATCTTTTACCCTTATGTTCAATTTTTGGAACTCCTCAATGTGCTCCATTATTGAACCCTTTTGTTTGAGACTTATCAATTGGCTAAAAAAAGTGTTGCTTTTTGTATCCTCATAATGTGCTATCAATTCTTCCGTAAAAATTTCCCAAGTGATAAATTGTTTACGAGAGCAAAGCCATTGATACCATACAAACTGATTTGGTTCCAAATATAAAGTTGCCATACGTACCTTTTGTGTGTTTTGCACATTATTGAGATCGAAGAATTGCTCCATCTGTAATATCCATGTGGCGGGATCCTTGCCATCAAACTTCCTCATATCGATTTTTGGAATATGGTGAGTCTTCGATCCAACATTAGTGTCTATGGAATCATGATTAACATTTCTTTTATTCTCATCATGAGTTTCCTTTAGTACCCTTTCACCCTTAGTGCCCATTTCTTGTAGCAACTTATTCATATTTATCTTCAATTCTTCCATGTCTCTCTTCAGTTCTATCTTCAAATCATCCATCTTAGCTTCCATGCCCTTTATCTTAGATTCCACGCCATTTATCTTAGCTTTTGTTAGCTTTTGTGAGCGTGACATGTGTTGCACTTGTTCTTGTAATTTTGATATATCATGTAGCATTTCTTCCTCTTCTTCATGAGTCATGCTAGAGCTTTCAGGTTCCTTACCAGGTATTTGAATTTTCTTTCGGGGCATCAGTTACCGATAATAATGCTCTACTATGCCCTTTGAATTCCTTCAAAATAAATTTTCAAACCAAGCTTAAGCAAAAATTTAAGAAAATTTACACACCTTTTTTCACTTTGTAGGAGCTCGATATTGCCTCTGATGTATCTCTATACCTTCCAATCATCTAGTTTTGTATTTGTGAGCTGTAGTATCCCTCTATGTCCTCTTTCCAATGCCACAAGTCTGACCCAAATTGGATTCTCCAAGGAAGAGTTATGCGAAATCTCCCATAGTGACATGATTATAGACTAGTTTAGTAGAGCAAAATTGTACGACGTGCCACGAGTCACTGTTTCAACATTTGGATCCGAAAAATGCATAAAAAAAACTACAGTCCGTCCTCTTTCTATACCTTCTTATGAAATTTCAATCCGATCCCTAGAGAGAAGGTTATGACGATTTTCCCTAGGTCACCTGTTTGGAATGTAATTCAGGAGTCTGCAAAAAGACCAACTTCCTCAGATCATAACTCCGCAAAAATAGCGCGACAAGCTTTGAAATTTGGACCCAAGGTTCAGTGCGGTGTCTTCTCAAATGGGTTTTTTTTTCGACTTCTGAAACGTCCCAGAGAAAAAGTTATAACGAAAATTCCACGATGACCTGTTTGGAGCAGCGAAACCCTAGAATCCAAAGTTGTGATACCAAATGTTATGAAACCAGCTCAAGAAAAGATAGATCAACGCCTTAGAATTCAGCCTCTTCGAGGGGGAAACCTCCTTTACATTACATAAATGAACAATTCTTGGATGATACAAATGACAAAACCTCCTTTCTATATATAGGAGTCTAAGGAGTCACAATATAATCCAGCCGACCTAATAATAATAATATAAAGCCACAAAAATAACAAAAGAGGGATTCTATGGGGCACAGAAATAACAAAATGGGGGTAATAGGGGCACAATAATATAAATAAGGGGTATAACTACAATAGTAATGGGGTAATCACTAATATTATAGGGACCCAACAATGTCCAACTGGCCATAATGAAATTTTTATAGTAATTAATAGTAATAGTAGTAGTAGTAGTAGTAGTAGTGTGGTAAGAAATCCTTATACGGATGATATGTGGACCATGTTCTTTGATAGATCCAAGACAAATGACGGCTGTAGAGTTGGTTGTGTTTTAATAGACCCGATGCAGAGAAAACACTTGATCTCTAGTCGCTTGGAATTCAGGTGAACGAACAACACTGCAGAGTATGAAGCACTCATTTTAGGCCTACAAAAGGCCATTGACCTAAATGTGTATGTCCTAAAAGTGGTAGGTAATTATGAAATCATGGTGAGTCAAATACATAACACTATACAATGTGTGTCACCTCACCTTAAGAGTTACCAACAAGAGGTATGGTGACTTATTTCTCATTTCCAAGCTTTTAGTATCATTTCAGTACCAGGAATGCATAACACAACCACAGATTCATTGGAAAACAAAGCTATGAGGATGTTACCATTAAGGGACAACTTTAATATTGAAATTTTGTAAAACCACCTGTCCCAAATAAAATATCTAATTTATGTGTTTTTTATGATGATCGACATATACTGTACTTTATGGCCTATGTTGACATATTCAAAGATGGAGCAATTGATGAGGATGAGCATGAGTAGACTCTATAGGAAACAACTAGTACAAGTAAAAGAAACCTCATCCCCAAGGGTGTGGTATCACTAAAAAAAATTATATGACCTGTAGAACCATTTTCGCGGACCTGTGAATTCCAAGATCCACAGTTCTAACATGGCTATCTAACTTAGTCCCTATAAGGAAGAATTCTGGGGAGACCTACCTATCCGTAGATTTCCACAATCTTAATGATGCCTCGGACAAGGACAATTACCTAGATATTTCCATGGAGAAGATTTTTAAAACAATATATGGGGCATAAATGTTTTCTTTTTTAGATGGTTTCTCAGGCTACAACTACGTTCTCATAGCGGAGCCTGACAGGATAAAGACTACATTCCACACTAAGTGGGGCATGTTTGCATTTCACCGAATGACATTTGGGCTTGTCAATGCGGGTGAAACATTTCAACATGCAATGGACACAACCTTCCATGGACTTATTGGATAGAGCATAGTAGTATACCTCGATGATGCAACACTTTTTTCCAAACAATGGTTAGACCAACTATGGCATCTGAAGAAAATTTTTGAGTGATGCTGAAAATACGAGATATCCTTGAATCCCAAGAAGAGTATCTTCGTAGTGTCTAAGGGTAACATTCTTGGACATATTATTGCTAAAAGTAGGAACAAGGTAGATTTGAACTGGGTTTGGACCATGTTGACAGTGATAGACCCGCCAACATGTGAAGGGGATCTCTCCGGTAATAAGTCCCAATTAGACCTCAGATCGTTTGGTGTAGGAGTCCCAGCAGTGGGTCATAATGTAATGCCTTGACCATGATGTTGCACAGAGGCAAGTAAGATAACTCTGTCAGTAGCTATGGTGTGACTGCTGCAGTGAGTTATGGAAGATGTATGAGATTTTCTAACACATAAGGGGGAAGATAAAGGTGAAGGTGAGTTCTAGGTTGAAAGGGACCAATCCCAACTCAACTTGGAACACATAACACAAAAGGACATACACAACTTTCAATGGAGTAGTCCACTTAGATGCAGTGGTCACAACATACAAGGTAAGATAACACGTACAACACTCACAAATCAGTTCGAACAAGTGCAATGGTTGTTACAACAAGGTTCATGTGAAAGATTTCTCTGGTGTTTTACAGAGCAGTCGACACTCACTAGACATCATTAACAACATATACAACACATTTTCAACAAGATTCATATAATTGCATACAAATCAGTTCATACACAAATATGTAAGTTAAGCAACATATACAATTAAGGCAACCGGAGCAGTCCAACTATAATAACAACATATGCATGAAAATGTGCCAGCTCTTATTATGTAAATTTTTAAGTTCCAATCATACAATACAACCATGTAAACCTACTAGCCCCATTAGTGAAACATTACAACCACATCCTCCTACTCCTTCAAAGAGGTGTACTAGCGTGTAGTGGAGAAGCCAAGGCGCGTTACACTACTATCCAAGATTTCTTCAAGATAGTATTAATAGAAGCTTGGCTGACCAAAAGCCTATACAATGAGTTATGATGGAATACTTATAGCAAATGGTGGGGTGACCCTTGACATTCCCCTTTGTGACCGTTCAACTACCCTCATGACTCTTCACCTACTCTATGATTGTTACATCCGCTATTAAGGCTTGACTTACACTTGACATGACTCAACATTATAATGCACATGTCCCCATGTGAACAATGGCATGAACAAGCCAAAATAGAAATCATTTTTACTTAGACAACTATAGAAGTCCAACTGCTCGACATCCTCATGCTAATCAACAGTAACATATTGATGCCTAGATTGGTAGCCGTTGATAGTGCCCGTGTGTTCTACCGTGACATCTGTCTGAAACCTAAACCTTTCCTCCATAACATCCAAGTACACTACTCAGGCTCCTCTTTCCAACTCATCTGAGAGCATGCACATCATTGTCTTCAATGTGGCTGGACTAGCAACGTACTTATGCATGATGTCTGCACTGATAGGCAAATCTGGGTTGGTGGCGGTGTGCATCAACCTGTCGAAGTACAAGTCAAGCTCCTGTCAGACCTACTTCTTTGGGTTCACCTAGGTGAGAGTCCCAAGTGATGGGATCACATGAGTGTGCACTATAACATCCATGCTCTTGAATACTCATGCATGGGAAGCCTGTATGCTAGTGATGAGTTATAGTAGGTCTTCAAAGTTTCAGATCTGACTCTGGATACGTGCTTGTAGCTCAACCACATTGGCCCTCATCATCTTTGGCAAGTGAAGTAGGGCTCCCTTATACTTCATCGTCCATGCTTGCATGTTGATAATGACAACATGTATGTTCTTCAAGATGCGTGCTCTTCTCGTACATTTCTGCTGCCATCCGTGGAGATGGACGACTACTTGGTGCACGGTACCAAACTTGGAATACAATCCTCGCTGTTGGTGCAATAAGAGGTCTTTTTTACAAGAAATCTTAATTCCTACATTAATTTTCAACCCAAGTCAAGTATTTTTATTTCATGAGTGTCAAAACTATATATGCAGTGAATTCAGAGGTTACCTAATAACAAATTGTTGCAATTTCTAATGACTATCCTTTCAAAATCAATCCAAACAATTCTAAAATAAGTAACTCTGAAAGAAACTCATAACATACTTTGCAATTCTACTTAACCTATCATGAAAGCAAATGAATCTGAATACAATTATAACAAATCACACTTGGCAGCCTTAAATTGAATTGAAACTAACCGACTCAATTATTAAAGAGACTACGATAATTGAACAACAAATGATATATGAACAACAAATCACTATATTGCGGAAAGCGGTCAATTCTATCTCTGAAATCTATGATAACATTACTTGGAATGATTCAGTGATATAATTCTGGAACTAACATAACCAGTCCAACCAAAAGAATTACTCATATATTACACTTGACTAAATTTGAATCTCGAATGAACAAGAAAAGAAAATCGAATCGACAATCCTCACGATAATCAAAATGATATTAACTTAACATTAAAAAAAAATAAAGAATAAAATAGAAAAGATTATAGCACAGGCGAAGTAGTAGATCTTCTCTTGACTGGGCTTAGAGTCACCAGAAGTCTCCACTATGAGATACTCATAATATAATTATGATTTAAATGCAATCTTCTTCATTAATACAGATAACAAAGTTACAACATCACCAAAGTAACAATATTATATGTCGAAAATAATAATTATGAACTATGAATTTATGAACTAGTCATGCCGTTTTCCTTTTGGCCTTATATATAACAATTAGAAAAGTAAATAGATAAAAGTCAATCCTTAGGATTAGGGGATCCTGAGGATTTCACAATACTCAATCTAATTCTATCATAAAATAGCATTAATCTTCCCAGTCTTCCATTTCCCTTCCTTGCCTTTGACACTTTCTTTTTCCTTTATGAGATGTTGTTGTTCTGTCGATTGAACAACTATCGTCCAATTCACATCTTCTGCACATAAAGAAGGTAAAAATCAATTTTTCCTGCTTAGATTCTTCTAATTTGTTACTCATTAATTTTACCCAACCTTAACTGTTATTTCCTATACTTTTATTCATAAACAAAGATAATCATGTGAGGATGAGTGATAAATAAATATATTACCAAGGAGAAAACATACATTTTTCTTGACCCAACATACCCCCAGCTTACCTTGTCGCATGTCCTCATACAATTAAATGGTTTGGGTGCAGCTGTGTTAGGGAATAGCCAAGGTATACCTCCTCCTTATACATTCTAAATCCATTTTTCTTCTTAAGTACAGCGAAATCCTGGTTTACTTCTTGATCCTTCAAGTTGTAGTCACTATGATACTTATGTTAGGAAACCAGCTCACAAAAAGGTAGAAAAGATAGATCAATGCCTTAGAATTCAGCTTCTTCAGGGGGAAACCTCCTTTAAATTACACAAATGAACAATTCTTGGATGATACAAATGACTAAACCTCTGTTCTATATATAGGAGTCTAAGGAGTCACAATATAATCAAGCTGACATAACAGTAATAACGTAAGGGCACAAAAATAACAATGATGGGTTTCTATGGGGCATAATAATAACAATATGGGACAATAGGGGCAGAATAATAACAATAGGGGATACAATGACAATAATAATGGGGGAATCACTAGTATTATAGGGGCCTCACATGCCCCTCTCCTTCTGAAAAGCATTTTCCTCAACGCTTGAGTAGTTCTGGATGCTTCTGTATAAAATTCTCATCCACCCATTTGGAATCTTCAGCGTTCTTCCACTTGCTGAGATACTCTGAAATTGATCGATTTTGCAGCTGACGAGTTCTTATTTCTGTGACTGCTTCCGGTTCTAATATGATTTTCCTTCCTCATCAAGTTCTGGAAATATTGTTTGAACTGGGATCTTGTCACCTATAACCTTCTTTAAACATGAAACATGAAAAATTGGGTGCACTCAGGAAGCTGTAGGAAGCTCCAATTTGTATGCCATAGTACCAATCTTCTGCAACACCTTGTACAGACCATAATACTTTGGTGATAATTTATTGTCCTTCTTAGCTTACTTGAGGGACATTTGTTTATATGGTTGTATCCATAGGAATACCCAATCACCTACATCAAAACTTATTTTGGTATGATGTTGATCTTCCTGTTGTTTCATTCTATTCTACGCCAATGTGAGGTTATCCTTTAAGAGTTGGAGAACTTATTGTTGATGCTCGATGTGATGTTCTACTACTTGAATCTTAGATTTTTCTCTTAAATATGATGTGAAGGATGATTGATGACATCCATAAAGTGCCATAAATGGGGTCATTTTTGCTGCAGTATGGAAGGAAGTGTTATACCACCATTTAGCCAGAGGAAACCATTTGACCCATTGTGTCCGTCTATCAAATACAAAGCAACGAAGATATCCTTCCAAACATGTGATTACTATCTCAGTTTTCCCATCAGATTTAGGATGATAAGATGAGCTATGATCTAATTGAATACCGAGAAAATAAAATAAGTATGTCCAAAAATTTCCAGCGAAAATGGGATCACTGTTGCTTATAATAACCTTTAGGCTTCCATGTAGCTTTTGAATTGTTTCCATAAATGTAGTAGAAATTTTACTGGCTTTAAATGGATGTGATAATGCACAAAAGTGTGCATAGTTGGTAATTCTGTCAACTACCACCATGATGAAACTCTCTCCTTCGGACTTGGGTAAACCTATGATAAAATCCATTGAAACCTCCTCGCTTGGAATGGATAAAGGTGGTAATAGACCTGGGGTCTTAATTGTTTCAACTTTATTTTGTTGGCCAACCAGACATTCTTCCACAAACTTTTGAATATCTAATTTAAGGCCATCCCAAAAAAATTCTTTCTTAACCATGTGATAAGTTTTTAAAAATCCTGAGTGCCCTCCTAAGGGAGAAGTGTGCAATTCCATAAGAATTTTTTATTTGAGTTGGGAATCTTACATAGGTATAAGCGATCTTTGTACCATAACGAATAATTTTCTAGCTAAATGTATCAGATGTACTGGGATATTGTTGTATCTTTCGAATGAGTGCCCACACTTCTTCGTCATTCTTCCATTCCTCACTTATTTCGTTTATCCAATCTAGTTGAATAATAGAAATGGCGCACAAAAATTCTTCCACATCCTCATTCTTTCTTGAGAGTACATCTGCCACAACATTTTGCTTCCTTTTTTTGTAGATGATTTTAAAGTCATAACCCAACATCTTTGTGACCCATTTTTGTTTCTCTTCAGAGGATAATCTTTTTTCTAAAAAGTATTTAAGACTATCATGATCCATTTTTACCTTGAAGTGTCTTCCCATTAGGTAGGGTCACCATTTCTTAAGTGCATGTAGTATTACCAACATTTCCTTCTCATAAATAGCTTTGTGTAAATACTTTCCCTTGATTGGATGACTTTCGAAAGTAATGGGTCTTTCATCTTGCATTAAAACAGCACCAATTCCATTTCCTGAAGCATCACATTCCACAATAAAGGTTTTTGTGAAGTATGGTGTAGCTAAGACCGGTGCTTGGCACAGTCTCTTTAAGATGTTCAAAGGCCTTTGTTGCTTCTGGAGTCCATGAAAATGCATCTTTCTTCAATATTGTTGATAGAGGTGCTGCTATTCTCCCATAATTCTTAACAAACTTGTGATAATACCCTGTCAACCTGAGAAATTCTCACAGATGCTTTATGGATGTGGGGATTTTCCATTCCTTACTTTAGTTTTGCTAGGGTCTACCTTAACACCTTCATGAGATAGAATATGACCCAAATATTCCACCTCTTTTACTCCAAAGAAACATTTGGAAATTTTTGCATATAATTGTTTCTCCTAAGCACCTTGTCAACATGTTCAACATGATACTTCCAAGACTTGCTGTAGATTAGTATATCATCAAAAAATACTAACACAACTTTTCTACGGAAAGGTTTGAAAATGGAATTCATCAAACCTTGAAATGTAGAAGGTGCATTCGTAAGGCCAAAAGGCATGACCCAAAATTCATAATGACCCTCATGAGTTCTAAATGTTTTTTTTTGAAATATCTTCAGTCTTCATTCTCATTTGATGATATCCTTAATGAAGATCCAACTTGATGAAGTAAATTGATCCATGCAATTCATTCAATAATTCATCAATGATAGGAATGGGAAATTTATCTTTAATATGAGCTTGTTGTGCTCTCTATAATCCAGACACATGCATTGTGATCCATCCTTCTTGTGCACCAATACTATTGGAGCAAAAAAAGAACTTTGACTAGGTTGAATTATACCAAATCTCTAGCATTTCTGCAACCATACATTCAATTTCACTCTTTTGGGCATAGGGATATCTGTACGACCTAATGTTTGGAGGAACACTTCCTAGAATCAAACGAATAGCATGATCATGACCATGAATAGGTGGGAGACCTTTGGGAGTCTCAAATACCTTGGAATGATTGTCCAAGACTTTTTGGAGATCTAGAGAAATAGATGATTTCGATGTGGGAAACTGTAGCGAACTTAATTGTGCAATTACACCCCATTGTTCCTTCTTTAGAAGCTTTTTCATACTGTTAGAGCTGATTATCTTTCCCAGTTTCCTTGCAATTTCCCTTAATTCAACTTCCTTTCCTTCCACACAAAATTTCATGAAAAGTTCTTGAAAATTAAAAGCTATTGTACCCAAGGATTGTAGCCATTGGACTCCTAGTACAACATCAACACCACCCATTGGAATGGAAATCATTGGGCTATTCAATACATATTGTCCCATGGATAGCTTGATATCATGGCACTTTCCAGATCAATTTATGGTTCCTCCACTTGCAACCATCACTTGACACTCTGATGCTAGATATAGGAAGCAATTCAATTGATTTTCTATCTTACAAGGAATAAAATTATGGGTACTTCCTGAATCAATCAAAACTATTACCTGTTTCTTCTTGATATGTCCTTCTACCTTGATAGTTTGAGGAGTGGTAATTCTAGCCAGTTCTTACAAGATATGGTCATATTAACTTCTTCTTTATCTAGGGTTTGTTCTTGGAGTATATCCTCTTCTTTTGACATTTCTTGTTCCTTTCCTTCCTCTTCACAATCTATGTAGAATAATTTATTCTCAGCACATTTATGACCTTTAGTGTATTTTCCATCACAACTGTAACAAAGCCCTTTTGCTCCTTTTTCTTACAATTGTTGTGGTGTCAACCTTGTAGGTTGTGGAAGGCTAGGGGAAACAACACTTCCCTCTTTACAGTTGTTTGTGGTATGCTTATTGGTTGCCATAATTTTTCTTTCGATTTTTCTTGCTAACCTAAATGCCTTCTCCAATGAATCAGGTTCCCAAAGGCAAACCTCATGTTGGATATTATCCTTTAAAGTCCCTATGAACACATCAATCCTATGCTCCTCTAGAATATCTTTTACCCTTATGTTCAATTTTTGGAAGTCTTCAATGTTCTCCATCATTGAACCCTTTTGTTTAAGATTTATCAATTGGTTAAAAAAGGTGTTGCTTTTTGTATCCTCATAATGTGCTATCATTTCTTCCATAAAAATTTCCCAAGTGAAAATTTGTTTATGAGAGCAAAGCCATCGATACCAGACAACGGATTTGGTTCCAAATATAAAGTTGCAATACATACCTTTTGTGTGTTTTTCACATTATGGAGATATAAAAATTACTCCATCTGTAGTATCCATGTTCCGAGATCCTTGCCATCAAACTTCCTCATATTGATTTTTGGAACATGGTGGGTTTTCAATCGAACATTAGAGTCTATGAAACCATGATTAAATTTTTTTTTGTTCTCATCATGTGTTTCCTTTACTACCCTTTAACAATTAGTGACTATTTCTTGTAGCAACTTATTCAAATTTATCTTCAATTATTCCATCTTATCATCTATGCCATTCATCTTAGCTTCCATGCCATCCATATTAGCTTCCATGCCATCCATATTAACTTGCATGACATTCATATTAGCTTCCATGCCATTCATCTTGGCTTCACCTTTAGTGAGAGTGAAATTTGTTGTACTTGGTATTATAATTTTGATTTATCATGTTGCATTTTTTCCTCTTCTTCTCGAATCATGCTAGAGTTTTCAAGTTGCTTACTAGGTGTTTCCATTTTCTTTCTTTGGGGCATTAATTAATGCTAATAATTCTTCATTATTGCCTTTGAATTCCTTCAAACTAATTTTTTAAACCAATCTTATGCAAAATTTAAAAGAAAACTACACACCATTTTTTCACTTTGTAAGAGCTTGATATTGAATCCGTTGTATCTCTGTAACTGTGGATCTCAAATATTTGAAATATCGTCCTAAAGTAGCCCTTTTGAGTCCTCTTTCCAACCCCGTAATTCTGATCAAAATTGTATTCTCCAAGGAAGAGTTATGCCAAATCTCCCACGGTGACTTGATTATAAATTAGTTCAGTAGAGAGAAATTGTACGATGTGCCACGTGTCACTTTTTTTACCTTAGTATCTACAATTGATACAAAGAAAACTACAAGACGTCCTCTTTCTAATACTTCTTACGAAATTTCAATGTGATGCTTAAAACAAAATTTATGACGATTTTCCCTAGGTCACCTGTTTGGAATGTAATTTAGGAGTCTGCAAAAACCCTAACTTCCTTAGATCATATCTCCGCAAATATAATGAGACAAGCTCTAAAATTGGACCTGAAATTCAGAACGATTTTGGCTCAAATGGGTTTTTTTTGTAGATTCTGAAACTTCACAGAAAAAGAGTTATAGCGAAAATTCCACAATGACGTGTTTGGTGCAGTGAAACCCTAGAATTGAAAGCTCTGATACCAAATGTTAGGAAACCAGCTCACAAAAAGATAGAAAAGATAGATCAATGCTTAGAATTCAGCCTCTTCGAGGGGGAAACCTCCTTTACATTACACAAATGAATAATTTTTGGATGATACAAATGACTAAACCTCCCTTCTATATATAGAAGCCTAAGGGGTCAGAATATAATCAAGCCGGCATAATAGTAATAACATAAGGGCACAAAAATAACAATAGTGGGTTTCTATGGAGCATACTAATAACAATATGAGGACAATAGGGGCACAATAATAACAATAAGGGATACAATGACAATAGTAATGGGGGAATCACTAGTATTATAGGGGCCTAACAAATTATATGGAGGATACCATATGATTGGGGTTCTATATCGACATCCTATCCATTCAGGCCCCATGGTTAAGACCATGTTACTGTATTTATGGAAACATGAAGAGGCAAATTTAAAGTTCTAGTATCCAAATGATTCTCGGTTTCTAATAGTATTGTGGGAGACTTCCCACCTTTGTCTGGCTGCAGATAAGGCTTCATCCTTGATCTCTTAGAAGTAATCATTTACAACTTGTATAATATCTATGTGGAATGGCCCTAATTTGCCCACAACACTGGCTCGCTTCATAAATTGTTGGTGCCTGACAGAGAGATGTAGGTATTTTGTAGGTTCCCCCCTAACCCATAGGTTGATTCCATATTCATGATTTCTAAAAGTATTGTGAGCCTTGTCCCACTCGAGTTGGTTAGTAGCAAAAGAAAGAAATCTCTGGAATTGGGCATCCCCTATAAAGTGGCTAGGGTTGTTGTCTCTCTCATCTTCCAAGTGCATGTAAAGTTCATAGAGGAGGCATTGTACCTACTCATTCTACTCTCTGAAGCACTTGAAAAAATCCAGGGTAGTTTTGATTTCCACAAACTTACTCGCCTTACCAACATTGATTTCCAGCAAGAGGTACCTTTCCAAGAGGAATAATGAATAGTTTGCAGCAAAAGCTCTGCATGACAAGTTGTCTGAATAAAGAGAGCAAACAATCTCCAACTGCTCTGTAGACTTTTGTAATTTGTCCCGTGCTTTCTCAACATTTTTCTACTCAGCCTTCTACTAAGTGAAGGTCTCATCCTCAGTAGTTGTGAGTGCCTCAAACTTTTTCCTTAATTGTTGATGTATACATAGGGGCACTACTTCCTCTTTATGCTGAGTTAATTCTTGCTAAACCTTCAATAGTTCATTTTGCAGTCTCCTAATAAATGCCTCCCTTACTAAGGGAATGTAAGTAGGTGTCTCCTCTATTTTGTCTTCATTATCTTGTGTCTCCATAGGCTCAATTTGGACAGTAGTCTCGACTGCTTCTTGAATTATGCAAAAAATAATTGGGATGCTTTCTTCAGCATCAGTCTGAATGGAAATGTTCACAGTAGGGTAGTCCATTTGGGTCTCCTGTGAGCAAACAAAGGGGTCTTTAGTCTGCATTTCATTGTCCTTTACAAGACATGGCTCTGTATGAGTTTCCTTTGAACAGATCGAAAGAATCTCATTTTGGGTTTCAACATATTTTTGAGGACAATGTTCTATCTTTGTTCCTATGGTCTCCATTTCCACTTTCAATTTTTTGGCCTTAGTTACTTCTTTTAACCACTATATAAGCTTCCCAATTATTCTCTTCTGTTTTCTATCATTTTAAGCATTTTTCTGAGCCTATCCTTGTAGGACTTCTTTATTCTTGGAATTCCAACTGGTGGTGGTACAACTACATTTTCCTCAAGCTCATGCTCAAGTGCTATTGTGTCAGCATCAGGGAGTTTTTCAATTGGAACTGTATCTCCCAATGGAGTTTCACCTTTTAACTCTTCTTCGTCATGAATTTTTCTCTCAGGAGACCCCAATAAAATGGTGTCTCCTGAGCAGTTATTGTTCTCCGAGTTTTCTTCTGGGTAGGCCTCGTCCTCAAGGGACTTAAAAAATATAGTAGCCTGGTTGATTTTCATCTCCCAGGGTTTCATCTACAAGATTTTCTTCACATAGGGGGTCCACTAGACTAGTATCTGCTCTCTAATTTTCTTCTCTAATGACTCCTTGTTCATGCACCTCAGTTTCAACGGGTTTTTCCACAAAAGGGACTGGTTCCATCTGTTCTTCCAAGAAATCAATAAATGGCAGGGTTTGATCATAACCATGGCTATCAGTAGAGGCATACTGGTTGGGGGTACAATTCTGTCCGTAAACATTCTCAGATTGTTCTCTTCCCTCACCAAATATCCCCATGTTTTCCAATACCCTAGCCACCTCTTCCTCACAGTCTTGCAAAGGGGCATTTTGCGGACTTGGAGGTGGTGTGTGAGATGGCCTGGCCTCATTTGTTTGAATTGAGGCATGTCACTAGGACCTCACCTACACAGAGAACCTATTTTTGTCTAGGTTCAAAGGCACAATGAAATTATTTCTTTTCAGTGTCCTTCTCGGACCTGGGGTTCTTGTCCCTTGCCGTTTTGTTGTTGGGTTTTCTGGAGGTGGGGCTAGAGTAGGATTTACAATATTGTCCCAATTTAGCTACTGTTGGTCCAATCCATGCATGATAATCAATTTGATCAGTCCATGATGACTGATGACTGTGTGTGGGTCCTTAGCCTTCCTAACGTGACGAGTGACATCATGCAATAGGGAATTGAAATAAAACGACAAATTAACTAAATTTTTTTTGTTTTAGGATGGCTAACAATTTGAGTTGGTGGGGCTTTACCACATCCTGACAATCATCACATGTGTTGTACCAATGCATAATGACTTCCAATTCCTACCATGGTTGTCTTAATGCTAAAGGGTGAATCCCTTTCCCTGTTTGCACCAATTGCTCGCCTGGGTCTTGGAACAGTGCGACCACATTGTGTAGAAGCACATGCTTGTCTATCAACTTTGTTCCATCAGTCGAAAGTCTAGTGAATTTCGATATGACCACTTCAGAGACCATTATTTCCCTTCCTCTTACTATGGTGCTGCCATTCTGCAAATTTTGCAAGAATTAGTGTTATTTCTTCATGAAATCCTTGTAATTTATTCAGATATTGTAGCCAAACAATGCATTCGAGAATTGCATGAGCCTGATCCGATACCATGAGCACTGTGGATTCATTTCGGATAGCTCTACCTCCCATGGCTGTTGTTTTCCTGTCACTGGTTCACCCGCATGGACTTCTCTTGCACTTTCGCAGTTTAGAACAACAACAAAGAATGTTAAAGCAATTAACAAGAAAATGATGTTGTTTTGGGAATTAAAAACACATATAGTCAAGTCATTTGTTTCATCAGCAATATTTGACGCAGGCTCATAATAAATCTACATGCCATCCATAATGGTCTTCATCTTTTCTCCAATCAAAAATACTTTGATAATCATTAAGCATACACAATCATCATGCGGTCCTTTACCATAAAGTTAATTTAATAATTATCGCTCAATTATCTATAACTGTCACACATGTTGCTCACATGCAGACCATCCCTCCTCCAATGAGAAATGGGCGTCCACGTCCACCAATCATGAGAACAAATTGTTAATTCATAAATGCAGTCAATCGATCCATAAAAAGTGGCGCTATTTATGGCAAAGAAATTAAAGCAATACACGTATCAGAGGTAAAATGAACAAAAAATAAAAAACAGATATTTAAATTATTATGTCAAAATATTTTCACCTTAAGTGATATTAGTAACAGACACATAATTGGCGATAACTATTAATGACTGTCATAAAGTTATTGGAGAAATATAATATAATGAATATATAACATAAGTTACCATGCATGTTGGCTTGCAAGAGTGTTGTTCAAATGGGAAATTTCCTTAGAAACAAATACATAAGTGGTAATAGAATAGAGTGCATTTGGAAATGTAAGATAATACTGTGATACCACAAGCAGAGCCATTTCTTCCAACATGCGTTCATAGCCTCGATAAGGTTGCTTTTTAACACCACAAATGAGCTAGAGTCCTCCTTTTAGCATGTAGATGATTCTTTCTTTTCATGTCATAAAGAGACCATTATGCTGGCATGGTGACCAAATAATCATAGTGCCATTCACCCAAATATATCAAAGTGATCAAGCTGGCTCCTGATGAGACCCCCTGTCCTTCTGACAGTTTTAATTATCAAGAAGGTCATTACCTTGGTTTGGTGGCCAACATGGAATGTCACCCATTACATCCTTATGATCATGGTATGCTTGCTCGTGATGAGACCACCTATCCTATTTTTGTTGTATTTTCATATTTCGTTATTTTTATATTTTAATGTTTTTGTTGTAAAAGGAGGGAGGTTCATTTACTCCTTAAGAGTCTCGATGGTGTAATAAGTAAGAAAAATGCCAATGAAAGTTTAAAATTTTACCCCCATCTCATCATATCAAAGGGATTTATCCATTTCAAAGTGTGAAAACTAAGCCAACATGGTTTTAAAATAATGAATCATATTATGATGTGTCCAAAGAAAAGATGTTTAGCCAGTCATTATAGAGATGCACCATATCAACTTTTTAATAAATATAATCATCAAAAGGCTTCATAGGTCATAATAGTTTTGACATTACTGTTTTTCTTTATGTTAGGCACAAATCCCCTCAGATGGTGTTTTTTCAAGACATAAAATAAAAAGAAAGATGACACAATGACCGACAATGAAACAATAAAAGAAATCATAGTTCGTCCTACAAAAAGCATAAAAAGTGATGTTCAATTGATTGAACAACTATCATTCAATCAATTTAATAGCAAAATTGAAAAAAAAAATGAAACTGTTGTTCAATTGATTGAAAAACAATTGTTTAATCGGTTGAACAACAAAACCAAAAAAAATGCAAAAGTGTTGTTCAATCGATTGAACAACAGTCGTTAAACCGTTTGAACAACAAAAATAAAAATAAAACAAAGCGAAAGTGTTGTGTTATCACTTAGAACTATAAACATTTGTATATATAGTCTTTTGTCCAAATTAAAGTTCAAAAGCTGGTGTCAAATTGTTTTTATTCTATGTTTCTTACTTAGGTTTGGAGTTTTAAAGGGGTTTGATGTAAAACGTGATCTAATCTTATTGGTCATCCTCCACCATCATGGTTTCATAAGTCATGTCTTGTCTCATTCATATCACCAATCCTTTCCATAATTTCGCAGTGCAGCCTCCTATTGGTCAGTTTTGCAGCGTATTTCCGTAATTTTGCAGCGCAGTTTCTTATTGGTCAATTTTGCTGCATAATCATGGCTTAGCCATTCCGCAGCATGTCACCATCAAGCCGTTTCGCAGCACATTTTGACAATTCTAAACTAGCCGCGCTGCGAAATCGCGGATTCCTGCGTTTTGCAGCAGATATTTTTCAAAGGGTCAAGTCAGTTGTTGAGTCATCGTTCCCGTCCGTTCATGTCAGTTGGCGTACCTCCCAAATACTCATAAACCATCACTCCACCAATAGGTTTGTAGGCATGCACATTAATATTATTCAAATTGGTTTTGCCGTGCATAGGTTTTTCATGATGATCTTAAATGCTGCGTAAACGACCAGCCTGGGTAATGAGATATTTGAATTGCAAGCGAGCCCGAGTTTTTCAAGTGAGCCTGAATTGCAAGCGAGCCTGAGTGAAAAAGAATTGAAACATCAGTTTAGTTGAAGCTGTTGGTAATTGACTGTGCGGAAATTTCAAAGGCAAAATGGAGAGGAAGGGGCATAGGTCTGGGAAATGTCAGAGAACAGAGCCTGAAGGTTTGGACCTCGCACTAAGAGATGAAGGCGTGAAGAAAGCCTTCAAGGATGCCGGCTGTTGGAATTTCTGTGAGAAGCTGCAGGGTGGCCATGCTCAGGTAACAAAGGATTTTGCCTTAAATTTCACCGGTTTGAATTCTAAAGTTGCTATGCTAGAGGTTCAAGTGTCCCCTGAGGCCATTGCTGCTGTAACTGAGATTCCAAGGGGGGGACAAGAGTGGTTTAAGAACTTTAAATTTGATATGAACCCCTGCAAAGAATTTCTAAAGGAAGCATATGTGAATGAGGATCTAACAAAGGCAGTACCTAGGAACTATGTTAAGGAGCACTATGCTCTTCTTCTCACATGTATTCAGAAGTACTTAACCTGTGAGGGTAGATATAACAAGGTCTACTCCTATCATTTTAAGTTGCTGTTGCATTTTACTGGTAAAGCATCCATAGATATTCCATTCTACTTGTTTCGTAGTCTCAGCAAAATGTGTGACAAAGTTCAATTAAGAAAGGATGACTGTGAAACATCGTTATTTCACCATGGTTTGGTTAAATTGCTAGTGCTGGATGGTCTTCAGAAAATTGGTAGAGACTGGAACTCTTTCATCTTCATGGCTGGTTTCCAAAGTAAAACAGGTCTTACTCCACAGCCAGTTAGGGAAGTAGAAAAATCAGTTGATGAAGAGCCCACAATAGCCCAGCTTCGAAAGGAGGCAAAAGATAAAAAGAAGGCCAAGTCACAGTTGAGTAAATCAGTAAAGCCACTGATTATTGAAGAGCAGCCTCAGCCATCATCAAAAGAGGAAGCTAAGCATAAGAAAACTGTACCTGGACCAAGTGGATCTAAAACAGTGTCTAGAGCTAGAACAAGGAGTCAAGTAAGCAAAGAAAAAGGCAAAGCATTGGCTGTTGAGGAAAGCCCAACATCTAAAGCCAGCTTGAGTGATTTGCTTGAGGCCATTGAGTTTGAGCAGGTTGAGCCAGTACATATTGAGCCAATGCACATTGATTTGACTCAATCATCACCGGAAAGCACTAAGAAATCTAAAGCTTCAAAAAGACTAAGGTTTGATGAACCAGGTGATGAATTTGTCCTCAAACCAAGAAGACCTGTTACAAGAAAACAAGCAAGGGAAGCCTCTAAACTGCCTAGAACAGAGGAAGCTGAAAAATTGCCTAGAACAGAGGTGGCAGAGAAAATCAAGCAAAAGCACTCCAGTAGAACAGTCATTATTTCCCAAGGAGGCAATGTAATAGCCATAAAGGACCAGCTGGAGGCAGAAAAGATTGAAATTGATAAGGTGAAGAAAGCCACTAGGGAGGTTGCAGTCAGATATGCAAACTATCGGAAAGTTGTGTTGAAAGGGAGTAAAAACCTAGTAGGCCAGGTGGATTCAGTGGCTGATGTCTACACATGGACAGTTCCAGCTCTCAAACAGGCCCAATCCATCAGAAAAATAAACATGTGTTTGAAGGCCGAGAACAAAGCCATGAAGAGGAGGATTGAAGACTTGGAATCACAGCTAGGTCAGTGGAAGAAGTTGGAAGACTTAAAGGCTCAGCTAGATCAATTAGCTGATAAATAAGGTTGTTGTTCAAAGAGAGGTATTGTTCTAAGTTTTGTAAAATTTTGGCTTAGTTTCATTATTTTGAAGGCATCCAGACCCCTGCCATATATAAAGGAGTTTTAACAATTGGAGGTATAAGCAGTAAAAAACTCAGAACAAATACAAGCTGTTTAAACAAAGACAAACAGTTTGATGGGAGGATCAAATATTTGCCAAATGAAATAGCTAAGGAACATTAAGAAGACCGCATGAAGTTAACATAATCCATTCAAATGATGACAGGTGTGCCTCTTTTGTAAAGTGAAGTGTTTTTGTCTCAAGTTAAAGTTTTCATCATAAAGGCACTTTATGTTCGCTTATTAGGGTTTGGAAGGAGGTGCATACGAGGAGTATTGTTTTGGCTTGTACACATGTTCATCAACGAAGCCTCCAACACATCTGAAATATGGTGATGCTCATCATTTTTGGGGTATTAAAGAGCTGGAGACATGCTGCTACATTTTCGAAGAGTGGTGGAAGACAAGGACCGGAAAAACAGGGGTTTTCTTTCCTAATATTATTGAACCATTAATGCATCCAGTATCCAAAGCTCGCTTGGAGCATTTCATCCTCTTCTCAGCTATCTCGGCCAAACTGAAAGGAGACAGGTGTCAAAGAGCAAAGAAGAATCATCCTACGAGGAAGACAGAATTAGAGATATAGTTTAATTAGGACTCTTTGTAATTCCAGTTCAGCATTTAATGTATTTAATGAGTTAGTTAAATAGCAGATAGGGGTAATTAGTAGCAGTCATCGAGCTCCCCTCATGCTGGAGGAGGAAGCTCAAGGTAGTTAAGGATATGTTTCTATATATAGAGAAAGCTTTGATGTAATGGGGGTTGGAGACTTGAGAAAACAGAGTTTATTTTTGGCTTGTGTAAAAACTTATTTCAGTAATACAAATGACTGCTTTTTCTTCTCAGGATTCACACAGTGTTTGAAATGTTCAAGATATATGTGGTTTTGTTTTATCTTTTATGTTTTACAGCTGTATAAATACACAATCACTCAGAATTCATATTGTTGCTCTGACTTCCTGTGTGTATTTGTAAGTTGAGGTTTCTATGAGAGGTATTTTGAGTGTTTAAACATTACATGCCCTGACTTCTATGAATGAGTAGTTTTATAGTTTGCTGAAGTTATGATTAACTCCATGAGCCCAATGGAAGTCTTTGTAATGTCTGTCTAGCCAACATATGTGTTAAATATACTTTGAAAGAGTTAGCCATCTCATCAATAATTAAAATCAATAACCTTTTGAGAGAGCCCTCTCAGGCTAAGGAGGCTAAGCCTTAGTCAAAAGTCTGGTTTGAAATAGTTACACAAAGTCTTGCTGATTAGCAGCCTTTTAGTGCTTGATTTTGTGATAACATGTTGTTCAATCGATTGAACAACAATCGTTCAATTGTTTGAACAACATATATCGAAAAATAAAAAATAAAATGCAAGAGTGTTGTTCAATCGATTGAACAACACTCGTTCAATCATTTGAACAACAAATATAAAAAATAAAATGAAAAAGTGTTGTTCAATCGATTGAACGACAATCATTCAATAATTTGAACAGCAAATCAAAAATGAAAAAGTGTTGTTCAATTGATTGAACAATAATTGTTCAATTGTTTGAACAACAAATATCAAAAATAAAATGCAAAAGTTTTGTTCAATCGATTGAACATCAATCGTTCAATTGTTTGACAAATCAAAAATGCAAAAGTGTTGTTCAACTGATTGAATGGAAATTGTTCAATCATTTGAACAACAAAAATCGAAAAAAGAAAAAAAACATGATATTATTGTTCAATCGATTGAACATCAATCATTCAATCATTTGAACAACAAATAAAAAATGCACAAATGTTGTTCAATTGATTGAACAACAATCATTCAATCATTTGAACAAAAAAATCAAAACGCAGAAGTGTTGTTCAATCAATTGAACAAAATTCGTTTAATCGTTTGGACAACAAAATTGAAAAAAGAAAAACCGCGAAAGTGTTGTTCAATCGATTGAACAACAATTGTTCACTCATTTAAACAAATCAAAACACAAAAGTGTTGTTCAATCAATTGAACAACAATCATTCAATCATTTGAACAGGAATTCAAAAATGCGTAAGTGTTGTTCGATCAATTAAACAGCAATCGTTCAGTCGTCTGAACAACAAAAAAAATACCAAAAGTTGTTATTCAACTTATTGAACAACAATTGTTCAATTGATTGAATAACACTTACCAAAAAAAATTATCTCATATTTACATGACGATTCCTACTGAGTTTCAATCAATCAAGAGAACATATGCATTATTTACAATTTAAAGAAAATCACAATTTTATGAAAGAAAAATTGTTGGGTCATTACTCCTTGCAGTTAAGATTTGCATGGAGAAGTCCTCATGTACCTGCTCGTAGAAAGACTCCTTGGTGAATGGTTTGTGGTAGAGAGGCACCCGATGCCCATTCACCTTGAAAGAATGGCCAACCATGTCAATGGTAGTCAAAGTAAGAGTACCATTTTTACGTACTTCTTGAATTTCATAAGGGCCGAGCCATATTGTTTGCAACTTGCCCGGAAAATCTTAGAATCTAGAGTCATAGAGGAGTGCCGAATCCCATTTTTGAAACACCTTCTTTTTTATAAGGCTATCGTGCCACTTTTCCCTTTGCTACTGAATAATTGCAATTTGTTGCAGAGCAAGTAGTCGAGCCTCGTCTAGTTCATTGATTTGTTGAAGCCACTTGGTTTGGGCTTCTGTTAAATCCAGTCCCACTTCTTGAGCCATTCTTAGAGTCTTTATTTCGAATTCAATCAGAGAAATAGGTTATTTTCCGAACATGAGTTGGTATGGAGAGTATCCAGTAGTATTCCTCCAAGTCATGTGAGAGGCCCACATTGCCTCTAGCAGTCTAGTAGCCTAGTCTCGCTGATGTGTTGAGATTGTCTTGGTTAGAATTGCTTCGATGACCTTATTGGTGCTTTTGACCTACCCAATCGACTACGAGTGATACGGGGAGGTGATCCTATGTGTAATGTGATGATTTCTTAGAGTGGCTATAATCTTGTGTCCTACAAATTTCCCTCCCCCATCTATTATCACTTCCCGCGGTAAACCATACCGCATGAATAGCCCAAAGTGGAAGCTAATCACGAGTTCCTCTATAGCTCTTGGTAAATCTATTGTTTCCACCCATTTCCTCATATAATTTGTTGCAACCAGTATGTAGGCTTTCTAATTCAATGGCAGATGGAATGGGTCAACAAAGTCCAAAACCCATCATTCGAAGGTTTCTATGACTAGTTTGGGTTGCAGCACGATTTCAACAGATTAGTCGAGCCGACCCATCCTTTGGTAGCTATCACAAGCCTGAACATATTCCTTAGCATATTTAAAAGTGTGGACCAATAATAGCCTATTTGTAGTACCTTATGCCATGTCCTTCGATCTACCAAGTGTCCCCCATAGGGCTCATCATGGCAAGCCTTCTGAATGTCATAAATCTCATCCTCACGAATGCATCTGTGTATACACATATCAGACCCTGTGTGAAAAAGATACACGACGCTGAACAATCTGTTTCCTTTCCCTTGGTGTCAAATGCCTGGGCATCTTCCCCACTGCCAAATAATTTTCCACATCTATGTACCATGGCATCTTGAATGTTATGACAAACAAATGCTCATTTGGAAATTAGTCATCCACTACCAGTGGATCATTTATCTTCAAAACTTGGGATAGAAAATCAACAACTAGGTTTTCCTTCCCTAAACGATCTTTGATAGTGATTTCAAACTCTTGCAAGAGTAATAACCAATGAGTCACTTAACCATTTGTGATAGGTTTGTTAGCTAAATACCAAATGGAAGAGTTATCAGTATATAGAAAAACTTGGTAGCCAGTTATATAATGTTTAAATTTGTTTATGGCATAAATGAGAGTTAAGAATTTTTTTCTGTTACTGTATAATTGAGATCTGCAGTAGTAATATTTTTGCTAATATAATATATAGCATATGGTTTTCTTTCCTCCTCCTGGTCGAGGATAGCGCCTATCGCTGCATCTCATGTGTCCATGAATATGTGAAAAGGAAGCTCATAGTTTGGTATTCGTAATATTGGTGTCGTCGAGACTAGTTTCTTTAAACCTGTAAAAGTTGTGTCACATTTTTTAGACCACTTGAAATCAACATTTCCAGTTAAGGCATATAAATGCACAATGATTTGTGAATATTTTTTTAATAAACCTGTGATAATAGCCTTCATATCCCAGGAAGCTATGTACCTCCATCTGAGTACAGGGTGTAGGTAGTAAAATAATTACCTGTATTTTTGTTGGATCTACCTTTATCCCTGCTGCAGATATATAATGTCCCAAGATTACACCTTTGATCATCATCTTGTTACAATTGACATTGCTTAAACATAACTTGGTAGCAATGCATCATTCTAAAAAATATTCTAATGTTTGCAGTGCTTGATCAAAGTCATCCCCATATGGAGTAAATTCATCCATATATACCTCAAATCCTCCATTTATCAGGTTAGAAAAAATGTTGAGTATAGCTATTTGGAACATGGTTGGGGAATTTCATAAGCCAAATGGTAACACTCTGTAAGTGAATGTACACCAAGCACAGGTGAAGGTTGTTTTGTCTTGATCTTCAGGGGCGATTTTAATCTGATTGTCGCCACTAAAGCCATCTAGAAAGGAAAAGAGCTACTTCCTTGCCAAAGTATCAAGGACCTGATCAATAAAGGGAAGAGGGAAGTGATATTTTTGTGTTGCCTTATTCAATTCCCGGTAATCCATACAGATACACCACTTCCCATTTTTCTTGGGGACGACCACCAATGGAGAAACCCATTTACTATCTGAAATAGGATAAATGAAATTCACATTCAGCAGCTTCTGTAACGTGTCTTTCATAATGTCCTTGAGATGTGGATTCAATCTCCATTGAGGTTTCCAGATAGGACAAGCATCCTTTTCAGTATAGATGTGATGTGTACACAACTGTGGGTCTATACCTTTCATGTCAGGATAATCCCAAGCAAAAGCCCATTTATATTCCTGTAGGATCTAAATGATCTTTTGATGGTGATCATTGTCCAGGCTATCATTAATGTTTAAAACTTTTCCTGGTTCAATTTCCATAGACCTGTTGTTATGAACAGTAGCCATCGAGATGTGCTAGGATCTTCCAAGGCATCATTATCTAAAATTGATTTTAGCATTTGACAGTTTACATTACTCACATTAGCTGGCTGATTGATAAAGTTGTTGATAACGTCATCTTCAGTCTGATCTTTGAATTCAAGTGCCTCTGCTACTGTGAGTGGTGAACGGATGCTTTCTTCTAGGTATGTTGGTGGTTGTTTACATATTTTTACAATGGGCAGACTTGGTTTGGTAGGGGGATGTAAAACAAGATTTTTTATGGCATCCCCCTTTGTAATAGTCATGCTGCCCTCACGAAAGCCTATATATGCATCAACTGTCACCAGCCAAGGTTGGCCCAATATCAGAGGGTGCCCATCCAATCGACTCTTCAGGTTTATAACAAAACAATCTACTAGATATTCCCATGAATAAAAAAAAATCGATAATATATTGTAAAGTTCCTTCTGGCCTTACCACCAGACGATCAACAAGTTCTAGTAAGGTGGCGGTTGGTTCCAAGGTTGTAATACCAAGTGTTTGACAAGTTTCTGCTGTTAAAATGTTAATGGTTTCACCCAGATTAACTAGCATATTGGGAAAAGAGTGGCCATATATTTGAACTGTCACTATGAGATTCCCAGGATCTTCATACTTTACCAGAGTTTCCCCTCCCAAGAGTAAATCAGATAAGGTTCCTACAACATGAATGGTGGGTAATGTTTTTTCTTTCCTCATAGACTTCTTTGCACATAGCTCTTTAATTGTTTTAGCATAGACTGGAATGTCCTGGATGGCTTGGAGGAGTGGGATTTTTATACAAAGATTTTTTAGCTCCTCGACAAGATCAAAATTTGGCTAAACAATCAACTTAGGTATCGTTAACCTTTCAGGGAATGGGGGATAAGTGACTATGAGTTCCTCAGGATCTTTATGTTGATCTGTCTCTTCTCCTTGTTTTATTTCAATATCAATTACAAGTGGTAGTATATGTACAGGTGGTGTTTTGAACTCAATTGATGGTTGATCCATGTTTTCCTCAGGGGTGATGATACGTCCTAAACTCAATCTTAGTTCATTACATTCTTTTTGTTCAAACTCATAGTATGAGCTTTTGACAATTTGTACCCGCTGAGCCGGTCTGTTATTGGGATTCGGATTTGGTTGGGTTGGGAGTTGAGGGTGCAGAAGAGGATGAGGATTTTGTTGTAATCGTTAAGGAGCTGACAATGCAGGTTGAGGTTAAGGACTTGTCCCCATAGGAGTATTTGCTATTCCTAAAGGTCGCTACCAATTAGTAGACCAGTTCAGATTTTGAGAAGTGGAGGCAAGCCACAGGGACTAATAGGGATTACCTTGCAGAACAGAAATAAAAGGAGAATTTGGCTAGCCATTACTCAAAAAGGATTGAGTTGGCCATGGTGTCATAGGGAATGGATGAGGTTTCCAATTCGAGTAAGGAAATTGGTCTTGCCATGCTGCCCTAGGGTTCTGTTGCTGATTAAACTGTGAAGAAAGAAAGAAATGGGATGCATCTTGTTGCCAGGGAATCGTCCATTATTATGATGGTATGCTCCACTAGTCTCCCATGATTTTGTATAAATATTTTAGAAAATTGTTGGTTTCCTGAGGATAATCTAATGGTTCACTTTGGTTAAAACTAACCAATGATGATGTCCTCTCATGAAGTAGGCTAATATGTGATCATCAGTAAAAAAAAATTAGATTTGCAATAGTCTTACAGGGAAGGTGAAAACACTCCATGCCATTACACTCCATGTGGTCATGGAAATCACTTTGAAAGTCTATTTCAAAGAACCTTCGATCCATAGTCGTCTTATTTATCCCATACCATCTCCACCATTCATGTAACCAAGCTGGTTGTAACAATAACTGTGTAATGAAGACAGGTCCAAATTTTAATAATGTATAATGTATTTTTTATCTTTCTTCTCTACATAAGAGATCCCACCAGAGAACTTTATAACCCTGGAAATTATAGACAGTGTCAGGAAATACAAGGCTTGGATCCTTTTGTAGCCACATTATTCTGCAAGATGTTCAATATATCTGGTTCTATTCATAGTATAATATGTATGAAATGTTTTGGCTCTATTGCTTCCCTCATTCCATATCAAACTGATATCATGAAAATTTTCCCTTAGTGTTTTGTTTGCAAGATTAGAATACATTTTTGAATTACTATACATCATATCATGTATCCAAGTGCTAGACTTAGAGTAAATCTTTCTTTCTGGTACAAGGTGTTGTAAGTCCCAATGAGGCTATATATTTGCATCCATAACTTTGGTGTTTCTTAATTGCCAAGTGTGTTTCCATTTTTTAGCATAGATTGGCCATGAGATACTATTTGGAACATTTCTAAGTTCTTCTTGCTATGTTTTAGGGTCCCATTCAGTGACAATAACCATTAGATTATTTTCTTTTTTTAGATACTCCCTACTCAAAAAATCGAGTAGACAATTTCTTTCTCCCTTTCTATGCTCGACATGAAAATAAAAATTTGCAAAAAAAGATTTCCATCTAGAAAACTTGGATTATTCGGGTTTTTTCATGTATTTTATTAACACTTTCTTTAAAGTAGAAGCATCAGCCCTGAGAAGAAACCTTTTATGTATGAGGTTGATGTCAAATTTGTCTATACAATTCCATGCAGATTTTACCCCTTTTTCAATTGTCGAATAGTTTTGTTTTGCTTGGTTTCATGTGCCTGAAGAAAACTATATAACTTGTTCTTCTCCTTCTTTAGTTTTCTTGAGATTTCCACCCAATCCAATGTTGTTGGCGTCACTTTCTACAATTTTTGGCAAATCCTCGTTTGCAAGGTAGAGAATAGGTAAAGTTTTTACCTTATTTTTTTTATTTATTTTTTTATTTTTTATGGCATTGGTATGTTTTGAAGTCCAAGGCACTAGATATTTTTTCAATCTTTAATTTAACAATTTTCTGTCATGGGCACATCCTTCATAGAAATTGCTGACGTAGTTCAAACAACCTAGGAATCTCTGCAATTGTTTTTTATCTGTGATCATATATGGAAATTTATCAGCAAATTCAAGTGCATGCTTTTGTAATGTGATTTGGCCATCCTCAATAGTATGTCCTAGGAATTTGATCTTTGTCTGAAACAATTCCATTTTCTTCTTGCTTAGTACGAGCCCACTTCTCTTGACTACCTGTGTAAAAATCTGTACATGTTTGAAATGTTCTTCTACATATTTAGAGAAGATTAACACATCATCAATATATACAATGAGAAAATCAAAGTATGGCTTGAAAGCCTGGTCCATGACCTTTTGAAATTTGGATGGTGCATGTTTCAGGCCAAAGGCCATAACATTCCACTCATGATGTCCAACAAGAATGTTGAAGGGAGTTTTGAATCTATCTTCTTCTTTTACGACAACCTGTCAAAACCGAAATTTCATATCAAATTTGTAGAAACGTTTAGCTCCTGTTATTCAACTTATTAGGCTCCCTTTGTGGGGAATATGATATGTATCAGCTTCTTGTACAAAATTTAGAGTTTTGTAATTTATGACTAATCTTGGAACACCTCTAATCTGTTATGAGTGTTTATTTCCATAGAAGTCATAGCAGTTCCAAGGACTGCTAGATTATGTGATCAATTCTCTTTTTAAGAGATCCGAGATTTCTTTTTGACACAAATTTCTCTTCTTTTTGTTCGTAGGTATGGCTTGGCTGTTGCATGATTTTCCATCGTATTCTTGTTTGAATGACAATGAAACTTTGCGTTGCTTTCTATGCCAGAAAGCATTTGGGTTTTCAAAACAACAATATTTTTCTTATTGCTCTCTGAGTTCTGATATTTTTTTTTGTACTTGTGTGGACTCGAGCTGTTCTTTTATTCTGAGAGAGGATTTGAAGTCTTTTAATTCTCCTGTTTTTCTTTCTGTTATATTAACTTCTTGCATAGTTTGAAACATGGTGGATATTATTGGTGTTGAAATAAAAGGCATTGTGATGGTTTGTAAGAAAACTTTGTTATCAGGGATAGATATAAAATAACCAACTTTTCCATCCTATAATCTGACTGATCCATGTGGTTCAACAACAACAAGGAAAATATTTCCTAAAATACAGTCAATTGGATTATTTCTGACTGTGAACTTCATTTTCATACAATATCTTGAAAAACAAAGATTTGCACTGGAGACTTCATATTGAAAATCCTATGTAGCTACCCTAGTGACTTGCCTATAGGCAGGTGTCCAGTATTTGGCTGGGATCACTTTTTCTATAATAAAAAAATTATATCTGCACCTGAATCTATTAATGTTATGAGACTGAATTTTCCTCCTTGTATATTAACATTTAATAGTACATGGTGTTGCTGATACTAAATGGTCATGATCTTCATATTGCCAAAGCTTTTGCCACTATTTTTCATATCTTCAAAAGCTTGACATTGGGATTTTTTTTCTAGTTCTTGCCATTTTCCCTTTTATATCTGAGAGATTTTTGCTTTCAGCTCAACTATTTCCTTTTTTAAGTGATGAGTCCCATGACTGACTTCTCCTAAAATAAAAGACCTTGGTTTTGTATGTTGTTGGTTTCTTTGAAAAGATTTTGTGTTTTTCTCATAAGAAGCATCAACAAACAATGCTTTAGAAATATTACCTCTTGAAGTATTACCAAGATCTCTATGTCTGATTTGTAAAAACGTTTCTAGAAGTTTTTCTTTCATTTCTCCTTCTGCAAGCATTTTGATGTCGTCTAGAAATTTTCATTCATAATCACCAATAGTGTGTGCCATACATACTTTATCTTTGGTTGGTTCCTTTTCTGTTTCTGTTTTTGAGCTAAAGGGTGAGTCTGTTTCAGAAGGGTTGCAATTGCACTCATCAATATCTGTGCAATTGCAATGTTGGACTTTCACCTATTCTTCACTATGTTCAAACTCAGATAAACTAGAATCATATGATTCTGATGAATTGCAAAAAATTTCTTCATCAAGTGTACTTCTTCCTTGAAGTGGATTCTAGGTTTTCTAGAGGCACATTCTTTTGTATTTTTGCCTCTGTTTGCTCTTGACTCTCTTCCTTGAGTACATTTGTTTGCACTATGTCAAGTCTATCCACATAACCAACAGGTAATCATATTTTTTCTTTAAGACTTAACATGGATATCTTTGGGCTCATAGTAGTGTGTTATGGGCACTATTTTATATGGTCCTTTCTTGTGCCTATTTGGCTTATGAGGATGAATTTTAGCCGACTATTTATGACCTTTCTTCTAGCATTTTCTGTGTTTTATTCTTTGCACAATTGGATCATCAATAATCAATCCATATTTACTGTAGATGGATATGTTGTCAAGTAGTCTTGACATCTTCTGTAAGGAATTATTGACTTTCATGCTGGTGCAAAGTCCTACCAAGGCTTTTGTTATGTTGCATTATATCTCTCCCCATTTATAGTTTTCGAAAGAAGTTTGGAACACTTCTTGTTCCTGAATGTATTCAACAAATTTGGAAGGTAATGCTGCTAAATATACTTGTTTCCACAAGTCATTCTGACTTTCTTTTACTTCATAAACTCTTTGTGTCCAATCTTTGTGGAAATCTTCATATTGGGACATTTTTTTACATTTGAGATTCATCAAGATCATCTCATGTTTATTTGCATTTTCTATTGTTGCTCCACACCAATGTTCTAGGATGATGGGGGTTAATGCCCCAATCATATTATTTTCGGGGTCACCATTTTCATTGTGGATAACATCACCAGTTTCGTCCTTAACAAATTCTGCTTCCATTTTTGCAAGTAATTTAGGGGAAGATTCTACTTCCCACCATCTCTATAGGGTACCTGTAAAGCACTAGATGAGAATTTTGCAAGATTCAATTTCAAATTTTCGTCTCATACACATAAGCTTATATTCAGTATACATATGGTCAATCATTTGTCTGATTTGACCAACACTCAATCCATCAATATTCAAATCTTTATAAGATCCAAACTAAAAGGTATGAGTTTTTGGCATCATTCCCTTTCCACTGAGGCCAGGAGCTAGATATCTAGAGAATTGGCTAGATATAGGTTCATATATAGGCAAATGATGTTGTCCTGAGGATCTTGACTCTTCTTCTTTGGTCATGGTCCCTGTGAAAAGAGAATAGGATGCACTAAAAGATTCTTTGGTGCCAATTTGTTGCTTTGGTTTTTCTTGAGGAAATAGAAATGGAAACCTTTCTACGGGTTTTTTGGCATGATGAATGGGTACATGGTGGCTAAACAACATGGAGGTAGGGATATACTTATATTTGGGAGATATTGCAAGTTTCTCAAATTTTTCATATAGTTTACCCATAATAGTCTAAGTAGATTCAAACTCATAATCTACCTTTCTCTCCATGCTTTCAATTTGTGTTGTTGATTCTCTGACAAAACCTTTTAATAAAGAAACTGAAAAATTGGCATCATTCAAAGTTTTATTCACACTATGTACAACGGCTGATAGTGAGTCAAAACATTCCTTTTGTTTAGAAGTTTTTACCATATTCATCTCTAGCCCCTTAATTGATTTATTTTTCCAGTTTATTTGTTCACTAGCCTTCTGTATCCTTCCATCTATTCCTAGGGTCGAATCAACTTTTAATACTAAAGGAATGGCCTTGGCTGAGTTGTTGGCTTCTCCTAGCATGATTCCCTTGTATGGAGGGAATGTGGTATTTGTTTCTAACTTTCTTCCATCACAGGTTGCCCGGAAATGCTTCTGTGCAAATGAAGTTTCTGCATTTGCCATATGTACTTCTGGTTGTTCCTTTAATTTCTTCCAGACATAAAAGGAAATCCATGAGTTTGTTTCTTCCATATGATTTTTCCATTCAAGAGAAAGAGCATATTTTTTATCAACAGATGTGTTGAGACTAAATTCTTTGGATTCAGGATGTGTATAGAGATCCCAATTTAGCATGTTCTTCATCCAATGTCTATTAATCTTATGTTTGGGACACCCATCCACGAGGGAGAAGAATTTTTACATTTCTGGGATTGATGGCTTTTTACAGTTTGGTGGAATGGGATTTTGAAATCTTGAAGATGGAGTGATACTATCTAGTCTTTCAAGATATCACGGGCCATATTTTGGCATCCCAGATGGTCTCATCTTGCTAAACATTTTAGTGAGATGGGGGTATTAATTCTCTAGAGTGGGTAATTCGCGCATCATTAGGGCAATGTCATCAGGAAATGGAATGTCAGAGCATTCCAGATTTGGACATGAATTTGTAGTAACAGTAGAAGGGACCTCTCCAGTCTTGGGATTATGATTTTTTTGGAGAACAAGATCTTCGAGGGATTGTAAGAAAACTACTATTTGGCAGACAAGACATTTTACTTCGAGAGTGGAAAAATGTAATAACTTAGCGAGTTCAAATAAATCAACATGTGAGAAGCTTACAGATGGAATATTTACAAATGTGGAAGTAGATGGATGGCATGAAATATGATCTGAGTTTATATGGTATTTTATGGCGGAACAGGCTTCTTGTATTCTTTTGCAATCCAAAGTAATCTTCTAGGAAAGCAAAAAGTAGCTTTAGTTGGTCCTTCTTGTATCCAGCCAGTCATGATACTAAAATTCTGACAACTGAGGTAGATCTACTACCCGGTTTTCAAGAAAGCTGAGATCTTCCCATTTGATGGTTTGATGCTAAATTTTTTGATTGTGAGCATCAAGGATTACCAAGGTGCTAGATTTTGACTCTTGACTGGGTGTATGCATAGTGGCTAGATATAATGTGTTGGTGTACCTGAAACGCCCTCTAGTATGAACTATAATGTTTTTCCTTTTTCTTTTCATATCAAAACCACTAGTTTTGATTTGCAATTGGAGGATGCCCTTAATGTGTTCATCATACACATATACTGAGAAATTTGGGTGGAAATCAAACCATACAAGACCATTTGATAAAGGAGCCACCATACCACCAATTAATGAATTATGCATGAGATCTCTGATAGTAGCTGACACATATGCATTAATACCTCTATGGATTAAAGAATTTATGCCCACCTGGATACAACCAAGATGTAGATAAGAAGTACCATGTCTTTGAGCTTCTTCTTGAATATTTTTAGGATCTAAAAGGGAAATGGTTTGAAGGGATTCATCATTTTCTTGGATCTGAGAGACACACTCTTTAACAATGACTCTAGTTATAGCTTTCAAATTAAACATAGATAAATCCCCATAAAATTTTGATGGGGTTATGTAGGGTAGAGCCCATCAGGCTGATGTCTGACTTTCTATTAACTCTATTTTTGCAAAGTTAACCTTTGAAGATGATGCACTATGAAATAGATTTTCCATATCGAAATTATTTTTTTGTGTTTCTTATTTCTGAAGTTATTTGAATGAAACAAATATTCTTCCACATTACATATTATGTTTTTAGAGAGTTTAAAACATAAATACCTATATTAATCTATACATATATTTTGAAGTTTCAGCTCCATTTTTCTACGAGTCATAATCGTACATTATAATTGGAAATTATTAATATATGCATAGATTTTGAAGTTTTAACTCCTACTTTGCATGTCATTCTGTCTTGACAAAATTTACTTGTGATTTGATTAGATTTTCTTTAATCGTTCGCACATAAGAAACTAAAATCAACGATTTTCCATAAGTTTGAATGAAGGATTCCCAAAAAAGAAAATCAAAATGTATAGATATGATGAATAAAGGACAAATCAGCATCAATGCAACTTGCAATACCTCATCACATCATTGATCGATCATATGTCATCACCCTTTTCTTTTTATTTGCCACCCGCGCTCCATATCTTTTGGTCCACTCAAATCTCCATCTTCAATATGAAGAGAAGCATCAGAATCCACCTCTTCCTCCATATCCTGTTTTGCCTCATCTACAACATGCCTCACAAATTCGTTTTACTTTCATCCATACTCTTTCTTTTCTTTAATATCCATAATTTATTATTATATATCTCAATTTTTTATCTCGATTACAAATTATGAAAATATCTTGAAATTCTAATAGTAGCGAGATCAACGAGGAGACTCTAGTGGGAATCGGAGGTAGCCTTGGAAGCATCTTCAAGAAGGCTTCCTGCTCCATTTCTTTTGGATCGATCTCTTTCTTCATCTATGACTACCACCTACACTCGGCTCCTTCAAGCAGAGGAACAGAGCACTAAAAGTACTATTATTTTAGGGAATTACTATACTTGGAGGTCACATTGGGAGGCAACTTACTGACAACCTTGATATAGGCCTAGGCTTTGTATATCTAGTTACCACTCAATTTCAGGGTCGATAGCGGGCTGTTTGCAAAGGTAACATGACAAGGAACAGATTCGTTGGGCCATTTTTCTTTCTCTCCCAAAAAGGAGTGAAGATTAAGGTCAGGTCACACAGTGCCGAGATTTATGTGAAATTATGTGAATCAAAAGTCTTTGAAGAAGATTAGGTTGCTGTAAAAATATCAAATCTCGGGTCATGAGTTCAAGTCATCAAGGCGTTTCAGTTACCAGAGGAATCAGTAACCAGTGGAGGAAGGATGCTAAAGCTGGAATAGAACGGGAAATGACACTGCTGATTATGATAGTCTCGGAACAAATTTGTCTCTGATCAAAATATATGCATGTAAACAGGTGTTGGTTTCTTTGTAAGCATTAACTCTCTCTTCCTCTTGGTTGCTTTTCCATTGCAGGATTGATTCCTTTATATACAAGAATGCTCCATTACCTTCTTCCCCTCCTCTCCATCTCACACTCTAAAGTTATCCACATTATCATCCTTGCTTGCATTGCTTCCTATATACTATTCTGTATCATTCGATTGCATTTCCTTACTCCCCGATGTTGGCCACATGCACATCTGGAGTGACCTTGCCCACCTATTTTTCTCACAATCCCTTCAGAAAGAAATCAATTGCCTCAACACAACCAGCTATAACACCCTCTTTCACTACTGGATAAACTCTTTCATCGTCTTGCGACCATGCAACTCTGTGGGTTTCAAACTCTATGATAGGTGGTGGACATGCTCCAGCTGTTGTTGTTGTTGTTGTTGTGATGGTACAAACCCGACTTAGTCCTACTGACTCTACATTCCTCTCTCTGACCCTTATCTTCATACTATTTTTCACCATTTTTCCTGCAATTTTTTCTAGCTCTCTCGACTATCTCGGAATCCGGCTTGTTTCAAATTTCCCGATCCTGTATCTATCACTCTGCATTGACAAAAATTGGAACCCTCTCTCAATCTTTGGCTGACAGATGTAATCTTTCTTGCTTAGACCTTGGATCACTCCTTCTGACCATTACCATTACTTTATTCTTCTTCTCTTCATTCCATAAACTTACCTCTTTTGGACTTCATATTTGGCGATGACCTTATCTAGATTTCCCACTTGAGCTCCTTTTCTGAGGCCTTGATCTGTGAAATATCTGTCAGTGAGAATTCCTAGAAATTCTCGGTACTGACTTGATTACATTCCACCTATCGTCTGACATCCATATTTATCAGCGATTACATCCTCCAGGTTGTTTTCGCTCTTTCTATGTACCCCATCATTTATGGAACAGGTGGACTCCAACACTTCCACACAGGATGCACTCATCCATGCCATGATGGTGGCCGAATGGGCATATGGTGGTGGGACCACTATCCCAGACATGGGGCTACTGACTCATCCATTATCCCCTCAACCACATTACCTACATGTGCCATCAACGCTACATGATCCCCCACACTTGGTGAAAGAACATTGTGCCCGCCACGCTACCCGAGCCATAAAAACCACTGAACCTGCTCCTAAACTGGCTTTTGGATACGATGTGCTATCTGACAGAGTAATTAGCCTTCAAAAATGAGCACTGGTAAGGAAATGTCACTTCGCCGAAATGGAAGATTCAGACATGAGGGCTTGGCTACATTCAAAATGGCATATTCTACTAGACTACATGTCGACAGTAGTTAGCTTGCTAAATGGATGGTACAGTTTCCACTTCTTATGCCAAGAGGACCTCGAGAAGATTAAGTCTATTCCATGGGTTAACAGCCGCATTTTTCTTGCATTATACACTTGGTATATCGGCTTTAACCCATAAAGAGATACTCCATAGAACAATCTTATATGGGTTAAATTTCTGGGACTCCCATTGAATTTTCGTCACCGAGGGGTTTTTAGGAAATTGGGGATGCCATTGGAAAATTCATATATGTGGATCCCCGTTGCCTGGAGGCACCAGACAAGCATGTAGCATGGATCGTTATTGGAAAAAAACTACCGGGGCAGCTTTCCAAATCATATTACTATTTACTGGAACAATTCAAATCTTATTCAGTGTCTTGACTACTAGGGTGTTCCCTTTTGATGCCTAAATTTCCATCATACTAGACACCTATTGGCACACTGTCCTCGTCAATGGAGCTCTAGACCTTCGACTACACAAAGGCCTCGACAAGTAAAATAGCATCGGGATATATTTCAGGATGCAGACAGTTCATCATATGGCATATCCAAGACTCCTTCTCGTGCCAATGGCACTCCACCTCACTCAGGTGTTCCTCTGCATCACCCACCTAGAATTCCTTCTCATTATTCTATGGAACACCCCCTGCAGTTTTCTCACATTCTTATATCTTCCACCTCACCCTCTGATGGCTTAGAACCCCCAATTGACACCTTTTCTTTTGAGCATTCTAAACCTAATCAAGACTTCCCATCCCTGCCACCTAATGCTCCATCACAACCTACTCACAGTGAACCCCTATCAGCCACACACATCTTCTACACCTAAGCAAAGCCCCCCCCCCAACGTGCTACTCCCCCTATTCCAACTACTGATCTGCCTATTACATCCACACCTAGTACCCCACACTCTCCAATAGAATCTCCCACAAACTCAATCGATAGCAACCTTTATTTCCTTTTTCAGAGGAAAACCTTGGACCTTTGGTCCCTCACCATCCATAAACCATCGGGTCCTCCATCACCTTGCATTAGCCCTACACCCACTAGAAACATTACTAGCAGGAAGAAAAAGCCATGTGATAGCTGACACTTTCGTGGTAATCCATGTAAACCCCCACTTTTTTCCCTATGGACACACACTCCCTTATAGATGTCCCCATCGTTGATACCATACCTATGGCCCTTGGATCACGACTGCGTGCTCTAGGAAATATATGAATTTTATCCTCTCACTAAACATGCGGGGTCTTGGAGCCACCCCCAAATTTATGGCTCTAAAGGAATTATTCACCATAAATGGCCCTTTCATTATACTCTTATAAGAAACAACATATCTTTCTCCCCAAGTGATTGGATATTTTCGCAGAATGTTTCCTGAATAGCACATGGCAGACATTGATTCTAATGGACACTCAAGGGCACTGATTGCTATCTGGGATCCTAATAGGGTCAGACTGTGGGCATTCTCATGTTTTTCCAGCATTCTACTTGCCAAGAGTATACAAGGCTTGTTGGGTTGTATACACGTTCTCAATATCTACACACCATACTGTGACAGGGAGCTTTTTTGGCAGTGGTTGGTTGCGTTGGAGCTGTTGAACCTAACATCCCTCATTCTGGCGGGGGACCTAAATTGTACAGTAGGAGCACACGAAAATTGGGGTCGCTCATGTCATGAGGATGCCATGGATGATTCATTAAAAGCCATTATCATGGACCATAACTTTGTTGACATCTTCCCTTGAAATATCTCTCCTACTTGGGATAATAGCAGGTTGGTGGATTCTTACATTGTGAAGCGGCTTGATAGGTTTCTCTTGCATGATATGCTCATTTATAGACTTGGGTTGGTCACATCTGACATTATCAGCTGCCATATTTATGATCATCATCCTATTATTCTACACTGGCATCAACGAGGTATCAAAAGGGGGCTACCTTTCAAATTTAATAGGATCTGGTTAGAAGACCCATCCTACACTGAATTGGTCAAAAACATATGGCACAATGCGACTTATTTCTCCCCATCTCATATGTGGTCGTTTATGGAAAAACTAAGGACCCTGCAACAGGCGACTAAGAAATGGGAGATTAACAAGAAGAGACATCTGAGAAAAGAACTTGTGGATATTGAACATGAGTTGGAGTCAATCCTCCCACTACTAACTGGGCATTCACTTCCACAGGACATTCGATCCTGCATTCAAATTCTTGAGAAAAGAAGATCTAAAATCTTGCTCCAAAGGGAAACGACTTGGAAGCTGAAAAGTAGAGCCATCTAGCTCACGTAGGGTGACCGCAATACTAAGTTTTTTCATCATTTTGCAAACTGTCATCGACAAAAAAAATCCATCTGGGAGATATATGACTCGGAAGGAACCATTGACCTTTTTCAAATCGGCCTATGGCCACATACCCCCGGACTGCCCTAAGGATTTACTGTGGGGTATTATGCACTACCCAAAAATGTTTTATGAGGAAGTGAATCAAGGTCTTTTTAAATCCGTTACTGCGGAGGAAATACATGATGTCCTTCTCTCTTTTCATGGCGACAAGAGCCTTAGACTAGACAGTTGGATAGTTGAATTATTTCTTCACTTTTTTGATTTGTTTCAATCGAACCTGGTTAGCCTCGTAGAAGAATCCCAAATTTTTGGCACCATCCACCCCCATCTAAACTCCACTTATATCGTCCTCATTCTGAAAAATCCCATCACCCACTCCTTCTCTGACTTCTGACCTATTTCTCTCTATAACCTAGTCTATAAAATCATCTCAAAGTCCATTGCCAACCACTTGAAGCCCATCCTATCGTCATTCATCTCCCCACAACAATTTGGGTTTCTCAAACATCACCAAATCCATGATGTTGTTGCCACGGCTCAGGAATGTTTACATTCCATCCACTCTAAGAAACTCGAGACTGCTATTATGAAGGTGGACCTCAAAAAAGCCTTCAACTTCCTGGACTGGGGTTACCTGAGATTGGTCCTCCATAAAATTGGTATATAGCCCCCTGCCATCGAATGGATCATGGCCTGTGTCACAAACGTTCAGTTTACTGTAATCATCAATGGATATTTGACATCTTATTTCAAGTTAGGCAAGGGCCTTAGACAAGGATGTTCATTATCGCCCCTCTTATTCATACTTGCTTTGGATGGTTTAAGTTTACACATATCAGATGTTGTTGCCACCAGACATTTTCTTCCTCTTAAAATTGGGAGAAATATGCAAATCTCTCACAACTTTTTTGTGGATGACATGCTTATAATGCAGCTCCTAAACAAGTTTGCATGGCTCCACTTATTTCAATTTTTTTATAGATTTGGAAATGCTACTAGTCTCAAAATGAATGAAAGAAAATCACGCATTATACATGCATTGGGGATTTCTCAGACTATTGACTATATTTCTAATCTGTTTGGTATTGCTTCTGAATGTATTTCTGGTGGTTTAAAATACCTTGGTTTTCATTTAAAGCCTTGTAAGTATAGGATCTTGGACTGGCAGTGGTTGGTTGACAGATATTTTTGGAAAAATTTCCTGTTGGAATTCAGATGTCTCTCCATGGGAGGGCATTTCACAATTGTAAAAGCAGTGATAACGCAACTGAGAGTCTACTGGGCACATTCATTCCAGTTGCCTTCATCCATCATTAAGAAGCTTGATGGAATTATTGCACATTTTATCTGGTCTGGCATGAGACAAAAGCAAAAATACAACCTCTTGAAGTTGAATCACATCACTCTGCCAAAGAGGATGGGCAGATGGGGCATCCTTGATTTGTGGCAATTTGGGCATGCTCTCCTCCTAAAATCCATATGGCATGGGATCTTCGGCACTAGCATATGGTGTCAAGTTATTAATAAAAAATACTTGAAAAACATTGATTTCAAAGTATGGATGCGCCTGGGCCGTATTGGACAAACATCTGGCTCTGCCATATGGCATAGTTTCACTAAGATCGGGAATACATTTCTCAAAATGCTTACATGGAGACTTGGCACTAGACATCATATCATTATTGGTTGCGACCACATTTGGGGACTAGTGGATATGGACCCTTTCCCAGATTCCATCATTCAGTGCCTAAATTGTCAAGGTATCTTCTTCTGGCACCAACTCATCACTGCCTGGGTAAATAATTGCCCAGTATGGAAAAAATCATCAGTTTTGAACCTAATGGGCATTGTCGCAGATGACTGGGATAACATCCAAATTCATATGAGGCTATCATGTATCTACCATGAAGAGGAACGTGACACGATTGCCTGGGAAGGTAAAATGACATAAGACAATATTGAGGTCATAGATACTTACAACAGACTCTCCTGCTTGCAAACAAAACATATGGGGGATGGTTGGTTTGCCAAATTTTGGAGTCCTAACATCCCCATTAAAATCTCCAACTTCTCTTGCTTGCATGGAAGAACAAAAATTTGACCTGGGAAAATCTTCAGAAGCGAAATTGGTCTAGCCCTAGATATTGTGTTCTATGCGGGAGAGCTGCAAAAGATAATTTACACCTTTTCATAACATGTTCGGAGGTCTCAATACTCTACCAATATTTGGAAAACAAAATTGCTTTCTCGGTACCACTTTTTGGAGACATTGAAAACTGGTTGATATGGTGGAGCAACCAACATGCTTACGACGCCTCATCCCTGTTATTTTCGTATGAGAGATATGAAGTGGCAAAACAACATAATTTCCAACATCGACAAAGAACTCGGGACAAAGGTGTTGATGAAAATATTAAACAAGATCGAGGCAGCCTTATAGAGTGTATCCATTCAAAAGCCTTCCCAATCACATACAAACCTTGAGATTAACTATCTGATGGGCTACTTTGATGGGGCAACACATGACCACAAATGTGGATGTGGCTTCATCTTATACATCCATCTAGAGCTATCATACCATGATCATTGGGGGCAAGATTGGGCACTAACACTAAGGTAGAGGTAATGGCACTATGGGGGCTTTTGTGGTTCACCCAATTCTTGGACATACAAACCATTAATATATTTGGAGACTTTAAGGTAGTAATTGACTATGTGGCATAAAAAAGCCACTATCCACAAGTCCTCTCTACAAGGTTGGGCTAAAACAGATCAAGACAATATGACGCTCCCTTAATCAATCTTCCATACAGCACATATGCAGGAATCTCAATATGGAGGTGGACAGATTATCTAAGCTTCAAGTGTGGGAGATGCTAGATGGCTTCCATGTGAATATCAAAATGGAGGGAACCTGGCATGATGCTAGGGAGATTCCATTACCCAGATAACGTCTACTTGGTTTACATGTTGCACCTTTTATCTTTTTTTGAATCTCTATTAAAATGATACAGGTCTATACCAATAGGCTATATGAAGAAAACTATCTAAATCTGTTATAGTTTTTTGAACCTCTGATAGACTGATTTGATTATATAGTATCCATGAATCTACTGGTTCTATATAAATGTAATGTCAAAATTCTACAAATGAATATAATGCTTTTTTCATCTGAAAAAAAATATATATATTTTCACCTAGTTGCTCTCGTTTGTATTCTCAAAATCTAAAATTACAATAAGTTCAGCAATCACGTTCCATGTATAGGCGACACTACTCTACACTAAACCATGCAGATCACTAATCTTTTTCTATTATTATTTAAATGCTCAAATCACTATTAAAAAAAAAAAAAAGAGTCCATTAGTTTATATTAATTATGAATTAAAATATTTAATACATATAACTCTATATATTTAATGACTTCATTTTATATCCATTAGATACCTGAAATATTTGATTCATATCCATTGGTATACAAAATAACGTGAACAAAAATGAGAATACATCTGCTTTTAAAAATTCAAATATATTGCAAAAAATGCACGTTAAAGGTTGTACAGTCACCATCAATCGTCTTGCGTGAATTAAACGATCAGATTTTTATTCAAGTTGCGGTCTATAAGAAACTTTGGAGCTGGCGTGGGATTCATTGTTATTATGCTTCACTCGTTTGGTGCGTCCTGATGTCACATGACGTTGGTGTGATCTCAGAATGCTATAGATGCCGAGTAAGCATGCGTTGCATTTCCTTTATTTCTGTAACATTTCTGGGTTAACTTTATATTCATAGACCATTCTACATGTCAACCATTCTATGAGATATTTTGTTCATTTTTATTATTAATATAAATTTAACAACCATTCATACAATTACCAAAATAGATTTTCTTATATTTTCCCAGTATAACTATTCATCCAATCATCTCGGAATGACCCACTTAAAATATTTTTAAAAACAAATGCAAGTGAAAATGTATTTTCTTCAATTTTAGTTATGTTAATATAACTATTCATCCATCATCCTGGAATGACCCACTTGAATATTTAAAAAAAACAAATGCAAGTGAAAATGTATTTTCTCCAATTTTAGTTATGTTTATAAGTGCACAACAAAAACCCATTTGTATCCTCTTAATATTCTAACATGTTAAAAACATTGAGCCAAGGGGAATAGGGGAGGTTATCGATCATCCAACTATGTAAATTGTACTACATCATTCGACATAGATATTGGATAATCCTAGTGGGTCTTTGAGATAAAGAAGAATATAATTTTCTATTCATCTCTATGTTTTAAGTGTGAGAAAAAAAAAATTGAAGGAATCAACTTATATGAATAATTTTATTAGTCGGACCGAGTTTGAAGAACTAGAGTCGAAAACTTTCTTGGTCCAATTTGTGGCCCTAAATCACATTTTTTGGGGGTGAAAACTTCCCACATGAGTTTTGGACTTTGTGGTGCTATTCTATGTGTAGATATCCTTCAAGGGGTGTAAGAACCATGTCAATCAAAATCTAAATGCAAAATTCATGTCTCACAGAATTTGACCTGTTATAAGTAACTACCATAATTCAATAAGATCCCACCACAGTCCTTGTTACCCATGGAAAGGGTATAGATATGTGTACAATAGGAAAAAGACTCTAGAAAGACCTTAGTTGTAATATGAGTAGAGAGTTGAAGGAGTGAAACTTAATCCCTAGTTGGATATGGAATTGTGTTATAATTGGGCCACCAAGAGGAAAAGGGGTTCCATTCTATTTGAGTGAATTTTGTTTCATAGTATAGTAGTTGAGAGGAGACAAAGAGAGATAAAACTAGATAGGTTTTCTATGTTGTAGTAGCTCATGGGACATAGGTCTCAAGTAACTCCATATAGAGTTCCTTCTCCTTTTTATTTACATCATTTCCATCCTAGACACAATAGCAAAAAGTAGCCTCACCTTCTAGGGTTTTCTCCCAAAATAGTTTCCCAAAGAATATTTTGTGTTCACTACAGTTCGTGTGTGGTTGTGTTCCATTGTTATTTACTTTTTGCATTTTATTTGTTACATGCATAAGCAAGAAACAATAATTAATATTTTTGAAATATAAAGGAATTAATCCTTAATAATATATATTTTAGTTTACTTTAATAGATATGTTGTGACGAACTATCTAGCATATTGTCCATGATAATTTACAAATCAAATCCACATTAAATTTCCAGTATGGCTAATAGTCCACCCCACAATATCACTAGAAACTTGAGAATAAGTAAGAATAATAATCCCTGTTTTCCAATTTGTGTGCTGAGAGAAACATCACTTAGCCCATGACCAAAAAATTGGTTGGGAATTACAATGTATAAAGCCTATGATTTTGCCCTATTACAAGTGGAGTATACTTGTCCCACCCATAGAAGTAAAAAGCTACCAATCAACATGTCTTTGTGAGGGTTATTGGTACCATGGACATTCTAAGAGGTCACTTTCATCAATAACTTACTTTGATCAATAGTATAGTGATGAGCCTCAATATTGCAACAAGAGTGTTGCAACTCCCAAGGCTACCATCTTTAATTATCAATCCGAGGTTCATACAAAATTAAAAGGTGATAGTGCTATATGCATAGTAGGAAAAGCTCCACTCAAGTCAATTTGAAGAAATGGACCATACCAAGGTATATAGAGGCCACTTTATCAATTGAATCTAGATTTTCAAGAAAGGAAATTGCATGAAAGGAAAGTTCTAATCCACTTTGCACAAATGGAAATGTTACTCTATTTGCAAAGATGGAAATGCTATTGGCTCAAATGTAAATGCTATATTATTTGAAATAATCGAAAGGCTAAATTAATTGCATAAATGTAAACATTAATATGTTTGAGGAATGTAAAGGTTGCAAAAAGGAAACCTAGTTTATGAAATGGAAATAATAATGCTTGAAATAAAAAACCTAGCTTAAGAAGCATAGAACAAAGATAGAAAACCTAATCTACCTTGCATAAAGAAAAGAGAATGTAATCAATATTCAATCATTGCATTCCAAAGATAATAGATCTAGTGACAGATTTCATTAGATACTTCACGAGGAAATCAAGAAAATCATCACTTGTGTTATCCAATTCATAAATCTGTTTACTAGCCCTAATTGTTGAAATGTGTTGCAGTGGTAAAAAGAAAAGTCCTAAGTGGTCTTTAGTCTTCCTTAATCATGGTTTCAGATCCTAAGGGAAATTATTCAAGGAAGAATGAAAAACAAAGCTTCAAGGACATATCTAGTCAAGTTTATATAATGCTACAAGATGTTACAAGATTTCTACGAGATTTCTATAGGATGATACACGATTGAATCCTTGAGAATTTTGAGGGTGAAAAAGGAGGTCTTAAGGTGAGTAGAGGCAATGGAGGGTATATTAAGGTTGTATGATGCCCTTTCCAAGCTTAATACCCTTCAAGGTCCCATATTTCTCAAGAATCAATGAACAAGGTGGCCTTCAATAACCTAGAAATATACTCTCGGTGAAAAATTATTTGAGGGAGTTGTTTATGTTAAATAAAGGGAGATGGTGGTGGGATAAAGAGTGTAAATGGAAATTATAACCATGCAAATCAACAGTAGTACCTGCATACCACAGAAAGTTACTCAATCTTGCCAAACTCATAGAGCATATTAACAATGTAAATTCCAGAAAATTGAAATGACAAAGAAAGGATGAATTGAATTTTAATTGAAATCTAAATATTGCATCGAAACAAAAACTATCTTATAGTCTACACTAAACCTACATCCACAAGATTTTATATTTCATGTTGTTAAAGAAATGCGCTAAACCAATCACTAAGCTGCAGAAGACAGAGATGCTGAAAAACTAATCCAAGGCCTAACTACTGCAAAGAAAAGTGACTATATTTTTTTGTCTTGAAAACACAACATCCTCAGCCACACTTTTCACAAGAGATGTGGTCAAGGGACCCGCACCAGAAAATTTTCATAAACAAATGTTGTTAAAGAAGGGAATAAAATGTTGCGAGGAAAGAAAATGCATAAGTGAAATACACATGAGAGAGACTAGAGCCTCTAGGTTGGGCCCTAACTCAAGGGGACTCAACCCTCTAAAACAAGCTCACATGTAAGATATTAGAAGATTTCTCATTAACATCAAATATTTCTCTAGTACATGACAAAGGAATGGAAGTAACAAACTCGAGCTTCTAGCCCTTCTTAGTCTCTACCTACTAAAAAAAAATTGAATCCTATTAAGCCCTTGGGCTTCCTTATTTATACAAAAATGACTGAGAAGCAACTTTCTTCGAAAGAGGGTTGCTTCCCTCCAAAAATACCTAGAAAGTTGCATGCTTGAGATCCTCACAATCCTTGAGTGCATCAACTGTTAGATGATCTTCTAATTGTGGGTGATTAAATTCAGGGAGTAAGTCGAGTTGTAGGTGTTTAAATGTTGGGAACAAGCCTCCTAAATCTTCTCCAGTTGCCTCCAATGTACCTCTGCATAGTAAACACACTCAAATGATATCTTCTTTTGCACATTAATCACATCAAGACATGAGATATGTGTTATGAAACTAGCTCACAAAAAGATAGAAAAGATAGATCAACGCCTTAGAAATAAGCCTCTTCGAGGAGGCAACCTCCTTTACATTACAAAAATGAAAAATTCTTAGATGCTACATGTTATCGGGAAATCTAGTGTCTATGCAGAGCTGCTAGTCCCACTAAGAATGGTAGCTATCTTAGAAACAAACAAACTAAAACTACTTTCGCTTTCCTTTATGAGAAGTAGATAAGAGGGGAACAAAGGACACCAACCTCAGTCTTGCACTTGGTTCCTCTCCCTTCTGAAAGATCCTTGCCACTTTTCCTTCATCTACCCAGCTTCAAAGAGCACCTGTGGAATTAAAGCAGCATAATACTATCAAAGAACAGAGATCTACAATCATAAACAGTATAGGACCAGATATATATGGACCACACAAATGCATATATCATCAAACATATAAGAATGTGGAGGAAAAATTGAATAGCTTTATTAATATCAAGAATAGAAAAGAGGATTACAACCAATTGTTCTGACCCAGCATCATCCTCCCAACATGAAAGCCCTTCTTCACCTCATGAAAAGCTGAGATCACCCAACACTATGATATTCCACCAAGAAACCAACAACACTTCCTTACAAGATACAAAATTCCAGCCTCTGGATCTCTGTGATGAGGGATCCATATATAGATGATTGTAGGGGGGTGAGCCAGCCTTTTGTATTTTTATTAGTGTCCTCTCTCTGATAGTTCTTGATTCCACTTGGAGATTGATGATCTCTTACTCATCCCTGGGCAAATTCAGACAGGCAAGTGTCACAGGAGAAGTTTCTGGAAGATTCCATGACGATCCACCTTGCAAACTGTCTATGACATTTGTCTACTCTTGCCCATCACACCCTACAGAAGGGCTTTCCAATATGCATCGCACCCTTTACACTGAGCAGGTGAGATGCATCGCACCCTCTACACTGGGCAGTCTGTATGGTCTAGCTTTGACCAGTTCTGAGCAGTTTTCTGTGGAGAACTTCTGGGAGATGATGTAATCAGCTGACCTTGTTCCTTTAGGGTGTGAAGCAACACTTTTAGGGACTTGGGAGCCCTTGGTTTATGGACATGTATGATTGGGGTTGCAGTGCCCAAAAATGTCTATATCAGTTGCCCTTAAAGCATGAGGTCATTAATCTTTTGATGTTGGGTGAAATGTTTTATCATGAGGATCCAAAGTTTTTTCGAACTGGAAGGCGACCTGTAATAAGATAAAATAAAACATATTATCTTCATAATATTTTTCATGATCTAGCTGAGGCGGGCATTCCCATGCTCAGCTTTATAAATTCATTTTCATGTACATAAGACAAACAACCGTCTGTGTGGCAGACTAATGATTCTGATAGAGCCATCATCCTTTGATTCGGATGATCATCTGTGTAGCAATGATGTACATTTGATGTCTTTATTTTCCTGAATATATCGCAGCCCGGATGGATGAAACTAGATCCGGGGTCTTCAAACTCGTCCAATCTTCACTCGGAGTATAAGTCGATCCATGTGAAAGATGTTCTGGAGTCGAACATGGAAAGACATCGCCTGATTACCAGCCAATGATGCAAGCTGTTAACAAGTGCGAGAGGAATCACCGATAATGATGATGACCCTCAAGGTACTACAGTACAATTCGCGTGGTGTGAAAAAGGGACTTGGCGTCGAACACCATGCAAAGTCTTTCGGTCGAAGGCCATTGATGTAAACCTGTCGCCGGAAGTGAGAAATTTTCCATTGAGGCATGCAAGCTTCAAAGTACTGGAAGGGTTGTTCGTAAGTCGACTTCTTGGATAATCAGCTGATGTCGACAAGAAGTGGCCCATCGTAGGAAGGCCTTAATGAATCCCACATCTATGACACGGAACGGAGTAAATGATTTTTGGTGGTGAAAACGATTTGATGATACAAGGTTCAGGGTGGCGATCATGAAAGAATGGAGCGTGAATGTATTGCAGCGGATGAGACACAGGTGAATTCTCTGAGCGACTTCTCTTGAACATACTGGTGAAACTGACATGGATTGGTAGTGTTAACCCCAAATATGGATGGTGTGATGGACCAATGGTGATATGACCGGTGAACGAAATAACCCAACCCAACTCGGACATGGAGTGAAAGTGTCATGTTCAAGAGCGACTTGCTACCAATAAAGTTTCTTCAAGTTTTCTTCCCAATTTTTCCCCAATCATTGCTAGCCAGTACCTCTTTATTTTTCTCAAGCTTGAGGAGGATAACATATGCTTGTTCTATAATTTTCCCTTCGGGCAAACCCGTCGCTATGTTTTAACGAGCCTAGCGACAGTGAAACTCGTTCTTGTCTATATGGACAAGTTTGTCACTATTGGTTTTAACGAGTTTAACGATAAAGATAACTCGGTCCTTTTCAATTTTAGAGAGTCTGAAAGGGACGTAAAGGAAACTCCAATAATCCTTTTTCGTCATATAATCCCTTAAGTCCGAAAAAGTATAAAATAATATGAAAGGGATGAATCTTCTATAATTTTAACGAGCCGAACAAAACAAGCGCTCGATCTTTTTTTGTAATAATCCCTCAGGTCCAAAAATATTAAAATCTAGAGGAGGGATAGCACTCCCGGTAGCTTTAACGAGCTGGAGAGGCCAAATGCTCGGCAATCTTTTCATATTTTACGAGTCAGACGAAAAGAGCTTAAAGGAGACTCGTTTTTTGAGGAACGAGTGATAATTTCAAGTAGTAGCGGATTCTAGGTAACGTTTGGAATTTTCCAATCACGACAGCGTCACAAGGATGGCTAACAAGATCACTCTTTGCAGTTGTTCCTCAATAATCAAATCGAGGTGAATGATCGACTAAAACGGAGTGGAGGTGATGATGAGAACACGACCAGGGCTGAAAAGCTGATGATAATGCATTCACAATGGTTATTTACTGAAAATTGGTTCATTTTTTAATGAGCTTAAACTCTAGGGGAAACATTTGCTCATTGCTTAAGTTTAATTTTTAATGAGCTTGAACTTCACATAAAAACTGCTTGTGCCAGTCGTATAATAAGGATGTCTCATCGATAGGTTCAATTTTTAGGGAGCTTGCACCATTTGAAACTTTGCTCCGGATCCTTTCATTATGCAAGCTAGGAACGACCAATCCTATGAGTTTAAAGGGTTGAGAAACTACAAACTAAGAAAATAAATGGTCGCTCTTTACTTTCAGGCAAAAAGGTTTGCATGCCCCAAGGCATAGCGAAGTAGAGTTTCCAGGTTACCATATGAAAGCTCTCGTATTTGCAAGATTGCTTCATCCGCATTGTAGACAAAACACTTCCTTGGCAATGTCTACCGAAATAGACAAAGGTGAGTGGCACGGTCGCCTCCACTCACATAAATTTGACGAGGGAATCTTATTCCAATCTAATCCCATTTTCCTAAACGGACGGGTGTGTCAGACTAGTCATATATCCTCTGTAGATACCTACCTTATACCCAAGGTTTTCCTGCCGAAAGAGACTAGGGTGCATGCCCCCTGGGTTTCAGTCATGTCCTCCTGAATTACTCGCGCTCTTCAGGTGGACAGACTGGAAATTGATGAGACATTCCTGGCATGAAAAGACCATTTAGGTATGGCATTTGACTATTAGCTATGTGTGAGCTGTGGAACGAAAGCTGGTCTACGAGCTAGACCACTCGGCCTTCATGCGGAAAACACATTACTCTAAAGAGTGAGGAGACAATGGCCCCCATGCTATAAATATAGTCACGCCCAAGGAGTAGATTATAATCTAGAGGTCCTTGGACTACCATTACGTTCATATAAATGGTTTTCCTTCTCAACGTTATGGGCACATTGGGAAGGATCCCTAATGGTCGACTGGTTCCTTTGTCAAAGCCTGTCAGATTTCTCATCTCAGGTAGAAGCGATGGCGAACCAAGCGCTTCCCAAACAGTTGAGGAAAGGATACTCACAGAAACCCCTTCATCTATGATGGTACCAACCATGCTCATTTTGTAATCTTGTACAATGATTCAGAATGGTACATTAGCTGGTAAATGGGGTCTGCCTAGTAGATTCCAATCGAAGGAAATGACTAGGTTGCTTGGAGGTGGGACCGAATAGACGGCCGGATATGACTCTGACGAACTTCCTTCCTGCGGTAAAGGAATGGGTAGATTGCCCCCATATTCATCAGAGTCTGTGTTTACGAAAAAAATTTGAACGGTGTCATTCTCATTCTCTTCAGTGATTATATCATCTAAAGATGGACCTTCCGAAGACAAGACCGGGTCAACTGCCGCCTCAACCTTTTGACTTTCATTTGGTATGGATTGAGTGGGCTTATCTTCAATGATAGATGCTTCAACCGACCACAATGGCGTGTCAGTCGGATTTTCAACTAGCGATGGACTCGGCAAGAGTTTCTTGTATCCAGGAGGAAGCCGTAGCGGTGAAGCAGGACGGTTATCCAAGACTCTTTTAGCTTCATCTAGGAAGGGACAACGGTGGATGACGTGATCACCTTCACATAGTTTACAAGGAAATTTACATTTCTTTTTCTGTCCAAATGCTCCGCTTTCACTAGTTGATGGTGTACTTTCAACATGATCTTCAGAGGTTGATGACACCAGATTGTGCAAACGAGGAGACCAATCCGTTAAGATCCGAGGGATGTAAGGACAATCTCGATGATAGCAGTCTCCTTTGCAAATGACACATGGAGATTTAGGCTTGGATGGTGCAGTGTGCAGATTTTCACTAGACGATGCCCAGTTACCCCTTTTGGCCTTTGGCTCCTTCTTCTTCTTCTCTTTCTTCTCCTTCCCCTTCTTCTCCTTCTTTGTTACTTGATTTTTGGCTTTACCAGCTTCATCAAGTGAAGAGGAAGGAGGAGAGGGAGAATCGGATGAAGTAGAAGGTTGGTGGGTAACTTTAGTATCATCCAGTTGCTGACTCGATTGTTCAGGAATCACGGTGTTCTGAACGACGGAGGTCAAGAAGAGCCATATTGGCAAGCCAATTGTCAATCCTGCAAGTGACAATGTGGCCATATGAGGTGCACCAACATCTCCCCAAGAGGAGAAAGGACTAGGATTTCCTCCAAGGGGAAATCCTTGCTTGGTGGACTCCATTTTTCTCAACCTAAGACCAATGCGGGAATGGTGATATTATTCCGATTAAAATAAGTTTTAGACGCTTTGACACAACTTGTTTTTTCAATTTTTAAGAGTCGAGAAAAAACAAAAGATGACTCTCGTCGCCTTCGATTTTTAATGAGCCTGAAGTGACAAGTGCTCAGATGGAATTTTTTTTTTAAGGAGTCTGAAAAGGAACAAAAGAGACTACTCTGGAAATCTAGACAGAGGGATTACCAAACCAATCGCAAAACTGCAGAATACTTTTTACGGTACGACAGTCAATCTTCCCGAATGCTGTGTTCAGTGCATTGCGATCAATAGGGCAGCAGACACAGCTTCCTATGGATAAAGGATATAGCCTATTGTGGTCTCCCAATATATACTCGATGGTACGTGGGAGCACAAGTCCGTACTGGCACTTGTCCTCTCAAAGAGGAGGAATCGCCCAACCAACAATGAAAGCGACAGTTACCAGGCTTTACGACAACAGAATACGTCTCTAGCCTAGACTTCTAGATGTTGTGCGTTAGGTTACAAAGCATTTTTATGTTCATTAAATTTATTTTGCATTTGATCTTTCTTAAAAAAATTTCCTTTCAGGTTCACCGCGTGATGTAGATATACAATTCCTGAAATGCAATCTAAGATGATAAACAATCGTTTAATCTTCTTTTTGCAATGAAAATGCTAGCTACTAAAGAAAGAGAGATGATATTCTTTCAACATAGAGCAGAGAGCACACACTAGATGCACTGTCGTAAATCAAACCAACAAGCAGTCTAAATGCAAATGCACATGCATGTATTTGTTTTCAGCTTTCTTAATGTGTGAATGACAAGAATAATGCTAAGTACAAATCTGAATTATCTTTTCAAAGCGACAGTACTAACAAATTTCTCTTCAAAAACGAAAGGAAGATAATGACGACACTTTGCTATTGAATTGAAAACTGCTTTTGACACTTGAAAAACTACTAGTTCAAATCAAATACAAGAGTAAATGTATAATCGACCATTAATAACAATAGAATTCTTTTCTTTGACTGAAAACGACACTGCAACACTTTCAAATCAAAAGACGACAGCTTGATTATGCTACTTCTTTGTAAAAGAGAACTGAAAATGGTGCACAATACATAAAAACATTCACAGTTCTTTGCATAATGGAGGTTGAATGATGGAAAGGAAGGGGGGTTTCCACAATGGTATACTGATCACAGACAGAAAAACTCCTGAATAGAGCTGAAGAGAGTGAAGAAAAACCAAAGTCTGAAGGCAAAATTAGCCTTTTCTGACCATCGCACCTGTTACACAGGGAAACCAGTATGCATCCCACCTACTACACATGGGAGGTGCAATGCATACAAACTTCCTTGAAGAGATGGTGCGATGGTACCAGTGCAAGACTTTTACTTGGTCTTTGGTCATAGTTTGCAGCTCAGTTCAGGGATTTAGGCCGAGCAAGTGATGTTCAGTAAATATAAATCATAGGAGTTGATCTAATGAGGTTACTAGAGCCACCACTAGGGAAATTAGGATGTTTTCAAATCGATTGTTCAGTTTATAAACAAAACCTGGAGATAGACTGAAGCATCATTGATCTACTTTTCACTTGCATAGCAAATGCAGTTCGAAGGCTAGCTGGCTTAACTTCAGGCTCTGTCTGTAAGTTTATAAAACAAACAAATATAGACAAGCAAACAATCTATTCACTCCCCAACGGAGTCGCCATTTTGTTATCGGGAAATCTAGTGTCTATGCAGAGCTGCTAGTCCCACTAAGACTGGTATCTATCTTAGAAACAAACTAACTAAAACTACTTTCGCTTTCCTTTATGAGAAGTAGATAAGAGGGGAACAAAGGACACCAACCTCAGTCTTGCGCTTGGTTCCTCTCCCTTCTGACAGATCCTTGCCACTTTTCCTTCATCTACCTAGCTTCAAAGAGCACCTGTGGAATCAAAGCAGCATAATACTATCGAAGAACAGAGATCTACAATCATAAACAATATAGGACTAGATATATATTGACCACACAAATGCATATATCTTCAAACATACAAGAATGTGGAGGAAAACTTGAATACCTTTATTAATATCAAGAATAGCAAAGAGGATTACAACAAATTTTTCTGACCCAGCGTCATCCTCCCAGCATGAAATCCCTTCTTCACCTCATTAAAAGCTTAGATCACCTAACACTATGATATTACACCAAGAAACCAACAGCACTTCCTTACAAGATACAAAATTCCAGCCTCTGGATCTTTGTGATGAGGGATCCATATATAGATGATTGTAGGTGGGTGAGTCAGCTTCTGGGATTTTGATTAGTGTCCTCTCTCTGATAGTTCTTGATTCCACTTGGAGATTGATGATCTCTTACTCATCCCTGGGAAAATTCAGAGAGGCAAGTGTCACAGGAGAAGTTTCTAGAAGATTCCATGATGATCCACCTTGCAAACTATCTCTGCCATTTGTCTACTCTTGCCCATTGTACCTTACAGAAGGGCTTTCCAGTATGCATCACACCCTTTACACTGAGCAGGTGAGATGCATCACACCCTCTGCACTGGGCAGTCTATATGGTCCAGCTTTGACAAGTTCTGAGTAGTTTTCTGTGGAGAACTTCTGGGAGATGATGTAATCAACTAACCTTGTTCCTTTAGGGTGTGAAGCAACACTTTTAGGGACTTAGGAGCCCTTGGTTTATGGACATGTATGATTGGGGTTGTAATGCCCAAAAATGTCTATAACACTACAAATGACTAAACCTCCCTTCTATATATAGGAGTCTAAGGGGTCACAATATAATCAAGCCGATATAACAGTAATAACATAAGGGCACAAAAATAACAATAGTGGGTTTCTATGGCGCATACTAATAACAATATGGGGACAATAGGGGCACAATAATGATAATAAAGGATACAATGACAATAGTAATGGGGGAATCACTAGTACTATAGGGGCCTAACATGCCGCTCTCCTTCCGAAAAGTGTTGTCCTCAATGCTTGAGTAGTTCTGGATTCTTCTATATAAAATTCTCATCCTCCCATATGGAATCTTCAGCGGATAAGTTCTTCCACTTGATGAGATACTCCGAAATTGATCGATTTCGTAGCTGTCAAGTTCTTGTTTTTGTGACTGCTTCTGGTTCCAATATATTTTTTCCTTCCTCGTCAAGTTCTGGAAATACTATTTGAACTGGAATCTTGTCGCCTATAACCTTCTTTAAACATGAAACATGGAAAACTAGGTGCACTCGAGAAGCTGCAAGAAGCTCCAATTTGTATGCCATAGTACCAATCTTTTGCAATACCTTGTACGGACCATAATACTTTGGTGATAATTTATTATCCTTATCAGCTTGCTTGAGGGACATTTGTTTACATGGTTGTAGCCGTAGAAATACCTTGTCACCTACATCAAAAAAATTTCACTGCGATGTTGATCTGCCTATTGTTTCATTCTATTATGTGCCAACGTGAGGTTATCCTTTAAGAGTTGGAGAGCTTGTTTTTGATGATCAATGTGATGTTCCACTGCTTGAACCCTAGAATCTTCTCTTAAATATGATGTGATGGATGGTGGATGATATCCATAAAGTGCCATAAATGGGGTCATTTTTGTTGCAGTATGGAAGGAAGTGTTATACCACCATTCAGCCAGAGGCAACCATTTGACCCATTGTGTTTGTTTATCCTTACAAACACAAGTTTACTATCTTAGTTTTCCCATCAAATTGAGGATGATAAGATGAGCTATGAGCTAACTGAGTACTGAGACAAGAAAATAATTCTGTCCAAAAATTTCCAGTGAAAATGGGATCTTTGTCACTTACAATAATCTTTGGGTTTCCATGTAGCTTTTGAATTGCTTCCATAAATGCAATAGAAATTGTATTGGATTTAAATGGATGTGATAATGCACAAAAGTGTGCATACTTGGTAAGTCTATCAACTACCACCATGATGACACTCTTTCCTTCGGACTTGGGTAAACCTATGATAAAATACATTGAAACCTCCTCCCAACGTTGACTTAGAATGGATAAAGGTTGTAATAGACCCGGAGTCTTAATTGTTTAAACTTTATTTTGGTGGCAAACCAAACATTCCGCCACAAACTTTTGGATATCTGATTTAAGGCCATCCAAAAAAATTCCTTCTTAACCCTGTGGTAAGTTTTTAAAAATCCTGAGTGCCCTCCTAAGGGAGAAGTGTGCAATTCCATAAGAATCTTTTGTTTGAGTTAGGAATTCTTACATAGGTATAAGCGATCTTTGTACCATAACGAATCATTTTTCCAGCTAAATGTCAGATGTACTGGGATCTTCTTGTATCTTTCAAATGAGTGCCCACACTTCTTCGTCATTCTTCCATTCCTCCCTTGGTTCATTTATCCAATCTGGTTGGATAATAGAAATGGCACACAACAATGCTTCCATATCCTCATCCTTTCTTGAGAGTGCGTATGCCACAACATTTTTCTTCCTTTTTTTGTAGATGATTTCAACGTCATAACCCAACATATTTGTGACCCATTTTTGTTTCTCTTTAGAAGATAATCTCTGTTCTAAAAATTATTTAAGACTATCATGATCCGTTTTTACCTTGAAGTGTCTTCCCATTAAGTAGGGTCGCCATTTCTTAAGTGCATGTAGTATTGCCAACATTTCCTTCTCATAAATAGCTTTGTGTAAATACTTTCCCTTGATTGGACGACTTTCGAAAGCAATGGTTCTTTCATCTTACATTAAAACAACACTAATTTCATTTCCTAAAGCATCACATTCCACAATAAAGGTTTTTGTGAAGTCCGGCATAGCTAAGACTGGTGCTTGGCACACTGTCTCTTTAAGATGTTCAAAGGCCTTTGTTGCTTCTGGAGTCCATGAAAATGCATCTTTCTTCAATAATGTGGTTAGAGGTGCTATTATCCTCCCATAATTGTTAACAAACTTGCGATAATACCTTGTCAACCCAAGAAATCCTCGCACATGCTTTATGGATGTGGGGATTTTCCATTCCCTAATGGATTTCATTTTGATAGGGTCTACCTTAACAGCTTAATGAGATACAATATGACTTAGATATTCCACATCTTGTACTCCAAAGAAACATTTGGAGATTTTTGCATATAATTGTTTCTCCTTCAATAGTTTGAGCACCCTATCAACATGTTCAACATGATCCTTCTAAGACTTGTTGTAGATTAGTATATCATCAAAAAATACTAACACAAATTTTCTAAGGAATGGTTTTAAAATGGAATTCATTGAACCTTGAAATGTAGAAGGTGCATTGGTAAGGCCAAAAGGCATGACCAAAAATTCATAATGACCCTCATGAGTTCTAAATGTTTTTTTCAGAATGTCTTCAGTCTTCATTTTGATTTGATGATATCCTGAATGAAGATCCAAATTGGTGAAGTAAATTGATCCATGCAATTCATCAAATAATTCATCAATGACAGGAATGGGAAATTTATCTTTAATAGTGAGCTTGTTGAGCTCCCTATAATCCGAACACATGCGCCATGATCCATCCTTCTTGTGCACCAATACCACTGGAGCAAAGAAAGAACTTTGACTAGGTTGAATTCTACCAACCTCTAGCATTTCTACAACCATATGTTCAATTTCACTCTTTTGGGCATAGGGATATCTATATGGCTTGATGTTTGGAGGAGCACTTCCTGGAATCAAATGAATAGCATGATCATGATCATGAATAAGTGGGAGACCTTTGGGAGTCTCAAATACCTTGGAATCATTGTCCGAGACTTTTTGGAGATCTGTAGAAATAAACGATTTCGATGTGGGAACCTCTAATGAACATAATTGTGCAATTACACTTCGTTGTTCTTTCTTTAGAAGCTTTATCATACCATTAGATCTTATTATCTTTACCAGTTTCCCTGCAATGCCACTTAATTCAACTTCCTTTCCTTTTGTGGAAAATTTCATGAAAAGTTCTTGAAAATTAAAAGCTATTGTACCCAAGGGTTGTAGCCATTGGAATCCTAGTACAACATCAGCACCACCCATTGGAATGGAAAGCATTGGGCTATTCAATACATATTCTCCCATGGATAGCTTGATATTATGGCACTTTCCAGAGCAATTTATGGTTCCTCCACTTACAACCATCACTTGACACTCTGGTGCTAGATATAGGAAGCAATTCAATTCCTTTTCTATCTTACAATGAATAAACTTATGGATACTTCCCATATCAATCAACACTATTACCTTTTTCTTCTTGATATGTCCTTCTATCTTGATAGTTTGAGGAGTGGTAATTCCAGCCAATGCATTACAAGATATGTTCGGATTGATTTCTTCTTTATCTAGGGTTTGTTCCTGGAGTATATCCTCTTCTTTTGACATTTCTTGTTCCTTTTCTTCCTCCTCTTCACAATCTATGTAGAATAATTTCTTCTCAGCACACTTATGACCTTTAGTGTATTTACTTTCACAATTATAACAAAGCCCTTTTGCTCTTTTTTCTTCCAATTGTTGTGGTGTCAACCTTGTAGGCTATGGAAGGCTAGGGGCAACAATACTTCCATCTTTATAGTTGTGAGTGTTAGACTTCCTAGTTTCGATAATTTTTCTTTCCATTTTTCTTGCTAACCTAAATGCCTTCTCCAATGAATCAGGTTCCCAAAGGCGAACCTCATGTTGGATATTATCCTTTAAAGTCCCTATGAATACATCAATCCTATGCTCCTCTGGAATATCTTTTACCCTTATGTTAAATTTTTGGAGCTCCTCAATGTGCTCCATCATTGAACCCTTTTGTTCAAGATTTATCAATTGGCTCAAAAAGGTGTTTCTTTTTGTATCCTCATAATGTGCTATCATTTCTTCCGTAAAAATTGCCTAAGTGACAATTTGTTTACGAGAGCAAAGCCATCAATACCATGCAAACTAATTTGGTTCCAAATATAAAGTTGCAATACATACCGTTTGTGTGTTTTGCACATTATGGAGATCGAAAAAATTCTCCATCTGTAGTATCCATGTTCAGGGATCTTTGCCATCAAACTTCCTCATATCGATTTTTGGGACATGGTGGGTCTTCAATCCAACATTAGAGTCTATGAAATCATGATTAACATTTCTTTTATTCTCATCATGAGTTTCCTTTACTACCCTTTCACCATTAATGACCATTTCTTGTAGTAACTTATTCAAATTTATCTTCAATTCTTCCATCTTATCATCCATGACATTCATCTTAGCATCCATGCCATTCATCTTAGCTTCCATGCCATCCATATTAACTTCCACGCCATTCATCTTAACTTGCATGACATACATATTAGCTTCCATGCCATTCATCTTGGCTTCATTTACCTTTAGTGAGAGTGAAATTTGTTGGACTTGGTCTTGTAATTTTGATATATCATGTTGCATTTCTTCCTCTTCTTCACAAGTCATACTAGAGCTTTCAGGTTTCTTACTAGGTGTTTCAATTTTCTTTCTTCGGGGCATTAATTAATGCAAATAATTCTTCACTATTCCATTTGAATTCCTTCAAACTAATTTTTCAAACCAATCTTATGCAAAATAAAATAAAAAACTACACACCTTTTTTTTCACTTTGTAAGAGTTTGATATTGAATCTGTTGTATCTCTGTAACTGCGGATCTCAAATATCTGAAATTGCGTCCTGAGGTAGCCCTATGAGTACTCTTTCTAACCATTCAAGTCTGATCAAGATTCGATTCTCCAAGGAAGATTTATGCCAAATCTCTCACGATGACCTGATTATAGACTAGTTCAGTAGAGCGAAATTGTATGGCATGCCACGTGTCACTATTTCAACCTTAGTGCCTAAAACTGATACACATAAAACTATAGTTTGTCCACTTTCTAAAACTTCTTACGAAATTTCAATTTGATGCTCAAAACAAAAGTTAAGATGATTTTCCCCAGGTCACCTGTTTGGAATGTAATTCAGGAGTCTGCAAAAACCCTAACTTCCTCAAATCATATCTCCGCAAATACAGAGAGACAAGCTCTGAAATTCGAACTTGAAGCTTGCTCAAATGGGTTTTTTTTGTAGCTTATGAAATTCTGCAGAAAAAACGTTATAGCAAAAATTCCACAATGACCTGTTTGGAGCAGCGAAATCCTAGAATCCAAAGCTCTCATACCAAATGTTATGAAACTAGCTCACAAAAAGATAGAAAAGATGGATCAACGCCTTAGAAATAAGCCTCTTCAAGGGGTCAACCTTCTTTACATTACACAAATGAACAATTCTTAGATGCTACAAATGGCTAAACCTCCCTTCTATATATAGGAGTCTAAGGTGTCATAATATAATCAAGCCGACATAATAGTAATAACATAAGGGCACAAAGATAACAATAGTGGGTTTCTATGGGGCATACTAATAACAATATGGGGACAATAGGGGCACAATAATAACAATAAATGATACAATGACAATAGTAATAGGGGAATCACCAGTATTATAGGGGCCTAACAATATGACACACATCTTTTAGTCCTCCTAATAAACACATTATAGTCCAAAAGATGTTATTAAATGCGAGGAAAGAGGTAAATATAGGTTGAAGGAAGGCCAGATGGGCCTTATTATATACTTATTAATGAGGCCCATTATCACCCCCTACTAAAGGTCTTGCTCACCCTATTAGTAATTTAGTCATTTAATTCCATCTCATGCATAGCCTTGGTGGTTACCCTAACATCCCAAGGTATTTCTAAATTAGTTCCCTCTTGAGGACGAAACACTGCATTTCTTTTTATTTCTGCCCACTCTTGCTGATCTTTAATCCATTAGAGGAAATTTTAGCCTAAAAGTACCCATCATTTTTTCACGTAATTTCTATGTCATAATATGTAAACCAATCAAAATCATTTAAATTTAAAAAGAGGTACATGAAAATATTTTGGAGGGAAAAGAAGAAAACTACTTTTTTTAGTTGCATTTTTAGCTTATCCCCTTATAAGTTTACTCAAATTTCAAGTGTAGGCACTCGTTGGATGTGGAATTAAACTTTTTGTCCAACAAGTACCCATAATGCATAGTTTTGAGAAGACCTTCATTGATAAAAATTGAAGATACATTACAAAAGTGTGTTCAACACATTTTTAAAAAACATGAAAAATGAGAAATACATGAAAAAACGAATCTTCGTGAGATACAAGGTTCACATATGCATCATCAAAGCTGGGAGACAAGTGACTAGTAGATGTGAAATCTACCAATGTTGAGACCAAAGTGTTCTTCGAAGAAGGTTCAACATAATCACAATAGGAGATGTCGAGAAAGTCCCAATAGATCAATCCCATGGATGATGACATGTAGATAATAGCAGTGGTATTATCCATCATATCGACATCATGAGGAGGGATCACGATGGGTGGTTGAGATACCTCCTTCTATGGCATAGGAGTGGGACCATAACCCACTAGTAGAGGAGAGGTGGAATCACTACGAGTGACCTCTAATTCATGAACCACTTGAAGTGTATCATGAAATTCTTTGAGACAAGGAATGCAATAAGAATAATGGCAATAATTATCACAAAAATCACAAGGGTCATTCGTGTGTAAGGACTCAGGTATGGTGACATGGACCCCAGGAATGTTAGAATCAGGAAAGGTATCAGAGACCACATTCTTGGTATGATGGATTTGAGGACAATTATTGATGGCATGACCAACAAAATCACACAAAGCACATCTAAGAGTAGGCTTCAGTGGCTTAGGAGAAGCGGGAGTTGGTTGGGGTGCCTTGTCATTAGTTCCATTTTTCTGGGATTTTCCCCCTTCACCATATGCTCTTGCAACAGGAGTAGGTTCCTATTGAGGTTGTTCAGGAAAATGAATGGGTAGTAACAACAGGTTGAACAGGGATCAACGCAGTATAAGGTTTGAGGTGATCAAAGGGAGTTTATGTGGGAGGATCAACGTACCATACTGGGATCCCCAAGGTAATGTTAGGTGTTATGAAACTAGCTCACAAAAAGACAAAAAAGAGAGATAAACGCCTTAGAATCCAGCCTCTTCGATGGGGCAACCTCCTTTACATTACACAAACGAACAATTCTTGGATGATTCAAATGACAAAACCTCCTTTCTATATATAGGAGTCTAAGGGGTCACAATATAACCAAGCCGACCTAACAATAATAATATAAAGGCAAAAAAATAACAATAGAGGGATTCTATGGGGCACAATAATAACAATATGGGGACAATAGGGGCACAACAATATTAATAAGGGATACAACTACAATAGTAATGGGGGCATCACTAGTATTATAGGGACCTAACATGCCTCTCTCCTTCAAAAAAGTGTTTTCCTCAATGCTTGAGTAGTTCTGGATGCTTCTGTATAAAGTTCTCATCCTCCCATGTGGAATCTTCAGCGGATAAGTTCTTCCACTTGATGAGATACTCTGAAATGGATCGATTTCGTAGCTGTTGAGTTCTTGTTTCTATGACTGCTTCGGGTTCCAATATAATTTGTCCTTCCTCGTCAAGTTCTGGCAATATTGTTTGAACTGGGATCTTGTCGCCTATAACCTTCTTTAAACATGAAACATGGAAAACTGGGTGCACTCGAGAAGCTGCAGGAAGCTCCAATTTGTATGCCATAGTACCAATCTTTTGCAACACCTTGTACGGACCATAATACTTTGGTGATAGTTTATTATCCTTCTTAGCTTGCTTGAAGGACATTTGTTTATATGGTTGTAGCCATAGGAATACCCAGTCACCTACATCAAAACTTCTTTCACTGCGATGTTGATCTGCCTATTGTTTCATTCTATTCTGCGCCAACATGAGGTTATACTTTAAGATTTGGAGAACTTGTTGTTGATGCTCTATGTGATGTTCCACTGCTTGAACCTTAGAATTTTCTCTTAAATATGATGTGATGGATGGTGGCTGATATCCATAAAGTGCCATAAACGGGGTCATTTTTGTTGCAGTATGGAAGGAAGTGTTATACCACCATTCATCTAGAGGCAACCATTTGACCCATTGTGTCTGTTTATCAGATACAAAGCAATGAAGATATCCTTCCAAACATTTGTTTACTATCTCATTTTTCCCATTAGATTGAGGATGATAAGATGAGCTATGAGCTAACTGAGTACCAAGACAAGAAAATAATTCCGTCCAAAAATTTCCAGTAAAAATGGGATCTCTGTCACTTACAATAATCTTTGGGTTTCCATGTAGCTTTTAAATTGTTTCCATAAATGCAGTAGAAATTGTACTGGCTTTAAATGGATGTGATAATGTACAAAAGTGTGCATACTTGGTAAGTTTGTCAACAACCACCATGATGACACTCTTTCCCTTAGACTTGGGTAAACCTGTGATAAAATCCATTGAAACCTCCTCCCAACGTTAGCTTGGAATGGATAAAGGTTGTAATAGACCTGGTGTCTTAATTGTTTCAACATTATTTTGTTGGCAAACCAAACATTCCACCACAAACTTTTGAATATCTGATTTAAGGCCATCCCAAAAAAAATCCTTCTTAACCCTGTGGTTAGTTTTTAAAAATCTCGAGTGCCTTACTAAGGGAGAAGTGCGCAATTCCAGAAGAATATTTTGTTTGAGTTGGGAATTCTTACAGAGGTATCCGCGATCTTTGTACCATAACGAATCATTTTCCCAGCTAAATGTATCAAATGTACTGGAATCTTGTTGTAACTTTCGAATAAGTGTCCACACTTCTTCGTCATTCTTCCATTCCTCCCTTGCTTCCTTTATCCAATCTGGTTGCATAATAGAAATGGCGTACAACAATGCTTCCACATCCTCATCCTTTCTTGAGAGTGCATTTGCCACAACATTTTGCTTCCCTTTGTTGTAGATGATTTCAAAGTCATAACCCAACATCTTTGTGACCCATTTTTGTTGCTCTTCAGAGGATAATCTTTGTTCTAAAAATTATTTAAGCCTATCATGATCCGTTTTTACCTTGAAGTGTCTTCCCATTAGGTAGGGTCGCCATTTCTTGAGTGCATGTAGTATTGCCAACATTTCCTTCTCATAAATAGCTTTGTGTAAATACTTTCCCTTGATTGGACGACTTTCGAAAGCAATGGGTCTTTCATCTTGCATTAAAACAACACCAATTCCATTTCCTGAGGCATCACATTCCACAATAAAGGTTTTTGTGAAGTCCGGTGTAGCTAAGACCGGTGCTTGGCACATTGCCTCTTTAAGATGTTCGAAGGCCTTTGTTGCTTCTGGAGTCCATGTAAATGCATCTTTTATCAATAATGTTGTTAGAGGTGCTGCTATTTTCCCATAATTCTTAAAAAACTTGCAATAATACCCTGTCAACCTGAGAAATCCTCGCAGATGCTTTATGAATGTGGGGATTTTCCATTCCTTAATGGCTTTAATTTTGCTAGGGTCTACCTTAACTCCTTCATGAGACACAATATGACCCAGATATTCCACCTCTTGTAATCCAAAGAAACATTTGGATCTTTTTTCATATAATTGTTTCTCCTCCAATAGTTGTAGCACCCTGTCAACATGTTCAACATGATCCTTCCAAGACATGTTGTAGATTAGTATATCATCAAAAAATACTAACACAAATTTTCTAAGGGTGGGTTTGAAAATTGAATTCATCAAACCTTGAAATGTAGAAGGTGCATTGGTAATGCCAAAAAGCATGACCAAAAATTCATAGTGACCCTCATGAGTTCTAAATGCTATTTTCAGAATGTCTTTAGTCTTCATTCTGATTTGATGATATCCTGGATGAAGATCCAACTTGGTGAAGCAAATTGGCCCATGCAACTCATACAATAATTCATCAATGATAGGAATGGGAAACTTATCTTTAATAGTGAGCTTGTTGAGCTCCCTATAATTGGGACATGTGTGCCATGATCTATCCTTCTTGTGCACTAATACTACTGGAGCAGAGAAAGAACTTTGGCTAGGTTGAATTATACCAGCCTCTAGCATTTCTGCAGCCATACGTTCAATTTCACTCTTTTGGACATAAGGATATCTGTGCGGCCTGATGTTTGGAGGAACACTTCCTGGAATCAAATGAATAGCATGATCATGATCGTGAATAGGTGGGAGACCTTTGGGAGTCTCAAATACCTTGGAATGATTGTCCAAGACTTTTTGGAGATCTGGAGAAATAGATGATTTCGACGTGGAAACATCTAGCAAACATAATTGTGCAATTACACCTCATTGTTCCTTTTTTAGAAACTTTGTCATACTGTTAGAGCTGATTACCTTTCCCAGTTTCCCTGCAATACACCTTAATTCAACTTCCTTTCCTTCCGTAGAAAATTTCATGAAAATTTCTTGAAAGTTAAAAGCTATTGTACCCAAGGATTGTAGCCATTGGACTCCTAGTACAACATCAACACCTCCCATTGGAATGGAAATCATTGGGTTATTCAATACATATTTGCCCATGGATAGCTTGATATTATCACACTTTCTAGAGAAATTTATGGTTCCTCCACTTGCAACCATCACTTGACACTTTGGTGCTGGATATGGGAAGCAATTCAATTCTTTTGCTATCTTACAATGAATAAAATTGTGGGTACTTCCTGAATCAATCAACACTATTATCTTTTTCTTCTTGATATGTCCTTCTATCTTAATGGTTTGAGGAGTGGTAATTCCAGCCAATGCATTACAAGATATGGTCGGATTCATTTCTTCTTTATCTAGGGTTTGTTCCTGGAGTATATCCTCTTCTTTTGACCTTTCTTGTTCCTTTTCTTCCTCCTCTTCACAATCTATGTAGAATAATTTCTTCTCACCACGCTTATGACCTTTAGTGTATTTGTTATCACAAATATAACAAAGACCTTTTGCTCTTTTTTCTTCCAATTGTTGTGGTGTCAAGCTTATAGGTTGTGGAAGGTTAGGAGCAACAACACTTCCATCTTTATAGTTGTGAGTGGTAGGCTTCCTGGTTGCCATAATTTTTCTTTCCATTTTTCTTGCTAACCTGAATGCCTTCCCCAATGAGTCAGGTTCCCAAAGGCGAACCTCATGTTGGATATTATCCTTTAAAGTCCCTATGAGCACATCAATCCTATGCTCCTCTGGAATATCTTTTACCTTTATGTTCAATTTTTGGAACTCCTCAATGTGCTCCATCATTGAACCCTTTTGTTTGAGACTTATCAATTGGCTAAAAAAGGTGTTGCTTTTTGTATCCTCATAATGTGCTATCATTTCTTCCATAAAAATTGCCCAAGTGACAATTTGTTTACAAGAGCAAAGCCATCGATACCTTGGTTCCAATATAAAGTTGCAATATGTACCTTTTGTGTGTTTTGCACATTATGGAGATCAAAAAATTGCTCCATCTGTAGTATCTATGTTGCGGGATCCTTGCCATCAAAATTACTCATATCAATTTTTGGAATATGGTGGGTCTTCAATCCAACATTAGAATCTATGAAATCATGATTAACATTTCTTTTATTCTCATCATGAGTTTCCTTTACTACCCTTTCACCATTAGTGGCCATTTCTTGTAGCAACTTATTCAAATTTATCTTCAATTCTTCCATCTTATCATCCATACCATCCATCTTAGCATCCATGCCATTCATCTTAGCTTCCATGCCATTTATATTAGCTTCTACACCCTTCTTTAAACCATCCATCTTAGATTATGTTACTTTTTGTGCGAGTGACATTTGTTGCACTTGGTCTCATAATTTTGATATATCATGTTGCATTTCTTCCTCTTCTTCATGAGTCATGCTAGAGCTTTCAGTTTTCTTACTAGGTGTTTGCATTTTCTTTCCTCAGGGCATCAATTACCGATAATAATGCTTTACTATGCCCTTTGAATTCCTTCAAACTAATTTTTCAAAGCAAGCTTATGCAAAATTAAAAAAAAACTACACACCTTTTGTTTTCACTTTGTAGGAGCTCGATATTGAATCTAATGTATCTTTATAATTTCGAATCATCCAGTTCTGAAATTGCGACCTGTAGTACCCCCATGTATCCTTTTTCCAATGCCACGAGTCTAATTGAATTTAGATTCTCCAAGACAGAGTTATGCACAATCTCCCAAGATGACCTCATTATAGACCTTTTCAAAAGAGCAAGCTTGTATGAAGTGTCACGTGTCACTGTTTTGACCTTCAGATCTAAAAAATATATACATGAAGCTACAGTCCGTCCTCTTTCTGTAAATTCTTACAAAATTTCAATTTGATGCTCAAACCAAAAGTTATGATGATTTTCCCCAAGTCGCCTGTTTGTAATGAAATTCGGGATTCTGCAAAAATGCCAACTTCCTCAGATCATATCTCCGCAAATATAGCATGACAAACTCTAGCATTCGGACCCAAGGTTCATAACGATGTCGGCCCAAATGGGTTTTTTTTAGCATCTGAAACGTCGCAGAAAAAAGTTATAGCGTAAATGCCACGATGGCCTATTTGGAGCAACGAAACCCTCGAATCCAAAGCTCTGATACCAAATGTTATGAAACCAACTCACAAAAAGATAGAAAAGAGAGATAAATGCCTTAGAATTCAGCCTCTTCAAGGGGGCAACCTCCTTTACATTACACAAATGAACAATTCTTGGATGATTCAAATGACAATACCTCCTTTCTATATATAGGAGTCTAAGGGGTCACAATATAACCAAGCTGTCCTAACAATAATAATATAAAGGCACAAAAATAACAATAGACGAATTCTATGGGGCACAGTAATAAAAATATGGGGACAATAGGAGCACAACAATATTAATACGGGATACAACTAGAATAGTAATGGGGGCATCACTAGTATTATAGGGACCTAACATTAGGTAAACTCAACGTAGCCATGAAAGGTGTAGAATAAACTCCAATGGATAGAAATAAGAACAATATATGACCAAAAGGCTAACTACTTGGGGGAACTTCTCCAAGATGGTTAAGAACTGGGGGAAGAATTATGGGTTGGAAAGGACTAGGAGAGATACTAGAAGAAGGAAGTGGACCTTGAGGAGTAATACTTGAAGGTTGGTCGAGTTGGCAACTGCAGGTTACGGAGGTGCTGGCTACTATGAAGGTGTACCAGACCACTTGTGAGCAACCTGTGATACTTGAAGCATGAAAAATCTAGATGAGCTAGTCTCAAAAGGGGTAGGCGTTGGACCATAATAAGATGCAAGCAAGGTGGAATATTTGTAGACTCTAGGAGAGACATTGGTGAGGGAAAAGACAGTTTTATTGCTTATCATCGATGAGATAGTGCACTAAGGTGAATTTTGGGACTTAGGATCATATGTACGTCAACTAAACGATAGTAACCATCTTTCCATTATGAGGGAAGCACATCTTAAGGAAAACCACAGGTGCAATGGCTGAAATATCATAGGTGTAACTATGACCCAAGAGAATGTTATAATCTAATGAGGCATCAGTGACCTCGATGTCAATAGAGATAGTGTTTCCGCTAACAGTGATAAGAGAATTGTGATATAAGCCAAGGGGATGAGAGGGATGACCATCCCATGCACAAAGAGTGATGGTGGAGGGGGACACATTAGGTGAACCAAGTTGCTTCCAAACACTAGCAGCCATCACACAGGTGGAGGTGCCTTCATCTATGATACACCACTAAACCGTGGAATTTCTTATGGAGACTCGTATTTGAAATGCAGCGAATGAAACAAGGGGGGGATGTTATGATTTTTTAACGTCAAATAAAATCATATGATCATCAAAAGGATCCGCAACACCCAAAGAAGAGAGTAGAGATTTCCATTAGGATGTCCACGTCTAGAAGAATTCCAGCATTAACATGGAATCAAGAGACTATGCCAAGTCATCTACTATGCCATAGGTATGGGAAACTTTAACAAAAGTTGTGTTTCAATGTAATGGACATTTGGGGATCTTGGGGATAACCTCTACCTTAGGTGGAGGGATCTGTAAGGTACCATTTGATGATGATAGAGGCTCGGTGGAAAATTGGGTTGGGGCTCAGTCGCTGACTTAGTAGGTGGCTTGTCATATTGGCGTGATCGAGTCTGAAGGTTTACTTGTTCGGTATTGACATTGTCGGAATTCATCATAAGGATGTAATAATCATTGTGACCAAATATTGGTGGTTGGGGAGCTACATGACCTTGTGTAGGTTGAGTAGCTAGATATCCTTGATGAGGAAAAGGGTTGGTAAGCACAGCCAGTTCATATGAAGTAGGAGGAGGAGGATGTGGAGCTATGGGCTGATATCCTCTAGAAGTAGTTGCTTAAGCTTCCCATACTTTACGCATCTGAGGTAAAAGGGGACACTCATGAGTATAATGGCCATATATTCTACAAAAATCACTAGGTTTGTTCTTATGAAGAGCCTTGTTTTGCTTGGATTTTCTGCCCTATTTCTGGGTTGTGGGATTAGGATGGTTTCCCTTATGCGCATTAGGTGGTGGACCCTAGTTACCCTGATTACCTTGATATTGTTGGTTCCAGATAACTTTCCCCTTGTTCCGTTTCTTGGGGTTGGGGGAATTTGTTTTCTCTTTTGAGCATACACCTGACCTTGTGGGGAAGGTTGTTGTTGTGGAAGAAGTGGACGAGGCATGGGGAGCTGGGGCGCTGGTGTCGGTAAGGTTGGAGCACTTAGCAGTGCATACTGATAGTAAGGATATGGGGCAAAAATTAAGATAGATAATTGGACCAACAGATGGCCCTGACATCTATTTATGTGGATGGGGATATGCATATGACGTGCTAGGACCTAGATAAGAGTTTACATGTGAAATATTGGGGGGGTAGGTGTAACAACAATTGGTCCCCCCCGGGGTTGGCCATAACTCATTGAAGGTCGAGCATATTCTTGATGTTGAGGGTGTGAAATGGATCCAACAATACGATCAGTGGCATGAGATGCCCCCTGTGCATTAACAGCCCCAGGCCGAGGCAAATCAAGAATGAGAGTATAAACATATCCTGGTAGGGTATAGATCAAGTCAAATTTCAAGGCTACTTGGAGCACATATTCCTCATATTGGGGGAAGTGAGAAATGATATCTTTATAAATGGGGTCCAAAATCGATCTAAAGAACCAATTCATATAGACACGATTTTCGAAAGTGCTTGTATAGCTGAAACTCTTTTAAGATCAATGATTACTCCTTCCTTAGAAATAGTATGGCCAAGAAATTTTCTTTCCTTGAGTGCAAACAAAGACTTTTTTGGATTAAGAGAAATCCCACACTTTTTACACTTGTCAAAAACCTTTCTCAAGTGCTTTAAATGTTTTTTATCAGAATTGGAAAAACATTCAAATCATCAAGATAAATAACAACAAATTTGTTTGTCCTACCCACAAATGCTAAATCCATAGCTCTTTGAAAAGTAGCTCCACCGTTAGTTAACCCAAAAGACATCCAAGCATACATGAATGTAACCCATGGAATTGTGAATTGTGTCTTTTCTCTATCCTTTGGACTGGCCATAATCTGATTGTATCCAGAAAAACCATCAAACATAGAAATTATATTAGCTCCTGAAGCTTTCTGAAGTAATTTATCCATCTTGGGTAATGGATAATTATCTTTCAATGATAATTTATTGAAATTCCCAAAATCCATACATAGCCTAATTTCACCATTTGTCTTTCTCACTGGAACTAAATTAGCTACCCAATAAAAATATCTTAATGGAACTATAATTTTAGAATCAAGTAGCTTTTTGAGTTCTTTTTCAATCACAGGAAGAAGGACATGATTAATTCTCCTTAATTTTTGCTTAAAAGGTTTAGCCTCAAGTTTTAATGGGATTTTATGTTCAATGAGAGATATGTCATATGTCTTTAATTCATTATAAAACCAGGAAAAAACATCTTTACAGGCATTAAGGAGAGCTAAATATTTGTCTTTGGCTTCCATTGACAAGGATGAAAAAATTTTAATATTTTTGATTTCTTCAAAACTTCAATGTTACAAATTTCAATATTTTCCTCAAGTGATTTGGATAACGGATTTTTGAGAACATAATTATGATCAAAGAGATTTTTAAGAGGGACTAACCCTTTAGGAATAAAATTGTTGGATAGTTGAATAATGCTATGATAAAAAAAAATTGAGTCAAATTGTGGTGTTTGATTTTCCTTATAAGATTCATGATTATCGAGTTGTTCTTCTTCAATTTGCAGGGTTGAAAATTCATCAATTACTTGCAAAAAGGATTTTAACTGCTTGTTGTCATAAAATATTTGCCAATGTTTAAGATTATCAAGAATATATGTTCTATACTTAACTTGAATTTGATATTGGACAAGATTTTGATCAGGAATTTTAAAAGAACTAGCATAAACACCAAGGAATCTGCATGAATATTTTGATCTCTTGGAATAGCAATGATGTAGAATACTGAAAAGAAATTATCTATTGAATCCAAAATTTCACTCCTATAAGATCTAATTCTAGGATGCTTAGCTTGACAAAGATTCCTTACTTGTTTAACAATAAGTTCTGACTCACTGAATACACTTAGATTCTGCACTAAGACATTTTGCTAATTCCAATCCTAACAAGAAAGCTTCAGACTCTGCTACATTATTAGTCACATCAAATTCCAGATTATAGGATTGGGTAATATTCTCTTTGTCTAGTGAAATTAATACAATTCCAGCTCTTGCTCCTTCCTCTGAGAAAGAACCATTAAAGCATAATCTCCATATATCAGTGTTGATGGTTTTAAGCTTGTCTACAATGTCTTCAATACTAAGCTGGGTGTTTTTTGAATTATTTGGTGATAATTAAAAACATCCAAAGTCTTGATCTACTGCATAAATAGGATGATTCCTAGCTTGATCAAATTTACAAACAGTATTCATGAATCTTACTTCTCTGTAGAATCTGAGATGCTGACCCCCATATACAAGAATGGTAGCATAAGATATGTCCATTTGAAGGCTTCCTCATAAATTGGCACAAGAGGATCTTGATAATAACATGTCAAATTTGGGAGGGATATCAGTGACTACAATGTCTAAAACCACACTCTTAAGAGGAATCCGAGCTAAGGTAACCACCAGATATTTTATAATTCCAAGACAAGGTACTTTGTTGGAGTCAAAAGTGTAAAGATCATGATAAGTTCTAGTAACTTATAATTGCAATTGGTCCATGATTACCTTTGGCATCATATTATGAGAAGCTCCAGAATCTAACATGCAGTTATATAACAGGAAATCATGAACTTTTAGAGTCACATAAAAATGTTTTACATTTTCATCAATAATGTCTCAGCTGGGGCCAAATACTACTGAAGGTTTTTCATCTTGTAGTCTTATTACATCCCCTTCAGCATCAACACTAGATGATTAGATCCATTTAGAAACTTGGTTTTTATACCCTAGATTCTTTGAAAGTTCAAATAGAGGAATGGGTATTTTAACTCTTTCTAGTTCCCTTTCAACATTGAAAGTGGTCAAAGCAGTTTTATGAATTAGAGTTGTTTCAGCTATTTGATTCAATGGTTGAATTGTTGTTGTTTTAGTTTCAGTATATTTGATTTGTGGTTCATTTACAATGGGGTTTTTTGGAGGCCTACCGGGCCCTAACCTAGGTCTTAAATCATATCTCCTATTCAATTCCGCAATTAAAAACTCAGAAAAGGCTTGATTTTTTGAGGTTTGAGAGTCTTCTTGATCTTGAGAAGACTGATTCAAAGGGAGAGAAACAATAGCATTTTGTAAAGAAGAATGATCCAGATTATTTATATCTTTAGAAATCAAAGGGCCAATGTCTTCTGGTTGCTGATGATCAATCATTAATGGGGGTTGAATCTATTGATCAGTGTTTGGTCTTTGCAAAATTTGAGTTTGGGGGGATCTTCTAAATTGGGTTTGAGGTCTAGCAGCAATTTGTTGAATTGTTCTAGGATGAGTTTCTATTTTTGAAATTCTATTTGAAAGGTTTCTAAGTAATGATGTTATCTCATCTATCTTCTGATATTCATTTTTAGTTTTCGAGGAAGATCCTTCTTCCTTTAAATTTCCATTCAGCTTTTTCAACCTTAGCTTTAAGTTTAGTTGATGTTGACCTATTTTCTTAACTTCTATAGCATTCATTTGCATTTCTTGTAGGGTACGATATTTCCTTTCCCTAATCATAACTACAAAGTCATCATCAAATGATTTAGAAAATATAGCTTTTGTTGTTGTTATTGGTGGTTTACAGTCAAGTGGAATCTTATGATAAAGTTTATTGAATCTTTTTATGAAATCTGCCACTCGCTCACCATCGTTCCTTTTCAGTTCTTCAAATTCTGTGAAATAGTAAACTAGATCCTTCTTAACCCCCCATTGATTTTAAATATGGTAGTTAATTCATTCCAAGAATCAATTGAATCATCTCTCAGTTGTCTAAACCGAATCTTAACGTTCCCCTCTAGTGATTGAATAAACAATATCATATATACATCTTCATGTTCAATGTTCATGTCATTAGCAAAATCCAAGAAGGCGGTTAGATGATATTCAGTAGACAAAACAATTTCTCCATTAAACCTTGGTAGGTGTTTTAAATACCCATCAAGAAAATTATTGAGTTGGTTAGGCAGATGTAAAGAATCATACCTTGCTTGAATAATAGGTTGAAAAGTAGCTGTATTTGAAGATGAAGATGAAGATGAATCAGTAGAAGAGTTGGAACATGATGTAGTAGGAGATGAAGTGGAATGTGATGAAGTTGTAGGTGAAGATGGAGCTGTAATGGTAGGAGGTGGAGGAAAAGAAGGTGGAGGATCCCTAAAAGTTTTAAAATGTGTTTTAATAGCTAGCTTCTAAACCTCTGTTTCAACTTCTTCTTTATTTTCAAACAAAGGGTTTGAATATAAAGAAAAAGTTTCCTCAAGTTGGGCAGAAGTAGATGGAAATGTAGAATGAGTGGGGGAGATAAAATCAGTAGGTTTTAACTCCGATACATTTACATCCAATTCTTATTCTGACTTAGGTGAATCCGAAAATATTTCATGGATTTTATATAATGCCAAAGAATGGACTAAAAGAGATGACTGCATATCAACTCCTTTGGATAATAGTTCTAAAACCCTAGGTGTTAGATCAACCAAGTCTAATGGGGATGGAACAAACCTAAAGGAATCAGAAGCTAAAATATATTCAAGCTATAGTGGTATAGAAGAAGAAGCAAAAGCTTCAAGTCTCCTTCTAAAAGAGGCTTCTCTTACCAGTCTCTCTGGATCAGATAATAGAGAAGCTATTTGAGAATTAGAATGAGATCTCGTATGTTTTGAAGGAGCTATCTTGGGCTTGTGGAGTCGTTAGGTGAAATATTTTAACCTACAATTCCTTTATTCACCTTAAAGGAAAATTCTTTATCGTTGTCCCAAGGAAAATACTTAAATTTTCATTCCCCGACAACGAATCCAATCCAATGTTGTCCTTTAAGATGATTCTAGGTTAATTGATCATGCCAGAGCATCGAAAATGTTTTTTTTTTCTTTTAAGTTTTTGGATGAACAATGTTATGAACAGTTTGAAAACAGGTGCTTAAACTTTAACACTTGCCAAATAGAATGAAAGGGTGATTTATTTGTCTCCAAATAGGTAATTGATTTTAGTTGAATGAATATCAGGGTCTTAAAGAATTACAACTTACTAAATATTCAAACAAAATATTTAATTAATTATAAGAAAGAATGCACGAAAAAAAGATGGGTGTGGCAATTTACAGATATAGAGGAGTATATAATAACAAACAATTTTATAAACTCATCTCTAATTATTGTTTATAACTTCATAGGGGATTTAAGATGGAATTATATTTAGTTTGATCTTACCGAGATTTCTCCATAAGGAGTTAAATACATTGAGAAAATCATAATGAAATGAACACATAAGAAAAACTTACATGGGGATAAACTACTTGAGGCAAATCCAGAATCCTTTCATTAATTTGAAACAAATCTTCAGCTCAGTTACAATTCTTCTTTGAAAGCTCATCCAAGGGTTCAACCCTTAATAACCCGAAGGAAGAGTTATTTATACAAAATGAAAGATCTTCTAGGGACATTCTTTAACAAAAATATAAAAAAGTTACAAAAATATAGGAATTCTAAAACTACTGAGTGTTGGCACTCTCTTTAAGGAGTTTGTTGATGATCTGGTCCCCAAAATGTGTTGCTTAATATCTGTCATTTGGTGATGAAAGTTACTCGATAATTTCACACAAGTGATCCCATCTATATTCACTTGGTATAGAAATATTAACCAATTTTCTGTAGACTTCATCAACCTCAGTATAATTTTCAAAAGTAGGCTTATTAATAAAGATATTTTTGATTTCATGCTTGATTATTAAATCAAAATTCAAAGCCTCTAAGAATTCCTTCCCTGTAAGGTGACCCTTGATACCTGTAAATTTAGCTTTATCAGTTGCAATTGCATAAATCTTTTGATTCCTCCAAACTAATTAACCTGTCATTTTGTTCCATCATGGCAATCCTCTCTCGTTGAGTAAGTCAAAATTGAAATGAAACCTTTGGACAACACTTTTCAAGATCTAGCACTTTGTCTCCAATTGAGTCATAAGATTCCTTTTCTGCAAAACCTTCTTAATCTCTAGAATAGTTTATGTCCTATCCACAACCTAAATCTCTTCCAATTCGACCCTGGTTTTTGAATTGAGCACTTTGATCATATCTGTAACTTCACTTGGTTTTTCCTTAAGGAGTTCTCTGACTTCTTCAATGGCTTCCTGGCATCTATTAATGAGCTCTTCCTGCTCAAAAATAATTTGTATGGAGGGCCAAACTTCAGTTATAGCCTGATTGATATCTGCCCAAATATTTTCCTTGTCTTGGGCCAAGTTCTGAGCCATTAATGACTCATTCTCAAACTCTTCAATCCTTCTTGTCAATCTGTGGGACTTATGCATCTCTTCAACATAAACAATATCATTCTTAATCTTTTGAGTCTCCAAATTCTTAAATTTCTCATGAAGCTTTTCATTTTCCTTTCTTTGGAGAGACAACTCCTGTATGAATTTGTTTAAATCACCTCTAATTTGTTGATGTCAATTCCCATGTTGTCCTTGACACTGTAATAGGTATAGCTATAATTGGAGCTATGTGTACTTGAGCTGATTCTTCCTTCTCTTTAAGTAATTTTTCAATTTTCTCTTCCATTGTCTTTATTTGTACATTTTGCTCAATGATTAACTTGAGAATTTCTTCTTTGTGCTACTCACTTTCTGCTAACTCCTTGGTTTGAGGATCCTCTGTAAAAGGTAGTTTGAGCTTCTTCCTTAATGATGAAATATCTGCATTCTTCTTTTTAATGACGTCCTCTACAACTTTAACATAAGTGGAATCATACCCAATTTTGATCACTAAGTCTTCTAATGATTTTACTTTGTTATCCTTTGCCAAAGAGGATATCTTTTCTATCTTTAATTGTGACTGTACATTTGAAAGAGTTGTCCTTAATTTTGATAATGCCATAGAAGTGTTAGTCATGGTAGAGAAAAGAATCTCACTAGACTGTTTGTGCATGTCCATCTGGTTGATTGGGTGTATCTGGTTGGCACCAAAGGAAAATATGGTCTTCTTGTAGTGTTAATAAGCCTTTGGAAAAGGCATTTGAGCTTGTAGGAATTCCATTTTGATCCTGCCTTTTTCACTGTCAAAGGATGTCAATAACTTGTGTTGTGAAGTTGATGTTTGTTTCCAAAACTGAGCATAGGCATTTTCTTTCAAAAATTCATTCTTTTGTTTAATCTCAAGGAAATTAGTGAAGATGTTTGGCTTCTCTTGCTCACTTACTCCTGTAGATTGGGTGATCTCCAACAAATTCTGTGAAATTGAAGAGGAGGATGGAGTGGTGATTACATTTTCTTTTGTCCCTGTAGAAACCTGTGAATCATCCAAATTGATGATTATAGGCTCTTTCTGACCATGGGTACTAGTACCTTTGGAGTCAGTCTTTGATTTCTTCTCATAAATAAGAAATTCCTTTGCACCCTTTGCTGAAGATGATGATTCTTCTCTTGGCCTCTTTTCCTGCCTACTCTGAGAAGTGGTAGTCTAGAGGGTAGAAGGAGGTAAAGTCTATTCTTCTACTCCCTGAAGTGTGTTCTCCTCCAACTATTCTTGGTTTTTGTACTTTTCAATATTGGGTCTTGGAGTATGATTGTAAGGTGTGGTTTTGAGTCCCACCCTTAAGTTGGAGATTATACTAAATGGGTCATAAGACCAAGTGAAACTTGGTTGGAATCCCATCTGTTTGAGGATTGAGTCTGCTTCAATACCTGCTGATTTGGTAGTGCAAATAAATGATCCTACTTGGGAGTTGATTTTGAACTAAGATTTCCTCTTCCCTGAAATAAAATGTAGTTCATCCATATTGATCATTTTCCTAATATATTCCAGAGAGAAAATTCTCATTCAAACATATTTAGGCAATTTGTATGGAGCTATTTCACAGCCATACACCCTAATTTTTGTGTAATTCTGGTAAAGATGTCATTCCCCCATCTTGGCTTGGTCACTCAGGTGTAGGATTATTTTAATTTCTAGACTGATCCTAGGCTCGCTTTGGCTGTTGAGAATCTATGCAACTGGATGAATAAAATAGTTAATGAAATCTAAAAATTTGAACTTAGTTGAGTTCCTTCTGATCAATGAAGTCCACTATGTGACTGATTGAATTACTTTTTGATCATCCTTCTTATGTAAAGTTATAGGCAATATGTCTCCTTGTTGAAAAAAGGATCATATTCACTAGTACAGAAGAATATTTAAATACTCCCTCAGTAGTGATTTTCATCAATTGTTCATGCACACTTTCAACCAAAAATTGATTGTAATTATACATGAAAGTTGGTTTGTGTTCTTTGTAGAAGATGGATAGATAAACTAGAATAGATTCATCTACCCATTGATCTGTTTGGTAACCTAACAAGCAATAAACTAAGGAAATGATATGTTTAGCTCTCTCAGGGAAAATGGATTCTGGATATGGAGGGTTCTTTATAGGAGGTTAAGCATCTTCTGGAAGAAAGATCTCAAAAATTTGAGCTCTTTGGGGGAAAGTGAGCTTATGGTATAGATCCATTAGGACAAAAGTGGAGAAAAAACTAAGGGAATCATTCTCAACGATAAGAAGCATCTTATTGATAGTTTTAGGGGTGATAAATATCAGAATGTGTCCATTCTGGCCTACCATAGTTCTCTACAGGGGATTGTACTTAGCTTGACTCCACATGACTAAGTGAGGTAATGGATGGGTCTAAGGAAACATGAAAATGGGAAATAAAGATTCCCATAAGTTGATTTCATCTTCTGAGTCCTCATAAGAATGTTTAAAACAATGGTTCAATTCCAACATATCGAATTCACACTCTGTGTCTGTAATTTTGAAGAATTGGTCAGCTAAGGGAATTTGGTCAAGGTCTAGGGTAGCAGTGACTTTGGGATTTTCCTGTGATGAGGTTTTACTACAAGAGGGATGGTATTTTCTTTTTAGTGCCATTATTTTCAAAAATGGGAGGAAGAAATAATAGAAGGTTAGGAATAAGAATACCTAACAGAGAGGAGGTTTCGTTCTGATAGTAAATTTGGTTATGTTGCAATGAAACTGCAAGGAGAAGTCGAGATTTGGAAACCTATGAATCGGAAATAAAAACAATGCCAGGGAAATCACGTAAAGGGGATGAGGGGTTTATTTATAACGGCGAATGTATAACTGTTAAAGGTAAACCGTTACCAAACGATAGGATATTCATTTATGGCCAAGAGGAAGATGGTAATGGCTGGAAGAAACAAATAGGTGGATAAGAATGTAACAAATATGGACACATGGAGTGAAAGGATTACTGGATGGAAGGCGCGGGAAAAGGGAATGGCTGATGGCGTGATGACGCATGAATGAAGTGAGATAAGCGGATTTCGGAGGGGGGGTAGCGGTAAGTGGTAATGAGCAGGGGGGGGGGGTGCGAAGCAAGGAGGGAGTGACATGTTGCGATGGGCCCGCCTTGAAGGAAACGTATTTTCAGACACCCCCCGCCCCCCCCCCTGCCGTTATCACGCAATGGTGGAAGGGGGTGCAAAATGGCTTCCACGCCATTGATCTAGGCAGGGAAGAGAATCATCGTCCAAAGGTGTCAGCTCATTAACGCTTCGCGACAAACTTCCTTTGTCATTTTATGAATTTGGTTAAAACATCATAAAGTTTTATTTATACAAAAATTAATCACCTATAAGAGGTAATTAAGTCCTAATCAAACCAATCTTAATCTAAGTTTTTGTGCATTTGGACTAGTAACCAATTATTTGCCTAATTTGTTTGTAACCCTAATCTAATACATCCTTTGGCCATATTTTGAGAATATTAGGCCACTATTTAATCTATACTATCCTATCTAATAATGTTCTACCAAGATTAAACAATTTGGTGAACTTATTCACTAATCTAAAACATAAATTTAAATGATTTGATCATGATTAAACTATATGATTCAAATCAAAACAACAGATTGTGGAATTTAAACAAGCTACACACAAAACCTTAATTTATTACAATGTAATTTATTCCTTTGAAGTGGCATTTAAATTAGCTTACTTGTACAAATTTTGATTTTATTTTGATGGGGTTTCATTTCATCTATTTTTTTTATTTTCCATTTTTCATTTTCATTTTTTTATTCTTTATTTTTTCATACCCTCTTTTATAAATCAAAACTAACTTATCAAAAATAAAGAATGTTGCAACAGGACATTCACCTTTTTATCTCCATAGTTATCCTATTCTACCTTTCCATGCCTCCATTTTGTTATTGAGTGAAAGGAGTGGTATATTTATTTTTTTCCAATTCCAAATGTAAGAGGTATTTCCATAGTCATCTAAAGCACTTCAAACTACTGCAATGTCCACAAAAAACATGAGACAAAAATATGTGAGAGATTGATCATTACATTTTCAAGTGAAAATAACTAAGCAACAATGTTTTTTTCAATTTAACTTTGACATGTTGCTATGTTTGGTTGTTGTTATGGACCTTAAATATTGTATTAGCATACTTTTGAGACACTTTCAAGAGTAAGTTTGTTTCAAACTAACATTCATATGTTTCAATGTTTGGTTGTTTTTGTGGACCTTAAATATTGTATTCCCACATTTTTAAAACAAATTCAAGACTAATTTTCTTAAATATTGTATTCCCATAATTTCAAGAATAATTTTATTTGCAATGTTTGGTTGTTGTTGTGGGCCTTGAATATTGTATTCTCACACTTTTGAGAAACTTTCAAGAGTAATTCTCTCTCAAATGTTCAAATGTGAAATTATTGAAAGCCTGTTGTGATTTGAGTCATTGCAACTAGTAATACAAGTCTTGAAAAGAAACAAGAGACATTAAATAGAATTTATTAGTCTAAATAAACCCTAGGATGGGTTTAGTCTTCAAGGGCTTGCATGTACATACTTTATACATTTATTTCACCACAATATGGTCTCAAGGCCTATGCCATGAAAATTGTTGAATATAAAAACCATGTACATAGTTAAGAAAAATAGAAGGAAAACCTTGGCCCTCACATCTTTGTAGACACAAAGTCTCAATTAAAACTATGTGTAAAACCCTTGGTCATAGTAGGTTTAATTTAAAAATATTTACAAGCTGCAGTTTGCAAATAAAGTGCAAGAAGATGCAAATCATGACTTGAAAAGAAGAAAATTAGAACCTGGAACTTATGTGATATAACCAGCCAAGTTAAATACCTGCGAGAGAGAATTTGATAACCCGATCGTCACTTCATATGCATACCTATGAACAATGTGACCAGAGTTAGAACCATTATAGGAATTCACAAGAATAAATTCTAGAAGTTGGTGGCTTAATCAAGGGTTAAAAAAACCTAAGGGAAGATAAGAGGAATGTAATCTTTTCTGCAAGAGTACTTGTAAGAATAGAAGAAGATTAGTGTGAATTTTTGCCATGTAACCAATGGAAAGAAGTACTCAAGAAAAACCCTAAAACATATGACCCAAAACGCTAACCAAAGTTTTATCCAATGATGGGAGACATAATTTCCACTTGTTGAAGCTAGAACCATGGTCATCCTAGAGCTCTCAGAACTTCATAACTTAAATAAAAGTTAACTATTGCAAAAGAGGGGAAACCATTGAAATTAAAAATTCCAGGGAATGTAACCCTACCATGTTAATCAAGAAAGAAAAATAGAAGTTTGGAGGAAAACCCATCATTATATTCACACCAAATGTAAGAAAATTTGAATTGGCTGCGAGTGTTTCCACTCGAAAACCCTATATCTTTACTTGTATGTCGCCTTGAAGTATACACCTCTTGCTTGGCTCAACACAAAGCCATGCTAGAATCACAATCCAAGGAGGAGTTTATAGGAAATCCTTTGTGTCAATTGAAAAGAAATGTTAGTGTTTAGAGCTAAGGATCAAAGCTCCTCTCCTTGCAAGGGAAATCATCTCAATGAAAATTTGATGAAGGGTGTAGTTATCCAAACCCTTATGAAGCATAATCTCCTTCGTTCAATTCCAAAATTAAAGCATGATTGTTGATAACATCTAAGATACCACTGTAAGCAAAGGAGTTTGTCCACGTATCACATCAAAATGATTAGTGTTCAATCCACATGTATCCCAGACTATGCATAACTGTCAGAAAAAGGATTTACGTGGAGAGGGAGAGGGGAGAAGCATAGTAAAGGATTTTTGTGAAGCGTTCATCTATGTCAAGGATTTTCACGCAACTATACAAGGATTTCGTGCAGTTATACAGAGACTTAATAAAACACAGAATTCACTCATGGCAAAAATAGAGTAAAACAGAGTAAGCTTGGAGCAACACAATAAAAATTAGGATTAAATTCTAATTCATGAAAATACATTCATATGAGACTGCGGCTCATTCACCAAGTAAAAACAAAGTTTTACAGTGATTTACACTTCACCAGGGGTTTCAGAGTAACACACAATAAAACACAGTAATTGTTGTTTTCACGCACCCACCAAAATTTGCTCCACAATTTTCTCCTCCCTACCTCACAGACTCTTTCTTTTTACAAAATGACTTTTACATTCATATTTATCTCAACATACAATTTGACATTAATACATGACAGAGAAAAATAATTAATACGCAGTTGTTGTTGAGTGTGGACAGTAATCGCGCAGGTATTTGTGGAGTGTGGGCAATAGTCACGCAGTAAATGCTTGCCCATATTTACCAAACTTCATTAAATGCCTTAACTTCGGTGATGTGTTGCAGAATGGTTTGCCCAGTACTTTTATTCTGGCTTCAGTCCTTCCATCTTCAAACAAAGACGCAACCTGCAAAAAACACCTCTGAGAAGTATGGTTGTTGTTAGGGTGTTTAACGTGGTGGTTGGGATTAATATTTCCAACACACCCCCTTAATCACAATTGCCGCCATTGACAATTCCCAAATAGTTTATGAGATAAACAAAACTTTCACATGCTAATGGATTTGTGAATATATTAGCAAATTGTTCCTGTGACCTGCAGTGCTGCAACACAATTTCATCATTGTTAGTCAAGCCTCTAATAAAATGATATTTAGCATCAATATGTTTGGTCCTCTTGTGAAAGACAAAATTCTTTGACAATGCAATTGCTGAGATGTTGTCGTGGAAAATAGTTGTCATTCCCTCTTGCTCATGAAGAAGATCCCTTAACATCCTTCTCATCCAAACTGCGTGACACGTTGTTGTTGTTGCTGCGACATATTCAACTCCTGCTATTCACAATGATATTATTGGTTGCTTCTTGGAGGCACATGAAATGGCTTCGGAACCCAAATGAAAAACATATCCTGGCGTGCTCTTTCTGTCATTGATACTTCCTTCCCAATCACTGTCACTATAACCAACTAGCCTGAATCATTTGTTGCGGTGTACAAATGCCATACTATTTTTTCCCATTGACATACCTTAGAATCCTTTTTGTTTCTTTCCAATGTGTTTCCTTGGGTGTCTCCATGAACCTCGACACCAAGCTTACTGCATACATTATATCTAGCCTAGTGGCGGTCAAATACATCAAGCTGGCTATCATGCTTTTGTATAATGTCAAATTGAAATTGATGTTGCAATATTCTTTTCTCAACTTCAACCCCATGATAGTTGGAGTTGGTGCGGAATTGTTGTTCTGATTTCAAACCTCTTCAAAATGTCTGCCACATACTTTGCTTGAGAGATAAAATGCCATTTTCTGTTTGCTTCACTTCTATGCCTAGAAAATATCTTAACAATCCCAAGTCATTCATTTCAAATTCAGTCTTCATGACTTGTTTGAAATCAACGATAAGGAAATCATCACTTCCTATAAAAATCAAGTCATCTAGTACATATAAAACAACAATAAGAATCTTACCATCACTCTCTTTGATGTAAAGAGTAGGCTCACAGTCACATTTGTCGAAACCATTATCCAACAAGTAAGCATATCCTGCTATAGCATGCGTGCGATGCTTGCTTAGGCCCATAGAGAGCTTTCCTCAATCGATACACTTTGTCTTCTTTGCTTTCTACCTCATAACCAGGCGGTTACGCAACATACGCTTCGTCTTTTAGCACTCCATACAAGAATGTTGATTTTACATCCATTTGATAAACTTTCCATTTATGTTGTGCAAAAATCGCCACAATTGCACGCCTGTCTCCATCCTCGCAACTGACGCGAACGTCTCCGCGTAATCTCTCCCATGTTGCTGCTTGTATCCTTTGATGACTATCCTTGCTTTGTGCCTTCCAATCTTTCCCTCAATGTTTCTTTTGGTCTTATAGACCCACTTCACTCCAATGACATGTTTTTCTTTCGGAAGGTTCACTAACTCTCATGTGTCATTCCTTTCTATTGCTTTTATTTCTTCCTCCATTGCCGCAACCCATTTTTCTTCTTTGACTGCATCCTCAAAATGGATTGGGTCATCTACATGGCAAAACAAGGAAAATAAGGAATTCAGACGAGCGCTACAATCAATTTCATCTTGCTCAAAAATTTCATTTAAATTTCTGAATTTTGGTCTTCTTGTGCTTGCTAAAGATGGGCTTCACATGTCACTTGGTGTTATGCTTTACGGCATGCTTAGAGAAGCGCTTGTTTGGCTACGTAAAACTGTCCTGTTATTTGTTAATGGTGTTGCTTGTTGCCTGCTTTGTTGCACTTGAAGAGGAGTAGAGGGAGTCACTGTTGAGGAATTACTTGCTGCTATTAATTCCTCTTTGTCCTCATGTGGTATAAATGCTTTGACATTAACTATCTTTTCAAAACTTCGATCCCACGCTACCTCTTCTATAAACTGAACATCTCTGTTGATTATGACCTTTTTTGTTAATGTACTGTAGAGTTTGTATGCCTTGGATTCATCACTGTATCCAACAAATATACATTTCTCCCCCTTGTTGTCCAACTTCTTCCTCAACTCATCCGAGACATGTGCATACACCACACATCCAAAAGCTCTCGTGTGAGTGACACTATGCCTTCTTCCATTCCATGCCTTTTCAAGAACTGTGTTCTAGACGCTTTTGGTTGGACATCTATTCAAGATATATGCTACACAAGCGACAGCTTCAGCCCAATAATCATTTGGAAAATGCTTTACCTTCATCATACTCCTTTCCATTTCCATAATGGTCTTATTCTTCCTTTCTGCCACACCATTTTGCTAAGGTGTATACCTTGTTGTAAATTGGTTGTGAATTCCATGCTCCTTATAAAATCGAAGGAAGTCATTTGAGATGTATTCACCACCTCTGTCAGCCCTAAGGACTTTAATGTAGTGTCTGATTTGCTTCTCAACAAGAGCTTTGTATTGGCGAAACTGCTCAAACACTTCACTTTTTTGTTTTAGGAAATAGACCCATGTCTTCCTTGTGTAGTCATCTATGAAGGTCAATAAATAGTGGCTTCCACCAATTGATGGTGTCTGCATTGGTCCACATAAATCTGAGTGGATAATCACCAAAGGTGCCTTTTCCCTTACTGACTTCTAGCTGGAAATGTTTCTCTATTTTGCTTGCCCAAGATACATCATTCACATAGGCTATCCTATTTTTCTATGAGTGGTAGTTCCTTCACCATGCCTTTCCTATGCAGCAAATTCAAACCTCCAAAGTTGAGATGTCCAAATCTCAAATGCCATAACCAATTTTCATCTTTGACCTCTACTTGAAAGTTTACTTGTATGACAACTGCATATTTTCTTGCATCCTCTTGTGAGTTCATTGAGAGTTGTGCTTGTGCACCTTCTCTCTACAAATCTGATCTTATTTTTAGGGGAAACATTCTATTGTTTGTCATCTGAACCTTTGCAATCAATGTCTGCTTGGAGGTCTATCCAAAATTTTCCACACATCATTTTTGAAAATGACATTGTAGCCCTTTTGTATGAGTTTTCCAATGCTTATGAGGTTATGCTTCAGACTGGGGACAAAGTAAACATCTAAGATGTACTTATTCTCCCCCTTCTTTGTTAGGATATTAACTCTTCCTTTGCCCATGACAGAGACTTTGCTATCAGTCCCTAATGTCACTTCAGATTTCACACTTTCATCTAGATTGGAAAACATTTCTATGTTTCCTGACATGTGGTTGCTACACCCTAAATCTAGATACCATATATCAATTTGTTTTTCTTGTGCTACACTAAAAGCTAAAAGCATGTTATCATGGTTCTGACTTTCTTTTGTGAAATTTACACTTGGTTCTTTACTAATGTCATATTGCTTCTTTCTACATTCATTTTCATAATGACCATACTTCTTACAATAATTACATTGAACTTTAGATTTATCATACCTCTAACCTTGTGCTTGATTTTGGCATGGGCCTTGACTTGGATTTTATTATTGCCTCTTCCATTTGAGCTTGAAGGGTTGCTTCTTCCACCTCTATGTGGGCTTCTTCCTCTTCCTCTAGCATATGATCTTCCTTTGCCTCGACCTTGACCAAATGATACTTGTGTCTTGAAGGCATGCTCCAATGAGGAGCTTGTTTCTCTATTCAGTCTATGTTCATGAGAAATTAGTGATGCATTAATCTCATCCACTGAGAGCTATGAGAGATCCTTTGTCTCTTATATGACCACAACAATGGTATCAAACCTTGTTGGCAAACTTCTCAAAACTTTCTCAACTATTCTTCTTTCCTCAAGTGTCTCACCATGAGACCTAATTTGAGTAACCAGCCCAATTACATGTGTAAAAATGAGTCTACATTCTCAGACTCTTTCATACAAAGTGTTTCAAAGTCTCTTCTCAACATTTGCAGCTTTGATGTCTTGACTTTTGCCATGCCTTGGTAGGCTATCTGGAGGGTGTCCCATGCTTGCTTGGAGTTCGTTGCTACTGCAACCTTGGGAAAACACTTTCATCAACTGCTTGAAAAATGTAGAAGAGGGCTTTTGCATCCTTCTTCCTGTTGTCTCTTAACAAATCTCTTTCTGCTTGAGACAGGACATTGTATGTTGTTGCATTTGCTGGTTCTTGAAAACCATTCTCCACCAAGTCCTAAATGTCTTGAGAAGAAAACATGTCCTTCATTGCAATAGCCCAATAATCATAATTTTTTACATTAAACTGAGGTGTTTTAGGATTAGTCAAGCTTATGCTTTACGTTGCCATTTCTGAGTGTAAGGAAAAAAAAACTTTCTAAGTGATAGTAAATATGCTAAAACCAATCTGCCCTCAAAACAATTTTAATTGCTAGTAAAAACACTTGTTTTTACACTAACAAAGTTTAACATAGCGATACCATGTTATAAAAAGGATTTATGTGGAGAGGCAGAGGGGAGAAGAAAAGTAAAGGAGCTTAAGCTATGTCAAGGATTTTCAGGCAACTATACAAGGATTTCGTGCAGCTATACAGAGGCTTAATAAAACACAGAATTCACTCACGACAAAAACAGAGTAAAACAGAGTAAGCTTGGAGCAACATAATAAAACTTAGGATTAAATTCTAATTCATGAAAATACATTCATATGATACTGAGGCTCATTCACCAAGTAAAAAAAAATGGTTTACAGTGATTTACACTTCACTAGGGGTTTCGAAGTAACACAGTAAAACAAAATAACTGTTGTTTTCACACGCCCAACAAAATTTGCTCCACAATTTTCTCCTCCCTACCTCAGAGACTCTCTATTTTTGCAAAATGACTTTTACATTCATATTTATCTCAATATATACAATTTGACATTAATACATGATAGAGCAAAACAATTAATACATAGTAGTAACTGTTGTTTTCATGCCCCCACCAAAATTTGCTCCACAATTTTCTCCTCCCTACCTCATAGACTCTCTTTTTTTACAAAATGACTTTTACATTCATATTTATCTCAACATACAATTTGACATTAATACATGATAGAGAAAAACAATTAATAAGTTGTTGTTGTTGAGTGTGAACAGTAATCGCACAGGTGTTTGTGAGTGTGGGCAATAGTAGCACAATATATGCTTGCCCATATTACCAAATTTCATTAAATGCTTTAACTTCTGTGATCTGTTGTGGAATGGTCCACGCAGTACTTATATTCTGGCTTCAGTCCTTCCATCTTCAAACAAAGATGCAACCTGCAAAAAAATACCTAATGTGGTTGCTATTAGGGTGTTGTTGAATGGTCCACGCCGTACTTCTATTTTGGCTTCAGTCCTTCCATCTTCAAAGAAAAACGCAACTTGCAAAAAAATACTTAGTATGGCTACAGTTAGGGTGTTTAACGCAATGGTTAAGATTAATATTTCCAACAACAACTTCAATATTGGGGAAAAAACACTATAATACACATATCAACATTGCAAATAATTACACCGACGAAATTTATATGTTAAGAAAACTAATACATCTATCAACATTACAATGAATTGCACTGAGGAGATTTATATGTTAAGAAAACTATGTAAAGCTTTACGTTGTCTCTTATATAAAGGAGTTGCAATGTCAACAAAGGCCGAAAACGCCAAATACCACACATTCGAATGTTAACTAAAAGGAGTATAGCATATGTATACATGTATCAAGCGTAAAGAGTGCGAAGGAGCTGAATACTAAAACGAAGCACCCATAAAAATATACCTCTATATGAATATTATGTGGTTTTAGGTTACATGCTCTTGAGTGAAGAATATAAAGGAGATTAAAGCTTTTAGGTTGCCATAATGGAACGAGACTCAAACTTAGGTTAATGAAAATCTATGAAAGGACCGCGCATTAATAACAAAGTTTTCAAAATATATCATGTACATGGGGATAAGAACAATATATCCCAACGAGAAGACAGTATAAGCCCATGGCTTTTAACTTCAATGTAATAAAATTGTGAATCAAATTTATTTTCCCAAGTTTTTACAAAGGAATTTAGGAAGATAGAACTATGTTGCATTAAAAAAAATATTTACAAATTCTGTCGGTTAATTGAATAGTCTTTATTTTGAAGGTTGGAGATGTTACCAGCGAAACCAAGCCGTCAATATAATTTACATATTAATAGTCAATGATAATTGATTATTTCTCTCACCACAAAAAATGGGATGATAGGAGTAGATAAAGACTCAAAAAAACCTATTTGCTTCATAGAGGAAGAACATAATCATAGAATACTTTAGGTATTTTTTTAAGTAGAGGTAAATATTGTATACTTGATATTTAATTTGAGGTGGATCATCCATGATATTCAAATGATTCTAACTCGCAACAACGTGAATCATTAAGTTACAGCTTTAGGAAAGGTTAAGTACATTTCTCTCTGATTTTTTATCCATACTAAGTTAACAACTACCCTTCATAGGTATAGTGAACTACCTAAAATTGGTATTACCTCTTATTTTCAAGCTAGGGATTATATTAGTTCTAATTTGTTCCTTGAAAACATGAATATGTGGATTTCAAATGGCCACAAGCATGTTCCTTCAGTGACTATTATTCAGGCTAAGTTAATGTTTACATCCCTAGTCATAGTCAATTTCACAAAACCTTCTTTTTTTAAAGGTGGTAAAACTTATCATAACTCAATGATTAACTGGTAGTGGGGACATCTATCACTAACTTCTATCCATGAATGTGGCTTGACTCATTAGCATTATAAGGAAAGCTACACTACCTAAAAAGGCTCATTAGTGATCCATAGGGGGTTATACTTTCACTTTTGTTAGATGCCTCTAAGGCTTAGGTTATTAATGTGTTTTCTTATGCTTAAGGAATATGAGCTTTTAGCCAATTAGAAGTAATTTTGTGTCTTTCTCTATGATGAAAAGTAGTTGCAACCTAGTTAATGTTTTCAAGAAAATCAATATCCCCCTCGTGTTCATCACTAAGGCTACCTCAAATGGGGTTATGTCCTTTCTAATCATATATATCCTTAGTCCCATACATGAGACCACATTCTACATCTTGTCATGGGAAACCCAAAATTTCTTTAACCTCTTATTTGCAATTTTTGCTTTTACGTTATTTTGTTCTCTTCATTCTTATTTGCATGTTTTTTTCCCAAAATTCGAGAAACTTATTATGTGTATCTATTTGGGAATAGGCCTTCTAGAATTTTAATTTAATTATCAATAATTATTAGGTGGATGGTATGGATTTAACCTCTATGGAATATTCAAAGTAGCAAACACAAATCAAAGATTGAAATTTATCTACAAAGTAGTTATGTTTTTTTTGTCATTTTAATTAATTAAAAAGGTATTATATGAACAACTATCATACTAAGTAAAAGTATTATATGAACAAGTGTCATATGAAGTGAGTTGTGGTTTTTGGCATGTGATACTGATAAGTCGTGGCATTGGCCCATAGTATCATAGCAAAACTTATTTACATATTAAGAATTTCTATATTAAAGTGCAGGTAAATCTACATGGTTTAAAATCTTTTTCCATATTTTTCTAAATATATATATGTTTAACTTTTATATTAATTTTTTATAATTAATAATAATAATTTGAAAATAAACTATAACTTAATTAGTTTTTATACTTAATTAGTTTTTATGATTTTTTTTTAAATGTTAAAAATTTGAAATATATAATAAAATAAATATTTTGTAATTTATTATAACTTAACACCTATTTGCATTTCTTAACAAGTTAATTTACCAGGGATAATTCATTCCTCCACTGACAATAACGACCACCCTCCCTTGCCATTATTAGTAAATCCAACGTAACTAGTCAATTTATTTTTGCGCATAGAAAACCAAATACCCTAAATACCATAGTAATGGTTTATAAAGAGCGAGACTCATATTAATGGTTTATAAATACCCTAAATACCATTTGTGGTGTGCTTGGAGAAGCACTTTCATTTCTCCTCAAGGGTGTCTCTTGCTGTGCTTGTGTTGGCGCTGCTGTTTGGGGATGTATTTCAGCCATCTCCTCATCATCTTCATCATGAGACAAACAGTTTTTAACATTCACTGTTTTCTCTATGCTTCCATCCCAAGCTTCCCCCTCAATGAACTGAACATCTCTGCTCACAAAAAACTTCTTGGTGGATGGGATATACAACATGTAAGCCTTGGATTCCTCACTGTATCCAATGAAAATACATTTCTCCTCTTTGTTGTCCAACTTCTTCCTTAGCTGATATGGAATGTGTGCATAGGCCACACATCCAAAAACCTTCATGTGGGTGACTCCTTGCTTTCTCCCACTCCATGCTTCTTCCGGCACTTTGTTCATCACTGCTTTTGTAGGACACCTATTCAAAATATATACTGCACAGTGTACAGCTTCAACCCAATAATCATTTGGCAAATGCTTTGCCTTCAACATGCTCCTCGCCATATCCATGATTGTCATGTTCTTCCTTTCAGCAACTCCATTTTGCTGTGGGGTGTACCTAGCTGTAAATTGCTTATGAATTCCATTTTCTCTACAAAACCGTAGGAATTCCTTGGAGATATACTCACCTCCTCTATCAGTTCTCAAAACTTTGATATGCAGCCCGCTTTGGTTTTCCACAAGTGCTTTGAAATTTCGAAATTTTTCAAACACTTCACTTTTGTTCTTAAGGAAATAGACCCAAGTTTTTCTTGTAAAATCATCAATGAATATTAGAAAATATTGGCTGCCTGCTAGTGATGGAGTTTGCATCGGTCCACATAAGTCTGAGTGGACAATCTCTAAGGGTGCTTTCGCCCTTATGCTTTTCCCTGATGGAAAACTTTCTCTGTGTTGTTTTCCCAAGATACAACCTTCACAAAGGTTGTCCGGTTTCTCTATCAATGGTAATCCTCTTACCATTCCTTTTCTACTCAACAAATTAAGACCTCCAAAGTTGAGATGTCCAAATCTCAAGTGCCACAACCAGTTTTCATCCTTTGGTACGCTTTGGAAAGCCTCTTGGGTAACTGCTGCAATTACTTCTTTGTTTCTCAAATCTGCCCTTATTCTGAGAGGGAACATCCTGTTCCTTGTCATCTTTACTTCAGCAATACATCGTTTGCTGGGTGCTCTATCCATGATGGTGCATACATCATTCTCAAAGAAAACATTGTAACCCTTTTGAACAAGCTGTCCAATACATAAGAGGTTACACTTCATTCCAGGGACATAATAGACATCTGCTGTGGTTTTGTTTTCACCTTTCTTTGTAAATATTTTTACTTCTCCTTTTCCCATAACAGAGATTTTACTATCAGTCCCAAGTGTGACTTGTGATTTTATATTTTGATCTAAAGCAGAAAACAGGGTTATGTTTCATGTCATATGGTTGCTGCAACCGGAGTCTAAAAACCATATATCTTCACTGTTTGTTTTAGCCATATTACAAGCTAAAAGCACATTATCTTGGCTGATATTTTCTCTAGTGATATTTGCACTAGATCTATTATTCATATCATGCTGCTTCTTCCTACATTCATTGGCATAATGCCCATATTTTTTTACAGTAATAACATTGGACATTGGATTTTTCATACCTTTGTCCTTGAGCATGATGTTGTCCACTTTGTTGGTTGCTGCCTTGGCCTTGGTTCTGATTTGAATTGCTGCCTCTTCCTTGAGCATTTGCTGGACTGTTCCTTCCACCTCTGTTTTGGCTTCTGCCTCTTCCTCTCTTGTTTCTTCTGCCTTGACCTCTTCCTCTTCCAAATGACATCTGGGTCTTGAAGGCTTGCTCTAGAGATGAGTTTTCATTTCTACTCAACCTCTGCTCATATGTTATCAGTAATGCATGAAGTTCATTAACTGAAAAGTTTGAGAGATCCTTTGTCTCTTCTATGGTGGTGACAATCACATGGAACTTTGAGGGTAGGCTCCTCAGTAGTTTCTCCACAATCCTCCTTTCTTCAAGAGTTTCTCCATGAGTCCTTATTTGTGTGACCAAACCAATCACATGTGTGAAGAATGAGTCAATATTGTCTGACTCCTTCATGCAAAGATTCTCAAAATCTCTCCTCAGCAATTGTAGTTTTACTGTCTTCACTTTTTCCATGCCATGATAGGCTGTTTTGAGAGTTTTCCATGCTTCTTTGGATGTCTTGGCTACTGTTATCCTTGGAAACACACTCTCATGCACTGCTTGATATAGAAATACAAGGGCTTTAGAGTCCTTCTTCCTATTGCTCTTCAACAGTTCTTTCTCTGCCTGTGTCAAGTTATTAAACTCTTCTTCATCCCCTGGTTCTTCAAACCCATATTCAACAAGTTCCCATAAATCTTGTGAGGCAAACAGGGCTCTCATGGTTATTGCCCAATAGTCATAGTTTTTCCCATTAAACTGTGGGAGCTGAGTATTAAAAATACCCATGCTAGTGCTGGAGCCAATCATCCTTGCACTCTCTCAGCTATGCTTCAAATACTTCACTGTGTATTTAAAATAACAGACTGTCTTCAACAGCAACACAAAAAAAACTTTGAGAAATACCTGGATCCTTTCTTGACTGTGTCTTCACTCTGCTGGAGAAGTTGTTGCAGTAAGAATCCTTCCTTCAGCTTCTTTGACACCTTCAAAGAGCCTGAACCTGGCTCTGATACCACTATTGGGAATTTTTCTGGTAAAATTCCAAAAACAAATTAACTGAACACAGAGCAATGCTCTTTTTTTCTCCACAAGATCTTAGCATAGGGAAGCTTTAAAAATTTCTGAGCAGACAGAGTTTTTCCTCATACAAAATAAAACTTGTATTCATTAATCAAAGACAACTTCAGTTACAAATTTCTTCCTCTCTCTCAGAGGGATTCACCAAGAACATTTCAACAAAAAACTACTATGTCTCCTTTTGAAAAGATTTACACTTCTGTGTGTAAATTTTTTCATTTTCATTTACTGCTGTAAATAAAAAAAATTCTTACATATCTATTCTTCACATTACATTTCAATCTCCAAAAAAAAACTTCTTCTTGCGCTGCTGCGCATATTACATTTCATATATTGAGATTAAAAAAAACATTACATTTCATTGCTATGCATTTCAATGCATGAGCTCCACAAAAAAAAAATTCCACGCTGCCCCCTGTTCTTCTGTGTTTGTTTGTTTCGCACTGCTGTGTGTTTCACCCTTGCATTACAATAGTCAACTCAAAAAACATATTACATACGATGCGTATGCAGCAACAAAACCAAAAAAAATAAATTACATAGCGTATATTTTTTTAACAAAAAAATATGACCATACTCCCGTACATATTAAAAACATTAAAATTAAAAACATTTACCTATGCCCATACTTCCCGTGAATTAATCAAATAGTAAAATTAAAGTTTTACCAACCCTTACTGACGGGACTAAATTCATCAATAATTTTACTGTTAAACCTGGCGGTCAAAAACTTTCACTTCGCGCAATATTTATTTGCTACAGGCCTGTACGCATCTTTGTTTCAATCAACGGCTTCAAACCTTCATTTTAATCGAACGATCATCGCTCGATCAAGTCACCCGAACATTATGTCCCGATAAAAAGTGGTTTTGAAAAATGTACTGTGGACGCGTGTCAGGTTTTGATTGCATCGGGGGCGATTGAAGGAATACCACTCCTTCTGCAAAAGCAGTCCGATGGAGTCTGGGTGGTTTTCCTCAGTTGTTTTCGTAGGAGTAAATGCGCGCATATGAAATTAATATTTCAACACTTAGTATACATTATGGTCTATACGTTCTAGGATATTTTTCAGAGTTTGCTTATGAAGTGATCATAACTTGTCTTTCAATATAAATACTGGAAGCGGGGCTCATCCATTCGCGTTGACATAACTATCTTATGGGACCATTGCCAAATTTCTCCTATTTGACGATGTTAGAGAGACTGTAAGCACTTCCTTCTCAAGCGTATAGACCTTACGTTTTTTTTAAATTTAAATGGATTCTAATTGCTTAGATTGATTGTTATTATAAGTAAAGTATCTGATAACATTTTAAAAAATTATATCAATGTCAATTCACTTTAAACTTGAATAAGCATTTAGAGGATCAAATGTAGCCAGGCTTTAATTTGTTATCATTAATGTAGAATAATTAATAAATTTTAAATGATAAAAGAATTCCTCTGTTGGAGAGACTGTAAGTACTCTGTTTTCAACAATAGCAGGCCTACGCTTTTACGAAAACCTGGATTGGTCATCATTTTAATTAGGCATCTAATAATTTTCTTGTTGTGCAGACATCTATAAAACAACAACTTGACCAGTACAGTTCCAGACTGGCTCTCTGGACTCAAAAACCTTAAAGAGTTGTACGCCTCTTTCCCATCTTTTTATTGTAAAATCTTACATCAATCTTCTCCTTCCTATCAGTTCTATGGTCACAGGTTTACAAAGAGCAATAATTTCACAGGTTTATAGAAAATAATAATTTCAGTGGTGAAATTCCTGCGCAACTTCTCTCCAATCCTTCATTGGTATTCAGGTAAATCTAAGTTCTTATTGTTTGTAATATTGCAGGTGCTAAAAACAGATTCACATTCTATTATTTTGCAGTTTCAGTATCATCTTTCATGTTTTCTTTACTATCCGAGCAACCAATTCCTGAGGTAGTGATGAAACCGAATAGATTTAATGGAAAGTCTACTTCATTTGCTGTGTTACAGATACTCTGATAGCCGCTATCTATATATCCCGTCAAATCCAAAAAACCACAGGGTGAAGCTCACCATCATAATGGCATTAAGTGGAAGCCTACTCATAGTTTTAGTGTTCATAGTAGCTATATTGTTCTGCATCGCAAGAAAACTAGGAGAAAAGAGGGCGGCCCGTTCTACAAAGGTAAGGAAATATATTCAATCTTACTATTTCTAATATGAGATGTAGTAAAGGTCGATCCCAGAATTGAAGCAATCTTAGACTGTCCTAATTTAACCCTGAATGATAAAGTGCAGACAACTCAACGATCGTAGTGCCAAATACAACAAAGTCTCGCGTATTTACTTTACAAGAGATAATCGCAGCCACACAAAACTTTAGGGAGAAAATAGGGAAAGGGGGTTTTAAATCTGTGTTCTTTGGTCAATTGGAACAAGGAAAATGTATAGCTGTAAAAGTACTTTCCTCGTTTACCAAACAAGATGATCAGGAGTTCCTGAATGAGGTAACTCTTATATTCTTGAACCATGTAATATAGTCCCATTTCTAGATTTAATGTAATAATGTTTTGGCTGCACTCATAAGTAATAATTAAAATTATTGGAATTCAAATTTCGCGCCACTGACTTCACTTGGTGAATAGGTTAATCTTCTTTCTACTGTCCATCATAAGAACTTGGTGACTTTACTCGGTTACTGTATTGAATCGTGAGAGCTTACGCTTGTCTATGAGCACATGTCCCAAGGGTCCCTACGAGACCGCCTTTATGGTAAACATATTGCTCAGAAGCATGTTTGATTGAATGGTGCATATAACATGCTAAAATTACCAAGTAATGCAAACTCTTTTGCTTGTTAATTTCATTTCTAGATTCTAATTCTGAACTAAGTTGGGAAACCGGGCTCAAAATAGCTTTAAATGCAGCACAGGGTAACACTTTTCCTAAAGCATTTAATGACCACATATTTTTGTATCTATTGATTACCTTATTTCTCATCTAACCAGTGATTTATGTTCGAAGGATTGGAATACCTTCATATGGGTTGCACCCCAAAGATAATTCATAGAGATATCAAGATAGCCAACATCCTTCTAGACAACCATATGAATGGAAAAATCGCCGATTTCGGTCTTTCAAGGTTGACACCTGGTGGGGATGCTTCTCATGTGACCTGCACTATTGTGAAAGGAACCCTAGGATACCTCGATCCAACGTAAACCACATATATAACCCTTCCTATTACTCTTACTATGGAATTGCGTTAATTTTTAAGAGTAAAGGCCATTTCATTTTTGTTTTAGTGTACATGAATAGCTTAACATTTTGATGAGAATCTATACCGCATGTATCTTCACACTCTTATGTTGACGGACAAGAGCGATGTATATAGTTTCGGTGTGGTTTTGTTAGAGCTCCTAACTGGCAGATCACCCATAAATGAAAATGTACCTGAAGATGAACTTGATATCATTCAATGGGCAATGAATTTGATTATCGATTATTCTAGAAAAGAAACTTGAACATAATTTATGACCTTCAAGCGCATGTTCAGCGAGTCTAACCATAATTATAATCGGACCCATTTGCAGGTCACGCAATATGTAGAGATGGAGGACATAACGATTATCATAGACAAGAGGTTGAATGGAAACTACGACCTGGAATCCGTTTTGCTAAACTAGTGCTTAGATGTGTTCAGAGTAGGCCATCATATAGGCCCAGCGCAAGTGAAGTAGTGGCAGAGATAAAAAGCGGTATTATAGATTAGTCTGATCTTCCAATTTCAGAGAGGATTGATTCTTTGGAGACCGACCCTATCTGTTCCCAGGTGGACAACATGAAGTGGAGCGACAACAGCTCCAACCTCACGCAAGTGGGAAGATGAGTTTATGAATACAACAGTTTGGACGGGTAACGGAAGTTCGGTTGAGGATAAAGCTTAAAATAAGCTATGTAATTGCTGACAAATTAGCTAGCGATTTTTTCTGAGTTATTAGAATTAGGGAAAAACATTTATAGAAGTAGATAGTTATCATTCAACAAATTATTAGGGACAATAAATTAGTCAAATAATGGATAATGAAATTAGAAATATGTGAGTTATATAATAATGTATTCATTGCTCCTATGAAGATATGAGATTCCATTGAGAGTTCAGCTCATGTATTGAGAATCAGACTTCTCTTATTTTTGTTTATTAGTTTTGTTTATGTTTTTCATAAGTATGCTCTTGTGAAATTTAACATGGTATCAGAGCTATAGGTTAAGAGAGTTGATTTATATGTAAAGTGTGTGTTGTTGGTTTCAAAAGATTGTAAAAGCCATTAGCAAGAGTTTTCATAATTTTGTGAAACCTGTGCAGATTCAAGTTATTGGTGGGAGTGCTCAGCAATTAGCAGCAATGGCCAACAATATGAATATTTCTCAACCACAAACACCAATGTTTAAATGTGAGAACTTTGGTTTTTGGAGCACTAAGATGAAAACATTATTTCTCTCACAAGATTTGTGGGATTTCGTAGAGAATGGATATACAGAGCCAGATGCTCAAACACTTTCCCGCTAGACTCAAAACCAAAGAAACCAGGTAAAGGAAAATCGTAAAAAAGATTCAAAGGCTCTCTTCCTAATCCAACAAGCAGTGCATGATTCTATTTTTCCAAGACTAGTTGGAGTAACAAAATCAAAGGAGGCATGGGATGCTTTGCAACAAGCATATCAAGGAACTGATAAGGTAAAAATTGTTAAGTTGCAGTGATTAAGAAGAGAATTTGAAACCTTGCGCATGCAAAACTTTGAATCTATTCAATATTTTATCACTAGAGTTATGGGTATAGTGAATGAAACTAGGTCATATGGAGAAGACTTAAAAGATCAAAAAATCGTTGAGAAGATTTTAAGAAGTTTGCCTGCAAAATTTGATGGGGTTATTGTTGCTATTGAGGAGTCTAAGGATCTAACTCAGTTGTTTGTGAATGAGCTAATGGGGTCTCTTCAATATCTTGAGCAAAGAATCAATAGATCTTCTGAAAAATCTATTAAGCAAGCTTTTCAAGCAAGAGGAAATATTTTCAAAGACAAAAGTGGTTCCTCTCATGAGGAAAGCCAAAACACTTTTGGAAGAGGAAGAGGAAGAGGACAAACATACAGAGGAGGCAGACGATTTTTTTTGCATACAACAAAGGAAGAGGTAATGATGACAGTGATGGAGGTAAAAGATTTAATAAATCCCAAGTTCAGTGTTTTTATGGTAAAATATTTGGCCATTATGAAAGAAATTGTTGGAAAAAACAAACACAACAAGCTAATTTTTTGGAAGAAAAAGAAGAGGTTGGCACTTTATTCTTGGCTTTTGATTCAACTAATAATGTTTCCAAAGAGGTGTGGCTTATGGATAGTGGTTGCAGCAATCACATGATAGGAAACAAAGATGGCTTTGTAGAGATAGATGAATCTACAAAATCTAATGTACTATTGGGAGATGACAAGCCAGTTGAAGCTAAAGGTAAGGGAACAATTGCTATGAAGACAAAACAAGGAAAAACAAAGCACATTAATGATGTTTTATATGTTCCTTTCCTAGCGCATAATTTGTTGAGTGTGAGGTAGCTCCTTGAAAAGGGATATTTAATTATTTTCAAGGACAAGCAATGCATAATCTATGATAAAAATGATCACAGTAAAATTATTGCTAAGACTAATACGCTGCAAAACAGAATTTTTGCTTTCAATCTCCCTTGTGAAGCAAGTACAACATTAAATGTTACTTATGATGATAGTTCCTCGCTATGACACATAAGGTATGGACATTTGAATATGAAAGGCTTGAAATTGTTATATAAAAATCAAATGGTCAAAGGGTTACCACTTATTGGTTCTATTGATAAAGTCTGTGAAGGGTGTATTCTTGGTAAGCAACATAGAGATTTATTTCCAGTAGGAAAGTCATGGAGAGCAAGTAAACCATTGCAACTAGTGCATGCAAGTATATGTGGTCCTATGCAAACCTTGTCTCTCAACAAAAATAAGCATTTCATTATTTTTGTGGATGATTTTAGTAGAAGAACGTGAGTATATTTCATTAAAGAAAAATCTGATGCATTTGTCATATTTCAACAATTTAAAGCTCTAGTGGAAAAGCAAAGTGGTTATTGTCTAAAAACATTATGCATAGATAGATGGGGAGAATTCACTTCTAATAAGTTTGATTCTTATTATAAAGTAAATGGCATTCAAAGGCAATTGACAGCTAGTTATACTCCCCAACAAAATGGCATTGCTGAACGTAAGAATAGAGCAATTGTTGAGATGGCTAGGAGCACGATGAAAGGTAAAAACCTTCCAAACATTTTTTGGGTTGAAGTTGTAGCTACATCTGTTTATTTGCTTAATAGATGCCCAACAAGAAGTGTGCAAAATATTACCCCCTATGAAGCATGGTGTGGAAGAAAACCAAATATTTCTCATTTAAGAGTTTGGTTGCATTGCCTATGCTCATGTTCCTACTGCAAAGAGAAGAAAGCTTGATGATAAAAGTGTGAAATGCATTTTTATTGGATATTGTGAGGAAACCAAAGGTTATAGATTGTACAATCCAGAAATTGAACAATTAATGTCTAGTCGTGATGTGTTATTTGATGAGAAAGAAGAATGGCAATGGAACCATGATGTGCACCAACAAACTCCAAGTATTGTTGTACAAGAAGATGAATCTTTTGTTTCTGCAAATCCATCCAGTAATCAAAATACTTCAGAGGCCACATCCACTCCATCATCTTCTACTACTTCAAGTCTTGTTTCAAGTCCAAGTCCTCCAAAAAGGACAAAATATTTAAATGAAATTTATGGTTATACTAATTTTTCTTTGATGTCTCAGATTGAAGTAGAACCAAGATGTTTTGAAGATGCAGTAAAATAGTTAGTTTGGTGCAAAGCAATGGATGAAGAGATGGCAACAATTAAAAATAATGCAATATGGGAGCTTGTGGATCCTCCTATTGAAAAAGAAGTCATTGGGGTGAAATGGTTGTATAAAACCAATTATGCAGTTGATGGATCAATAGAAACACACAAAGAAAGGTTAGTAGCAAAGGGATATGCTCAACAACCAGGTATTGACTACAATGAAACATATGCTCTTATTGCAAGATTTGATACAATTAGAACCGTTTTGGCATTGGCAACACAATATAAATGTTTAGTTTATCAATTTTATGTTAAATCAGCCTTTCTAAATGGTGAGTTGAAAGAAGATGTATATGTTCACCAGCCCCAAGGATATGAAGAAGCAGGAAATGGACACAAAGTCTACAAACTTAAAAAGGCTCTTTATAGGCTTAAACAAGCTCCAAGAGCGTGGTACAATACAATTGAAACTTATTTTTTGAAAAATGGGTTTAATAGAAGTGAAAATGAACACACATTATATATCAAGTCAAATGGTAATGATATAATAATTGTGTGCTTATATGTAGATGACTTGATATACACATCTTCAAGTAATTTGTTAGTGGAAGAGTTCAGGGAGACTATGATGACTGAATTTGAAATGACTGATTTGGGTTTTCTCCATTATTTTCTTGGCATATAAGGGACACAGATGAATGATGGAATTTTTATTTCACAAGAAAAATATGTTTCAAATCTTCTTAAAAAATGGAAAATGGGAAATTGTAAACCCATGAGCACACCCATGAATACAAATGAAAAATTTTCTGTAGAAGATGAAGCTGAAAAGTTAGATGCTCAATCCTATAGGAGTCTGGTAGGAAGTATTTCGTTTCTTACTACCACTAGGCCTGATATTATGCATGCAGTAGGCTTGATTTCCAGATTCATGCAAAGTCCAAATAAGATTCATTTTGGAGTAGCAAAATGAATTTTGAGGTATGTCTGTGGAACAAGAAATTATGGAATTTGGTATACTTCGTCAAATAATTTTGGGTTGGTTGGTTATATAGATAGCGACTGGGTTGGATCTTTTGATGATAGAAAAAGCACTTCAGGTTATGTATTTAGCCTTGGATCAGGTGCAGTATTATGGTGTTCAAAGAAGCAACCAACTATTTCATTGTCTTCTACAGAGGTAGAGTATATTGTAGCAGCAACAACAACATGTGAAGCAATTTGGTTGAAGAAAGTATTGTTAGATCTAAAACAAGAACCAAAATATGCCACAACTATTTACTGTGATAACTTGTCTACCATTGCCATTACTAAAAATCCAATGTTTCATAATCGCACCAAACACATTGATATCAAATATCATTTCATAAGAGACCATGTGGCAAAAGGAGAAATTCAAATAAAGTTTGGTACAATAAATGAAGAGCTTGTAGATATATTTACCAAAGCACTACGTAAAGGGAATTTTGAATACTTAAGGGATATGCTTGGAATCACCTCATTAAGCATTAAGGGGGAGTTTTGAGGATAATCTGGTCCACATTGGATAATTTTTTTGATCTATTGATCAAGAAATCTGGGTTTCACTTAGAATATCAAATTACTTAAAGGCCATATTTCTACCACCCTTGGATTATTGAATGTATGTCCCATGTTAGATATTCACTTGAATCTAGATAAGTTGTGATCGAGACAAAAATTTCAAATTCATAAGGTGGGACAAGGTCTGGATACAACTTATGGCTCAGATGTGACCTTGAAATCCAAAATGTAGATCTAAATGCAACACATGAACCTTGTAGAATTTTCTACACATCCAGCTCTGAGACCATGTAGAAATTCTCTCTACAAATCTCGTTGTGAGATCATGTAGAAAATATGTTGTAGGTTAACCCAATAATGCAATATAAATCAAAGGAAAATACTATAACCTACATCTACTATCAATTTGCGGAAAATATCGAGCCGAACAATATAACCAGAAGAAGAAGAAGAATCAATGCACAATACACATGAAAATAATTTGGGGAAAGCATTAGCTAAAAACCCCACTATCTGTATTATCATACAAGGTGGAAATACATAGGAATTATACAAAGCCTCAGCTCTCACAGCTAGCCAGCTCTTATTACAATCCTGACAGATGTTCACAGGCAATCCAGACTTCTCACAAGCCTTCTCCTCTGCCCTCCAAGCCTCCTATTTTCTTGTGCAGTTTCTCCTTGGTGATCTTGGTGTTACCAAGTGGAAGAATCTCAACCAAATGGAACACTGATCCTCGAAAACTACGCAATCCTCAAGGGAAACTTTTCTTGACTGCATGCATTGGTTTCCTTTATAGGAAAACACATGCAACTGATAGTACATTGTCCTTGACATTTAACTCAACTAGGTCTTTCTCAGAATAGACATGCATGAATTTCTGATGGGAGAATATTCAGTTATCTGGAGTAGCACTAGTTGGATGCATGCATGCATCAACTGACTATTAACTCACAATTAGTTCCTCAAACAGTTTGGAACTAATTTAACTGGACTTAACTCAGTAAACTGAGTTAACTAATTACAACTCAAATATAACTCAACCTTATCTCCTTAATTTAAGGGATAACTCAATCTTATCTCCTAAATCAAAGTGATAACTCTTGCATGACCTCAAAAAGACTTCTAACTTGAATTTCTCCAACTAATTAATTCAAAATGAATTAATTAATCTTTTCCAAGTAGCTGTTAAGACTAAATTCAATTTTAATTCACAATTTTAATTCAAGGACAAATTAAAATTGGAATATTCTGGATTCTATTTTTATCATTTCTTGTTTCTATTTTCAACACTCCCTCTCAACAAGAAAGGAATTCAACTCGATCATGATCGTGAGCCTTTGGAATGTTATGCATGCAACACTTCTCTCTAGTGTTGTTGCTCTAGCAGCTCCAGAAACAAAAAAAATCCAACTTGAATCAGTATGATGCATCAGTCATCAAAGTCTCTCATTATTATTGCCTCTGTCAACTAAAAACTTTGTGCTTCTGCTGACTCAGCCTTCCTACACTGTTGTCAATTCTTCTCTACGCTCTTCAGTATCTGACTGCTCTATCCTCTGTCACTTTGATCTCTGATTGCATCAATCCTACTTATTCCTCCCTCTACTATGTACTTTGCACTCCCGTAGAAAGGTACGATCCATTAGATAAAACCTCTCAATGGACCCTACCCAATTTCAGCCTTCTTGGGACTATTACTCCACATCACCCCACCTCACACCTGGAGGTAAGGCTGCATGTGATCCCTCTGCCCACCTGGTTTGAAATTTCCCCCTGTTGGAGGTCTCTGTATGACTAGATGCCTCCACCCAGCCTCCTCTCTGTTAGGTTCCTATACCAATAGGAGTCATAATTTTGAATGACTAATGTTAAGCCTTGTAATATTGTACATACCTTTTCTTTCTGCAAATGTTTTCCATATTGAAAAATTTTTAAAATGTAAAGAGGGTATGTCCTAAAAGTAAAATCAAAGGACAAAAAAGAGGAAGAAAAGGTCCAAAAAATGAGAATAAATGAACCCCAAAAAACAAAAAAGAGACCATGAAAGTGTGCAAGTCAAAATTCCACTACTATTTAATTTTATGCCTAAATAATGATTGTGTGCAGCTTGTTACTCATCCCACAATCCCATGGCAGTCAAATTGTTTAAACTTGGCTATTTCATGTTTTGAATTTTATGTTTATAGTTAGAAAATAAAATCTAACCAAATTATTTAACCTTGGCAGATTATTAGATAGGTAGAGAAAATAAAAGGAGCTCATCAGTTTAATCTGAGCCCTTGGATGATATAAGGCTAGAATTAGATAGTTTACTTTGTAAAAGGAAAGAAAAAGATTGATAAGGGTTTGCTAGCCTAAATGCACCCGAATAAAGTGAAGAAAAAATGGTAGGATAAGTGAATGGATAAGTAGAATAAAGGTTGCAGAAATATCAAGTTCTATGCATAAAGGAATTTATGTCATGTTTAAATACATCTTTAAATGTGTATAAGCAGTAAACAAAGCAAGAACAATGGTTCACAAATGGTTCTGATTAACATCCCCTCAGTCATTTCACCCCTTTTACTTATTAATTTCCCCATAAAGATGTTCTAGTACTTAAAATCATTTAAGTCAAAGAGGCTCCGAGCATTTCTCTGACTTCTGGAGGGACCGGATCCTTGACTTAATGACTTACGGATACAAGTATTAGAATCCCCTTCATGAAATTCATCTTCCTCCATTCCTCTTCAAAAAACCTAATAAAAACCCCTTTTCCTAAGTTAAACTTTATTTACGTAAGAAAATTAAACCCCCCCATGTTAAAACATATTTCATTTATAAACTTACAATATAACTTTATTCTAAGTGCAAAGAAATGTGCGCGGAAATGTCATGTTTTATCCTTTTTAATTGGAAAAACCCACTCTGCCCATCATCTTTCATATTAATTTCTAATTTTATTTATATAAATCCCCCATACCTCCTTTTCCCATATATTAAATAAATCCCTATGTAAATACCCCCAACCCTTAGTTCTATTAAAAACTATATGTTTACCCCCTATCTGGACAAAATATATAAATTCCCTCATTAATCCTAAAAAATCACAATTCACTTGTGATTAAGGCATCGCCCCCCCCCCCCCCCCCCCCCCCCCACCCCCCTAAAAACCTCTGTATAAATTCATCCATGCTATTCCCTCACTTGTCCACCGTCCGATCTTTCGCACCCTAATCCTACGGCCCGCATCCACCTTGGGCTCTCCCGACGCCCGACCTTTATCCAAAGTATTAACCCCTGCACTTAACCCTGCCTGATCACCTAATCCCATTATTTGGCCACTCTCGATCTGCTAATCTGACGATTAAACCCTAAATAAAACCATACTGCTTGAGTTTAAAATGTTGGACCCCTCCTAAACACAAGCTTTTAAAACTCGCGCATTTTCCTTGCCTGACTATCATCCGGTCAATATCTGCTTCATCCAACCCTCCACAGCCATATCGGCTGCGCCCGATGGTTAACCGTTACTCGCTCGATAAATTGGTTTTCCCCGACCCCCCGAATGCTACATGTCCTTCTCTAAGGTACATCGGGCGACCCCTCCCAAATACCGCCTACGCCCCAAAAGCGGTGTGATGACCCTCCAAAACCACTTCCCCACTTAACTGAAAAATGACCAACTGTTCATCCAAAAATAACCCACCAAAACTAATCATTTTCTCCATAAAAGGCCATGAAGCCTTCTTTTGCCCTTTTTTCCATGCATTTTCTTTGTGAGCTCTGTAACCATTGCGACTCCAGCAAATGCCAAATTACCAACAGACTTCCAAGTTTGCTCCAGAAGACACTGCAGACAACCCCACCTGACCTTCCAGTCCGTACCAGAACTGTGCCAACCACTACAGCTGTTGTGAACCATCATGTTAAAGCCAATTCGCCCAATTCTAGGTATTTCACCACAAAATACCACTTACCCATTCAAATTTCGAAACCTTCAGCTTGTGCAGTGTTTTAAGTTAAGTAAATGTAATTAAGAAAACTGCAAGCTAAAAGCTTGGTTGCCTAAAACCCTTTGAAATTCTCAAAAACTTTGATAAAACCCCCAGAGCCTAATTCAAACCCACAAGAACTTAATTATGGCTGCCCCTGTCGCCATGTATGTTAGACATGTCACCACTCCACACTTAGACCTGGACCACCTTCCCCTGGCTGACAAGGATTTCCAAATCAAAGATACCAGTGCAACAGAGCTCCTACTCAAAATCCATTTCTTAAGCAAAGACAGACACCTGAACCATACAGATGACATTAGCCTTTGGGAGTCCAATTTACCCAGATACTAGTTCCCCCAAGTACATATCTTTCCAGAAGTTGTTCATATGTGCTATGCATGCTACGTCCCTATCCATAGAGCCGTAATGTCTCAGGTTCAAAAGGTTCTATTCACTATCACGGCTGAGTCTATAAATGAAATGTTGCACTTCCAACCAGGACCAAATCAAACCCCACTCTCAATTGGAGACCTATTGGACTAGTATCCCAAGCTAATCCCATCAAGATTGGCCCAGTGGTTCCAAACCTTCATTGTGGAGGAAAAACACATCCCTAAGGACTCCCCTCCATATGTTGCTAGTATTTTCTCTAAGTGGGGCCAATACAATGTGACCATGATATGTGTTTTGGGTTACACTACCAGTGAATACATTGATGAACTTATACTTTCCTTCATGTCCATTTATACCCCAAGACAGTCTCTTGCAACCACATATGATTATGCCCACTTTATCGCTGATAGAATGCATGAAAAGTTCACAAGAATGAGCAATGAGAGAGTATTCAAATACTCATCTGTATTGTATCACCTATTTTTATATTATCAGTTAGACAAGTTTCCTTTCACTCTCCAGAAGCTTGACACCAGAAGCCAGCCCAGATCTGTCATTTTCTGGACCCCACTGTTCCATAAGTTTGGATCACCATATACATACTCAGACTTCATAGATTCTTTTGTGTATCCAATCATGACTATGCTAACTGGAAATCCTCCACATAGGATAAGTGCAGAGATAAAAAGAGTCCTCCAACTATCCAAGCAAACCAAAGTGGGAGATTGGTACCTTTACCAAAACCACACAGAAATAAGAATATATGGTTGCCTGCTTACACCATATAAGTTGCCAAGATACCTCCCTATGAGGTTGTTTGCCTTAGAGTATTACAAACAGATCACCAATGCAGATGAATTCAACTTTGTCACTACCAAGAAGAAGGCCCATTTCAAAATCAAAGACCAGTTAGGCCCCTTCATATGCAATTATAGAGAGGTAGGGAAAGAGGCAGATCTAATTCTGCAATGCATGAAATTCCAAAGGAGTTTTGTATGGAGATATGACCCTTTAGAATTCATTACCAAGAAAAGGAAAAAGATCAAGCTAGGACCTTTTATCCACCACCCCATACCAGAGATAGAGGCATATGCCAATCAGACAGACTGGGTAGAAAATACTGTGGCAGACAGAGACAGCACAAGAGTAGATGTAGAGAATGAAATAATTGATTTGGAAAAGTAGCTTGATGAGAGATCTTTTCTGTAGGTAACATAACAACAAGAAGGAGCCGCGAGCACCCCTCCAGTGATGCAGACTCCTCAGAATGAGGAGAAAAATCCCAAAAGAAGCAGAGAAAAAACCTCTGCCTCACCTATGGATACATCTGAGGTACAATGTGAAACTAGTCACAGTAAGAGGCAAAGGCTCAATCCTGTTACTGAATAGGATGATACAGAAGAATCAGTATAGGTGACTACCATAGAAATAGACAGAAGTAGGGCCACAACTCCTTCTACAGACATGCAAGAGCCTTCCACATCACAAACTTAGTTGTTGGATAGGCAGATAAGTTTGGAAGTGTCCTCATTCAATAGGCCTGCTGATAGAGACAAAGACTTAAAGGAAAGGTATAAAGACATCGAAATGAAGAATGAGAAGCTCAAAGCTCAAACTTATCCTCAATACCTAAAGCTCGCTCCCACAAATCAAACAAGGCTAATGTCATCTTTTGACATCAAGGAGGGGAAGCTGCAGATATCCTTTGTTAAGCCTACAGCGCAACAACCCAAGACATCATCAAACTTCAAGAGGGTTGACTTCGAAGTATTGGCAAGGGATATTCATCCCATAGACCAAATAGAACTGCATAAATAGGCTAGAGAGATGATATACTCCATCCTTACAGGTAAAGCCATAGCTGCCCACAATCTACGAAGTTCATTAAATAATATCTCAGCACAGTTTCAGTTGGGAAAGGCCTCCTCACAGGCCAAGGATACCAGGATTAAGTCTTTGGAAGACTTAGTTATTGAATTGGGACATGATCCCAAGGATATTAAGGCTACAGAGCAGCTCATAGAGAAGAAGAACGATGATATTTCTGCCCTTAGGAAGCAATTAAAAATACCCCAGCTGCAACATCCTCAAACATTGGAAGTTTTGGAGACCCAACACAAGCATGAGGAGTTGAAGGACTTGGTCCACTGACTCAATGATCAACTAAGGGAAATAGAGAAAGAATTGGATAATTTGATCCAATTAAAGCAAACTGACATTTCCATGACTTCTGCAAATGTCATCCCTACAGTTGCTACAACAGTCCCTTCCACACTAGCACCTGCAGCTCCACCTGCCACTTCATTTCTAGTTACAACAAAATCTACAACGACAGGTACAGCAGGAGAAGAGGCTGACAAGTTAATCAGAGCCATGAATGAAATGTCAATCGAGGCCACAGTAATGAACAAACTAAAAGAAAAGGTTGCAAGTTTAGAAACTGACTACAAACTTGCCCAGATTATGCAAAGGGAGGAAGCACAAAAGGCCAATAGAATGAGTGAAAAGGTTAAGGATATGGAAAAGGATTTGACATTAGAGAAACCCCTTGGACAGGCCAAGGAAATGTTATGGGCCAATATCATTGACTTTGTCTATGATATTTGGCCATCAATTCAAGTGATTTTTGAACAAACAAAATTAATAAAGATAGCTATAGAAGCTATCCATAAAGTGAAGGAGGAGTTGGGAGACATGCTTGAGGATGCCAATAGACTCATCCACTTCCTCAATAGCAAAAACATGTAGGAATTGCATGATTTGGATATAGAAGGTAGGACTGGGACCATTTTGGAAATAAGGAAGGTCCTTTCTAAAAGAAACATAATGATGAACTTGGAGGAAAAGTGCCAGAACATGCAGGTGGCCATTGATAGATTCATGGCCAGGGAAAATTTTAAGAACCCCCCTAAATTTATAAATATAATAAATGGGCGAATATCCATGGTATATAGGAAAAATGGAAGGCGATTTTATCAATAATATAATATGTATATATAATTTTTTGGCGAATCTCTCACGAGGCATGGCGAATATTTTACTCAATTATAAAATCTTGTAAGATCTTGGCGAGTCTTTTACTAAATAATAAAACTTTGTAAAGTCCTAGTGAATCTTAGCATAGGCTACATGTTGGTTTAATTCCCCATTTAAATAGGCTACATTCCAGGTGAATACCATGGGTCAATACCATGTGCCATTTTGGTGAATACCATGGGTCAATACCATGTGCCATTTTTATTTTTATTAATTCTAATATTAGGGTTAATAATGGTTTTTTGCATGGTATTAATAACAATCTAGTCCATGGTATTTGTCCCATAGTATTTTTGCCATAGGTTTCACCTAAATATAACCCATTTTTTGCGTGTTCGTAAATATAAGGTGACTTATGGAGTAAATATAAAAAAATGTTTTATTTGTTTACCATACCTCTCGTTTACTTATATTTTTATTAATTTACCATACCTCTTTTACAAATATGGTGTTTGGCCCATAGGATTCACTTAAATAAAACCTCTTTCTTGAGCCTTCATAAATAGAACGAGGGTTATGGACTAAATATAAAAAGAGGTTTTATTTATTTACGATACGTCTAGTTTATTTATATTTTTATTTATTTACCATACCTCCACTTTACTTATATTTTTATTTGTTTACACCCTTACATGTATATAAGGTGACTTATGGAGTAAATATAAAAAATGTTTTATTTATTTACCATACCTCTCATTTATTTAGATTTTTATTAATTTACCATACCTCTTTTATAAATATGGTATTTGGCCCATAGGATTCACTTAAATAAAACCTATTCTTGAAAATGGGCGAATGGATTCACTTAAATAAAACCTATTCTTGAAAATGGGCGAATGGAAGGTTGTAAGTCCTAATTTCAAGGGCTAAATTTACCTTTTTTACCCTCTCCCTTAAAATAAGGTGGGCTATTTGGGGTGATTTGTAAAAATGTACTATGATACAAAATATTCGCCCACTAAAAATTTAAAACCCCTTAATTTCGCCAAAGGGCGAACATTCGCCCCTAAAATTATCCTTGTTCATGGCCAAATTCAAAATTCTGAGGGAGAAAGGATTTCCCAGTCCATTGGTCATCAATGAAAAACTTATGACACAGCAGGACTATGACAGAAGACTCAAGCAGTTGGCTAAAGAACAAGCTAGCACTTCAGCAATAAAATCCCTGCCAATAGGCAAAGTTTTGTATAACACCTTTGAGAACCTGTTTTTCCTCTAGCATGAGGTAAAACACTTATTCATCACCAAGCCCAATTTTTCCAAGTATACTAAAGCTGATGAGATATACCGAAGGATGATGAATGTCAAGTTACCTGACAATGAATGGTGGGAAAAAATGATTGATTTACTGTAAAAAATTTACAGTAAAAAGGTTACCATGCAGTGAAAAAAGGACACCCAGGTGAACAGGTGAAGACAGGTCAGCATGCCAAAGTGTATTAGTGTCAAATACTATCAGAGGAAATTCAAAGGTTAATAAGGCTTTCATACGTGAAATATCAAATAGCAAGGTAGCCTAAAAGGCTAAAACCAACCATAAAGGCCAACAATACCATAATAAAAGGGACAACATCAAAGAAGTTCAATCGCTGTCTCTATCTTCCTGTAAGAAGATATTTTTATTTTCCTAGATTAAATCTCAAGTTAGTTTGAGATATTTTGTAATAATTTGTGTATAAATACTTCACAATTTGAAGTATGTAGTGTGGATTCTAAGACATTTCTATAGACTTCTTGATCTTGATTCTGTAAATCTATTGTATCATTAATTGGACAAACAAGCTGGATTAATGAGTAAAGACTAGATATTTCACATGATTCATGTGTAAAGCGAAGTGCAAATAAGTATTTTCTCACGTTGATTGTTTTCTTTCTTAAACATTTTTTCCATAATATTTTATGTATCTCTAAAATCTGAATGCTGTAACATGGAATGATATCTCAAAATTTGCTTTATTGCACTTTGTTTTAACTGTTATGCATAATGAATGTTTTCTTCTCATACCTAAGTTAAGGAATTCTTAATTGCTCCTTAGTTTAGGTTGTTTCTTTATCATCTATAGCAAAGGATTCTTAATTTCCCTTTGTTTCCTATTACCCTTTATTCCTCATTTAAATCCCAGTCTGAGAATTCTTGATTGCTCTCTCACCCTAATTCAAACCATTCCACCCTTCTGATCCAAAAACTCACACTTTACTTTGCTAGCTTGCCCTGTGAACATTCCCTTTAATGAATTGATCCAGTTCCGCTGCCCTTTTGTTGACTCCATAGCCAAATGTCCTAAAGACCTCATTCTATCCAATTGCTCCAAGAATTTCACCACCAAACTTTCAATACAAATCAAAAACCTCCTGAACATTCAAAACTAGCCTAAAATCCCAACAGACAAAGCTAAAGCATATAGAGAGAGCCCTCTCTGAGCCATAGGTTGGCTAGAGCCTATGCTTAAAAGATTGGTTTGTGGTTACCTTGGTCCTTTCCTTCTTCTAATAACTTCTAGGGAAAAGTTCTGAGTGATAACATAGTGGCGACCATACTGGGGAACTCAAACCCTCAGTCCTAATAAAGCTTTAAGAAAATTCTAAATCTGCATTTTAAGCCTCTTAAAATAATTTTTGAAAATCTCACAAAAACAATCAAAAAAATTGAAATTCTAGCTTCAACGAGGACTCATTTTACTAGGGCTAATCCAAATCCAAACCCTGCCCCAGTAGTTGATAATCCCAACCTGATTTCAAGAAAATCTAAAAAAGAAGAAAGTTTAGTTAGCCAAATACCATTAGTTAAAGCAGATTCATGTCCTGATGAGTGGTTATTTTTAGAAGAACTTCCCTTTGATGTGCCATTTGATTTATCATTATTTAGAACAAAATCTGAAAGTGCACTTGATGAAATTGTTCTAGATCTGGAGTTTATTGTAGACCTTGAAGTCCAAAAGGCCAATAGATCAATTGATGAATACATTCTGAACTCTCCACAATCATCCCTTAGCACTACCAAGACCCCTGAGCTTTCTCGACAATTGTCCAATACTCTTAGTTCACCATTGTTCCCCTCAACTTCTGAAGTCCATTCTTCACCACCATTTATACCTATACTCCCTCACCAACCTATCATTACTCATTCATCACCTACTAGTCCTAGTTCTTCATCCACTGTTGTATCATCTCCAAGTACCTCAACTCCACATCTTAGCCCCTCCCAACTTAGAGCCCTAGTAAATAGATATGCTCCTCTTGTGTTACATGCCCCACTTGGTGCTATGCCAGCAGACTACCAAAGTAATATTGTTCAATTTGATGGCATAGGACCTTACATTGCACAACATCATGTCAATAAGATGACACTTCTGAAATAATTAGATCACTAAACAATACACTAAAAAAGGATTCTACCATAAAATGGACTGTTGAGGCTAAGAAATCCTTTGAAGACATTAAACTAGCCTTAACTAAAACACCAGGGTTAATCAGTCCAAAATTTGCCAAAGATTTCAACTTATTTTCCTTTGCTTCTAAGCACACAATTGCTACAATTCTACTGCAGAAAAATGACCAAGGCTATGAAAAAACAATTGCTTTCTTTAGAAAAGCCTTGAGAGACGCCCCCTTAAAATATAATATAATGAAAAAACAAGACTTTGCTTTAGTCAAAGCCATTAAAGATTTTAGGGTATACATCTTATATTCTCATATAGTGGCCTACGTTCCTAATTCAGTAGTTAAAGACATCCTAACTCAGGATGGTCCTGATGGAAAGAGGGCAAAGTGGATTGCTACTATTTTAGAATATGATATAGAAATCAAACCTACCAAGTTAATCAAGGACCAAGGTTTAGCCAAGCTCATGGCTTAATCGAAATTTCAGGCCTTGGATATAAACTTTATTGCACAAATAGATAATGAAGAGGAGATGGTGACTCCACTGATCAGCGAGGCCTTTCTTGAATCACCATGGTATGCTGATATTATTTACATTTTACTGAATTTACAAGCTCCTCCTGAATTATCTAGGACTAAAAGTGGGTTTTTGAAGATGAAATCCTTAAAATTTTGTATATTAGACAATGCCTTGTTTTGGAGAGATCATGAAGATATTCTTCTCAATTGCTTATTAAAATATGAATTTGACAAGGTGTTGGAAGAATTTCATGCAGGTGACTGTGGAGGACACCTTTACTAGAAGACCACTGTAGAAAAAATCCTAAGAGCTGGTTTTTACTGGCCTACCTTGTTTGCTGATGTCAAGAAATATGTGACCTCCTGTCACAAATGCCAAATTTTTTAGGGGAATCAAAAAACTCTTACCTTTACCCCTCAAGCCAATCTCTACAAAAGTACCTTTTCAACAATGGGGTTTAGACTTCATTGGGGAAATTCACCCACCCTCCTTTGCTTAGCATAAATGGATCCTTACAGCCACAGACTACTTCACAAAATGGATAGAGGCCATACCTTCGAGGCAAGCCACAGATACCGTTATCATAACTTTCCTTGAAACCAATATTCTATCAAGATTTGGATGTCCAACTAAGCTCATTACTAATAATGCAGCAGCCTTTAAATCCAAAAGAATGATAGACTTCTACAATAAATACCATATAACCATTGTCCATTCCATAGCCTATTACCCTCAAGGTAATGGACTAATAGAATCCTCAAACAAAAGCCTAGTAAACATCATTAATAAGTTACTAGAGGACAATAAGAAAACTTGGAATAAAAAGCTAGTTAATGACTTATGGGCAGACAGACTAACCACTAATAAATCAATTGGTACTTCTCCCTATCAACTAGTTTATGTTATGGAAGTTGTTTTTCCATATTCCTTGGAAACACCAGTAATGAAGTTGCTTCAAGAATTGTAGGTTGAACCAAATAGTATCCAAAGAAGAATCAACCAAACAATTCATCTACAACAAACCAGAGAAGAGGTCTATGTCAGATCTTAGGTTGTGCAGGAAAAGATTAAGAAGATTTTTGATAAGAGAACCAAGGCTGAAGATTGCTATGTTGGTGACAAAGTACTTAAGTGGGATTCAAGAAGGGAAGACAAAGGAAAATATGGGAAATTTGATTTCTTATGGAAAGGCCCCTATGTCATTTATGCTTATAGAGGAAATAATGCTTTCTTTTTTAGAGAAATTAATGGTACAGATGCAGAAGGTGGGCCAGTGAATGGTTGAATGCTAAAGCATTACTATGAACCAAGTTACTAATTTTCATTTCACCTATTATTTTCAAAAGTCTAGATTGGATTGGATGGTGATCTTTGGAATTGAAGCTTGAAGGGAATGCCCTAAGCTCTGAAGATTTGTAGGTTTTAACCCCGTACAAAAATTACCTGCATACGAATTCTAAAGCATAGAAAATAAACAATGCAAGAGCATAACACATAAAACACATATACACAGATTTTCCCCTAGATCCCAAAACTGGGACTACCAGCTTCATTTCTCATTATGTTCCTTTCAATGTTACAATACATATTTATACATGTCAAAGCATCCAATACCATGGACCGAAAACCATCGCGTCCAAAACCATGGACCGAAAACCACCGCGTCCAGAAAACATGTGCGAAACTCATGCACAAAACCATAGGTGGGTCCGCCGAACCTAACATAGGGTCCAAAACCTAAATTTTCCAGGGTGCTGCCCTGGACCCCATAAAGTGGAGTTACGGGTACCCCTCAAACCCCCTGTGACCTCCCCTCTATAACCCTCGGTTAACTATGTGGGCTAGTCATGGAAATAATATAACACAACCCAACATTCTCCCACTTGTTGTTTTCTTTCCACAAGGGCCACAAGAGAGCTTAGTCATTTATCTAGCCCTGCAATGCCCGTTGTTTCTCTACACCAAGAGAACTTCTCAGAGGTCACATATTTTGTCAATGCATCTGCAGTATTCTTCAAAGTGTTCACCTTTACCAGCAACACCTTTTTGTCTTCTATCATGTCCCTCAGAAAGTGATACTGGACATCAATGTGCTTTGTCTTTGAATGATATGCGGGGTTCTTTGCCAAGAAAATTGCAATTTGGCTGTCACAGTATATCCTTATAGCTTCCTATACTAACCCCATACTTGAACACAATCTCTACAACCAAACTGCTTCCTTGCTTGCATGAGTGGCTACCATGTATTCTGCCTCTGTAGTTGATAGTGCCACTACAGATTGTTTCTTACTGATCCAACTGACTGCACCTCCAAATAGGTTAAACACACACCCACTTGTAGATCTTCTCTAATCCAGATCTCCAGCCCAGTCTGCATCAATAAAGCCACGAAAATCCAACACTCTGTCCAATCTTGGTCTTCCTTGGTAGCACAAGCCATAATCACTAGTGCCACGCAAATACCTGAAATCCCACTTCATTGCTGTCCAATGCTCCTTTCCTGGTTTTGATATAAACCTACTCAATATTCCCACTGCATGTGCAATGTCTGGTCTAGTATAGACCATTGCATACATCAGGCTACCGATTGCACTTGCATATGGAACACGGGACATGTCCTCTTCCTCTTCTTGTGTCTTGGGACATTATTTAGCAGATAACCTCACACCTACAAGAATAGGAACCTTCACTGGTTTACTATCCTGCATACTAAACCTATGCAGTATTGTCTCAACATACTTCCTCTGGTTTAACCAAAGCTTCCTCTTTGCCCAATCTCTTTTAATTTCCATGCCCAAAATATAGTTTGCAGCACCAAGATCTTTCATGTCGAATTTGGAGGACAATTGGGTCTTCAAATCTTGGATAATTTCTTTGTCATTTCCAACCAGCAACATATCATCCACATACAAGACCAGATAAATAACATGGTCACCAATTAATTTAAAATACACACAGTGATATGCTTTTCTTCTAGTGAAGCCAAGTCCCCATATAAATGTATCAAATTTCTGATACCACATCCTTGGTGACTGTTTTAACCCATACAAAGACTTCTTTAACTTGCATACCAGTTCTTTCTTACCCTTCACCGCAAAGCCTTTAGGTTGCTTCATGTAGATTTCCTCTTCCATATCCCTGTGAAGAAATGTTGTCTTCACATCCATCTGTTCTACCTCAAAATCAAAAGCAGCAACAACAGATAAAAGTAATCTAATAGAAGTTACCTTGGCAACAAGAGAAAAAATATCACCAAAATCAATTCTCGAAACCTGGGAATAACCTTTTGCTACCAACAGAGCTTTGTATTTCTCCACTTTTCCTTCTACATTTGTCTTCTTTTTTAACACCCATTTGCTGCCAATGGGTTTCCTTCCAGCTGGCAACTCCACCAAATCCCAAGCCTAATTTTTGTGCAAAGATGCCATTTCATCAACCATGGCCTCTTTCCAGAGTTTTCCATCCTCTGAATCCACTGCTTCCTTCACAGTTCTGGGATCATCATCAGTAACAGACAAAAAAAAAATTGAATAGAAAGTAAATGGACTATACCTTTCTGGCTACCTTCTTTCTCGAACTAATCTTCTCACACCCGGAGTTTATGGCTCTTCATCTTTTGATTCCTCCTCTGTTGTAGAGTTTGATTCTTCCTCCTTTAGCTCAAATTCTATCTTCTCAGGTTCCTTTGGTTGGACTTCATGTTTAATAACATCTTTTACCTCTCTGAACACCACATCTCGGCTATAAACAACCTTCTGTGTGACTGGATTCCAAAGATTATAACCCTTTAAACCATCCTTATACCAAATAAAGATGCACATTATAGATTTACTATCCAACTTGGTCCGTTTCTCCTTTGGAACATGTACATATGCATCACATCCAAATACCTTCATATGTGAAAGAGAGGGTTTCTTACCAGTCCATATCTCTTGTGGAGTCTAATCCTCCAACGCTGATGAAGGTGACCTGTTGACCAGGTAACATGCAGTATCCATTGCCTCTGCCCATAATTCCTGTCCTAACTCAGCACCACTGAGCATGCTTCTTGCCCTTTCCATCAACGTCTTATTCATTCTTTCTGCAACTCCATTTTGCTGAGGTGTATATGGAGTAGTCTTCTATCGTGCTATACCACACTTCTTACAGAATTCTTCAAATTCCTTGCTGCAAAACTCTCCATTGTTATCTGACCTCAACACCTTTATCTTCTTCTCTGTCTGGTTTTCCCCCAGAGCCTTAAATTCTTTAAACTTATCAAAGACTTCAAATTTCTTCTTAAGGAAATATATCCATGTATTCATTGAGAAGTCATCTATAAATGATACATAGTACACAGACTTACCCAGTGATGGAACCTTCACAGGTCCAAACACATCACTGTGCACAAGCTTTAATAATTGTTTCGCCCTCTTACCACCAGAGGGGAAACTCACCCAATTCTGCTTCCCATATACACAATTTTCACAGAAATCAAAATCCAGAGAGATGTTACTCATACCTTCTACCATACCTTTACCATGAAGTACTCGAAGGCCCTTCTCTCCAATATGTCCAAGCTTTTGATGCCACGGCATGGTCTTCTCTCTAGAGACCACTAGATTTTCAACACCACTTTCAGGAACCACAGAACTGTTGCACCCATCAACAACAGTGTTACCTTGTGTTGGTCACTTTAATTGCTTATTAATTTAAACAACCAAGTGTTACATTGATTGTCAACCCAGAGAAGTCTGTTTGTTTCAAAGGCAATCACACACTGTATATGCTCAAACCCAAAAGCAATGAAAAATTGTAGTAACAATTACACTAATCACACCTTACTTTAAACAAACTGAAGTCCTACTTTGAGTTACAACAGGAACAATCTCTCTATTGTAGACAATTATCAAAAGAATCCTGGATTACATTAAAAAGAACAATCTAGGAAAGGAAATCAATCTGCAGAGGAAAAGACTAGTTGTGCTATAACAGAGAACAGGACCCAATTCCCCAAGCAGGAATCTTCAGCACCTGTTTCTGATTACCATGCTTCACAAACTCACTCTGTAAACTCGATTAATAATTAAAATAATCACTTATTACCTATGAATGAATTTATGAAAACAATGCAATAATCAAATAGAAATAGAGTTTCAGCAATAAATACAGAGTTCCAATAACGCATAAGTAATTTCAACAAATAGAGTTTAACAAGGTATGAATGAAAAATAATACTTAACACACTACAGGAATTAATGGGTGAATCTTGTGAGGAAGGTGGGCCATTTCCTTCTCACAAGATTCCCCAGAAAAAGGAACTAAGAAGGAATGCTCAGAACAATATTTTATTCATTTTTCAATGTATCATATTACAAAAAGATTCAAGTTCCTTTACTTCCAGCTAGACCTTCCCGTAGTCTGTCCATCCCCCCACTAATGCTGATGTCTCCTCTATTTAAAGAGGAGACATATATTATACGTTTGATTACATTATAAATCCTATTCTTAACCCTATATGCTAAAATAGGATAATTGGTTCTTCCATTAACAAAACGTTGTTACAATGGTTGTGACAATGCCGAGTTTGGAATGTAGTTGTTATGGCCAATGTAATAGCTCCTTTGATGATCTTTTCTTATTGCTGCCGAATCTGAAATGCAAATCACGGGCTGTTTCAACAATGGGATTTGTGCACTGTTCTAACTGTTTCAGCAATGTAGATCGCAATGATAAATCTGCAGTCTTCAGACTGTTTCAGCAACTATATATTTCCAATCAATGGTTAATTATGAAAGTAATGTAAAATTATATGTAAAACAAATTAAACATATAATAACGAGAAGAAATGTTATATACCTTTGGAAAATGGATTAAAGTAATAACATAGGCTTTAAATATGGATTGAAAAAGGGTGGAATGATAGCAAAATATGTGAGCAAAAAGGTACAATGTAGGGTCCTAACATCCCCCCTAACTGAAAGGGTTTCATGTCCTCATTCAACTTCACTCTGAATCCGAGTCCAGGTATTGGGCCTTAGAGTGCAAATTACTTAAGCAGTAACTATAAAAGGTACTGTCAGTTAGATCTCTGAACCCATGCACATTTTGCAGCCTCTGCCATGCTGTTGCTTCTTCCTTTTTAGTCAACCTGTAATGAGCCTTATATTCTTGTGCTGGCATCCATAGAAGAGGAAAATGAAAATGATACCCTATCCACTTTTCAGCACATTGCTGAACACATCTGATATAATCGGGTACCCTTGAGATTGCTGCTTCAAAATTAGGGGGACTGAAGGGGTTATACTCCTGCCTTTCCTTAGAGGACTATTGCCAGAATAAGTTGTTTGCTTTTAAGGCAGCAGCTTCCTTGGTCTTAACAAAGTGTTGGTAGTCTTGTAGCACTGTTGCTTGTAGTTGCCTGATGTGTTCAACCATCCCTGGTTCTTTCAAAAATTGACGATACTCCCAAATAAAAATGGCAGGATTTTGTGGCTCTGGTCGAATCCACAGGAGATGGTTGTCCTCATTATGCCTTGCTGTAAGAAAGGCAGTCTGCCATGTGATCTAATTAGCAAGGAAGGAGGAAAATGCCCTGATCTGAACATCACCAACCAAAGGGTTAAGATTAATCTTCCTATTTTCAGAGCTAGCTTCATTGTGGAGATACAACTCACAAAGCAAATGTTGATCATTGGTGGATGCTTCTGTGAAAGTTTCCACAAACTGTTCGGGTGTAAATACTTCATGAGGTCTCCCATTTTTAATTGCCTTTATTTGAAAGAACGCTAAGCGTTCTGCAAGAAAAAGAGAATAATTGGAAGATGGTTTCCTGGCAGCTAAAAATTTCTGAACCAAATCAAACATAAGGAGCAATTTACTTTTTAGCTCTTTATTCTCTTTCTTCTGGGTGCGAGAATGTTGGAGTACTCGCTCCAAGGCTTCCCAGTTTGAATATATATGATTTTTCCAGAGTAATTTATGCTCCTGCAAGATCTTATCTTGTGAAATAACATATTCTTTCTTCCACTTGTCCATTATTTGGTGCTTATCCCAAGATTTAGTTTGTTTTTCAGTACTGCAAGTGGTAGGCTGAGGTATAGTCTGAGTGGAAACAGTTACAGTAGGCCAAGGTACAATCTGAGTAGAAATAGTTACAGTAGGTCGAGGTACAGTCTAAGTAGAAACAGTTATAATAGGCGGAGGTACAGTCTGAGTAGAAACAGTTACAGTAGGTCGAGGTACTTGTGGTTTAGCTTCTTTTTCAGAAATTTTTGAAGGCCCTACTGGTTCTTGTGTGACAGTAGGGTGTTCCTCTTTGATTGCAGAAGACGTGGATGCAGGGGAGGCTCCAGGCAGTGGGATTTCGAATATTTTATACCCTGCTTTATGATAAATGTTACTGCATTGGCTACACATATATTCCTTATACTGATCTTTCTCTGTATTTTTCTTGGCTATGGATGTTGCATGGGCTAAAGTGTACAAATTAAGCTCTTTGTCATAGGCTTCCCTTGCCATTATTAATTCCTGCTTATGAGCTTCGAGTTCTCATTTTAGAAACTTGTTTTCTTGTAAAAGGGAAGCCAGTGGTGACTGGGCTTTGTGTAACAATCACGGTCTCAGTAGCTGGTTCTTGTGTGGCAGCTACTGAATGAGTAGTTGGTTCTTGTGTAATAGCTACGTGATGTGCAACAGCTTGGGCATCTAGATTTTGTATATTAGCAGCTAGTTCTTGTGTTACAGCCATAGCTAGTTCTTGTGTGGTAGCTATAGCTGGTTCTTGTGTGGCAGCTACTGAATCAGTAGCTGGTTCTTGTGTGACAGCTACTTGTTCTAAAAGAAATGATGTCGTAAAATCCTGGGCATCTGGTTCTTGTGTTTCAGTGCCCAAGGGTGAGACAGGTAAAGATTCCGAGACTTGGGACTGTGGTGGGGTATGGGCTTTTAGACCAATAAGTTGAGAATTTAGGATAGTTGCAACAGTTGCCACTTCAGTTGATGCCCTCATTCGTCTTCGGGGTGAAAAGGTAGGGAAAGTGGTAATTTTCCTTTTATGAGTGGGGATTTTCTAAGGGGGAGGGCTATCAGAAATGGTAGCTGCTTTGGTTGAGGCCCTCATTCACTTTTTTGATAGGAAAACAATCTTAACTTTCCATTTTCTTTTTAGAATAGAGAGGGGAAGGTTATCTTCAGAATCATCACTAGGGATATTAACAGTAGGATTAGATGATTCTACTAAATTGTGGGATGGCGTTGATATGGTGGGAGGGTTAATTGGATCAATTGGCTCTGCTGGTGGAATTTCTGGAGGGTCAGGGATGTTCTCTGGTTGTTGTTCATGGAGATTTTCAAGGGTTTCTTACGGATTTTCAGCAACTTGCTGAGGTATTTCAGCAGCTTCTTGAGGAATTTCAGCAGCTTGCTCGGGGTCTAGGGGTGGATTATTTAGAGGAGGGTTTTGTTGAGCAAAACCCCTCTGAATCAGAAGTTGAACAAGACGGTGATGGGTGAGGGAAAGGAGTGGGAATTTTACCTGTCTGCAGTAATGTGACATATTCTTTAGACACCCAAGTAAATAATAAGGAATATTTAACAGTCGACCATGTCTCAAATGATTCAATAAGACAAAATCATCTTGATAGACTACTTGATAGCGTCCTTCACAAGTAAGGTAATGTTTGACGAATTCAGCAACCTTCGGCCACCGAGGCGATAATGAGTGAAGTCGGACACCCCGACCTTTGGGCTTGACTTGTTCTCCTGGCAGAAGAAAATCATGTTGTGCATTCAGAATAATATGCTTGCGACTAAACCATCGAGTGCCAGTGACCAGCAGACCTGAAACCTGTGCTATGTCACCCTCTGAGACTGGAATTCGAACTCCCTAGACAGTAGAATGATCTTCCTATAGATTTCGTACAAATTCAAGGACCTGTTGTGGATCAAATTCTTGAAGCCTCTGAAAATATCCTATCCAGCCTACCTGCTGAAAAATCTGATATGCCTCTAGATATAATTCAAGTAGAGCTATCGAGCTGGGCTCATGTTGAATAGCATGTCCTCCCATAGTTAACCAGCTTTGGTAAAATGCACAGTCAAAAACCAAGTTACCGCACTTCGAACAGAGTAAATTTTGCAAATGAGAACATGGAGTAACAACGAAGAAGTGATGAAAAAAATTGAGAACCCTAGCTTCTGAGCTCTGAGCTCTGCACCCTACTGCCAATGCGCAGTCCTGCGCCCCTGCGCCATCAGACCTTCTCAGAACATCATCATACTCAGAATAGCTTGCAGTAACGGTTCTGGAATATATAGGACATCGCGTCATGTCCTCTCGGAAGGGAGGGGCGGGATATCAAGCCCCCCCTCCTTCAAATGAACAACAACGGAATGGCGGCGCACCCATGTTCTCCTCGCCTCCACCTAGTTCATTTCCAGAACAAGGCCAAAGTTCCGAACAGCCTGACATTTCAGTACAACACCCAGACACGGAAGGGGAAGAGACAAATACTCCAAGGGTGTCACAGCGAAAGGCAACATCGGCCACTTGCATCCCCAAGGCAACATAATGAATCAAAGTTGAGCTTCCCAGCCATAGAATCAATGGCGAAATCGAATACATGCAAGATCATGCACTCATTGGAAAATTTCTCGGGTTCTGGCCAACAGAAAAAGCCTTATATGGATGGATCGCCTCCAAATGGAAACCCAAAGGGCATGTATCGCTGCTACTAGGCCCTAAAGGCTTCTTCACTGCTATATTCACCTGCCTGGAGGACAAAATAAGAGTATTTGAAGGAGGCCCTTACTTCTTCAACTCCGCAGGTCTCTTCCTACGAGATTGGAAACCGAGGTTCAATCCAGACACAGAAGATCTAAGTCACGCTCCAGTGTGGATTCGCATGTATGGTCTCCCCACGGAGTACTGGAGAGAAGAAACGCTGAAGGACATCGGCGATAGCATTGACACCTTTATAAAAGTTGCTGAGGAAACCAAGAGCAGAAGATTCACCTCATATGCCAGGCTCTGTGTCCAAATGCATCTCAAGAAGACCTTTGCAGACTCGGTAAGTCTTTTTCACGATGACTATGAATGGACTCAACCTCTTGATTATGAACATATTCCATTCCGCTGTCGTAAATGTCATGAACATGGTCATCTGTTCCGAGACTGCCCTCTGACCTCCCAGCTCAAATCTTCTGTTAATGAACCCAGCAAAGACTCTGAGGGTTTCATTAAAGTGCCTTCTCGACGCAGACATACTAAAAAACAGGCTGCTACTCCCTCAAGCCCCAAAAAGCTAGCCTCCCAAAACAGATTTCAAGCCCTCGCTCCTCAAGATCCCTCAGTCTCACAGCCAAATGTATCCCCTGCCTTGCCTCTGTAGCCATCATCATCCAAGGATCTAAAAAACCCCTCGGATCCTTCCTCCTCTATAATGGCCAATGCTCCTCTTGACTCGAATGCTAAAATGCCAACCATAGAAGCTGATATACACCCCTCATCCATGGATCTTGATGCCGCACTAGCCCTCAGTTTGCATGAGGAGGCTACAGAAGACCCTCAGAACATCCCCATTATTATGGAGGAAGATCAAGAAACAGTAAGTATAGATGGTCTGGATATACTTAAACTTGAAGAGGCCTGCAAGCAAAAAGAATATAATTCAATTCCCCCATGGGAAATAGACAGACTTGTAGGAGTCCTTGCCAAAGCTCAGCATAGCAAATGTCTTGGAGTACAAGCAGGCAGTCCATGGGACGGAAAGAAAATCCAAAAAGAAACCAAGAAAAGGGGACGCAAAACCGATTTGCAAAGAACCATCATTCTAGGAGAAATACTTATGGAATCTGGAAGATTTCCGAAGTTGACCACGTTTTACAAGCCCCACCCCCAAAGTTCCCCATGAAGCTTATCTCCTGGAACATGCGTGGGCTCAACAGTCCTTCGAAACACAGAATGTTGAAGAATATGATACAGTTGGAAAAACCAGCAGTGGTATTCCTTCAAGAAACAAAAAGTATTAGTACAGCGCTTGAAAAGATCCTTCGCAAAGCCTGGAGCGGAAGTAGATCAGTTTCCGTGGACACAGTAGGGGCGTCGGGCGGGCTCTCCATTGCACGGAATTCGCAGATCCTGAAGCTACAAGACTTTCATGCAACCCACCATTTCATTCAAGCTAATTTTCATCTTATTGGAACGGACATTCATGGACTCCTCACCAATACATACTTCCCGCAAGATATGCACCACAAGCTAGATGTGCTGGAAGCATTAATAGATCTAAACTCAACCAGACAATTCCCATTGTGGATAAGTAGAGGCGACTTCAATCTTATCACTCATCTGGGAGAAAAAAAAGGCGGGCGCATGAAGCTAGAAGATGACAGCGCCGATTTCAAAGACTTCATTCGAAGTAATCAGCTTATAGACATACAAACTTCCAATGGCACCTTCACATGGACGAACAAGCGCAGGGGAGTACATAATATTGCCTCGCGACTTGACCGCTTTCTCATCTCAGACAACGCTATCCACATGGGCGGAGACTTTAACGCTTCCATCCTACCTCAGGGGGGATCGGACCATTGGCCAATCATGCTGCAATGGACGAGACCTGGTAAACACAGCAATCGACCATTTAAATATGAAGCCTTTTGGGCCAGTCATCCCAAATTCAAAGAGGTGGTCCAAGAGGCATGGAAATCATTCTCTCCTCCAGAAGGCGCAAAGATGTTCATATTTCAACAGAAACTCCGACATCTCAAGCAAGTATTGAAGGTGTGGAATAAAACTCAATTCGGGAACATCACGGAATCCAGGCAAAAACTGGAACAGGAAATGAGCACAATACAGCAAACAATCATCCTAGAAGGTAGAACAGAGGAATTGGCAGACAAGGAGCAAGCCACATGGACAGCGTTAGAAGCTCGGAGATCTCAAGAGTAAATCCTCTGGCGCCAAAAATCCAGAATAAAATGGTTAAAAGAAGGTGAGAAAAATACAAAATTCTTTCATCGATCTACCATTCAATGGCGAATGCACAATAACATTGCCTTCATCAACAATAACCAAGGGGAGAAATTAGAAACGCATGAAGATATGGAAAAATAGCTAAGGGATTACTTTCAGGAAGCACTCAAGGAACAAACCAGAAGCAGAACAACAGCAATACAAGAGGTCACTAGGCACATCCCCAAGCTCATCACAGAAGAACACAACAAAAATTTGCTGCAACCAGTCACAAAGCAAGAGGTAGAGGAAGCAATGGCGCAGTTAAAAGATGGTAAGGCTCCTGGACCTGATGGCTTTACTGCAAATTTTTTTCATGATTTCTGGGAACTAATACACGCAGAGGTCTGGGAACTAGTGGAAGAATCTCGCTCCATGCACTGGCTCCTCCCCTATCTCAACTCCATGTTCATTGCTCTGGTTCCCAAGGGGGAAGAAGCCAATACGCCTGACAAATTCAGGCCCATAGCCCTCTGTAATGTTATTTATAAACTCATCTCCAAGGTAGTGGCCAATCAGCTCAAACCCCTCCTGCCGCCTCTTGTCCTTCCGGAACAAATGGGTTATGTCGAAGGTCGCCAAATCATGGATGGCATCATCCTTTCTAATGAGGTGCTCCACTCCCTAAAAATCCTAAAGAAACTTGGTATGATTATGAAGCTTGATCTATCTAAAGCCTTTGACAAGCTTAGTTGGGAGTATATTCAGAAGATGTTGCTAGCCTTTGGCTTTAATGCAACATGGACTAGATGGATCATGAGCCTTATCTCATCTCCCTGTTTCTCGGTTCTTCTCAATGGCTCCCCATCTTTGCCTTTCCGCTCCTCACGAGGCATCCGGCAAGGGGACCCCCTCTCGCCTTTCATTTTCGTTCTGATGGCGGAAGGGCTCAGCCGCCTTATACACCATGCTATCTCCTCTCAAGCAATCAGAGGCATAACGCTTCATGGCCTATCCCCCTTATCTCATCAACAGTTTGTCGACGATACCATGCTCTTTGGCCATCCTTCTTCTTCTGAAGCTAAATCCTTCAAAGCCTTGCTCGAGCTGTTCTCTGAAGCCTCAGGGACCTCCATCAATGCTTCTAAATCTCAGCTCTTCTTTTTCAATACCCCTGTCTCCATTCAAAGGAATATAGCGCGCATCCTTGGCTTCACCATTGCAGTTCTCCCATCCAAATACTTGGGTGCTCCTCTTATGGTCTCTGCTCTCAAGCATGCATACTAGCGCACGCTCCTGGACAAGCTGGAAGCCAGACTCTCATCCTGGACATACCAAACGCTAAACACGGCCAGTCGACTTGTAATGATCAAATCCGTGCTCCAGGCTATGCCTCTTTACCTCTTTTCCATTTTAGCTGCTCCCAAGTGGGTACTCAAAGCCATTCAAAATCTTCAGCGGAACTTTCTATGGGGATCCACAGGTCTCAACAGGAAATGGGCCCTTGTTAAATGGTCAGAAGTATGCCAACATAAATCAAAAGGAGGATTAGGCCTGCGGGATCCAATGCAAAGTAATCATACCATGGGCGCGAAAGTTTGGTGGAACTGGCTGGTCAAACCTCTAATTCCATGGGCAAAACTCTGGCAAGCCAAGTATGCACCTGGCAGTCAATGGGAGGATCTCATCAGAATAAGTCCAAGCATCTCTGGCTCCATGATCTGGAATGCGGCTAAGCTACACAGTGCATTCATACAGGAGTACAGTTTCTGGGAAGTTCATTCCGGTAACTCAGCGCGTTTCTGGGAAGATTCGTGGCAACAACTTCCAAAGCTTGCCACGATTTTCCACAAACCACTTTGGCAGACTTACATGTAGAGCCACAGTTTGGTTCGCATCTCCCAATTCTGGCAACAACAGGCAAACAACGATTACCAACAATGGAAGCCATCTTGCTCATGGCAACCGGGATGGCAAGAAGAGAACCACGCAGATATTGAGGAAGAATTAAACCATAGGAAAATCAAGCAGTCAAATAAGTAGGATAAGCTGAGATGGGGGAACACAACAAAGGGAACCTTCACCACGAAAGAGGCTTATATACTGCGATATGCTCCAAGTCAAAACAACAAAGATCCGCTATGGAATAATATATGGCAGCCCAAAGTTTCAACCTTCCTATGGTTGTTGAGCAAAAAACGCATCCTTACTTGGGACAACTTGCAGAGAAGAGGATTCATTGGGCCATCAATATGTCCAAATTGCGCTCTCCAGTCGGAAACCATACTGCACCTCATGGAGACATGCCCCCTCGCAGCCCATCTCTGGAATCAAATAGAACGATGCAATCAACGAAGAGTACACCGTCAGGGAGATATCGCAAACCTGCTGAGAACCTGGCACAAATCGCCGTATAAAAGTCCGCTGTTAAACTCTTTGTGGGCTCTCATCCCAGGATTCCTCTATTGGTCCCTATGGAAGGAACGGAATAACAGAGTATTCAACAATAAAAAGCGCCCTCCTGACATCCTTTGGCTACTATTCAAACAAAGTATCCAAGAAACTTTGGCGATAAGAACATGGCAAGAAACAGACTGGCCCTCTTCTCCACAAGAGCTACAGGTCTGGAAATTATGGGATCTCCACATTGCTTGCCCACCTTCTGCCCCCTCTTCATCCCCTCCCAAGATTGGCTCCCCTGTTCATTGGACACCCCCAGTATCATCAGTCTTCAAACTTAATTTCGACGGTGCAGCAAAAGGAAATCCAGGACCAGCTGGATACGGAGGTGTCATTCGAAACGATCAAGGTATCATTCAGCACATTATCTTTGGCTCCATAGGCAATGACACCAACAATGTTGCAGAACTGGAAGGCCTATGGAAAGGCATCTGTATAGCCGATCAACAAGGGTACTATCCGCTGGTAGCTGAAGGCGACTCATTGATCCTCATCAACGCAGCCATTCGAATTCAGGCAGGATCACCTGCTGCCAAAGTAGCTTCCAGTTGGAGATTGCTCAGCAGACTTGAAGCACTGGAGGACAGGCTCAGGAGCCCCAATAGCATTATCTTCCAACATGTTAAGAGATCCGCCAACAAGGTAGCAGATCGCCTGGCCAACCAAGGAGTTAATCTGAATAGCTCACCCTTCTCAGGTCATCTCAATGAATCAAAGGACACTCAACTTCAACAGGATTGCCTTTCTCTGGCAAATCAGGACCTTCTACCCCCGGCTGCGGGTGATTAGTTTGCCCATAAATGAACGGGCCGCCTCATTAAAAGGCAAGTGGCAGCCCGCTCCAGACGTGTGGACGGAAGCTCGCCTGTTCAAAGCTCTTGACTGCAACCTGCGGAGGCCTCGGGTGTGGCTGAGGGAGCAACAGCTGGAACAAGCGAGCCTGCACGAAATGAACCTCCCCACACGGATTCGAGCGCCTCTGATCCCTACGCCTGCCGAGTGGTGGAGGAACAACCGTCCACCTCCATGGATGAGTAAGTCCTCTGCTTGGCTGCGCTTTCAATTCCAGAATGGCGGCTCCATGGTTTTTGCACGATACTTATCATCGTATGTAATGTCGGTCAAGTGTCTTGGGACGGGTATGAATGGTAGCTCTGAGTCTATAATGGGAGCGAGTAGCATAGCTCAATGTCTGTTACGTGTCTTGTCTTTGGATCGTTGGGAAGTTCCGTGTCGTTTTGGCAGGGACAGAAAGCAATCTGCGTGTAACTAGTTTGTTATCTGCGTGTAACTAGTTTGTCATGTGTCCGGGTCTAGAGTCAGTGGACAGCTCCTTAGCTCCACAGTTTTCAGGTTTATGTTCAGTCATAGCGCGCTCAAATGTTCAGTGGCGGCCATCTTAGCATGGCGGATGTACTCCTTTGTAACAATTTTTGTATAATATAATAGCAGTAGTCAAATTTACACAAAAAAAAAACAATGAAGAAGTGAGGTAATAAGATGGGATAATGTGTAAGAAAAATGACAGTAATTAGCTTGCTGTGAAATGATGGCGTATAGTTTCAGTATTCCCCCAAACTATGGCTGAAATAATGACTTTAAATGTATGGGGATTATGGTAATGATGAATGTAATCTTCTCATTTAACCATAGTTTAATTGTACTTACACATAATATTTACATACCTCACGTTTACCTTTAATTCATATTTCAAAAAATATAGTGCTTGTTCATAATAGATCAACAATAGTCATGGAAGAAGCTTTTGAAACATGAGGGAGATTATATTAGAGGTCTGTATAATCATAGGAGAAGGCAGTGAAAGGACAAAATTAGCATAAAAATAATGAAAGAAAGTGATTTTCATGACAGAAAGTGTTGTATGGTGATGTCTTTGAAAAGAAATGGTGTTTCAGCAACAAGAAAATGGGTAAAGGGTGGTGTTTCAGCAACGGGAAAGATAGGGAAAAATGTTGCTGAAGAGTGATGGGAAAAATGGGGAGAAGAAATGAGGGGAATTAATGATGGAAATGTTACTGGAGGATGGGGAAATGAACTATGGATGGATTGAAATGAGATGAACAATGCTTCACAAGATGAAGCTTGGATCTACTTGTAGTAGGATTGTCCTTTCCGATAAGCCTTTCTTAAATCTGGAATCTGCAAAATAATCAATTGTAACATGCCAGCCCTTGACAGGGATTATTAGTTAAGAAATCTAATCTAATGCTAAAAATACAATGCAGAAAAATTAAATGCAATGAGGGGCAGAAGGCTCCCCCAAAAAGAGATAATGTGAATCTGCCATGCAAGTGGCCTTAAAATCCTCTTTGGAAATGGGTCGCTGGTACAGACGGAGCCGATGACCATTTACTAATAACGGTGTTCTAGAGTCACCGATTGTTAGGAGCCTTACTATTCCATTGGGAAAAACAGTATCTATTTCGTAAGGTCCTAGCCATCTTGTACATAGTTTCCCTTGAAAATTTTCAAACCGAGAATCATACAATAAAGCCCAATTACCTTTTTGGAACTGCTTATGCTTGATGATTTTATCATGCCATTTTGTTCTTTGTTGTTGGATCATAGTTGTTTGATGAATGGCATCTAACCTCTTTTCATCCAATTCCTGAAGCTGCTGCAACCTGGCTGTTTGTGCATCAGTCAAATCATGGTTAATAGCTAAAGCAGTTCTTAAGGTTTTAATTTCAAATTCCATAGGAAAATCAACACTTTTACCATAAACCAATTCATAGGGAGAAAATCCTGTAGTATTTCTCCAGGTAGTTCTGTAAGCCCATAATGCTTCAGGGAGCCTTTGAGACCAATCCTTCCTGTTTTCCTTCACTATTTTTGTTAGAATGGCTTCTATAACTTTGTTTGTACTCTCCACTTGTCCATTGGCTTGGGGGTGGTATGGTGTAGTCATTCTATGATGAATATGATATTTTTGAAGGGTGGTTTTAAAACCATGAGAATTGAAAGGAGGTCCTCCATCTGTAACTAGCTCTCTAGGCACTCCAAATCTAACAAAGATTTATTCAAATAGAAAAGCTAAAACAACTTCTTCATTAGCTCTAAGGAGTGCTTTAGCCTCCACCCATTTAGTCATATAATCTGTGCAAACCAATATGTAAACTCTTTGATTGGATGGAGGATTAATGGGCCCTACAAAGTCTAAGGCCCATCTTTCAAATGGTTCAAGTATTACCTGGGGATTCAATGGCATTTCATCTCTATGATTAGGTTGACCCATTCTCTGACAGCTATCGCACGCCTGAACATATTTCTTTGCATCCTTGAAGAGTGAGGGCCAATAATAACCCATTATGAGAATTTTATGTGCCATTCTCTTATCAGCAAAATTCCCTCCACAAGGGCCATCATGACAAGCTTTTAGTATATCATAAACCTCATCTTCTCTAATGCATCTTCTAATTTCATGATCAAGTCTTGTGTAGAAAAGACACCCACTTATCCAGCTATACCGAGCACTTTGTTGAATGATCTTTATTTTTTCTCGATGTGATAGGTGTGATGGTAACTTCCCTGCAACCAGATAATTGGCAATGTCTGCATACCAAGGTGAGTGAGCAGATACTGCAAATAAGTATTCATTAGGAAAGGAATCATCTACTGGAGTATTATCATCAGCTTTTAACCGAGAAAGGAAATCAGCAACTACATTTTCTTTACCTGGTCGATCTACAATTGTAATATCAAACTCTTGTAATAACAATAACCACCTGGTGACTCGAGCATTTGTGACAGATTTGTTCATTAAATACTTAATAGCCGAGTGGTCAGTATGGAAAAAAGTAGAGTAACCAGTAATGTAATGTCGAAATTTATTAATGGCATAAATGACTGCTAAAAATTCCTTTTCAGTAACTGTGTAATTAAGCTCAGCAGGAGTCATATTCTTACTAATGAAGTAGATAGCATAAGGAAGATGGTTTTCCTCTTGTCCCAAGACAGCTCCAATTGCAGTATCCAAAGCATCAGAGGATATATGGAAGGGAAGTGCCCAATCAGGTCCCCTTAAAATAGGAGTTGTAGATAACTGATGCTTGAGTTCAACAAATGCTTCCTGGCAAAGATTAGTCCACTTGAATTCAGCATTTTTCATAAGTAACACAAACAAAGGAGAAGCTATTTTGGAAAAAATTTGATAAATCTTTTGTAGTATCCTGCATGTCCTAAAAAACTTCTCACATCAGTTTGTGTTCTAGGAATAGGAAGGTTCTAAATTACTTGTATTTTGGATGGATCTACTTGAATTCCTTGAAATGAAATAAAGTGTCCAAGTACAATTCCTTCATTCATCATCATATGACATTTTTCAGTACTTAAGGAAAGGTGAGCTTGTACACAACGTTTAAGTACTTTCTCAAGGTTTTGTAATGCATCCTCAAAAGACACACCATAAGGGGTAAAGTCATCCATAAATATCTCCATAGAGTCATTAAGCATATCAGAGAAGATTCCTATAACTGCTCTTTGAAAGGTTGTCAGTGCATTACATAGTCCAAATGGGAGAACTCTATAGGCAAAAGTTCCCAAAGGACTAGTAAAAGTGGTTTTATCTTGGTCTTGGGGTGCAATTTTGATTTGATTATACCCACTAAAACCATCTAAAAAGGAGAAGAATTTTTTCCCTGACAAACTATCTAACACCTGATCAATGAATGGCAAGGGAAAGTGATCCTTTTGAGTGGCTTTATTTAAGGCTCTATAATCTACACACACTCTCCATTTCCCATTTTTCTTAGGGACTATTACCAATGGATAAACCCATTCACTGTCAGATATGGGATATATAAACCCTACATTAAGCAATTTTTGAAGTTCCTCTTTGACAATTTCCCTTAAATTAGGATTCATTCATTGCTGGGGTTGACAGATTGGTCAGAAACCCTACTTGATATAGATGCGATGGGTACATAATTCAGGAGATATTCCCTTCATATATATATATTCCCATGCGAATGCTTCCTTATTTTCAAGAAGTAATTTCATTAGTTGTTGTGTTTCAGCATCTGTCAAGTTGGGGTTTATGTTCAATGTCTTTCCAGGTTCGATTTCCACTGTTATGCTTTTAGAGGAGACGGTAGTTAATGTTTGAGGTAGATCTTCAGATTTAAGCTTCTCCTGGGTATCAGATTTCAAAATTGCAGCCAACTAATTATGTGTTTCATAAGTCACCGAGGAGGGTTCACAAATAAAATTATTAATTACTTCATCCTCATTGGTATCTTTAAGGCTTAGAGCTTGTTCGATAGTCAAAATAGGTTGATTAGCATTATCATCATAATCCAACCATACAAAATTATGATTATTAATCATGGGTGTGGCGTGAGGGTAGAGAGTAAGCTGCTTGGTTTCATATCCATTAGAAATTTCCATTGAACCAAATCTACAGCTGATAAAGGCATCAACTGTGGCCAACCAGGGCCTTCCTAGAATTAGAGGATGTCCCCCCAACTTTGTTTTAGTCTGTAATACCACAAAGTCAGCTGGGTAATTCCAGGATTCAACTTAGATGATTAGGTCTTCAATGACTCCTTCCGGTTTGATTGTAGAAGAGTCAGCTAACTCTAGAATGGTTGGTGTCTCTCTAATTACATTCTTTAGTTGTAACAGTTGTGAAGTTTCAAGTGTCATAATATTTATAGCAGCACCTAGATCTACTAGAACTCACGGAATGATTGTTTTTCCAATTTTTACTGTAACAATAGGATTTTTGGGATCACCATATTTAACAAGAGGGGCTTTACCAGTCATTAAGGCAGATATATCTCCCATAACATGAACTGTAAGGGGATCTTTAGCTTTCCTATCGAGTTTCTTAACACAAATATCTCTCATAGTTCTGGCATAAATCAGTACATCTCTTAGTGCTTGTAAAAGTGGAATTTTAACATAAAGATTCTGTAATTCCCCTAAAAGATTGAAAGAAGGTGGCTCAGGTGTTTTAGTCAAAGCTAAACGCTTAGGGAATGGTGGCTCTACTGTTTCAGCACCCTTATTAGAGGGTGGTTGTACCTCCTTATGTGAATCATTTTTCTCTGTCTCTTCTTTATCAGAATCAGAAGAGGTAAGATCATCAATAATGGGATCAACTATTTTCCCAGATCGTAAATATATATAATTACACTTCGCAGGGAAAACAGGAAGTATAGGCTAGTTCTAAATATCAATAACTTGCACAACTTTATTATTGGGGTTAGGGTTTGGTTGTATAGGTAGCTGGGGTCTCATCATTTGATTATTTGGTGGAGCACCTGATGGTAGAGGGAGTGGTTTCCGAAACTGACGAAATTGATTTGGAAAAGGGAGTTGTTGACCCCTCTAGTTTGGATTCCATTGGTTAAAGTAAGATTGTTGTTGTGGAGGCCAAGGATTCCACATTGCTGGGTCTACAAAGGGAGGGTTTGTTTGTTGCATGGGTGGATAATTCATTTGATTGAAGGGCGAGTATTGCATCTGGTTAAAGGGAGGGTAATTTTCTTGATTAAAAGAAGGATAATTGTTCCAACGACTAGAAGATGTAAATGGCATATTAGTGTCCATACCTTGTCCTTGTCGTTGCCATTGCCTTCTCTGTGTCAATAGATAGAATGCTTCAGCTTCTTCTTCGGTTGGTTGCAATGCTGCTTTTATTCCTGGTAAAGAAGGACATTATTGTGTTTCATGATCCTTCTCACAAAGGGTGCAAATTGGCACTTTGTCCAATGGGCATTCCCTTAGTGGGTGTTTATCTCTGCATTTGGGACAAAAGACAGCCAAAGAAACTTCTACTTCTACTTGTTTCTTCTTAACCTGCAAGGTGTCAATCTGTGAAGCAAAAGAACTTAACATTTCAGTTTTAAATTCCTTAAGTAAATTACCTATTTCATCTCTTGTTGCTCCTCCGCTGGCTGATTTTTGAACTCTTGAATATGTATTATCCCTGCCGTTTGATCTATTCCTTGTAGCTCCTCTTGAACATCTTTCACAGAGGTTAACAATTTCATCATATGATTCTTTAGATATGTCCCCTTTACCAAGCATATTTAGCATGTCTAGACAATCATCCCTCACCCCTTTCAATAATATTGTTTTAAGAATATCTTTACTTACATCGAGATGATTGGATCTCTGCAGATTATATTGTAGCCTTTCCATAAACTCCTCTATATTTTTGTCCTCCTTTTGTACCATATTAAATAGTTCCTCTCTTTTTTCTCTCGTCCGGCAGTAGTCTTGATATTTGAGCAGAAACTTCTGTTTCATCTGTTCCCATGTTGTGATTACATGGCCTCCCAGACTCATGAACCATCTTAGTGCATTTCCTTTTAGTGTTGCTAGAAATAGCTTCAGTTTTTGAGCATTAGTAACATAATCATAGCTTCTGCAAAATATATCAAACTCAACAAGAAACTCATCAGGATCTTCACAAGATAAACCATGGAAGTTAGGTAAGGCCAAAAGTGGGATATTCTTCATGGGAGTCACTCTTTTGGGAAGATCACCAATGGGAAATCCCAAGGTAGAGAGAGAATTCTCATCTCTTCCTTTAGGTTCTACCTGTCCTCCACCAAAGAATCCTTCATTGTTCCCTTCCATTGCTTGTTCTCCTACTGCACTTGCTCTGTCTTCAATGTTTTCTGTTGGCTCCTCAATGTCTTCGACTGGTTCCTCAATGTCTTCTACCGGTTCCTCAAATATTTCAAGGCTCACAACTTCCTCTGTTTCGTAGTTTGTTTGAAGGGAGAGCTGAGGCTTTAGCTTTCAAGAGATTAGCCTCTGAGAAGTTTCAGCCTTTGATATAATCTCGTCAATAAAGGTCTTTCTTCCTCCTTTCCCTGTGCCCTTGCCACCTATAAGGTTAGTTTTCTTGTGTCCTCTCATGCATTCTGCACATCTGAAAGAAAAACATCAATGCTTTTGAAATCTACAATTGCCTTCCCCGGAAACGACACCAAAATGTTGGTCACTTTAATTGCTTATTAATTTAAACAACCAAGTGTTACATGAATTTTCAACCCAGGGAAGTCTGTTTGTTTCAAAGGCAATCACACATTGTATATGCTCAATCCCAAAAGCAATGAAAAGTTGTAGTAACAATTACACTAATTACACCTTGCTTTAAACAAACTGAAGTTCTACTTTGAGTTAAAGCAGGAACAATCTCTCTATTGCAGACAATTATCAAAAGAATCCTGGATTACATTAAAAAGAACAATCTAGGAAAGGAAATCAATCTGTAGAGGAAAAGACTAGTTGTACTATAACAGAGAATAGGACCCTATTTCCCAAGCAGGAATCTTCAACACCTATTTCTAATTACCATGCTTCACAAACTTACTCTGTAAAGCCGATTATCAATTAAAATAATCATTGATTGCCTATGAATGAATTTATGAAAATAATGCAATAATCAAATAGAAACAGAGTTTCAACAATAAATACAGAGTTCCAATAGCGCATAAGTAATTTCAGCAAACAGAGTTTAACAAAGTATGAATGAAAAATAATACTTAACACACTACAAGAATTAATAGGTGAATCTTGTGAGGAAGGTGGGCCCCTTCCTTCTCACAAGATTCCCCAGAAAAAGGAGCTAAGAAGGAATGCTCAGAACAATATTTTATTCATCTGTCAATGTATCATATTACAAAAAGATTCAAGTTCCTTTACTTCCATCTAGACTTTCCTGTAGTATGTCCATCCCCCCTCTAATGCTGATGTCTCCTCTATTTAAAGAGGAGACATCCATTATACGTTTGATTACATTATAAATCCTATTCTTAACCTGATATGCTAAAATAGGATAATTGGTTCTTCCATTAACAAAATGTTGTTACAATGGTTGTGACAATGCCGACTTTGGAATGTAATTGTTATGGCCAATGTAACAGCTCCTTCGATGATCTCTTCTTGTTGCTGCCGAATCTGAAATGCAAATCACGGGCTGTTTCAGCAATGAGATTTGTGCACTGTTCTAACTATTTCAGCAACGTAGACCGCAATGATAAATCTGCAGTCTTCAGACTGTTTCAACAACTATATATTTCCGATCAATGGTTAATTATGAAAGTAATGTAAAATTATATGTAAAACAAATTAAACATATAGTAACGAGAAGAAATGTTATATACCTTTGGAAAATGGATTAAAGTAATAACATAGGCTTTAAATATGGATTGAAAAAGGGTGGAATGATAGTAAAATATATGAGCAAAAAGGTACAATGTAGGGTCCTAGCACCTTGCAGCTTGTATAGAGTTCCAATCCGAATTCCCTACATCAATACCATTGCTCCCCAAACCATCTTGCAGATATCTTTCTCGAACATTGTCTTTACACCTGCATCATCCAGCTTGCTTACAAAAATCAGATTTCTAGCCAATGCAAGGATATGCATAACACCGCGAAGTGTTCTAAACCTTCCACCTTACAACTTCAACTTTACTTTTCCACAACCAACGATTCTAGCATTCTTGTCATCCCCCAAGAATACATCACCACCATCGTATTTCTCATACTCGCAGAACCACTCTCTATGGGGAGTGAAGTGAAAGGATGCACCTGAATCAATCAACCATGCCTCATGATCTACATGTGTACTTGAAGAAGCCAAGTACACATCCCCACCTTCATCTGACGTGGTTTTCGCCTCTATAGAAGGAGAATCATCAGATCCCTTTCTTTTATCAGGAGCTTTAGATTTACAGTCCCTTTTGAAGTGCCCTTCCTTTCCGCATTTCCAGCACACCACCTTTACAGGTTTCCCTGGAGATTTAGATCTCCCTCTAGATTTAGATCTCCCACTCGATGACTTATTTTTGTTTCTGTTCTGGGACCATCCTCGTACAAACAAGGCATCACCATTCTGTCTCTCCATATTTTTCTGTCTCATCTCCTCCATCAACAAGGATGAGACTATTTCATCAAAATGCAAGGCAGTTGCATTGCTACCTATTGCAATAACTAGACTATCCCACGAATCTGGTAGAGAACACAACAAGTTGATGCACTTATCTTCATCTGAAATTTTAATATCAACAGACGCTAATTGACTTACCACAGTATTAAATGCATTCAGATGCTCTATCACCGAGTCTCCATCTTTCATCCTCAGGTTATACAGCTTTTTCCACATGAACAGTTTATTCACCAGAGACTTAGATTGGTACAAAGTCCCTAACTTGTCCCACAAAGCCTTCATTGTAGCTTCCCCTGATACATTTAGCAATACTAAATCTGAGACACACAATTGTGTTGTTCTCTTTGCCTTCCGATCCAACTTCTTCCATTCTTCATCGGACACTCCCGTTGGTTTAGTACCCAGATCTACCACGATCCACTGATCTTTATCCACCAACAAATCCTCCATCTTGAGTTTCCATAACTCAAAACTATGACCATTAAATTTCTCGATCTCTATCTTTCCACTACTCGCCATCTTCTTTCACCACTAGAATTGATCTCACAAATCTCCCATTGAACAAGGTCTACCATAGGCGCGAGCGAAACCCCTCAGCAACAAAGGTGTCCCCTTGAAGCCAAAATAGCTCTGATACAAAATGTAGGTTTTAACCCCATACAGATATTACCTGCATACGAATTCTAAATCATAGAAAATAAACAATGCAAGAGCATAACACATAAAACACATATACAGAGAGACTTTCCTCTGGATCCCAAAACCGGGACTACCAGCTTGATTTTTCATTATGTTCCTTTCAATGTTACAATACATATTTATACATGCTGAAGCGTCCAAAACCATGGACCAAAAACCATCGCTTCCAAAACCATGGACTGAAAACCATTGCGTCCAAAAAACATGTGCGAAAATCATGCATAAAACCATAGGTGGGTCCGCCCAACCTAACATAGGGTCCAAAACCAAAATTTTCCGAGGCGCTGCCGCAGACCCCATAAAGTGGGGTTATGAGTACCCCTCAAACCCCCTATGACCTCCCCCCTTGTAACCCCTGGTTAACTACGTGGGCTAGTCATGGAAAGAATATAACATAACGCAACAAGATTGACTATCATAAATATCAATAATGCAGATTCACAGGAGGACACTTTATAGGGTAATATCAGCACCAAGTCAAAAGGCTATTGATCTTCAAATTTCTGGACATTTCACAAAGAAATGCCATCCCCAAGTGGAGCCACTGTTAGGTTCCTATACCAATAGGAGTCATAATTTTGAATGGCTAATGTTAAGCCTTGTAATATTGTACATACCTTTTCTTTTTGCAAAAGTTTTACATATTGAAAAAGTTAAAAAATGTAAAGAGGGTATGTCCTAAAAGAAAAATCAAAGGACAAAAAGGAAGAAGAAAAGGTCCAAAAAATGAGAATAAATGAACCCAAAAAAACAAAAAATAGACCATGAAAGTGTGCAAGTCAAAATGCCACTACTATTTACTTTTATGCCTAAATAATGATTGTGCACAGCTTGTTACTCATGCCACAATCCCATGGCACTCAAATTTTTTAAACTTGGTTATTTCATGTTTTGAATTTTATGTTTATAGTTAGAAAAATAAAATTTGACCAAATTGTTTAACCTTGGAAGATTATTAGATAGGTAGAGAAAATAAAAGGAGTTCATCAGTTTAATTTGATCCCTTGGATGATATAAGGTTAGAATTAGATAGTTTACTTTGTAAAAGGAAAGAAAAAGATTGATAAGGGTTTGCTAGCCTAAATGCACCCGAATAACGTGAAGAAAAAATGGTAGGGTAAGTGAATGGGTAAGTAGAAGAAAGGTTGCAGAAATATCAAGTTCTATGCATAGAGGCACTTATGTCATGTTTAAATACATCTTTCAATGTGCATAAGCAGTAAACAAAGCAGGAACAATGGTTCACAAATGGTTATGATTAACATCTCCTCAGTCATTTCACCCCTTTTACTTATTAATTTCCCCATAAAGATGTTCTAGTACTTAAAATACTTTAAGTCAAAGAGGCTCAGAGCATTTTTCTGACTTCTGGAGGGACCAGACCCTTGGCTTAATGACTTATGGATACAAGTATTAGAATCCCCTTCATAAAATTAATCTTCCTTCATTCCCCTTCAAAAAACCTAACAAAAACCCCTTTTCCTAAGGTTAAACTTTATTTACCTAGGAAAAGTAAACCCCCCCATGTTAAAACATATTTCATTCATAAACTCACAATATAACTTTATCCTAAGTACAAAGCAAAGTGCGTGGAAATGTCATGTTTTATCTTTTTACTTGGGAAAAACCCACTCTACCCATCATCTTTCATATTAATTTCTAATTTTATTTATATAAAGCCCCCATACCACTTTTTCCCGTATATTAACTAAATCCCTATGTAAATACCCCCAACCCTTAGTTTTATTCAAAACTATATGTTTACCCCCTATCCCGACAAAATATATAAGTTCCCTCATTAATCCTAAAAAATCACAAATCACTTGTGATTAAGGCATCGCTCTCCCCCAAAAAACCTTTATATAAATTCATCCATGCTATTCCCTCAATTGTCCACTGTCTGAGCATTCACACCCTAATCCTACGGCCTGCATCCATCTCGGGCTCTCCCAACACCCGACCTTTAACCAAAGTACTAACCCCTACACTTAACCTTGTCTGGTTTCCTAATCCCATCATTTAGCAACTCCTGATCTGCTAATCCGGCGATTAAACCCTAAATACACCCATACTGCTCGAGTTTAAAACACTGGACCCCTCCTAAACCCAAGCTTTTAAAACTCGCGCATTTTCCTCGCCCGACTACCATCCGATCAATATCTGCTTCATCCAACGCTCCACAACCATATCGGCTGTGCATGATGGTTGAATGTTACCCTCCCAATAAAGTGGTTTTCCTTGATCCCCCGAATGCTACGTGTCATTCTCTAAGGTACATCGAGCGTCCCCTCCCAAATACCACCCGTGACACAAAAGCGGTGCAATGGCCCTTCAAAACCACTACCCCACTTAACCAAAAAACAGCCAACTGTTTGTCCAAAAATAACCCGCCAAATCTAATCATTTTCTCCATTAAAGGACATGAAGCCCTCTTTTGCCCTTTTTTCGACGCATTTTCTTTGTGAGCTTTGTAACCGTTACGACTCCTAAAAACACCAAATTACCAACAGACTTCCAAGTCTGCTCCAGAAGACACTGCAGACAACCCCACCTCCCCTTCCAGTCTGCAGCAGAACTATGCCAACCACTGCAGCTGCTACGAACCATCATTTTAAAGCCAATTCGCTCAATTCTAGGTATTTCACCACGAATTACCACTTACCCATTCAAATTTCGAAACCTTCAGCCTATGCAGTGTTTTAAGTTAAGTAAAAGTAATTAGGAATACTGCCAATTTAAAATCTTGGTTGAGTAAAACCCTCTAAAAATCTCAAATCCTTCGATAAAACCCCCAGAGCCTAATTCAAACCCACAAGAACTGAATTATGGCTACCCCTATCACCATGGACGTTAGACTTGTCACCACTCCACACTTAGACCTGGACCACCTTCCCCTGGCTGACAGGGATTTCCAAATCAAATATACCAGTACAATAGAGCTCCTCCACAAAATCCATTTCTTAAGAAAAGACAGACGCCTGAACCATACAGATGACATTGGACTTTAGGAGTCCAATTTACCCAGATACCAGTTCCCCCAAGTACATATCTTTCTAGAAGTTGTTCGTATGTGCTATGCATGCTACGTCCCTAGCCATAGAGTCGTAATGTCTCATGACCAAAAGGTTCTATTCACTATCACAACTGAGTCTATAAATGAAATGTTGCACTTCCAACCAGGACCAAATCTAACCCCACTCTCAATTAAAAACCGGTTGGACCAGTATCCCAAGCTAAGCCCATCAAGATTGGCCCAGTTGTTCCAAACCTTCATTGTAGAGGAAAAACACACCCCTAAGGACCCCCCTCCATATGTTGCTGCTATTTTCTCTAAGTGGGACCAATACATTGTGACCGTCATATCATGTGTTTTGGGTTACACTACCAGTAAGTACATTGATGAACTTATACTTGCCTTCATGTCCATTTATACCCCAGGACAACCCTTTGCAATCACATATGATTATTCCCACTTTATAGCTGATAGAATGCATGAGCAGTTCACAATAATGAGAAATGAGAGAGTATTCAAATACTCATCTGTATTTTATCACCTATTTTTATATTATCAGTCGGACAAGTTTCCTTTCACTCTTCAGAATCTTGACACCAGAGGCCAGCCCAGATCTGTCATTTTCTAGACCCGACTGTTCCATAAGTTTGGATCACCATATACATACTCAAACTTCATAGATTCTTTTGTTTATCCAATCATGACTATGCTGACTAGAAATGCTCCACCTAAGATAAGTCCAGAGATAAAAAGAGTCCTCCAAATGTTCAAGCAAACCAAAGTGGGAGATTGGTACCTTTACCAAAACCACACAGAAATAAGAACATATGGTTTCCTGCTTGCACCATATAAGTTTCCAAGATACCTCCCTATGATGTTGTTTGCCTTAGAGTATTAGAGACAGATCATCAACGCAGATGAAGTCAACTTTGTCACTACCAAGAAAAAGGCCCATTTCAAAATCAAAGACTAGTTAGGCCCCTTCATATTCAATTCCAGAGAGGTAGGGGAAGAGGTAGATCTAATTCTGCAAGGCATGAAATTCGAACGGAGTTTTGTATGGAGATACGACCCTTTAGAATTCATTACCAAGAAAAGGCAAAAGGTCAAGCTAGGACCTTTTAGCCACCACCCCATACCAGAGATAGAGGCATATGCCAATTAGACAGACTGGGTGGAAACTACCTTGGTAGACAGATACAACACAAGAGTAGATGTAGAGAATACACTGATTGATTTGGAAAAGTAGCTTGATGAGAGCTCTTTTCTGCAGGTACCAGAATAGCAAGAAGGAGCCACGAGCAGCCCTCTAGTCATGCAGACTCCTCAGAATGAGGATACAAATCCCAAAAGAAGTAGAGAAGAAACCTCTGCCTCACCTATGGATACATCTGAGGTACAATGTGAAAATGGTCACGACAAGAGGCAAAGGCTCAATCCTGTTACTGAACAGGATGATACAGAAGAATCAGTACAGGTGACTACCATAGAAACAGATAGAAGCAAGGCCACAACTCCTTCTACAGATATGCAAGAGCCTTCCACATCACAAACTCAGTTGTTGAATAGGCAGATAAGTTTGGAAGTGTCCTCATTCAACGGGCCTGCTAATAGAGACAAAGACTTAAAGGATAGGTATAAAGACGTCAAAATGAGGAATGAGAAGCTCAAAGCTCAAACTTATGCTCAATACCTAAATCTCGCTCCCACAAATCAAACAAGGCTAATGTCAGCCTTTGACATCAAGGAGGGGAAGTTGTAGATGTCCTCTTGTTAAGCCTACAACACAACAGCCCAAGACATCATCAAAATTCAAGAGGGTTGACTTCGAAGTATTGGCAAGGGATATTCATCCCATAGACCAAATATAACTGCATAAACAGGTTGGAGAGATGATATACTTCACCCTTACAGGTAAAGCCATAGCTGCCCACAATCTACAAAGTTCGTTATATAATATCTCAGCACAGTTTTAGTTGGAAAAGGCCTCCTCACAGACCAAGGGTACCAGGATTAAGTCTTTGGAAAACTTAATTATTGAAATGGGACATGATCCCAATGATATTACGGCTACAGAACAGCTCATAAAGAAAAAGAGTGATGATATTGCCGCCCCTAGGAAGCAATTAAAAATACCCCAGCTGCAACATCCTCAAACGATGGAAGTTTTGGAGACCCAACATAAGCATGAGGAGTTGAAGGACTTGGTCCTCCGACTCAATGATCAACTAAGGGAAACAAAGAAAGAATTGGATAATTTGATCCAATTAAAACAAACTAACATTGCCATGACTTCTGCAAATTTCATCCCTACAGTGTCTACAACAGTCCCTTCCACACTGGCATCTTCAATATCACCTGCAGCTCCACCTGCCACTTCATTTCTAGTTACAGCAGAATCTACAACGACAAGTACAGTAGGAGAAGAGGCTGACAAGTTAATTAGAGCCATGAACAAAATGTCAATCTAGCCCACAGAAATGAACAATCTAAAAGAAAAGGTGGCATGTTTAGAAACTGACTACAAACTTGCCCAAATTATGCAAAGCGAGGGAGCACAAAAGGCCAATAGAATGAGTGAAAAGGTTAAGGCTATGGAAAAGGATTTGACATTAGAGAAATCCCTTGGACAGGCCAAGGAACTATTATATTCCAATATCATTGACTCTGTCAATGATATTTGGCCATCAATTCAAGTTATTTTTGAAAAATTAGAATTAATAAAGACAACTACAGAAGCTATCCAGAAAGTGAAGGAGGAGTTGGGAGACATGCCTGAGGATGCCAATAGACTCATCCACTTCCTCAACAACAAAAACAGGTATGAACTCCATGAGCTAGATATAGAAGACAGGACTGGGACCATTTTGGAAATAAGGAAGGTCCTTTCCAAAAGAAACCTAATGCTTAACTTGGAGGAAAAGTGCCAGAACATGCAGGTGGCCATTGATATATTCATGGCCAAATTCCAAATTCTGAGGGAGAAAGGATTGCCTAGTCCATTGGTCATCAATGAAAAACTTATGAAACAACAGGACTATGACAGGAGACTCAAGCAGTTGGCTAAAGAACAAGCTAGCACTCAACAATAAAAGCCCTACCAACAGGCAAAGTTTTGTATAACACCTTTCAGAACCTATTTTTCCTCCAGCATGAGGTACAACACTTATTCATCACTAAGCCCAATTATGCCAAGTATACTGAAGCTGATGAGATATACTGAAGGATGATGAATTTCAAGTTACTTGACGATGAATGGTAGGAAAAAATGACTGATTTACTATAAGAAATTTAAAGTAAAAAGGTTACCATGCAGTGAAAGAAGGATAACCAGTTGAACAAGTGAAGACAGGTCATCATGCCAAAGTGTATCAGTGTTAAAGAGTATTATAGGAAATTCCAAGGTTAATAAGGCTTTCATATGTGAAAGATCAAACAGCAAGGAAGCCTAAAGGGCTAAAACCACCCATAAAGGTCAGCAATGCCATAATAAAAGGGACATCATCAAAGCAGTTCAATAGTTGTCTCTATCTTCCTACAAGAAGATATTTTTATTTTCCTATATTAAATCTCAAGTTAGTTTGAGATATTTTGTAATAATTTGTGTATAAATACTTCACAATTCGAAGTATGTAGTGTGGATTCTAAGACATTTCTATAGACTTCTTGATCTTGAGTCTGTAAATCTATTGTATCATTGACTGGACCAGCAAGCTGGATTAATGAATAAAGACCAAATATTTCACAGGATTCATGTGTAAAGCGAAGTGAAAATAAGTATTTTCTCACGTTGATTGTTGTCTTTCTTAAACAGTTTTTCCATAATCTTTTATGTATCTCTAAAATCTAAATGTTGTAACATGGAATGATATCTCAAAATTTTCTTTATTGCACTCTGTTTTAACTATTATGCATACTTAATGTTTTCTTCTCATATCTAAGTTAAGGAATTTTTAATTGCTCCTTAGTTTAGGTTGTTTCTTTATAATATATAGCAAAGGATTCTTAATTGCCCTTTGTTTCTGATTACCCTCTGTTCCTAATTTAAATCCCAGTATGAGAATTCTTGATTGTTCTCTCACCTTGATTCAAACTATTCCACCCTTCTGATCCAAAAGCTTGCACTTTACTCTGCTAGCTTGCCCTGTGGACATTCCCTTTAATTGATCTAGTTCTACTGCCCTTTTGTTGAATCCATAGCCCAATGGCCTAAAGACCTCATTCTATCCAACTATTCCAAGAATCTCACAACCCAACTTTCAAGACAAATCAAAAACCCCCTAAACATTCAGAACTAGCTTAAAATCCTAGCAAACAAAGCTAAATCATACAGAGAGAGCCTTCTCTAAGCCATAGGTTGGCTAGAGCCTATCCTTAAAAGATTGGTTTGTGGTTACCTCGGTCCTTTCTTTCTTCTAATAATTCTAGGGAAAAGTTCTTAGTGATAACACTCTCAACTTCTCTAGTTGTGGTTGCTCCATAATTTCCTAAAGCTACTTCAGAGACTTCTTCTGGGTGAGCATGTTGAGAGGTAATTTACTCTCCCTCTCAACCACCAAGTCTCTAACATTTGCCTTACTCCTCAAGGCTTTGCATGCATCTTGAACCTCAAGAACATACAGGTTCTTAACTCGTGAACCGATCTGTTTCTCCTATCTCGTGGTGATGTGTCTAAGGAAAACCTTTCCCTTACTAAAAAACACATCATAGCCATGGTTTTGCAATACTGCGATTGATACCAAGTTCTTCTTTAGTCCAGGCACATACTTCACATCTATCAAGATGATGGGAGCTCCATGCTCCCTCTGAAAAGCAACCGTGCCCACTCCTGAAACATTATACCTTCTGTCGTCACCCATCTCTATGCGCATATTGAGGTGTTTCTCCTCCAAGGCACTGAATAAAATTTTATCACGGGTCATGTGGAATGAGGCTCCACTATCAAGATACCAACCACAACCCATCATCGATGACACCATGCATGCGATGAGGGAAAAGTCAATTTCGAACTGAGAGGCTAATGCCTTACCTTCCGATCCTTCTGAGGATCCCTTCTTGAACTTATTCGATGGGCAATTAGTCACATAATGTCCCATCTCGTGACAATTAAAGCATCTCACTTTATACTTGTCGCCCTTCTTCCCTCCATGAGAAGAATTCGATTCGAAATGGGACACCTTCCCCTTCCCTTTCCTTGCCTTACCTGCTAAGGCCAGATTTTCTTCATCATCATCCTTGGATGAAGAACCATACCATGTGCTCCTGCTACATAAGATCTGACCAAATTCGTTCACAATCTGACAGTTTCTCCCTTCCATTCACAAGAGTTCTGGTAGCTATTCCAACTCTTTGGAAGGCCAAGGAGAGTGAGGCTCACCATATCATCTTCGACAGTAGATATTCCCACACTTCCAAGCTCATCTCTACAGGTGGTGAGCTTGTTCAGATATGTGGAAATATTATCGCCCTTGTCCATCTTGATTATTCAAAGCTTATCCTTGAGCGCAAATTTCCTCTGGTCGCTATTGTTCTGGTAGAGGTCCTTCAATGTCTTCCACATTGAAAATGGAGTATCCTTCCCATGGAGACTCGAGAAAATATGGTCTCGAACTCCCTTAAGGATGACCATCTCACCTTTGCCACACACTTCTTCCACTTAGTCAATTCTTGTGCATTAGTTGAAGCTGGCTTTTGGATTTCTTGATCAATGAATTACTTCAAGCCATCATCTTCTAATACAACCTTCATCTTATCTTTCCATGCTATGTAATTCGAGCTACCTTCCAAGGAATATTCGAGTCTCAAGCCATAGAATGTCATTGGCCAATCCTTGAAGTATGATAAGAATTCGATTTTCACATGCAACCCCAAACTTCAAACTTTGAATTCTCTTCTCTGTATACTGTTCACAGCTCCAATAAACTTGGCTCTAATACCATGTAGAATTTTCTACACATCCAGCTCTAAGACCATGTAGAAATTCTCTCTAAAAATCTCTCTCTGAGATCATGTAGAAAATCTGTTGTAGGTTAACCCGATAATACAATATAAATCAAAGCAAAATACTATAACCTACTTCTACTATCAATTTGTGGAAAAGATCGAGCTGAACAATATAACTAGAAGAAGAAGAAGAAGAATCAATGCACAATACACATGAAAATACTTTGGGGAAAGCCTCAGCTAAAAACCCCACTATATGTATTATCATACAAGGTGGAAATACATAGGAATTATACAAAGCCTTAGCTCTCACAGCTAGCTAGCTCTCAGTACAATCCTCACAGATTCTCACAGGCAATCAAGACTTCTCACAAGCCTTCTCCTCTGCCCTCCAATCCTCCTATTTCCTTGCACAGTTTCTCCTGAGTGATCCTGATGTTACCAAGTGGAACACTGATCCTCCAAAATTGTGCAATCCTCAAGGGAACCTTACCTTGACTGCATGCATTGGTTTCCTTTATAGTAAAACACATGCAACTGATAATACATTGTCCTTGACATTTAACTCAACTAGGTCTTTCTCATAATAGACATGCATGAGTTTCTGATGAGAGAATCTTCAGTTATCTGGAGTAGCACTAGTTGGATGCATGCATGCATCAACTGACTGTTGACTCACAATTAGTTCCTCAAACAATTTGGAACTAATTTAACTGGACTTAACTCAGTAAACTGAGTTAACTAATTACAACTCAAATATAACTCAACCTTATCTCCTTAATTTAAGGGATAACTCAATCTTATCTCCTTAATCAAAGGGATAACTCAATCTTATCTCCTTAATCAAAGGGATAACTCTTGCATGATTTCAGAAAGAATTATAACTTGAATTTCTCCAACTAATTAATTCAAAATGAATTAATTAATCTTTTCCAAGTAGCTACTAAGACTAAATTCGATTTTAATTCAAGGACAAATTAAAATTGGAATATTCTGGATTCTATTTTTATCATTTCTTGTTGCTATTTTCAACAAACTTCTAGATTGAAAGGCTCCTGCATTTTGTTACTGAACAAAATTTTAACAATTTTGTGGCAGACTTTTTGACTGATTTCTGTCAATGGGCATAACCCTTCTCAATAATGATAATTTCACTAGTTAACCCTTGTGGGACATATTTGACCCTGTTTTTCAAATCTATTTTGATATGACTGCAATCCTACGTAACTATTATCAGGTTGGATAAAATCAACCACATTCCGGTCGACACCTATCCTCTACATGCGAGTGATTCAATTTCACTTGATCACCTTGCAACCTCTCTCGCTTCTGACAAAGGTTGAGTCGGAAAACTTTGGTATTGGATCTAAACTCAAGGAGTTAATTAATAATAGAACTAAGATAGGCTCATTCTATTTCGCTCATTAATGGATCACAAACAATCACACCAAACTAACTTTTAATCAGGGATTTAATAAAGCTCAATCACACAAAACTAACTTTTAATCAGGGATTTAATAAAGCTCAGAACACTTACACAATTGAGGAAGGATAGATTACACATAGAGCATTCACACATTAAAAAGGAATATCAACCTATGAAGACTCAAAGCTAACTTAGCAAACATAATATATTTAGATGGACATACATGACCTGCATTCACACTTTTCAGAGGCTTCATGCTTTTCTTAAGGGGCTACTCCTTGAGCTCTATTTACTGGACTACCTCTTACAATATGTCTACCCCCAATTTGAATCCTAAACTCTACACACATCATCTATCTATAACTATTGGGAATAATATATTTCAACCACTAAATATTCTTTGGGAATGTGTCCCAATACTCTTAACAGCTCACCCAAAACATGACATTTTTACAAAGATCCACATGGCCCAGAACACCAACAATGTAATAGCCATAATAGCTAGAGTCTGAACAGTTGGAGTTATATCAAAATCCTACTATTTATAATTTTTATAAATTACATTTGAAGGAAATTCCTTTCCCTTTGGAATTGACATGATCCTCTTTGGGTCTAAGAAAAAAAAGGTTTTCCTAGGGATTGATGCTCTTGCATCATACTCCCCAAGTTGGAATATGTCATTTCCTCCTCATCACGTGCCTTAAATCTATTTACTCATCTTGGGTCCCATACATAATATTGTTGTTGTCCATAAGTTTTCCTGTTTTATTGCCTCACTATTGATGTCAATCTTCTAGGATCCCAAATTTGATTTTTCATTACCCTATATGCTTTGCTGAGGTAAATTCACAGGATTAGTTGGGCTCTACTGTTGGTTGTCCTTATCTTCTAGTCGTGTCTCCTCTTGTGAATCTTTCTCATCAGCATCCACATCCTCTCAATCTCGTCATATAACTCTTTCCTCAGTTGAAATTTACTACTGCCATCTCTCATGTCATATGTTGGAATCTTCTTATTCCTATTGTCATCCTCCATCTCTAAATGGAATACAATTTTGTTTACATGAGATATTCTCATCCTTGTCTTAGATCCCTTATCACTTGCAAAAACATGATCAATCTAGAAATAGAAAATTCTCTCTACCTTAATCCACTTTTCTAGCAATCTAACCTCTTCAAATTTAATGAAAATTGCATCTAATTTTTTTGTTGATCATATATTTGATCTTCCTTTTGGTTATTAATATAAGCCAAATTTTTCTTGCCGACTAGTTTTTGAAATTTTCCTCCAATGATTACATTGGTTGTATTTGTATGGGTTTCTCCTTGATCCTCTCTATGAGATAGTGTTGTCTCATCTTCCATTTTTATAGGTTTTAAATTTTGTCCTAATCCAACGTTTTGAGAAGGAAGTCCTTCATCCTCTCTGATCATTATGATAGCTATAGGTAACTATCATCCTTTGTCATTCTTGATATCATCCTCCATACATAACTTGTCATATTTAAAAATACAAGGTTCTCTAGCCTTATTTGAGATCTTTGTTCTCACATCTCCAAGTTGTTTTGAACTATCCCTTGATTCAATCTCTTCTCATTATCTTCTTCTTTCTTAATAGTTGTAAAACCCTTATTCAATGTTGGTCCATATGCTTAAGCTTCTTACAGTTCTAATTTTTCATGTTGAATAGGAACCTTTAAATATATTATCCTTTCTTCTAGGAAATTTAACTCTTCATCCAAATTAGAAAACTATCTTGAACTAGACTTTCAGAGTCTATGCAAGGTTCATCCCCTATTAGCCATTCCTCTAAGAGTCTCGTCTCTTTCTCAAGACCTTTAATTACTTCTTCTGAATGTTTTCGTCGAGATTCACCACCATTTCTAGGAAATGGAATAGATTATGTATCCAAGTTAATGAGAGCTTCATATTTACTATCTCTCTCTATACCTATAAGCACATGATTAGCTTGACAGTAAAGTATTAGATTTGTGCCTTAGATGCTCTAGGTACTTCTTCTTGACTAGCTATATGTGAACTTTCCTCATTACTGGCTATAAATTCTTCACTTTTCTCAGTTCTAGCTAGAATTCATCCAACATATTTATTTCTTCATTTGTCTCCATGAGCATTTCCTTCGGATATTGTTCTACATCCACCCCATTCACTTGAAGGGATGCTTCTTTTGGAACTCTACTATTGCATTTGTCCCCTAAGAAAAAACCTACATTTTCACCTTCCCTCATGATATTTTGTAATGACTATCGAGCTTGGTGTTCTACATGTCATGCACATGAACACAGTTGATTAGTTTTAAAAATGTGAGGCTCTTAGGCCTGTATTGATGATTCTCACATCATATGTTGTTCTAGACTTTTTGCACGATTCATGAGTCTTTCCATTATTCTCCTCTCCTCATATCCATCATCCTCTTCACCAAGGAGTGGTACTTGCTCTAGTCCACAAAGGTAAACATCCTCTCCCTTGTACTCAATTTTCCTTGGTTCTTTCTCCCAAGCAAGGAGCTCAAGTTGCGCTTCAACCTCTCTTGTAGTATAGTAAAATTTATCTTTATCTTCCTTAACACCCAATCATATCTCTAGTCTTCTTCCATTTCTCAAGTGGATGGCTTATCATAATGAGTGTCTCTTTTTACTCAGAAAACGCTTTGTCAAATTCCTATTAACTCATTCTTCCTCTTATGCCATTCGTTGTGAACTCTTATTTTCTTCTATTGCAACTTACACTTAAACCTTCAAAATGACTATCAATAGTGATATTCCTTCCTCCTTCGTGAGCTTCCTCTTTCCCATTGTGACCTACAATCAATCCCTAGTAACAAGTCTTCTCCATTAACATGCCACCCCAATACCTCAACAAGCTTTCTCTATAACTTAGCTTTTTGGTATTCCTCTAGTTCACTCCTCTAGAACCTCCTGAGCACTCCCTTTTCTTATGGGCTTCTACAACTACTTCCCACCTCTTAAGAACTTTTCTTGTTCTCTTCACCTTTCCTTGAGGAGTTACTTTGTCCTCTGCTTTATTGAAACCTTAAATGGAACAAATTCTTTTTCTATAGCCTTTCTACTATAAGGTCCTCTACCACAACTCCTTTTTCTCCTATTGCTACCTACGCTTGTCAAATGCTTTAAAATAAAATTCTAAAGACCAGGTTTACCTAACATGTCTCACTTGGAAATAATGCTTACATTAGTAAATCAGTAGATTAGTTTGTTGGTTTTGTTGAATTATTCTCTCAAAATGAAATTCCTTCTTCGGAAATTGTTGGATCCCATGAACGCTATTTAGATGGATTGTAATTTGGTTTTAATGAATAATACAGATAGTTTTGTGACTAACCTTTGCACAATGACTACTCCAATTTTCTTGTTGGTATCAGAGCTTGTATGGGATTTACTCCCTCATCGGAGGACACAGGAAGATGGAAGAGGTCTGAGATTTTTTGGTTCTTTGTATAGAGATAGGATAGTGTTTGTTGTGTGAGTAAATTTTATTTTGTGTCTAGATTTATTCCCTATGTGTATTTGTCGTATGTGCTAGAAAAGAGCCACCAGTAAAGAGATTGTTTGTGACTATACCTCTAGTTTCTTACTGTCATGGAACAACACAAACTGATGCCATGGGTTATAGGTATCCTGTAATAATCAAATCAGATGTGCTGTGTGGATATGTTGTTGAACTTTGCTTTGGAGGAATTCAAATACCTTCGACCACTGTCTTTTGCTGTGAGATTTAAAGGTGCAGGGACCTTCATTGTTCATAGTCTAGCAGATTTTTAGTGCTATACTAGAGGCGTTGTATTTCATGTTATTCTCGTCCTCTGCTCAAACTCGAAATTATTTTCAATGGATGGAAACAATGTAAATAGACATTGCAACAGTCGATCTCTAGATCATGAGGCACTTGACGACATGAGGAAAATGACTCCCCTCATGAACATTCTATAAAGTGCTCGTTTTGTCAAGGGCCCCTTCAAACACCATTTTCCCACCTTTGATTTTGCTTTGCAGTTTTGCTGTAGTATGGTTGTAGCTGCTGTGTAATGAGAGCCTTTTCAAGATCTGCCCTTAGATATTCTGATTTTGGGAAAAATGGCTCTAAGAAGTGCTACAACTGACACTGATGGATCAGATGGATTGGGTTAGTGTAAGTCATCGAATCAATGTGCACAATGTCTTCTCCTATAAATTCATGGTGTTGCTATTCGATGGTGTTGTTGGAGGAAGTGTCATTGTAAAAAGGAAATCATTAAACACACTATAAATTCTAGTGGCCCCATCGAACAAGAACTTGAAAATTATCTGTCGTTGTTTGATATATGTAGTTTAAAAATTATGATTACTATGACTGCTAATTTGGGTCTGGTCATAACCATTAACAGAGAGTCTTGCCTCAACTATTTTTGCTACTTCATTAAGACATACTCTATACATTCGATAAGTCGGTAGACAACAGAGCAGAGAGTTTGATTAGTTTCACTGTTATGGGCTTTAGTCTTTTTCAGCGGTGGGTAAAAAGATAGGTATAAAAAAAAAATATGGCAATTGGTTTTGTAGTCGTGGTGTTTGTGGTCTTGGTTTGTGTGAAATGTTAAAAGTGTAGAATCAATTGATGAATAGAGAAATAAAACTAAATTAGTGGTTCTCGAAGCTCTTCGGTGTCAAGAAAGTATCGCTAATTTAATTGTGTAAATTTTTTATACGCTGATGGGTCTTGTTGTGCTTCAGGCTTCAAGAGAACGCTTCAAGAGTATCAATTAGAGGTTATGTTATGAGATCATGTGTGTAGAAAAGTTAGTTTCATAATTGACTGCCGGATACGGTCCAATATCAAGATTTTCCTTGGGGAGTTCAAGATACATCAATTATACAAAGTTAATCAAAGATGGTTAGAGGCGGTTATGTATTAAATGAGTTGAATGGGAAGCTCGGAGATTGTAGCAGTGAAAAGAGCATTGTCAGAGAGACTTCAAAGTGGGGATAAGTATCGAGGAAAGCCAGCCAGATAGATAGATGTGACTATATGAAATTTATGATTCTTGTAATAGTCTTTGTAATGATGTAAATGTAAGAATTAAAGGGGGGACTTGGAAATAATGTTTACATTAGTAAATAGGTAGATTAGTTTATTGGTTTCGTTGATAGATTCTCTCAACAAGCAATCCCTTCTTTGGAATCTGTTGGATCTCATGAGTACTATATATATGGCTTGTAATTTGGTTTTGCTGAATAATACGAATATTTTTGCAAGTAATATTTGTTGGATCTCATGAGTACTATATATATGGCTTGTAATTTGGTTTAGGTGAATAATACGAATATTTTTGTGAGTAATCTTTGTACAATGATTGCTCCAATTTTCTTATGTCTCCTCAAGACAAAAACATTCCCTCACCTAAGAAAATAATTGGTTCTCTCTTGGCTATAATAATTTACACCATTTCTTCTTCTTCACTCATTGATCCAGTAAGCTTGGACTGCAATTTTTCCAAATCTATTAATGGTTTTTCTAGGAATCACCTCAATCTACTCTATCCTAGTTCTGGTTCATTCTCCAATCCTACTCTCTTTTTTTTGTAAATTTCATCATCGTGTCCAATAAATCACCTCAATTGTGGTGGGGAATTGAACTGGTGACTTCACATCAAAGTGTGCCTTAACAGAGCACCCGATCACCGTTTATCCAAGACTCAGTGGCCTTCTCCAATCCTAATCTTGGAAAAGTAACCAATAGTCATTTATTTACTCAAGATAAACATAGTACTTCATTACCTCATATTTAAACATTTTGGTCCTACATCGTTTTTGTTGTATTCAAGTTCTGGTCCCTTGCTTGGGATATTTCACAATCCCAAAAACCACTAACTTCTTGTTTCACCAACTTCCAAGCAATCCCCTGCTACAAATTTTTTTATAACACCGACATTGCGATGTTTCTTAACCTGAGAGTGCATTATTGTCACTCTAATACCACTTTGATGTAGGTTATATCACTCTATTTATGTCATCTATGCTTGATCTCGTGGTTCCTCACTTCAATGAATTCAATTTTCTGAATCAGACTAGTGATGACTCTCATCCCCTACTTAGCCGAATTGGTTGCATCCATACCCTTTTTCATTCACAATGAAAGTCTCAAATTTTACTGAAATTAACTGTATGATTCTTAAACTTGAGTACACACCTGGGGCTCAACTAAAACCCATGATATGAATGTGGTACCAAGTACTTTAGACCAAAGTTGCTTAAGCCCAAAATCCCTTTCTCTCAACATTGTCATGTTATAAATAGATTTCACAATAATTCACCTTCCACGTGATATAGGTAGTAAGACTGGATGCCTCCTCCACTTTCTTCTAAGGTCCAAATCTAGGAATATTTGGGGGTTCCCAAGTTTCCAAAGTCCCATATGTCTACAAGATACCTCATCTTCGTTGGTTCTTATATCTTGGGGTTGGGCCCCAGATATATTTTATAAATAGTTGTATCTAGGTTTTGTTGCCCGAACATCACCTTTTTCTTTGGATCCAAGGTTATAGGCCTAAATTTAACTTATTCAAGTAGTTCTCTATGTGGGGTCCATGTTGAATAAAGGTTTTGATTCATTGATCTTGAAATCTGTGTTCGACTTGGAGTATCAAATTTCTCGAAGGTTGTATTTTTACAATGCCTAGATTATTGAATGGAGGTCCTATGTCGAATATATGCTTGAATCCAAATAGGGTGTGATTCGGATAAAAAATTTCAAGTACTTGTAGTGGGATCATGGCCATATATAACTTGTGGTTAGAATGTAACTTTGAAATCCAAAATTTGGATCTAATTGCAACACTTGAACCTTCTGATGGGAAGAATCTCGAATTTTGTTACTCAACGGACTTTTAACAATTATGTGGTGGACTTTTTAACTGATTTTTGTCAATGGCTAGAACCCTTTTGAACGATGATAATTTCACGAGTTATCACTTGCAGAATGGATTAGAACTTCATTTTTGAACTAGCATCGAGTTGAGTAACTTTGACAACATTCAAGTCAACACCTATCCTCTACATGCTAGAGTAAGGAAATCTGACTTAATCACTTTGCAACCTCTCTCGCTTCCTACAAAGGTTAAATCAGAAAAGCTTAATATCGGATTTAAATTTAGGGATTTAATTTATAATCAGGTTATTTTTCAAGAATTTAAATATTATACATATGTATAGTATTATAGGCAACTATTATATTTTGAAAAACTATGCATATAGTGGACCTATATTCAATAAAACACATTTAATTTACTCTTAAAACTAGTAATTTTTTGATGAATTTTATCTATTTAAAACAAATTTAATTTATTCTTAAAATTGGTAATTTTTGATGAATTTTGTCTATTTAATCATATATATGTAAAAAATGGGTGAATTTTTAACCATATAAGTGAATATCTTTTTTCAGAAAAATATCCATAAAAATAGCAAATTAGAGAAATTTCGCCCCTAAAATTTTCCCTCATCATAACATAATTAAGATAGTTTAGTGTATTTCAATCATCAACGAATCATACATAGTTCACCAAACTGAGATGATTTAATCAGGGGATTTAATAAAGCACAAAACATTTACACATTTGAGGCATAACCATTACACATAGAGAACTCACACATTCAAATAGAAAATAAACTTATAAATAATCAATGCTAACTTACCTCATTTAATCCTTCTCAAGCTCTATTTGTTGCTACACTCAACTCCTAAACTCTACACACATATCTACCTCTAATTATTGGGAAGAATATCTTTCAACACTTAAAAATTCTTTGGACACTTGTCCCTATACTACGAACACCCCATTGAACACTTGTCATTTTTACAAAAGCCCATTTGGCCCAAAAAACAAACAACTTAATAGCCTCAACAACATAGATCCTTCTAAGGTCCCGACAATTGGAATTACATCAAAATCTTACTATTTCTAATTTATACATACTACATTTGAAGGAATTTCTTTTCCCTTTGGAAATTGTGTAATTCCCTTTAGGTCTATGCAAAAAAAAGGGCTTCCTGGGGGTTGATGCACTTGCATTAATGATATAACAACATTGTATCTCATTGAACAAGGTTTGGATGATATCATTATTCTTAAGATTTATTACAACAACCATGTCTCGAGAAACATATAACATTTTAGATATGACATATATTGAAATGAGAGAAACATTTATCAACATCAAGCTGACCCAAGAGCATTGCAATAATTAGTGAAGTGGCCATTGTAATTGAAGAAGCTGAAGATTTTTGTATCACATAAATTCTTTGGGATATTTAGGAAGAACTCATGGGAGCAGAAGAACATAAAAACACATGTACATTTCAATTGTCCTAGGCAATACAATAAAGCCATTTCAAGAAATTGCAAAAGAAAGCAGTGATTCTGTACAAGATGCACTGCAAGAACATGGTAAATAAACTAGTCCTAGTGAAAAGTAGTAACAACACATGAGAAAAACCTATTAGGGAATGTTGAAATTGATTACCTATTAGTGAATGTTGAAATTGATTAAGAAGCTAAGTTAGTTTTTCTTGAAAAGTGGCTTAGTATAATAAAGATGAAAGTGGTTATAGAAAAGTTACCATAATTACATGAGAACATGAAATAGGAAAGATAAATGCAACCATTGAAGTTGTTGAATGAGTTGCATCAATGGAAGAGATGAAAGAAAATAAAGACGTTTTTGATCTTACAAGGATTGAAAAAGTTATTAGTTGAGGTAAAAGAACATGCAGAAAAGAAATCAAACAAAGAGGACAAGGACATGTTGAAGGAGACTACTAAAGTAAAGTTGAAGCTACAAAAAAAAAAATGTAAAATATAGATTTTGGAGCAAAATGAAGAAAAAAGTTATACAACATAAAGTCAAGGCCAAGTTACACCAGCAAACATAGGTAAAACAAGTTTCAATGAGACTTAAACCATGCATTAATGGTCGAGATTAAAGAGGATGTTAGAGAATAATCTATCCTATTAACTAAAATAGAAAATTAAATTTAACAAATATGTGTGAGCTAAAATTAACATAAACAATTCACTGACCAACAGCTCATAACTCAGTGTGTTTTTCTATTATCTCCTCCTCTGCCCATCTATCAACTACATTAGTGTCGTTTTGAATGATATGAAAACTGAACTGACTGAATTACGCAAGTCACACCAACCATAATCAGATGAATTGATGATGGTTGAATCAACTAAGGGGCTAGAAAGCAACGAGTTCATGCTTCTTTGTTGAAATAAACTTTGATGTAACCATAGGAAAATGTTTCAAGAAAATGGTTGATTTTTTCTTTACGCTTTTGCTCACAACATTGTTGTCAACCAATAACTCTCTCTACAAATTTGGAAACACCAATAAGTACAATATGTCTATTGACATAATTTTTTTGTGTTGCAACTAGCGTAAACCAATCAAGGATACCATGAAGAGAACTCTATATTTGAGTTCTCTTATTTTCAATAACAAATAAGGGTTCCTTACATGCAATAGCGAATACAACTGCACTATTGTCAATCCTTCTTTGCGCTCTTCAGTATTTGACTTCTCTAGCCTCTGTCACTTTGATCTCTGACTGCATCAATCCCACTGATTCCTCCCACTACTATGTACTTTGGGCTCCCGTAGTAAGGTATTATCCATGAGATAAAACCTCTCAATGGACCCTGCCCAATTTCAGCCTTCTTGGGACTATTACTTCACATCGCCCCACCTCACACCTGGAGGCTTGGTTGCATGTGATCCCTCTTCCCACCTGGCTCGAAATTTCCCCCTACTGGAGGTATCCGCATGACTGGATGCCTCCACCCGCTCTCCTCTCAACTTCTCTAGTTGTGGCTACTCCACAACTTCCTGAATCTCCTTCAGTGACTTCTTCTAGGTGAGCATGTTGAGAGGTAATTTACTCTCCCTCTCAACTACCAAGTCTCTAACATTTCCCTTGCTCCTCAAGGTATTTCATGAATCTTGAACCTCAAGAGCATACAGGTTCTTAACTCGTGAATTGATCTATTTCACCTGTCTCGTGGTGATGTGTCTAAGGAAAACCTTTCCCTTACTAAAAGACACCTCATAGCCATGGTCTTTCAATACTGCGACTGATACCAATTTCTTCTTCAATACAGGCACATACTTCACATCTTTCAAGGTGATAGGAGCTCCATGCTCCCTCTAAAAAGCAATTGTGCCCATTCCTGAAACACTATACCTTCTGTCATCACCCATCTCTATGCACATCTTGAGGTATTTCTCCTCCAAGGCACTGAATAAAATTTTATCACCGGTCATGTGGAAGGAGGCTCCACTGTCAAGATACCAACCACAACCCATCATCGATGACACCATGCATGCGATGAGGGTAAAGTCCATTTCTAACTAAGAAGCTAATGCCTCACCTTCTGATCCTTTCGAGGATCCCTTCTTCGACTTCTTCGATGGGAAATTAGTTGCATAATGTCCCATCTCATGACAATTAAAGCATCTCACTTTAGACATGTCACCCTTCTTCCCTCCATGAGAAGAACCATAGAATGCCATTGACCGACCTTGAAGTATGATATGAATTCAATTTTCACCTACAACCCCGAACTTCAAACTTCGAATTCTCTTCTCAGTATACTGTTCACAGCTCTGATAAACTTGGCTTTGGTACCATGTATAATTTTTCTACACATCCAGCCTTGAGACCAAGTAGAAAATCTGTTGTAGGTTAACCCGATAATGCAATATAAAGCAAAGAAGAATACTATAACCTACTTCTACTATCAATTTGCAGAAGAATACTATAACCTACTTCTACTATCAATTTGCAGAAGCTTAAAGATCGAGTTGAACAATATAACCAGAAGAAGAAGAATCAATGTACAATACACATGAAAATACTTTGGGGAAAGCCTCAGCTAAAAATTCCACTATCTGTATTATCATACAAGGTGGAAATACATAGGAATTATACAAAGCCTTAGCTCTCACAGCTAGCCAGCTCTCAGTACAATCCTCACAGATGCTCATAGGCAATCCTGGCTTCTCACAAGCCTTCTCCTCTGCCCTCCAAGCCTCCTATTTCCTTGCACAGTTTCTCTTGGGTGATCCTCCTGTTACCAAGTGCAAGACTTTCAACCAAGTGGAACACTGATCCCCCAAAACTGCACAATCCTCAAGGAACCTTACCTTGATTGCATGCATTGGTTTCCTTGATACTACACTATCCTTGACATTTAACTCAACTGGGTCTTTCTCAGAATAGACATGCATGAGTTTCTGATGAGGGAATCTTCAATTATTTGGAGTAGCACTAGTTAGATGCATGCATGCATTAACTGACTATTAACTCAAATTAGTTCCTCAAACAGTTTGGAAATAATTTAACTGGACCTAACTCAATAAACTAAGTTAACTAATTACAACTCAAATATAACTCAATCTTATCTCCTTAATTTAAGGAATAACTCAATCTTATCTCCTTAATCAAAGGGATAAATCTTGCATGACTTCAAAAAGACTTCTAACTTGAATTTCTCCAACTAATTAATTCAAAATGAATTAATTAATCTTTTCCAAGTAGCTGTTAAGACTAAATTCGATTTTAATTCACAATTTAATTCAAGGACAAATTAAATTGGAATTTATGGATTCTATTTTTATCATTTCTTGTTGCTATTTTCAACAGAGTGAAAGGAGGTATATTTATTTTTTGCCAATTCCAAATGTAAGAGGTATTTCCATAATCATCTAAAGCCTTTCAAACTACTGCAATGTAACACAAACAACACAAGACAAAAAATCCATGAGAGATTAATCATCACATTTTCAAGTGAAAATAATTAAGTAACAATAATTTTTTCAAATTAACTTTGACATGTTGCTATGTTTGGTTGTTGTTATGGACCTTAAATATTGTATTAGAATACTTTTGAGACACTTTCATGAGTAATTTTATTTCAAATTAACATTCATATGTTGCAACGTTTGGCTGTTTTTATGGACATTAAATATTGTATTCCCATATTTTCAAAACAATTTCAAGAGTAATTTTCTTAAATATTGTATTCCCATACTTTCGAGAGTAATTTTCTTTGCAATGTTTGGTTGTTGTTGTGGACCTTAAATATTGTATTCCCACACTTTTGAGACACTGTCAAGAGTAATTCTCTTTCAAATGTTCAGATGTGAAATTATTGGGAGTCTCTTGTGATAAATTCAAGATAGAATATATTAAATTAATGTTCATATGTGAGATTATTCAGAGCCTCTATTTGTAGGAATTTACAGGGTAACTTCCTCAGACATAACACCAAATGATACCACTTTACCACTTACAAATAGATCACAGATCAATACACCAATATTCTTGACGTGGTTAAAACTCTCAAAGAGGGAAACAGTCCATGGCCTAACTCAACACGGCCACTTTAGGCAATTTATTAATAAAAGAATGAAAATTTACATAATCTTCTCTCATGAACGGTTACCCTACAAATGATCCTCCATGCTTTTTAAATAGAGATCATGGAACAATCGGATGTTAAGCCACAGATCAAGTGTCGGTAATATCGAGGAGAGAATGAACCGTCAGATCACTTCATGTCTAGAACATATCGTGATTGTCAGATTGTAAGTTACAAAAGTACATAGTAAAGAAACACACTTTACCTAACTCTACACTAGACCAAGTTATAATTAACTATTTCCTATGTGTCGAGATATCCTAACATCCCCCCTTAAGAACAACTTGGGATAGGATTGAAGGATGTACAAATATGACATAATAGGAGAAGAAAAGAGGCATTAGAGCCTATGCCCCCTTAGTGACAACTTCCTGAACTCCAACCATAAATCGAAGTTTAATAAACTTTGCCTCTGTGAGAGCCTTTGTAAAGTTGTCTACAACTTGATCATTTGTTGAACAATATTGGACTTCAAGAACATGGTCATGAATGAGATTTCCGATGAAGTGCATGTGCAGTTCAATGTTTTTGTTACACTGATGTTGGACTGGATCTTTGCATAGTTGAATGGCACTTTGATTATCACACCAAAGTGTAGTCAGATGTTGCTGCTAAAAACCAAACTCTGACAGGATCTGATGAAGCCACGGCGCTTCCTTACTAGCTTCTACAATTCCATGATACTCTGCTTCTCCTGAAGAAAGAGAGATGACACTTTGTTTCTTGCAAGCCCATGTAATAGGTCCAAAACCAAGAGTGAAGACATAACCGACAGTAGACTTCCGGTCATTAGGGTCACCAGCCCAATTAGAATCAGTGAAAACAACCAACAAAGGAGCTGCTTCTACACTGTAATGAATCCCAAACTGAACTGTACCTCGAACATATCGAAGTATTATTTTAGGTGTTTTCCAATGAATTTCATGTGGGTTTTGCATAAACCTAGCAATAAGGCCAACAAAAAAGGAAAGGTCAGGATGAGTATGGGTCAGATATAAAAGTTTTCCTACAAGTTGAAGGTATAAGGTAGAATCAACTTTAGTGGAAGTACAAGTGATTGAAAGTTTGGCTCCAGACTAAAAGGGAGAAGGGGCTGGTTTACAAAATTCCATGTGAAAATGGCGTAGAATATCACATGCATACTTGGACTCGGAAAGGGAAATACCTTCCTTGGATTGCAAGACTTGAAGACCAAGAAAATAATGCAAGTGTCTTAAGTTTGTCATTTCAAACTTCTTTTTAAGGCTGGACTTCACATGGTTTATAAGGTTGGGATCACTACCAGTAAGGATAAGATCATCAACATAAAGAACAAGAATGATAAGAGACTTGCCCACTTTCTTGGTGTAAATAGTATTGTCAGAATGACACCTAGAAAATCTAGTATCTAAAAGTAAGCTATTCATTTTGGCATACCAAGCTCGAGGGGCTTGCTTGAGACCATAACGGGATTTCTTAAGCCAACATACAAGGTTGGAGTCTATTTGTATAAAGCCAATAGGTTGTTCCATATAGATTTCTTCATGCAAGTCCCCATGCAAGAAGGCAGATTTAACATCCATCTGATGGACTTCCCATTTGAAAGAGGCAGGAATGGAAAGAACAAGGTAGATAGAGTTCATTTTGGCAATAGGGGAGAAGGTTTCAGTATAGTCAATGCCTTCACTTATGAAAAAACCTTAGCAACAAGATGAGATTTATGTTTATCAACTTTTCCATTTGGTCCATACTTGTTTCTGTAAACCCATTTGCATCTAACAAGCTTTCGTCCCTTTGGAAGAGGAACAAGATCCCATGTATCATTTGATAATAATGAATGATATTCTTCATTCATAGCTGCATCCTAATCTGGATGGCCTGAAACTTCTGCAAAGGTTTCAAGATCATAATTCGTTGAAGCTTGAGCTAGTAAAGAAGAGGCTCTATCGAACTGAGAACGTGTATGTCGATGTTCTGTAAGATCACCGGAAAGAGCACCTGCTACATCCCGATTAGTACGGGCCCATTTTGGAAGTTGAGGAGCTGAAGGAGGATCTTGAGAAGGTGGGGGAGGATTGTCATCCTCGCTATCATCATCTGAAGAAGAAATATTTTCAGAAGTAGAAGGGATAGAGAGAGGTGGCACATCCGCCGAACTAGGCTCGTAGGCTTATATATTTTCAACAAAATTTACATCTCTTCTAATGATAACAGTTTTGGACTTAAGTCGAATAAGTCTATATGCTTTGACATATTCAGAATATCCAACAAAAATACATTTTTCACTCTTAGGTTCTAAAGCTTTATGTTTCTCATCTGGAATATGCGCCCATGCTTCACTTCCAAAAACACGAAAGTGACTTACATCTGGTTTAATTGAGCTCCATGCTTCTTCTGGAGTGATATTATTTAAAACCTTAGTAGGAGTGCGATTTACTATGTAATTTGCACAGTTAATTGCTTCTACCCAAAAAATAAGACTAAGTCCTTTAAATTGAAGCATGCAATTAGCCATTTCCTTTAAGGTGCGATTCTTCCTTTTAGCTACACCATTTTGCTGTGGGGTATATGGAACATTATGTTGCATTTGAATTCCATGCTCAGTGCAAAATTTGATGAATTTGTTGTTAACATATTCTCCATTATTATCTGATCTTAGCTTAAGAATTTGATGTCTAGACTGTTTCTCAACAAATGCCTTAAAGGCCAAGAACATGTTAAAGACTTGACTCTTGAGTTTTAAGAAGTATACCTAAGTGCGTCTCGATAAATCATCAATGAAAGTTAAGAAATACTTGTATCCAGAGAATGAAACAACTGGAAGTGGACCACATAAATCATTATGCACAAGCTGCAAAGGGGTTGAGGCGTGCCAAGAGGCACGTTTTTCAAAACTATCCCGATGATGTTTTCCGAGTACACATCTGAAACACACGCCATCTCTACAAGATAACATAGGAAGACCTGTCACCATATTTTCTTTACAGATTTTGAAGGGAGCGATAGTTTAAGTGACCAAATCACTCATGCCAAAGTTTGCTCACTTTATCATTATGAGCAACAAATACCAAGGGAAGTGTTGATGACCCAAAGTTGTTAAACTTATACAACCTTATAGAATCATTAGCAATGCCAGTAGCTAAAATCTGTCTAGGATCTCTTAGGTCCTTAATTACAACATAGTGAGGTGAAAATTCAATGATTTTACCTTCACTTGAATGAGTTATCTGATATACAAATAGAAGGTTGCAGGATAGGGTTGGAACACATAATACATCATTAAATTGACCATTTTCTAGATGAACAGTTCCAGTCCCTACAACACTAAGGGATCTATCATCACCAACATATATATTTTTGGTGTTACAATCATTTAAACAAGAAAAAATGGCTTTGTTTTTGGCCATGTGATAAGAAGCTCCAGAATCAATAAGCCACTCATGAGAATGATAAGAAAAAGATACATTTAGTGCATAGCTAGACTGAGATGCTTGAAAACCACATGCAGAAAGTGTCATTCCTAAAGATGAAGTTGAATTTGAAGAGTGCTTCAAATGGATGTTATGCTTCTTCATTGCTGCTTCCAAGGCTTCCATCTTCTAAAGCATTTGGATTCTAAGTGGCTATCTCGATTACAAAAGTGGTAATGTATATCAGTCTTCTTCCCTTTGTTTTTATTTGCCTTATCATTTTGTTCAAATGATTTTTCATTTTGAGACTAAAATTGCTTAGGACCCTTGTTTGGTTTAGGACCATTCTTTTTAGGATACTGCTTCGTAGGATTCTTTGAATTTGGTTGTTGTTGGGCGGCTAATGATTTCTTAGAAGAGTTTCCAAGATTAAGAAGACCAAGATATAAGAGTTTTTCTTGTTCTCTTATTAAAGAATCACAAAAGGCATCAAAAGAGGGGGGCTTGTAGTCTTGTCCTTGAGAAATAAAGGCTTCTCTAGTAGAATGGAAGGTGGAAACAAACATAGAGTAGGCTGGTCCCAACTTAGTAAGATTGGAATAGCTAAGGCTACCATCTTCTTTCTTAACCTTAACACCTTCCAAGAGAAGTCTAAGGGTCTTGAACTTGGACAAAAAATTTTCAATGGAAGAAAAATTATTGGGGTCCAAAGTAAGCAACTCATTTTCGAGTTGATGGGCGCTAATTTTATTTTTAATTCCAAAAACTTTAGTGAGCTATTTCATTGCTTCATTAGGAGTATCAAGTTCTACGATATGGAATCTTAGGTCTGCAGAAATAGGCATCCATATCAACCCACATGCTTGATCTTGCCTATTTTCCCATTTGACTGCCTTATCTTCATCTTAAGGTTTGGTTTCTTGGCTTGAGACTATTCTGTAAAGACCTTTACTTTTATGTAAATCCACAATGTAGGACCACCATTGGAAGTAGTTGGTGCTGTCAAGAATAACTTGGCATGGACTTTCAGTTTTAATAGAAACTAAAGATGTAGATGCTGAAGCTAAGTGTTCCAATGAAAAGATCTCGAAAAATTAGGCTGATTAAAAAAAATGGCTCTGAAAACGACTTCCGCATGAAGAAGTGTGGATTTTTGAAGAAAAGTTGTTGAAGATGCCGACAAAGTGCGTGAATGTGCGGAAATGAATGATAATGTTATATTTTAAAAAAATCTCCCCCTTTCCATGGTTAGTCTAATTAGCTCACTTTAAAAAACAAGATTTTATGTGACTCACTTTTATAAATAAGTGAAAGTCACTTTTAGAATGGTACTTTATGAGCTAGCCACTAAATTGTAACTTAAATAAAAGATAAAGAGACTTTAAAATTATAAGTGACTCACTTTTTATAATGGGTGAAAATGCTTTTACATAAAGTAACTTTAAAACATAAGCTACATGTGCTTTTTGAAAAAATAACTCAACAAAAAGAAAGACTTGAACTCAAGACCTCTATTCTCATAAAGTAACTTTGGACCAAGTGAGCTAGTTTAAAAGATTAGTAATTTTTGGAAAAGAGGAAGGAGTTTTTTTTTTTTTTTTTTTTAAGTCACTGAAGCTTTGGGGTGCGTGCTTACTTGAAAAAACTCTTTTTTTTGCTACAAAACAAAAACCACAAAACCCAACACGAACATACAAAAAAAAACAAACCTTACGGCTTGAAGTTAGCTTTAACTGGAAACTAAATATTTTCCTCAATGTTTCTGATTTTCCGAGATCCCACTAAAGCGCGGCGGAAAAGAGCATATGCATGAGAAAAAACATTCCTTTTTGGTTCTGATTTGCCCAGATGCATAGAGTCGCGGGGCAAAGAGCATACGCAGAAATGAAAGGTATAAATCTGGTAATAAAAAACAGTGAGCTAAATAAACCGAAATAAACAAAGATATCAATAGCTAGAACTACAAATAAAGATTGTATACCTCTAGATCTTTAAAATGACGTAGCTAGGGCTACTCGAAAGCTTTTTGCGTGAAAGGAAAGGGGTTCCTCACTGGAACAGATGCTCCTAACACATAAAGCAGTCCTCTCGGCCCGAAAGTAGTCAAAAACAGTAGATCTAGGAAACGAAAATCGGATGCAGTTGTACCAGCTTCAGATTTGGATCACCAACGGATGCGGCCCTCAAATAGCTCTGATTCCATGGAGGAATTTATAGGGTGAGTTCCTTGGGTAGATCACCAAAGGACACCGATCACAAATAGATCACAGATCAATACACCAATATTCTTGACGTGGTTAAAACCCTCAAAGAGGGAAACAATCCATGACCTAAGCCAACGCGGCCACTTCAGGCAATTTATTAATAAAATAATGAAAATTTACATAAGCTTCTCTCATGAATGGTTACCCTACAAATGATCCTCCATGCTTTTTAAATAGAAATCATGGACCAATCGGGAGTTAAGACACGGATCAAGTGTCGGCAATACCAAGGAGAGAATGAAACGTTGGACTTCATGTCTAGAACATATCGTGACCATCGGATTGTAAGTTACAGAAGTACATAGTAAAGAAACACACTTTACCTAACTCTACACTAGACCAAGTTATACTTAACTATTTCCTATGTATCAGAATATCCTAACACTAGTGATAAATTCAAGATAGAATATATTAGATTAATGCTCATATGTGGGATTATTTAGAGCCTCTAGTGATAAATTCATGATAGAATATATTAATTGCATGGATTGGTGGTTTTGGAAATGTCTCATTTTCTAAAAATTGCTCTTTACAAAAACAAATATTTTAGCCAATATATGTTTCTTTTGATGCGCTTCTTATGTGCTATGGATAATGATATCTTACTTGTGATTATCATGTGACTTTTTAATTTTGTTTTGATTCTCCTCATGGAATGTGATTGTGGGGTCATCAACATTAATACATTTGATTAAGAATTTTGGGGTTTGTTTGTTAATTTTTAATGAATCTAAATCAAATACTAATTCAATTTTAACATGGATTGAATAGAATTAGTCACTGGTCAAATTTAATTATATTGTGTAAGATAACATTTTTATTTTTGCTACTGAGCCTTACTTGTTCCCCATTTTACTACACACTATCCTTCTTTAACCTACTTTTCTCTAGGGTTTCTTTGCATTGATCAAGAGAAATAAAGTTTTGATGATTTGACCTGAAGTTTTTAAGATTGGAGTTCTGTTTGTAGATTCATATAAAAAACTTTTATGGGTTGAAATTCAAAACAAACATTTCAATTTTAAAAAGTTATCCAATAACACCAACAATTTCTCTTTCACTCAAAGTACTCTACATTTACATTTAAGTCATATAACATATCATATTTTTCTTCATCAACAATTTCTCTTTCACTCAAAATGCTCTACATTTACATTTGAGTCATATAACATATCATATTTTTCTTCATCTATACTATTCGATTACAATATTTCCTTTACAACCTCCAAAACATTTCCTATATTAACTCATTCATCACCCAACCACAACCACAACCATCCATTACCATTATTCGTAAATACAACCAAATACCCGAAATAACATTCTAATGGTTTATAACGAGCCAGACTTATTCATCTCCAAAACTTTGAATCTTAAAATACAAGCCTATCTTCTTTATAAAAAAAAACTTTTAACCCATCAAAAATAATTAAATCTTCAAAATTGGAAAAGGAATTTAACAAATGAATACACTAAATACTCATTCTCAGAAGTCGTCACTCAACTACTCCAGACTAGTCACATGATATCGAGAGACATCTTATTCCTTTTTGTGCTAGCTAATTGCATATTGATTTTTAATTTGTCCGAAAACACATAACGATGTGTATTTCATGTGGTCAAATATGAGGCAGAGGTATGTATTTCATATCCTCTTCACGTGAATGTGGGCGGGCCCCGTTACGTTAAAACCAGAAGGACACCTGGGGCAGCCTGCGCCATTCGGACGGGACCATATTTGATCCACAAAAGGAGATCACAAAAAAATTCAGGATTCGGGACTATTTCAACCAACTACAACTTGCCATATTCACTCGTTCGATTCCTTCCTGCTATGAGCCTTCCAACACGCCATCTGCAAACATGCTCACACTGGGTTGCTGCAAATGTGCAGGTCTGGTGGCTTTCAGCGTGTTATTTCATTTACACGCTGTTATTGCTCAACCAGGTGAGTATTTCTATCTTTGTAAACAATTCATTCCAACCTTCGTTAATTTTCGTATCGGCTTTGAAATTCTGTTTATTTATCACAGCTCATGGATCGTTTCATGTATATGTATTACTTGATTTCACAAATATGTTTTGACGCAGCAGGATTTCTCAGTATCGATTGTGGAGGCCAAACAAATCATACGGCAGAAAACAACATAACATGGGTAACTGATAATAATTACATAGACGTCGGTGAGCCAGACTACATAGGGGATGTCTCTCAGCAAGCTCACTGTTCTTTCATCCAATACCTACGCTACTTCCCACAGCCTCTCAACAAATCTTGTTATCGCTTGCCTGTGGTTGCCAATGTGCCTTACCTCTTAAGGTTATGGTTCGCCGTCGGAAATTACACGGGATTTCAAAAATCGTCAACCTTAGCTTTCTCTTTCTCTATTGAGACCTTGGGTATGTTGGCTGTGCAAAACATACCAACCATAAACCTGACAAAATATCCTCTATTCTATTATGAACTAGTGTTGGTTAGTTCTGGCAGAGAGCTGTATGTTTGCTTGATCAGAACCTCGGACGCTAATGATCCCTTTATCTCTGCTATCGAGTTGAGAGCCCTCCGCTATGGCATGTATCAACAAGCTAAGCCAGGAACAATGTTGAATTTAGAGGCGAGACATGATGTTGGTGGTCAATTGTCTGTCAGGTACATCTTTTGAAATCGGCAAGGATAATTTTAGGGGCGAATGTTCGCCCTTTGGCGAAATTAAGGGGTTTTAAATTTTTAGTGGGCGAATATTTTGTATCATAGTACATTTTTACAAATCACCCCAAATAGCCCACCTTATTTTAAGGGAGAGGGTAAAAAAGGTAAATTTAGCCCTTGAAATTAGGACTTACAACCTTCCATTCGCCCATTTTCAAGAATAGGTTTTATTTAAGTGAATCCATTCGCCCATTTTCAAGAATAGGTTTTATTTAAGTGAATCCTATGGGCCAAATACCATATTTATAAAAGAGGTATGGTAAATTAATAAAAATCTAAATAAATGAGAGGTATGGTAAATAAATAAAACATTTTTTATATTTACTCCATAAGTCACCTTATATACATGTAAGGGTGTAAACAAATAAAAATATAAGTAAAGTGGAGGTATGGTAAATAAATAAAAATATAAATAAACTAGACGTATCGTAAATAAATAAAACCTCTTTTTATATTTAGTCCATAACCCTCGTTCTATTTATGAAGGCTCAAGAAAGAGGTTTTATTTAAGTGAATCCTATGGGCCAAACACCATATTTGTAAAAGAGGTATGGTAAATTAATAAAAATATAAGTAAACGAGAGGTATGGTAAACAAATAAAACATTTTTTTATATTTACTCCATAAGTCACCTTATATTTACGAACACGCAAAAAATGGATTATATTTAGGTGAAACCTATGGCAAAAATACTATGGGACAAATACCATGGACTAGATTGTTATTAATACCATGCAAAAAACCATTATTAACCCTAATATTAGAATTAATAAAAATAAAAATGGCACATGGTATTGACCCATGGTATTCACCAAAATGGCACATGGTATTGACCCATGGTATTCACCTGGAATGTAGCCTATTTAAATGGGGGAATTAAACCAACATGTAGCCTATGCTAAGATTCACTAGGACTTTACAAAGTTTTATTATTTAGTAAAAGACTCGCCAAGATCTTACAAGATTTTATAATTGAGTAAAATATTCGCCATGCCTCGTGAGAGATTCGCCAAAAAATTATATATACATATTATATTATTGATAAAATCGCCTTCCATTTTTCCTATATACCATGGATATTCGCCCATTTATTATATTTATAAATTTAGGGGGGTTCTTAAAATTTTCCCTGGAAATCGGTATGTTTTGGGTACGGAAATGTAACCGCAACAAGTTTTAGGTGCCATATATGCGGAAGAGATGGTTACTGCTGTTTTGTTCTGCAAGTGTGATACTCTTTTCTGTAGTCTGAATAACTTTGCATGATGAAGCAGGTATCCTCAAGACGAGTTCGACCGCTTGTGGAACCCAGTAGGCGGAGCTCCATGCCAAACTGAGGGAAAGCTTGAAAGTTCGAAACAGTCCATTTCAGCATACAATACCCAAAATAATCCTCCATCTATTGTGATGCAAACAGCCTGTGCAACGACCAGCGGCTCCATCGTCATAGGTGTAGCGGGAGGAAAATACAAGGGTCAGCAAACATTGTTGCTGTTCTATTTTGCAGATATCGGGCCGGCTCATATGACCTTTTCCGTTTCAATAAATAGTCAATCACGTTCTAATAATATTACTCTGGCGCGAAATTATTCTGGCTTGCAAAGAGAATTTCTGGAGAGCGGCACACAAGCGATAACTGTGATACTTTCGCCCTTGACTAATTCAGCTGGTGTCATACTCAATGCTTTCGAGTATTACACGATCATTCAAACTCAACCGGCAACATATTCGAAAGATAGTGAGTGCACTTTACTCGTAAAAAAGAATAATCCTTCATGTTGAAATTCCTCATGCTAAGTCTAACGAATTCGTGTTGTCTGCAGTTGAAGCTCTCGAGACTCTTAAAACAAGGTTTGGCATAACAGATTGGATTTCCGATCCTTGCTATTTGATCGAGTGGAAAGGAATTTTCTGTGACAACAGCACTTCGGTCGTAAGAATTTCCGAAATGTAAATCTAATTGTTTACTATTCATTCCTTTATGTCTGAATTTGTAAAACTGACAGAAATTATGTTTGATAATATAAGAATTTAAGACAATGTTATGTTAGCAGGAATTTGTCAGGAAGGAATCTTAGTGGATCGGTACCTGAGAATATTGGAGAATTGACTGCATTAGTCAACCTGTAAGGAAATTCTATTATTTTTGGTCTATCTGTACCCATACCATAGTTTTGTATCCTAAGAAATCGCTTCCAGAAATATGCATCACGATTTCAAATCTTCAGTGAAATGTAACTTCTTCGAACTTAGTATACATTATGGTCTATACGTTCTAGGATATTTTTCGGAGTTTGCTTATGAAGTGATCATAACTTGTATTTCACTGTAAATACTTGAGGTGGGACTCATCCATTGGTGTTGACATAACCAGGTCACTTGAGAATAACTCTCTTACGGGACCATTGCCAAATTTCTCCAATTTGACGATGTTAGAGAGACTGTAAGCACTTCGTTCTCAAGAGAATAGACCTTACGCATTTTTAAAATTTAAATGGATTGTAATTTCTTAGATTGATTGTTATTCTAAGTAAAGTATGTGATAACATTTAAAAAATGATATCAATGTCAATTCACTTTAAACTTGAATAACCATTTAAAGGATCAAATGTAGCCGGGCTTAAATTTGTTATCATTAATGTAGAATAATTAATAAATTTTAAATGATAAAAGAATTATACACAAGCCTATACTGATTTTAGTGAAACGTCCATTTATTTTGCTTATGGTGCAGATATCTACAAAATAACAACTTGACCGGTAACGTTCCGGGCTGGCTTTTTGGCCTCGAAAACCTTAAAGATTTGTATGATTCTCTCCAATCCTTTGATTATAAAATTATACTCAATCTTTTCTTTACTTTCATTGTTACGATTCCAGGTTTATAGAGCAGAAAAGTTTTAGTGGTGTAATTTAGTGGTGAAATTCACTGGCATTCTTCAGAGTTTGACAAACACAATATAAGATTGATGGTCTCCGAGGTCTTATGACGTGAACATTTCTGGCCCTTAAATACCATACTGGAAGTGAAACTCATCCATGATTCGTGTTGACATAACCAGGTCACTTGAGAATAACCATTTTACGGGACCATTGCCAAATTTCTCCAATTTAACCATGTTGGAGAGACTGTAAGTACTCTGTTCTCAATAAGAGCAAGCCTACACTTTTACGAAAACAGGGATTGGTCATCATTTTAATTAGGCATCTAATAATTTGCTTATTGTGCAGACATCTACAAAACAACACCTTGACCGGTACAGTTCCAGACTGGCTTTCTGGACTCGAAAACCTTACAGAGTTGTACGCCTCTCTCCCATCTTTTTATTGTAAAATCATACATCAATCTTCTCCTTCCTATCAGTTTTATGGTCACAGGTTTACAGAGAGCAATCATTTCACAGGTTTATAGAAAATAATAATTTCAGTGGTGAAATTCCTCCGCAACTTCTCTCCAATCCTTCATTGGTATTCAGGTAAATCTAAATTCTTATTGATTGTAATATTGCAGGTGCTAACAACAGCTTCGCATTCTATTATTTTGCAGTTTCAGTATCATCTTTCATGTTTGCTTTACTATCCGAGCAACCAATACCTGAGGAAGTGATGAAACTGAAGAGATTTGACGGAACGTCTACTTCGTTTGATGTGTTACAGATACTCTGGGAACCGCTATCTATATATCCCGTCAAATCCAAACAACCACAGGGTGAAGCTCACCCTCAGAATGACATTAAGTGGAAGTGCACTGATAGTTTTAGTGTTCATAGTAGCTATTGTTTTGCATTGCAAGAAAACCAGGAGAAAAGAGGGCAGCGCGTTGTACGAAGGTCAGGAAATATATTCAATCTTACTATTTCTAATATGAGACGTAGTAAAGGTAGACCCCAGAATTGAAGCAATCTTAGACTGTCCTAATTTAACCCTGATTGATAAAGTGCAGACAACTCAACGATCGTAGTGCCAAATACAACAAAGTCTCGCGTATTTACTCTACAAGAGATAATCGCAGCCACACAAAACTTTAGGGAGAAAATAGGGCAAGGGGGCTTTGGATCTGTGTTCTTTGGTCAATTGGAACGAGGAAAACGTATAGCTGTAAAAGTACTCTCCTCGTTTTCCAAACAAGGTGTTAAGGAGTTCTTGAATGAGGTAACTTTTAGATCCTTAAATCATGTAATATGGTCCGATTTCTGGACTTCACCTAATAATGTTTTGGCTGCACTCTTAAGTAATATTTAAAATGATCGGAATTCAAATTTCATGCCATTGACTTCACTTGGTGAACAGGTTAATCTTCTTTCTACAGTCCATCATAAGAACTTGGTGACTTTACTCGGTTACTGTATTGAATCGAGAGAGCTTATGCTCGTCTATGAGCACATGCCCGGAGGGTCCCTACGAGACCGCCTTTATGGTAAATATATTGCTTAGAAGCATGTTTGATTGAAAGGTGCATATAACGTGTAAAATTACCAAGTAATGGAAACTCTTTTGGTTTTTAATTTTCCAGATCCTACTTTTGAGCTAAACTGGGAAACCAGGATCAAAATAGCTTTAAATGCAGCACAGGGTAACACTTTTCCTAAAGCATTTAATGAACATATATTTTTGAATCTATTGATTAGCTTATTTCTCATCTAACCAGCGATTTGTGTTCGAAGGATTGGAATACCTTCATATGGGTTGCATCCCAAAGATAATTCATAGAGATATCAAGACAGCCAACATCCTTCTAGACAACAATATGAATGGAAAAATCGCCGATTTCGGTCTTTCAAGGTTGACACCTGGTGGGGATGCTTCTCATGTTACCTGCACTATTGTGAAAGGAACCCTAGGATACCTCGATCCAGCGTAAACCACATACATAACCCTTCCTATTACTCTTACTGTGGAATTGCATTAATTTTTAAGAGTAAAGGGCGTTTCATTTTTGTTTTAGTGTACATGAATAGCTTAACATTTTGAGGAGAATCTATACCGCAGGTATCTTCGCACTCTTATGTTGACAGACAAGAGCGATGTATATAGTTTCGGTGTGGTCTTGTTAGAGCTCCTAACTGGCAGATCACCCATAAATGCAAATGTACCTGAAGATGAACTCGATATCGTTCAATGGGTAATGAATTTGATTATTGATCATTCTAGAGAAAGCAACATGAACATAATTTATGACTTTCAAGCGCATATTCAGCGAGTCTACCCATAATTATAATCGGACGCATTTGCAGGTCACGCGATATGTAGAGATGGAGGACATAGCGGTTATCATAGACAGGAGGTTGGATGGAAACTACGACATGGAATCCGTTGCTAAAGTTGCTAAACTAGCGCTTAGATGTGTTCAGAGTAAGCCATCATATAGGCCCAGCGCAAGTGAAGTAGTGGCAGAGATAAAAAGTGCTATTATACATGAGTCTGATCTTCCAATTTCAGAGACAATTGCTTCTTTGGAGACCGACCCTATCTGTTCCCAGGTGGACAACATGAAGTGGAGCGACAACAGCTCCAACCTCACGCAAGTGGGAAGATGAGTTTATGAATACAACTGTTTGGAATGGTAACGGAAGTTTAGTCATTCTGGATTTCTTCTCATCCTTTTATGTGTCATGGTCATGGTCAGCACTTCCAAAAATTCCACCTAAAGAATTGGCCTTTGGGTAATGTTAAGACCCCGCCCATAAAATAGTCCTTAATGCCATGTATGTGTCACGTTAGGACACGATGTTAATATATTTTTTCGAAATGTTTTGGTAATAGTGAAAATAATTTTCTTTTCCCTTAAGCTTTGAAACACAATTTGTTACAAGTTTACACAATAGTCTCTTTTTTTTTTATAACTTATTAGATTACGTATACGGTTACTATGTTACTACAAGAGGGAGATAGGGAGAAGAGGGAGATAGGGAGAAGATAAAGACGATATCTTAATTGTAATATGCATTTTGAATTCTTAAATTAAGTTCATGTTTCATATCTAGTTGAACTCGAATGGTGACTTGGTTATTAGATTTTCAAATTTAATGAAAATATATTTATGACGAAAACATGAAGATTAAGATTCTCATTATTGTCCCTTGATTTCCTTGATAATTTAATATAGCAAGTGACATGTATAAAAACCCAAGTTCACTTGAGCCATGAGACAGGGAGATGAAGATAAAGATAACATAAAGAAAGTATGGCTAATTATTTTTGGAAAATGTTTTTCACATTTATGAGTACGATATTTTTTAGTTATGTTATTATATGATTTCTGTTTTTTCTATTAAAGATTAAGAGTTTTGGATTATTAAGATGAGAACCATAGCATGAATGGATGAGTTAATGGATGAGTTATGACATATTGTATTGCATTGCATGTGTTTGAAGAACATTCAAGTCAATTATAAAACAAAATCAAAAGAATCAACTTATAACTAATAAGAAGGATGATTAGTGTAAACTTTCTCATTCAGTGTATGTCCTTTGTGCTTGATCTCATGGTCCATCACTTTAATCTTCTGAATTTAACTAGTCATGATGATTCTAATCCACTACTCAACTAAAATGATGGTCTCCATACCTTTTTTCATTTGCAACGAAATTCTTAAATTTCACTGAATTTGATCACGCGATTCGCAAACATCGTTACTCAATTTAGCACCTGCGACTCACCTAGAACCCACCATATGATTGTGTTCCATACCAAAAACTTCACGTCAAAGGCGCTTAAGCCCAAAATCCTTTTCTTTCAATGTTCTCATATTATAAATAGATTTCGCAAAAATCCACCTTTCTTTCGAGATTTGGATCCGGTCAGATTCGGCGGTTGCCAAGTTTCCAAAGCCTCAGAGGTCTCTTGTACCAGATACCTTTTCTTCGTTGGTTGTTATATCCAACCGTTGAGGCCCAAATATCTTTTCAAAGAAATTGCATCCAAGGTTTGTGGCCCATATATCACCTTTTTTCTTTGACCTGGGATTCCATGCCTGGATTTAACTTATATGAATAGTTCTCTTTGTACAGTCCACGTTGGATAAAGTTTTTGATCTATTGATCTAGAAATATGGGTTTCACTTAGAATATCAAATTACTTGAAGGCCATATTTCTACCACCCTTGGATTATTGAATGTAGGTCCCATGTTAGATATTCATTTGAATTCGGATAAGTTGCGATCCAGATAAAATTTCAAGTGCTTGAGGTGGGACAAGGTCTGGATACAGCTTATGGTTTAGATGTGACATTGAAATCCAGAATGTAGATCTAAATGCAACGCATGAACCTCTAGATTGAAAGCCTCCTGTATTTTGTTTTTTTTTTTTTTTCTATGTTAAGACTAACCTAAGTACCCACAGGGGATTTGAACCGGTGACCTATCACAAGGAGTGTCTTAACAAGGCACCCATTCACCGTCAATCCAAAGCCCCGTGGGCGAAAGCCTCCTGTATTTTGTTACTGAACAAACTTTTAACAATTTCATGGCAGACATTTTAACTGATTTCTATCAATGGACATAACCCTTATCAACAATGATAATTTCACTACTTAACCCTTGTGGGACATATTTGACCCTATTTTTCAAATCAATTTTGATATGACTAGAATCCTACGTAACTATTATTGAGTTGGATAACATCAACTGCATTACGGTCGACACCTATCCTCTACATGTGAGTGATTCAATTTGACTTGATCACCTTGCGACCTCTCTCGCTTCTGATAAATGTTGCATCAGAAAACTTCGGTTTTGGATCTAAACTCAAGGAGTTAATTAATAATAGAACTAAGATAGGCTCATTCTATTTTTCTCATTAATGGATCACACACAATCACCCCAAACTAACTTTTAATCAGGGATTTAATAAAGCTCATAACACTTACACAACTGAGGAAGGATCGATTACACATAGGGCATTCACACATTAAAAAGGAAGATCAACCTACGAAGACTCAAAGCTAACTTAGCAAACATAATATATTTAGATGGACATACATGACCTTCATTCACACCTTGTAGGAGCTTCATGCTATTCTCTCCTTGAGCTCTATTTACTAGGCTACCTCTTAAGGTATGTCTACCCCCAATTTGAATCCTAAATTTTACACACATTATCTATCTCTAACTATTGGGAAGAATATATTTCAACCACTAAAGATTTTTTGGACATGTGTCCCAATACTCTTAACATCTCACCCAGAACATGACATTTTTACAAAGATCCACATGGCCCAAAAAACCAACAATGTAATATCCATAATAGCTAGAGTCTGAATAGTTGGAGTTATATAAACATCCTACTATTTATAATTTTTATAAATTACATTTGATGGAAATTCCTTTCCCTTTGGAAATTACATCATCCCCTTTGGGTCTAGGGAGAAAAAAGGTTTTCCTAGGGATTGATGCTCTTGCATCAGACTCCCCAAGTTGAAATATGTCATTTCCTCCTGGGCATGTGCCTTCAATTTGTTTACTCATCTAGGTTCCCATACATAATGTTGTTGTTGTCCATAATTTTGCCTGTATTATTGCCTCACTATTGATGTCAGTCTTCCAGGATCCCAAATTTGATTTTGCATTACGCTATATGCCTTGTTGAGGTAAATTCACATGGTTAGCTATGCTCTATTATTGGTTGTCTGTATCTTCTAGTCATATCTCCTCTTGTGAATATTTCTCATCAGCATCCACATCTTGTCAATCTCGTCATCTAGCTCTTTCCTCAGTTGAAATTTATTACTTCCATCTCTCATGTCATATGTTGGAATCTTCTTATTCCTATTGTCGTCATCCTTCTCTAAATGGAATAAAATGTTGTTTACATGATACATTCTCATCCTTGTCTTAGATCCCTTGTCACTTGCAAACACATAATCAATCTAGAAATAGAAAATTATCTCTACCCTAATCCACTTTTCTAGCAATCTAACCTCTTCAAATTTAATGAGAATTGCATCTAAATGTTTTTGTTGATCATATATTTGATCTTCCTTTTGGATATCAATATAAGTCATTTTTTCCTTGCCCACCGATTCTTGAAATTGTACTCCAATAACTTCATTGGTTGTATTTGTATGGGTTTCTCCTTGATCCTCTCTATGAGACAATGTTGTCTCATCTTCCATTTTTATAGGTTTTAAATTTTTTCCTCCTCCAATGTTTTGAGAAGGAAATCCTTCATCACCTCCGATCATTATGGTCGCTATAGGTAACTATCATCACTTTTCATTCTTGATACCATCCTCCATACATAACTTGTCAGATTTAAAAATACAAGGCTCTCTAGCCTTATTTTAGATCTTTGTTCTCACATCTCTAAGTTGTTTTGAACTCTCCCTTGATTCAGTCTCTTCTCATTGTCTTCCTCTTGCCTAATAGTTGTAAAACCCTTATTTAATGTTGGTCCATATGCTTAATCTTCTTCCAACTGCAATTTTGCATGTTGAATAGGAACCTTTAAATATATTATCCTTTCTTCTAGGAAATTTAACTCTTCATCCAAATTAGAAGACTATCTTGAACTAGATTTTCAGAGTCCATGCAAGGTTCAACCCTTATTAGCCATTCCTCTAAGTTTCTCATCTCTTTCTCAAGATCTCTAATTACTTCTTCTGAATGTTGTCCTCGAGATTCACCACTATTTCTAGGAAATGGCATATATTATGTCTCCTTAATGAGAGCTTCATATTTATTATCTCTCTCTATACCTACAAGCACATAATTAGCTTGAAAATCAAGGATTATCTTTGTGCCTTAGATGCTATGGGTACTTCTTATTGACTAGCTATACGCGAACATTCTTCATCACTAGCTGTAAATTCTTCATTTTTCTCATTTCTTACTGCAATTCATCCAACATATTTATTTCTTTATCTTTCTCCATGAGCATTGCCTTCAAATATTGTTCTACATCCACCTCATTCACTTGAAGGGATGCTTCTTTTGGAACTCTACTATTGCATTCGTCCCCTAAGAAAAATTATGCACTTTCCCCTTCCTTCATGATGGTTTGTAATGATTATCTAGCTTTGTGTTCTGCATGTCATGCACATGAAAACAGTTAATTAGTTTTAAAAACGTGAGGCTCTTGGGCCTTTATTGATGATTCTCAAAACATATGTTGTTCTATACTTTTTACAGTGTCCGTGAGTCTTTCCATTAGTCTCCTCTCTTCATCTACATCATCCTCTTCACCAAGGAGTGGTCCTTACTCTAGTTCACAAATGTAAATAGATTCCCTTGTACTTAGTTTTCCTTAGTTCTTTCTTCCCAAACAAGGCGCTCAAGTGGTGCTTCAACCTCTCTTGTAGCACAATTCATTTTATCTTTATCTTTGTTAACACCCAACCATATCTATAGTCTTCTTCCATTTCTCAAGTGGCTTTCTTATCATAATGAGTGTCTCTTTTAACTCAAAAAACTCTTTGTCAAATTCCTATTAATTCATTCTTCCTCTTATGCCATTCATTGTGGAATCATGTTTTCTTCTATTGCAGCTTACACTTTCACCTTCAAAATGACTATCAACAATGATCTTTCTTCCTCCTTCGTGAGCTTCCTCTTTCCCATTGTGACCTGCAATCAAGCCCTAGCAACAAGTCTTCTCCATTAACTTGTCGCCCCAATACCTTACCAAGATTTCTCTATAGCTTGGCCTTTTGGTATTCCTCTAGTTCACTCCTCTAGAACCTCCTGAGCACTCCTTGCTCTTTTGGGCTTCTACACCTACTTCTCACCTTTTCAAAACTTCTCTTGTTCTCTTCACCTTTCCTTGAGGAGTTCCTTTGAACTCTACTTTCTTGAAACCTTAGATGGAACAACCTTTTTCTGTAGCCTTTCTATTGTAAGGTCCTCTGCCACAACTCCTTTTTCTCCTATTGCTACCTATAATTGTCGAATCCTTTAAAATAAAATTCTAAAGACTAGGTTTACCTAACATGTCTCACTTGGAAATAATGCTTACATTAGTAAATAGGTAGATTAGTTTTGTGGTTTTGTTGAGAGATTCTCTCAAAAAGCAATTCCTTCTTTGGAATCTGTTGGATCTCATGAGCACTATTTATATGGCTTGTAATTTGGTTTTGGTGAATAATACAAATAGTTTTGTGAGTAATCTTTGTACAATGACTACTCCTCCAATTTTCTTGTTGGTATCAGAGCCTGTATGGGATTGAATCCCTCATGGGAGGGCTCAGGAAGATGGAAGAGGTCTAATATTTTTTGGTTCTTTGTACATAAATAAGATAGCCCATTAGAGTGTTTAGTTTTCGTTGTGTGAGTAAATTTTATTTTATGTCTAGATTTATTCCCTATGTGTTTTTGCCGTATGCACTAGAAAAGAGCTACCAGGAAAGAGATTGTTTGTGATTATACCTCTGGTTTCTTACTATCATGGAATGACACAAATTGCTTCCATGGGTCATGGGTATCCTCTAATAATCAAATTGGATGGGGTGTGTGGATATGTTGTTGAACATTTCTTTGGAGGAATTCGAAGACCTTCAAACACTATCTTTCGCTATGAGATTTAAAGGTGTGGGGGCCTTCATTGTTCACACTCTAGCAAATTTTTTAGTGCTATACCAGAGGCATTGTATTTCATGCTATACTCACCCTCTGCTCAAACTGGAAAATATTTTTAGTGGATGGAAACAACGACAATAGACATTTCAAGATTCGATTTTGAGACCATGAGACACTTGATGACATGAGGAAAACGACTCCCCTCATGAACGTTGTATAAAGTTCCGATTTTTGTCAAGGCCCCTTGAAACACCATTTTCCCACCTTTGTTTTTTCTTTGCACTTTTGTTGTAGTTTGGTTGTAGCCACTGTGTAATGAGAGCCTTTTGAAGATCTACCCTTAGATATTCTGATTTCAGGAAAAATGGCTCTAAGCAGTGCTACAGCTGATACATATGGATAGGATGGATTGGGTTAGTGTAAGAAATAGAATCGATGGTCACAATGTCTTCTCCTGTAAATTCATGGTGTTTCTACTCGATGGTGTTGCTGGAGGAAGTGTTGTTGTAAAAAGGCAATCATTAAACACACTATAAATTCCAGTGGCCCCATCAAACAAGAACTTGAAAATTATTTGTCATTGTTTGATCTATGTGGTTGAAAATTTATGATTATTGTGACTGTTAATTTGGGTTTGGTCATAACCATTAATAGAGAGCCTTCCCTTAGCTATTTTTTCAAATTCATTCAGTTGTACTCTATACATTCGGTAAGTCAATAGAAAACAAAGCATAGAGGTTGATTAGTTTCACTGTTATGGGCTTTAGCCTTTTCCAGGCATGGGTAAAAAGATGGGTATCAGAAACAAATATGGCAATTGGTTTTTTAGTCTTGGTGTTTCTGATTTTGGTTTGTGTGGAATGTTAAAAGTGTAGAACCAATTGGTGAATAGAGAAATAAAACTAAATTAGTGGTTCTCGAAGCTCTTCGGTGCTAAGAAAGTATCACTAGTTTAATTGTGTAAATCTGTTATACGTTGATGGGTCTTGTTGTGCTCCATGCTTCAAGAGAGTCAATTACAGGTTATGCTATGAGATCCATGGGTGTAGAAAGGTCAATTACATAATTGACAACTGAATACGGTCCAATATCGATATTTTCCTTGGGGAGATCGAGAAGCATCAATTAAAGTTAATCAAATATGGTTATAGGTGGTTATGTGTTAAATGATTTGAATGGGAAGCTCGGAGATTGTGGTGGTGAAAAGAACATTGTCTAGGAGACTTCAAAGCAGGGATAAGTGTCGAGGAAGACCATCTAGATAGACGTGACTATATGTAATTTATGATTCTTGTAATAATGTTTGTAATGATGTAAATGTAGGCATTGAAGGGGGGACTTGGAAATAATACTTACTTTAGTATTCCTTAATTCCATGTATGTGTTAGGTTCCTATACCAATAGGTTTCATTTTTCATGATAGACCTGGGAAGTGCCAAATATGTTCATCTTTTCATGCTGCAAAAGTTCCATATTTTGTAAAAGCTTCAGATAAGGAAAATTAAAAAATGTGAAGAGGGTATGCCCTAAAATAATAATCAAAGGGCAAGAAAAATCAATTGGTCAGATAAAATAATAGAAATGAACCCCAAAGAAAGACCAGGAAAGTGGTTAGCCAAAATGCCACTGCTAGTTTGGTGGATGGCCCAATAGTTCAATCTGGACCATGCCATGTTTAAAATGTTGTTGTAGAATAGAGAAAGAATATCTGTCCAAACAATTTAAGCTTGGCAGATGAGTAGATAGGCAGAGAAATTCAGGGGCCCAACTGCTTAATCTGGGCCCTTGCAAGAAATAAGGGTAGATTTAGATAGGAGGGCAGTCAAAAGAAAAGAGAATAATCAGGGTTTGCAAGTCTAAGTGCACCTATTCAAAAGGAAGAAAAAATGTTAGGTATATTAGGCTGAGTAGGTAGTTGGAGGTTGCAGAAGCAAGGTTTGGATCACCTTTGTACTATCAAAAAGAGCTCATCTCATCGATGACAGAAGTGTCAAAGCAGTTGTTTGGTGGCAGAACTTTGGAAATATGTCTAATTCCCCTTCACTCCCCCCTAAAAGTCTCTCACTAACACCCCTGGAGGACCTTGGGATCTGCCCAACCAGTTCTGTTTTCACCTCAATTTGGTAAAATATCAAGTCAAGTTTTGGTTTTCCTCAATGAAAAGAAGCCACATTTCTTGCGTAAAAGTCATTTCTTCACATTCCATTCACTCCTATGTCTAAATTTCATTTCTTAGACTCAGCCTCTTCCCTACACTTTCTCTTCACAAGGTCATATTAACTTCTAATATTATTGTATAGCTCCCTAAACTACTTTCCCATCCCTATTTCTACAAAACTGTGTAAAAACCCCAAAAAATACTAAATATTCTACCCTTTGGCACTATAGTCATAAAAAACAAAGTCAAGGAAATGCTAGGTCCATTTGGGGCCTTAGCATTAACCTTTCCGCATCCTAAACCTGGGATTAACTTAACCTTTGGTTAAATTAATAACCATTGTCCACTCCCAGCTCATTATCTAAGTTTTTTGTTTAAAATAAACATTAAACGATACCCCCGTGCATAACCGCAAAACCCATTTAACCAAAGTTTTAAACCCCCCACCATTTCATATAATATTTAATATACGGGTGGGTCCCCACGCCATATCATGCCACCATGTAGGCATCCCGTCAATCATTGATCTGTGCCCTGCAGATCCGACGGCCCAGGTCGATTTCGGAGCCGCCTCGACGTACGGGAGTTAGCGCCCAATAGCACGGCGGTTTTCCCGTCGTACAAAAGACACGTGTCCTTTTCTGATTGCGTTGGGCGGGCTCTGACACATACTGCCCCCGTACCAAAGGCGGTCCGATAAAACCATTTACCGCCTTCTGTCCCCGCCCGAGTGTCCTTTGCCACGTCATACGTCGCGACAACCCCCATGCCACTGCTCTGTCCAATGTTTCTACCTCATCACTCGTCCAGGTCAGCGCCCACATCGGCTGCCAGGTCACCATATCGTACCCGCTACCCGCCAAATGACGTCATGCTGACGTCATTCCGAAAAAGCGCCAAAAGTGCCAAAAGTCCCGAATTTTCGTAAAATATGCCAAATCGACCGTTTTTGTTCATTTTCATTGGTCAATTTGAAAGCTTTGTGCATGCTATTTTACGTCGTTCTTCCGCCCAAGTTCAAATTTACTCATCCGAGCTGCTGCCCCCTGTAATTTTGACTCCCTTGTTCGCCATTTGAACCAGCTCAACACCCTCGGCGCCATAGAAACCAGGTATTTGCCCAATCTTTACCTATTTACCTTTGTTTTCACCATTTTCTCCATTTTTGGCTGTGTAAACTCTGCAAGTTCACAAACTAAAAGCACTCATACACCTAATTGCTGCCTAGAATTCACTGATTAACCCCCTGTTCGAAGAAAACCCTGTGAAATTGCGCCCATTAGCAAATTCACCGTTGAAAAATCATTTTCAAGTTCCTGTTCCCGAAAAAACTCCATATCGGTCGCGCATTATCCGCTTTCACCAAAATCCTCTGCAAAAAACTTCATGTTGAGATTGCAACAAGATGATGGAGCTTAGTGAAAAGAGTCGCCTTCACTAAGTGGGCCTGCAGGCTATTTTTGGCGCAAGTCTATTTTTAGACTATGTCTATTTTTAGACATATGGATCATGTCACTGATTAACCCCATGTTCGAAGAAAACCCTGTGAAATTGCGCCCATTAGCAAATTCACCGTTGAAAAATCATTTTCAAGTTCCTGTTCCCAAAAAAACTCCATATCGGTCGCGCATTATCCGCTTTCACCAAAATCCTCTGCAAAAAACTTCATGTTGAGATTGCAACAAGATGATGGAGCTTAGTGAAAAGAGTCGCCTTCACTAAGTGGGCCCGCAGGCTATTTTTGGCGCAAGTCTATTTTTAGACTATGTCTATTTTTAGACATATGGATCATGTCTATGGATTGCAGGTTGCTGTTTATGGATGATTGATCAAGTTGGGAAAAAATAGATGGACTTCTATTTTTGATGAAAGTGTGAGTGATCACAGTGTGAGTGATCAAAGTCTATTTTTAGACTGGCTGTGAAAAAATAGAAAAGTCAAATATTATTATCTCACAATAATATTTGGACTATAAACTTAATCTTATTCTCTTGGAGCACTTCAGTTTGAGCTACAGAGGTGGCACATGCAGCTGTCAAAAGGAAATACGCTTTTCTTATGAGTCAGTTGAGTTGTTGCATGCATGACTTCAGTTAGAACTCAATCAGTTGAGTTTGGTGGAGTTGATTGTGGAGTTGATGGAGTTGTGTTCAGTTTAGCTTTGTTAAACTGGTTGTATTTAGTCTAACTGGCAAATAGACTAGAGATGAGTTGGGTGAATTAGTTATTAATTAATTCACAAGTTATTAACTCATAATACAACTAATTAATACATTAGTTAACTCAGTTGCATGTTAGTGCATGTTCAGTTCAACAGGGACAGGTGGTAGAGAATCAGATTGCTATCAGTTGTGACTATAGTTATGCACCAGATCTTGCACAATCAAGGGATTGAGTATGCCAATGAATTTGCTCATGTATTTTCCCACATTATAGCTTGTGCTCACGTCCAACAAAGAGTGAGTGACTATTTTGCAGGTGAAAAACAAGTTTGGTAAGCCATTCTCATCAGTTCTTGAGGAGGTATTGAGCAGTGGAGGCAGGCAAGCAGTGGAAGAGATTTGGAGATCAGACCTGAGCTGTATTGTGTGTAACAGAGGTGGAGATACTTGTGAGAAGTATTATGTTGTGTAATGTTACATGACTCAATCATTAATATACAGATAGTTTGGGTTTTTAGCGAGATGCTTTCCCCGGGATACATACTGTGTTAATGTGTGAATGCTCTTGATGTTTTATTGTTATTGATGCTGCTATATTGATGATCAACGTAGAGGAGCTTATGTATTGTGTATGTTTTCCGCAATAGTACATGATCAGGATAATCTCCATTGAATATGTGTTAAATTATTCAAAATTTCTACATGGTATCAGAGGGAGCTAGATAATTGTAGAAAAAGTTTCTACATGGTATCGGAGCTGTTGATCATCAGATCTACTATTCAGGAAGTGTTTACATTCTATTTCTCTAGGCAGAGCCTGTAATCGGGCCAGGTAGCCTCTGGATTCATCCTTCCTTTGGAAGGTGAAATATCCGGTAAAATCCCATACAGTCAATCTCTGTACGAGAAATATTTTGTTCTTACAAATTCTAGATCGGAAGCAGTTGAGTTGGTTGCTGGTGGAATTCAAATTTGCAGCAGTGTTTTCTTGGTGACAACGTAGCAATGTCTTTCAACGGATTGCGATTGGAGTATGCTCTTGAGGGTAGCTCAAACTATATTGCATGGAAGGACAGGATGGAGGCAGTATTGGATGATAACCGGCTGAAGGAGTTCATAGATACGGATATCCCAAAGCCTATTGATGCTGCTGAGGCGGAAGTTTGGCAAAAGAAGACTGTAAAATGTCGAAGGATTCTGTTGGAGGGCGTGAAGGATCACATTGTGTCCAGCCTCCATGGAAAGGCTACTCCATAGTTGATGTGGAAATCATTAACAGAATTATTCCAAAGCAAGAGCGATCAGAGGAAGCTGGCGCTCAAAGATAAACTCAGAAACATCAAATGCGAGAAGGGTGAAAGTATTCCCAAGTATCTCACGAAGTTCACTCAGTGTCGAGATGAGCTGGGAAGTGTGGGGGTTACTGTCGATGATGAGGACTTGGTGAGCTTGGCTCTCCTTGGTCTTCCGAAGAGTTGGCATTCCTATCAGGACTCTGTCAATGGTCGGGAGAAGTTGCCAGGATGGGAAAGACTATGGTCAGATCTTATGCAGGAGGAGATCAGGCGGAGTACCAGGGACGGATCTTCGTCAAAGGGAGCTGATGAAGAGAATTGTGCTTTGGCTGCCAAAGCAAAGAAAGGGAAGAGCAAGAAAGCTTCTCAGTCTGGTGCGAAAGGCAAGAAGCAGGATATGTCCAAGGTGAAGTGTTTTCACTGTCACCAGCACGGACACTATGCCACTAATTGTCCGCAGAAGAAGAAGAACAAGCAAGTTGCTGGATCTGCAGGGGGAGAGGCCTTAGCTTCTCAGTTTGAGCTTGATTTTTCATTGATCGCATGCTTGGTTTCAAGTGTGATGGGATCAGTGTGGTTCTTGGACAGTGGTGCGTCTTTTCACATGACGGGAGATAGAGATTTGTTCTCTGATATGGAGGATAAAGATCTTGGAGTGCACATCGAGATGGGCGATGATGGTAGATACAGTGCGACCGGTATCGATACCATTTCCTTTGAGAGGGAGTCTAGTAAACGCTTTGTATTGAAGGAAGTCATGCATGTTCCAGGATTGAAGAAGAATCTCATCTCAGTGGCGATGTTAGAAGACAAGGGGTATGATGTTGTTTTCAGCGAGGGAAGGGCCTTCCTGCACAACAAGACAACTGGTGAGACCCGGAAGATAGGGGTTCGAGTGAGGAACCTTTATCAGTTGCATGTAGATGGATGTGCAGCAATGGCAGGCAAGGCAGAAGGATTGGTGAGCCGGGATGATGGCGAGTTGTGGCACAGGAGATTGGGTCACCTTCACCATGGAGCCTTGAAGATACTGCAGCAGATCACTACAGGGCTTCCTAAAGGCACACTTGCGCAGTCAGATCAGTGCAAGGGGTGTACTTTGGGGAATTTTGTGAAAGCCACCTTTCACGAGAAGGATAGTCACGCCACGACGATCCTTGAGAGAATTCACACAGACGTGTGTGGACCTTTCTCAGTTGCTTCGACAGAAAAACATAGGTATTATGTGATTTTTGTTGATGATTTCTCTCGTAAGTGCTGGATCTTCTTCATGCAAAAGAAGAGCGAGACATATTCAAAGTTCTGTGAATTCAAAGCACTGGTCAAGAAGGAGTAGGGGAAGAAGGTGAAGGCTCTTAGGATCGATAATGGTGGTGAATACATCTCGGACGAGTTCAAGGATTTCTGCAAGACAGAAGGGATTCGTAGAGAGCTCATAGCTCCCCATAACCCACAGCAGAACGGGGTAGCTGAGCGGAAGAACAGAACGATTGTGGGTGCTGCACGGGCAATGTTGCATTATCAGGGCCTACCCCTTCACTTGTGGGTAGAAGCATGCAATACAGCAGTTTATGTGCAGAACCATTGTCCTCATAGGATACTTGGCATGAGTACACCTGAGGAGACTTATTCTGGTAAGAAGTCTGATCTTTCTCATTTGAGGATTTTTGGTGCTAACGTTTACATGCATGTGACGAAGGATGCCAGGAAGAAGTTGGAGCCGACCGCAGAGGTTGGGATATTTGTGGGGTACACTGATACGCCCCACAACTATCGTGTGTATTTTCCAGACAGTGGTAAAACTGTTGTGCGACGGGATATAAAATTTCAGGAGGAGAAAGCCATGAAGTGTTCGCTTGAGAGGGAGCTACACTTGCATGCAGATGAGGAGCTATTAGTTCCTAAGGATGAGCTTCAGGACGTGGATCAGCCACAGGACGAGGTTCATGGAGTGGAAGAGACCACTCATGCAGCGCCAACCATCAGAGGGCGAAAGCGCTTGATAGAAGCTGAGCGACTGGCTCAAGATGCAGAGAAAGTTGTAAGACCACCTACAGCCCAACACAGGCAGAGACAGTCACCTGATCGGTACACTAGATACATGGCTCTTATGAGAAAATGTGTTGTGACTGAGCCATCCTCTTTCGAGGAAGCTGTGGAGGATCCCGCATGGGTAGACGCCATGGTGGAAGAGTATGATTCTATTGTCAGAAATAGTGCATGGGAGATTGTTCCTAGACCGGAAGGGAAATCAGTGGTGGGTTCGAGATGGATCTACAAAGTTAAGCAGGCAGCTGATGGGAGTGTGGAGAAATACAAGGCAAGATTTGTTGCCCGAGGCTTTTCACAGATTGAGGGGATCGATTATGAGGAGACCTTTGCACATGTCGCAAGGTATTCTTCCATACGGACGATTCTTGCTCTCTCAGCGCAGATGGGATGGCACATTCATTAGATGGATGTGAAGACTACGTTCCTCAATGGAGTCATTGAGGAGGAGGTGTACATTGAGCAACCCGAAGGCTTTGAAGTCTTCAACAGCGAGTCGCATGTGTGCAGGCTCAAGAGAGCGCTGTATGGGTTGAAGCAAGCACCATGTGCTTGGTACACACGGATAGACAGCTATTTCACAGGACTTGGATTCTCCAAGAGCGAGGCAGATCCTAACCTATACCAGATTGTGGTGGAGGGTAAGTTGCTTATCATTGTACTGTATGTTGATGATTTGATTCTAACAGGTGATGAGCTGTTGATACTGTCATGCAAGAAGGATCTTGCTACAGAGTTTGAGATGAAGGATTTGGGCCTCCTTCACTATTTCTTGGGATTGGAAATATGGCAGTGTAGTGGTGGACTGTTTGTTTCTCAGGGCAAGTATGCTCGGGAGATACTGGAGAAGTTCAACATGCATGGTTGCAAGCCTGTTGATACTCCTCTTCCTGGAGGTTGGAGGAAGGAGGATGCCACTTCGGGAGAAGAAGTGGATGCCACTGTTTATCGATAGTTGGTGGGGTCGCTGATGTATTTGGTCAATACACGACCTGATATATGCTATACAGTTAACCAGCTTTCACAAGCTATGGTTAAGCCTACCAAGCTCTTCTGGAAGGTGGGCAAGCATGTATTGCTCTACTTGAGAGGCACATCGGGATATGGTTTGTGGTACAGACAAGAGGATGAGGTGAAGCTATGTGGCTTCACGGATGCAGATTGGGTAGGGAGCCCAATGGACAGAAAGAGCACATCAGGAGGGGTCTTCAGTATTGGATCGACAGCAGTTTCTTGGTACAGCAGGAAGCAGAGATCCGTGGCACTCAGTTCAGCGGAGGCCGAGTATATGGCAGCAAGTTTGGCTGCATGCGAGGCTATATGGATGAGGAAGATCCTGGTTGGTTTGTTCGGTTCTCTTTTGGATCCTACTGTGATCTACTGTGATAACTAGAGTTGCATTAAACTCTTGGCTAATCCTGTATTTCATGATAGATCTAAGCATATTGACATCAGGTACCATCATATCAGAGATTGTGTGCAGCGAAGGATCATGTTGCTTTCATACATTCCAACGGAGGATCAGGATGCTGATATTCTGACGAAGGCTCTCACAAGGAGCAAATTCGAGTACCACCGAGGCAGGATAGGGGTTGCTGATAATCCATATCTTGTCGAGAGGGAGTGTTGAGATTGCAACAAGATGATGGAGCTTCGTGAAAAGAGTCGCCTTCACTAAGTGGGCCCGCAGGCTATTTTTGGCGCAAGTCTATTTTTAGACATATGGATCATGTCTATGGATTGCAGGTTGTTGTTTATGGATGATTGATCAAGTTGGGAAAAAATAGATGGACTTCTATTTTTTATGAAAGTGTGAGTGATCACAGTGTGAGTGATCAAAGTCTATTTTTAGACTAGCTGTGAAAAAATAGAAAAGTCAAATATTATTATCTCACAATAATATTTGGACTATAAACTTAATATTATTCTCTTGGAGCACTTCAGTTTGAGCTACAGAGGTGGCACATGCAGCTGTAAGAAGGAAATACGCTTTTCTTATGAGTCAGTTGAGTTGTTGCATGCATGACTTCAGTTAGAACTCAATCAGTTGAGTTTGGTGGAGTTGATTGTGGAGTTGATAGAGTTGTGTTCAATTTATCTTTGTTAAACTGGTTGTATTTAGTCTAACTGGAAAATAGACTAGAGATGAGTTGGGTGAATTAGTTATTAATTAATTCACAAGTTATTAACTCATAATACAACTAATGAATACATCAGTTAACTCAGCTGCATGTCATTGCATGTTCAGTTCAACAGGGACAGGTGGTAGAGAATCAGATTGCTATCAGTTGTGACTATAGTTGTGCACCAGATCTTGCACAATCAAGGGGTTGAGTATGCCAATGAGTTTGCTCACGTATTTTCCCACATTATAGCTTGTGCTCACGTCCAACAAAGAGTGAGTGACTATTTTGCAGGTGAAAAATGAGTTTGGTAAGCCATTCTCATCAGTTCTTGAGCAGGTATTGAGCAGTGGAGGCAAGCAAGCAATGGAAGAGATTTGGAGATCAGATCTGAGCTGTATTGTGTGTAACAGAGGTGGAGATACTTGTGAGAAGTATTATGCTGTGTAATGTTACATGACTCAATCATTAATATACAAATAGTTTGGGTTTTTAGCGAGATGCTTTCCCCGGGATACATACTGTGTTAATGTGTGAATGCTCTTGATGTTTTATTGTTATTGATGCTACTATATTGATGATCAACGTAGAGGAGCTTATGTATTGTGTATGTTTTCCGCAATAGTACATGATCAGGATAATCTCCATTGAATATGTGTTAAATTATTCAAAATTTCTACACTTCAGCCATTGGGCTAAAATGATCCCGATTCCCTCTGTGTTTGCCTTCGCAAGCTTATCAGCCTAGTGAATTCATCAAAGAGAACAAAAGCCTGTCTGAACCCAGTAAATTTTCATTTGTTGTCATAAGCTACAGACAGTGAAAACTATAGCCTCATTTTGACTCATTTTCCAACTCCTTTATAAATCCTCACAAGCAAGCTTTATCAGTCTGTTATTGCACTAATCCTGATTCCAAGTGTAAACACATAAAACTTCAAAATGGCCACTCCCACAACTTTAAATATTGCCCCCTTGAATGCACCACATAGGTACTTGGAGTGGCTGCCCCTTGCTGACAGGGACTATCAAATGAAGGAAACAGTTGAACTGAGCAACAAATATCACATTGAAACTTTTTGTGAGATAAGGAAAAGATACAGAAGCAATGCTGATGTCCTTGGTATCTCAGAGTCCAACATGCCAATCTACCATCTCCCACAAGTGAATGTATTCCCTGATCTCATCCATCAGTGTTGTGAAAAATATGAGCCCACTCAAAGAGCAAATTTGGCTCCATCTGGGACTGTTTTGTTTCACATCACCCCTCAATCCATAAATGAGATGCTAAACTTTGAGCCAACAAATCCTCTGGTGCCTCTCTCCATGAAACTTCTGCTTGACCAAGGGGCCAAATTGCCCAGCTCAGAGATCAAAAAATTGGCCAGTTGTTCATGGAACCAAATTATCAGCCCCGGCAACCTCCTCCTTATCTACATGTTTGGTTCAATGAAACAGGGAGACTGCTGGTAGACATGATATCCTACATCTTAGGATTCAATACCAGTGAGTATGTTGATGAGACAATCTTGGTAATGCTATCCATGTTTGCTCCAGTGCAGCCCCCTGCTATTACAGGGAAAAGTGTCTATGCAGAACTGCTAATCCCATTAAGGCGTGGTAGCTACCTTAGAAACAAACTAACTAAAACTACTTTCGTTTTCCTTTATGAAAGATAGATGAGAGAAGAATAAAGGAGAACAACCTCTGTCTTGCGCTTGGTTCATTACTCGATTCCTCTCTCTCCTGATAGTCCTTTGCTACTTGCTTCCTTGTATACCCAGCTTTATAGAGTACCTGTAGAATCAAAGCAGCATAACACTATACAAGAACATGGATCTACTATCATAAACAACCTAGGATCAGATGTAAATTGACCATACAAATGCATGAAACATAAATGACACAAGAGTATGGAGGAAAACTTGAATAGCTTTATTGATAATCAAGAAAGAGCCAAGAGAGTTACAACCAATTGTTCTGACCCAACATCATCCTCTCAGCAAGTAAGCCCTTCTTCACCTCATGCAAAGCCTAGATCACCCAACACTATGATGTTGCCTCAAGAAACCAACATCAATTCCTTACAAGATGCAAAATTCCAGCCTCTGGATCTCTGGGATGAGGGATCCATATATAGATATCTGTAAGGGAGATGAGTTAGCTTGTGATTTGATTAGTGTCTTCCCTCTGATATTTCTTGCTTCCACTTGGAGATTGATGATCTCTTACTCATCCCTGGTCGAATTCAGAGAGGCAAGTGTCACAGGAAAAGTTTCTGAAAGATTCCATGCTTCTCCACCTCGCGGATTGACACTGCCATTTGTCTCTTCTCACCCATCGCACCCCATGGAAGGGCTTTTTGAAATGCAATGCACCCAATGAGTGTACTTAGGTGAGCAACGCATTTTGGGTATGGAGCAGGTGAAATGATCCTGTTTTGACCAGTTCTGAGTAGTTTTTCATGGAGAACTTCTGGGAGAAGCTGTAATCAGTTGACCTTGTCCCTTTAGGGGTTGAAACAACACTTTTAGGGACTTAGGAGCCCTTGGTTTATGGACATTTTATGCTTGGGGTTGAAGTGCCCAAAATTGTCTATAACACCTATTATCTAGTATGATTATGCCACCTTCATAGCTAACAAAATTCATGAGAAATTCATGAACCTGGAGAGAGAAAGAGTGTTAAAATACACCTCCTATATATATCATTTGCTTTTATACTGTCAGCCTGATAGTTTCCCAGTCTTCCTCAGAAAATTGGATGCTAAGGGGAAGCGAAGGTCTGTAATATTTTGGTCATCAGTCTGCCACCATGTTTATTACTCTCCATATACCTACTGCGACTTTATTGACCAATTTATACATCCAGCTTCTTCCTTACTAGTGAGCACTCCTCTTCCTAGACTCACTGATGAGATTCAAAATATTCTACAGCTTTCCAAAAGCTACAACATTGGTGACTAGTATTTCTACCAAAACCACACAGTAATCAGAATTTATGGTTGTGAATTAGCCCCCTACAGACTGCCAAAATATGTCCCCATGAGACTCTTTGCCTTGGAATACTTTCGGCAATTTGGTAATGCAGATATGATTCATTTCCATGGCAAAAGCAAAAACGCACAGCTCAAAATAAGACATCAATTGGGCCCATTTATTTTCAACAAGAGAGAAGAAGCCTGGGAAGAGGCAGATAAGATTTTGAAAAACTTTCTATTGCTAAAACAAAGTTTTCATTGGGCACCTTATGACCCCAATCACTTTATAAGCCTTAAAAGAGCCAAATACAAGCTTGCAGGGTATGTACACTGTGATATCCCTGAAATTGAAAAAAATGCCAACCAAGAAGAATGGGTAGAGGGCACATTAGCTGAAGAACTTTCTGAGGAAGAGATAGCAGAAAAAGCAATCAAAAACATTGAAAAAGCAGTTGACTTGGAATCTTTTGGAAAGGTATTTTTCACAACTCCTCGGCACCCTGGAGAAGGCACCTCATCTGCCACGGCCTCCCAGCAACCTGCCCAAGTAAGTGCCCCACCGGAAGCAACAGACAAAGGTAAAGAGGTGCAACATTCAGAAGAGCAAGTGCACAATTTGGAACAACAAGAAACAATGGCAGACCGGCCTGTTTCTACAAATGAGAAAATTCAAGGGCAATACCCTTCTACTCAGGCAAAGTCAACTGAAATTCCTGTATTATAGACTCCTGCCAATGAAGAGAGAGCAAAGAAAAGAGATATAAAAGAACAAACACCTCCAGGGACATCTACAGAGCAGCAAGGAGAAAAAAGGCAGCGATTAAATCCCTTTTCAGAGGAAGAAATACCAGAAGGACCAACAGAACATCAAGTTCCCCCAAGCATGGAGACATCAGCTAGCTCCTTTCAGCAGGAGCAAGAGAGACAACAAGGGGTGGAGGCTACATCTACTAGGCAACAAAGAAGACAGGGCTCGGATATTAAAAAGGCACTCACTGATATCAAAGCTAGAAATGAGCCAGTGAGGTACCAGCTCTACAACCAGTTGCTGAGGATGGCTCCCACCAATTAGAAAAGGCTAATGGTAGCCTACAACATTCAGGAAGGGAAAATGACCCTCAGTCATTTCAGACCTACAATGCAGCAACCCCAATCGATTGCTGACTATATTAGAACCAATCTGGAAGTGCTTGCCAAAGATATCCATCCTATGGACCAGATTGAATTACACAAGTAGACCAGGGAAATGGTATATTCTACTTTGGCAGACAAAACACAATTGGCCCATAGATTTCAAAATTCTCTGCACAATACCTCTGCCCAACTAGAATTGGAAAAAGCCTCATCACAGGCCAAGGACAATAGAATCAAGTCCTTGGAGGAGATCATTATAGAGCTGGGACATGATCCCACTGATCCCAAGGGTGTGCAAGCCTTGATCAAAAAGAAAGAAGAGGACATAGCAGCCCTCAAAAGACAACTCAGGATGCAAGCTATAATACATCCTCAAACTACAGAGGTAGCTTAACAGAAAGAGGAGCGGGATGTGGTAACTTTACTTATGAGCTTGCACAAATGATTAATAGAAACAGAGGTTTCCTTGGAAGCATCATTGTAGGGGAGACAGGGAGAGTTGGCCTCTCAGCCAATTCAAACAGCTCAGACTATTACAGCTACTCCTACTACGGCCACCACAATAGTCCCTCCCACTGTTACAACATCAGAAGTAGGTACTTCAAGCTCGGTACCAATTTCAGTAACAACAACAACACCAGCAGAGCAAGAGGCCAGTTTGAGCATGGAAAATATGATGAAAGAAATAAAGGCCCTGGAAGTGCGAATGGCATAATTAAAACATGTCAAAGAAAAACTGGCTAAAATTGAGGAAAAATATGACAAGTCAAAGCAGGATGTAGCTGAGAAGGCAAGGGAAGTGAAAGCCTTAGATAAAAGGATAAAGGAGCTGGAAAAAGAACTTACACTTGGTAAAACTCTAGCTGAGCTTAAGAAAATATTGTGGGCCAAAATTGGCCAATCCATTACAGACCAATGGCAATCCATTCAAACTATACATGAGCAAATGGATTTAATAGGCCTGGCTCAGTTTGAAAATCAAAAGGCAAGAGCATCTTTGGGAAATATGCCTGAGATAGCTAATAGAATGATCCACTTCCTCAACACTCATACCAAGGAGCAGCTAGCAGCAATAGGTATCAGGAACAAAACTGATACCATTTTATTAATAAAAAGGGTGTTGACCCTAAGGAATTTTGTACAAACTCTGGAAAGAAAATGCCAAGAAATGCAGGCAGAAGTGGATGAGTTCACAACAAAGTTTGCAGCATTACAAAGTCGAGGGCTACCCAGTTTACTGACCAGTGCTGGAAGATTGCTATCACATGAGCATTATGCCAATAGGGTAAACAACTATGCCTCCAATCAAATCATAGCATCCGCAAGCACATCAGAAGAAACAGGGCCTCCATCTGGACAAAGTCTTTATGATAAGCTTGAAAATTTGTTATACATTCAACATGAAATAAACAGCCTATTTGAAGTCCAGCCAAATTTCTATAGATACGCTGAGGCAGAGGAAACACTGATAAAGATAGAGAGGCATCAGCTACCTACAGAGGATTGGTGGAGAGGAATGATGGAGACATTGCTCAAGTGATTTTGGTTATTAATTCTTTTTGTAAGCTACAGGTCAGCACATATAGATGGCACGTTCCACCTGTCAAAATGGAAGAAAAGGCAGTGCAAAGCAGAAACAGAATGGCCACTATAGCTCATTGAATGAAAAAGAACCGAACACTGATGATGAAGACAAAGACAAAGATAAAGACAACAACAGACAACGTATCAGCATCAGGACAGCACACGCAGAATCAATGCACAGCAAACAACCGACTCATTCAGCCTATAAAGTCAAAATTCCTCTGACAAATTGGCCAACTAGCACATTCATATTTAATACAACATTTAATTCTTCATTTACTTCCTAGGAAGAGTTGGTGATGTAATTTATTGTATGAAGACTAATCATCTAGATATTTTGTATCTCATTTTTGTTTATATACCTCCCCATAGAACGCAGTTGTGGTTGGCGATTTTCTCTCTAAGAGCTACGCTATAAATTTTCAGACCTTATAATACAAATGGCTGGTGAAGTTCATGGTCTCTGCACTGTCTGGATGTGAAAGTACTGAACTGCGTTCTGCTACAGAATTCCTGTGTCGTTTAATGGAACAATAAGTTTTCCTAAACCATGTTTTGTCTTTTCTGTGTTTGCAAAATTCACATATATGTTTCATGATCTTAGCAATAGAGAAGAAGAATAGCTCAGGACTTTCTTAAATGCACCCTCTGCTCAATCTCTGTTTCTAACTGTGTTTTCTTTGAAATTGGTCATAAATATGAATTCTTAATTGCTCATGTTTGTACTGATTCTTTCATTATGAATGCTCTTTAGGAATCCTTAATTGCTCCTAGATAATATTCTCACAATTTCCCTCTATCAGCATAGTGAAAGATCCTTGACTGCCTTTCATTCCCTGATCTCATTCCATCGATTCCCAGATTTGAAGAATTGTTCGATAGATGCCTGTCTGGTTCTGTAGCATTGCCTTTTCCCCAAGAAATACTTTCAGCAGTACACCATCATTGACTCCATTACCCAATAGTTTAGACTGTTCTGAAACTGCATCCCTGTTCTGCTTGAAATCATCATCCAACCAAACTTAAAACAAAACCTGTGCTTAAGAACTAGCCTAAAATACACCAAAACAAAGCTAAAATATAAAGAGAGATCCCTCTCTGGTTGCAGGTAGGCTAGGACCTGCAGCTAAAAGATTGGTTAATGGTTACCTCGGCTGTATTCCCTTAGGAGCCAGGGAACAACCTGAGTGATAACATCATTGGCGACTCCACTGGGGACCTGGATGTCTGTTTTTTGCTGCTGTTTACTTGCTAAAGCTACAGATGGAGCCTGAAGTTAGCCAGGTGGCCTCTGAAACTGTTCTTGTTGTGCATCTACAGGAGTAAGTAAAAGCTACTTCAGTCAATCTCCAGTCTAGGTTTAGGCTTTAAACAGCTCCCCCAAACATCTGACCAGTTTCCTATTCTAACATATTCAAAGGAAGACTCAATACCTCCCGTATTTCAAAGAACTTACTGTAGAATACTGTAAAAAATTGTGATCTTAAAACATTTCCAGAAAAATACCAAAAAAAAATTTGGAAGCTGGCTCCAAAGAAGAAAACTCGTTATACTAGGTCAAATCCTAACCCAGACCCCCCAGGTGTTTTTGACAATCCCAACTTAATCCCAAAGATCCTTAGGAAACAAGAGGAACAAGAAGATTTTGCTGATTCAAGCCCTGAAACAGTTCAACAAAACTATATTCCAACCCCTGCCAAAGTTTCATTCCATCCTCACATTACTCCTACTTCTCCTAGTTCATCATCCACTTCCCAAAGTGCCCTTTCCACACCTCTATCCACTACACATATTTCAACTCCAGTTCCTGCAGTTCCAGCCGTCCCATTTCTCCCTGTTGCTCCATTTATCCCTGTAAATATGGCAAACCGTTATGCTCCTTTATAGTTACCTGGAAATCCTGGGGCTATGCCTCAAGATTATCAAAGTAAGATCACTTATTTTGATGGTACTGGTACATATACAGCTCAACAACATACTAAGAAAGTGCAGGACTATTTTGAGAATTATGAGATAGATGATGACGATGTGAGAATGAAGATTTTTGTCCAAAGTCTAACAGTTGAAGTAAGGACTTGGTTTAGAGCACTTACTGCAAATTCCATAGGCAATCCGGATGCCCTTTACCAAACATTTCTTAACAGATGGGAAAGAAAAAAGACCCACTGCATATCCTATCTAAGTATGACACTATAAAAAGAGGCCCACAAGAAATCGTTCTAGACTATTGTGCTAGGTTCAATAATGTTTATAATGCTATCCCACAAAACCTTAGACCTCCACCTGACTTAGCCTTAATCAAATTGCCTGATGGATTTGATTCTGACATGGCATATCAATTGAGGGAAAGAGCCCCTCCAACCTTAGTAGACATGCAAAATATAACTGTTAGTGTAGAGGCAAACCTCATTCCTAAATGAAACCGAGCAAGAGCTGAAAGATGAACAACTTTCAAGGAGGAACCTTCAGCATTTGAACAAAAGCTTGAAGCAATCATCAAAGGCATGGACAGACTTGGAGATAGAGTAGAGACCATCGAAAGGAAATCATCTTGGGAAGGGCAGCCAAGTAACACAACAAGGAACCCAAATTTTAGAAAAAATCAAAATCCAAATGTTGGGAGGGTTGGCCCTGACCAGAACATCAGACCTCCGTTTCAAGAGAACTATGCCGAAGCCTCAACATCTAGTGAACCAACAGAGGACCCTCACATCAACTTAATGGGTTTAGACAGTGAACAACAAGTCTTTCTAACACAAGAAGATCAAGAAGCCCATAATTTCAATCAATTTTAGACCAAATCATGAGAGTCATTTGACTTTAGAGAAGGCTATGATGCAGCAGTCTATGAGTTACATAAACAATACAAGTTAAGAAGTAGAACCATAGTGTTGGCATTATGAGACAAGTGTTGTCCTTGATGGCAAATCACACTGATGACAAATCATAGTGCAGAAGGATAGCAGCAAGGAATTGATGATCAGACTACAAGTATGAAGAGAAAATATATACACGCTGGTTCACTATATACCAAGTCGCGTATACAAGTAGGTTCACTATATACCAAGTCGCGTATACGCAGGTTCGCTATATACCAAGTCGCGTGTACACGCAGGTTGGCTTCAGTAAAAGAGCGTGTATGTGGAAAACTTATCTTTGGTCCGTGGCGGTTATTCCTTGGAAGTTGTGCCTATGGTTTTGGACCATGGTGTCTCGACGGACGTGTTGATCCCTAGTTTTGAAGTTGATGGTATTGTAAAGGGCCTAAGGCTATATAAGGAGAAGATCATTAGGCAAATGTATGCAAGCAAGGAGTGAGAGTGTGTGAGTGACGAATATCTGATGAGGTGAGAGATCCAAATGCTGGTTATGGGTTGGTGATCTGAACCAAGGTTTCACTCATGTGGAGGATGATGATGAACGATGGAACGGGATCTCAAGGCTTGGAATGATTATATTCATATGGTTTGACTGTGAATAGACTAGATCTATTGACGCATGTTTATGATCTGGGTATGTTTTGATGTCTGATATAGCTGCGGAGTTTTAAGTTTGAATTTACAGATCTGTACGCGGGTTGTATTTGGTAAAAGGGCGTATACACGCAGGTTTGATTCATCGAAGTAGCGTATACATTGTAAAGCTTGATATTTGAAGTTGCAGATGGGTCTGTTGGTTATTGCAGAGTTCTGTGTCTGCTCTGTGTTCTGGTGACTGTGTTGTTGACAGAGTTTCAGTGTTTCAGTGATTGATGATCCAGGTTGTACTACAATGGTGATTGTCTTATGGATCCAGTATGAAAATGTATGAAACGTGGTCCTGGGTAGATCGTAGGCCGGCACCTACGTACTGGTAAACATATCAGCCAGTACAAGAGCAAAGGGGGTTGTAGCTCCCTTCCAGGAGCAGCTGGAAAACGAGGAAAGGTTGGAGCATTCTGTAGGTAGGCACCTACGTACTAGTAAATGGATCGGCTAGTACAAGAGCTAAGAGGGTTGTAGCCCTCTGCAGGTTGTAGCCTGCGTGCTGGTAAAGGACTGCACCAGTACATTGTAAAAGAAGTTTCTTATTAAAGGAAGATAGAAACAAATTGCAGCAGGTGGTTTTCACCCACATTGGGTTTCCACCTTATATCATGGTGTTCATGTGTGTGGCTTTTGTGTGATGATCTGTTCTGTTATACTGCACCTGTTTACTGTTAATATGGTTAATAATGTTCTGATGCATTTACTGAAGATAAGCTAACTGAATCATAAGATCTCTGGATATACGCTAGTTGCATTAGACACAGTAGCGTGTACACGCGGGTTCACTTAACTGAAGTAGCGTATATGTTTCTGAGTATGAAATTGAAAAAGTTTTACTGATCTGATAATACTGATTCACCCCCCCCCCTCTCAGTATTATTTCCAACAATTGGTATCAGAGCAGGTCCTTTGGTAGAAGCTTGATCGCTTGAAGGAGATCCGTGGAACAATGGGAAAGAAGCTTAAGAAGAAAGCTCATAAGAAGAAGAAGACATCTCAGAAGGTCTATGACAGTGGGAGAGTTGATTGGGGATTAGGTATAAGAAGTTCTTCATATTCAGAATCAGATTCAGAATCATTATCAGGTATGAATGTGTTATCCTCTGATGTTCCTGCTATATTTCCTTGTGAAAGTGATGGAAGTGATAGTGAAACTACTGAACATGCTTTTATGGGTGAGCAAGAAAGGTATCAAATAGAGGCAGTATTTAGAAGGCTTACAGACAAAGTTAAATATCAACAAGATCTATTGAACAAAAGGGAATGTGCTTTCAAAGAAGAAGTTACCAAACTAAAAGCTCAATCAGAGGAAGGAAACAAGGTAAGAAAGTTACTCAAGGACAAGGAAAATCAATGTCAAAAGTTGCAGGGTGAAGTGACATCATTAAGAGATGAAGTCAATGAAAGAAGCACAACCATCAAGAAACTCAGAGATAGATCTAGTTACTATGAAAGTCTTGAAGCCACGATCCGCTCGCTAAAGAAAGATCTTGAAGAATCAAAGAAGCAGAATAAAGATCTACTCCAAGCTATTGAAAAACAGGTAAACGAAGATATCAGCTTAAAATCTCAACTGGAATGTGCCCTCAGAATTCGTCAAATGCAGTAGGATCTGAATGAAGAACAAGAAAAGGAGATTCTCAAACTAAGGCATCAGTTGGAAGAAGGAAGGAAAGATGGAGAAGACATGAAGAAGCAATGTCTAGAAAAGGAGGAACAACTTCAAGTTGAGGTAAATATCTTGAAAGGTAAATTAGAAGAAAAGGATAAACTTTTGAGATTTCAAGATAGTACTAAAGCCTTGGATGATATTCTTAGTAGTCAAAGGTCTCCTGCTATCAAGAATGGTCTTGGTTTTCATGAATCTGTTGAAGGTGAATCTAGCTCACAAGGTGAGGCAAGGAACTCTAAAGAGAAAACTAAAATGATCAACAAGGAGATGAAAGGTCAACCCCATCAACAATCAAGGAAAAAGACTCCTCAAAGAAAATCTTTTACTCCTCCTATGAATAATGTTGAATGTTATGGACATGTTGCAGCTAGATGTGGAAGAAGAAGGGTTCAAGACCATCATGTAGAAAGATCATCACATTCAAGGTACTTTAATGGATATTGTTTTTCTTGCAATATGTTTGGTCACAAAGCTGCTGATTGCTACAGGAGGAATATGAAACATGTAAGATGTTATGCATGTAACAAGCTTGGACATATAGCAAAGGTATGCAGGAACAAAGGATGGACATCACACCAAAAGGAGAAAACCTCATCACACTTGAAGATATGGAGGAAGAAGGAAGTACAGTCAGCACAATGTACTGAGACACAGCACAGCACAGACATATCAGACTCAAGGGGAGCTGAAAGTGTAAAACTTCAGTGTCCTGAATCTCATACGCAAGTTCCTTAAAGGTAAGTCACGTATATACGCGAGTTAGTCACTGCAAAGTCGCGTATATGTCAGTCTGAGGAAAAGCAGTGGGGACAGGCTCAGAAAAGGTATCTGATATGATTCAGTCCATTATTTGCTCTATTGGTTAATAGTTACAGTCTGCTGAGGATGTGTGGAAATGTTTTGATACTTGTAAGATGTCTAGAAGTGTTTTGATCCTAACTTGATGATGATGATGATGTCTTGATGCTTATTGCTGATATATGCATGATCAGATCTAACAGATGGCACAGGTGGAGGGGGAGCATATGCCTTTAATAATTCATTGTTGGCATTATAGTTAATAGTCCTTGGTGATGGCTAAATGATATATCTTGCAATTATGTGGTAATGGGTTGTCCATGATAAAATCTCATATGATTCTTGGGGTTACATAGTTGATGATCAGATCAGATTTATGGTTGATTCTTTGATGATGCATATATGGTGCTTACATTGTGATCTTCATAAGGATAAGGAGAAATGCTCCCAAGTAATGATACTTGGATCATGTAGAAATGGCTATGGTGGTTTCACACATGATATAATGTGAATGACTCTGAATTCTGGTCAAAGGGATGAATTGATGCAGACATACCTTGTTATAGGTTGATGACTTATTCTCTACAGGACATTTACAGGTTGCTGATATGGAAATTTGTGTACGTGAGTTGGATAAGGACTATCTGCGTATATATGCTTGTTTATATAGATACAGTCGCGTATATGATAATTTGAAGGAAATCAATGGGTCAAACTCAGAATGAGAAGATTCTGATATGGGTCTGACAGAGACCATCTGGCACAGGTTCAGGGGGAGCAGATAATCTTCCAATGATGCATTGTTGGCATTATCTTAGAAGCCTTTGGTTCTAGTTCACAAGATGTTGTTGATTTCAGGTGAAACAAAGGCAGAGGGAAAACAGAAGGATCTCTTGGTTGTTGATCAGAATGGTGATTGACAAGATGCTGGGGATATCAGTTATTGGTGACTTTCATAAAGTCTTGCTCTAGATATTTTGATCATATATCTCTTTTGTGATATCTCTTTCATAATGTCAAGGTCATGTAACGACCCATATTGGTTCCCCACTATGCCTGGGATGAAAATGTAATGCTCTTGTCTTATCATGTGTAAACTTTTGATGTATCCCCACTTGGTTGGGTGGATGAGTCAATTCTAGTATATCCCCACGTGGTTGGGAAGTGGATGTATGTATGAGTCTTTGGTGATAGGAAGGTCTTTTATGATGTATAGAGTCATGTTCTTCTTGAAGAACATCTTTTGCAGATCTTGCCTACAGTCAGGAAGAGCATGAACAGCACACTTCAGCAGTACAGAGACTCGACATGTACTCAGGGGGAGCATGGAATGATTGGTACACTTTGGCATATACAAAGGGGGAGATCATTCGGAGATTTTAACAAATACTCAAGGGGAGTATGGACAGCAAAATGATCAGCAAAGGAAGAGAACATCTTGGTCCACCCTTTGCCCTTGATGTCAAAGCGGGAGAGTGATTTGGTGTTGTTGCCATCAAGTCCAAAGGGGGAGATTGTTGGCATTATGATGCATGTGTTGTACTTGATGGCAACCCTCTCATAGAAGAATATCTCACTTATGTATAACTGGATGAATCTTCAGAAGAGATGTCAGATGTGACTGATGGAGGACAGATCAAAGGAATCAGACTCACCTATGTATAACTGGATGAATCTTCATAAGAGATGGCAGATGTGACTGATGGAGGACAGCTCAAAGGAATCAGATGATAGTTCTAAGTGTAACAAGTTAGCTTTGCCATCAAGTCCAAAGGGGGAGATTGTTGGCATTATGAGACAAGTGTTGTCCTTGATGGCAAATCACACTGATGACAAATCATAGTGCAGAAGGATAGCAGCAAGGAATTGATGATCAGACTACAAGTATGAAGAGAAAATATATACACGCTGGTTCACTATATACCAAGTCGCGTATACAAGCAGGTTCACTATATACCAAGTCGCGTATACGCAGGTTCGCTATATACCAAGTCGCGTGTACACGCAAGTTGGCTTCAGTAAAAGAGCGTGTATGTGGAAAACTTATCTTTGGTCCGTGGCGGTTATTCCTTGGAAGTTGTGCCAATGGTTTTGGACCATGGTGTCTCGACGAACGTGTTGATCCCTAGTTTTGAAGTTGATGGTATTATGTTACTATGGTTTTGGACCATGGTATTGTAAAGGGCCTAAGGCTATATAAGGAGAAGATCATTAGGCAAATGTATGCAAGCAAGGAGTGAGAGTGTGTGAGTGACGAATATCTGATGAGGTGAGAGATCCAAATGTTGGTTATGGGTTGGTGATCTGAACCAAGGTTTCACTCATGTGGAGGATGATGATGAACGATGGAACGGGATCTCAAGGCTTGGAATGATTATCTTCATATGGTTTGACTGTGAATAGACTAGATCTATTGACGCATGTTTATGATCTGGGTATGTTTTGATGTCTGATATAGCTGCGGAGTTTTAAGTTTGAATTTACAGATCTGTACGCGGGTTGTATTTGGTAAAAGGGCGTATACACGCAGGTTTGATTCATCGAAGTAGCGTATACATTGTAAAGCTTGATATTTGAAGTTGCAGATGGGTCTGTTGGTTATTGCAGAGTTCTGTGTCTGCTCTGTGTTCTGGTGACTGTGTTGTTGACAGAGTTTCAGTGTTTCAGTGATTGATGATCCAGGTTGTACTACAATGGTGATTGTCTTATGGATCCAGTATGAAAATGTATGAAACGTGGTCCCGGGTAGATCGTAGGCCGGCACCTACGTACTGGTAAACATATCAGCCAGTACAAGAGCAAAGGGGGTTGTAGCTCCCTTCCAAGAGCAGCTGGAAAACGAGGAAAGGTTGGAGCATTCTGTAGGTAGGCACCTACGTACTAGTAAATGGATCGGCTAGTACAAGAGCTAAGAGGGTTGTAGCCCTCTGCAGGTTGTAGCCTGCGTGCTGGTAAAGGACTGCACCAGTACATTGTAAAAGAAGTTTCTTATTAAAGGAAGATAGAAACAAATTGCAGCAGGTGGTTTTCACCCACATTGGGTTTCCACCTTATATCATGGTGTTCATGTGCGTGGCTTTTGTGTGATGATCTGTTCTGTTATACTGCACCTGTTTACTGTTAATATGGCTAATAATTTTCTGATGCATTTACTGAAGATAAGCTAACTGAATCATAAGATCTCCGGATATACACTAGTTGCATTAGACATAGTAGCGTGTACACGCGGGTTCACTTAACTGAAGTAGCGTATATGTTTCTGAGTATGAAATTGAAAAAGTTTTACTGATCTGATAATACTGATTCACCCCCCCCCCCCCGCCCTCTCAGTATTATTTCCAACACATAGATGTGCCTGAACCCAACAAGCTGAAGGATACCAAGCAGCCAAAGAAAGCAAAAGATAAAACGGTCCTAACAGAACTCCCTGCCAAAACAAGCCTAAATCCAAACGAAGTCACTGTTGAGGACATATCAGATGAACAACCCTCTAAAAACCAGCCATACACACCCTCTCCTCCAAAAGTAAATGCAACCGGCCCTCCTGAAAACAATTTAAAAATAGATTTGATTCAAAATAGAATTTATGATGAGGAGAAGGTCACTGAAAGTTCAGTTAAAAAAGAAAAGTTTGTTGCCCATAATGCAAAAACGCAGATAGAAAAACCGTTCAATTTAGAAATAGAAATAGGCAAGCTGAAAATAGCTATTCCTCTTTCTGAATTGGCCAAACAGGAAGTGTATAGATAGCATATCAATAGGTCACTGCAAATACCAGAGAATAGGGATGCTGTAAATGTTTTAGATGATCAACTTGAATTAATTTTCGGTCCTGAAGTCAATGGTAAAACAGTAGACGGAGGAGTTCCTCCATTTTATGTGAGCTTAAACATTCATGACAAAGTATTGCACAATGCTATGTTTGATTCAGGAGCTTCCCACAACCTAATGCCTAAATCTGTGATGGAAAGATTGGACCTAGACATCACAAGACCCTACAAAGATTTGTTTTCATTTGATTCTAGCCAGGTCAGGTGTCTAGGCCTTATCAAAGACCTTTGTGTATCCTTAGTCCAATATCCAGCGAAAACAATCTTAATGGATGTGGTGGTAGCTGATATCCCACCCAAGTATGGTATGTTGTTATCCTGATCTTGGGGTGCTAAACTCCAAGGATCTTTGCAACTAGACATGTCCTATGCCACTATTTCAGTCTTTGGACAGCCAAAGAGATTATACCATGAAAAACTGATGAAATACATGGTTAGCAGTCAGGAAAAACCTCAAAACTTCCCCATCTATGTTATGCATTCCTACATGGATTCATTCATTTTGTATAATACTGACATGTGTCCCAAAACTGATATCAAATTACTAGTAGCAGCACAAACAGAGGGTTTGAATGAACATATGTTGCTCAAAATCAAAAAACTGTTGATATGATTGATACAACAAAGGAAGATGACACATCACATGAATTACATGACCCAAAACTGCCCATTGAACCAACTTCTAAACCGCTTAAGGATAATCATAACCAAGAGATCTTATGGTACCTAGAGTTTGATGGCTCGGTAAACAAATTAGGAGCAGGGGCAGGGGTTTGGATACACAACATGCAGAATGACCATGCTAAAGGTCATGCATATAGGTTAAATTTCAGATGCACAAACAATATGGCCGAGTATGAAGCCCTTTTGTTAGGTCTCAAACTCATCAAGAATCTAGTGCAACCAAAGTCTCAATTCTAGGGGATTCAGATTTGATCATACAGTAGATGAAGGGAAATTTTGTCACAAATGATCTAAGGTTGAGGGCTTACAGAGGGGCAGCCATTGAAATACTCAACACTTTCCTAGAATCTCAGTTAACCAAACTCCCTAGAAAGAACAATTTACATGCACATAGCTTGGCAACTTTTGCCAGCACTTGCAAGCTTCCTTTTGAGCCCAACCACCATTTCACTGCTGAAATCAAACATAGACCCGTTGTCCTAGATAATGTCAAAAATTGGCAAGTCTTTGAAAGTGACACACAGATAAATAATTTCTTGACCTTGAAGGAGGAATTCTCAAGTATGAACATTGATACAAGCATTATGGATGATTAACAATAGAAAGACAGAATTGAACAAAACATATATGCTGAAACAACAAATCTGATTTTGTATCCAAATACTTTTGATGACAAGAATTTACAACAGCTGAAGCAAACAGATTTTGATGAAATAGCTGAGACAGAAGCTGAAGTAATTGATCTAAAAGACAATTTTCTGCCCACAGGTTTAACTCCCTTGGAGGATTTATTTGATTCAAATGACATTTCAAGGAAGCCAAAAATGCAACCACTGAATGCTGAAATTGAGGACTGCAACATTGGAACCACAGAAAATCCCAAAATGGTAAAACTATCCAAGGCATTACCCACAGATCAGAAATTGAAATATATTGAGTTATTCAAAGAGTTCCAAGATGTCTTTGCCTGGAGTTATGAGGACCTCAAGTCCTATGATACTTCGGTCATCCAACACACTATACCGTTGAAAGAAAATCAAAAACCTTTTAAACAGAAGATGAGGAGGGTGAATCCTGTCCTCCTTCCATTGATTGAAAAAGAAGTTAAATGTATGTATGAAGCAGGAGTCATTGCTCCAATCAGGTTCTCAGAGTGGATCTCAAATCTAGTGCCTACTAGGAAGAAAACGGGAGAGATAAGATTGTGTGTCGACTTAAGGAATTTGAACAAATTCTCTCTCAAAGACCATTACCCCTTACCAAAAATGGACCATATCCTACAAAGGGTAGTGGGAGCTTCTAGGATCTCATTCTTAGATGGATTCTCAGGATTCAATCAGATCCTAGTACACCCGGATGATCAAGACAAAACTGCCTTTACAACACCTTGGGGAACCTTCAAATATGTGAAAATGCCTTTTGGACTCAAAAATGCAGGGGCCACATTTCAAGGAGCAATGGATATAGCCTTTGCCAAAGAGATCCATGATTTCTTAGTCATATACCTTGATGATCTCACTGTCTTTTCAAAATCAGACCAAGAACATTTAGAACATCTCAGACAAGTGTTCATAATTTGAAGAAAATATGGCATATCGTTAAATCCAAAGAAATCACTATTTGGCCTAGAAGAAGGTAAGATGCTAGGTCACATAATTTCAAAAGATGGCATTAGGATAGATCCGGACAGAATTCAAGCTATTCTTCAAGTGCCTCATCCAAGAAACATCAAAGAACTACAAGCTTTTTTGGGAAAGATAAATTTCCTAAGAAGGTTCATTCCCAATTTGGCCGAGCTAATAAGACTGTTAAACAATATGCTGAAGAAAGATTCTAAGGTCAAATGGACCATAGAAGCTAAACAAGCCTTAGAGGACATCAAAAGAGCTTTGACAAACACACCAGTCCTCACAAGTCCTAGGTTTGATAGAGATTTCATCATTTTTTCCTTTGCATCGGAGCATACTATTGCTGCTGTCCTATTACAAAAAGATGACCAAGGATGTGAGAAGCCAATTGCTTTCTTTAGCAAAGCTCTTAGGGATGCTCCCTTAAAATATCAAATCATGGAAAAACAAGCATATGCCCTTGTAAAAGCCATCAAGGATTTCAGAGTTTACATCTTGTACTCACATGTCATAGCCTATGTTCCAAATGCAGTGGTTAAGGACATTTTAACTCAAGAAGGAATTGAAGGCAAAAGGGGCAAATGGATAGCCAACATATTAGAATATGACATTGAGATCAAGCCTACAAAACTGATAAAAGGACAGGGACTAGCCAAACTAATGACTGAAACTAATTTCCAAGCCCTTGCATCAATGAACTGGACAACGAAGAGGAGATGGCGACTCCACAGATCAATCAAGTCTTTTTACAATCACCCTGGTATGCTGACATATGTTTCGTATTGTTAAACCTGCAAGCTCCTCCAGGGTTGTCCAGAACTAAAAGGAGATTCTTGAAAATGAAGGCATCAAAGTTTTGCATCATAGACAATGCTTTATTTTGGAAAAATCATGAAGGTATTTTGCTTAATTTCCTAACATTGGAAGAAACTAACAAAGTCCTAAAGGAATTTCATGCAGGGGATTGTGGAGGACACTTATATTGGAAATCAACAGCTGATAAGATCCTAAGGGCTGGATTTTATTGGCCTTCCTTGTTTGCTGATGTGAAGAAATTTGTTGTTTCATGCCATAAATGCCAAATCTTTGAAGGCAAGAGGAAGCTGCTACCTTTACCCCTCAAACCTATTTCAATTGAAAAACCATTTCAGCAATGGGGTTTAGACTTCATTGGTGAAATCCATCCTTCCTCCTCTGGCCAACACAAGTGGATTTTGATTGCCACATACTATTTCACCAAATGGATAGAAGCCATCTCATGTAGGCAATCCAATGACTTTGTTATCATGCAATTCTTAGCAACCAACATCTTGTCAAGGTTTGGCTGTCCATAAAAAATCATTACAGATAATGCTGCTGCATTCAAATCCAAAAGAATGATCAACTTTTGTCACAAATACCATATAACTTTAGGCCATTCCACAACTTATTACCCTCAAGGCAATGGCCTAGCTGAGTCCTCCAACAAAATCCTCATCAAAATCATCAAAAAAGCTTGGAGGAGAATAAAAAGAATTGGCATAAAAAAACTTGTAAATGCACTATGGGCTGACAGATTGACCACTAAAAGATCCATTGGTACAAGTCCATATGAGCTAGTTTATGGGATGGACGCAAGATTTCCTTCATCTTTGGGAATCCCTGTGATCAAGTTGTTGCAGGAAATACAAGCAGAGCCAAATGATATAAAAAGAAGGATCAATCAAACTATCCACTTGCAGCAGACAAGAGAAGAAGTATATCAGAGAACCCAGGTTCTACAAGATAAACTCAAGAAGATATTTGACAAAAGAACAAAGGCTGAAGATTTCTTCATAGGAAACAAAGTGCTCAGATGGGATTCCAGAAGAGAGGATAAAGGGAAACATGGCAAATTCGATTTCCTATGGAAGGGACCTTATGTTATTCATGTTGTACAAGGTAATAACACCTATTTTTTGAAGAGTTTGGATGGCACAGATACTGAGGAAGGCCCAGTCAATGGGCGAATGCTCAAGCACTATTTTGATTCCTATTGATCAAGCATAACATGACTGTATATTGTATATAAATATTTGTATTTCCAGCATTTTCATTTACAGTAGTTAGATTAGGAACCAAATGCAGAAAATTTTGAAGAAAAATCAGGGAACTGCATCACCTTTTGATGTGTATTTTGAGTCCACCATAAGAAATCAAGAAAAGGACTTGGGAAGTATGAAGATAAGGATAAACACTCAGAGAAACCAGCAAGAAGCAGAGCTGTAATTTCAGGCAGAACAACTCAAAAAGATACTACATACAGGTTACAAAGATTCAGATCATTGGTCTCCAAGACAAGCAAGTTTCATAATGCAGCAAGAATTGAAAAATAAGGCAATCTGACCTGTTGTTCTTGGCTTTTCATCTGGAAAAGCCATCCCCAAGTGGAGCCACTATTAGGTTCCTATACCAATAGGTTTCATTTTTCATGATTGACCTGGGAAGTGCCAAATATGTTCATCTTTTCATACTGCAAAAGTTCCATATTTTGTAAAAGCTTCAGATAAGGAAAATTAAAAAATTTGAAGAGGGTATGCCCTAAAAGAATAATCAAAGGGCAAGAAAAATCAATTAGTCAGATAAAATAATAGAAATGAACCCCAAATAAAGACCAGGAAAGTGGTTAGCCAAATGCCACTTCTAGTTTGGTGGATGGCCATATAGTTCAATCTGGACCATGCCATGTTTAAATTGTTGTTGTAGAATAGAGAAAGAATATCTGTCCAAACAGTTTAAGCTTGGTAGATGAGTAGATAGGCAGAGAAATTCAGGGGCCCAACTGCTTAATCTGGGCCCTTGCAAGAAATAAGGGTAGATTTAGATAGGAGGGCAGTCAAAAGAAAAGAAAATAATCAGGGTTTGCAAGTCTAAGTGCACCTATTCAAAAGGAAGAAAAAATGTTAGGTATATTAGGCTGAGTAGGTAGTTGGAGGTTGCAGAAGCAAGGTTTGGATCACCTTTGTGCTATCAAAAAGAGCTCATCTCATTGATGACAGAAGTGTCAAAGCAGTTGTCTGGTGGTAGAACTTTGGAAATATGTCTAATTCCCCTTCACTCCCCCTAAAAGTCTCTCACTAACACCCCTGGAGGACCTTGGGATCCGCCCAACCAGTCCTGTTTTCACCTCACTTTTGTAAAATATCAAGTCAAGTTTTGGTTTTCCTCAATGAAAAGAAGCCACATTTCTTGTGTAAAAGTCATTTCTTCACATTCCATTCACTCCTATGTCTAAGTTTCATTTCTTAGACTCAGCCTCTTCCCTACACTTTCACTTCACAAGGTCATATTAAGTTCTAATCTTATTGTATAGCTCCCTAAACTACTTTCCCATCCCTATTTCTACAAAAACTGTGTAAATAGCCCAAAAAATACTAAATATTCTATCCTTTGGCACTATATCCATAGAAAACAAATTCAAGGAAATGCTAGGTCCATTTGGGGCCTTAGAATTAGCCTTTGCACGTCCTAAACCTGGGATTAACTTAACCTTTGGTTAAATTAATAACCATTGTCCACCCCCCGCTCATTATTTAAGTTTTTTGTTTAAAATAAACATTAAACGATACCCCCGTGCATAACCGCAAAACCCATTTAACCAAAGTTTTAAACCTGTTGATGCCCCGAAAATCGTTGTATCAACATTGGGGGATAACCACCCGGTCCGGACCTTAGTACAGCTCCTTTTCCGTTTGGAATGGTGGCTCCGACTGGGGATAATGGGACTAGTTTCCCAGTAATGGATAAACGGGATGAATGAATGATTGGTTGACTAATCTAATGATAGGCGAATAACTTAATCTATCGGCGAAATAAAAGAAATACTACTAATCCCGGGAACTATTGTATTTTTTAAAGTGTAGCGCTTGATGATCTATGTTTATAAACAGGCATGTAGATGACTCTATTCAATAAACATGGACTTTTATTCATTCAAGAATTACTCTGCTTAAATCGTTAAACAAAGGGATTAGCGCAATATTGCTACACTTTATATATCATCGATACATATATGATCAAAGGAAAAGCATCCCATAAACATCCAATAGTGGAGGGAATAAAGAAATGCTGTTAAAACACATACATATATTCGATAATAGCAAAGGCAATCAAATAACAAGCCATATGAAAAGAATGAATTCAGACAAAGATACTAGTAGCATATGAGCTGCTAAACACTTCTAATATCAATCGCTATTTGAGATTCTTCTTCCAACGCAGAAATACTTTCAAACAAAGACAGTAGTGCACATTTGCATAAAGCTTCCTTGTCAAAATTAGAATAACTGGTCGAGTTTTATAAAAGAATATGGCTGAAGCACAATAGTACAACTTCAGTATTTAAGTCAAGTACAAAACTTTACGACCCTTTCTAAAAACATGAAAGGGTCTATAAATACTTAATTAAGCTAACTATCTATGAAACTGAAATCCTACTTAATTGGTATCAATTGATTTTAATCATATTCTTCTCAGCAATCTGGCAGTCGGTGGCATGACTCATCAAGTAGGCTGTTTGCCTTTGAATCTGAGCTGACTTATCGCAAGCATCGGCTCCACTTCGGGTGGTCTGTTGAGGCGAGAGCTAAGCTGGGCAGCATAGGTGGCATCCTGAATATCGGGGATAATATACCCGATTGCATCTGTAAGGCACTTGAGGGTGGCTCTTTGAGTGTGTGGTTTTACCAAGAAGAACCAATAGGTGTCCCATGTTAAACTGTTAATTCCAGCAATTAATCTCCCCTTTTCCTCTAGATCTGGATAACATGATTGCTCCAATGTTTTCATCACTGTCAATTTTCCTGGTGTGCATTGGGAAATCATGTTTGACAAGTAGAGAGTGTTATTAACTAATTCAACCAAATTGCTTGTAGTTGATTTGCACCTTGAAACTTCCCTCTCTGCTTTCATTAACTGGGACTACCATTCTGTAAATAATATATCTTTATGTGACTCTAAAATTCTTGGTAAATTCGCCGCTTGTCCCTGGTCAGTATCTTGCCAGTAAAGAAATGCAACTATTGTTTCTTCAGCTTGATCCAATTCCGTCCTAGCCTTTTCTATTTTCTCACTTATTGATGCCGTTAATTCACATAGTGGCTCTGCCTGGGCGATTTGTTGACATAGAAGTTTGATTTGTGCTATTAATGTCGTATTTATCTGTAGTGCTTCTACTCTGAATTCAATTATTTGTGGAACGCCCTTCGTCTTCTCAAGCTTTGCTGATAGTTGAGCAATCTTCTCATCTTTTGTTTTTAGCATTTGCTCATTTGCTGCCTTCAGTTGTGCCAAGGCCTCTGACAATTCTTTCTACTTTTGGATTGCGCTGTGGTCAATCCTTTGTTTCTCTGCCTGCAATTGTTGAGTTAATTGATTGTTTACTTGCTGTTGTGTCAACAATTGCCGTTCTACCTGCTCCGTTTTATTCTTTGCTTCAGTTAGCCGTGCCTGTAATAAGAAGATTTCCTGGTCTTTTGTTTTCAATAAAAGACTCACCTCTGATGCCTTGTCTATTGTTGCTGCTGAATAGGCTCCAGCATATTGTGATAGTTTTGTCAGGTCATGAGAGGGGTCAAATTCCTCCTTCCAAACCACATTGCCCGTGACCGTCTGTTCTGGGAAAAGGGAAGGTTGATCAGTCCTTCTTCTCTTCCTCTGTCATTTTACTACAGCTTTATGCCTTGGGCTGTAGAAGACATCCAAGGGAGGAATCTCTTCTACCTGCAAAATGATTTGATCGGAGGGGTCCTTTGGTATTATTTCTACTTCCTTTGAAACGGGTGGGCCACTGGTTCCACTTGGAACCTGTTGTGAAGTGGTTTCCTGTGTGTTTGCTGCTTTCGAAGTTTCGGTGTCCTTTGAACATTCCAGACTGCTGATAATAGAATCAAATTGCTGCCATTCCTAAAGCAATTTTGGATCAATATGAGTATCCACATTTACTTCAATGTTGGTCTGTTTCTGCTCTTTAGTCTGGGTCTCCTCCCGCACTTTCTCCTGCTCTTTAGTCTGAGTTTCCTCCTGTGGTTTTTCTTGTTCTTTTGTTGTAACCGGAGGTTCCTTTGACTATTCCCGTTCAGGCTCACTTGATGATGTTGTTAGGGTTGTTGCTAACAGATCTAGAGGCAGAGTATGCAACCTTTGTTCTCTAAGTCTGTTGAATTCAACCAACCCTTCATCTTGATATTTCATTCTGGAAAATGCCTTAACCTGCATTATTGACTCAGCTGAGGAGAACAGGTCATCGAACATATCTTCTTTATGATCAAACTTTGCCAATTTGGCCTGTTCAAGTGCATTATAGGCAACTTTGTTGGGATCAAATTGCCTATTAGGGAGAGTTGCTAGAGTTAATGATTTTATCTTTGTAGCTTCTTTCTCTGCATGTTTGAAATCATGCAACGTGTAGACACCGCATCTCAAAGGAAAAGAGGGCCAGCCCTGCTTCTTATTTTTCTTGAGGGTCTGTGTGACTCCCTCGGCAATGATCTGATAAGCTATTTCCCTCGCCAGCAGTTTATCAGGTATGTACAAGGGAAGGACATGAGGTTCGGCTTGGCTACCGAAAACTCTTATATAAGTAAACTTCTCCTCCCCGAACCATCTTCCTATTGATGTCAAGTCAATCCCTGCTTGGTAGGAAATCTTGGGAGCAGGTTTATCAAAAATAGAGTAATGAATGGGTAACATAAAGCCATTGCAGACTTGGTATAAATGGTGCTTATAAGAGGATTTCCATAATTTCTGATGGTATATGTGAATAGGCATGGGGTCTTGTGATGTCCACCTCCAACCGAGCAACGGAAATTCAGAATTAAAACACAAGGTATCTAAAATATAGGCACTGTAGTAGAATGGGGGAATTAACCTTTCAGTAACGCGGGTCTTATTTCTAAACTCAAGAACAGCTGTTGCTAGTTTATCTGAGAGTATAGTTGCCCAATCCATTATTTCACTGTTACATGCCGCTTCCATCAAGGGAACCATTTCTATAGTGAAATTAGAAGAGTCGTGCAACCCCCACAATCTACACATCATTATTCCGTCATAAGAATAAGGAGAACATAGGGAATCAACCGAGTACTTACCGAAAGATTCATGTTTGTGTTTTGCCGGATTTTGTCTCCAATCCCGGATGGGTTCGGATTCAATTTCATTCTCTTTTCGGAATTTCTCCAAGAACGCCTTGTTGTACTTCTTCTCTGGCTCAGGCAAATGATACATTTGCCTTAAATCATCAGCCTTGAATGACCCGAAAATTCTCCCGTCTCTGGTGCAGAAGGTTCTGTCCATGATTGGGATTTCCTTAATTTCCCACCGCACTACATCCGTATATGGGAGAATTTTTTCCCGAGCTGCTATCCGATGAAGGAAGGAGTCAGCTAAGTCCTTTAAAGTACCATCAGATTTCTGAGTTGAATCTGCAGAGGCTTGTACTGTTGTCACTTCAGGTTCTTCGGCTTCAATCAAATTGTAGGTACTTTGCCAAGTAGTTTTGCCGAGACCAGAACATGTAGTATCAGATATCAATCCTTTCTTTTTATTTGTTGGATCAGCGACGGCTTGTCTTGTGGCTAGCGCAGCGGAAGCGACTGTGGTTTTCTTAGACTTCTTCCCCATTCTGTTTGAGTTTTCTGCTTTGGAAGAATTCTGCACAGGAGTGAAAATAAACGTAACACAGAGAATTGGTAATGAAAATCGAATATGAGAAAGATATATTGATCAATGTGTGATGAGGGATTAACTTTTAAAGTGGCCGTGGATACAATCTATGGGAAGATTTTAGGACTTACAATTACATTAAATGGCCGCTTAGAACCTGCCAATCCTTTAAATGCCCATCATATCATTCATCGGCCGAATGATTTATTTAAGCGTGCCTTGGATGTTTTGGCAGTTGAGCGCAGGTAAATCATTGTTCGACAGATCAAGCTTTTAATAAGAATTGATCGTAATATCCCTCTGTTTTAACGACTTTTTTGAAATTTGTGCTTTTGGCTTTATTGCAATCGGGCGTCGGGGAAAACTTAACTCCTTATATTGACACCTTTCGAAATCCCCGATTGCCGATAGCGATATCGCATCGCATCAGGAGTATGGGTACTTTACAAAAACATGGATATCATATCGCCGATCGCCGATAGCGATATCGCATCGCATCGGGGTGAATTACCTGGGGTGCTTTAAGAACATGCATAGTATATTGCCGATCGCCGATAGCGATATCGCATCGGGGAAAATGAATGGGTCGTTAAAGTATGCTTCCTATGTCATTGCGATATGCGATCTTGCGATTGCTTTATCACAATGATAAAATATTGATTATTTGTATTATTAAGATCAAAATGGGTTTATCGAAAAGGTTTTCATAATGTTTTTTCATTTTGTTTTCGTACCTTTTTTTTTGAATAATACAATGTTGATACCAATCAAAACTAAAGGGACCCATTTCATATGATAGTTTTCCTGAATAAATAATGATATGAAATGGGGAGTTGTTGTAGAGCACAACAATTGGCGATTCACTACAAGAAACAATTGTCTCTGAAAAGTATGGAAATACTTAAACTTTTTCAAAATAGAGTTCTCATTAAAGGGGAAAATGCTAATATAACTAGGTATATATGCATTCTAAATAAAATGAATCTATCTTTGTTAATTTCCTCTCTTGTTTAAAATTAGATACATTCTAAGTTTTAAATTGGCGTTTATTGGTTTATAATGATAAAACAGAGAACCTTTCCAAATCAGCTTTTAGAATTGACTCCTTTGTCATAGGTAGAGCCTCTGCTGCCAGCAAACGTTCATAGTTTCGACAGGGATACCTTTAAACCATATTATTGTCCATTGTCCCATCCATTTAAGAGTGTGATTAACAGAATGAATTCAAAACATGTTTTCACATTTTGTATTTCCTTTCTTTTTCTGTTATTGCTAAGATAAAAAGCCATTGTCCTGGTTTGGTGGCCAGCTATCGACAATGCCATTCACTGGTAGTAATCTAACCGAACAAGCTGGCTCGTGATGAGACCCCTTGTCTTATAATTCTAAGCCATTACCCTGTTTTGGTATGCAGTATTGGTAATGTCGGTTAAACTATTTCCCTATGAACACGGTAAGCAGACTTGTAATAAGACCTCTTATCTTTAATATCAGATTTTTTAGAATTACACTTTGAGTAACCATAAACTTTGGTGAATGGGATGGACAATTTTCTCCTTAAGAGTAAATGGATGACAAGGTAAGAGTTAAAGATGCTGAAGTTGGATTAGTTTCTGTTTTGATATTGATAACCCTTTTGTGGCCAATATGAAAACATAAAATGATTTACAATACTTCTAAACTTTGAGAAGGGTTCACAAAAATTGAATTGTGATTTTGGAATGCAATTATACCTAGTTTCCTAGAAATTATCCCTCTTATGTAAGACTTCTATTATTTAAAAGTAAATATCCACACTACTTCTGTGGAGCAACTTTCAAATACAGCAAAGGTCAATGGAGGATACCTTACAACTTTATTTTCTAATGGTCCTACAAACTACAAAACTCTATTAAACTAAAAAGGAGAAGGGGTTACCTCCTCAGTTAAAGAATTTCTTTAAGATAAGGCCATTAACAGGGAGAGAATCTCTCAAAACTGATAAATCTTGTAATATGAAGGTCGAATGGCCTATGTTCTCACAGATCTGAAATGGCCCAAGCCACATCTTCTGGAACTTGGTGTGTTTTCCCTTGTCCTCATGGGCTTTGTCCCATTTCAAAACTAAATCACCGACTTGAAATTGTTTTGAACCGGATGAGACTGAATCAAAGGATGACTTGATGATTTGCTGATGTTTCGCATGAATAACCTTGGCTTTTTCCCTTTCCTCTTCTAATTTTAGAATTTGGTCATGTCTAAGTTGAATAGAAGAAGAAGGGCTTTCCTCAATAAACTGAACTAGGGCTAAGGAAGGAAGGAGAAGATTTGTTGGTAATACTGCTTCTTTTCCATACACAAGGTTGAATGGAGAAGATCCTATGGAAGCCTTCTGTGTTATCCTATCAGCCCATAGTGCGAATATTAAGGATTTGTGCCATGTTTTATGGTTCTGTTCGATAGTTCGTTTAATAATTTTAATCAGATTTTTATTTGTAGACTCTGCTAAACCATTACCCTGAGGATAGTAATTAGCGGAGTATTTTAATTTAAATCCTCTTTTAATAGTGAAATAAAACATAGCATTGCCTGAAAAGTAAGATGCATTATCAAAAACAAGAGCATTTGGGACACCAAACCTGGTAATGATGAATTGATCTATAAACTCAATGATTGCCTCAGAATTTGTTGTCTTCAAAGGAATTGCTTCAACCCACTTAGTAAAATAATCAGTAGCAGTAAGGATATACTTATGTTGTTTGGAAGAATGCGGAGTAATTTCCCCAATGATATCCAATCCCCATTGCTCAAATGGTTGTTCAATGTTGACCGGCTGCAAAGGAAAAGCTGATTTTCTTTGTCTTCCACTAGAAGTTTGACAATTTTGGCATTTCCTTACATATTCATGAGCATCTCTAAACAGAGTGGGCCAATAATAGCCAGCATGAATGATTTTATGGGCTGTTGTGTCAGCTCCAAAATGTCCTCCTGCTGGTCCATCATGTAATTCCTGCAAAACCTTTTGTGCTTCAGGTTTTTCTAGGCATCTTAATAAGATTGAATCATAATTTCACCTAAAAAGCACATCATCAATAATTGTGAAATTTTTGCTTTCAATCTAATGGCCCTTTTGTTTTTGTAAGATAGGTTATGAGGTGCATATCCATTTTTCAAATAAAAGATTAAGTCAGCATATTGTGACTCAGAATCAGTAATACTTATCTGGTTGATTTCTTCGGTTTGATCTGTATCATCTGATTCTGGAATGTTGGATGCTCCTGCCAATAACCTGCAAAAACCTTGGCCTCTAACAATCTTTGCTGGTTTAATTTCTAAGTCATATTCTTGAAGTGCTGTAACCCAATTTTCCCTTTTTTCACCTAGTTCCTTTTGGATCAATAGTTGCCTTACTGCAGGAAAAGGAACTATAACTTTTGTGTGGGTTTTTAAAAGGAAGGGTCTGTAATGTTTGACAGCTTTATATACAACAAAGGCTTGTTTTTTTACTTCGGAGTAATTCAATTCAGCACCCTGAAAATTTGAACTATAAAATGAAATGGGTGCTTCCACATTGTGATCATTGAGCTGTGTAAGTACTGATGCATAAGACAAGGTGGATGCGATAGTATACAATGTAAAATGATTAGAAAAATTAGGAGTATTTAAGGCTGGGGCATTGATTATTGATTGTTTGATTAAATCGAACGCTTCCTTTTCTGTTGATCCCCACTTAAAGACTGAATTTTTCTTAATCATAGTTTGAAGTGGCAAAATAATTTGAGAAAAATCTGGAACAAATCTTTTGACAAAATTGATTTGGCCTAAAAATGATTGCATGGATTTTTTATTATGAGGGAAAGGGATTTCAGAGATTTCTTTGATCCGGCCAGGATCAATATGAATGCCATCTTTAGACACAATGAAGCCTAAGAGCTTTCCTTGGTCAAGAGCGAAGAAAGATTTTTTAGGGTTAAGAGAAATGCCATATCTTTTGCAGCGTTGAAAGATTTGATTTAGATCATGCAAATGATTGGACTTCTCCTTAGAAAATACAGTAATATTGTCTAGATAGATAACTACTGTTCTATTAATCAACCCTTTAAAAGCTATATCCATCGCTCTTTGGAACGTCGCTCCTACATTAATAAGTCCGAAAGGCATTTTCTGATACGCGTATGTTCCCCATTTTTTTCTGAATGTGGTTTTAAGCTGGTCATCAGGATGGACGAGAACTTGGTTATATCCTGAGAAACCGTCTAGAAAGGACATTAAATCAGAGCCTGCTACTGATTGGAGTATCTGCTCCATAATAGGTAATGGGAAATTATCTTTTAAGCTCGCCTTGTTCAAATTTCTGAAATCAATACAAATCCTAGTGTCGCCATTTTTCTTTCTGACTGGCACCATATTGGAGACCCAGTTTGAGTGCCGAACGGGAAAAATAATCTTAGCTTTCAAGAGTTTGTTAAGTTCAGATTTTATTTGACTCTCTAAGTTCGGATGTATTTTCCTCAACTTCTGCTGAATTGGTTTCTGATCGGGAAGCATTGGAATGGTATGCTGGATGATGGATGTATCATATGTCTTCAAATCATCATATTTCCAAGCAAAAACCTGTTTATTTTTCCTTAACAGTCTAATGAATGCCTCCTTCTCTTCCAAGGAAAGTCCTAATCCTAAATTAATGTTTTGAGGAGTTTGCTCAGTGCCAAGATTTATCAACTCAAACCTTAGGGTAGAACTTTGGAGCTTTGCATTAGTCACAGGTTTAAACCTGTCTTTAATATCATAAAGATCCTCAAGCTTTACCACAGGCTTAGGGATTGAATTTTCCTCAGGTTTACCTCTCATTTGAAGGTCATGCTCGTTTTCCTCGATGATTTGATCATCATAGGACTTTTCGGAAGTTAAGAACTGTAAAATGTCTTCATCATGGTTGAATACTCTCCAATTAGTGACATTGTCAGGAATTGATGGCCTAGAAAGCAATTCTACTGAAAATCTATCTGGGCTATAGTCTTCTAAAGGTAGGAGCTTGGAAGCAACATTGGCTAGCAGGTCAGCTGCCGAGTTTTGAGACTTGGGAATAGAAGAAATATTGAATGCCAAAAAGTGGGAGGTGAGTTCCTGTATCAGCGATTGATAATGCTTGAGATGGGTGGAAAGACAATGAATTGTATTCCTTACCTGTTTGATAATAATTTCAGAATCTCCAAACACTTTCAAATATTGGACCTTAATGCCAATAGCTTTATATAGTCCTTGGACTAAGGCTTCATACTCTGCTGTGTTATTTGTGCATTCAAATTCTAACCTACAGGACAGCATTGTTTTTTTCCCTTGGGGAATAATCAAAATACATCCTGCTCCTGAGCCCTCACTAGATTTGGACCCATCGAAATATAACGACCAAAATAAAGAAGTATTAACAATTTTATTTACAGTTTTCTCAGTACCATTGAAACATCTTGACCTATCTGTTTGTGAAAAATTTTCAATCTGAGATGTAAAATGGTTTACTGAGAAAGGGGATGGCTGTGCAGCGAAGTTGCCAAAGAATGACTCTGATGAATAATTCCCCAAAATGTTGTTATTAAATGCTATTGGTTGGTTTTCTTGCTCAAACTTAGTAACTGTATGGGTCATATGTTTTTCCCGATCGATCCTTCTTTGATTTGGCTTTTCCTTATAGGGAAGCCACATATGTGACCAATCAGTAGAAATATACCCATGTAGTTTCTCAGACCAATCCCTACTCAAGATTAAACCGTAAAATTCAGGTATATCGGCTATTAGGATATCAATCCTTTGTACTATTCTGGGATCAGCAGATAACCTGATAGTTACGGAATTAATTTCTCCTAAAACCTGTACTTTAGTCCTGTCCAGCTGTACAATATGAATAGCAGACTTCTGGGGTTCAATGTTCAGTTTGGAACAAACTGAAGCTGGCATTATGTTAGAATATGCCTCTGAGTCAATCAAACAGTTGTGCAGGTTTCTGTTGTAGATCTCATAGGTTAGAAGAAAAGGTGGAGTATGAGAGTTTGATCTATCTCCTATTAGGACTGCATCAGTAGCTTCAACCATACCAGAAGGTGGTTGACCTGTATCATTAGCGGCTTTAACACTGGGAAGAGGTGAAGTGGGAACAGCATTTAATTCTTTGAGAAGCAATTTTTGTTGATGTTTTAATTTGCTAAGTTCAAACATGGTAATGTTTGCCTTAGTTTTCTTCATATCATCAACAATATTGTAATCCATTGAATTAGATACTACCAACGTTTTAGATGTTAAAGGAGTATTTGAGGTTGAAGGTTGGTTTTGAGGACCTGCTGCAGGTGGCTTCTTTGTAGATACTTTTTCCTTTGTTGTAGCAGCACCTGCACTCCTTTTCTTTGAAGTTGCCTGAATAGGTTCAGAGGTACTTTTACTCCTAGTAGTGACAGGTAATTCTTCTTCTTCATTATCTGTATCGGAGTTAGGCAGTATGAAATCCCACATTCCATGACATTCAACAACTTCCTCTTCTTCATCAGTAGGTGTAACTATTTCTTCTTCTCCTTCTTCAAGATCTGAATCTGTAATTGATATAACATTTGGTGGTTTTGATTCAGTTTTCTTATAATTTCTAAAGGGTCTTTTGGTTGAGGTTTCGGCTACCTGTTTTTTGATTTCAACCATTTCGTTTGACAAAGTCTTGAGGACCTTTTGCAGACCCTCCATGTCATATGGATCTTTTGGGGTTTTCTTCCTTGAATCATCTTTAAAAGAAACTTTTTTGGCTTTTCTGTCTTCCAGAGCAACTTTCTTTTCTAGTGCATTAATGCGTTTCTCCACAGCAAGTGCTTCTTTCATGTTTTCAGCTAAAGTAGGTTTCCCAGCCCTGTCTACAAAAATAGTTATATTGGCAGGTAGGGCGGTTATATACCATTCGCTTCGGATTTTCTCACTTGGTTTGGAGGCCGTTGGGATTTTATTCAAGAGTTTATTGAATCGGGCATTAAATTCCTTAATCGGTTCCCTATGCTCTATCCTAAGATTGGAGAGATCGTTTATTAGTGTAGCCAAAGACCTATCATCTCCATACTTAGTAAGAAACTATTCTTGGCAAGTGTTCCAACTGGTAATAGAACCAAAGGGTAAAGAAAAATACCAGGATCCTGCTGATCCTTGCAAGGTATAAGGGAAAAGTCTAACAACAACATCTTGTTCTGTTACTCCTTTCAAGTTGACTGCCAACATGAAGTTATTAATATGTTCCTCAGCTTGGGTCCCATCATCTGGGTTAAACTTGGGTAGCAATTTTTCAGGAGCATCAGGTAATGCATGCAATGGTGCAGGCATGTTGACTGCACCAGGCCTGGTCCATGGATCTGCCATTATAACAACAGTACTAGATGATACTACTGTTGAAATTCCAAATGTCTGGGAAGGAAATGATATTGCGGAGTGAGCAGGTTGGGATGTTAAAGTTCCTAATCCCTGATGAACAACAATATGTAATGAGGGAGTGGATGGTTGACTTCGCACAGGGGAAGGTGAGATGGAGGATGTGGATGAAAGCTCTTCACTGTCAGATCCTTCAGTATATTGCTTCGCCTTTTTCCTTTTGGGTAGAGGGAACTCAGTGGGTTCAATACCGAGCTTTTCGCTCTGAGGTCTGGTGAGAGGGTGAGATAAATTGAACTGCGAAGTCGCACTGCTTTGTGATACCTCAGATTTCTGTGGTGAAATCGAGAAGCTTTGAAGTTTGTGGATAAGAGACTGGACTTCAGGGGATTCGAGACTTAATTGTTCTGGAGTATGATGGGTTTGAGCAGTGGTAGTTGATTCCTCTTCTTCTTGTTTGGATACTGGAGAACCAGCATGCAATTGGGAAGTACGAGGTGATACGGAGGGAGAATTACTATTAGAATGGCCTGTAGATTCGGGTTTGCTTGCCATTCACAGTTGAGGCCCTCCTTCTATCGCCAAAAAATGTTGATGCCCCGAAAATCGTTGTATCAACATTGGGGGATAACCACCCGGTCCGGACCTTAGTACAACTCCTTTTCCATTTGGAATGGTGGCTCCGACTGGGGATAATGGGACCAGTTTCCTAGTAATGGATAAACGGGATGAATGAATGATTGGTTGACTAATCTAATGATAGGCGAATAACTTAATCTATCGGCGAAATAAAAGAAATACTACTAATCCCGGGAACTATTGTATTTTTTAAAGTGTAGCGCTTGATGATCTATGTTTATAAACAGGCATGTAGATGACTCTATTCAATAAACATGGACTTTTATTCATTCAAGAATTACTGTGCTTAAATCGTTAAACAAAGGGATTAGCGCAATATTGCTACACTTTATATATCATCGATACATATATGATCAAAGGAAAAGCATCCCATAAACATCCAATAGTGGAGGGAATAAAGAAATGTTGTTAAAACACATACATATATTTCATAATAGCAAAGGCAATCAAATAACAATTCATATGAAAAGAATGAATTCAGACATACATAATAGTACCATATGAGCTGCTAAACACTCCCAATATCAATCACTATTTGAGATTCTTCTTCCAACGCAGAAATACTTTCAAACAAAGACAGTAGTGCACATTTGCATAAAAGCTTCCTTGTCAAAATTAGAATAACTGGTCCAGTTTTATAAAAGAATATGGCTGAAGCACAATAGTGCAACTTCAGTCTTTAAGTCAAGTACAAAACTTTACGACCCTTTCTAAAAACATGAAAGGGTCTATAAATACTTAATTAAGCTAACTATCTATGAAACTGAAATCCTACTTAATTGGTATCAATTGATTTTAATCATATTCTTCTCAGCAATCTGGCAGTCGGCGGCATGACTCATCAAGTAGGTTGTTTGCCTTTGAATCTGAGCTGACTTATCGCAAGCATCGGCTCCACTTCGGGTGGTCTGTTGAGGCGAGAGCTAAGCTGGGCGGCATAGGTGGCATCCTGAATATCGGGGATAATATACCCGATTGCATCTGTAAGGCACTTGAGGGCGGCTCTTTGAGTGTGTGGTTTTACCAAGAAGAACCAATAGGTGTCCCATGTTAAACTGTTAATTCCAGCAATTAATCTCCCCTTTTCCTCTAGATCTGGATAACATGACTGCTCCAATGTTTTCATCGCTGTCAATTTTCCTGGTGTGCATTGGGAAATCATGTTTGACAAGTAGAGAGTGTTATTAACTAATTCAACCAAATTGGTTGTAGTTGATTTGCACCTTGAAACTACCCTCTCTGCTTTCATTAACTGGGACTGCCATTCTGTAAATAATATATCTTTATGTGACTCTAAAATTCTTGGTAAATTCGCCGCTTGTCCCTGGTCAATATCTTGCCAGTCAAGAAATGCAGCTATTGTTTCTTCAGCTTGATCCAATTCCGTCCTAGCCTTTTCTATTTTCTCACTTATTGATGTCGTTAATTCACATAGTGGCTATGCCTGGGCAATTTGTTGACATAGAAGTTTGATTTGTGCTATTAATGTCGTATTTATCTGTAGTGCTTCTACTCTGAATTCAGTTATTTGTGGAACGCCCTTTGTCTTCTCAAGCTTTGCTAATAGTTGAGCAATCTGCTCATCTTTTGTTTTCAGCATTTGCTCATTTGCTGCCTTCAGTTGTGCCAAGGCCTCTGACAATTCTTTCTACTTTTGGATTGCGCTGTGGTCAATCCTTTGTTTCTCTGCCTGCAATTGTTGAGTTAATTGATTGTTTACTTTCTGTTGTGTCAACAATTGCTGTTCTTCCTGCTCCGCTTTCTTCTTTGCTTCAGTTAGCTGTGCCTGTAATAAGAAGATTTCCTGGTCTTTTGTTTTCAATAAAAGACTCACCTCTGATGCCTTGTCTATTGTTGCTGCTGAATAGGCTCCAGCATATTGTGACAGTTTTGTCAGGTCATCAGAGGGGTCAAATTCCTCCTTCCAAACCACATTTCCCGTGACCGTCTGTTCTGGGAAAAGGGAAGGTTGATCAGTCCTTCTTCTCTTCCTCTGTCGTTTTACTACAGCTTTATGCCTTGGGCTGTAGAAGACATCCAAGGGAGGAATCTCTTCTACCTCCAAAATGATTTGATCGGAGGGGTCCTTTGGTATTATTTCTACTTCCTTTGAAATGGGTGGGCCGCTGGTTCCACTTGGAGCCTGTTGTGAAGTGGTTTCCTGTGTGTCTGCTGCTTTCAAAGTTTCGGTGTCCTTTGAACATTCCAGACTGCTGATAATAGAATCAAATTGCTGCCATTCTTGGAGCAATTTTGGATCAATATGAGTATCCACATTTACTTCAATGTTGGTATGTTTCTGCTATTTAGTCTGGGTCTCCTCCCGCACTTTCTCCTGCTCTTTAGTTTGAGTTTCCTCCTGTGGTTTTTCTTGTTCTTTTGTTGTAACCGGAGGTTCCTTTGACTGTTCCCGTTCGGGCTCGCTTGATGATGTTGTTGGGGTTGTTGCTAACAGATCTAGAGGCAGAGTTTGCAACCTCTGTTCTCTAAGTCTGTTGAATTCAACCAACCCTTCATCTTGATATTTCATTCTGGCAAATGCCTTAACTTGCATTATTGACTCAGCTGAGGAGAACAGGTCATTGAACATATCTTCTTTATGATCAAACTTTGCCAATTTGGCCTGTTCAAGTGCATTATAGGCGACTTTGTTGGGATCAAATTGCCTATTAGGGAGAGTTGCTAGAGTTAATGATTTTAACTTTGTAGCTTCTTTCTTTGCATGTTTGAAATCATGCAACGTGTAGACACCGCATATCAAAGGACAAGAGGGCCAGCCCTGCTTCTTATTTTTCTTGAGGGTCTGTGTGACTCCCTCGGCAATGATCTGATAAGCTATTTCCCTCGCCAGCAGTTTATCAGGTATGTACAAGGGAAGGACATGAGGTTCGGCTTGGCTACCGAAAACTCTTATATAAGTAAACTTCTCCTCCCCGAACCATCTTCCTATTGACATCAAGTCAATCCCTGCTTGGTAGGAAATCTTGGGAGCAAGTTTATCAAAAATAGAGTAATGAATGGGTAACATAAAGCCATTGCAGACTTGGTATAAATGGTGCTTATAAGAGGATTTCCATAATTTCTGATGGTATATGTGAATAGGCATGGGGTCTTGTGATGTCCACCTCCAGCCGAGCACAGGAAATTCAGAATTAAAACACAAGGTATCTAAAATATAGGCACTGTAGTAGAATGGGGGAATTAACCTTTCAGTAACGCGGGTCTTATTTCTAAACTCAAGAACAGCTGTTGCTAGTTTATCTGAGAGTATAGTTGCCCAATCCATTATTTCACTGTTACATGTCGCTTCCATCAAGGGAACCATTTCTATAGTGAAATTAGAAGAGTCGTGCAACCCCCACAATCTACACATCATTATTCCGGCATAACAATAAGGAGAACATAGGGAATCAATCGAGTATTTACTGGAAGATTCATGTTTGTGTTTTTCCGGATTTTATCTCCAATCCCGGATGGGTTCGGATTCAATTTCATTCTCTTTTCGGAATTTCTCCAAGAACACCTTGTTGTACTTCTTCTCTGGCTCAGGCAAATGATACATTTGCCTTAAATCATCAGCCTTGAATGACCCAAAAATTCTCCCGTCTCTGGTGCAGAAGGTTCTGTCCATGATTGGGATTTCCTCAATTGCCCACCGCACTACCTCTGTATATGGGAGAATTTGTTCCCGAGCTGCTATCCAATGAAGGAAGGAGTCAACTAAGTCCTTTAAAGTACCATCAGATTTCCGAGTTGAATCTGCAAAGGCTTGTACTGTTGTCACTTCAGGTTCTTCGGCTTCAATCAAATTGTAGGTACTTTTCCAAGTAGTTTTGCCGAGACCAGAACATGTAGTATCAGATATCAATCCTTTCTTTTTATTTGTTGGATCAGCGACAGCTTGTCCTGTGGCTGGCGCAGCGGAAGTGACTGTGGTTTTCTTAGACTTCTTCCCCATTCTGTTTGAGTTTTCTGCTTTGGAAGAATTCTGCACAGGAGTGAAAATAAACGTAACACAGAGAATTGGTAATGAAAATCGAATATGAGAAAGATATATTGATCAATGCGTGATGAGGGATTAACTTTTAAAGTGGCCGCGGATACAATCTATGGGAAGATTTTAGGACTTACAATTACATTAAATGGCCGTTTAGAACCTGCCAATCCTTTAAATGCCCATCATATCATTAATCGGCCGAATGATTTATTTAAGCGTGCCTTGGATGTTTTGGCGGTTGAGCGCAGGTAAATCATTGTTCAACAGATCAAGCTTTTAATATGAATTGATATTAATATCCCTCTGTTTTAACAGCTTTTTTGAAATTTGCGCTTTTGGCTTTATTGCAATCGGGCGTCGGGGAAAACTTAACTCCTTATATTGACACCTTTTGAAATCCCCGATCGCCGATAGCGATATCGCATCGCATCAGGAGTATGGGTACTTTACGAAAACATGGATAGCATATCGCCAATTGCCGATAGCGATATCGCATCGCATCGGGGTGAATTACCTGGGGTGCTTTAAGAACATGCATAGTATATTGCCGATCGCCGATAGCGATATCGCATCGGGGAAAATGAATGGGCCGTTAAAGTATGCTTCCTATGTCATTGTGATATGCGATCTTGCGATTGCTTTATCGCAATGATAAAAGATTGATTATTTGTATTATTAAGATCAAAATGGGTTTATCGAAAAGGTTTTCATAATGTTTTTTCATTTTGTTTTCGTACCTTTTATTTTTGAATAATACAATGTTGATACCAATCAAAACTAAAGCGACCCATTTCATATGATAGTTTTCCTAAATAAATAATGATATGAAATGGGGGGTTGTTGTAGAGCACATCAAAACCCCCCACCATTTCATATAATATTTAATATACCGGCGGGTCCTCGCGCCGTGTCACACCACCATGTAGGCATCCTGTCAACCGTTGATCTATGCCCTGCAGATCCGACGGCCCTGGTCGATTTCGGAGCCGCCTCGACGTACGGGAGTTAGCGCCCAATAGCACGGCGGTTTTCCCGTCGTACAAAAGACACGTGTCCTTTTCTGATTGCGTCAGGCGGGCTCTGACAAATACTGCCCCTGTACCAAAGGCGGTACAATAAAACCATTTACCGCCTTCTGTCCCTGCCTACGTGTCCTCTGCCACGTCATATGCCGCGACAGCCTCCACGCCACTACTCTGTCGGATGTGTCTGCCTCGTCACCCGTCCAGGTCAGTGCCCACATCGGCTGCCACATCACCAAACCGTACCCGCTACCCGCCAAATGACGTCATGCTGAAAAAGCGCCAAAAGCGCCAAAAGTCCTGAATTTTCGTAAAATATGTTAAATTGACCGTTTTTGTTTATTTTCATTGGTCAATCTGGAAGCTCTGTGCATGTTGTTTTACATCGTTCTTCTGCCCAAGTTCAAATTTACTCATCCAAGCCATTGCCACCAGAAATTTCGACTCCATTGTTCGCCATTTGAACCAGCTCAAGACCCTCGGAGCCATAGAAACCAGGTATTTACCCAGATTTTACCTGTTTACCTCTGTTTTCACCGTTTTCTCCATTTTTGGCTGCGTAAACTCTGCAAGTTCCCAAACTATAAGCACTCATACACCTAATTGCTGCCTAGAATTCACTGATTAACCCCCTCTTCGAAGAAAACCTGCGAAATTGCGCCCATTAGCAAATTCATCGTTGAAAAATCATTTTCAAGTACCTGTTCCTAGAAAAGCTCCATATCGGCCATGCATTGTACCCCTTCACCAAAATCCTCTGCAAAAAACTTCAGCCATTGGGCTAAAATGATCCCCATTCCCTCTTTGTTTGCCTTCGCAAGCTTATCAGCCCAGTGAATTCATCAAAGAGAACAAAAGCCTGTTTGAAACCGGTAAATTTGCATCTGTTGTCATAAGCTACAGACAGTGAAAACTACAGCCTCATTTTGACTCATTTTCCAGCTCCTTTGTAAATCCTCACAAGCAAGCTTTATCAGTCTGTTGTTGCACTAATCCTGATTCCAAGTGTAAACACAAAAAACTTCAAAATGGCCACTCCCACAGCTTTAAATATTGCCCCCTTGAATGCACCACACAGGGAATTGGAGTGGCTACCCCTTGCTGATAGTGACTGTCAAATGAAGGAAACAGTTGAACTGAGCAAAAAATATCACATTGAAACTTTTTGCGAGATAAGGAAAAGATACAGAAGCAATGCTGATGTCCTTGGTATCTGGGAGTCCAACATGCCAATCTACCATCTCCCACAAGCGAATGTATTCCTTGATCTCATCCATCAGTGTTGTGAAAACTATGAGCCCACTCAAAGAGCAGTTTTGGCTCCATCTGGGACTGTTTTGTTTCACATCACCCCTCAATCCATAAATGAGATGCTAAAATTTGAGCCAACAAAGCCTCTGGTGCCTCTCTCCATGAAACTTCTACTTGACCAAGGGGCCAAACTGCCCAACTTAGAGATCACAAGAATTGGCCAGTTGTTCATGGAACCAAATTATCAGCCCCGACAACCTCCTCCTTATCTACACGTTTGGTTCAATGAAACAGGGAGACTGCTGGTAGACATGATATCCTACATCTTAGGATTCAATACCAGTGAGTATGTTGATGAGACAATATTGGTAATGTTGTCCATGTTTGCTCCAGGGCAGCCCCCTGCTGTCCAGTATGATTATGCCACCTTCATAGTTGACAAAATTCATGAGCAATTCATGAACCTGGAGAGAGAAAGAGTGTTCAAATACACCTCCTATATATATCATTTGCTGCTATACTATCAGCCTGATAGTTTCCCAGTCTTCCTCAGAAAATTGGATGCTAAGGGGAAGTGAAGGTCTGTAAGATTTTGGTCATCAGTCTGCCACCCTGTTTATTACTCTCCATATACCTACTACGAGTTTATTGACCTATTTATACATCCAGCTTCTTCCTTACCGGTGAGCACTCCTCTTCCCAGATTCACTGATGAGATGCAAAAGATTCTACAGCTTTCCAAAAGCTACAGCATTGGTGACTGGTATTTCTACCAAAACCACACAGTAATCAGAATTTATGGCTGTGAATTAGCCCCCTACAGACTGCCAAAATATGTCCCCATGAGACTCTTTTCCTTGGAATACTTTCGGAAATTTGGTAGTGCAAATATGATTCATTTCCATGGCAAAAGAAAAAAGGCACAGCTCAAAATAAGACATCAATTGAGCCCATTTATTTTCAACAGGAGAGAAGAAGCCTAGGAAGAGGCAGATAAGATTTTGAAAAACTTTCTGTTGCTAAAACAAAGCTTTCATTGGGCACCTTATGACCCCAATCACTTTATAAGCCTTAGAAGAGTCAAATACAAGCTTGCAGGGTATGTACATTGTGATATCCCTGAAATTGAAAAATATGCCAACCAACAAGAATGGGTAGAGGGCACATTAGTTGAAGAACTTTCTAAGGAAGAGATAGCAGAAAAAGCAATCAAAAACCTTGAAAAAGCAGTTGACTTGGAATCTTTTGGACAAGTATTTTTCACAACTCCTTGGCACCCTGGAGAAGGCACCTGTTATAGACATTTTTGTGCCTCGCATCATGGAGCATGGAATGTCAATAATTACAGGGATCCTCAGTCCCTAAACATGTTGTTCTTACCCCTAAAATAACAAGGTCATCAAACAACAGCACTCCCAATCAGTTCTCCACCTGAAAACACTTCAAAACAGGCTTATTTTGGATCATGTCAGCTGCTTAACTGAGCTTCTGCGCTGTAATGTAACTGTCCCACTCTGTACCTACGCTGGAAGTCAAAAGTAATGAAGGCTACCTGCGCTGGGCGAGATTGGCCAAGTGGCACAGTCATCCTGCAAGGTGTCAACTGCCCAGGAAGCTTCCAAACTGACACTTGGTTCATGAGATTCGCCCTGTGATGAGTAAGAGGTACTTGATCACCATGTGTAAGCAAGGATCTCCAAGTGGACTCAAGAACTGAAGATTAACTGAAGAGGGAGAGGACACAAGGCAGCTTCATGTCAGTCTCAAGCTGACTCATCCTTTCTTCTTCTCTCCTATATATAGAGCTCTTTTATGAGGTCTATAGAGGCTGGAATTTTGTGTAAAGCAAGGAGGTGCTGTTGGATTACAGTTAGAGCTATTGGGTGATTGTTTTACTAGAGGTGAAGAGGAGAGTTCTTGCTGCTGGGGAGGTGCTACTGGATTGGAGCCATCATTGGTTGTAACCTTCTCAGAACCCTGTTACTTCTATCAATAAAGTTTTGCATGTTCTCCTATATACTTGTATTGCATTGATGTATTGTATTTACATGTATATTTGATTCACTCTAATCCATGCATCAGTTATGTGTACTTGTATCTTGTAGTTTCCTCTCTCGTTTTGTGCAGGGCTTGTGTGTAGCTGGGCCGGCAAAGAGAGCAAGGAGCTGGGAACAAGAGACAAAGAGAGAGGATCAAGATCGACTAAGCGAAGGATACCAGGTTGGTTGATCATTTCTTCCCCCTCTCTGTACTTTCATAAAGGAAAACATCAAAGCTTTACTTTCAGTTGTTGCTAAAGACTGTCACCTTTAGAGTAGGGATAGGGTCATCCGCATCGGATACTTTTCCCCACAACAAACTGGCGACTCCGCTGGGGAGCCTAGTATCTTGTTGGTGTTTGTAGTATTTTGCTATTCATTTCTTGAAGAAAAGAGTACCAAATCGAAAAGCTTTTGACTATATCAAAAGCGAAGTAGAGGGACTGCTACTCTTGCTCGTTTGCTGAGCAGATTCAAGATTTGAAGAGCTTATCTACAAAAGACTCTTTCCTCTTTGTGATAGATCTTCATCCTCTTGATCATCCCTTAGCCTGTACTTGACCTATAGCTTTTTATTTCATCAAAAACAGTGCATTTTTGAGCTTTTTATGACCCGGAATTCTTTGTAGACGAAACTCTCGTGAGTCAGTGCAGGCTGTACACAGGCAGTCTGCATTACAGCGTAGGTACTCCCTTCGGGAACTGCGCTGAGAGTGAAATTGGCAGACTAGAACCTGCGCTGGTCCAGTTAGCCCTTGTCTTGCTCAGTCTTCCTATTGTGTCTTGGCCCTGTTTGCACTTGTTTTTGGATGATTGCTTGCTGGTTATTGTACTTACTGTAATCCACTTCTCCTTGACATTATTCCGCCTCAGTTGTGTGATGAAACTGTGAATGTTCTTTCAGTATTTCTTGTTTCAGTTACAGTTTCCCATTGTGAAAAGCGAATCAGTATAGCTGTGACCTCTTAGATCCTGAACTGTAAAAGTGTCTTTGTGATCTTTTGAGTTAGTTTTATTGCTGTTCATGGCTGTTTGAGTTTGTTTGCTCTTCACTTTTATGGTTTGAATCTATACATTTCCTGTGTTTTTAAACCAGTCTATCATAAGGTGTCTTTTTGATTGTGGACAAGCTTGTTTATTTCTACTTGAAATTAGATTCAAAATCATACAACAGTTTCCTTTTTGTCTAGCATCAACATTAAGGATAACGAAAAGAAATACATGCATTGTGCATTTTGCATTTGACTGTATGCTTGACGATTTAGGAAGATGTGCATTTTTAGTGTGTGTTCTTTGATCTGTGGAAAAAGTTGTGTCCTTCTTTTCCCTCAAGTAGATTAAGGTTTTCAAAGTTGAAAGATTGAAAAGATTTGCTTCTCATTCTTAGATTGCATATAGGAAGTTGTATATATACATCTCGTGGCGAACCTGAAAGGCAAACTGTTAAGAAAGATCAACATTAAAATAAACTCAATTTACATAACAACGCTTTGGAATTTAACGCAAACATCTAGAGGTCTAGGTAGAGACGTGTTCCGGCGTCGTTAAACATAGTGACTGTCGATCTCTACGAAGGTGGGTGATTCCTCCTGAGAGTCGGTAGCACTAACACGGACTTGTGCTCCCGCGTACCGTCGCGTATATTGGGAGACCCCTATAGGCTTTTATCCTTTATCCTTAGGAAACCGTGTCGGCCGCCCTACTGATCGCGATGCAGTGAACACAGCATTCACGAAGATCGACCACCTGTACCGTAAAACGTATTCTGTGGTTTCGCGAAAGGTTTGGCACACCCTCTGCCTAGATCTCCAGAGCAGTTTCTTTTGGCCTTTTTCAAACTCTATAACTGAAAAAGTCCAACCGAGCATTTGTCACTTCGGGCTCGTTAATACATCGAAGGCGACTAGAGTCATCTTTAGCTTTTTCTCGACTCTTAAAACATGAAAAAGCAAGTTTGTGTCTAAAAGCGTCGTTAATAAAATTTATTTTAAGCGGAACATAATCACCTATTATTCCCACGTTGATCTTTCAGTTGAAAAGTATGGAGCCCACCAACCAAGGAAGTAACCTTGGCGGAAGTCCAAATCCCTTCTCCTCTTGGGGAGATGTTGGTGCGCCTCATATGGCTACATTGTCGCTTCCAGGATTGACAATCGGCCTTCCTGTATGGCTCTTTTCAACTAATGTAGTCCAGATCGCCACTAATCCTGAGCATTCGAATCAACAGTCAGAACAATCTAGAACTACCCACCAGCCTTCCACTTCTTATGATACTTCCTCTGATCCTTCATCTTCGCAAGGTAGAGCCGGCAAAAGTCAGCCTCCCAAGGAGAAGAAGGAAAAGAAGAAGAAAGAAAAGAAGCAGAAGGAGCCTCTGGCGAAGGCGACTGGGGGCAAGCAGAAGAAAGCTGACAAAAACCCACACACCGCACCGACCGGGCCTAAATCGCCATGTGTCATTTGCAAAGGGATCCATTTCCATCGTGATTGTCCTTGTATTCCCCGGATACTAAGGGACTGGTCCCCAAGGTTGCACAATCCGGTAGCATCAACCTCTGGTTGTCAAGTTGATTGCATTCCGTCAACTAGCGAGAGTGAAGGACGAAGAAGGGGACCAAGATCACCCTGTCTATTGTGTGAAGGTCATCATGCCATCCACAAATGTCCGTTCTTAGATGAGGCCAAGAGAGTTTTGGAAGATCGCCCGGTGTCACCGGTGCAACTTCCGCCTGGATATCAAAAACTCGCGCCTAATCCCTCGATAGTTGAAAATCCGGTTGAACCACTCAAGTGGTCAGCTGAAGTGTCGGTCATTGAGAATGAACCTACTGAATCTAGATTAGACGAAAGTCTAAAGGTCGATACGGCAGTTGGCCCGGTTCTTCCTTCAGAGGTTCTATCGTCCAATGACCCCGTCATTGAAGACCCGTCTTCAAATGACACCGTCGCCGAAGAGTCGTCTTCATGCGACACCCTCACTGATGAGAACAAGGATGACACCATCCAGGTTCTTTTCATCAGCACCGACTCCGATGAGCATCAGGGCAATGCGCCCATTCCTTTATCGCAGGAAGGAACATCATCAGAGTCATATCCGGCCGTATATTCGGTCCCACCGCCAAGCAACCTGGTTGTATCCTTTGATTGGAATCAACTAGGCAGACCCCGGTTACCAGCCAATGTACCATTCAGAATCATTGTCCAGATCTACAGAATGATTATGGCTGGTACTATCATTGATGAAGGGGCGTCTGTGAGTATCCTTTCCTCTGTTGCTTGGAAAGCACTGGGTTCCCCGGCGCTTTTACCTGAGTTGAGAAATCTCTCAGGTTTTGATAAAGGAACCAGTCGACCATTAGGGATCCTCCCCGATGTACCTGTTACATTGAAGGGGAAGACCGTCAGGATGAACATGTTGGTAGTTCAAGGACCCTTGGATTATAACCTACTCCTTGGACGCGACTATATTTATTGCATGGGAGCGATAGTCTCCTCACTCTTTAGAGTAATGTGTTTTCCACATGAAGGAAGGGTGGTCAAGCTCGTAGACTAACTTTCATTTCCGGGATCTCGCATCGCAAATAGTCAAATACCAATCCTAAATGGTCTGTTCACTCAAGATTCGCCTCCGCCCCCAGTCCTCCTTCCCGATGAGCGCGAGTGATTCGGAAAGAAAGACTAGGACCCAGGGGGCATGCACCCTGGTCTGCTTCGGGCAGAAGAAACTCCGGGTATAAGACAGAATTTCCACAGAAGAACATGACTAGTCCGTACCCCGTCCGTAGGAAGTGGGGTTGTTCTGGAATAATGATCTTTTGTCAAAGTTATGTGTTTGGGAATCATTCACCTTTGTCTAAAAAAGTGGGCAATGCCCAAGTAGGAATTCCCTTATTACAACAAGTAGTCACCATCTTTAAATTCAAGCCTCGCCCATCGAAACATATGTTTTGAAGGATAAGCAGGGGCAGTCTACTAAGAAGGAGACCATATTTTTGTAACAGAGGGTAACCATCTTAGGACAACCCAATGATAGGCACCGCCGAAGAAAGAGATTGATCTGCGGCAGCAAATCGAACCGTCTTTGGAATAATAAGAAAGAGGCAAGCCTCCCTCAATAATACCAATGTTTTATCTTTGAGTGATGTTCTTCTATTGTCATAAATAGCTGTTTGTTAAAAGTAGGCCGACGGGAAGCCTGAGTACTGCGTAAGACCCCTTAAAATAACGAGAAGACAAGTATCGTTAGCATTAGATTAGCAAGATGACAAATAAATGAACACCCAAAGAGAAGCAGAATTAGGGGAGAGGAGGGGCAGCCTCGAAATTCTATCCTATACCTGGGGGCATGCAAACTTTCTGGAGTGCAAGCTAGGGGCGGTTATTTATCTGGTTTTAAGATTAGCCGTTTCCAAACTTGCATGAAAGAAAGCCTGTGGGGCAAAAGTAAAATTTGCCAAAAGTGAGCACAGCTGTGGTAAGGCATAAGCTCTATAAAAATTGGTCCTTACGAGAGGCGTTCTTCATATGACTGGTATATCGAGCAGTTTTAGCATATAGTTCATGCTCGTTAAAAAATAAACGCAAATCCGAGCAGTTTTAGGACTGAATTTATGCTCGTTAAAAAATAGAAAAGTGTGAGCAAAAGTTTCTCTCAGAGTTCAAGCTCACGGAAAAAATGAACCGGTAAATAACCTTTGAGATCGTAAATTCATCAGCCATAAGAACCTTGATCGTGTTTTCATCCATCACCTCCACTGTTCATTTGGCCGATCATTCACTTCCATTTGTGTGTTTACCTCTTTTGAGAAACAGCTGCGAAGAGTGATTTCACCTAGCCATCCTTGTGACACTGCCGTGATTGGAAAATTCCAACCTGTACCTGGAATCTGTTGCTATCCCTGTTTATCACTCGTTCCTCAAAAGACGAGTCTTCTTTTAGCTCTTTTCACTGACTCGTAAAATATGAAAAGTTTGCCGAGTTTTGGCCTTCCAGCTCGTTAAATGACCGGAACGCTATCCCTCCTCTAAATTTTAATCTTTTTGGACCTGAGGGATTATTGCACAAAAAGATCGAGCGCTTGTCTTGTTCGGCTCGTAAAAGTACCGAATAGCCATCCCTTCTGTATTGTTTTATACTTTTTCGGACTTAAGGGATTAGATGACGAAAAAGGAATTATGGAGTTGACTTTCTGTACCTTTTCAGACTCTCTAAAAATGAAAAGGACCGAGTTTTCCTTGTCGTTAGACTCGTTAAAATGATTAAATAGCAACAAACTTGTCTTTAGACGAGAACGAGTTTCCCTATCGCTAGGCTCGTTAAATCATAGCGATAGGCTTACCCGAAGGGCAGGTTATAGAACAAGCATATGTTATCCTCCTCAAGCTTGACAAAAATAAAGAGGTACTGGTCAGAAATGACTGGGGAAAAATTGGGAGAACATTCAAAGTTTAATGGTAGCAAGTCACTCTTGAACATGACACTTTTCCTCCGTATCACATCGGGTTGGGTTGTTTCATTCACCGGTCTCATCACCATGGTCCTCGCCACACCATCCACGTTTGGGGTAATGCTACCGATCCATCGCATCAGTGTCATTATATGTTCAAGAGGGGTCATTCTGAAAGTGTCAACCGTGTCCCATCCACTGCCATACATTATCCTTCATCCATTCATGATCGCCACCCTGAATCATATGTCACAGTTTGTTTTCACCTCCACTAAAGTCATTAGCTCCGTTCCGTGTCATTGATGTGGGATCCATTAAGGCCCTCCTTTGACGGATCGCTTCTTGTCGACTTCAACTCATTATCCAAGAAGTTGATCTAGGAACAACCCCCATGAGTACTTTGAAGCTTGCATGCCTCAATGGCAAGTTTCTCACTTCCGGCGACAGGTATACATCAATGACCTTCGACCAGAAGATTTTGCGTGGCGTTCGACGCCAAGTCCTTTATTCACGCCACGTGAATTGTACTGCAGTACCTTGAGGGTCATCGTCATTATTGGTGATTCCTCTCGCGCTTGTTAACGGTTTACATTATTGACCGGTAATCAAGCGATGTCTTTCCATGTTCGACTTCAGCGCAATTCTCACATGGATCGACTTGTACTTAGAGTGAAGATCGAACGAGTTTGAAGACCTCGGATCTAGTTTCATCCATCCGGGCTGCGATATATATTCAGGAAATATAAAAGCATTTGCCATGTACATCATTGCAGCAGATGATCATCCTACTCAAAGGATGATAATTTCAGCAGAAAATTATCAGTCTATCTTCAGACGATCGTCTGTCATATGTACCAAAATGTATTTATAAAAAACTGAGCATGGGAATGCCCGCCTCAGCTAGATCATGAGAATAATGATGAATGAAAAATAATGTATTGTATTGTATTGTATTACAGGGCACTCTCCTCAGCACTGGAACGAACTTCGGATCCTCTAGATAAAGCATTTCACCCGATAAACGGCCTCATACTTTAGGGGGCAACTGTTATAGACATTTTTGTGCCTCGCATCATGGAGCATGGAATGTCAATAATTACAGGGATCCTCAGTCCCTAAACATGTTGTTCTTACCCCTAAAATAACAAGGTCATCAAACAACAGCACTCCCAATCAGTTCTCCACCTGAAAACACTTCAAAACAGGCTTATTTTGGATCATGTCAGCTGCTTAACTGAGCTTCTGCGCTGTAATGCAACTGTCCCACTCTGTACCTGCGCTGGAAGTCAAAAGTAATGAAGGCTACCTGCGCTGGGCGAGATTGGCCAAGTGGCACAGTCATCCTGCAAGGTGTCAACTGCCCAGGAAGCTTCCAAACTGACACTTGGTTCATGAGATTCGCCCTGTGATGAGTAAGAGGTACTTGATCACCATGTGTAAGCAAGGATCTCCAAGTGGACTCAAGAACTGAAGATTAACTGAAGAGGGAGAGGACACAAGGCAGCTTCATGTCAGTCTCAAGCTGACTCATCCTTTCTTCTTCTCTCCTATATATAGAGCTCTTCTATGAGGTCTATAGAGGCTGGAATTTTGTGTAAAGCAAGGAGGTGCTGTTGGATTACAGTTAGAGCTATTGGGTGATTGTTTTACTAGAGGTGAAGAGGAGAGTTCTTGCTGCTGGGGAGGTGCTGCTGGATTGGAGCCATCATTGGTTGTAACCTTCTCAGAACCCTGTTACTTCTATCAATAAAGTTTTGCATGTTCTCCTATATACTTGTATTGCATTGATGTATTGTATTTACATGTATATTTGATTCACTCTAATCCATGCATCAGTTATGAGTACTTGTATCTTGTAGTTTCCTCTCTCGTTTTGTGCAGGGCTTGTGTGTAGCTGGGCCGGCAAAGAGAGCAAGGAGCTGGGAACAAGAGACAAAGAGAGAGGATCAAGATCGACTAAGCGAAGGATACCAGGTTGGTTGATCATTTCTTCCCCCTCTCTGTACTTTCATAAAGGAAAACATCAAAGCTTTACTTTCAGTTGTTGCTAAAGACTGTCACCTTTAGAGTAGGGATAGGGTCATCCGCATCGGATACTTTTCCCCACAACAGCACCTCATCTGCCACGGCCTCCCAGCAACCTGCCCAAGTAAGTGCCCCACCGGAAGCAACAAACAAAGGTAAAGAGGTGCAACATTCAGAAGAGCAAGTGCACAATTTGGAACAACAAGAAACAATGGCAGACCGGCCTGTTTCTACAGATGAGCAAAGTCAAGGGCAAGACCCTTCTACTCAAGCAAAGTCAACTGAAATTCTTGTATTACAGACTCCTGCCAATGAAGAGAGAGCAAAGAAAAGAGATAGACAAGAACAAACACCTCCAGGGACATCCACAGAGCAGCAAGGAGAAAAAAGGCAGCGATTAAATCCCTTTTTAGAGGAAGAAATACCAGAAGGACCAACAGAACAGCAAGTTCCCCCAAGCATGGAGACATCAGCTAGCTCCTTTCAGCAGGAGCAAGAGAGACAACAAGGGGTGGAGGTTACATCTACTAGGAAACAAAGAAGACAGGGCTCGGATATTAAAAAGGCATTCACTGATATCAAAGCTAGAAATGAGCCAGTGAGGTACCAACTCTACAACTAGTTGTTGAGGATGGCTCCCACCAATCAGCAAAGGCTAATGGCAGCCTACGACATTCAGGAAGGAAAAATGACCCTCAGTCATTTCAGACCTACAATGCAGCAACCCCAATCGGCTGCTGACTATATTAGAACCAATCTGGAAGTGCTTGCCAAAGATATCCATCCTATGGACCAGATTGAATTACACAAGCAGACCGGGGAAATGGTATATTCTACTTTGGCAGACAAAACACTGTTGGCCCATAGATTGCAAAATTCTCTGCACAATACCTTTGCCCAACTAGAATTGGAAAAAGCCTCATCACAGGCCAAGGACAATAGAATCAAGTCCTTGGAGGAGATCATTATAGAGCTGGGACATGATCCCACTGATCCCAAGGGTGTGCAAGCCTTGATCAAAAAGAAAGAAGACGACATAGCAGCCCTCAAAAGACAACTCAAGATACAAGCTACAATACATCCTCAAACTACAGAGGTAGCTCAACAGAAAGAGGAGCAGGATGTGGTAACTTTACTTATGAGCTTGCACAAACGATTAATAGAAACAGAGGCTGCCTTGGAAGCATCATTGCAGGGGAGACAGGGAGAGTTGGCCTCTCAGCCAATTCAAACAGCTCAGACTATTACAGCTACTCCTACTACGGCCACCACAATAGTCCCTCCCACTATTACAACATCAGAAGCAGGTACTTGAAGCTCGGTACCAGTTTCAGTAACAACAACAACACCAGTAGAGCAAGAGGCCAATTTGAGCATGGACAATATGATGAAAGAAATAAAGTCCCTGGAAGTGCAAATGGCAGAATTAAAACAGGTCAAAGAAAAATTGGTTAAAATTGAGGAAAAATATGACAAGTCAAAGAAGGATGTAGCTGAGAAGGCAAGGGAAGTGAAAGCCTTAGATAAAAGGATAAAGGAGCTGGAAAAAGAACTTACACTTGGTAAAACTCTAACTGAGCTTAAGAAAATCTTGTGGGCCAAAATTGGCCAATCCACTACAGACCAATGGCAATCCATTCAAACTATACATGAGCAAATGGATTTAATAGGCCTGGCTTAGTTTGAAAATCAAAAGGCAAGAGCATCTTTGGGAAATATGCTTGAGATACCTAATAGAATGATTCACTTCCTCAACACTCATACCAAGGAGTAGCTAGTAGCAATAGGTATCAGGAACAGAACTGATGCCATTTTATTAATAAGAAGGGTGCTGACCCTAAGGAATTTTGTACAAACTCTGGAAAGAAAATGCCAAGAAATGCAGGCAGAAGTGGATGAGTTCACAACAAAGTTTGCAGCATTACAGAGTCGAGGGCTACCCAGTTACTGACCAGTGCTGGAATATTGCTATCACATGAGCATTATGCTAACAGGGTAAACAACTCTGCCTCCAATCAAATCACAGCGTCCGCAAGCACATCAGAAGAAACAGGGCCTCCATCTGGACAAAGTCTTTATGATAAGCTGGAAAATTTGTTATACATTCAGCATGAAATAAACCACCTATTTGAAGTCCAGCCAAATTTCTATAGATACACTGAGGCAGAGGAAACACTGATAAAGATACAGAGGCATCAGCTACCTACAGAGGATTGGTGGAGAGGAATGATGGAGACATTGCTCAGGTGATTTTGATTATTAATTCTTTTTGTAAGCTACAGGTCAGCACATATAGATGGCACGTTCCACCTGTCAAAATGGAAGAAAAGGCAGTGCAAAGCAGAAACAGAATGGCCACTATAGCTCATTGAATGAAAAAGAACCGAACACTGATGATGAAGACAAAGACAAAGACATCAACAGACAGCGTATCAGCATCAGGACAGCACACACAGAATCAATGCGCAGCAAACAACCGACTCATTCAGCCCAGAAAGTCAAAATTCCTCTAACAAATTGGAAAGCTAGCGCATCCATATTTACTACAGCATTTAATTCTTCATTTACTTCCTTGGAAGAGTTGGTGATGTAATTTATTGTATGAAGACTCATCATCTAGATATTTTGTATCTCATTTTTGTATATATACCTCCCCATAGAACGTAGTTGTGGTTGGTGATTTTCTCTCTAAGAGCTGTGCTATAACTTTTCAGACCTTATAATACAAATGGTTGGTGAAGTTCATGGTCTACGCACTATCTGGATGTGAAAGTACTGAACTACGTTCTGCTACAAAATTCGTATGTCGTTTAATGGAACAATATGTTTTCCTAAACCATGTTTTGTCTTTTCTGTGTTTGAAAAATTCAAATATATGTTTCATGATCTTAGCAATAGAGAAGAAGAATAGCTCAGGACTTGCTTAAATGCACCCTTTGCTCAATATCTGTTTCTAACTGTGTTTTCTTCGAAATTGGTCATAAATATGAATTCTTAATTGCTCATGTTTGTACTGATTCTTTCATTATGAATGCTCTTTAGGAATCCTTAATTTCTCCTAGATAATATTCTCACAATTTCCCTCTATCAGCATAGTGAAAGATCCTTGACTGCCTTTCATTCCCTGATCTCATTCCATCGACTCCCATATTTTAAGAATTGTTCCATAGATGCCTGTCTGGCTCTGTAGCATTACCTTTTCCCCAAGAAATACTTTCAGCAGTACACCATCATTGACTCCATTGCCCAATAGTTTAGACTGTTCTGAAACTGCATCCCTATTCTGCTTGAAATCATCATCCAACCAAACTTAAAACAAAACCTATGCTTAAGAACTAGCCTAAAATACACCAAAACAAAGCTAAAATATAAAGAGAGAGCCCTCTCTAGTTGCAGGTAGGCTAGGACCTGCAGCTAAAAGATTGGTTAGTGGTTACCTCGGCCGTATTCCCTTAGGAGCCAGGGAACAACCTGAGTGATAACAGTATGTGTCAGGTTATGACACGATGTTAATATCTTTTTTCAATATGTTTTGGTAATAGTTTACTCAATTACGTTCAACTTTGAAACACAATTTGGGACAAGTTTGCACATTAGTTTTTTATTTATTTATTAGATTTTAAAGTTTAATGAAAACTTATACGATTACTATGTTACTCTAAGAGGGAGATAAAGAGAAGATAAAGTCAATATCTTGATTGTAATTTTCATTTTGAATTGTTAAAGTAAGTTTATGATTCATTTCTAGTTGAAGGGTACATTTTAAATTTTTAACATAAGTTTAAGTTTCATTTCTAGTTGAATGGTGCATTGGTTATTAGATTTTCAAATTTCATGAAAATATATTTATGACAAAAATATGATGATTGGGATTCTCATGATTTTCCTATGATTTTTTTGATAATTTAAGATAGCAAGTGATATGTATAAAAACCCAACTCCACTCGAGCCATGAGACAGGGAGATGGAGATAGAGAAAACATAAAAAATATATCTGGATTGTATTATATTCTTAATTCTTAATATAAACTCATGCCCCACTTCCATTTCATCTACTTTAATGATGTGCTCATAAATTAGTGTTATGTTTCCTTTATTAATAGTGTCTTGCATAAGGACTCAGGAGGCAGGGCACTCTCTTTAGTTATGTATTTCCTATAACTATATAGTTTAGTTTATATTCCAATTAGCTATATGTTTCTCATTTTTTAAATTGTTGCAACTCACTAATCGAACAAGTACAACACTCTCTTTTTCAGGGTTAAACAAGTTTCATTTCTTTACATTGCAGCTTTCTAGCATTGCATCTCATGTATATTTTTGTTACAAAATTCAAGATCATATAAACCTTAAGCAAGTCAATTTTTTGATGCCTATGTGAATTACTTTCTAGTTGTGTGATGTGTTCTACCTATGTTCGGGGTGAAAACAATAATATTCCTAAGCCCACTAGGTATAGGAGTGATATTTCCTTTCCAGAAATATAGATTAGTAATTCTACCTGTATTGGGGGTTACAACAATAAGCTTCTTAATCCCACTAGGTAAAAGTGTTCCATATCAACTCTACATCTCTAGTTTTTATTGTAGGTTTGGTTTGTTTTTCTTTCTGACTTGTGAAAGAAGTTTAATATATTTATTTGTGACTTTCATTTACAATACTGCAACCCCATCAACAATTAAGAGTGTAATCACAAGCAGATACAATGCGCAATAGTTTGCAAGTTCATACAAACATCGAACTCACAATTAAATGAAGAATTCCTTAGTTATCCGATAAATAATTAAAAGGGAATTTAAAATCCCATTAGCATGATATTAATATAATATATTCTCCTTTAGCCATGGGAAAAATTATTGAAGTTTGTTTCTTGTTTAACTATGATACCAAATAATTTCCCAAGAAGAATGCTCCTCCATTAGTGTATTTCTTGTCAACAACACTTCATGCCTAGTCTACATATGTATATGATGTTAAGGAAAATCTTTACTTCTTGAGTCCCATAAGCCAAAGTCCATGGTCCCCTTCAAATATCTTAAAAATATTTGTACTACTTTCACATTTGTCTCTCTTGGTGTAGAAACCTTGTATCCAATCATACAATTTCCATGATAGTAGGCCTAGATTCTCTCAAATATAATGATATTCTTATCATTAACATATTCAAAGTTTGATTTACATTCATAGATTCACCTTATTTGCTTAATTTTCATTTTGTGACGACGAGAGTGCTAATAGGTGTAAAATTTTCCATTCCAAACTTCTTAAATGTTTCCTTAAGATGTTTACCTAACCCAACAATCTTCAATACTAGGAAGAACAAAAATTCTCCCAACATGGATACTTTAAACTCTTTTTGCATTTTTATTGCAAACCTTTGATTCATTGTGTCAACATCACTTCCAAAGATGATGTCATCCACATAGACAACGATGATCAAATTTTTTTTCATTATATGTTGATGTAAATTTTGCTATCTATTTCTCACCTTCTAAATCCTTGCAAGAAATATTAAGTCTTGAGTACTAGACCCTGATTGCACACTTTAGTCAAGAAAGAAATTTCTTCAATCTACATATATAGTCTTTATTTTCTATTATTTGAAATCACTTTGGTTGTCCAACATACACTTTTTCTTATGAATATCTATTCAGGAAAGCTAACTTATCATGCACTTGATAGACATTGAACTTTCAAAAACATGCAAATTCCAAGAACATTTGTATTGATACAAGTTTGGCAATTAGAGAAAATGTTCCTTCAAAATCAACACCTTCCACTTTTACACACCCTTTGCAATCCAATCTAGCCTTATACCTCATTACATGTCCATCCACATTCAAGTTCTTTAGGAAGACCGACTTGATGCTGATTGCATTTTTATCTTTTGGTTTAGGAACAAGTTCCCATGTCTCACTTTTTTTAATCTGATTTAACTCTTCCTCCATAGCATTGATCCAAAGCTCTTCTTCATTGGATTCTCCAAAATTATTGGGTTCTATTTTAGATAAGGAAAAGTTTGCATGATTTGATGTGTTTTTTAATCTCCTTCTAATTTGAACCTCTAAATCTTTATTTCCAAATATTTGATTTTCATGATGATATTTTTGGACATATCTAGATGGAGTCTTTAGACATTGAAGTTCTACCTCCTCGTCCTCTTGTTCTTTTGATTCTTATTTTTATTATTCCTTTTAATGCTCTCTTTTGATCATATCCTTTTAATCTTAATTTACTAGTGGATTTTCTTTTTTGCTCCAATGTTTCATTTATTCATACATGAATGCTTTCAACTGTCTTGGGTAGTCTTTTCTAGTAACATTTGTATCCCTTGCTTCTATATGATTAACTAAGAAATATTTCTTCATTTGCTATAGAATAAAACTTCCCTAATTTATCTTCATTTATCTTAATGTAACATTTGCTTCCAAATACTTTGAAATGCTTGACTGAAGTAGATCTACATTTCCATAATTCAAAAGGAATCTTATTTCTATTTACTTTCATTTGAGATCTATTTAGGATTTCAACTGCTATATGAACTACTTCTCCCCAAAAGGTGTTTATATTTTTTTTCATTAACCATAAATCTTTCCATTTCATACATAATTATGCTCTCTCTTTCAACAACACCATTCTACTTAGGAGTATTTGCTAAATATCTTCTAGTTTTATGTTTCTCTGAAAATTCATTGAATTCACTAGAAGAAAATTCTCTTCCTCTGTCAAATCTCAAGCACTTCGTCTTTAGATCAAGTTCATTGTCAACCCAGGATTTGAATATTTTCAACATGTCAAATGATTTATATTTATCTTTAAGGAGAGAAATCCATGTCAATAGTGTATATTCATCAATTAGAAGCATAAAGTATCTCTCACCCATTAATGTTTGTGTTCTTGTAGGCCGAAAGATATATGTATGAAAACATTCCAATTTCCTTGTTGATGAGTTCTCTTTTGTCTTGAAGTGGACTCTAGTCCACTTCCTATGTTGACAAAACTTACAAATAGTATCACCTGGCTTTCAAATATTTGGATTTTCTTATATTTCTTTTTTAGTTAAGTTTTACAAGATGGTCAAAATTAATATGATCTATCCTTCTATGCCATAACCAACTTTCCTCCACTTCCCTTATACAACATTTTTTTTAACCTCATAAAAGACATATACATTGCTTCAACTCATAACTACATTTTCCACCAATCTACATGATCAAACATTCCTTAATTAACATCCTTTAGAATGAAATGTGAGACCATATTCTCAATCATGCATTTTACTAACATAAAATATTATTTTTAAAACCATCAACATATAGAACATTTTCAACTTTAACATTTCCATTCTTAAGGCTAGTTGTTCATTTTCCCATTATTTTTTCTAGTGCATTATTTCCAAAAGTGACACATCCTCCTTAGTCTTCCTTTAGAGAGAGAATTTTTCTCTTATCTCTTTTCATATGTTTTAAATACCCATTATCAATATACCACTGACTTCATTGGTTTAGAGCATATAGGACAAATCCACATTCTTCTCATTTTTCTTGCTTTCTTTTCCAAACCTTTGTGCATTCTTCTTGCTTTTTTTGCTTGGGAGGCCTTATTAAGATTCTTCTACAATCACATTCTTTGTGACAAAAGTTATTACACTTGTAACAATCAACATGATCCTATATGGGAACAAATGAATTGTATTTTTTGACCCCATGTTTATGTTGTTTTTCCATGGTACTGGAATCTAGGTTATGGTCTTAGAATCTTTAACACTATGAATCCAAATACCACAACAAACTACTTTGCACAATGGAATATAAAAAATAGTAAATCAACACATGCACAATATCGACAATTTTTTATAATTTTCACTAACCCAAATTCGTTGTATTAAAAAACTGTAATACAACTATCTAGGGCACTCGTACCAGGGATAATGGCCCTCATAAATCCATTGATACAAGAATATACAACTAGGGTTTTGTTTCAGTCCTTTAACAACCAATCTACTATGAAAAAGATGCATTGACCATCTAGTTGATGTATCATTCCCTCATAACTCTTCTTGGTCATACCTTGAACACATTTTCCCCATCCTTTGGCTCTCTCTCTATAGCAACACATTTCTACCTCTATAAATGGACCAGCTCCTTTAGGTCACTGAACACGACTATCCAACTACTCTCTAGCTGATCTCTTAGACTGCCATAATATAATAATGTTTTGGCTACACTCATAAGTAATAATTAAAATTACTGAAATTCAAATTTCATACCAGTGAATTCACTTCATGAACAGGTTAATCTTCGTTCTATAGTCCATCATAAGAGCTTGGTGACTTTGCTCGGTTACTTTATTGAATTGAGAGAGCTTATGCTTGTCTATGAGCACATGCGTGGAGGGTCCCTATGAGACCACCTTTATGGTAAATATATTTCTTAGAAGCATGTTTGAATGAAGCGTGCATATAACATGCTAAAATTACCAAGTAATGGAAACTCTTTTGGTTTTTAATTTTCTAGATCCTACTTCTAAACTAAACTGGGAAGCCAGGCTGAAAATAGTTTTAAATGCAACACAGGGTAACACTTTTCCGAAAGTATTTAATGAAAATATATCTTTCTATCTATTGATTACCTTATTTCTCATCTAACCAACAATTTGTGTTCGAAGGACTAGAATACCTTCATATGGGTTGCACCCCAAAGATAATTCATAGAGATATCAAGACAACCAACATCATTTTAGACAACAATATGAATGAAAAATTCACCGAATTATGTCTTTCAAGGTTTATAACTTGTGGGGAGGCTTCTCATGTTACCTGCACTATTGTGAAAGAAACACTACGATACCTTGATCTAGTGTAAACCACATATATAACACTGCTTATTACTCTCACTCTGGAATTACACTAATATTAAGAGTAAAGTTTGTTTCATTTTTGTTTCTAGTGTACTTGAATAGCTTAACATTTTCAGGACAATCTACAGCGTAGGTACCTTTGCGCTCTTAGGTTGCCAGAGAAGAGCAATGTATATAGTTTCGGTGTGGTTTTGTTAGACCTCCTAACTGGAATATCACCCATAAATGCAAATGTACCCAAATGTGAACTCAATATCGTTCAATGGGTAATGAATTTGATTATTGATCAATCTAGAAAAGCAACATCAACATAATTTATGACTTTCAAGTGCATATTTTGCCAATCTAACCATTATTATAATCAGATGCATTTGTAGGTCACAAGATATGTAGAGATGGAGGAAACATCCATTATCATAGATAGGATGTAAACCATTTGCCTGGGTGGGCTGGAAACATATTGCTATACCAAAGAAATGGGGTGGTTTGGGACTGAAGGATTTATGCTCCTTCGCACATGCACTTGCTGCAAAGATGGGTTGGCTTATCCTCACGTCTCAGTCTATGGATAGAAGTTATCTATCACAAATATATCTGGCCTCAACAGCTCATGGACTGGATACGTTTTCCCACCTTGCAGCGATCTGGGATCTCTATGGTCTGGTGAGAGATCTTACGCACTATGCCTACTATCAGAAATGGGCTAGCATGGAGAATCAACGATGGCTCATCTGTTCGCATTGGCTTAGACCCCTGGTCGGGTTGTGGGAACATGTTTCGATTACCTCCTGACCTCACAGAATTTCTCAAAAATAGGAATATAAATGTGATTTCTCATGTTGATGGTTTAGGGAATAGCTATATTTTTACATAAGCATGGTTATTAGCAAAGCACTTGGGCATTCTTGTACATTGGCAGTAAGATTGGGAAGGTTATATCGCAACACTGACTGAATCTCATGTCTGTATAAAATATGGGGCAGATGAACTCATATGGAACCCCGCTAAACATGGCACATACTCCCCGAAGGTTAGCTCTCCTATTATTCGCATTGCAGACAGACCACATGTGCTTATGGATTGGTGGGGGAAGTTATGGAAGCTCAAAGCACCTCCACGAATGAAGTTGTTTATGTGGAATGTCATTCGAAACAAGACACCTACAGGGCATAACTAAATGCATCGATCTTTCTTTGGCCCTACTTGGTGCGTGCTCTGTCAGCAGGTGGAGGAAACAAATGACCACCTATTCCTAACTTGCTCGATGGTAAATCATATTTGGAATTTGATGTAGGGTTACACCTGCACATACCCATAGTATGCATATAAATGCATCCACTCAATAGTCCCAGGTATTTAACTCCCTAAGGAGTCCAATATTTAAACATCAATTGTTAAGGCCCCTTTATCAGTTCCTTTAAAATCGGAACACAATCAACCCACTTTAAACCCTATATCGAAACTTTATACCCACATAGCCTAACCCTTAGGCAAAATCCTTCCTATCAGGACTTTTAAACCCTCATAATCCTTATATATAACCCATATATAAACTTTCCCTTTTATTATTTGGTTACCCGTATATTTAACCCAAAAAGGCTTTATCGGCGCCATTTCCCTTATAACTCATTTACAAAGGAAAATACACACAAAACATACCTTTCCTCCTTTCATACAATCTCACGTTTATCGAGAAATGCCTTTATCACAATCGGGGTTCGTAGTTACCACAGTCACACCCCATACATGCTCTATCACTCTCCGACTCTGATATGCGACCATCAGAATGCTTAAATCCCACTTTTAAATTAAAAGACTCGCCCACATCACTTTTCCAATACAAATGAAAATCATTAAACTTTCGCCTAAACCATATAAGCCGAACTTCAAACTTTATAAGCCCGCGTCTATATTTTCATCAGGTCCGCCCTTCCGTATCAAACTTCCCACTATGTAGTTCCTCCTCCGATTTCCGATCGCCGATGCCTCCGATCAAATCTTGACCATCCATTGTATCCTCTTGATCCAATGGTGGATATTTCTCCCGATCAACGCAATTAATTGTTGTTCCTCCGCCGTCCATTTACTTGCGCCAAATCTAACGACTCACAAAGATATCGGTCGGGCAACATACATGAGGATTAACCACCCAATAAGTGGTTTCCTCTCTCCTCCTCACTGCCATGTGTCAATCACTTAATGGAATCAGCGCTCATCCTTCAATAACACTTACGGTTTTGGAGGCCGCCCGAAATCTGCTTTTATTGTTTAAAATCCGCTAACGCGATAATCCTCCATCTCCTCTATGATTAGATCCTAGCCGTCGATCTTCAAGATCCAATGGTTACTATGTATTGTTCCTTCACTTCATATTTTTCTCTTTACTTGGTTTTTACATTGTTTCTCAGTGTTTCCTGTGGGGTTCTGCTTTCTTCAAAGTGCTGGTCTCTTGACGTTTTAATTGCACAATCCATCCTAAGCTTGAATTTGATCATTATAATGAATTCAATACTCCATTATGGTCCTCCTCTTCGTGTATTTCTTTGTGTGTTGCCTCGACCGTGCTTGCATACATATGCCTTTGTAATTCTTTGATTTACTTTAATATATCAATCAAATCTTGACAAATAGTTATACAACTTGGAATTGAATCTCTACACATATATATATTAACAAACAATTACATGACGAGACTCTTTGTCTCTATTGGCCTGATATTCTACTTAATGACCTATGTTCATTATTTTCACGTAGGCTTACAGACACTCCAATCTGCTATCTAATTACCTATTCAACCTCCAACCTCTCTATTTCTAACCCCTGTCTTTGCTTTTTAGGCTTACATTTATACAAAGGAAACTAAAACCAATTTCTAGTTTAGATCCATAAATTCCTCAACAAAATCCCTAAAATCTCTTTCAAATCCAAAAAATCATGAACTAACTCCTAATATAGGATTTACAGTCAATTCTCAATCCTCTGATCACTCAACTATCCTAAATCTCTCATGTTCTCCTATATTAGAGAACATTTACAATTATACCTCACAATATTCAATTAATTCCTATTCTCATTAAAATCACTCAAACCATTAATAATTACATTAATTTAATGCTTTAGGAAACCAACTTCCTTGAAACACAAGACCCCCCTATTTCTACTTGAATACAATGATAATGTTGAGCTAGATGCTCCTGCATCAGATTCCCCAGGTAAGAAAATTTATGACCACCTGGTCATAAGTCTGGATAATTGTTTCCTCCTGGATCCTAGACTTTATTTTGTAATATGTCTTTGCTTGTCAAATGTTCTATTGCTACCGTTGTTTGTAGCTATTCTCCAGGTCTCCATATCTTGTGTTGTAATGCTCCACTTGCTTTGCTTTCATAGTCTACTATTTTCTTCCTCTTGTTGTCACTCCTCTCCTTTCTTTCTATTATCTTCTTCTGAGACACCTTCACCATTAACCTTCTTCTCAGTTCAATCTCTCTGTCCAGTATATCCTCTGTTTGCTGACTGCCTTCAACCCTTGATTGTTGAACTCTCATTCTCGCTGCCACCCTTACATCCTTATCGTCTTGTTCACTATTATCTTGCACCTTTTCAGTTGTTGCTATATTGTCTTTCAGAACAATTTGCTACTTCTGTTTCCTACACCTGTCAACTTCTTCTTGATTATTATTTATGACAACTTCTTTGTCATCCTCCTTCAACAATTTATCCTAAACATTTATCGTCTGCTCTTCTAGCTTCCTCCTTTGAAAGTCTAATTCTCTATATAACTCAATGATTTTACTTGGAGTAAACTTTGGAAATTTTACACAATCTCCCATTTCTTCATTTGTTATATCACATGGCCCTTCTTCCTTTGCTAAATCTTTCTTAACATCCTTTAGTAGATATTCTTCCTCTTCTTCTTTCATTTGGTTGTCCACCTGTGCCAAATATGTTCCAGTTTCTGCAACAACATCTTCAATTATAAGGCAATCATCATAATAAAAAATATAAGGTCTTTGTACCTCTTCTTCCTTTGGAAACACTCCATCATGCTGCTCGGATCTCTCTTCTTCTGTCAGCATATCAGTATGTTGATTCAAACTCAAAGAAATCTTGAGACTGTCAGCTAGTCTCTCCTTCTCATCATCTGTTTTAATGATGTCTTTCAGCACTTGTCCACTATAGTGAACTGATTCTTTCCCAGTTTCTTTGTCATATTCTGCTTGAAAACTTTTATCTTCTAGAAGGTATTCTTTCAAATCTTTGACAGCTTTAAAAGACTTACTATCTTCTTCCAAACCTGCAATCATACACAAATCATTAATTTTAAAAATACAAGACCTTTCGGTCTCATTTGATGCTTCAGTCATCAAGTCTTCTAGATGCTTTGTATCATTTATATGATTCAACTCCTCTGGCTCTTCATCACTTTCAAAAAGTAATGGTCCATGTTCTGGTTCACATATCGAAACTTCAACATCTTCTTCAGCATCTACCTTTTGTTGTAGCTCAACTCTTTCGAGCTTCTCTATAACCTGTTCAAGTTCCCTTAGCTATTTTATTAACTGCATATTCACCTGTTGATTCCTTTTCCCTTGTAGCCTCTGCCACTTCACTTTCTTTCTCATGACTGTTGGAAATAATACTGAGAGGGGGGTTCAATCAATATTATTAAGTCAATACTTTTTCATTTCCATAATCATATTTATATACGCTACTTAAGTTAGTGGAACTCGTGTGTATATGCAACTGTGGTTAAGGAAACTAGCGTATATACTGCAAACTTAAGATTCAGTTAATTCATCATATGTGGATCTTTAATCAATGCATCAGAACCATATAAATAGTAACCAGGTGCAGTAAAACGGAACAGAGAATCACACACATGAACACAAGATATAAGGTGGAAACCCAATGTGGGTGAAAACCACCTGCTGCAATCGTCTCTATCTTCTTTTAATAATAAGAAATTTCTTATTACAATTTTTGTACTGGTGCAAACTTATATAAGTACGCAGGCTTCTACCTACAGAAGGCCACAATCTTTTCTCGTTCTCCAGATTTTCTTGGAAGGGAGCTACAACCCCCTAGCTCTTGTACTAGCTGATATTTTTACTAGTACGTAAGTGTCGGCCTACAGAAGGCTACAACCTTCTCTTTTCTTTCAGGGACCACGTTTCATAAATTTTCAGACTAGATCCATCAATAACATCATTCAATCATCAAATATATCTGCAACAACCAATCTCCTTTTCACAACTGAACCAATCAACCACTTTGACAACCCTTCAATCTGATATTTTAGAATGTTGTAACCAGAAAACAGTAACCAGAACCTAAGCCAGAACCCAGAACACTGCAACAGCAAACAAAAGTAGCTAAAACATATTTACAAGGTATACGCTACTTCCCTGTGTTGAACCTGCATGCATATGCTCATTTCTCAAGATGAACCTGCGTACCAATATGCAAATAAAACTTAAGATGTATACATTGTTTTGATATGCAAAACCAGCGTGTATATGTGCCTTTTCTAAAGTGAACCTACGTACTAATGAGCCCCAGAAATGGGTAACTATATGGGCTCATTCTACATATTATTTTCATTTAATTCACCATTCTCAATAGTTTTGTGCAAGTTTTTGAATATATTTATGTCAATAGAGTGAATGGGGATGGCCACTTTGCCACATATTTTAATGAGTGTTTATTGCAGATTTTTTGGACAATTTTGGACAAGGACCAGGAATTTATGAGCAAAATGGCAACCAAACTCGAAGAAACAGGGCTGAGGACTTATAGGAGGGGTTTCTCGTTCATTAATGACCCATTCCTTGAGTTCTCCATCAACAACTCAGAGTACAAAGGCCCACATTGATGATTCCAAGGGGCAGCCGAGCAAGTCAAGTAGGGCTATTGTTATCTTCAGTTCTAGGCAACTGAGTTCCTTAAGTTTAGGAGGACTGTTGGGAGTCCCCACTTGTATAAATAAGAAGGCTTCAAGCCTCAGTAGGTTAGCCATTTCATAGTATATTTTCGCACTTTTGCGCAGCCTTGTACTCAGCTCATTTTCGAGCTCTTTTTGAAGACAATTTTGTGATGCAACTGCTATTTTTTGATCGATGAAGATGAACCAAGTTTTGAACTAGCACTGATATTTTCTAGAGGGCTGAAGCTCTTGTGTTAGGGCCCAACCCAAGTTACCCAACACCTCCTTTGTGTATTTATATGCTTTTGCTTGCATTCATAAGATAATTTCTGTTGTTTAGGTTAAATCTTGCCTTGTTAAATTAGGTTGCTTTTGATGGTTAGAATAGTTGTTCTTGCTTCAAGTTGCTTAAGTAGTTTGTTGCAGTAATATAAAAAGATCAAAAAAGGCTACCAGCAGTGCTTGATCTCTTTTCTCCCTCCTTGGGACCATGATTTAAGGTCAAGGCACTACTGCTGCCACCAAAAACACAGTTTTTGCCCTTCATGCAATTGCTAGTGTGATATTTCGAGTTGGAGAAGTTGATATTAGTTTGGATTCACATGCTTAGATCCTTTCATATTCATTTACCATGGATTTCTTGCATAATTTTCTGTTCATATAGTTATGTTCAACATTTCTCTGGTTTTAGGTCATATTTTAGGTTAAAATAGACAAAACTCTGTTTTTCGGTTCTTGCTTGGGTCAATTTTGAGAAGTAAGTGTGCAGATCACTTGTAGAACATTCCAGCTTATCATTCCTCCATAGCACAGCCTGTACCAGTTCATCTCCCAATATTTCCCCACTCATTCGCCACATTTCACCAATCTGCCCTAATTTCTACATTTTTCCATATAATTTCTTTCTTGCCCTTTGAACAAATCCAACCATCTCCTTCGTTCTTGATCTTCACTGACAGAGTCCTAGACTGCTCAAAACCTTCATCCAGGCTTCATTTCCCTTTTCCCATCATTTTTCCATCTTCAAACCTCCAAAAACCACTTTCGGCCTCCTCCTATAGATCCTCCTGTAGAACCCCCTATAGATCCCCTGCAACCTCCTGTAGAAGTTCATGCGAGTGATTTTTCGAAGTCTGATCACAATGGAAGTATCTAGAAGGGTACTAGGGAATTCTTAGGACCTTTCCACACCTTTCTCACCTTCAAAAAAAACCAAATCCATCTTCCTTGGCCGCCGGACCTCTGCACAGTCACAACCAGTCAAATCACAAGCATAATAATTCCACATAAAAATACTCAAAAGTACAAAAAGATGATTTCTTCTCATTTCTCTCAGAAGTAGCTTGAATAAATGCAATTTACCTTTTCAGTAGTCAATGGCACCCATTTTAGTAGTTTCCATCTCTTTTCTTGCAAAATTAGGGTTTGTTAGGGTTTGTGTTTCATTTCACTTTTCCTTCTCTTTCTGCAAGTAGAATAGCCCTTATAGAGTTAGCTTTCTTCCATCACAGTAAAAGCTTCTTCTGAGAACTCATAGAAGTTGGCTTAAGCTCCTAGCGAACTTGTGCCAGCTGATCAAGTGACAGCCTGCAGTAAGAGCTAGTACTTGTGCATACAGCACCGTCGCTTCCAAGTTTGTTACGAACTACTGGGTGATAAAAGTAAAGAAGGAAGCCCCAGGAGTTGTAGCATTATTGCTGCAATACTGGAGCCCACCACTCTTTTTGGCGACGTTGTCGAGGAAGCATCAGAGTATTTTGTGATTACTGCTTTTCTTCTATTTTCTACTGCAACATTCTGCTAAGTAGTTTATTTCAGCAAAAGTAGAGTAGTTGTTTCATTTCAATTCTACAAGCGTAGATTAGAAATTTCCTGCTTTCATTTCAATTCTGCAATTTCATTTCAGCAAGCATAGATTAGGCATTTCCTGCTTTCATTTCAATTTTGCAATTTCATTTCAGCAAGCGTAGATTAGGCATTTCCTACTTTCATTTCAATTCTGCAATTTCATTTCAGCAAAGTAGATTAGTCATCTCTTGCTTTCCTTTCAATTCTGCAATCTTCATTTCACCAAGGTATTTCAGTTAGCTGCAAATTGTTGTTCGATCCATTTCATTTTTTGCAGGTACAAGAAGAAAAAGAAACAAAAAAATCAACCAAAGAAGAGATTTCCTTTCATGCCTCGTAGGAACAGAGACAATTCAGGAAAATTCCTACCCAATGCCCCCACCACATCACTGGGTCACCCTTCTCTCTTCTTTGGTGGTAGTGATCCAGAAGAACCCATAGGTGAACCTCCAGAAATATACAATGATTCTATAATAGAAGAAGTGCAAGAAACCATTCCTCCTAAGACCATGGCTGAAAACAGAAATGTTAGAGGAAATGGGGAAAGAATAGAAGGTGCCTTTCCTATTCAAGAGACCAATGGGGACACAAAAATGAAAAACATAAGTCCTTCAGCCTTACCTCACTTCCATGGACTAACTACCGAAGATCCTGATACTTTCTTTTTTGAATTTGTTGTTCTTTGTTGAACCTATGACTATGCAGAAGACGAGCAGAAGTTGAAACTGTTTCCTTCTACCCTCAAGGATGGAGCCTTGCGCTGGTTCATGGGGTTACCTGGAAATAGTATCACAGCTTGGGCTCAGATGCAGCAAGCCTTTAACAACAAATACCGGGACTACTGCAGGTCAAAAGATACCAAGGAAGAGATCTTCCGAATGACCATGGGTAGTGATGAATCTTTAAAAGACTATGGAAAGAGGTTTCAACTCACTTATAAAAGGGCCAGGTGCACACTTGACCCTGAATCTCTAAAGTTGGTTATGCTCAGAGGAGTCCCTGAAGACCTTCTAGATACCCTCCATTTTCTGGTTGGGGGAGACATCTACCAACTACCTTATGATGACATAAACACTGTGTTTAGAAACCATTCCAGGTTAGCTAGAAAGAGAGGTAGGGGAAGTCAACCTTTAGCCAGTACATCCTCATCCAGTTCATCCCTTAGAAATGAACTTGAGAATTGGCTGGAAGATTTCAAGAGCAAGGTGAGGCAGACTCTTGCCATGCAAATGGATACCTTGCATATCAAAAGGAAACAAGTGGAAGCTGAGAGGGCTTTGGCCATCTTTTGTCCCAGGTGCACTAGAAAGAATCCTAGGAATGAATGTCCATTACACTCTATAGAAGTGTGTTTAGTCTATGAAGAAGACCATCTTATGAATCAATGCCCTTCCTTGCTTGGAATCAAAGCTGCATATCAGGGGGCTGAAGGAGCCACTGAACCACTCTATTTCATGAACCAAAGGAGGCCACATGGACCCAGACCTTACCAGTAGAGAATGCCAGGGACATCCCAGAGCTATTACAACCCCAATCAAGCCACTTCCATGCCTTCTTAGGGCCCCCCTACTCATCCTTCCTCCTCCACACCCCCCCTTGGTCATATCCTCCCCAATACCAGGCTCCTCCAATTGCTCATTCGTTTCACCCTTACGCTCAGCCACAGCCTCAGCGGAATGCACCTCATCAGAGGTGGAGGCCCCAATATAACTCTCCTCCCACTCTCTTGCCTCCAACCCCTGCTCAACCACAACCATTACCTCCTGCTCCTCCAAGACAACCCCAAATACCTGCTCAACCGAACCCGAACCCCAACAACTGACAAGCCCAATAGGTATATAGTGGAGAAACATCATGCCCGACCTATGCTGTGGAGATTTAGGAGATTAACCTATGATCTGGGAAGGTTCTCCTAGATAGCCAACCTCCTCCTAAGGAGGATGAGGAAGAAAAACAGGAAAGTGAACCAAAAGTCACTCCACCCTTTCCTGAGAGACTAACTGGAACCACACAACTGACCCCAGAAGAAACTGAACTTCTCGGAGAATTGAAATAGTTATGTGTAAAGATACTGCTTCTCCAAGCCATAAAGGATGTGCCTATATACAACAAGATGATCAAGGAGAAGTTCTTCAGGCACTCAGGTAGGCGCAAGAGAGATGCCACAACTATCAATGTCATAGGACAACTGTCTAACCTGATGTTGGGGTAAGTAATCTGTCTGAAATATCTAGACCCTAGGAGTCCTGTAGTCGATGTCCACATAAATGGCACCATAATCCACCATACCTTGATTGATCTAGGGGCTGTCATTAATGTGATGACCAGGGACACTATGCTCAAACTCAACCTTCAGGGTTCCCTAAGAAAGACCTCAACAGTATTACAGCTAGCAGAACGCTCCACCGTGACCACTGAGGGGATTGTGGAAGATGTAATAGTCTCTATTGATTCCTGGGAATACCCTGTTGATTTCCTGGTTCTCCAACCAAAGGCAAAGCTCATTGGGTATCCTCTCATCCTGGGAAGACCTTGGTTGGCTACTGCAGATGCCTACATCAGTTGTCGAGTTGGGAACAAGACAATCAAGAACGGGCATATGTCCAAACAGCTAGTCCTCTATCCTCCTGCCCAACCTCTGCTAGAACATGATTTACCTCTCTGGTTGGAGGAGGAAGATGAGGATGACATCTATTCTGCACCATTGTGTACAGTAGAGGCTACCATGGCGGGTCCACAAACCGAGGATGATCTTAGTGAGAACCTGATTCAAAATCCACCCCCCAGTGTGTTGCCATTAGAAGAGCTGGTGGAAGAAACCCAAGCCAATCCTTTAGTTGATCTCTGTGTGGCTGATCTGACCTCTCTCCGAGTTAAGAATGTGGAATTCAGCCCAGAAAAAACCTTGAAGATCAACTAATCCCTATCCATCTCTCAGGAGAAAGAATTGTGTAGATTATTGAACAATCACTTGGATGCTTTTGCTTGGAGCTATAAGGAGACGAAGGGAGTCCACCCTTCAGTCTGTACTCATCACATTTACATTAAAGAAGATTGTAAGCCAGTCATGCAGCCTCAAAGGAGGATGGATCCAGCCCTTAAGGACATTGTCAAAGAAGAACTGCAAAAGTTGCTGGATGCAGGATTCATCTATCCCATCTATGGCAGTGAATGGGTTTCTCCTTTGGTGCTAGTGCCAAATAAAAATGGGAAGTAGAGAATCTGTGTAGATTATCGAGAACTAAAGAAGGCCACTAAGAAGGACCATTTCCCTTTGCCTTTCATAGATCAAGTGTTAGATCGCCTGGCAGGGAAGAAGCTCTTCTCCTTCCTAGATGGGTTTACCAGGTACAACTAGATCCTAATCAGCTTGGAAGACCAAGATAAGACCACTTTCACTTGTCCTTGAGGTAATTTTTCCTACCGGGTCCTTCGTTTTTGGTTGTGCAATGCTCCCGCCACTTTCTAGAGAGCAGTACTAAGCATATTTGCTGAACTGGTTCATGACTCAGTGGAAATCTATATGGATGAATTTACTCCTTATGGTTCTAACTTCCAGGAAGCTTTGACTAACCTCGGAAAAGTGTTAGCTAAGTGTATTGAAATGAATCCGTCCCTCAGTCCTGAAAAGTGTGAATTCTTGATGACTGAAGGGATCGTGCTAGGTCATACAATTTCTCAGCAAGGATTACAGGTGGATCCCAACAAGATTGCTATCATCCAAAGGGTCCCACCTCCTCAAAAGGTAAGAGATGTTTAGAGTTTTCTAGGCTTAGCAAGGTATTATAGAAGATTCATTAAGGATTTTAGTAAGCTAGCCTCTCCATTGTTTGGTCTTTTGGGAAAAGATGCTAAATTCATATGGACTAACAACTGTCAAGAGGCTCTTGATGCCTTGAAAAGTAAACTGGTAACTACCCCAATTCTGAGAGGTCCAAACTGGGCCCTACCTTTCCACATTCACACAGATGCCTCGAACAAAGTGATAGGAGAAACCTTAGGGCAAGTTGAGGAGAAGTTTCCTTATGCCATCTACTTTGTTAGTAAAAACCTGTCCAAGGTAGAATTAAACTACACTGTAACCGAAAAGGAGCTTCTAGCTGTAGTCCATTCCTTAAACAAGTTCAGACACTACATCACCGGCTATCAAACATTCATACATACTGATCATGTTGCAATTAGGTATTTGATGAATAAACCAAATGTAAATGCTCATATCATTAGATGGTTACTTTTATTGCAGCAATTTGATTTGACCATTGTAGATAAGCCATGTAAGGAAGATTTTGTTGCTGATTTTCTATCTAGACTAGATCTGCCTGCAGGTGAAGAAGGAATGGTGGATGATCAAATTCAAGATGAAAACCTATTTTCTATTTCAGTACTCTCTCCATGGTTTGCTGATATAGCAAATTATTTGGTTTCATCACAGTTTCCGCCACATCTATCCTCAAAAGAGAAGAGCAAGATCATGAGGAAAAATGCCCCATTCACCTAGATTAGGGGCAATCTTTTCAAACTTAGCCCAGATCAGATTTTGAGGCGATGTTTCAGGGAGGAAGAAGTTTTTGACATCCTCCAAACCTATCATGATGGGCCCTATGGGGGTCACTTTGCAGCAAAGAGGACTTCCTTCAAAATTTTGTAAGCAGGTTACTACTGGCCCACTCTTCATCAAGATGTCAGGAGATATATCAGCCAATGTGACCAATGTCAAAAGGTGGGGAAACCTACTCCAAGGGATGAGATGCCCCTACAACCTCAAGTGACTTTCGAGCCATTTGAGAAGTGGGGCATGGACTTTGTGGGTCCTATCAACCCTCCTTCAAAACAGAAATCTTATAACAATGTGTGTACTGATTATCTAACAAAATGGGCAGAAGCAAGGTGATCAAGGCAGCAACAGAAGAAAAAGTAGCTGAGTTTTTGAGAGAAAATATCTTCTACAAGTTTGGCTATCCAAGAGAGTTAGTCACAGATCAAGGAAGTCAGTTTACCTCCAATTTGGTTGAAAACCTGCTCACACACCACAAGATTAAGCACAGAACTTCCACCCCTTATCATCCACAAGCAAATGGACAGGTGGAAGTCACTAACAAAGCTTTGGAAGGGATTTTGACTAAGGTAGTGAACAGCAGCAGAAAAGATTGGGCAGATCGATTGGTTGAGTCCACCTGGGCCTATAACACCACCTAGAAAACCACCACAGGGTTTACACCCTATGAGCTGGTTTATGGGAAGAAGGCTCTACTATCAATAGAATTTGAATATAACACATTAAGGATGGCAGCTCAGCTAGACCTAGATCTCAGCCATGCACAAAAGGAAAGATTGCTTTAGCTAAATGGATTGGATGAACAGAGATGCCAGGCCCTTCTCCACTCAGAGGTAGTCCAACTTCAAAGAAAAATATGGCATGACAGACACCTCAAAGGAAAACAATTCCAGCAAGGAGATTGGGCATTGTTGTATGATTCAAGATATAAATACTTCAAGGGAAAATTAAGGACAAGATGGCTGGGACCATACACAGTAGAAAAATGCAATGACAATGGTTCAGTCCTGATCTAGACCATTGATGAAGAAGCCATCCCCATGCTCGTCAATGGGCATAGGTTGAAGACCTACATGAATCCCCTTTTCAAGCAAGAATTCATTGAGAATCTGGGTAAAATAGTGTTGGTAGTGAAGCAGGTCCCTATCTCGACTCCACCCACGCTCTGAGCAAAAAAAAAAAAAAAAAAAAACAGAGAAAAAATAGAAAAAGGAGTAAAAGATCCCTGGGTGAAAACCTCTTGGAGGCGCCCAAGGCAGGCAGTGAGGGTGAAAACCTCCTGGAGGCGCTCCAGTTGTCTCAAAAAAAAGGAGAAAAAGAAAAAACAGCAAAACCCTAACTTTTTTTTAATACATTGCAGGATTACAGGAGGGTTACACAAGGGAAAACACATGGCCAGGCTGCATACAACCTTGATAACTCATTCCTTCATCGCCATTATCCTTTCCCAGGCCTTGGTCTCACTTGTTCTGAAAATTCCGCATCCTACAGGAAACTCTGTGTATTTTACAGGAGGCTCCTGTAGAAACTACAGAAAGCCCAAAATAAAGTACAAAGAAGAACTTGAGGGCTGGAAATTTGTCTAGAAGATTTGTGAACCTCCCTGCCACCATCCATCTGCCTAACTCTTCATTCCATCCCTGCACACCCACACTTACACTTGCTTTTCTTTCCCTGCATAGACAAATACAGAAATTTTGTTTCTTTCATTCGTTAAACACAAAAAAATGATGATAAATAAAGCAGCAACGTTCTTTACTTGTTCTTTACTTGGAGTGAAGTCAGCTACCGGATCATGAAATATATCACTTGTGAAGGAAGATTCAGTATAGTTTATGGTTATCACTTCAGGTTATTGCATGACTTGAGATATGGGATGGACCCACCTGCAGCTAGAAAACTCAGTCTCCCATATTTCCTCCTCCAATCTTTGATAGAATATGGCACCAAGTTGAATGCAGGGGTCCCAGACTAGCTGGACTACCATGGCCTCATTAAATTACTGGTGGAAGATGCCCTACACACATACACCATCCCCATAGCTTGGGAAATTTTCAGGAACATGTCTAGAAAAGATGACATAAAAACTCTGACTAATGACCTTAGCCCATCTCACAGTGAAGAGGAGGAGGAGTAAGAGGAACTTGAGAAGGAAATTCATGAGGAGGCACAAAATATTCAAACAAAAGGAGAAACAGAGGAGAAACAGAAACAAGAGGAGAAACTTGACAAAACCATTGTTGAACCTAAGGCAGAAAAAAAAAAAAAAAAAAAACAACATCAAAAGTAGAGAAGAGGAAGAAAACAAAGGCTGAGAAGAAGAAGCCCAAGAAAGCTCAGAAAAAGACTACCACAGGAAAGGGAGGGACTCAGCAAGAAAAGGAGAAAACACCACCAGAGATAGCAGAGACAAAAATAGAAACAACAGACACATGAAAAACTACAGAGGATGAAGAAAAAGAATAGCAAAAAGAAGTGTCCCCTGAGACATTGGCAAGGGAAGTTGCAGCTGTGCTCGCTGTATTAAGCACTCCAGCTAAGAAAAAGGGAAAAAGAAAAAGACAAACATCTATGTATTTCAAAGCCTGGAGGAGCACCAGGATTAAGGTGGGCAAGCCCCAGCCACCATCAAAAGAACCCATTATCATTGAGGATGCACCTACTGAGAAAAAGGCGGAATCTCCCTCCAAAATCTCTATCACCTACAAGAGAGGGAGTCCCAAAACCTCCACCTAGAAGGAAAGAATCAAATTGATGGACTCCAAAGTAGTCCTACAAGAGGCACAAACCTCTCTAAAGGAGACACTGGCCAAGCTGAAAGAAACTGAAAAATTTGAAAAGAAGGCAGCGGAACAGTCACAAAAGGAAGGTAAGGCAAAAGAAATACCCAAGCCAAGCCCTCAGCCTAATTTAGGCTCCTATTACAATCTTCTAGAAAGTGGGAATATCATCCCACAAAAATTCGTTGTGCCTCTTTTCTTTGAATTAGAAGAAGAAAGGGTCAAGACCCACACCTAGATGGAGATTGCTAAATCTAAAGGAGTTGAAGATATAGGGCACATGGAAAACAAGTTGAGAGAGTTGAGAAGGGAGTTGGGCATGGTAAGGCACACAGCAAGCATTAGAAGAACCCAACTACAGGGAGGAAATGAACTGTTAAGAAAGTAGTTACAGGAATAGGAGCCTCAAGGGGGAGACAAGTTGCTAATCTTGGAAGGGAAGCAACAACAAGAAGGACCCCTAGTAGATAATGAAGTAGCAGAGAAATAGTAGCAAGAAGAAGAACCACAAACCGTTGTTGAAATGTTGATGAAACAATAGTAAGAAAAAGAATCTCAGGCAGCAACTGAAGTGATGATTTTGAAAAAGAAGTTGCAGGAAAAGGAAGCCCAAATGGCCTGCATGGCTAGATGGGAAATGGAGGCCTTGCAGTGTAGATAGCCAGCTAGATCCTAAGCAATGTATCTCAAAGACCAGTTTATGTGATAATAGTTCAGTCGAGGATAAAGCCAAACTAGCAGAATTTTACCTACACAATATGGCACTACCTGACATGAATTTATGGGATCCAAATGCTGCATTGGGAGACCTACAGCTCATGGCTATGGCTTCTTGGTTGAGCCATGAAGAAAAGAGAGCAATGGAAATTCAGAAAATCATGGCAAAGGAGCTAAGTGAGCCCCTCATGATAAGGGTAGAACCAGCAGAACCATTAGCTCTCATTTATGCCCACCAACACCTAGCAGCCAATCCTCAAGTTCTTCCTGACTATGTTGACAAGCAAGCACAGGCTATCACTCATTTTGAAGATATGGAGAGATTATTTGGCGATGACTGCCTTCATGCTTGTATGAGAAGGTGGAATACATTGTCACATAGCCTAAAGATCAGGGAGTATCACTCCCCAACCAGAATGAGGGAAGCTATGATGAGAGTGCCCCTATATAAACAATCAATGCAAAACTTGAAATCCAACTGGATTGGTCTTAAGTTCAGTCCTCCACTACTGTTAGGACTGTTGGAAGGGGTTAAGGAGGAGGAAGAACAAAAACAATGGGAGGAAGTGGACAAGAAAGCAGGTTTTCATGACAGAGAAGAGGACATCACATCAGAGGCTTGGGATGTCAGGGAAGCTGTTAAAGCTATTAAATATGAAGAACTGGATTAGTTGCTCAGAGGATGAGCAACCCATTCAGCAGGGGGGTGATGATGAGCCCCAGAAATAGGTAACTATATGGGTTCATTTTGCCTATTATTTTCATTTAATCCACCATTCTCAATAGTTTGTGCATGTTTTTGAATATATTTATGTTAATAGAGTGAATGGGAATGGTCACTTTGCCACATAGTCTAATGAGTGTTTATTGCATATTTTTTGGACAATTTTGGACAAGGACCAGGAATTTATGAGAAAAATGGCAACCAAACTCAAAGAAACAGGGCTAAGGACTTATAGGAGGGGTGTCTCCTTCATTAATGACCCCTTCCTCGAGTTCTCCATCAGCAACTCGGAGTACAAAGGCCCACATTGATGATTCCAAGGGGCAGCCGAGCAAGTCAAGTAGGGTTGTTGTTATCTTCAGTTCTAGGCAGCCAAGTTCCTTAAGTTTAGGAGTACTGTTGGGAGTCCCCACTTGTATAAATAAGAAGGCTTCAAGACTCAGTAGGTTAGCCATTTCATAGTATATTTTTGCACTTTTGTTCAGCCTTGTACTCAGCTCATTTTCGAGCTCTTTTTGAAGACAGTTTTGTGATGCAACTGTTTTTTTTTATCAATGAAGATGAACCAAGTTTTGAACTAGCACTGATCTTTTCTAGAGGGCTGAAGCTATTGGGTTAGGGCCCAACCGAATTTTCCTAGCACCTCCTTTGTGTATTTATATGCTTTTTCTTGCATTCATAAGATAATTTCTGTTGTTTAGGTTAAATCTTGCCTTGTTAAATTAGGTTGCTTTTGATGGTTAAAATAGTTGTTCTTGCTTCAAGTTGCTTAAGTAGTTTGCTGCAATAATAGAAAAAGATCCAAAAAGGCTACCAGTAGGTCTTGATATCTTTTCTCCCTCCTTGGGACCATGATTTAAGGTCAAGGCACTACTGCTACCACCAAAAACACAGTTTTTGCCCTTCATGCAATTGCTAGTGTGATATTTCGAGTTGGAGAAGTTGATATTAGTTTGGATTCACATGCTTAGATCCTTTCATGGTCATTTACCATGGCTTTCTTGCATAATTTTCTGTTCATAAAGTTCTGTTCAGCATTTCTCTAGTTTTAGGTCAGATTTTAGGTTAAAATAGATAAAACTTTGTTTTTCGGTTCTTGCTTGGGTCAGTTTTGAGAAGTAAGTGTGCAGCTCACTTGTAGAACATTCCAGCTTATCATTCCTCCATAGCACAGCCTATAGTATTTCATCTCCCAATATTTCCCCACTCATTCGCCACATTTCGCCAATCTGCCCTAATTTCTACGTTTTTCCATAGAATTTGTTTCTTGCCCTTTGAACAAATCCAACCATCTCCTTCGTTCTTGATCTTCACTGACAAAGTCCTAGACCCATCAACACCTTCATCCATCCTTCATTTCCATTTTCCCATCATTTTTCCACCTTCAAACCGCCAAAAACCACTTTCGGCCTCCTCCTGTAGATCGTCCTATAGAACCTCCTGTAGATCCCCTGCAGCCTCCTGTAGAAGTTCATGCGAGTGATTTTTCGAAGTCTGATCACAACGGAACTCTCCAGAAGGGTACTAGTGAATTCTTAGGACATCTCCACACCTTCCTCACCTTCAGCAAAAGCCAAATCCATCTTCCTTGGCCACCGGACCTCTGCACAGTCACAACCAGTGAAATCACAAGCATAATAATTCCACATAAAAATACTCAAAAGTAAAAAATGATGATTTCTTCTCATTTCTCTTCAGAAGTAGCTTGAATAAATGAAATTTACCTTTTCATTAATTAATGGCACCCATTTCAGTAGTTTCCATCTCTTTTCTTGCAATATTAGGGTTTTCTAGGTTTTGCTAGGGTTTGTGTTTCATTTCACTTTTCCTTCTCTTTCTGCAAGTAGAATAGCCCCTGTAGAGTTAGCTTTCTTCCATCATAGTAAAAGCTTCTTCTGAAAACTCATAGAAGTTGGCTTAAGCTCCTAGTGAACTTGCACCAACTGATCAAGTGACAGCCTGCAGTAAGAGCTAGTACTTGTGCATACAACACTGTCGCTTCCAAGTATGTTACGAACTACCGGGTTGATAAAAGTAAAGAAGGAAGTCCCAGGAGTTGCAGCATTATTGTTGCAATACTAGAGCCCACCATGTAAAGATCTGTAAATGATTATTTAAGCATTACAACAATTCCAAACTTCAGTCATACCCAAATCATCATATTTACAGACTACAACATGCGCCAGTTATTCAGATAAATGATCAAACCACATAAAGATATTTCACTTCAAGCCTTAAGGTCTTGACCCATCATTAGATCTTATCCTTCATCAAGTGCTAAGGTTCATCCTTGGTTCAGATCCAGCTATGCACCATAACCCAATAACTTGTACACTAGAACTTGCTCATCATCAGATATTCTATCCTTGAGTACCTTTGGCCTAATGATCTTCTTCTCCTTATATAGTGTTAGGCCTTTCTCAATACCATGGTCCAAAACCTCTTAGGACCAATACCTTGGACCAAATACGTGGGACCACTACTTTGGACCAATACGATGGATCAAAATACCATGGACCAAATACCACGGACCAAAACTTAGATTTCCAACATGTATGCGCCTTTCCTTCTGTGAAACTACGTGTGTACGTTATACGCACCTTTTGGTTTGTTAACCTACGTGTATATGCTACTTTGACAAGGTGAACCTGCATATACTTCTCTTTCCTCATTCTGTGAAGTTTGATCTGTAACTCTAAGCTATTAACCTGCTGAACTGTGATCTGTCATCTGAGTGAGTTTCCATCAAGGACAACACCTGTGTCAAATCTGAGTCATAATGCCAAAAATACCCCCCTTTGGACTTGATGGCAACCCCAAGTCACTCTCCCCCTTTGTCATCAAGGGCAAAGGGTCATGCTCCCCCTGAGTACATGTTGAATTCTCTGATATGCTGAAGTGTGTTGATTGAGCTTCATGAACGAGTCCATGCTCCCCCTGAATATAAGCAAGGTCTACAAAAATATGTTCTAAAAGAAGAACATGACTCTATACATACATCATAAATGACCTTCCTATCACCAATGACTCATACATACATCCATCTCCCAACCAATTGGGGATATACCAATTGTTTATATATGTCAAAACAAAAACATTACATCATCCATCCCATGCATAGTGGGGTAACAAAATAGGTCGTTTCATGACCTTTTCATAAAAAGATATACATGACATATATAACAGAGACCAAGACCATGATAGTCATCAACAACATTTGTCAATCAGCCTTCGGTCCAATAACCATGTTCTCCCCCTAAATCTGTTCCACTTGAAACAAAAACAACTATGTGATTCTGCACCAAGATCTTCTAAGATAATGCCAACAATGCATTATTAGAAGCATATGCTCCCCCTGAACCTGTGCCAGATGATCACTGTCAGATCTGATCATTTCATATAATAGAAGAGTTATCAAGGCATCATCATCAAACATATATTCATCAAGTTATCCACAACTTATGAGAGCCAACATATTTCCACATGTCATCCTGTCACCATCATCAAGCAGAGTAGATAATTCACTAAACCATATTAGGCTCCTTTCTTCTTGAGTCTGGCAACTGCTTTTCCTCAAACCAACATATATGCGACTATATCCATATAAACCGGCGTATGTACATGACTACGCTTCATGAAACTCGCGTATAACCACCTTTCTCTGAAACAGGTAGGTTTTAACAGTAGGATGATGCATCAACTACTCCCAGTGTCTATCTGAGATATTCAAAAGTCTCTCTGGGTAGTGGTTTGGTGAATATAACAACAACCTATTCTTTGGAGGGAACATACTCCAATTTGACCTTTTGTTCAAGCACTTATTAATGTAGAAAATGATATTTGATGGGTATGTGCTTGGTCTTGGAATGCATGACTAGATTCTTTGAAATATTGATCGCACTTGTATTATCACATAGAATGGAGATGGGTGGAGTACATGTGTTCTGAATGTCTTGCAATGTTTGCATCATTCAAAGGAGTTGTGTGCAGCAAGATGCAGCAGCCACATATTCTGTTTCTGCTCTAGATAATGCAATTGAACTTTGTTTCTTGTTGAACCAAGACACTAATCTGGAACCCATATAGAATGCACCACCACTAGTGATTTTTCTGTCATCAACGCTTCATGCCCAATCTGCATCTGTATATGCATGAAGGGTAAGATCTGTATCTCTAGGATACCATAAACCAAAATTCTGTGTCCCTTGAAGATATTTGAAAATCCTTTTGACTGCCTGAAGGTGTGATTCCTTCGGATTTTCTTGGAATCTTCCAACTATTCCTACTGCATGCATGATGTCTGTTCGAGTACCTGTTATATAAAGTAGACTGCGAATCATGGATCTATAAGTTGGTTTATGTACTACTGCTGATTCATCATTTGAGCTGAGACTGCATCCTGTTACCATTGGGGTACATACTGGTTTAGAATCTTCCATGCCATATTTTTTCAAGAACTGTTTGAGATATTTGGTTTGTGACAGAAAAATAACATATTTATTTTGTTGAACTTGTAGACCAAGAAAATATGTAAGCTCACCAATCAGGGACATTTCAAATTCTTGCTACATTAGCGAAGCAAAATTCCTACTCATAGCTTCTTCATTGCTTCCAAAAATGATATCATTAACATACACAACAAGTATTAGAAATTTATTATTGTCAATCTTTGTATATAGATTGCTATCAACTGATCCCTTTGAAAAACCTTGTTGATGGAGATATTTGTCAAGATAGTAATACCAGGCCTTGGAGCTTGTTTTAGACCATATAGAGCCTTTCTGAGTCCGCATACAAGTTTTGCATCATTTCCAAGAATGAATCCATCTGGTTGCTCAATATAGACTTCTTCTTCTAATTCTCCATTAGGAAAAGCAGATTTTACATCCATTTGGTATACTTTGAATTTCTGACAACTAGAAAGAGCAAAAAACATTCTTATGGCTTCAAGTCTAGCAAGAGGTGCAAAAGTTTCTTCAAAATCTATACATTCTTGTTGAGCATATCCTTTACAAACAAGTCTGGCCTTGTTTCTAATAACTTATCCATTTTCATTCAGCTTGTTTTTGAATATCCATTTAGTTCCTATGATATTCTTATTATGAGGTCTAGGAACTAATTCCCAAGTATTATTCTTTTCAATTTGCTCAAGTTCTTCATTCATGGCCTTGACCCAACGTTCATCTTTGCATGCTTCATTTACATTTTGAGGTTCAGTGGAGGATAACAATGCTAGATAGCTTGAAGCTTCTGTAATAGTTCTTCTTGTCTGCACACCTCCATCTTTCTATCCCAAAATTTGAGTCTCTCGATGATTTTTCTGAACATACCTAGATGAAGTCTTTTCTTCTACTGTTATCTCTTCTTCTGGTGCTTCATTGGTTTCTTCTTCAGGATTAGTGGGATTTGATGTGGAAGTATAATCCTCATCTTCTTCCTAATCTTTAGTTTTTATTTGTTTTGGATTCTTGCATCATCAACCACAACATCAATACTTTTAATAATTTTCCCAAGTCTTTTATTATAACATTTATATCCTTTACTTCGGGAAAAATAACCAAGGAGAATTCCTTCATCTGCTCTGGGTTCAAACTTACCAAGTTTTTCATCAGTCCTTTTGATGTAACATTTGCTTCCAAAAACTTTGAAGTCTTTTATAGTAGGATTCTTACCATACCAAAGTTCATGTGGAGTTTGAGTTTTGTTTACCCGAACATTTGCTTGGTTGAGAATAGTGACGGCAACAAATGCAACTTCACCCCGGAAGGTTGCAGGAGTTCCAGACTCATTTAGCATAGCACGAGCCATTTGTTGCATAGTTCTGTTCATCCTTTCTACCACTCCATTTTGCTGAGGAGTCCTTGTGGTGGAGAATTGCCTTTGGGTAAAAGCATGTTAATGTGTATCACTTTTTCCCTTTTTGTGGCAAAGAAGTTTTATAAAAATAATTGGAGTTGGAATGTTTACTATTAAATTTACAAAATCATCAAAAACTAGGTGGTGGTAAAAGAAGACAAAACATGTCAATTTAAATTCAATTTCATGTCATATTTTTTCTAAAATTTAATATATAATTTTTATCTAATTTATTCATTTTCTTTAAAAGGTATCATTAATACTTTACATAAATTTTTAAGTAGTGACAAAACCGCGACCCCCCATTTCTCTATTGATTTATGTTTTTTTATTCCAATTTCTTTAAGAGATGTGTTGTAAACATTCTAAAGATTGCTAAACAAATTTAAAAATGAAAAGTAAGCATATTTTTTAATTATTATTAAAATACTAGTAAAAATGATCATATTTTTGTATATATAAAACCGCAACCCAAGAAACTACCCTTTCAAGTTTATAAAATCAATTTTTTTTAATAGAAATTTGAAAATAACATATAACAAAATGTTAAAATTATTTTTTGAAAATTTTTAAAATGTATTTTATATTTTTTACAATAAAATTTTTAATTATGATTATAATAACGTATTTTATATTATTCAAAATATAATATATAAAATTATTTGTTTAGAAATTCTACTTCTATTTTTATATATATAATTTTTTAAAGAGTTTTAGCATTTCATTAAACTTTACATAAAGTTATTTATATTTTGTGAGTGATTAACCATAGCTTTTACCAATATTTACTATCAGTTGACTTATTTGCAAATTTAGTATTTACTTTTTTATAACATTATTTATATTTTCTAAACCGATTAAATAGGTTCACTATAGCTTTTACCAAAATTTATTGTGAGTTAGCTTTGTTACAAATTTAGCATTTATTTTTTATCATTAACAAGTATGAAACTCAACTCATTTAATTGATATTTTTATATTATTTTTTTTTCTTTTTTCATTTCAGTACTTTTTTGCTTTTGCCATATAATGAGACACATTAACATGCTTTTACCCCTTTTTATTCCATGTTCTTCACAAAAGTCAAAGAATTCATTCAAAGTAAATTCCCCTCCTCGATCAGATCTGAGGCAGAGGCATTTGATTTTGTGATCTAATTCATTTTCAACCAAAGCTTTGAAGGCTTTGAACTTTTTGAATGCTTCGTCTTTATGCTTTAGAAATCCTATCCAACACATTCTGGAAAAATCATCAATGAAAAATATAAAGTATTCTTCTCCATGAGGTGACTTTTTCCTTGATGGTCCACATAAATTAGTATGAACAAGTTCATGAGGCTTACTAGCTGATCCTTCCTTTTCAGGGAAGTGCGATCCAGTTTGCTTACCAAATTGACATGATTTGCATATTGTATTTTCTGGAATGTTCATATCAGGAAGATCATGAATCGCCTGGAATCTGCATGCTTTTGTTATTTGAGAAAAACTTAGATGCCCCAATCTTCTATGCCATAGCCAATGTTCATCATTTTTTCTTAGATAGCACTATTTTTGTCCTCCCTTGAGTATGTATATGTTGTTTGGAGTTCTTGTCCCTTTAATCATGGTTTCTCTTGTATTAAGCTCACAAACAACACATCCATTTGATCAAAACACTACTTCATTACCTTCATCACACATTTGACTCACACTCAACAGATTGTGCTTTAAGCCATCAACATACATAACATTCCCAGCTTTAACTTTTTCTTTCAAGAAAACAGAGCCTTTACCTTTTATGACAGTGGGAGTGTCGTTTCGAAATGAAACACTCTTTTTCTTTTCTAAGGCATTATATGAGTGTGGTTTTTCTCTATCACCTGTCATGTGTTTTGAGCATCCATTGTCGATGTACCACTGGTTTTTTTGTCCTTCTGCATATAAGGCTATACCACATATTTTTGTTTGCGATTATTTCTTTCTCCATATTTTGGGATTCAATGGAGTTTTCTCCTTTTGAGCTATTTGCTGAAATTTATTCTTGAATTCAGATTCTTCATGGCCAAAGTTGTTACAGATTGACCATTCCATTTCATTTTCAAGAAGAGAAAAGCTATTATAGGAACTTTTCTCGATCCCTATCACATTTCTTTGATTTCGTGCTTCTCTAGTCATGATAGTTTTGTAAGAAACACATTGAGAAGCTTTGTGTCCAAAATTATGACATGAGAAACATTGACCATTAAAGAAGTTCTTGCTCTTATTGAATCTACTACCTGATGATTGTAGTTGAAGTTCCTTCTACTAACCTGTTGATTGATATTCCTTGAAGCAAATTGAGTGTGGTTTACCTGAGGTTGATTATGGCCTCTGTTCATTCTTGAAGTAAATTGAGCCTAATTCACTTGGTGATCTGCTTTATGGCTTTGCAGATGATTGTCGAACTGTTCACTGCTTTTTGTTGCATCACGATAGCTTTTAGTGGAGGTTGACGACTTCTGTGATTGAGATGTTTCTTCAGAGTATCCAAGACATATCTTTATCAAAGGAGAGTGCTACACTTTGATAATTTCATTTAAGGTATCTGGTCCTTTAATAAATCTAAGATTAAGAGCTTTTGTTTTCTCTAGATCCTTTCTTAGACCCACAATTTCACATTCTAGCTTTTCATTGTGTTTTTCTCTTTTAGCAAGTTGGAATGTCAAGGTATTTATAATCATACTCTTTTCTTCTAAATAGATTTTGAGTTTAGAGATTTATTCATGAAGGTCATCTTCATCTAAAGCATCTAAAAAATCATCATCTTCATAAGCCATCAGAAGTCTATAGTCATTGCTATTTTCATCTTCATCACTATTTGATAAACCATCGTTATCTTCATGAGTATAGTAGCTCTTTTACTTACATTTTGTTTTCTGTTCCATTTTGCAGATTCCTTACCTTTATCAACCTTATCTTTATGAGGACATTTGGTAGCATAATGATCGACTCTTCCACAAGAAAAACATTTAAAAGGTAGTTTACCTCTGAATCTTCCAGAACCCCGTTGAAGGTTCTTGACAAAGTTTGCTTCTTCTTCTCCTTTTGAAATCTGTCCTGATTGATTAAGTTCTTCTTTTCTTGAAGCTTTAAATGTGGCTTCTCTCATATCTGATGGACCTCCTTTTCTCATCTCGAAAGAAGTTAAGATCCCATGCAACTGTGTCATAGTAATAGTCTGAAGATCTTGCTTTTCTTCTATGGAAGATACTTTTGATTCAAACTTAGCAGACAAGGATCTTAAAACCTTTTCAACTAAAGTAACTTCTTTTATCTCTTCACCCAAATTCTTCATGCAATTAACAATCTCATCTATACGTAAGAAGTAACTAGCTATACTATCATCATTGTGCATTTTGAGAGTTTCATATTGAATTATGAGAGTTTACAGTTTTGCACGTTTTACCTGAGTGTCTCCTTCATAGCATAGAACGATTTTGTCCCATATTTCTTTGGTGGATTTGAGCTACATAAATTTGACAAATTCTGATTGTGATATACTTCCCAATAATGTATTGACAGCCTTGGCATTGGTTTCATATTTCTTTTTACCTGCCGCATCTGTAGGAATTGCTGATGGAAATGTATATCCTCTTTCCATGATTTCCCAGACATCTGTTCCAAGATATTGAAGATAGGCTGTGGTTCTTACCTTCCAATAAACGAAGTTGCTTCCATCAAAGATTGGAGGTCTGATGGATCCCTCTCTTTCTTGATTACTCATGATGATGGATCTTCCTTCAAGCGATCAATCTTCTTCTGAAGGACCTTCTCTGATACCAATTGTTGGAAATAATACTGAGAGGGGGGATGAATCAGTATTATCAAGTCAATACTTTTTCATTTCCATAATCAGATTTATATACGCTACTTAAGTTAGTGGAACTCGCGTGTATATGCAACTATGGTTAAGGAAACTAGCGTATATACTACAAACTTAAGATTCAGTTAATTCATGATATGTTGATCTTTAATCAGTGCATCAGAACCATATAAATAGTAACCAGGTGTAGTAAAACAGAATAGACAATCACACACATGAACACAAGATATAAGGTGGAAACCAAATTTGGGTGAAAACCACCTGCTGCAATTGTCTCTATCTTCTTTTAATAATAATAAATTTCTTTTCACAATTTTTGTACTGGTGCAGACTTATACTAGTACGCAGGCTTCTACCTGTAGAAGGCTACAACCTTCTCTCGTTCTCCAGCTTTTCCTGGAAGGGAGCTACAACCCCCTAGATATTGTACTAGCTGATATGTTTACTAGTACGTAGGTGTCGGCCTACAGAAGGCTACAACCTTCTCTTTTCTTTTAGGGACCACGTTTCATAAATTTTCAGATTGGATCCGTCAATAACATAATTCAATCATCAAATATATCCGCATCAACCAATCTCCTTTTCACAACTGAACCAATCAACCACTTTGACAGCCATTCAATCTGATCTTTCAGAATGTTGTAACCAGAATACTGTAACGAGAACCCAAGCCAAAACCTAGAACACTGCAACAACAAATAGAAGTAGCTAAAACATATTTACAAGGTATATGCTACTTCCCTATGTTGAACCTGCGTGCATACGCTCATTTCTCAAGACGAACCTGCGTACAGATCTACAAATCAAACTTAAGATGTATACGCTGTTTTGATATGCAGAACTAGCGTGTATACATGCATTTTATAAAGCGAACCTATGTATAGATCTGTAAATGATGATTTAAACATTACAACAATTCCAGACTTCAGTTAAACCCAGATCATCATATTTACAGACTACAACATGCACCAGTTATTCAGATAAATGATCAAACCACATAGAGATATTTCACATCAAGCCTTAAGGTCTTGACCCATCATTAGATCTTATCCTTCATCAAGTGCTAAGGTTCATCCTCAATTTAGATCCAACTATGCACCATAATCCAATAACCTGTACACTAGAACTTGCTCATCATCAAATATTCTATCCTTGAGTACCTTTGGCCTAATGATCTTCTTCTCCTTATATAGTGTTAGGTCTTTCTCAATACCATGGTCCAAAACCACTTAGGACCAATACCTTGGACCAAATACTTGGGATCAATACTTTGGACCAGATACTTTGGACTAATACGATGGATCAAAATACCATGGACCAAATACCACGGACCAAAACTTATATTTTCAACATGTATGCGCCTTTCCTTCTGTGAAACTATGTGTGTACCTTATACACACCTTTTGGTTTGTTAACCTGCCTGTATATGCTAATTTGAAAAGGTGAACCTGCGTATACTTCTCTTTCCTCATTTTGTGAAGTCTGATCTATAACTCTGAGTTGTTAACCTATTGAACTGTGATCTGTCATCTGAGTGAGTTGCCAGCAAGGACAACACCTGTGTCAAATCTGAGTCATAATGCCAACAATGACATAACCATATTTATGGTCCATCTCATTTCTTTGCAACATCTCCATTAACACTTCAAGTTGAACTGCTATCTCAGCCTTCTCCCTCTCATATTCTTCTTTACTTAACTATCTCTGTATGCCATTTTCCTTGGCATCTCCTTTCTCTTGTCCTTGGTTGTGGTTTCTTTCAGAACCTCTGCTATGACTGTCACTAGTCATCATCCTCTTCATGTCTATGAGTTCCTTACTCACCTCACTATGAGTTGCACTAAAGCCTCTTCCACAGCAAGTCCTCCATGCTGCCACTTACCTCACCAAGCTCTCCTCACTCAGTCTTTTGGTAACCAATTAGTTCTCTATCTGGAACCTCCTCTTGAGCAACACCTTTGCTCCTTCTAGGCTTCCGCAATCTTTCATTCTCTATTGAGAACACTTCAACTATCCTCCTTATTCAATCCCTATTGGAATTCCTCAAGGTTCTGCTACATTCTGCTTGCACTTAGAAACTCTTACCAGCTTCCTTTATCTCTTAGCAATTCTACCCACATCCGTTGTGGAATTTCCTTTGGGAGTTGCAACAATACTTTTGCACCAATGCAAAGATTATAATTTTCCAATCTTTGAATCCAATTAAAGTAAAACCATATCATCGAGCACCTTCAAGATCTCTATCTGATCTTGTCTTCCCATTCACCTACACTTTTGAATGGACTGTTCTTTCCACCGACCTTCAGCTGTATCTTCAAACTCTACTACTTCAAAAACTTACAAACATCCCTCTTACAGTTTAACTAATGTAATCCTACTCTAAATATCATTCATTCAATATCTGCTAATCATTAGACAAATTTGCATACCTTCACCTACCTTCAGGATCTCACCATTTCTGCAAAACCTGTTTCAGCAGATCTCCATGCTTCCAATGCACAATTCCTCAATATTCAACCACTGTCAATCAGATTTAGAATCTGATTCTTTCTTCCAGTCTTCTGGCTTTATCTTGACAAAGCTTAACTATCAGCAACAATTCCTTCTTTGTCGAGTTTCCTTTCCACTCAAAAATCCTTAACAGTTTCCTTCATTACTGCTTCTTAAGGCTTGATCTCCTTTTGCCGAGATACTTCATTAGCTGCAACCATCAATCTTCATTATATTTCTTTATCCAGCAAAACTCAAATCAGAGTTAAATAAAACAATACCTGAATGATTACATAAGCAGTCTCCATTCACCTAGCTATACTCTGGTTGCTTAACTGTTAGATTAGAATCTGATCTCCCTTGCCTACCTACACATCTTTCCAAACATCTCTGTTCTAAATTCTTTCAAAGAAACTTTCACACATAATTTATTTTTTCGCCTTATACCTAAATGGTTCATTTATAATTCTGCTCTAAAACCAAAATGACGTAGGGTTACCCCTGCACATACCCACAATATGCATATAAATGCATCCACTCAATAGTCCAAGGTATTTAACTCCCTAAGGAGTCCAATCTTTAAACATCAATGGTTAAGGCCCCTTTATCAGTTCCTTTTATATCGGAACACAATCACCCCACTTTAAATCCTCTATCGAAACTTTATCACTACAACAAAGCCAACGATTTGTGCCAGATTTAGCGCTAGATTTTAGTGCATTTTTTTTTGTAATTGTGATGAGCAACCTGGCATTAAATCTGGCTCTATTGTACAATTTTTAAAGAATCCTTTTTTGTGCCTGATTTTGCATCCTTTTTCACGCTAGATTTTGCATTATTTTTTACACCAAACTATGCATCATTTTTTGCGTCAAATTTTGAACCAAGATTTGCATATTATTTTATGACAGGTTTTGCTTCTAGTTTTGTGTCATTTTTTGCATCTATTTTTCATCGTCTTTTGCTTCCTATTTTGTGTCATTCTTTGCTTCCATTTTTGTGCCATCATTTGCATCAAGTTTACATCGTATTTTGCATCCAATTTAACATCTTTTTCTGCATCCATTTTGTGTCAGTTTTTGCATATAGTCTTACGCTAGGTTTTGCATCTAGTCTTACACTAGTTTTTGCTTCTAATTTTGTACCTATTTTTGCACCAGCTTTGGTGCCTATCTTTGCACCATGTGTTGAATTTGATTTAGCACCAAATTTTGCATCCATTTTTGTGCCCATTTTTGCATCTTTTTTTGGACCATTTTTTACATCCACTTTTACGTTTGATTTGTCTCCATTTTTCCCATCCCATTTTACACCATATTTTGCATCATTTGTTGCATCCAATTTTGCATCATTTTTAACACCATTTCTTGCATCCAATGTTACATCATTTTGAGCATCCAAATTTGCATTTATATTTGCATCTTATGTTGAGTCATGTGTTGTGTCCACCTTTGCATCTTATTTTGTGTCTAATGGTACATTCAATTTAGAGCCATTTTTTACGTCTACTTTTGTATTTGTTTTTGCACCAAGTTTTGCATCATTTTTTGCATCCAATTTTGAGCTATTTTTATGCCCATTTTTACACCATTTTTTGTGTCTACTTATGTGTCCAATGTTGCACCATTATTTACACCCACTTTTTCATCCAATTTTGCATTTTTTTGGTGTCTAGTTTTACATCGTTTTCACCATCCAAATTTGCATCTTTTTCTGCCTCATTTTGTGTCCACATTTGTATATAATTTTGTATCTAAGTTTGAGCCTAAATTTTCATTTGATTATGCATCATTTTTTACATCCAATATGGCATCCTTGGTTTCACCTTTTTTCAGCCCTATTTTGCATCTTGTTTTATGTCTTTTCTTACATCTTTTTTTTTTCTTTTTTCTTTTTTGTGCCCAAGTTTGCATCCCAAATTTACACCATTATTTGCATCATCATTTGGCATCTTAATTTGTAACATTTTTTTCTTTTTTTTAGCACTCAAATTTGCATCTTATTTTACATCTAGTTGTCTGTCTTTTTTTGCATCTAATTTGGTGTCCATTTATGTGTCCTTGTTTTTGCCCAATTTGATATCCTTTTTTATGCCATGTTTTGTTCCCTTCTTTGTGTTAACTATTGCACAATTTTTCACTTCTAGTATAAGAGACTTCGTATGTCATTTTTTCATTTTGTATTAATGCCTAGTTTAACATCCAATTTTACTTTCAATTTTGCATCCAATGTTACATCCGCATTTCACTTTTTATTTAGAGTATAGTTTTCTTTACATATATGACCCCCTTTATAGATTCATTTTACTAATTTCAATTGCATAGTGAAATATATCATAGTTTCTAAATATCATTAAAGAAGATATCACAATTCAAAATCATTTGTAAAGAAATTTAAGGGAAATTGACAACATCCATCCAAAAAAATAACAATGTCATCATATACAATGATTCATTGACAATTTTCAACACATATGTATAAAATAGCAACATAATACTAATAAGATCAATATTATTTTTAATCAAAACAACTAAAATTCAAATATGATTAACAGATCAAAATATTTCATGAATATCATTATTCTACGATAAATTAACAACATACATCCAAAGATGGTAATATCACCATACATTATAATTCTCTATCAAAATAATGATGATACTTTCCAATATATAAATCAAATAAAAATATAATAATGATAATATCATCATCATATTTAATCAAATCAAACTCATTGTATGATTACCAAATCAAAATGTTTCATTGATATGGGGTAAATTCACAACACCCATCTAAACATAACAATGTCATTCTACACAATAATTTCTTCATCAAAAGCAATGCATGTGCATGCCTAGCTACTACCACCAAGAGCATCCTCATGATCATCTTGACCATCCTCATTAGTCTCATCCACATCATCACCAACACCACAACTATCATCATCATCTCCTCCTTCACCACCATCATCCTCATCCTCATCATCTCCTAATATATGTTGAGCATAGTTTGGATCATCATCGTGATAATCGTCTTGGAAATCATTACCTATAGCATTCTAGCAAAAAAATCAATATTACATGTTAGTATTAATTACATAACAAAACACATGTTTTTTTTATACAATGATAAGCATAAAATGAGGTAAGATATAATATCTAATAGTACTAAAAAATGAAATGAAAATACGGTTCAAAAGTATATTGGAAATCCAACTAAGATTACATACCATAGAGTCCATCCAAATAGCAAATTCAGCCCATCTCTTTTGCTGCAACACCTCCTTTTCCAAATGATTTGGAGTTCTTCCATATTTTAGTTCCTGTCAATCAATAAATAGGGAGAAATTAGATAACAATGACTTTCTTCTAGTACAAATTTTATTAAAAAAATATCACATGTTTACTATACTTACAAAGGTTGTTATCAGTGCTTTTAAACCTTTCTGGCCACTACGATGAGTGACTTTTGTCTTGGTTAACCTCGCTTTGGATGCCTTGTCCTTAAACATAAACCAATTCAATTTATTTTCACACAAATACACATCTAAGATACTTATAAGTATTAATACATTCTAAATAACGTTTAATGAAAAATTCAATACGTGAATGCTTTCATCACCAGCCTTTCTTTGTGCATCCAACTTCTCATATGATTTTACAAGTTCTTTCCATACTTTAAAACGTATTTCAAATGGTCTTTGTTTTAGTCTTTGATCTTGAGGCATTTTTTTAAATTTTCTTGTTTGGTTGCAACGAAACCTCTTATAGTTGAGCGACATTTGCAATTTTATCTTCTTAACCGACCAACCAGTACCAAATTCATTCTCTATATCCTATACCACCATCTTTTTTAGGTGAAGTGGAATCTCAGAGAATGTGAGGTGAAGATGATCTCTAAATCGTTGAAGGTATGAGTCATTTAGCCTATTTAAGAATTGTTTTCCTGCATTTTTCCTTCTTATCTCCCCTGAAACAGGGTCATACTCTATCTTGGTACCTAAACTACCAATAGATGATGCATAAGTTGAGGATGAACAAGAATTTGCAGTCCCGGGAGTTGCCATCACACAAGATGTCTCAACACAATTTTCTTCATTATTGGTGTTTGATGTTAATGACACTTTTTTCGATTTTTTTCTTGATCTAGGAGAGGATGGGGAATTTATCGATTCTGGTAAAGCTTGTTGATTGCCTAGACCTAGTTGATTAGCTTCATGGGATTTTGTCTTAAGAAAATGGATTAGGGATTCAACATCTAAAGCATGAAGTTTTTTAAGTCCTTCTGTCCCAAAAACATCTTCAAGCAAGGACTCTGTTATCAGATTCTTTCCCTATCCAAGTTTCAATGATTTACCATAAAGTATAATTATAAAATTATAATTCTAACTTCAAACCTAAAGTAATATTTGCCCATTGTGACTTGAATTAATGTTTGGATCTTGATGCTGAAAAGACACAGTTATGTCTTTGCCTACAGTTAAACATATATATTTTGCAATATTTTACAATCGCTTCTAGGGTTATAAAATTTCCTCTCTCCATCCCTGCCAATGATGTTGGTATCCAGCTATGCCAATGATGTTGGTATTGGAGTTTCCCAACACAATGCTAGTTGTTATGCATATCTCATCAATATGGATTATTAGGAATTTATTCCACGGGTTGTGGGTGTCAAAATTCCACCAATGGTGTTATGGGTTGCAATCTGATTTAGTCATCGCTGATTCACATGCATGGGGAACTTGAACCTCTGTAGCCGGTGGGGAGCATGACCTCACTAGGGAAGGCTTTCTTATCTACTCTTCACTGTGTCTTGAGTAGTTTGCACCAAATATTTTTCCAATACTGGGTGAACGGGAGTTGTTTTGCTAAACCTATTGAAGGTCAACCCTTTGTTCTGCAAAAAGGTGATGCACTGAATGATAGAAAACCAAGTATTTCATAATTCCCGTTTATGTTTGGCTGACAATTTCCATGAATTGCAGGAAGTACTTATTTATTTACGGTTTGTAAGTCACTTGTTGTTTCTTTATCATATGAAATATAATTGATATCTCGTCCTACAAAAATAGTATTACATCCATGGTTTGTAACATGATCAATGATTTATATCAAACGTCAACACTCTTGGAGAGCAATGGAATCTCTCACTTTGACTTTGTTCTTGTAATATTATTACAATAATGTGTGGAGAAACATGGTTTGCTAATGTGTTGAATAAATTGTTAAAAAATAATTATTTAAAATTGATTAATTAATGAAGGATTGCCTTATGGATCCACAACTTTAGGGAAAACTTGCTTGCTTACCAGTGTGCCATGAAATTTGAGCCACGAGTTGAAGCCCAATAGAATCTCCTAGAAAGAATATGGTGAGATAAGACTAGGGGTATCATGTTGCATGTTGTGGGAAAACTATAGCTAGTTGCATTGATTAATTGAAGAAGGATTGCCTTATGGATCCACAACTTTACGGAAAACTTGCTTGCTTACTAGCATGCCATCAAAAGTTGAGCCACCAATTGAAGGCCAATAGAATCTCTCCTAGTAGAGGTATGGTGAGATAAGACTAGGGGTAGCTTGTTGCATGTTGTGGGAAAACTATAGCTAGCTACATTGAAGTTCCTAATATAGTGCGCTTTAATGCGTCACTTTCTTTTGGATTATCTGACTTGCTTAGAAGGTCAAGAATGTTTTGGCTCGACAAAAACAATTTATAAGCAGAAATTGAACATCTCAATATATTATAATATAAAAAACTAGTAAAAGTTGGTGGACCAACAAATAGATAAATTACTTAATAAAAAAACTTGAACCAAAACCTTACCTTGATAAAGATGTTGGTTTGTTTGAACAAGACACTTAGACATGTTTATGGCACTGTCAAATACAGATGATTTTGCAAAAGAATAACCTATAGAAAAGCCTTTAGGATCTCCTCCTCCCAGTTTTTCTCTTAAATTCGTTTGTAAATTTGAATTCAAAACGTCCTGCAAAAGAAATAATTACTTACTACAAAAGGGCTACAAACAAATCAAGCATATGATATCAATAATCTAAGCATGAAGTATTTTCAATTGAGATAAAAGGATGCACAATACTAGCAAATTGAACTTCTTACAAGGATCCACAATTTTCATAGATTAGATATTTCTTTCAAGTCCAAATAGACTGAATAAATTTAATACCTCTCTCACATTCATAGTATTGTTTTGTGAGCATGTCCTAACCACCTTTGACTGCACAAAGTTTGCCTGTTCAAGAGCCTTTTTTCCCTTGAGAATCCATGTTCACTATTCCTCTCAGAGATGAGTCCCATTTAACACTTTCTGCATGCCACTGGTTCATTGAATCCATTCCTACTGCCTACTGGAGCATGTGCCTAGGGGGCATTCTCAGCATATCATTTCCAGAACTTTCACTTGAACCAGTATTCATTTTACTTACCTAGCCATATCACCATTGATTCAGTCATATTGATCGATTTCAGAGATCTGGGGATGTAACAATTCCCATTGATTGTACTATGTGTCAACCATTACTACAGTTTAGCATTTTATATGCAATGGTAAAAAAATTCAGAGATGCCTTCTGCATTGCTTGCTCAAAAATGCTACATATTAGAATTTCAATATTTAATTAAGATAAGATGATGAGAAAAAAATGGGAGTCATACTTAACAAATAAACAAGGAACAATTGCTAAATAATAAGCAGTATCTATGGTCATGTTGTTACCTCATTATATGTGGTCTGACACTTTCTTTCAACCTTCTAACTGACTGGACATAGTTAAACAATCGACAGTAAGTGAAAAAAACCCCCAAGGCCAATATGTAATACAAATATAATTACAAGCATGCCCTAAGGACGCCATGTATAAAAAACAGAAACATTATTTGCTAGTGGATCAAATTTTTTTTTGAGCTAGTCAACCACAGGGATTAAACAGAACTCCACACATATTAGCTACCCACATTCTCTCCATGGCTGGAGAGGTCCACACCTGGCTTGCATTTGACCTCCCTCTATTCCCCATGACTACCATTACAAGAACAAACACATACGAATCTACTATCGATTTATATCAATTCCATTACCTCCAGCAACATAAAGATGTCCATCCATCAACATGTACCAAAAGAAAATTTTAGTCAGAAAAAGAAAGAGAATAGGTGAATTGTGAGGATACACCTTTCATGCTGAACTATCGGAGTCCCCTCTCACCCTTCTCCCCACCATTGACTCTAGGAACTCTTTTTCTCTTCTTTGTGCTGTTCAAGTGCAAAGGTACAACTGATCAGTAATGCTCTATCTCAAACATGACAAATACACAACCACAAGAAGCCAGCAACATAGAGTAATGAATGAGACTCACCCTATAGTATCTGAAGAATCTAAGTCTTGCTGATGAATATCTAAACGTTGTACCCTTGCCATATGATTGTTTCTGGAAGGTGTTGCAATTGTTGCATCACTACCTCTTGATACACCACTTCCACTTTCCACAGAAATTGATTGCCCTGGTGCACTTGTAGAAGTTCCTAAACATCTACTAGCAATTGCATTTGAAGGATATTCTCCCTCCCCTTGCTGTAGAGTTGATTTATTTTCATCAACATTCATTCCTACATAGAATAAAGTTAAACATTTGCTCAAATTAAGAAAGGAATTAAATATCTAGAACTTTGTTAGGAAAGAAGACTAAAAGACATTTACAATCCAAACTGCCATTAACAGTTGATAGTAATTGGCAAGCATGATCCTTCATTTGCAACTTTTCTCTTCTTATTAAATCCAAACATGTTTCTATAAATAGAAGGCTGGCCACTTCAACACCTTCACTGAGCTGGTAATCAGTACTATGATCCGATGTCTTTTTTTCCCAGTGCAATATTATAAAATAAGTTTGTATTGTCAAGACCTGACATCTTCTACAGGGGCAGAGGGGAAGAATTAGGAGGTAGGAGTAAATAACAACCAAGGAGAGGCCTAACTTATTGAGCCTTATTGTATCCAAATATATAAAACTTCTGAAACTTGATTGATTTTCCTAATTTTGCAATTTCTCGCTATGATTTGGATGATAGTAATAAAAGCATGTCTTTGCTTCAGAATCTCTCTCTTGCAGGGGCTTACCTCCTAGAAAAACCTTCAGTTAAACTTCAATTTCAACATCTCCAAATGAGGCATGAACAACTCTTGAAGCAAACTGGGGTTGCATGAGTAAAAGTAAAAGCCCTAGAGTATCATTTTGTTTCTGTCTATTTCTAATCCTTGGCACTGATTGAAACGATTCCAGAAAAGAATTGGGACCAAATAACTGGCCTTCAACATGTTTCTGTATGGCTTATCTAGATTCTAAAATACAACAACGAATGCATATTGATCTTCTGGAAACATAGAAAACATAACACCACACTTCAGCAGATTAGTAATTTTCCAAATATGAAGGTAGATATTTCTCATCGTAGTTTGCATTATGGTCCAAGTTCAATTTAAGTAGCATGTTAGTTTTAAATTTCTTATGTGGAGAGGCATTGTAGATCTGCTGTACTGTTCTTTTGTTTTACAATATATTGTCATGTCATCTTTGAAGGCCAGTTTCACTAATTCTATACTATTAGATATGTGGAGGATAAAACGTTTCAAGAGGTCAAATAGGCATCTACATGACTTCAATAAATATATAAAGTATTTTATTTATTGTAAGTGAAGAGTTTCATAAGTTAGATGGCCTCCTTACAATAAGTTTCATATTTGGATACAAAATGTAGAATTGAGTAGATTTGGAGTTTCATAAGTTTCATAACTTATAATACATGACATCTTTTATGTGTCCTATTTAAAAAGTTATACCAATGCCCAGTTTAGATTGGGTTTCCAGTTCTCAACGAGGAAGGCCAAATGGTATTAGAACCCTAAAGCATTTTGCACACCTAAGCCAAATCACTAAGATTTGGACAGATAATTGAATACTTAGTAAGGTGAAGAAACCTATCTTGGGGAAGCCAGAGGTAACAGGTGGATAAGGGTGGAAGAGTTTCATTATCTACCAAGGAGGATGACTGATAAGTAAGTTTGCTTGGAAGATTGAATCAACTCCAAAAACATGGCAAAAAGGTTGGCTTTTGGCATTTTTCTGCAATTTGCTTAGAACTCAAGCATCAAGTGCCATGGGGGTTCAATGGTCATCTTAGGCATTATGAATAAGGTCATAATCCCAAGAGCAATTAATATCAATAGGTTAAACCTTTGGAATAAAGAAGTGATTAAATCTTTTGAAATCATTTATTTTACACGTTTAAGGGGAGGTATAATTTCAACCGATGTCTGTATTGATTCAGTCTTTGAAGCAACTTCTGGCAATGGTAGGTTTTAGACTTTGGCTTAGGCATATGGATGACAAATTATGGAAAAAATGAGGCATGCATTGAATTTGTCAGTAAAAACAGTTGCAAAGATTGTGAGATAGTTCTTTTAGTAGGATTGTTCCTATTCATAGTTTTTCTCTTTTAACCAAATAACTCCAGGTAAACTCCACTTCATAACAATTCTATGGCTTCCTTGTCACAAGAAGAGTCCAAAAGTGGTTATTGTAACTCTGGTCATACAACTGCCAATTAGCTTCTATGAAAAGTAGATTAGATAGTATTGTTTTATTCATTTGAATTCAAGGTAAAACTCGTCCAAATTGCAAAAACATATAAGAGATATCAATTTGTTATAAACACTACATCTTCAGCTCCCTTTGCTGTTTGTTGTGAACTTTTGCATTTAGCTAGCCAACCTATTATTTTGCTAGCCAACCTGTTATTTAGCTAGCCAACCTGTTATGTCAAATTAAACTAACTCAACAAGCAATTTTCTAAACTGATCCTTAAATGTCAACAAGAAATCGCTGGAAGAATCAACTTTAACCAAACATTCCTTCCTCTTCTTCTTGCTATGAGCCCTCTTTATTCTAGCACCAATGGAAGTGGTGGCTATAGCCTGATGATTGGTAACAGGAAGGGTACTTTCATTATTTTCAATAGTATCATGGACTACCTTTGTAGCCTTTTGTTTTGCAGCTTCTTGATGAATTACAGAGGGATCAATGGCCAGTAGGAGCTAATAGTAGAGCTAATAATAGTTTTCTTTCAATTTAATGAAAAAATCTCTAATCCACAAGGTGCAACCCAAGCAGGAACTACTAGAATAGTCACCACTATCACCAAAGCAACCTATCCTCTCATTTTTGGTTGACTCTTCCCCAACTTAAGGACTACATACCTTTGTCTTTCATGATCACTGGAGGCTGCTTCAAAGCCTTCTTCTTGATCTCACAGTCCTGGGCATTGTTACTGCCTTCAAGATTTAATTGTGGGCTTGCTTCAAATGATCCAAGACACTTAAAAATGCCTCTGTTCAGGATGCCAAGCTAGAATAAGGCACTGGTATATTTTTATTTTTTAGCCATAAATCTGCGATTTCCACTCTATGTTTAACAGGCTGTGAGGCTTGGTTCAATGTGGATATTTAAAGGGCTTTGTACTTCCAAGGAAAATTCCCTCTAATTTTAAGAGGCAATGAAGCTTGGTTCAATTTGGATATTTAAAGGGCTTTCTACTGCCAAGGACAATTTCTAGCTTGCCATATCCATTAAAAAAGGGGCAGTGGTCTGTATTTCTGAGGTGCAAACATGTTGGGTTGCTTGACATCAGCGGATATATTGAATCACAGGTTTTCTAGGAGGATGCCTCTCTTGCTACACATTTAAAACAACACATACACAACATTTCTTTGGGCTGCTGTAACAGATATATTACTGTTGTGCAAAGTTTGTTTCCAAAGTGTTTGAAAATAAACTCATGCTTGTGTAGTAGTTTGTATTGATTTTCTGGAATGAAAGTTTCATGTGTGTGTTTGTGAGCAATAAACAGCCCGTAATGCTTGGCAATATATTCCATCTGTTCTTATGTGCATTATAACCATGTTATCTGAGTTTTAGCACTAAAATGTATTATTATCTTAGGCATGAACAGATGAGTAGAATTGCATTCTAAATGGTTGATAAAATGGTGTGCATAAGTTATTCTTCATAGTTTATCCCCACTTCAACAAAGAAAATGCAAATTTGGGTTTTCATAGCAATATTTGGCATATTTTTTATTTTTCTCATTTAGAACCAAAAGTGGCAATTCCATAGTATGTCCGAAAATACTTGAAAGACCTGCAATACTTTTTCTTTAATTTAGATGAAGTGTGATTGTTATCATTAATGGTATTCATCAACCTTTAGTCATTCATTGATTGAAAAATATTTAAAGAATAGTCACTTAGAATTAATTCTCTGTTTCATGCTTTAACCCACTAGGATTAGGGTCTTTTCATAACAGTTGCAATCTGTGGATAGTTTCAATGATTACTCTTTTAGATTCAAGAAAATAAATGCATGAATGTGTTCAAATGTTGGTTCTGAAATGTTGTTATTTCAAGCTGAAACTTAGATTGGTTGTTTGTAAAGTTATTACATGCATTTCACATCTGAATATATTGTACCTTATCACTTGGAATTACAACATAAGAAAGTCTTGGTTTTGTCACTTAGGTTTCCAAGTAGTTTTCCTATGAGATATATTGTTGAATGTATGAAGAGATGATGTAAGAAAAGCACCTGGCAGATGTCTTATTGAGCAATTTGCAGCAATTGACAAGAGCCAAGTGTTGCCTTTATAGGCAGTATAAGATACACATAGAAACTTTACTTCCTTTTATGGTTATCGCCATCGAGATATATAACAAGAGTCTTGTTCAGGGAAGCCTCCCTTGTGGTGATAAGATAAACCTTGAAGAGTGTTATCTGCTAGGTTGCACCAGGCAGAACCTGAAGACCCCATGGCCCAATGTACAGGGCACTCATCATTTTTTTTTCAGAAGACCAAGAGTCAACAAGCACCTGTTGACCATTTCTCTCTCCTCTCTATTCTTCTCCCTCAAATTTCGCAACCCTGTGGGGAATTGTATTAAATGTCACTAGTATGATGACCTTTTATAAAAGGCCTAGACAACTTGGGACTCGATCGTCGAGTGAGTACACTCTAGAGTGTTTTTTCACCTAGCTAATTATTCTTGCTTTTCAACAATGAATAATTAACTGAGTTTTTTCAATCACCTACCTCCAAAGCTGGAGTGGTGGCTTTGATGATTGAGCCCTGGGTCCATCCTAATGCCTAGAGTCGATGTATATTACCATACTAGGACATATCTAAAGTGTCATGAAATTTGATTAGGTTTTGATAGGATTTTTTAATTTATTAAAAATTCCTGTAGAATGGGATTGTTAATTAAATTGTTCAATTTTTTTTAAATAAATGAGCCTAAAAGATGTTGGGGCCCGGGGGCTTATAAGTACTTAAAAAATATGCTCTCCACCCCAACATTCTTCTAGAGTCCACTTTGAGGGTCAAAAGATGACTTATGGCCCCTCAAAATCCATTTTTCCTATTTTAGTGGTATAAAGTGGTGACAAAAATTGAAAAAACTAATAAATGGTGGATAAAATAAATATGTCACCAAGTGGAAATGATGTGGAAAACCAAAGTGAATTCAAATATTAAGTTAATGATGACTTGGACAACCACATAAGAGGGCCAAATCTCAGTGCCAAGTGGAGGGGCGAATTTGTGCTTGCTACAACAGTTTGGGGTGACCAAATCCCACCAAATGTGGTCCATCTTCAGTTAGAAAGAGGGCTGAGTCCATCAAGTTGAGTGTTGGAAGTCAAAGGGCAGTAAAAATGGGAGTTAACTCCCCCCATCCATCCATGTGTTAACACATAGCTAGTGGCCATCTATTACAGCCCACGCAGGCCAGCCAAGGTCCTCCACGCACAGGCTTGTACATATGTCATTTATTGGAGGATTATTCACAGCAGTTAAGCATAGGTTTTGAGGGAGTTTGTCTCCCATTCTCTACACTCATCTCATATGTGGCTAGCATCTACACCAATGCACATATCTCAAGAAGAATACGCTACTAGCAAAGGAGATGCTACAACAGTTTGACTTCATACTTGGGAAGCTCTTGTGCCACATGGAGAATTCAACCCTCATTAGGATTTTCACCACTATGCCACTTGTTGGATCACTTCTTCATTGGGATTTTCTCCCAAATATGCATGAATAAACCCACAAACCTCTCATTCTCTCATGGTTGGGAAGCTAATGCTTGGGTATATGCTGTGATTTTATTATTGCACATGATAATAAAGAAAAGTCTTTGAAGGTTTTATCTTGGCATGATGTTGGTGATCTTTTCTTGATGCAAGGTATATTTGTGTTTTTTTGAATTGTTTTTGTTGCATTTCTTTTGGTTGAGCAAGGTCCAAATAGGGGTAGTATTGCCTAGGAAGAGGTAGACAAGTATTTGACTGTCGTCTAATAGTTGTGCAAATTTGAATAGATTTCATTTTGTGTTTGTGAATAACACAAGTTATTTTTTTCTGTTTTGCAAATCTATTCCTTGAGTTTATTAATTGTTGGATGCAAGTATCTTAAGTGAAGCACATGTTACTTTTGAAAGATTGAAGGTTTGGGGAAATTATTGGTCATATCAACCAACCTTCAAGAGCTAATGAAGTCATGATCTTGCCATCATTAGGGGTAGCCAAAGACATCAAAAAGGAGGACATTGAATCTAAAAAATTCTTCCCTCAAAATTCTAATTTTTTTCTCTTGGTTACCTTATTTATGGATTCATTGAAAATACAAGCTATTTGAAGGCTATTTAGTGGCTAACCTAAAGGCCACAAATCATCCAAGGAGATTTAGTGACCCAAAATTTCTTGGCTGCCATAGGGTAGAGTTTTATTCAAGTTTTAGTATAGTTAATTTGTTAATTTTTTCTAATTGAGTTTGATCACTAATCTAGTGGATGCCCAAGTAAGCTTGGCCTCTTTCACATTGGCTTTTGCTAACCTTTTTTGCAGGTATCAAGTGTCTCCTAAAGCTGATTTGTCTCTCCTCTTTTGGACTGATATTGGGCAGCAAGGAACTTGCTTCTTGGCAGATTTCCTCTACCTAAGAAAGCTGATTTTCATTGCATTTGAGTGGCCATATTTGCCCTTTTTTGGATTGATATCTGGCAGTTGTACTAGAAGACCTAAAACTTCATTTTGAGATGATTTTGGGGCAGCTTTTGAAAGGGAAAGAACATTTGTGGATTTGGACAACAAGGACAAGCAAACTCTTTAACTATTAGACCCTTTCATTGTACCTTCCAGAGTGGTTCTACATTCCAAGGATTCTTCATGGATTCCCTATTTTGTAACTCATTTAGACTTCTCTTCTCATCCATAAAGGGAGTTCTAAGTTTTGTTGGTTTTTTATCTTATCATTGAGTGAAATATCAAACCAAATTTTGTAACTATTTCCAATTAACATCTAGTTTGATTTTTTAATCACTTCTAACTATTGGAAGGAGGTATCTCTCCCTTTTGAGGGATCATTTGTAAACTTCCTCCAAAAACAACTTCCTTTCCATCCCTCATTTCATAAGAGGGAACCAATATAATACAGAGGCACTTGTTCTTGGGAGCTTGGTGACCTTTTCCCCTTGGCATCCCACTCTTCCTCATTTGCGGAAGGTCTCCATGTGATTGATTGAGTGGTTTGTTTTTGTCACTTAACACTAAGTAGATTAAATGAACACTAATTACTTTCATTTTCATTCTCTTTTTTGCTTTCATTTCATGCATTGTAGTTCATATTCTCTAAACTTCACATGAAAAATACTTAGATGAGTCTTGTGAACTATTTTAATTTATTTTGAGCATTCCATTTTCTTATAGTTTGTATCTTGCTCTATTGCAATTCCAAATCCATTTGCTTATTTGCGTAAGTTGCTCTTGTTCCTTTTCTTAAAGGCATCATTTATTTATTGAGGCATCTTTATCACTAGTTTGGCAATTGCAAATCCTTTCATCTCCTTTTGAGCAATTAGTAGATTTGAATTTTTTTGCACTTAGAGGAAATTAACCTCTAGCTTAATTGGTTGTATAGTTTTATAGGGCTCCTCTTCACCCATTTCTTTTCCAAGCTTGGAAACGGTAAACACTCGACTTGCTAAATTAGTTTGGGCATGCCCAATGTTGGATCTACTTGCGAGTGGGTTGACTTGAAAAATTAGTTGGATACTCATTAATGAAGCTAAGCTTCTCCATGTTGGATCTCCTTGCAACCATCCTTATCTTTTCTTGGATAAAGTTTTGGATCCTCCACCCTCAATTCAGTTAAGAACCCTAAAGAACCAACTGGTAACTATGTCTAATGGGAGGCAAAAGGTTCCAAGGTATTTTCCAATGTTAAAGGATACAATAACTGTCTCAGATAATCACAAATTTCTTCTGCTAGAAGTGGCTAGCTTGGCCTCTTTCACATTGGCTTTTGCTAACCTTTTTTGCAGGTATCAAGTGTCTCCTAAAGCTGATTTGTCTCTCCTCTTTTGGACTGATATTGGGCAGCAAGGAACTTGCTTCTTGGTAGATTTCCTCTACCTAAGAAAGCTAATTTTCATTGCATTTGAGTGGCCAGATTTGCCCTTTTTTGGATTGATATCTGGCAGTTGTACTAGAAGACCTAAAACTTCATTTTGAGATGATTTTGGGGCAGCTTTTGAAAGGGAAAGAACATTTGTGGATTTGGACAACAAGGACAAGAAAACTCTTTAACTATTAGACCCTTTCATTGTATGTTCCAGAGTGATTCTACATTCCAAGTATTCTTCATGGATTCCCTATTTTGTAACTCATTTAGACTTCTCTTCTCATCCATAAAGGGAGTTCTAAGTTTTGTTGGGTTTTGATCTTATCATTGAGTGAAAGATCAAACCAAATTTTGTAACTATTTCCAATTAACATCTAGTTTTATTTTTTAATCACTTCTAACTATTGGAAGGAGGTATCTCTCCCTTTTGAGGGATCATTTGTAAACTTCCTCCAAAAACAACTTCCTTTCCATCCTTCATTTCATAAGAGGGAAACAATAAAGACAGAGTCACTTGTTCTTGGGATCTTGGTGACCTTTTCCCCTTGGCATCTCACTCTTCCTCATTTGCAGAAGGTCTCCATGTGATTGATTGAGTGGTTTGTTTTTGTCACTTAACACTAAGTAGATTAAATGAACACTAATTACTTTCATTTTCATTCTCTTTTTTGCTTTCATTTCATGCATTGTAGTTCATATGCTCTAAACTTCACATGCAAAATACTTAGATGAGTCTTGTGAACTATTTTAATTTATTTTGAGCATTTCATTTTCTTATAGTTTGTATCTTGCTCTATTGCAATTCCAAATCCATTTGCTTATTTGAGTAAGTTGCTCTTGTTCCTTTTCTTAAAGGCATCATTTATTTATTGAGGCATCTTTATCACTAGTTTGGCAATTTCAAATCCTTTCATCTTCTTTTGAGTAATTAGTAGATTTGAATTTTTTTTCACTTAGAGGAAATTAACCTCTAGCTTAACTGGTTGTATAGTTTTATAGGGCTCCTCTTCACCCATTTATTTTCCAAGTTTGGAAACGGTAAAAACTCGAGTTTCTAAATTAGTTTGGGAATGCTCAATGTTGGATCTACTTGTGAGTGGGTTGACTTGAAAAATTAGTTGGATACTCATTAATGAAGCTAAGCTCCTCCATGTTGGATCTCCTTGCAACCATGCTTATCTTTTCTTGGATAAAGTTTTGAATCCTCCACCCTCAGTTCAATTAAGAACCGTAAAGAACCAACTGGTAACTATGTCTAATGGGAGGCAAAAGGTTCCAAGGTATTTTCCAATGTTAAAGGATACAATAACTATCTCAGATAATCACAAATTTCTTCTGCTAGAAGTGGCTAGCTAACAGAATGTCTGCAATTCCTCTTCCCTAGGATAAAATAATGCTAACCTAGAAATAGAAAGTTAGGGCTTATAATAATCCATTCATTAACAATACTAAAAAATAACTCTATGCACAGAAAGTTTAGGGGATTCCATCAGTTGTTCACATAATGTGTATAAATAGCGCAGACAATGTCAAAGTTGGTGAGGGTAAGTTCAAATGGATCAACTAACCTCTGTGCTGCATCTTTCTAAGCCACACAGATTTGTCCCACTGCCTCCCCGACCCGTGCACTTTCCTTCTCTCCTGCCACCAATAGCTTCAATCTACAGATGATCTGGTATTGTTGGCCCTTTTTCGTTCCCACCACATCTTTTTCTGTTTCTGGTTATCCTCCCAAGTCCCCTCCTTCCACCTTTTTTCCTATTCCAAATCGGGGTTTTCCCAGAGCGAATGATCTATGGTTAGCATATTGAAGATGGGAGTGAGATCCATAGGTTCCAGCACTGGCCCTTTTTCATTCCCACCACGTCTTTTTCTGGTTATCCTCCCAATTCCCCTCCTTCCGCCTTTTTTCCTATTCGAAATCGGGGTTTTCTGGAGTGAATCGGGGTTTTCTGGCACGAATGATCTATGATCAGTGCATCGAACATGGGAGTGAGATCCATAGGTTCCAACGCTAGCCCTTTTTCATTCCCACCGCGTCTTTTTCGGGTTATCCTCCCAATTCCCCTCCTTCCGCCTTTTTTCCTATTCGAAATCGGGGTTTTCTGGAGTGAATGATCTATGGTCAATGCATTGAACATGGGAATGAGGGCCATAGGTTCCAGCGTAGTTAGGGCAAGCCAAAAAAAAAAAACCTATTTATTGGCCATGTATATTTATTTCTTGAAATTACAATAATCCCTAGTAAATACATAAATAAATATATATACATATTCATCATCTCCAATTAACAACTACACATTAAGAAAGTTCATGCACTCCTATATGGATAATCATGCTTATTATCTTTCATGAGTTTCATCAAATATTTAACATATTATTTATCAACTTTGGATATTCATCATCTCCAATTAACAAATATACATTAAGAAAGTTCATGCACTCTTATATTGATAACATGCTTATTATTTTTCATGAGTTTCATTAAAGATTTAACATATTATTCATCAACTTTGGATTGGGCGAGGATGAATTCTAGTATATTACCAAGTGTATGTTTTTTTTTCTCAATTGTAGTTTTTACTTTCATGATTAATTTGGTTGTATTTTTTACTTCCACGATTAATTTAGTCTAAGTTCTCTAGGTAGTCATTAATGATCTATTCGGTGCTATGTGGGGGTTTTACTTTTCAACAAATCTGAAGTATCTATGTTGCATTGGGATCTAGTGACCTTGTTGAAAAACCCTAGCAAACATCTTTGAAACCATCTACTAGCACTAGTTGAACTTGAGATTTCCCAAAAACTGAAAGGAACAAATAAGGGTTGCTTTGCCAATCCACTCATAACCTAATCCACTTTGGTGATGAAGGGAAACCAACTATAAGATATCAAACACCTTCCCTCATGCACAGTGTGCATAGAGGCTCTACCCCTATAAAGGTTTGAACATGTGTTGTTTACATTGTAGTGCCCATAGTTGTACCATTTATACTTTACTCTTGTCTCTTTGGGAGGAATAGATCACTTAGGCATCATTTTAGGATTTATTGATTTATGCAATAATTATTTTAGTCATTATTGACTTAGGTTGGAAATGCCATAGTTTTTTTTTTTCCAATAAGAAAAAAATATCATTTGTGTATTAATATTAATGCAAAGGTGTAATTTAGATCATCTAACATATATTAAATATGCTTCACATGTATGACATGGTAGTATAATATGTTCAACATCTAATGTTCGGTAAATATCGAAATCTCCATAGGATTCAAACAATTTCATGAGAGTCTAGTACCGCTATGTTCCTAATGTACATTCAAACTAGATAAGCAACTTGATATCCACGTTAAAAACTAGTATCCAAAATTCAATAGATATGACCCTAATAATCAGAAGTGTAGATCTGCATGAAAAGTTAAGACTTCAACTCAGGTTCAATCATTATCATAAGAGTGTCACAAAAATGGTGGAGAATTTCATAACTGAAAATGCAAATAGCTAACATGAAAATTAGAATGGTTAAAATAATGGAATAAGAAATAAGACTATAACAATTCCATAGATGACTTTAATAAAAATTGTTATCATTGTTGTGTATTGCAGGTGCTAGGAGAGGCCATGGAAACAAATGAATTTATTTCCAATGAAGACACACAACATGATTTAGGGCATCAGGTACTTAAATATTACATTAATTTATGAAATATAATAAAATGAAATTTAGTTTCCGATCCTTGTTTTCCTAAACCTAGTAATTTATATAGTTTATTATTCAAACTTGAAAAAAAATAATGCATGTCGTTGATTATTTTAGGTGGAAAATGTGTTTGCAACAAATACAAAGTTGAACCCTTTTACTGTAAAACAACCAAAATATGTACACAAGGGTGGACCCCATACTGTTAAAGCACATCACATGAGAAAGTTGGTGGAAGAAGATATGACAATTGAGTTTGAAAATACAATAGAAATTGGTGGCAATGAACAAGAGGTTAGTCATGATGATAATACATGGAATGAATACTTTGATACAATTGTTATACTTTGTGGGTGTTATAAATAAGTTCAGCTATAAATTAATGGACAATATAAGTACATTATATAGTATAATCTCTAGCCTTGGAAAAAATGATGCATGTATCAATTATTTTAGGTTGGCAATGGAATCAGAAAAAATGAGGAGTTGAATCATTTTGATAGACCAATACAAATACCTGCATATGGACGTGGCCTACGTCGTACAATTAAATCACGAAAAAAGAAATGGGTGGAAGAGGGTATGACAATGGAGTTTGTAAATGCAATAGAAAATCAACACAATGAACAAGAGGTTGGTCATGATGATACTACATGCATGGATGAATACTTTGAGACAATTGTTGTTTTTGGATGTTCCTAAGGTAGAAAATCTAAGAATATGAAATTGATGTGGCTTGTTTTTAAAATAATGTGTTCAAAAATAATATTTTTAATTTATTGTATATATGTATAATATTGTTTTGTTGAGTAATTTATTGTGTATATCTTTGAAATGGATCCATGTTTTATATAGTAATTGCTATCTAACATTAAATAATGGTTGCATTTAATTATAGGTAAATGATGTTGATGATACACCTACTAATGATCAAGATCTAACTAGACCATTAAGAATTCAACGAGATGATCCAATTCATCCTTTAAACCATACTAGGAGAAGAAGAGAAGCATTGAAGAGAGCACTACCACGTGAAAAATTTGAGGAATTGATGAAATTAGCATACACTGATGACATGCCATCCACTGCTCATAGTAGAGATGTTGATGGAAATGTAATGCATGAAGAAGGATTGAATGAAATGATCACAAGTTTCTTTGGGGATGGAAACAATGATGAGGGTGATGATCCTATGCATAATAATGATGATGTTGATATAGAGGGAAATTACCACCAACATAATTATGATGATATCAACATCAATGAATCAATTAAGCAAGCAACAAAGACAGTGGTGTTCAAATCGGGTGCAAGTAGAACATCCAAGCTTTCATGCACATTAATATTATTGGAAATCAAGTCATTATTTGGTTGGTCACACAAGAGCTTCACTACCTTACTAAAGTAATTTGAATTATTTTTCTAGTTTTGCACTGTCAATTTGTGTCCTCGATTAGAATATAAGTACTAACTTTATTTAATTTAATTTGAGGTGGATTTTACATTATGGTATATAAAAAAACATTATAAATGACATTTCTAACATGTGGGTTTGAAAATAAAACTTACAGGGCTCTAAAGGATACAATATTCCCTGAAGATAATGTGTTGCCATCAACTTGTAGAGAAGCGGGCCAATTGTTAGTCAAGTTGGGGATTGAATATAAGAAAATTCATGCATGTAAAAATGATTGCATCTTATATAGAGATGAATATAAAGACAATGAAGAATGCTCTGTTTGCAAAGAGAAAAGATATCGTACGGATGTACAAGGTTCTACAGTTCCAAATAAGGTTTTATGTGACATGCCAATTATTCCTAGACTACAACGGATGTTTCGTTGTAAATGTTTTGCACAATTGATGGATTGGCATGAAAAGAATAGGAGTAAGGATGGATTCATGTGAATTCCTATGGGCTCCAAAGCAATGAAACATATAGAGGAAAAATGGCCAAGAAAATTCAAAGATGAACCTCACAGTATTAGGTTAGGACTTGCAATGGATGGAATGTGCCCTTTCTCTTTCCTAAGCTCAAATTATAGTGTTTGGCCAGTTCGACTGATAGTATACAATATTCCCCCATGGATGAGTGTTAGAAAGGAACACCTTATGCTAACTCTCATCGTTCCAGGAAAACATCAAGTGAAAAAAATGGATGTTTACATTGTACCTTTTATTGATGAGATGCAATTGTTATGGAAAGGCATAAGAATGTATGACATATCACATCCTCCATCAAATAGGTCCTTCATGTTTTATGGCATACTATGTTGGAAAATTCATGATTTCTCAGGAGTTGGTGTTTGTTCTGGTAAGAGATAAAATAATTTCCATATTCGTAGTACATCATAATTTATTTTCAATTCAAGTTGTATATAAGTATTAAATTATTATTGTTTTCTTATGTAGGCTAGTTATTGATTATAGGGTTACAAACAAAAGGGATTTTTACATGTCCAAGAGGTGCAGAACAATTTGAGGGGTGATATTCTAAAGATCTACACAAAGTTATTTATGCAAACAATAGGGGTTTTCTACCACCTAACCATAAGTTTAGAAACCATCTAAAGAAACAATTTGATGGAAAATTTGAAAATAAATCTCCTTCCAAGGTTATGGGTCTAGCTGATTGGCTTAAAATGTATGGAGATGCTGAATCAAAAGCTTGGAACCATTTTTTTCGTCATGATCATTCAACTGAGGAACCAGAACAAGTTATGGTTGAAATGCCAAAAGGAATGAAAAGGAAATCCATATTTTATGATCTCCCTTACTAGAAGGATCTATTAATATCTCATTTACTAGAACCTATGCATGTTTTCAAAAATGTCCCTGATTCTATTTTTCGACATATATCTAGCAAAGATAATGACACTTTATCATCAAGGAGGGATATTGCTCTTTCACGTACCAAATTTGATAGAAGACATTTGTGGCCAAGTAAGGAAAATGAATCATATGCAGAAGCTCCATGGATACTAAAAAGGAAAGTGTTAGATCAACTAAAAAATGTGATTCGTTCAATAAGAACACCCATTGGATATGGATCATCATTGAATAAAGCTTTTACAGTAGACGGACATATCAAGGATTCAAAACACATGATTATCACAATTTTATGAAGGCATTAACATCAATTAATTGTTATTCTTACCATTTACTTACTAAAAATTATTTTTATATATTATGATAAATCAATACTAATGAACTATAATAATTTGGTTTGATAGCATATCATGCCACTAGCAACAAGAGGGGATTCATGCCTTACAACTAACTTGAGGAATTCCATATGTCGATTTTCAGCCTTTACGAGGTATGTGGTCGCTTGATATTTACAAGGTTTTACATGGTATGAAATGTTCCTCTATATGATACAATGATATATTATATCTCATTCTAAATGTCACTAAAAATTCATACTAACTTAATGACAATATCTAATTAGGTGGGTGACCTCTAAAGAGATCGATGAGTCTGAAGTGCCAAGATGGAAGAAAGAAATCACAGAAATTGTATGTGTATTTAAAAAGGATCTCCCTACAAGTTTCATGGACCTGCAGGTCCATTTACTTATACATCTAGTTGATGACATTGAAATGCTAGGTATCGTTTCAATGAGATGGATGTTTTTCTTTGAGAGATACATGAAAACCCTAAAAGGACATGTCTGGCAGAAGGCACATCCAGAGGGTTGCATGGCTAAAGGGTATGTACTAAATGAAGCATTTTTCTTTCCATGTGAATTCCTTGGTAAAGATTGTGAAGATGGTGAACGTGCATCTGATATTATAGATGGAGAAAAGCCTCAAAATAACGGTTTTCAAGAAGTAATTGGTATGTAAAATATTCATTATTATTGTTATTTTAGAATCATTTAATAAATCATTTTGGGCTTCCTGAATTGAAAGAATAATATTTTAATTTTGAATTATACATGTTGATTTTTAATAGGTGTTGATGAAAGTGTTGTGCTCAACAAGTTTGTCCTCTACCAAATGGAATTCATGAATAAATGGATTGACATGTATGAGATAAAAAGGAAAGAAGTGTTAGAAGCAAGGAAATAATTAAGATATCAAACCCAAGGAATACCCCACTTCCCATTGATATTTCCGGTCAATGGGGAAAAAATGCACAATAGAATGGGTTTCTAAACAAATTCAAAACCGAATAAATGAGGAAGGAATAGATGCAAACATAATAGAAGATGAGATCAACATGTGCAGAGGATGTGAAAAAAGGTAAATTTTGAATTATTACAAAATGTTGCTTGAATACATTAATCACACTGTTAACTATTTAACTATGCACAATCATATTTAATTTCACTCAAGTAAATGGCTTGTCACAGGCGAGGAAGTATCCTACAATGTGTGCATACGGTCATCATTATCATGTAGAAAGAGTAGATGCAAAAAGACGATCCTTCGATTGTGGGGTCATGGTTGATTTCAAGCAATCAAGTCAAGAAAGTTCAAAAGATAAAAATGTTATTGAAGGAAATATTCAATACGTTGGAAAAATACAAGAAATTATTGAGTTAGATTACCGCTCTTTCAAATGTGGTATTTTTAAATGTAAATGGTATGAAGCATTTAACAAGACACAGAGACATGATATCCATAGTGGATTGTTTTCTATAGATTCATCAAAATACCTACCACAGGATAAGGAGCCTTATGTTCTACCAATTCACTGTGAGCAGGTATTTTTTCACTAAAACAATATAATAAATATAAGAAATAATGGTCTTATGTAATTTTTTAATTCATTTTTTTATTGTGGATATATACATTCTCATTGATAATAAAATTTGATACCACTGGAGATCTAATATATTTATCTTCTTCACATGTAGGTTTTTCTCTATGAAGATATTTTGGATCCAGAATGGATATTTGTCATTCATTATGATCCAAGATTAAGGAATATATTCGAAGATGCCTCAATCAATACAGAGAAAAGTAATGATGACCAACCAAATATAGTTCAAGAATCGGGGAACATAGAACAAATTGGCATCAATGATGATGTTCAAGATGATGATGTTCAGCCAGAAGACTATGAACTAGATGATGGTGACAAAATTCTTTTAGTAGTATGGAGAAGTGGGGCTAGAGGTGTATTTTCACAAAATGATAAATTAGATGAGGCAATTCACCATGACAACCAACAATTTCCAAAGGCAAATGATCTTATAGAAGAAGGCAATATTGATGATATACAAAATGAAGATCAAATTAATAGATCTGGTAACATTGATATTTTTGATCTAGAAACAACTTTTGTTGATACAAAATATGATGAAGGTGAAGATGAGGATGATCACAATATGACTTTAGCAGAATGGTTTAGGAAGAGTAATATTAATTGCCTGCAAGAGCATATGAGCATTGACAAGGAAGCATTGGAAGACATAGACGCAGATGATAACATAAATGAAGACTTTTAGATAATTTAGAGGGTATGTAATTCATATTTAAATAAGGACAATTATTATGTCCCATTTTGAAATGATTCATTGTTATTTGGTTGTAATAGTCATTTAATTACCATGTTTAGAACTCATAATCTAAATTGGTGTTTTGAATATTCTTATAGGTATACTCATTACTTGATGCAATTAATGTCATTAAAATGTATGTTAGTTAAGATCGCTTGTTGGTTGGAAATAACAAGCTTAGTTAGTTAGATAAGAGTTACTATGGTTAGTTTCATCTATTAGTTGAAAATGGTTAGAAATGATATGAAGTTATGACCGAGACAAAATGAAAATAATTTATGTGTGTATAAATTGTCACATATTGTGCATATAGACAAATATAACTTAACACACAAATATAACTTGTTAAGTTGAATTTATGGAATTAATTAACACAAATATATTAAACTACACTACAATAAAAATTCGAATTATTAAGGATATTTGGATGGGTAATGAAGGTGAATTCAAATTGTCTAATGAGTTTATTCATTTTTGTGATCAATAATAACTTTCCCACATGCAGGTAATATTTTCCCCATATAGGGAATCCCTGATGGCATAGGGTCCCTATCATTGTATTGTTGTCGTCGTTATCATCATTTAATCATCATCCTCATTGCCATTGTCATCGTCATCATATTCACCATCGCCACCACTATCATAGGTCATTTTTTGATGAGGATTATCATCATATCTTCCTTGGTTTCTAATATATATATATATATATATATATATATATATATATATATATGATGATGATGATGAGAAAAAAAATCATTGGTCATAAAAGGTTACCATACATAGACTATCTTTAAAGGTAGATCAAATTATTTTTTTGCACACTTCCAAAACATATGGTTTCTATTCCAAGGTAGATCTTGAACACATTGATGAAGCCAACTTTGTCTTGGATGTATCATCCAAGCATTCTATATATTTACAAGTTCACCTCTCATTTTCATTGTTTTTTAAAATGTTAAATATTTTCACACATGATATACTGAATAGTTAATGGACAATACAAATAGTTTCCATGGTTGATATTATTCTACTTATATGCTCTTTGTAACTGAACAAAATTATTAATTTTGTCTTGAGAATTAGACTTGTAGCACAAAGAAAATGGTTGGGAATCATTTAATGGCTATATCAATTCACAACTACTAACAATTGTTTTTGCTTTCTCCTTAAGTTTTGCAACCCAATTTGACTTAAACATGCTTAACAGTGAAAAAACCATTTTTCAATACTTCAGGTTTTACAAAATTCCTATAAACAACTATCTCTACTTGGTAATCTAAAAAATATCAACAAATTCACAATCTCATATATTGGTCAGAAGAGGCCATCGTCAAAGTGAATCAAATACCAAGAATGATCTATGTCTACTAAAACCTATAATCACATTGTTTCCCTAATAGCAACTAAAAACTTCTATACCTAGTCGTTGAACTTTTGCAACAAATTATAAACCTTCAACAAGAAGTTGTTTTCTAATGAGGATTATTGCCATATCTTCCTTGGTTTTACGAGGAAAGGGAAATAAAATTTCATTGGTTATCAAAGGTAAACCAAATTAATTATTTGCATACTTCCAAAAACTAGGGTTTCATATCCAAAGTAGATCCTAAGCAAATCAATGAAACCAACTTTGTTTTTATGTATCATCCAAACATCATGTACAATTACAGACTCACCTCTAATCCATTGTTTCTAAAAATGCTGAATATTTTCATATGCGATATCCTGAACAGTTGGACAATACAAATAGTTGCCATCGCTATTCTTCCATTTATATGGTTTTTGCAACCTATTTGAAAGAGCAATTTTGTCCCAACAATTAGACTTGTAGTACAAACAACATGGTTAATACATATGATCCGACCAAAAACTAGTTACTACCAAAATTCAACCAAAAAAATATTACTGCATAAAAATACAATTAAAAACAAAAAAAAAAACAAAAGCAAAAACAAAAATTTCCCAAATTAAAATAAATAAATAAATTATCAACTTTTTTTTACCAAAATTTAATGATTTTTTTAGTATTAATACTAACATCACTATTACAACAAGATATTTTTCTAGTGCTAGTACTACCATTACAACAAGATATAAGAGGGATATAATGCAAAAAGTTTAATAATAATATGTACGTAGAAGATGGTCTTCAAACTGGTGAATTCATGATAATCAATGGGACTACAGTCAAAATAATTCTATGTTATTTACGTTTTTCAATAGATTGTCAAAATAATTGCATAAATCAATTTTTTTAAACCAAAACTTAACAAAAACTTTTCTGGTGCTAACATTAGAACCACCATTACAACAAGATATCTTTCTAGTGTTGACAACACCATTATAGTAATATACCTCAAGAGAGACAGAAAATGTTAAAAGTATGATAGTAATACATATCCAGAAGATGGTATTAAAACTGGTATTTGTTCACGAATCCATAAGATTGTAAGGTCATTCTCATTATCATAATCATTGTCATCATCATCACCATCATCCTTGTCATCGTTATTGCCATCATTACATTATCATCATAATCACCATTCATGCCATCATCCTCAGCTCCATCATCATCATCGTCATCATCATCATTATGGACATTGTTTGCAATTGTTCATAATTATAGATGTTGTAAGAAATATCATCAACCCAAAAAATGTGATCAGTGCTAGAAAAGGGTTGTTTAGGACACATTGATATACGTAAGAGAAACAACAACTCTATTTCTGAGAGATGATCGATGATCATCATCATCACCACCGTTATCATTGTCATTTTCATTTTTATCATCCCCATCATCATCATTAATATAATTTCTATAATCATTGTTGTAATCGTCATCATGGACATCATCATCATTCATGCCATTATTGTTTTTTGATGATGACCTAGATGAAAATGATGATAATGATGATGATGATGACAAGGATGATGACACCAAAGATAATGCTTATGATTATGATAATGACAACATTTAAAAATTGGGGAGATTTGCCAAGGTCATTAGCATCGTCATCATCATAATCATTGCCATCATCATTATTGTCATTGTAACCACTATCATCTTTATCATCATAATCACAATTAATGTCATCGCCATCATCTTCATTTTCATTATTGTCAAGATTATTGACATTGTCATCAATTATTCATAATTGTCAATGCCATAAGGAATATCATCAATGCAGAAAATATGATGAGTGTTGGAAAACGGATGCAAAAGCGAACATAGAAATGGGGGCAACAATAGAAGTAAAATTGGATGAAGAGTGGATTCAACATAAGTATATGCACAACAACATGAAAAATATGACACAAAAGTGGATGCAAAAGCAGATGTAGTTGTCAATGCAAACTTGGATGCAAATATGAATGCAAAAGTGGAAGCAAATATGGGTCCAATGGTAGGCGTAAAACTTGGCACAAATTGTGGTGAAACAAATGGGGATGCAACAATGGACGTAGAAAAAGACACAAACTTAGATGCAAAAAAGAGACAAACATGGATACAAAATAAGATGAAAAAAGGGATGTAAACATGGACACAAACATGGGTGCAACAGTGGACACAAAATTAGATGCAAAAATGGATGAAACAAAAGTGGATGCAATAGGGGATGCAAAAACATACACAATATTCGATGCAAACTTGAACACAAAAGAGGGTGCAAATGTGGATGCAAAAGTGGAAGCAAATGTGGTTGCAATGGTAGGCGCAAGATATGGCGCAACAAAAGTGGATGTAACAATAGACAAAAAAATATGCAAAATAAGATGCAAAAAGGGATGTAAAAGTGGAAGCAAACATTGATGCAACAGGCGAAACAAAATTGGATGCAAAAAATGGATACAATGGAAGTAGATGCAAAAGTAGATACAAAACGAGATGCAAAACCCAATGCATAAAACTAACACAAAAGTGGATGAAAAAAGAGATGCAATATTTGATGCAAATATTTGATGCAAAAGAGGATGTGAACATGGATGCAAAATTGGAAGCAAACGTGGGTACAACAGTAAGTGCAAAACATGGTGCAAATTGTGGCACAACAAAAGTGGATGTAATGATAGATGCAAAAAAAGAATCAAACTATGATGCAAATGAAGATGTAAAAAGGGATGCAAAAAGTGGACTTTAAAATGGGTGCAATAGTGGATGCAAAATTGTATGCAAAAGTGGATGCAATAGAAGTCGATGCAAAACGAGACACAAAACCCAATGCAAATCCTTATCCAAAAGTGGATACAAAAAGGGATGCAAAAATAGATGTAAATGTTGATGAAAACCTATATGCAAATGTGGAAGAAAAAATTATAATCAAAAGTGGGTGCAAAATGAGGTGGCAAAATAGGCGCCAATTGTGGCACAAAAATATTAGATGCAATAGTGGGCACAATAATAGATACAAAAGAGGATCTAAATATGGATGCAAAACAAGATGGAAAAGTGGATGCAACAAAAGTACATGCAAAATCGTATGCAAAAATAGATACAAAACTCGATGTAAAACTTGGCGCAAAAGGGATGCAAAAATGGATGCAAAAAAGGGTGCAAAAGTCGATGCAAAAGTTGATGCAAGTGTAGGTGCAAAAAGTGGATGCAAATGAGGATGCAAAAGTATGTCAAACAAAATTAGGTGCCAAACTTGATGCAAAACCTAGAAAAATGGTGCAAAGGATGACACAAAAATTGGCATAAAATTTGGTGCAAAACCCGGTGCAAAACCTATTGCAATACCTGGTGCTAAACTTGGTGTAAGATTTGGTGCAAAACTCGATGAAAATTTTGTGTCAAGTTTTGCACCATATTTGATAAATGGATGCAAATAGAAACAAAAATGGGCTCTAGATGCAAAAAAGGAAGTAAAAAGGGACGCTAATCATAGGGATTTGTTGCAGTGTACCCACATAGCCTAACCCTTAGGCAAAATCCTTCCTATCAGGACTTATAAACCCTCATAATCCTTATGTATAACCCATATATATAAGCTTTCCCTTTTATTATTTGTTTACCCATATATTTAACCCACAAAGGCTTTATTGGCGCCATTTCCCTTATAACTCATTTACAAAGGAAAATATGCACAAAACATACCTTTCATACGATCTCTTCACATTTATCGAGAAATGCCTTTATTGCAATTGGGGATTGCAGTTACCACAGTCACAACGCATACATGCTCTATCACCCTTCGACATCGATATGTGACCATCAGAACGCTTAAATCCCACTTTTACATTAAAATACTTTCCCACAACACTTTTCCAAATACAAAGGAAAATCATTAAACTTCCCTCTAAACCATATAAGCCGAACGTCAAACTTTATAAGCCCACGTCTATATTTTCATCGGGTCTGCCCTTCTGTATCAAAATTCCCATTACACTGCTCCTCCTCCAATTTCCGATCGTCGATGCCTCTGATCAAATCTTGACCGTCTGTTGTATCCCCTTGATCCAACGGTGGATATTTCTCCCGATCAATGAAATTAATCGTTGATCCTCCGTCGTCCATTTACTTGTGCCAGATCTAATGGCTCACAAAGATATCGGTCGGGCAACATGCACAAGGATTAACCACCCGATAAGCAGTTTCCTCTCTCCTCCTCGCTGCCACATGTCGATCACTTAATCGAATCGGTGCTTGTCCTTCAATACCACTTACGGTTTTGGAGGCCGCCTGAAATCTTCTTTTACTATTTAAAAATTGTCGACATGATAATCCTCCATCTCCTCTGTGATTGGATCCTAGCCGTTGATCTTCAAGATCCGACAGCTACTGTGTATTGTTCCATCACTTCGTATTTGTCTCTTTACTTGGTTTTTACACTGTTTCTCAGTGTTTCCTATGGGGTTCGGCTTTCTTCAAAGCTCTAGCCTCTTGGTTTTTTAACTGCACAATCCCTCCTAAGCTTGAATTTGATCATTATAATGAATTCAATACTCCATTATGGTCCTCCTCTTCGTGTATTTCTCTATGTGTTTCCTCGACCGTGCCTACATACATATGCGTATGTAATTCTCTGATTTAATTTAATTTATCAGTCAAATCTCGACACACAGTTATACAACTTGGAATTGAATCTCTACACACACACACACACACAGATATATATATATATATATATATATATATATATATATATATATATATATTAACAAACAATTACATGACGAGACTCTCTGTCTCTATTGGCCTGATCTTCTACTTAATGGCCTCTGTTCATTATCTGCCCGTAGGTATACAAACACTCCAGTCTACTATGTAATTACCTATTCAACCTCCAACCTGTCTATTTCTAACCCCTGTCTTTGCTTTTTAGGCTTACATTTATACAAAGGATTCTAAAACCAATTTCTGGTTTAGATCGATAAATTCCTTAACAAAATCCCTAAAACCTCTTTCAAATCCACAAAATCATGAGTTGACTACTAATCTAGGATTTGAATTCAATTCTCAATCCTCTCATCACTCAACTATCCTAAATCTCTCATGTTCTCCTATATTCAAGAACATTTACATTTATACCTCACAATATTCAATTAATTCCTATTCTCGTGAAAATCACTCAAACCATTAACAATTACATTAATTTAATGCTTTAGGAAACCAACTTCCTTGAAACACAAGACCCCCCATTTCTACTAGAATACAATGATAATGTTGAGTTGGATGCTCCTGCATCAGAATCAAATCCTTGCTGCCCTATTCATAACTTGATAAAAACTTATGTTCTATTAATTAAGTGGCTCTCCAATTGAGATACCTAGAGAGTGTACAAACACTCATACACACATTGTATTCAATCAGGAGAACAACCTAGTACATATAGGCTTTCACACTAACAGGGTGGTTTCAATCACTCCATAGATAGTAGGATCTGAGACCTAATCTTAGAGTCTCAATCCTATCCTTAAAACAACTAATGTAACTTTCTCCATTAATTCTAACACTCCCCCTTAATGGAGAAATGGTACTGAAAAAAATAACATATGCCTACTAGTCTAGTCTCAGTGACGATTACAATTAAAACATGAAAAAAACTTGGTAACAAAGTTTTCATTTTAGTCTTCTTGTAGCAGAGCCCATACTTGTTCATCTTGAGTTGAGGCTTCATCTTTGCTTTCCTCGCCATGAGGTAGTCATATCTCTTCACCTCATTTCTTCCCAAGTGATGGAAAGCTTGAATTCTTATTCTCGCCCTCTCAAGATTGTGATAGGATGGATAGGATAATTTTCCCTCTCACTATTTCCGGTGTCAACCATCTGAAAGTCAGCTACGATGTCTTCATCATTCATTGATGTAACGTCTACACACACAGAAATATTAATGAGATCATCATAATTTCAATTCTCTCGAGCTTTGTCTTCTTCTGCCATGTCTTTGTAATCAGCTTCATTTGGCTCGTCACATTGATCTTCAACACTTCTTTACACCCTTCCCGAAGATCAACTCGTGTCTCAGGATATTCCACAACACTATGCCTCTCGATTCTCATGGTCATCAATAAAACCACATTGCTTTTCTGAAATTTCTTCTGACTTGAACATACTACCCATGTTAATGCTTCCAAATGCCCACATGAGAAAATCATCATCGTCAGAATAAAAAATATATAAAAATATAGACATGTTGTTAAATTCCAGCTTATCTCACTTCGAGATTCCTTTTCGACTCCACACGGTCCTCTAACGAGCTCCAACAACCCCGTTACCACGCAAGGGGGAAACTTCTCCCTTTGGCATCTCTTCAACTATAGAACCTTGTAGACAGTGTCTTCTGTGCCACGCAGGTCTTCATGCCCTCGGCTCCAATTGAGTTTCAGATCCCAATTGATTTTTAGATCTTCACAATCTGCAACATAAGTTTCTCAAACAATAAAAATTTCCAAAATGATAATTAAAAAATGGCATAAGATGAATTCAATCCACCATAGGTAGAATGTTGCCTTTGCAGCAACAACTGAAGATCCACACCAATGTTATACAGGTCTTCCGACTTTCTCCAGTCAGCAAGAAATTTCCAGTTAGAGGTTCGATCCATGCAAGGGTAGCATTCAACACAGCAGCTTAAAATAAAATGCTTCTCGGGAAACTTCAGCAACAAAGCACACAGCCGATGTGGTGTTTTACGCAGCAAAAAACATGTTGTTTTTTTCTTTAAAAAAAAGTAGATCCACACAATTTTAACACGTCCATTTTTTTTTTCCAAAATAGATCCATGCTCCACATGCTACCGATCTCCTCCACGCAGCCTCCGTGCAGGCCTCAACACTCTGTTCGAGCTCCACACGCAGCAAAAAATAATCAAGTAAAAAAAAATTGACTGACGCGTTTCGAACCAACATCATCAGGACCAGATGAAGGAGACGATGACAAAGGCTTAAATAGAGAGCAATGTAGAGACAATAATTTCAATTAACGGCTATATTTGAACAATAATATGTTAAACTTGTAAAATAAAAATAAAAATAAAAAAGTTAATATATTCTTATAATTTCAAGTAATAGCTATATTTGAGCAATAATATATTAAACTTGTAAAATTAAAAAATAAAAATAAAAAACTAATAGATTATTTTCCAGTTTAAGTTGAAATAAATTGAGGCTACTCCTGTTTATTGGATGTCACTCGCTTAGATTCCTAAAGGAATATTATCCTGAATACAAAGGATATGCTACAGATTCCTTTGGAATGGCGATAACGAAGGTAAACCATTTTCCTAGGTGGGATGGAGACATATTGCTATACCAAAGAAATGGGGTGGCTGGGGACTGAAAGATTTATGCTCCTTCGCACATGCACTTGCTCCAAAGATGGGTTGACTTATCCTCACCTCTCATAGTCTCTAGAAAGAAGTTATCTATTACAAATATGTTTGGCCTCAACAACTCATGGACTAGATACGTTTGCCCACCTTGTAGCGAACTGGGATATCTATGGTCTGGTGAGAGATCCTACACATTATGCCTACTATCAGAAATGGGCTAGCATGGAGAATAAACGATGGCTCATCTGTTCACATTGGCTTAGAACCCTGGTCGGGTTTTGGGAACATGTTTCAATTACCTCCTAACCTCACACAATTTCTCAAAAACAGGAATATAAATGTGATTTCTCATGTTGATGGTCCGGGGAATAGCTATATTTTTACACAAGCATGGTTATCAGCAAATCACTTGGGCATTTTTGTACACTGGGAGCAAGATTGGGAAGGTTATATTGCAACACTGACTGAATCTCATGTCGTATAAAAGATGGGGCAGATGAACTCATATGGAACCCCGCTGAACATGGCACATACTCCTTGAAGGTTAGCTATCCTGTTATTCACATTATACATAGACCGCATGTGCATATGGATTGGTGGGGGAAGCCATGGTTGCTCAAAGCACCTCCACGAATGAAGTTGTTTATGTGGAATGTCATTCGAAACAAGGAACCTACAGGGCATAACTTAATGCATTGATCTTTCTTCGGCCCTACCTGGTGCGTGTTCTGTCAGCAGGCGGAGGAAACAAATGACCACCTATTCCTAAGTTGCCCGACAACAAATCATATTTGGAATCAAATCCTTGCTGTGCTAGCCATAACTTGATAGAAACTGATGTTCTATTAATTAAGTGGCTCTCTAGGTGAGATACCTGGAGAGTGTACAAACACTCATACACACACTGTATTCAATCAGGAGAACAACCTAGTACATATAGACTTTCACACTAACAGGGTGGTTTCAACCACTCCCTAGATAGTAGGATCTCAGACCCAATCTTAGAGTCTCAATCCTATCCTTAAAACAACTAATTGTAACTTTCTCCGTTGATTCTAACACTCCCCCTTAATGGAGAAACGGTACTGAAAAAAATAACATATGCCTGCTGGTCTAGTCTCAGCGAGGCTTACAATTAAAACATGAAAAAACTTGGTAACAAAGTTTTCATTTTAGTCTTCTTGCAGCAGAGCCCATACTTGTTCATCTTGAGTCAAGGCTTCATCTTTGCTTTCCTCGCCATGAGGTAGTGATATCTCTTCACCTCATTTCTTCCCAAGTGATGGAAAGCTTGAATTCTTATTCTCGCCCTTCTCAAGATTGTGACAAGCTGGATAGGAGAATTTTCCCTCTCACTATTTCCGATGTCAACCATCTGAAAGTCAACTATGATGTCTTCATCATTCATTGATGTAACGTCTGCACACACAGAAATATTAATGAGATCATCATAATTAAATTCTCTCCAGCTTTGTCTTCTTCTGCCACGTCTTTGCAATCAGCTTGATGTGGCTCATCCCATTGATCTTCAACACTTTGTTCCTCTTTAAACCCTTCCTGAAGATCAACTCATGTCTCAGGATCTTGCACAACACTGTGCCTCTTGATTCTCATGGTCATCAATAGAACCACATTGTTTTCTGAAATTTCTTCTGACTCAAACATACTACCCATGTTAATGCTTCCAAATGCCCACATGAGAAAATCATCATCATCAAAATAAAAAATATCTAAAAATATAGACATGTTGTTAAAGTCCAGCTTATCTCGCTTCGAGATTCCTTTTCAACTCCACATGTCCCTCTAATGAGTTCCAACAACCCCACTACCATGTAGGGGGGAAACTTCTCCCTTTGGCAGCTCTTCAACTGTAGAACCCTGTAAAGTGTGGCTTCTGTGCCACGCAGGTATTAGTGCCCTCAGCTCCAATTGAGTTTTAGATCCCAATTGATTTTCAGATCTTCACAATCTGCAACATAAGTTTCTCAAACAATAAAAATTTCCAAAATGATAATTAAAAAACGACATAAGATGAATTCAATCCACCATAGGTAGAACGTTGCCTTTGCAGCAACACCTCAAGATCCACACCAATGTTACACAGGTCTTCCGGCTTTCTCCATGCAGCAAGCAATTCCCAGTTACAGGGTCGATCCACGCAGTGTAGCATTCAACACAACAGCCTAAAATAGAATGCTTCTTGGGAAACTTCAGCAACAAAGCACACAGTCGATGTGGTGTTTTACGCAGCAACAAACATGTTGTTTTTTTCTTTCAAAAAAAACAGATCCACGCAATTTTAACAAGCCCATTTTTTTCAAAATGGATCCATGCTCCACCCTGCTGCCAATCTCCTCCACGCAGCCTCCGTGCAAGTCTCAACACTCTGCTCGAGCTCCACACGTAGCAAACAATAATCAAGTAAAAAAAAAATTAACTAATACATTTCAAACCAACATCATCAAGACCAGATGAAGAAGGAGGCGATGACAATGGCTTAAATAGAGAGCAATGTAGAGACCATAATTTCAAGTAACAGCTATATTTGAACAATAATATATTAAACTTGTAAAATAAAAATAAAAATAAAAAAAGTTAATAGATTCTTATAATTTATGAGAGATTTTTCGGCGTAAATCACATGATATTTCATTTGTCAACACGTTTCGAACCAACTAGTGTGGTTCATCGTCAGGACAAGTTGAAGAAATAGATCTATGTTGCATGTTAAATAGACAGAGTAGAACATCCAATGGCTCTAATTTTTTACCACACAATGGCTATATTGACTAGCTAACAACTATATTTGATTAGGAAACGGCTAGTTTGATCAGTCTCAGGGAAAAAGGAGCATAATTGTATTTAATTAAAAATTAAAAATTAAAATAAATTAAAGTTATGGATTTAAATAATTATTAAATTAATAGTTATTTATACTATTATTAAATTAAAAGTTAATGGGAAATATGAATTTACATAAAATGTATTAACAGTTCGATATTTATTTTAATTTGTCTTTTATATATATATATATATATATATATATATATATATATATATATATATATATATATATATATATAGATATATATATATATATATATATATATATAATAAAATATTAGAATAAATTAACTTAGGTATTATATAGTAAGGATAAATATTTCTTTAATTGTTTATTTAATTGTTAAATTGTTTACTTCTTTTTAATTATAAATTAACATATTATCATAGATAGATTTCAATATCAAAGCAATTATTAAGTTAAAAATTAGAATATAACTAATAGCTTAAACTAAATGCTATTAAAGTCTCTTATACTATATAAACAACCCACCAAAGAGGATCACAGAACAAAGGTAAAAGAGAGACAGTTAAAGGATAACAAGGGGAAACTAACCTATAAGAAAACTAGAACAAGCTATAAAAAGAAGAAGGGGAGGAAGAACATGACTAGGAAGTGAGTGCTGGGATCCAGCAACTACTGATCTTCCAGCTGTCTTCTCCATTGAGATTGCTCGGTCTATTTTCAATCTCAAGGGCTTCCCTAATTTTACGGTGATGGAACTGTGAAACTCTAGCAAGAACACTGGCCTCTTCGATACAAACATGATGTTTGGTTTTCTCTACATGCTCTGCTAAAGCGGAAGACTTGGTTCTCCTATGTTTAAGGTCAGCTACGTGCTCACTAATCCTCTGATTAATGGAGCATCCAGTCTCACCAATATAGGGGGTCCCACAGGAATAAGGAATAATATAGACCCCCTTCATGTCGTTAGTGCCGATAGGATCCTTCACTGATCTAAGGGACTTACGAACGGTGTTAAGGGGTCTAAAGGTCAAGGGAACACTATGTTTCTTAAGAATCCTCGCAATATTATCAGTGGTCCCCTGCACAAATAGAAGATGGACACTTGGGACCCATTCTTTAGGTTCTCTTTTAGTTAACGCATTTTTGGCAGCTTTGAGGAAAGCCTTCTGACCCAGGTATCTACTATAGCAATTTTCCACAAAGACATTAAGGAGATGGGATTTCTCTTTTTGAAAGTTCTTTTCATCAGAGATCCTTAGGGCACGAGTAGCGAGGGTGTTGAGAACACCCACCTTCTGCGCCGGGAAATGTTGGGAACTGGCATGAAGATACTGCTCCCTATGTGTTTTCTTTCAAAACACTTGGTTGGAGAGGGAACTATCAATATTCTTTGAAATAAGAATATCAAGGAAAGGGAGGCAGCCATCGACTTCCTGTTCCCTGGTGAACTTAATGGCCGAGGATTGACTGTTGAGATGATCGAAGAAGAGATCTTATTTCTCTTGGCCATGAGACCAGATGACATTTGTGTCATATACATATCTTTTCCAAAGTTTAGGCAGGAGACAGGTCGAGTTTATAGCCTTGGATTCAAAATCTTCCATAAAAGGATTAGCAACAACAGGGGGTAGGGGTGAGCCCATGGCAAAACTACAAGTTTGCTCAAAGAACTCCCCTTCAAAACTGAAAAAGGTGGAAGTGAGGCAAATCTCAATTAACCGAGCAGTATCGGGGTCCGTTAGGCGGTTGACCACCTCCATGGCCTCATTTATAGGGATGCAAGTGTATAAGGAAACTACATCAGAACTAACAATAATGTCCCCAGGGTCAAGCTTAATGTCCTTGAGCTCCTTAATAAGGAAGCAGAGTCCTTGACGAAGGACTCTGTTCAGCCAACTAAGGGCTTAAGCTTTAAGGCAAGGAATTTAGCAAGAAGGTAGGTAGGACCTCCAATGGTGTTGACAATGGGTCTTAAGGGAGCTCCCTCCTTGTGAATTTTATGGAGCCCATAGATCCTAGGAGTGATGGGATTACTCTCAATGAGTTTTTGGTGTAGGAAACTCACAGAGCTACTGGATTTGATGGCAAGAGCCATAGTCCTAGAAATATTCTTTAATGGGTTCTTGGGAAGTTTCTTATAGCTTCCACTATTATGGAGATGATCCAACATCTTATTGTGGTAATCTACTTTGTTAAGAATGATAGTAGCCCCTCCTTTGTCGGCTTTCAGAACAACGATATCTTTGTTCTAGTTTAAGGATCTGAGGGCTACAAATTCATCCCTGCTAAGGCTGCTCTTAGGGGGCTTTGCCTTCCTCAAGATAATGACACAATCCTGTCTAAAATTGTTCTTAGTACTATCAGGTAAACCTCTAATCCCAAACTCTATGTCACAAATAATGTCGTCTACTAGGATCTTCTTAGGGGCTAAGGAAAAATTTAAACCTTTACCCAAAAGCTTAAAAACAAAAGGGGGAAAAGAGAAACTAGATAAATTGATAACCTTATTATTAATATGAGATGGAGGGGGAAGATTAATATTACTATCATTATTACTATTCTTCTTAAACAAAAAATTATTGTTTATATCAAGGTTGTTTATATGCGTGTTAAGAATCGATGACTTATTATTATTATTATTAATAAATACATTATTACTACTACTTTTTATATTATTATTCTTTGAACTATAAGTGTTTGTATTATTATTAATAAATAATGCACCATCATCATCATTATTATTCTTCTTCTTCTTATTATTATTATTAACATGATTATTATTATTATTACCACTATTATTATTATTATTACTATTATCATCACTACTACTATTATTATTATTATTATTAGTAATATCTTTACTATTATTCGTATTATTACCATTATTGCTATTACTATTATTACCATTACGTTTATTACTATTATTATTGTTATTCCCACTATTATTATTATTATTATTATTATTATTATTATTATTAGAACTATAATTGTTTCAAAGAATATTGATGGTTCCCTCTCCCACCAAGTGTTTCAAAAGAAAACACATATGGAGCAGTATCTTCGTGCCAGTTCCCACCATTTCTCGGTGCAGAAGTTTGGTGATTTCAACACCCTCGCTACTCATGCCCTAAGGATCTCTGATGAAAATAGCTTTGAGAAAGAGAAATCCCATCTCTTTAATGTCTTTGTGGAAAATGGTTACAGTGGATACCTGGGTAAGAAGGCTTTCCTCAAAGCTGCCGAAAATGTGTTAACTAAAAGAGAACCTAAAGAACGGGTCCCAGGTGTCCATCTTTCGTTTTTGCAGGGGACCACTGATAAGATTGTGAGGATTCTTAAGAAACATAATGTTTCCTTGACCTTTAGACCCCTTAACACCATTCATAAGTCCCTCAGATCAGTGAAGGATCCTATCGACCCTAAGGACATGAAGGGGGTCTATATTATTCCTTGTTCCTGTGGGACGCCCTATATTGGTGAGACTGGATGCTCCATTAATCAGAGGATTAGTGAGCACGTAGCTGAACTTAAACATAGGAGAACCAAATCTTTCGCTTTAGCAGAGAAGGTAGAGAAAACCAAACATCATGTTTGTATCGAAGAGGCCAGTGTTCTTGCTAGAGTTTCGCAGTTCCAACACCGTAAATTTAGGGAAGCCCTTGAGATTGAAAAAAGGCCTAGCAATCTCAATACAGAAGATGGCTGGAAGATCAGTGGTTGTTGGATCTCAACCCTCACTTCCTATTCATGTTCTTCCTCCCCTCCTTCTTTTTATAGCCTGTTCTAGTTTTCTTATAGGTTAGTTTCCCCTTGTTATCCTTTAACCGTCTCTCTTTTACCTTTGTTATGTGATCCCCTTTGGTGGGCTGTTTATATAGTATAAGAGACTTTAAGAGCATTTAGTTTAAGCTATTAGTTATATTCTAAATTTTAACTTAATAATTAATTTGATATTGAAATCAATCTATGATAATATGTTAATTTATAATTAAAAAGAACTAAACAATTTAACAATTAAATAAATATTTATTCTTACTATATAATACCTAAATTAATATATATATATATATATATATATATATATATATATATATATATATATATATATATATATATATATATAATAAAAATTAAAATAAATATCGAATTGTTCATACCTTTTATGTAAATTCATATTTCCCATTAACTTTTAATTTAATAATAGTATAACTAACTATTAATTTAATAATTATTTAAATCCATAACTTTAACTTATTTTAATTTTTAATTTTTAATTAAATACAATTATGCTCCTTTTTCCCTGAGACTGGTCAAACTAGCCATTTCCTAGTCAAATATAGCCATTAGCTAGTCAATATAGCCGTTTCCTGGTCAAAAATTATAGCCGTTGGATGTTCTGCTCTGTCTATTTAACATGCAACATAGATCTGTTTCTTCAACTTGTCCTAATGATGAACCACACTGGTTGGTTCGAAACGCATTGACAAATGAAATATCATGTGATTTACGCCGAAAAATCTCTCATAAACTTGATATGGATCACAGAAGCCTCAATTCAATAGATTCTTATAATTTCAAGTAACAACTATATTTGAACAATGATATATTAAACTTGTAAAATAAAAAAATAATAGATTCTTTTCCAGTTTAAGTTGAAATAAATTGAGGCTACTCCTGTTTATTGGATGTCTCCCACTTAGATTTCTAAAGGAATATTGTCCTAGATACAAAGGATATGCTGCAGATTCCTTTGGAATGGCTATAAGGAAGGTAAACCATTTCCCTGGGTGGGCTGGAAATATATTGCTATACCAAAGAAATGGGGTGGTTGGGGACTGAAGGATTTATGCTCCTTCGCACATGCACTTGCTGCAAATATGGGTTGGCTTATCCTCACCTCTCACAGTCTCTGGATAGAAGTTATCTATTACAAATATATCTGGCCTCAACATCTCATGGATTGGATACGTTTTCCCACCTTGCAGCAATCTGGGATATCTATGGTCTGGTGAGCGATCCTACACATTATGCCTACTATCAGAAATGGGCTAGCATGGAGAATAAATGATGGCTCATATGTTCACATTGGCTTAGACCCCTGGTCGGGTTGTGGGAACATTTTCAATTACCTCCTGACCTCACACAATTTCTCAAAAACAGGAATATAAATGTGATTTCTCACGTTGATGATCTAGGGAATAGCTATACTTTTACATAAGCATGGTTATTAGCAAATCACTTGGGCATTCTTTTACATTGTTAGCAAGATTGGGAAGGTTATATCGCAACACTGACTGAATCTCATGTCCGTAAAAAATATGGGGTAGATGAACTCATATGGAACCCCGCTAAACATGGCACATACTCCCCGAAGGTTAGCTATCATGTTATTCACATTGCACACAGACTGCATGTGCATATGGATTGGTGGGGGAAGCCATGGAAGCTCAAAGTGCCTCCACGAACGAAGTTGTTTATGTGGAATGTCATTCGAAACAAGGAACCTACAAGGCACAACTTAATGCATCGATCTTTCTTTGGCCCTACCTGGTGCGTGCTCTGTCAGCAAGTGGAGGAAACAAATGACCACCTATTCCTAACTTGCCCAACAACAAATCATATTTGGAATCAAATCCTTGCTGCCCTATCCATAACTTGATAAAACCTGATGTTCTATTAATTAAGTGGCTCTCTAGGTGAGATACCTCGAGAGTGTACAAACACTCATACACACACTATATTTAATCAGGAGAACATGCTAGTACATATAGGCTTTCACACTAATAGGGTGGTTTCAACCACTTCCTAGATATTAGGATCTCAGGCCTAATCTTAGAGTCTCAATCCTATCCTTAAAACAACTAACTGTAACTTTCTCCATTAATTCTAACACTCCCCCTTAATGGAGAAATGGCACTAAGAAAAATAACATATGCCTATTGGTCTAGTCTCAGCTAGGCTTACAGTTAAAACATGAAAAAACTTGGTAACAAAGTTTTCATTTTAGTCTTCTTGCAGCAGAGCCCATACTTGTTCATCTTGATTTGAGGCTTCATCTTTGCTTTCCTCGCCATGAGGTAGTGATATCTCTTCACCTCATTTCTTCCCAAGTGATGGAAAGCTTGAATTCTTATTCTAGACCTTCTCAAGATTGTGACAGGATGGATAGGATAATTTTCCCTCTCACTATTTCTGGTGTCAACCATCTGTAAGTCAACTATGATGTCTTCATCATTCATTGATGTAGCATCTGCACACACAGAAATATTAATGAGATCATCATAATTTAAATTCTCTCCAGCTTTGTCTTCTTCTGCCACGTCTTTGCAATTAGCTTCATGTGGCTTGTCCCATTGATCTTCAACACTTTGTTCCTCTTTACAGCTTTCCTGAAGATCAACTCATGTCTCAGGATCTTGCACAACACTATGCCTCTTGATTCTCATGGTCATCAAGAGAACCACAGTGTTTTTCTGAAATTTCTTCTGACTCGAACATACTACCCATGCTAATGCTTCCAAATGCCCACATGAGAAAATCATCATCAACAGAATAAAATATATCTAAAAATATAGACATGTTGTTAAAGTCCAGCTTATCTTGCTTCAAGATTCCTTTTTGACTCCACACGGTCCTCTAACGAGCTCCAAAAACCCCGTTACCATGCAGGGGGAAATTCTCCCTTTGGAAGCTCTTCAACTGTAGAACCTTGTAGACTGTGGCTTCTGCGCCACACAAGTCTTAGTGCCCTCTACTCCAACTGAGTTTCAGGTCCCAATTGATCTTCAGATCTCCACAATCTTCAACATAAGTTTCTCAAACAATAAAAATTTCCAAAATAATAATTAAAAAATGACATAAGATGAATTCAATCCACCATAGGTAGAACGCCGCTTTTGCAACAACGCCTCAAGATCCACACCAATGTTACACAGGTCTTTTGACTTTCTCCACGCAGCAAGCAATTCCCAGTTACAAGGTCAATCCACGCAGCGCAACATTCAACACAACAGCTTAAAATAGAATGCTTCTGGGGAAACTTCAGCAACAAAGCACGCAGGGGATGTGGTGTTTTACATAGCAGCAAACATGTTGTTTTTTTCTTTCAAAAAAACAGATCCACGCAACTTTAACATGCCCCTTTCTTTTCAAAATAGATCCATGCTCCACGTTGCTGCCAATCTCCTCCACACAGCCTCTGTGCAGGCGTCAACGCTCTGCTCAATCTCCACACGCAACAAACAATAATCAAGTAAAAAAATTTGACTGACGCATTTCGAACCAACATCATCAGTACCAGATGAAGAAGGAGATGATGACAAAGGCTTAAATAGAGAGCAATGTAGAGACCATAATTTGAAGTAACAACTATATTTGAACAATAATATATTAAGCTTGTAAAATAAAAATAAAAATAAAAAAAGTTAATAGATTCTTATAATTTCAAGCAACACCTATATTTGAACAGTAATATATTAAACTTATAAAATTAAAAAATAAAAATAAAAAATTAATAGATTCTTTTCCAGTTTAAGTTGAAATAAATTGAGGCTACTCTTGTTTATTGGATGTCTCTTGCTTAGATTCCTAAAGGAATATTATCCCGGATACAAAGGATATGCTCCAAATTCCTTTGGAATGGCTATAAAGAAGGTAAACCATTTGCCTAAGTTGACTAGAAACATATTGCTATACCAAAGAAATGAGGTGGTTGGGACTGAAGGATTTAGACTTCTAATAATAATCATCACATATCATGGTTAGACTTCTAAAACTTCAGAACTATTTTAAAAAAAAACGCAGGTACGGAGTTAACCTTATCAAAATCATGTTAATTAAATTTCGTTGCAAGTTGCAATAACTTGCCAAGGAAGTAAACATGGGACTTTTGTGGTCAGCTTCGAGTGTATTATGAGAGATTAATATTGATTTTGACTTCTGTGATGGATATTCTGATGTTTGAACCCATCTTCACCCCATATCAGAAAATTTGATGCCGACGATTTTTGTTGATTTGATTTTTTTATTTTTTAAATAGATAAATTTTAGTTTAGATTTAATTAGGAATAGAAAAATGAAAAGATTGTAAATTTAAATGGTTAAATTTACCAAATCTAAATGCAAAGACCGAATCCAAAAGTCCCGTGACCTAAAGAAAAATAAAAACAAAAAATGCAATCAATGGACCCTTCTTAAAAAAAATGCAATCAATGGACAGAGCCAAATGAAAAGTCAAATGCATATTATTAAGGCGTAATTGTACAGTATAAGTGGACATTATTAATCCATACAACTTCAATACCACACGTTTTGTGGAAACCAATGCATGTGGACTTCCATTCGCTGTTACCTTTTTCAGAATGAAGAGCCGTCTCATAGTGATGTGAGGTCGATGAATTATTCATATTCGTTTTTTTAGGTTTGATAGACCAAAGTTTGGTCTCAGTGGATGTTAACCATCATTATTATATAAAAATAAATTTTGCAATGCAACAGTTAATATATGGGGCGTCATTTAAGTAAAAAAAATATTTAAATGATAAGATATTTGTGATGATGAAAATAAATTTAGCATCATTAAAAAAATAAGTAACCAAAGTCTAAATTTGATAACAAAAAAATACAATTTTTTTTAAAATAGATTGTTTTCCGAACAAATTTAAAAAGACTTTATAAATTACAATAAGCAATGAGAATTTTGTGGCCAATCTCATTTGACAAATCAATATTGACTTCACTTGTTTTACCGGTTAACGGATATTTTTGACGTTTGAACCCATCATCTTCCTACGTTTCAGATGGTTTTGAAAAGTCAATGATATCCATGCCTCTTGATTTGACTTGCGATCGGACTCGCACTCAATGAGAAATCGATATAGTCTTCACATGCTATCTGAATGGACGTCTCCTACTTTCCATATAATTTTGAATGGAAGGAAATTCTATTAAAACAGGATCTTTGATTTGCCGCGTTTTAGTAAAGGACAAATCAACATTGGCTCGACCTGCAAGCACCTCATCTCCACATCGTTGATTCATCGTATGTCCTCAACGTTTGGCTTTTAATTTTTAGTATGGAGTTTGGAGCTGTTCTCACGGCACTCCATATCTTTTGGTCCACTCAAATCCCCATCTCCAATTTCAAGATAAGCATCGGGCTCCACTTTGAAAGTGTCCATAGCCTCCTGTTCCGGTTCCGCAACATGACTCACGAATTCGTTGTACTTATACGTTCATAGAAATAGCATAAGCTTACAACACAACATGAAAGGCAATAGCATTTTTTATGGGTTAGCCTGGGCTAATAAAGTTATACTATCCGTTGGCTTCGAATTTGCAGCTTTAAGGATAGCATCACAATTGGATATAGATCTATCAGATGTTTAGGAAGAGAGAAGCTATCAACTGAATGCATTGAATTAGCAGAGAATGTTATTGTTTTCCACGCTAAAATGGTCTAAATTTAAAGGAAAATCTGTGTTAATAAGTTCATTAAGCCCAGAGAATTGAGGGAAGAAGATTGGGTCTTACTCTATGACTCTAATCAAAGGGATGTTGATGAATTGAGGGAAGAAGATTGGGTCTTATTCTATGACTCTAATTTTAAGGACTTCAAAGGGATGTTGATGATTAATTGGTTGGAGCTCTACATTGTTGAAAATTGTTACGATAATGTCTTTGTCATAATTAGAAAAATTGATAACGAGCAAACTCCTCTCTTGGTAAATACCTTTAGACTTAAGATCTACAAGAAGCTTTTGGTGAAAACCTCATTTGAACCATTTTTAGCTGAAAACATCTTTTAAAGAAGATTTAAGTTCACAAATAAAAATAAATGTTTTGGTAGGAAAACCTTTATAGGCTTGGTAGAGTAGAGCAAAGGAGAAAACAAGAATGGAAATATTTCAATAAAAGGGAGAGAGAGAGAAAGGAAAAGAGAAAAAAGGAAGAAGAAGAAGAGGAGGAAAAACAAAGGAGATTTCTATTTAAATTTATGTGTTTGATCTTCCTATTATTTTGTTTTTGTTGAATGTGAATACCCATGATATACTTCCTAAAAGGGAGCATAAACCACGTTAGAACCAATCTCAAAAGTTTTTTGAATGTGAATACCCATGATATACTTACAAAAAAGGAGCATAAATCACATTAGAACCAATCTCAAAAGTTTAAAGAAAAGTCCGAGAGAAATATAGATTGCAAGGCTATCAAAACATTTACTTACAAATCTTGCATACCAACAAACCATTCCAATTTTCATTTCGCATATTATCTCAACCATTTATCACCACATCACCAATGTTCATTCCCCTTCCATCTTGTTTTCATTCCATAGTCATCATCATCCAATTTCCATGAAACCCTATTGATTCAATGAAAAAAATCTCCACTTGAATGCTCACCTATAGGAAAATCCACAAAATTCGTGTGCTTCTATAGGAAAGCTACAAGATTGAGAAAATGCTACAATTCATAGAAAATTTTAGAGCTAGGCCTCCAAATTTTAAACATGACATATTTGTGGTGTCATTCACACCCAATGGAAATAAAAATTTGAAAATCAATTCTTCTATAACATCCCCTATATTTCTACAGGATCCTCCGCACCTAGAAAAGTACCACATCAGCAATTTGGCCTTGTACCAATCCAACTCCAAAGTGTCTTTAATAGCTAAATGATTCTTACTTGCAAGTATGAATTACTAAATCTCTTAGTTCTCATATGCTTCCATATAAGTATCATCATGTCTCTATTGCCAAAGTATAACAAAGAAAAAGAAACAAGTGGAAACAAAGGTTAAATAGCCTGATATTTCGAATGTTGAGTTGTTGACAACATGTGTCCACTACAAAGTGAGGTACCAACAATGACCATCCATAATTGGAGGTGAGATCTCCCACTAATTTCTATGATATCAAAAACTAATTAGTGAAAGAGCATGATAGGTCACAATGATCAAATAGTCCATTATGGCTGACAACATAATTATTATTCACTACATGCTAATTATTAAACTACCACCTTTGGAGGGAGGAAACATAACATATTAAGACTCCATGCAAATATTTTCTCTAACTTAATTCTATAATTCTAAAAAGTTATCCAACAACTCTTCTCTTTGATACCATAGGGTTTGATAGTACAATGTTTCTAAAGCTACAGGAACTAAAAACTATAAGACCATATCCAGTGTCAACACCAAGGCCAACTTTGTGAGATAGGATTATACATAAGGCTAGTCATTTCCCATAACTAATTTTGTAATTATCATACTTTGAATGGATCACATCCGTGCTATTGTACTAGATTTTTGCTACTATTTTGGCATACCAAGATTATAGGAAAGTGCATGGTTGTACGTGTATCTAGAAATGAAAATTTACCACCTTTTGTAAGGAAAACATATAATGTAGGAATCCATTGTTCAACAAGTCAAGATGAGATGGTGACTTCATTTTTTCTAAAACTTAATCCATTATTGTCGACCACTGAGGATTTATTTTGAAATTTTTTCAAAATCAGACACTTATGAGAATTAATAGCTTGATAACCCTCCTATAAAATTCCTCTTCATTGGTTTGTCATGGCAGGACCTACAGGGAAGAGTGTGGGGAAGACCATGGAGAAGAGGCCCTCAATGTTGTATTCATTGACTGGCAAGAGGTCAACAAAGGGGAATGGGTGGGTGTGGAATTAGAAGATTCCACGTAGGAAAATATTTCATCAAATTCAGTATGTGTATTTGGAACTATTGACATAAAAGAGGATGTTTGAAGGTCATATGGGTAGGGGTGGAGAAGGACGGGATCAAAAATATCAAGAAGGAATTGTTGGGGTTTAGGGGAAGTGGCGGTAAGATGACGTAGAATGGGGATACATCTATAGGGAGAATAGGAAAAGAAAATAGTGCATATGGGTTAAGATGGACATCCTTGTAGTATGGATCATTTACTAGTTTGCACTACAAAGTATCTAGAACTCATGATCTTTTGACAAAGAATTCATAGATTGTGTGGTCAGAGCTACATTTGTTAACAACAAGGATATCTATCTATGAGAGCATGTAGAGAAGGGAGGTGACGATATTAGTTATATCTTGAGGGAAGATAATGGTATGGTTAGAGTACTTGCATTGGCCTCCATGTGCATGGGCCATTTGAAGAATTGGGTTGATGTATGCAATTAGTATCTCCTCAACTTGAGTTATGAAAAATAGGACGTGTGGTTTTTTTCCTAGATCCATGTTGTTTTATAAGAAGAAGTGATGGATAGATCATTTTGAGGCACAAAAACAACAAGTGATGACATCATTACTGAATTTTGTTTTCATGAATGGGTAAGATTCATTAGAAATGGAGAAAAATTTAAGTGCATCAATCCTTTCATGAAAACAACGGTATGCATGTTGGAGAGGGTTGTCGTGGAAATTATGGGGATTTAAAGCGGAAGCAACATGGGGGTATTGTTGAATAGGGAAGGTGGGAGGAAAAGAAAGTGTAAGGCCGGGAGGAGTTTTAATGGAAGGTGGGAATGGAGGGGAGAATGACACAAGAGTGGATGGAAGAGGACGAAGACGGATTTGGGTAGGTAGGGAAATATGACTAGGGTTGGTTTGAGAAGGAATATTGTATGAGTGACTATTGTAAAGCAAACAATGACATGTGATTACTTTTCCTTATTAAGTGTGTAGTGGCTTTGTTGGCATGCCTTCTTTACATCACTATTCATAGTGGATTGCGTAGCTAATCAAGCAAGGAAATCTATTGTCAAAAAAAGAGGTATAAATGAATTTGGAACAAGATGAGTAAACCATGCATGTTAAGGGAAAATTTCTATATATAGAAAATAATTTATTGGCATGATGAAGGCAAAGACACTTATATTTTTTCCAATTTGAAATATATAACATGAATAACAATAAGCTAATGTAAATGAGATAACAAACATGTATCTATGCAAACAAATATGCAATATGTAAGATAAAGAAAGCAAGTATATATAAAAACTAATCATTTTCTCATTTGGGAGAGAAGGTTGTGTTATTTTTTTTTTTAAATTTGTACGAAAAGAAAGTTATGAAAAAATAGTGCAAGGGTTTCAAGAAAGTGGAAAGTAAGTGAAGGATGAGTTGGAGGGTTAGGTTTTGTTTTTATTTTGCATGAAAAATTGAATGGAAAACTATTGTAAAGGATAGTATCATTAAATGGGTGTGCTACTATTTCATGCATGGAAATTTCGAGTAACACACAAGTCATCGAATATCCAATGTAGGTGCAATATGGATATGTGATTCTTCAAAATGAGATCTATTATTATTTTAATTGCGTCTTTATTTTGAATATTGAACAACATTAAATGTGTGTGCTATTGTTTCGTGTACAAAAATTTTGACTCGTACAGAAGTCATCAAACATCCAATTCTGGTGCAATATGGATATCTGATTGAGTATATGGTCAATACAACAACTTTCATGATTTTAAATATGGAATGGTGGGATGTTTAAATGACTATTATCAAAATTAGAAGTCATATCATTATGCAAGTTTATTTTGGATATAAGGAAACCTACCTCTATATTTAACCAGTATTAAAAGTAGTAGCTATGTATATTCTCCATATTAGAGTGTATTCATATCCATATACTTGAAATATGTTATTGTTTTGAAAATCACATTAAGAAATGAAAAAGGTCGGTGAAATGCAAGTGCGCTAATGCCCACGTATTTATTAGAAATCTATACAAAAGTAGCAAGTATTATCGCAACCCGAGTTTTACAAAACGCAGTAGAGATTGAGGTGTAGAAAAATACTTAAGGTAACCAAAGTTGTACAAGGACATTGAGTAGATATGCTAGCGGAGAGGGAGAGAGAAGTCGACCATAAGGAAAGGCATGGGTGGACATGGTAGACAAAATGGATGCACTTCGAAAGAATGATAAATGCATGCACTTCGAAAGAATGATAAATGATCATTTCCCAATGAACTGAAACCCATTGGACATAAATGAGTGTTCAAAAAGAAGATTACTCTACATGGAAATATTGAAAAACAAAATGTAAAGTTGGTTCCAAAAGAGTATTTCCAAGTTAAAAATATAGTCTTTAGTATTTTCTTATGTTTTGTTGTTTTCTTATTAAACATTTTTCTTTATAAGGAAATTTTAATTCCTTTTACCATAAAATGATATAAAAAAGAAATTTAATCTATTATGAAAATAAAAAATAATTAATTTAATATATATAAAAATTATATTATAATCAAAATACTTAGTGCAAAGTCCTAAACAAATATTAAGAATAAAATGAATTAGAAATCTATTTGATAATACAACTCTTCTAAATTAAATTAAATTTTGTATTTATATTTATTATTTTTTCAATATTTTTTCATTTACTAATCTAAACTATTTTTTAATTTTATACCATTTTAAATTTATGGTTATCCATAATTTCAGAATTTTAAATTTCTAAAAATAATCAGACAGTTAATACAATCCTAATACTTAAACTTTTGTTGGTGCACATGCACCTAGTTAGTTTTAATTAGCTTCAATTCAACTTGAGTTCTTACATCTGGTGTGCACTTGGCTTTAGTTAGTTAACTCGAGTGCTTACATGTAGTGTGCACTTGTCTTTAGTTAGTTAACTCTAGTGCTTGCATGTGGTGCACGTGCACATTAACAGAACATAAAACACACTTATCTTCAATTAGATTTAATTATCCATAGTTATTGCATGTACAACTAAGCTTAACTTAGTTTCTTTATGTTTTGATTCTCAAACCAATATTAAGTAATCAAATTCATTCTTGATTCCAATTTTCTTTTTCAATTTCTTGCAAGTTTTTGAAATTATTCTTTAGCTATATCTGTGTTTTTTCTCTAATAATTTTACATGGTATCAGAGCTACAGGGGCTTGGAGAAGGTGCATGAACAATATTTTGCATGTTTCAAGATCAAAGAATTGGAAATTGTTCAGAGATTTGATTTGCAAATCAAAATATTGGAGAACTGCCACAATTCTTGCTACAACTACAAGGTGATGGAACGGAGTTCTCATCTTCAGCTATTCTTACTCTGTATAACTACTTCCAATGGAGGTCAAATATTTTGCTTCACCTTAGAGGCAAAGGCTTGTATCGAATAGTTATGAATAGAGAAGCTAAAACCAAATTCCGCCATTGAAAAATACAAATGATTCAACAAGATGGAAGAGGATTTGGTCTTCTATTGTTGTCCAGATATCCAACATTATGTTCCCATGTGGACACATGGAGCACTCTGAATGAGGTATGGACAATCTTGGAGAATTTATTTGGAAATCAGAATGAGATGCGAGCTCATATTCTCGAAAATGAGTTGAATTCCTTAGATCCAAACAACTTTGGGAACATTCAAGATTTCTTTACAAAATTCAAATCATTTCTTCTACAATAACATGATTGGGGGATCAATAAATCCAAACAGGAAGGTCAATTGATCCTTTTTGTTTTGTCTAAATTATGCCTTGAATATGTTGTTTTTGTTTCTACATTTCATACTGTGAGACTTGCAACTGGAGATAAATGGAAAATGCCCAAACTTGATGAATTTATTGAGTCTCTCATTCATGAGCAGGATAATCTCATCAACATGAGTTCATTAAAGTCTCCAAATGAACATGCACTTACCATGGATGAGAAAGGAAAGTCCAACTCGAAACTAAATCAAAAATCCAAAGGCAAAGGAAAGGCAAGAGATCCAGATCCAAGAAGGGGAGGAAATCCAAAACCTCTAGATGATTCTTCTAGCTCTAAGGGTAAGAAGGGAAAGAAAGGAAACTCCAAGTGTCCTTATTGTAATAGAGGTTATCATATTGAATCCTCTTCCATGCAGAAGACTATGGATCTGATGGAAAAGACTTGTCAACAAAATAAACTTGGTCATCACATTCCAAAAAGTTCCAAGAAGAAGGCGCACGAAAAACCATCAGAAACAAGGGGCAATGATCATGATGTGATTGCCCTTCATTCTACATTGTAAGAATGGATCATTGATTTGGAAGCTTCACAGCATATGGATTCTTCAAAGGAATCCTTTTATTCTCTACATGCATACTCGGGACCTCCTATTCTCATGGGGTATAATTATGCACTTGAAGCAACTGGACAAGGAATAGTGCAATTTGAAGATGGAAGTTTTGAGAATTTCTTACATATTCCAAGGCTTTCTGTGAATCTTATTTCAGTGAATCAGAGGACACGCACAGGCACCAGAAGGAAAGTGGAATTTACCCCTGATTTCGTGAGCATTTATGATATGCAAACCAACTTGAAGATTGCATCTGCAAAGGTAAATGATCAATCTCATCTGTATACATTTTCTAATTTTGTTCCTCAATCAAATTCTATTTTACTACTTACGCATAGAAATGAAGAAAGTAGGATTTTGCACGAGATATTTGGGCACTTGAATTTCATATATACGCAGCAAATTAGAAATAAATGGATGTTTAACAGATTGTCAGCCATTGAATTTTCAAGTGGTGTTTGTAATGGATTTGCTCTTGGAAATCATACACAAGACAAGTTCGAGAAGGGGCATGCATGGAGAGCCTCTTCACCTTTGGAGCTTGTAAATAGTGATCTCATGGGTCCATTTCCAGTACTTTCAATGATTATAGCAAGATATATGTTGTTATTTATAGATGATTACATGAGATTCACTTGGGTTTACTCCTTGAAAGTAAAGTCTGAGGTTTTTCAACATCTAAAGATTTTCTAAGAACATGTAGAAAATCAATCTGGAAAATGCATCAAGCTACTCTGCATAGATAATGGGAAGAAATATGTCAAAAAATATATCAAGAATATTTGTAATGAATCAGGCATAAAGGTGTAGCATACAATTCCTTTCACTTCACAGTAAAATGGGGTGGCCAAAATGAAGAATAGATCTTTGAAAAAGATGGTCAATTGCATGTTGCATGAAATATCTCTTCCATCAAATTGTGGATTGAACCTATCACTTGTGCCTCATACATCCAGAATATATCTCCTCATAAATGTATTACTGGAAAAACATATTTTCAGGCTTGGACTATCATGCAACCTGAAGTCAGTCATTTTCACATTTTCAGATCTTCACTATGGGCCTGCATTCCTACATAGAAGAGAAAGGATTTGGAGCCTTAGAGTAAGGAATGCATGTTTTTTGGATATTCTGATGAAGTTAAAGGGTATAGATTGCTTGATATCAACACTGAAGTGTTATTTATCGAAAGGAGTGTAAAGTTTGAAGAATATGCTTTGCATGCACCACCAGATGAACCTGTTACAAAGTTTCCCTCAACATTAATTGATGAGTATGCAGATGATACTTTAGATCATAATTATAATCTAGATGAGCCTTTTCCTGTGACACCTTTTGGACCACCAGTTTTTGAACATCGAGATCATACTTCCTCATGTAGTTCGGAAGATTCTCAACCACTTTCAACACAAAAATGGCATAGCATGAGTGATCTCCTAGATGATCCTGCCACTATAACTCAGTTTAAGGAACATCTACAAGTAATCTTATCTATGGAGGCATGCATGCCCATGCGTGCTTATATGATGTATGCATATGATCCATAGACTTATGTAGAAGCAGTTTGGCGTCTTGAATTGGAAGCAACTATGGATAAGGAATACAACTCTCTCATTGAGAACTAGACTTGGGATTTGGTTTCGCTACCTTCCAATTATAAACTTGTGAGGAGAAAGTGGGTTTACCAGACCAAGAAAGTAGAAAATGGACAAGTTAGTCGATATAAGGCATGGTTGGTGGCGAAAGGTTTTCAACAGTTACATGATGTTGACTATGATGAAACTTTTTCTCCAGTGGCAAAAATGGATTCCATTTGGCTAGCTCTCTCCATTATAGAAGCAAGAAGATGGGAGGTGTGTCATATGGATGTGAAGAATTCCTTCACGGTGATCTCAAGGAGGAAATCTACATGGAGCAGTCACAGGGATACGCGAAAAACTCATCTCTGGTATGCAAATTAAAGAAGTCTCTCTATGGCCTCAAGCAGGCACCTAGAGCACGGTATGCAAAGACAGATTCATATTTGTTATCTCAAAATTTTGTACGCTGCAAATATGATTCGAATGTTTATTTTTTGAAGAAAATTGAATCCTTCTTGATCATAGTACTCTACGTAGATGATCTTTTGATAACAGGTAGCTCAACTTTTGCTATTGTTGAGATTAAAACTGCATTGCATAAGCGATTTTCTATAACAAACATGGGATTGCTAAATTTATTCCTTGGACTAGAGATCAATCAGAGTGGTTCTAGGATTACCATTTCTCAACCAAAGTATGCTAGAGATCTTTTGGCATGATTTCACATGAGTGATTGCAAGCCAACAACCACACCTTTCTTATCAAGGATAAAGCTTGAGAATGGAAAAGACACACCATTGGTTGATTGCACATTATACCGTCAGCTTGTGGGAAGTATTATTTATCTCACTCACTCTCGTTCTGATCTCTGATATGTCCTATGAGAATTTTCAAGATACATGTAGGAGACACATGAGTTGCACTGGAAAGCTACAAAGTGCATTCTTCGATATGTCCAGGGGAAAATCACCTATGGGATTCATTATGCAGCAAATTGTTCTTTGGATCTCATTGGATTCACAGATTTAGATTGGGATGGAGATAACATTGATCACAAGTCCACCTCTAGTTATGTACTTAGTTTGGGATCTGACCCAATCTATTGGTTAAGAAAGAAGTAAGTTGCCATTGCTTTATCATCAGCAGAGGCCACGTATAGAGGTGCAATCAATGCGACTATTCAGGCCATTTTGCTACAACATTTCCTATATGAGCTTGGTATTAGTGTCCATCATCCAACTGTCATCTGGTGTGATAATCAAAGTATGCTAACGTTTTGTAAAGATCTAGTGCACCGGCATTGGACCAAACATATTGAGATCCGCATGCACTTCACTACAGAACTAATTCATGATGGGATCATTGATCTTCAATACTATCCAAGTTCCAAGCATATTTTTGATACCAAGACTTTCACTGAGTAGAAGTTTTGATTTCTGTGAGATCATCTTGGGGTGAAGGACATGATTGCCTAGCAGTTGCATTTTCTCTACTTTTTGCATTATATTTTGAGGGGAGGTTTTCTTCCCACTGGTTTTTCCCTCTTTCCTCTTTTCATGCATTGTATATGGGTACCTAAAATGGCCTTATTGTTGGGACTAATTCATTTTGTATCACAATCACCTAAGTTATGCTTAAGGGGGGGTGTTGGTGTACATGCACCTAATTAACCTTAATTAGCTTCATTTCAACTCGAGTGCTTACATGTGGTGTGCACTTGATTTATTTAGTTAACTTGAGTGCTTACATGTGGTGTGCACTTAGATTTAGTTAGTTAACTCGAGTGCTTACATGTGGTGTGCACTTGGCTTTATTTAGTTAACTCTAGTGCTTGCATGTGGTGCATGTGCACATTAACAGAACATAAAGCACACTTAGCTTCAGTTAGATTTAATTATCCATAGTTATTGCATGTACAACTAAGCTTAACTTAGTTTATTTATGTATTGATTCTCAAACCAATATTAAGTAATCAAATTCATTCTTGATTCCAAATTTATTTTTTAATTTCTTGCAAGTTTGTGCAATTATTCTTTAGCTAGATCTGTATTTGTGCTCTAATAATTTTACAACTTTCAATATATAGAAGAAAAAATAAATAAATAAACCTTACAACATATTATAAAAAACTAGTATAAATTATTAGGTGTCGTGATATACAACTTCTTATATATATTATATAGGTATTTTTTTTTCCACAGGAAATTCAACTATTCATACCAGTAAACTCTGAGAAATCAGGCTATGCCACCACCAAGAAGGAATCTTCTAGTTTCAAGAATATAATTGGCATGAAAAATAATTACAACTTTCAATATATAGAAGAAAAAATAAATAAATAAACCTAACAATATATTATAAAAAACTAGTATAAACTATTAGGTGTCATGATATACAACTTCTTATATATATTATATAGGTATTTGTTTTTCCACAGGAAATTCAATTATTCATACTAGTAAACTCTGAGAGATTAGGCTATGCCACCACCAAGAAGGAATCTTCCAGTTTCAAGAATATAATTGGCATGAAAAACAACATTTTTTTTCTTGAAGTCCACTCGCTTATAGTGTGAGAATTTGAACTTGATTATAGAATCTTTTGCTCGTCATTGAATACACAAATACTTTGACATAACTCATTCGCTTCCATCTCAACTTCTTAGTAAACTTACAATTATTTTTCGTTGCTAAAGTCTCTTACCAAAATCCTCTCTTTCCCTCACACTGGTGTCATTCAAATCCCATTCACCCTGCAAATGCATTCTCCCGTCAATAATTAATTTCCCACAAAGTTCATTGCACAAATTTGAATATGAGTTCTTCAAGGAATCTGACATTTCTTCAATCCGATCACTAGTCTATAATTTTACCATTCAGGGATGAGCATCGACTCTCGGATTTCACATCATGATCGGGAGACAATGAATCATCAGGATTTCTGAACAAAAAATAATAAATTAAAAATCAAGAAAATCCCAGCAAGACGTCGTAGGAATCGTTCCTAGGTCGATCGAGGAAAAGAGGAATGAACAAAATCCCTAGAAATTCAATGTGACGCACATGCACGTGAAGCTTCCATGTGTCACATTTTTTTATGGGAACAAGGCAGAAGAAAATGAAGGGATGTGATTATTTGGGGTGAACAATCTCTACTTGCCCCAAGCTCGAAAAGAAACACCTATCGACATAAAAATGTAAAGATATTAATAAAGAACATATCAATATTGACTCAACTTGCAATAACTCATATCAACATTGACTCAAGTTGCAATAACTCATCTCCACTTTTGTTGATTGATCGTATATCTCAAAGTTTGGTGTATATTTTTTCGTATGGAGTTGTTTTCCATGCACTTCATATTTTTTGGCCCACTGAAATCACCATGTTTAATATCTAGATAAGCATGTGGTTCCACTTTGAAGGCCTTCATAGTCTCCCCTACCTATGTTATAACATTATGATGCAGGAGCATTCAGCAAAGCAATTTCATCATATTCTAGTTAACTTAGTGGGTCTTGTGTTTCAAGGAAGTTGGATTCCTATGTATGTAATTATTAATGTTTTGAGTGATTAAAATAGGAATTAATTAGATATTGTGAGGATATTTGTAAATTCTCTCCAATGAAGGAGAACATGAGTGATTAGTGGGGATTGAGAGAGATACAAAATCATTTGTAAGTCTTAGACTAGAAAGTGGTTTCATGATTCGAGGAACTAGAGAGGATTCTTAGGGATTAACTGGAGTTAAAAGTGGACTTAGAAGATATTCAAGATTTAGTTCAGCAGATTAAGGATCTAAACCAGAATTAGTTCAAAAGAACCTTTTTGTATAAATGTAAGCCTAAAAGGCATAGAGAGTCAGTAGAGAGTAGAGTAGAGTGGTCAGTCAGTTAGTCAGATTGTAAGCCTACGAGCAGGAGAAGAAAGGCCATGGATATTGAAAATCAAGCCAAGGAAGAAATTCCTGTGTAAATGTTTGTTTATTAATACAGATAGGTCAATTTCTGATTTTATGTGGGTGTATTGAGTAATTGAATTATAATTGTGTGAACTAGAGTAAATATGTGTAACTTAGGTTGCAGGTGTGTAGAATCAGAGACGGAGTAATAGAGAAGTGTGTTACGTGGTTACACACAGACAGTTTGGAGAGATCCTTCAATATTACAATGAAGGTGCGAAGGAGTGAAATAACAGAGCGGAGATCGATATCAAAACGAGTGAAGAACGTAAGGCGGGAGCAAATACACAGGTAGCAAGCCAAATGGGATTTTATATAGTAAGAAACAGAAGAACGTAGTAGCGAAGCGTAATCGTTAGATCAATCAGATCAACGAACGAGAGTGAGGGAGATGGACAAGTAGGATTAAGTCATGCAGAATAACGTCATAAGATGAATGACGGAGATTAAGACCACGTGCAGAATAGAAGAGTGGTCTTCGCAAAGTGTAAGTAGTTTCTCGTGCATCCTAAAGGTGGTAAATGGTATTTCTATATTCTATGCGATTAACCTTAGCGGCTGACACGTAGCATACGGTGGAAAGAGAAAACAACTTTTCTCGTGTGCTCTCTATCAGATAACAATCGTGCAAGTATCCGCACGAGATTGCGTGAAAACCATTAGATCGAGCATGATTGATCAACGATATAGATGGTCCAGGCTTGTTGGTGAGCGGATGACGCGATAGCCATTGGATTGGATGAGACATATCAACGATGGATATCGATCAAGCACAAAAGTTGATTGAGTGACGCGATAACCGTTGGATCGAGGAGTGAGATTGACGGCGGAGGTTGAACGCGATAAAGAGAGCATCGATATGCATGCAAAGGTTTATGGATTGGCAGAAAGGTAAGGTTAAGTGTGGTTTATGTAATATTTCTATTAAATGGAAGTTATAATAGAAATAAGTGGAGTTAAGGAATTATGGTTTAAGTTGAGTTTAACCAAAGTCTAAAGACCAAGGGTATGGTCGATATGTGTGGTTAATCAGATTTAATCAAAGGTTTATTAAAGTTTAGACTTGGGATAAGTTAAATCAAATATTTCCACTTAACCATTTAATTAAGGGATTAAACCTTGGTTTAAGAATATTTTACCAAGTATGGAATATGAGGAATCCCTGGGACATGTACATGACAGGTACATAGTATTACTTACAATTTTATTTGCATATTGTAGGTATATTCAGCTTAGGCTGCATCATTATGGTATTTGAAGCTTAGGCTCCCATCATTTGGTATCAGAGCAGAATAAGGAAATTTTGTGTGTAAGAATTCTTTGAGAAAACTTAGAACAGAGTTATGTATTGAAGGTATGTATGCAGGCAAGAGGAGATCACACCTTAATCTGACAAATAGTAGGCACACAGAGATAAAGTGTAGCAGAATTTGGAGATACAAAGGAAATAGAAATCAATCCATTCAAATTGTAGGAGAATGGTAAAACGAGATCATGTAGATGTCTTGAAGGTAGTGGCACAAGAAGGTGAGAAGATTGTACCAACCTAGAGCAAGGAGTGCTCAATTGGTTTTGGAGGAAAGAACCATAGATATGTCAAAAGATTGAGCTCAGAGGAGAGAAGCTTAGTGAGGCATGTGTAACAAGAAGGAGACTTGTCACTGCAGAGGTTTTGTTGCACCTCACAGAGGATCATAAAGGCAATTCCACAGAGGATGCGGGTAGAATTGCTAAGGGATGAAGAAAATTGGTAAGAAATTCTGAGTGAAAGAAGAGGTGGTAAGAACCGAGTATTTCATTGTGATTGAAATACAAGAGGACAATTGTGTTCATAGAAGGTGCAGATGAGTTGAAGCCTAGAATGAGCAAAGAAAAGTGCTCAAGAGGTTCTGGGGAATAGAGAACCAAGTGCTTGCCAAAAGACCAAGTATAGAGGAGAGCTTGGTGAGGTAAGTGGTAGCATGGAGAACTTGTTGTTGTAGAGGCTTTAATGCAGCTCATAGTAAGTTAGTGAGGAACTCATGAAGATAGAGAAGAAGATGACTACTGATAGTCATAACAGAGATAACAGATGTTCTAAGGAAGACCACAACAGAAGAAAAGTGAAGAAAGAGGATGCCAAGGCAAATGGAAAGAGAATGAGTCAAGAGGAGCGTGACAAGGAGATTGTTGAATTAAAAGAACAACTCAATGTATTAAGGATGATACTAGAGGAAAACCAAAGACAAGGTTGGGTCTTGAGGAAAAATCCAGTGAACTGGTCTAAGTTACATAAAAGGCTACAACAGAAATGGAATGCTATGTTGATGACCAAACTTGAACAAATGCATATTTCTTTATTGGAGAAAGAGAGACTCATAGGGATTGAGTCACAACAAAGAGGATTTGCTGAAACCCAGAAATCAAATGGTGGGAATTTGGTGACTAAAGCATCAAGTGAGACCACAAGGTCTGATGTTTTTAAAACTGATAATTTGTGTATGATTGCAGGTATTGCAGGAGAAAAGAAACCTTCTAAAGATGTCTTTAGAATAGATGAAGACCTTAAAGTAAAAGGTGACAAATAAAATTTCTCAGAAGAGGAAGAATTTCATTGGTTACAACAAAAAGAGTCTATGGATGAGTTACTCAATGAGAGGAGACAGTCCTTTAAAGTTGTCAAAGAGATGAAAGATCATGATCTTATTCTAATGAAGAATGAAGGAATATTGTCTCAGAGAGGTAAACTAATGAATATGGTTAATGTTATTGACGAATAACAAATGCAGGAGAATATTGATGCATATGGTAGGGCAATGATAGCTCTTGAAGAAGGTTTACAGAGAGACAGCAAGATAAAATGCATTGAAGAAGAAGGACATCTATTGAAAGATGTTAAGAAAGAAGAAGACTATGCAAAAGATTTAGCAAAGGGAGAAAGGACATCTGATGATTTGTCAATAGCAAAGGAAGGTATGGAAAATTGTGTGAAATTTCCAAATTCTACTCCAATTGAAATTATTGAGTTATACAGAAAATTAGACTTTAAAAGAAGGGAGTTGAAAAAGCAGAAGATGTATACTCAAGATAAATTGCTGAAAAAGGAAGACAAAGAAATTGTCATGAATGATAATCATAAGGAAAAGGGGATGGTAATAAAAGTTCATCAAATTGACATTACATAAGGAGGAGTTCATTATTGTGAACAAGAGCAGAGAGATATCATTGAAACAGGTGATATGAAGGAGAGTTTAAATCAACATACTGATGTGTTGACAAAGGGATTGAAGGAAAACTCAGAGCAGCATACTGAGATGTTATCAAAGAAGGAAAAGGTAATGAGGCCTTATATTTTTCATTCTGATAAATGTTTTATGATTACAAGATTTGATGAAAATGAGGCAGACATGTTTCAAGTTGAAGAGACAGTTTTAGAACTGAAGAAGACTGAAAGTTTCCATTACAAACATGTTGATGAGGAAAAAGAAAAGCATGAAGATACCATGCTTAAAGAAGTTAAACTAATTGTCAGAATTAGTCAAGGAAATGAAGGACAATTACTGAAGATTGTCAAAAAAGAGGAAGGAAAATATGTTGGAATTGATGAACAATATAGTGATGTATTTGAGAGGAATCAAGTACAAAGGAAATTGGAGGACTAATTACTTTTTTGAATTAAATTTACACATATTGAATAGAGGTTGTTTGGAAAGTCACAAGAGGGTAAGGATGAAAGGGCGGTAGTAAGAATCCAACAACTTCATAGAGAAGACAATAAACAACAATTTGAAGATGAGTGGACAGAGTAAAACAACAAATGGCAAAGTATGAACTAGCCCAAGGATGTGCTGGAGGTGGAGATTGAAGAATTGTGGAAATTAATGATGAAGCAGTCCAGATGGAGGAGATTGATAGCAACAGGAAGAACGATCAATCAGAATTTGAAACTGATTGACAAGGAGAGAAAGATGAAACGGAAGACAACAGACATATAACAACAGCAAAGGTGCGGAGTGTTTGGAAAGTTACAAATTAAAATTTGGAACCCTAGAGGTTTTCTATAAACATATGAAAGCACATGATCAGGAGATCATGATTATTTTAACCTTGGGAGTCTGATGCAGGAGCATCAGCTCAACAATTTCATTATATTCCAGTTAACTTAGGGGGTCTTGTGTTTCAAGGAAGGTGGATTCCTATGTATGTAATTATTAATGTTTTGAGTGATTAAAATAAGAATTAATTAGATATTGTGAGGATATTTGTAAATGCTCTCAAATTAAGGAGAACATGAGTGATTAGTGGGGATTGAGAGAGATAGAAAGAAATTGTAATTCTTAGACTAGAAAGTGGTTTCATGATTCGACGAACTAGAGAGGTTTCTTAGGGATTAACCGGATTTAAAAGTGGACTTAGAAGATATTCAGGATTTAGTTCAGCAGATTAAGGATCTAAACGAGAATTAGTTCAACAAAACCTTTTTGTATAAATGTAAGCCTAAAAGGCATAGAGAGTCAGTAGAGAGTAGTAGAGAGTAGATTAGAGTAGTCAGTCAGAGAAGTCAATCAGTTAGATTGTAAGCCTATGGGGAAGAGAAGAAAAGCCACTGATATTGAAAATCAAACCAGGGAGGAAATTCCTATGTAAATGTTTGTTTATTAATACAGATGGCTCAATTTCTGAGTTTATGTGGGTGTATTGAGTAATTGAATTATAACTGTGTTTGTGAACTAGAGTAAATCTGCATAAATTAGGTTGCAGGTGTGCAGAATCAGAGAGGGAGTAACATAGAAGTGTGTTACATGGTCACACACAGACAGTTTGGAGAGATCCTTCAATATTACAATGAAGGTGCAAAGCAGTGAAATAACGAGCGGAGATCAAGATCAGAACAAGTGAAGACCATAAGGTGGGAGCAAATACACAGGTAGGAAGCCAAATGGTCTTTTACACAGTAAGAAATAGAAGAGCATAGAAGTGAAGCATAATCGTTGGATCAATCATATCAACAAACGAGAGTGAGGGAGATAGACGGCTAGGATTAATTTGTGAAAAATAAAGTCTTAAGATGAACGGTGGAGATTAAGACCACTTGCAGAATAGAAGAGCGGTCTTCGCAAAGGGTAAGCAGTTTCTCACATGCCCTAAAGGCGGTAAATGGTATTTCTGAATTCTACACGATTAGCCTTAGTGGCTGACACGTAGCATACATCGGAAAGAGAAAACAACTTTTCTCGCGTGCTCTCTGTTAGATAACGATCGTGCAAGTATCCGTGTGAGATTACGCGACAACCATTGGATCGAGTGGGATTGATCAACAGTAGAGATGGTCTGGGCTTGTTGGCAAGCGAACGACATGATAACCGTTGGATTAGATGAGACAGATCAACGGTGGAGATTGATCAAGCACAAAAGTTTATCGGGTGACGCGATAACCATCAAATCGAGGAATGAGATCGATGATGGAGGTTGAATGCGATAAAGAGAGAATTGAATTGCATGCAAAGGTTTGTGGATTGGCAGAAAGTTAAGGTTAAGTTCGGTTTATGTAATATTTCTATGATATGGAAGTTATAATAGAATTAAGCAGAGTTAAGGAATTATGGTTTAAGTTGAGTTTAACCAAAGTCTAAAGACCAAGGGTATGGTCGATATGCGTGGTTAATCAGAGTTAATCAAAGGTTTATTAAATTTTAGACTTGGGATAAGTTAAATACAAAATTTTCGCTTAACCATTTAATTAAGTGCTTGAACCTTGGTTTAAGAAGACTTTACCAAGTATGGAATATGAGGAATTCTTGGGACATGTACATGACAGGTGCATAGTATGACATGCAATTTTATTTGCATATTGTGGGTATATGTGGCTTAGGCTGCATCATTATGGTATTTGTAGCTTAGGCTGGCATCACATTACTGATGAATTCATCATATTTGCAACCTTTTCTCTCTGGTCCACAACTTATCGCTTACCACTTGTAGTGAAACCACTCTAAAGAAAGTTATGCACATAATTAATCTTTTGTGTTATTATTTAAGTTCTAAAATAACTAGAAAATATGAACTTATGTCGATTGCAAAATCTAGTACTTAGTGTTTATTACTCTGTGCATCTAATGATTTTGTTTTGTATCCCTTGGATATGCATAATATTGACATAAAAATGGATTAGTCTAGACAACAATTTCACCTAGAACTTTTTATTGGTTAGAAAAAGACTTTATTTCTAATGACAAAGAATGGCCATAATTTAATCAATTCGGTGAGGCAGTGAGATTTTCGTGGATGACCATCACCTTCATCTTGCGTTGGCCTAGACATATGAATCCTTGATGTTGGCTACCAATTTTTGCATTTTGTTCATTGTATTATTTAGCCTTCCATTTACATTTTTGAATGAAAACCCCCTTATTTTTATGAGTTTTTACCGATGTTAATGGCATACAAGTCATGATAAAGGTAATTGATCCTTCTAATATAAATTTCTTCTTTTTAATTCATAAATATGAATTAAAATCATTTATTGGGTTACTAACTTTGAAAATTAGTAGCTATAGGAATTTCATGCAATCAAAGGATATTAGCCAGTTCATAAATTCCTATAATTCCACCAAGGCTCATATAGTTCTACATCAAAAAATTCCTAGGAGGAAATATAGAATGTTCATAAGATGGGCAAATATCTATTCATTCTTTTTGTAGTCAATCACCATCTTGAAGACAAAAATGTCATTTTAGAAATTCCTGTAATTAGTTAGAAAAATCAACAGAATTGTCTCCAACATCTGGAATTTTAATATCGGGGCTTCGGGATCATGATTTGGATTCAAAAGTATCAAGACTATCTAACACCACTTTACATTCCCATTAGCTATCTTAGATATTATATTTTCTTAATATGTTGAACTGAACCCCATGTTTAGGAAAATTTGATTATGCCTTTATAGCTTTCGTATAAAGAGAAGGAATGAGGAAGAGAAAAAGTTAGTCAATCGTATTTACTTATTATTTCGGAACAAACAGTGTAATTTGTACTAAGGTTTTGAAGCTTTGTTAATACCAAAGACATCTTTTGTGACATGGTGTGATATCTTTTTCCAACTTCTAAGTATCTTGTATAGCATCGTGTTCGAGGAGGTCCCCTAGTATGTGTTTAATTATTTTCAATGGTTTCAACAAGGTTACTTGTGCTTAGAATTATTTTTTTAATCATTCTTGTCAATTAGTATGCAAATCATGAATAATCTATTTTTCCTGCAATAACTTTGTTTTTCCTATAATTTTTTGTACATGATTATTTTACGTGACAGAGTGTTTTCTTTCTATAATTTTTATTGCATTGTATAAGTTACCTTTAGACATTGAATTAACCAAAACTAGCAAACTTTCAGTGAGAATTAGAAGATTGGATTGAAAAGAATTTGAATTTCAAGTTAACATTTGTAATTATTGGAGTGTGTTTTCTTTTTATCCTCGTAACACTAGTTGTCATCTTAATATTTTTCATTAGACATTATGGACCACTTTAAATGAATGAAGTACGTTTTTAGAAAAATTTCTAGTTTGATCATGTGATGTATTTATCTAGATCTGTGGTTCTACCATAGTAAGGCTAATAGTTAGATTTAAAACTAATGGAAACGGTCTTATGTCTATAAAAATTCTAGGAATCAATTTTCATAAATTACATTTTACCTAGCATCAGAACTCCTATGTAGCTAGTGTGTACACATAGTGTCTTCATCCTCATAAGATTACATACCTTGGATTGAAAAATAAGTTTTAAGACATTTTTCCTACTATATGACATAAGACTCAAGTGTAATTTCATTGCCTCCCCATGCTCATTTGAATTTCAAATTTTCTTTGAAGAAGTAGAATCGACTATGTCTAGTTCTCTCGATGGCATTTCTTTTATTTTAGCACAGTCAGTTAATTTTTTTTATATTGCAAAAAAGAAAGGGAGTGAGCTCGTTCTACATTCAGAAGATAGTTGTTTCAAATGTAGTGTGCAAAATGGGAGCACAGTCCCCACAACTACAATTGCAGCCTTGAAACTGTAAACTTCAAAAACTAAAGTGGCATACTGCCTTACAAACTATCCTAGGAACAAGCTATATTTGCATTGCATTAGGAAGAAAAGACACAATCACCAGAATTGGTTAACTGATTCCTCCTGCTGGGGGCGACGCTTCTTGCTATACCTGGAGGATGTTTTCCCTTGCTGACTTTGGTTGAGAGTTTTTATGTACTCAACAACTTCTTCCAGATGTTTGCATTTGTCTTTTAGTTCTTCTATTTCAGCTCTCTGGAGATCAATGTCTCTTTGCTTGTACACATTGGCAGTCTTCATCTCGGCCCTGAGGTCCTTTAGTGCTTGGTTGAATCTTCCAATCATAAACCTGTTGGCCCTACAAGTTGGGCAGCTGTCATTCTTTTCTGCTCTCTCTAGTGGGTTGCAAGCCATTATGTTGCTTTGATTTGCTGTGGTGGTTGTTTCTTTTTTGATTCTAGTGAATGCCCTGTTACTAGGATGATTTCTGCTTGTTCCTCTGTTGCTGTTGACGAAGTTCTGAATAATGGGATCCTTTTGTTGACAACTCTCCAAAGCTTCACTCAAACCCTTGTATCTCTGTCTCTGCTTTAAGTTCCAAAACCAATCCTGAGAGTGGTCGAATATTAAGGTGTTGTCCAAGGGTAGATATTTGTATAGATTATGAAACTTGTAAGGAGAGATTAGCTCCACAAAGACAGAGTTTTGAGGGCATTGAGAGAAAGAGATAGTTTCCAGAGTGATTGGGTAAGGAGTCTGAAGCCTGAGGACGGAGGAGTTGTATGAGTGCCTATGAATGAGACAGGGGAAGACAGATCTCTGGTTGATAAAGGGAACGAATCTAGCAACTGAGTGATAGAACTGTAAATTACTCCTATGTGAATGACTTGAGAGACCAAGGAAGGGAGAATGTCAAGCTCCTGTGAGCTTCATTCTATAAGCTTCAGGCTGACTGTGAGAGGGGAAGACAAAGCCCTGATCAAGAAAAGAATCGAAGCAGGCAACTGAATGATAGTGCTGAGGATACGAGGGAGTCCCCAGCTGATGTAGATTGCTCCTGTGTACACAACTTGAAAGAGCGGGGAAGGGAGGATGTCAGACTCCTGTGGGCTTCAGTCTTTAAGCTTCAAACTGACTACGGGGATTGTTATTGGAATGGCCTGATAGATGAGGCTCAAAGTTTTCCAGATAGTGAATATTACTAGGAGTTGCCACCAATTTATTGATCTCAGGGTGAAGTAGTGACCTGCTGCTGTAGGTGACTATCATGAATCGGATAACCTGATTGCTTGCACAGATGCCCGTTGAGACATGACTTAAACTTGTATGACACTTTCGATCATGTTGCCTATGATTGATATGACTAATGCCATCTTCGCTCAGGAGTAAAGGACGACTGCAATCTTTATCAATCATGCTTTGAAGATTTTTTAGGATTGGGAGGATATTGTGCTCTGAACTATGTTGATTGCACTTGATATCATCTATTATCAGATCTTCATTGTTTTCTACAGGCAGTCTGCTTCTTGAAGTGATGTTTTGATTCTCCTTTTTTCTTTCCCTTTTGATATGCTTCTTTCCTATTTCTTCTTTCTCAATCCTCATTATGGATGTGAAAATCATGGTATATTTTCTACATAGACTTCATTATTTTCTTTTACAGTCCCAACTAGTATTTCAATTGCTTTGTTGGCGTAGCTATCTGCTTCCTTGTTTTGATTTCTCATAACATGCTTGAGAGTTATGTCTCCCAGATTTTTTATGTTTGTTCTAATCCTTTGACAAATTTTGTTGATAGCAGTGCTGTTGAAGTCCTTTTCGGTTGCCATTGCTGCTATGATAATTGTTGAATCTCCTATTATTATAGGATCCTTAATCACATTTTTTTTAAGCCTTGTGCCTAATAGAAGGTTGTATGCTTCAGCCCTGTTGTTTGTCATTTCTCCAAGACTCCATTCATAATTTATGATTTTTTTCCATTTGGATCTATGATAACTCCACCTGCTCTTGCTTTTCCTAGGTTATTTTTTGAAGCTCCATAAAAAAAAAATGTATATTTTTTGTTCTTTCATCCATTTTGCAAATTCTTTATCATCCAGTCTTGATTTCCAACTCTTGGCTATGGAGGCTTTTTTCTTTTTTGCTATAGCTTCTGTTTTGTTTTCTAAAATTGCTTTGTTGTACCAATCTTTTTCTTCTTGCTGTAGGCTGCTCTGGTCCATTTTTGATATTCCATTTGTGCTTATTATCTCTGAAACTTGGCTCCAAGTTTTTGAAAGAATCTTGCCTAAACTTGGTTTTTGTTCCTTGAAAATACATTTGTTTCTGGCTAACCAAATCTGCCAGCACAAGATTGAGGGAAGGCACTTCCATATCCTACTTATTGTTGCCTTTTTTCTTTTTGTGTATGGGTAGCTTTTGTCCCAATTTTTATGTAGTGTTGTCAGCTGAGTTGAAAAATTTATGTTTATTTCCAAGGGACTTGTTAAATGATTCCAACACTCTCTAGCCACCGTACAATTCATGAAAAGATGTTGAATTGTTTCTTCCTCCATTTGACACATAACACATCTAGAGGGCCCTTGTATTCCTTTTTTTTTTTAGATTTTCAGAGGTGAGAATTTTACCTTTGAGTAGAGTCCACATGAAGACTTTGATTTTAGGCAGACATTTTGTTTTCCAAGCTGCCTTCCAAAGACTCCAATCTTGTTGACTTTGATGTTCTTGAAGGAGGTTATACCCAGATTTCACTGTGTATTCCCCTCCATTTGGGTCCCAAATAAAGTCATCCTGCTCCTCTTTATTGATGGGTGCAGCCCCTGAAAGGTGTGTTTTTAATTTCTCCCACTGACTTTTTAATCTTGTTGGAATTGTTGGTATTTTCCATCTAAGCCAATTGTCCTGATCCCACTCAGAAATAGAGTATAAAGTGTTTATCCTTTTCTCTTCCATCCAGCACTGAAGTCCTCTTAGATTCTGCTGCTGATTTAGAGGGTTTTTTTCAAATTATTTAATCCTCCCAGATAGAAATTATTTTGATGTTCCCTAGATTTTTAGAGATTTGTTCTCTAATAAGAGGGATTATCTTTTTTACAAGTTTCTAGATTTGAGTGCATGACCTATCTGGAATAGGGTCAGTTATCAACTTTGTTCTATGACAATTTAAATATTTCATTGTTAGAACTTTTTCCCACCAGTAATCTTTTCCATTTATCATTCTCCAAATTATTTTTGTCCCTAAAGCAATGTTCATTAGTCCTGGTAATCGAATTGCTATACCTCCTTTTTCATAGGGAAGAGTAACTTGCTCCCATCGGACTAAACTGAATTTTTTGTTTTCTTGTTTTCCTCCTTGCCATAGGAAGCTTCTTATTATTATTTCCATTTGCTTGTGGGCACTTGTCGAAGCCATAATTATTGCATATTGATATATGGGAAGGGCCGAAAGGAGTGCCTTAATCATGATCACTCTTCCTGCCAAATTAAGCCACATCACTCCCCAATTCTGAATTTTATCCTTCATTTTTTCCACTTGCTTGCTCCATAATTCTGATTTTACCGTTTCCTTTGCTAATGGCAGCCCGAGATAAGTGAAATGAGTCCATTTTATTTGTATTGGAATTTCCAGAATTTGTGATATACGCTGCATAACTCTTGGAGAGGTGTTCCAGCAGTATATTCTACATTTGGTGTTATTTAAAATTCCTCCTGAGGCTAGGAGAAATTCGTCCAACACTTTTTTAAATTGACTCGCTATTATGCAAGATGCCCCACCCATAAGAAGGGTATCATCTGCAAAAAGAGAGTGATTTATATCTTTGACCCCTCTCGTTATCTGGATACCTGTTATTTTTTTCCCTTTTCTCTGGCTTTCCAACATTGCACTTAGCGATTCTGCCATGATGATGTAGAGGAAAGGAGAAAGAGGACAGCCTTGTCGCAACCCTCTTGTGCTATCCAAGGGGTTGATATACACACCTGTATAATCTCTATAAAATTTATTGAGAAGCCAAATTTTTTTAGAACTGCAGCAAGAAAATTATGGTTAACTCTATCAAATGCATTAGCCATATCTAACTTTACAATCATTCATTTCTCCTTCCTTTGGATACTGTTATGAATAGCCTCTTGGACGATAATCACATTATCCGTGATTTGCCGCTTGGGGACAAATCCTCCTTGGTTTTCAGATATAATTTCCGGAAGAAATTTCTTGATTCTATTTGCTAGAATTTTGGTGATTATCTTATAAGAAGAGTTGCAAAGGGAGATTGGTCTGTATCTATTGAAAGTTGTTGGGTTGGACTCTTTGGGTATGAGTGCCAGATAGGAGGATTTTGTATTTCCTCCAATTTTTTTTTTTTTTGAAAAAGCATTTTTGAGCATTCTCATAAGATCTTTTTTAATAGTTTCCCAATGTTGTCTGTAAAAGGCCATTGTAAACCCATCTAGCCCTGGTGCTTTATCAGGGTCGAGGCTCAAAACCGCTTCTCTGACTTCATCTTTAGTGATTTCTTTGTTTAACTCCTTGTTTTGCTAATCACTTTTTTTTTATGTGCTGCAGAAATTCTTCATTAACTACCTGCTGATCACTTGTTGTAAGAAGTTCTTTGAAGTGTTTGTGAGCTGCAATTTTTATTTCTTCAGCTCCTTTTATCTCATGCCCATCTACTTGAATCTATTCAATCTAATTTCTTGCCCTCCTTATTTTCATTGTATTATGAAAGAAGGTTGTGTTTTTATCTCCTGATTTCAGCCAGAGGCATCTGGATTTCAGTCGGCTTTCCTCTTCTTCTTTCCTATTTTGTTTGTAAATTTCCATAAAGATTTCCTTTTCTTGTAAGTAATCTTGTTTGCTTTCTTCTTTGTTTTCTTTTTCCTTGCAAATGTTGTCCATTTTTTTTGTAATTCGATTTTCCTGGCTTTATCTTGGAGATCATTTTCTCTTGCCCAAGTTTTTAAGTGCAGCCTTAGGTTCTTTAGCTTTGTTTCCCAAACGTACTGAGGAGACCCTGTGACACTTTTTTTCCAGCTATCTTTGATTTGTTTGTCGAATTCTTCCTTATTGTCCCAAATTGAATTATATCTGAAGGGGAGCGGACCTTGATTTTCCAACTTACCCAAGCTTAAAACCATCGGCTTGTGGTCTGAAGCTATTGTGTGGACAATCTTGCTTTTCACAAGAGTAAATGTAGCTACTATGCTTTCATGATTAAGGATTCTATCCAACCTTTCCTTTATATTATTCTTTCCTATTCTCTTATTGCTCCAAGTATACTTTCCATTGCTTGGTGGAATGTCTATTAGGTTATGTTGTTCCATTATTTCTTCAAGAGCTTCTCTTGACGAGTCAGAGTGATATTTCCCACCAAATTTTTCTTCTGTGTTTCTTATCATATTTAAATCTCCTCCAAGGATTAATTTCCCATTTTGTCTTTCTACTAGTTCTTCTTTAACCGAATTCCAGCAATGTTCTTTTTCTCTGTAATGATTTGGGGAGTAAACATTAATAATGCTATACTTCTCCTTTGTTTTGAGGTCTCTCAAGTCTGTTCTAATCCAATGAATGCTGATTTTTTGTGTTATTAGTTCCCATTTCCTTTTGTCCCAAATGGTGCAGATTCCTCCTGATGCTCCTGTCGCCTCTAACACTGTTCCTTCATAATTTCTTAATTTTTGAATCATTTTTTGATTTTCTTGCTTGCTTGTTTTGGTCTCTTGGATCATATAAATGTCTGGTTTTTCCTTGATTAAAATATCTCTAGCTGCATTGACTTTGAAGATGGTGCCAAGGCCGCGACAATTCCAAGAGACCACTATCATTATTTACTATTGTGTTGGTGTGGTCCTCCCTTTCCTCTTTGCTGGATTTTTTCATTGCTTCCTGTATTTTTCCCAAGGAATGATTCCATTGGTTGTTGAGTTCCTAATGCCATTTCTTTAGCGGCTACCTCGTCTTTGATTTCCTTATTGGATTTTCTTCCCACTTTTTTTTGTTGATGCCAGATTTGGGGGTTTTCTTTGGCTTTATTTCTTGTTAGAATGTGATCCACTGAGGGAAGGGGTGGAGAGGAAATAGGATTGGGAGAGTTGGTTATGAGAGCTAGGGAGTTGGGATTAGAAGTTGGGGATCTGGGAGAGAGAGGATCAAAAGAGTCTTCCAAGGGCTCGAAGGGGTTCGAAGTTGTGTGTACAGGGGGAATAACCTTCGCTGGGGGCTGAGAAGTAGTTTTGTTTGTTTCTTGAAGTTGTGGAGTATTTGATATTCTCTTCTTATTGATAGGTTTTTTCTTTTTTACTTGTTCCCATGTATTCTCTTATTCTTCTATGGTTTCATGCTCTTTTTTTTTAAGAAACCTATTAGCAAAATGACCATACTCATGACATACCTTGCATTTAAATGGTATCTGCTTGTAGTCCAAATGCTGGATATGCGTCCACTGATCGACCTTGATCTTTATTGCCTCTGGAAGACCTTTTCCAAGATCTACTTCCACACATATTCTGGCACATGCATGCATGTTATCCTTTGGTTCACATCTGTCTATATACTTGCCCACTGCATTTCCTATAGCCTTTATCAATCATCTCCCCAAAAATGGAGAGGAAGATGCGGAAGCTTGACCCAGACTCGTACTGCAGTTGGAACATCCATTTCTGGATCGAAATCTGGCATCCACCTATTCAGATATAAGCCTCTGGAGTCCATGAAGTATGGTCCATTTCTAAATATCAGATCTTTGTCTTCCTTTGATTCAAAGAGAAATGTGTAATACCCCCTTCTGCAAAATCGTATTTCTATCTTCCCCTGGGTGGTTGCATTCTAGTTTCTTTCCACCCATTTTTGAACTGATTTGGGTGAAGGCCATAACCCCGTGAACTGTCCTACAAGTCCGCATTCTACCAAAGAAATAGCTGCTCTTCGAGGGAGTGCAGGTGGAAGAGAGATCTCTGGTATATCTTCGAGCTTCTTAACAAATTTATTGATTGATGGCCTGTTCCTTGGAGCTCTGTTCTCAGCGATCAGGGATGTGAAAGCTTCTGCATTTTCTTCAGTTCCTTGTTGAGTGGATGAATGAGGATCACCCTCCTCAAAGGGATGCATGGTCAGGGAGGCCTCAGCAGCAGGAGGCTGCCAAGAGAGAGGCCTGCAGGTTCAGATGGTGGCTAGGTCTACACAACTCAAGCTGGGCTTGCGCGTGCGATAGTTTACGCTGGAATTCTTGATGGCATTTTTATTCATCTTAATAATCTGGTGATAAATTGTATTTCCTCTTGCTACGAAATAATGGAATAATGATGTCTTCATTCCACTCGCTGAAGATGTGGTTTGGACTTCGAAACGAAGTAGACAAGTTTATAGTGAATCCACCATTGATAGTGGACACAACCTATAAAATAATCCTTGAATATCAGTTGTAAGCAGGATTTCTTCTTCATATATATTTTTAATAGCTTCTTGTTCCAAAATTATGACTTTGAATTCACCTTTTTCTAACACTAGCATTGTTACTCCTTTAGACACTAAATCGACAACAACTACATCACAATCTTGGACATAATAATGGAATTTTATATCTACTGCATTAGTTACTAATTATTCATTTTCTAAATTGAATGTGTGATACTTGAGTGCCATGTCCAGATCTTCTTTTGAGATCACAAACACATCTATTACTAACCTCTATAGCAGCTCATCTTGGGAGTGAGTATGGCACTCATGGCAGTTGGATCAGGCCCACAATATCAAGATAGGATCACTTGATTTTATATATTCTATGTTAGTTGTTGATGTTTTATTTGTTAAACTGAATGTGTGATTCTTATATATACAACCCACAAGAAGGGGCTAGAGGAGTAGAACATGAGCATGATGATGGCATTGGAAAGATGAGTGGTCATCGTAATAAGAACCTTTAGAGGGAATTGGTAGGAATATTTCCCTCCATTTGCAAGAGAAAGGAGCCAAAGTGTTCATCCATTACTCCTCCAACCAAACCACCTTAGAGGAGGTGGCTTTCAAAATCAATAACTTGGCTTCTTCTTGTGATGGTGTTTAGGTGATTGTCTACAGATTCGATGTTTCCAAGCCCTGCTAGGTCTTCCAATTGTTGTAACTGGCTGAGCACACATTTGACCCCACAATATTGGGGTAACTAATGCCAGAGTGTCAGAATCAAACTATTCCACTCTTGCAAAGAAAACCAATGGAGAGTGGGACAAGATTTTCCTAGTGAACTGCTAAGGAGTGTTTCTATGTAGTAGAGAAGCTACCAAGTGGGTTTTTCGGTGGTGGTGGTCACATCATCAACCTAAGAAACTCCTTGGTGGGACTTCTAACACTGTAGATATATGCCTACATGTCCAGCAAAGCGACGATGCAGATGATAATAATGATCTTTGTGCAAGAGTTAATGGCCACTTTGATTACCACAAATTGTGTGGCCTCAGAAATGTTTCCATAGATATCTTGTTTGCTAGGAGGAACGAGGTCGCGATGGAAACCACAACAAAATTCAGTTTATTTGAGTAGTTGGGGAGGGTGAAGTTGTGGCTCTAGCGGTTTCCATATCAGAAAGAAACGAATTAATATGGGTTAATGCTCATGTTGTCTAGGTCAATGGAGGCCAATTTTAGTTCATAGAGCTAGACGGTTTAAATCCATAATTTTTATTTTTATTTTTTTAATTTGGATTCTTATATGGTGTTGGGGTTTTAACAAATCGTGTGATCTAGGTGGATGTTGGTGGCCACCCACCTATCCCACATGGACCCCCACAACTGTCTATGTCAGTTTTTCAGTTTCCTTAATTATAGCATAGTTTACTATTTTTAGCAGTTTTTCGAGTCCTAAACTTCCGAAGCCGTTTTGAGGCCCTAAATAACGTTTTTTGGGAAATCTGGGAGCAACATGGGTCCATTGAATGATGTTGCTATTCCCAAGCTTGTAGTGCTCGGATAGATCTTTCTAACGAGCTATTTTATGCGTCAAACGAAGATTGGGTGCCAAAGTTACGACCCCCGAAAGTTGATGTACCAACTTACCCAAAACGGGGCCCACAATTTGGCGTTTCATCTTCTAGGGTTAGGTTTTGGGATGTTGAGGGTTTTCCATTGTTTCTCAACAATAAATAGGCCTTCAAGCCTCATTGTAACACACTTCAAAGGCATGTAGCCACCATATCTCTTCTTAGAGATAAGCTACCATCGCCCTAGCTGGTTTATTTCCATTTTTGTTTGTAAGCATATTTCGGTATCTTACATTAATGAAATGAAGCATTATTTCCGCTGCATCTTTGTGTTTATGGTTATCTTTGTAATTTGTTGCATTCTTGTTTAAATCTGGATCATTGTGTTGACTCATATTTTTCAAGAAGTCACTCAATAGTTTTTTTCACAATAGAAACTAAAGTATTCCAACATACATTAAATTCTATTTTTAATGAACAAGGTTTCCAATTTCACACTATTTAAGCTTTGGATTCCAGCCTCAGCAATGTGTTAGGAGGTACATAACGTGTACTACACTTAATATGATGTTCAAATATTATAGGTAATTTGATTGATTTTATACCATTGAATTTAAATTTATTTAAATTATACTCTGTAATTCAAGAAACAGACTATTAAATACACATGCCTAGTGAGTATTAAATCCAAATACCTTGTAATATGGTGTTGAATGAGCTCCTAAATAACATTCATTTGATCACTCTAAAGAATAATAATTGATCCTTATAAATTTGAATATAACTTATTAAACAAATATTACCTCCTAAGAATCGAGAACTTTCTGAAGTTAATATAAAAAAAATTAAAGAATGTTAATACATGTGAAGAATTTTTAGAGTTATTATTAAAAAATAAAATATAAAAAAATGAAAAATTCTAATGGTGCTCCTATTATTGAAAATAAAATTGAAAAATTTATTTAATAACATTAAAATTTCATCACTTAAGATAATAGGGAGTAATATTTATGTGGGTTTTGTAACAAGGGGAGGGATTATGCATGGATTTAAGGGGTTTTTAGAGATAAGTGTTGAGTTTTTACAAATTGAAGTGTGTTAGGGAAGATTGATGACTCTATACAATTTTTTTATTTTTCTAGAGACACATTATTAAAAAATGGGATATTCATGAACCCTCATGTAGACCCTACACTTGAGTCATACCATGAGGATGAAAGCTGAAGTGCCTTGATTAGTTTTTCTGGTAAGTGCCATGTGATGAGTTGCCTTGACACCAACCAATCACATAGATTTGTAGATCACCTAGGGAATTTTGGTATCTTTGTAAAGGAAATGGACAAGACATTGAATGACCTAAGTGAGAAGATTTCCATGGAGACTTTGGAATGTGTAGAGAGCTTGTAATTACTCAATATTCAAACACCTCCTACCTTATTCTTTCTTCTATGTTTCCTTGAGCAACATTTGGCCTTAATGGAGTTTCTGCTTTAGGTTTTATTGGTAGTAAATAGGGGTCTTATTGAGCTTGATGATGATATATTATACAATGTGCAAGGGAGTTATGAACTGAAGTGAAGAAACGTGATGAATTTCCAAGGAGTTAGTAGTTCACTTGTGATTGGGGAAAATTTTCAAGTTATTAAAGTCACAAAGTTGAAGGATCCATAAATTGGAAAGTTTTGTGAGAAGAGGGAGTCAATGGATAACCTCAAATCTTGGATGGAAAAGGAGTGAGTTATTGTCCTAGAATATGTTTTGATATCCTACATTCTTTACAAAGAGGCAAAAAAAATCCAAAGAATTTATTTACAACCAACAATATAGTCAAAAAATATATGTATTTATTTGGAACAAATAGCCAAAAAATTGTATTCCTCTAGAGCCTGTAACATTTGATATTTTTGCAAAGGTAGAGTCCATTCAAACGATAATAGGATATTCAAAAATGTGAAAGTTTACTTCCATTTTTATATATGATGAAATTAAAAAATAAAGAAATTGTGAGTTCCCTTCATATTTACAAATCCTAACTACTTATTTCATGTCCTTGAATCCCTTGTCATTATATAAATTTATAGACTATTTGTGGAATGCTTGACCTGGAGAAAATACCAAAAGAGAGAAATATGTGAGAGATACCACATAAAATAATATATTGAGATGATAAAAATGGAAAATTTGATTAAGATCTGCAATAATACTATTCACTTGCCTCTTTGACAAGACAAACTCCAATCGAGCATAACTCAATTACACAACACAAGATTAGACTTCCCTTACTGTCTTTGAAAATGTATAGTTTCCTGAGACCTAAAACCCTAACTACTCATGGTCCCTTGCATAATGTGGGTTAACAACTTTATTTATTAGCTATGACCTGTTGTAACTAACTGTTGTCCCTTTTTTATAATTTGGGTGAACCACCTACAATTCTTATGGACTTTATTTATTAAACTAACTAATCATGACTCTTATGAGGCTTATTGGGCTTATTAGATTAACAACGGGGTTAGTTTTGGACCCTAACATGCCCTCAATGCAACATTGTCCTCAATGCTAGAGTTGTGGAAAATTCTGGAGAATAGTTGATGGCTCCCATGTTGCATCTTCTAGTAAGGAGTTCTTCCACTGGATGATGAGTTACTTAATAGTGCGGCCACAAAGATGCCATTCTTGTGAATCTAGGACCTATTCTATTTGGATCCAGATCCAAATAGAAACTTCCTCTCCTAATTCAGGAAGTATGGTATGTACCTTAGAATTGTGTCCCATCACTTTCTTGAGGCAATAGACATGGAAAGCAGGGTGGATTTTTGAAGTGGTCAGCAAGGCTAGTTTGTAGGCGATGGAGCCAATATGCTTAATAACCTACTAAGGCCCATAAAATTTGGAGATAATTTTTGGAAGCCCTTTTCTTTGATAGATGTCTGCTTATAAGGATGGGGTTGAAGAAACACTTGGTCACCCACATGGAAAGACCTTTCTGAGGGATGTTGGTCAACTTGTTGCTTCATCCAGTTTTGCACTTGATGGAGATTATCCTTCAGAAGAGCTAGAGCGGTAGCTCGGTTCCGATGTAGGTTATCAATTGCCTAGATGTTGGAATATCCTATAGGATAATAATTTTTATAAGGTCGGATTTGGCCATACACCACCTCATACATTGGCATATTGGTTTCCTCGTGATAATTAGTATTATACCACCATTCTACTAAAGGAAACTATTGCACCCATTTATGTTGTCTATCTAATGCAAAGCACCACAAGAAAGTCTCCAAAAATTTGTTTACCACTTTGGTTTGACCATTCATTTGGGGGTGATTGGTTCTACTCATTTAGATTTGTGTGCCATGTAGCTTAAACATGTCTTGCCAAAAATTTCTAGTGAATGTCGGATCACGATCACACACAATAGAAGTAGGCATGCCATGTTGTTTGAAAATTTGATCCATGAAGACTTGAGCCACCAAAACAGGAGTGAATGGGTGCGGTAAGGCACAAAAATGGTGTATTTGGAGAGTTGATTAACTACAACCATGATGATTGATTTTTTGCCTAATTTAGGGAGACCTGAAATGAAATCCATCCATATAGAAGCAGGTAGTGGAAATGATTATAAGTTACATGGTGTCTTTATTGGTTCCCCTTTATTGTGTTGGCATACATCACATTTAGCTATAAATATAAGAATGTCTTGTTTCATCCCTTCATGAAAGAGGGAGTGGCGTTCCCAAGCATAAGTCTTTTGAAATGTTGGATGTCCTACGATGGGTGATGAGTGAATATTTGCTAGGATGTGTGGTTTGAGAGTGGAGTTAGGGGTGAGAACCACATGATCCTTATGTTGAATAATATCTTACTTCCAAGTGTAAACCACTAGGGGGTTATGATCCACTTGTAACGTTTGTATTAGTTGGCAAAGAGATGGATGGGAAAACCATTCTTTGTGTCCCTCCTCAATCCAAGATGATGTGGGAAAGGATAAAGATAAGTGTGTGTCATCCTCCTAAAATTTCCATGACAAGACATTGGATACAACATTATCTTGACCCTTCTTATAGACTATCTCATAGTCATATCCCAACATGTTGGTAAGCCATTTATTTTGTTGTGGACAAGATAAGTGTTGCTCTAGAAAATACTTCAAACTATGATGGTTAGTTCAGATTTCGAAATGTCATCCAAGCAAGTATGTTTTCCAAGTGTATACTACATGTAAGATGACCAACATTTTTTTCTCATAAGTAGACTGGCCCAAATTATTTCCACTTAATTATTGGCTTATGAAGGCTATTGGTCGGCCTTCGTGCATTAAGATTGCTCCAATGTCAATCCCTAAAGTATCACATTCTATCACAAAGGGTTTTATAAAATATGGAAAGGTAAAAACAAGGGTGGAACACATGGCATATTTTAGATCCAAGAAGGAAATTTGAGCTACTTCTATCCACATGAATGCATTTTTCTTGAGAATATTTGTCAGGGGTAAAAAAATGTGTCGATAAATTCTCACAAATTTTCAATAGTATCCAATGAGATCCAAAAATCGCCGCATACTTTTCAAGGTTTGAGGTTGTGTCTAATCTTGAATTTCCTAAATATTTTTTTGATATAGCCATACTCCATTACCCACAATGTGTCCCAGATACTCCACCTCTTCCATTCCAAAATAACACACGGACAATTTGACAAATAATTTATTATCATTCAAAAGCTGCAATACCTAGTCAACATGTTGAAGATGTATTTCCCACATTTTGTTGTAGATGATTATATAATGAAAAAAGACAAGGGAAAACTATAAGATATTGCTTGAGAAGGTTATTCATTAGACTTTGAAAGGTGGATAGGGCATTACAAAGACCAAAAACTCATAGTGACCTTCATGGGTTCTGAAAGTTGTCTTAGGAATGTTTGGTACTTTTGTTTTAATTTGGTGATAGTTTGAGCAGAGAATCAACTTGGTAAAGAATTCGGTGTCATGGAGTTCATCTAGGAGATAATCAACTACTAGAATAGAGAACTTATCCTTGATGGTGAGCTTATTGAGGGCCCTAAAGTTGGGACACATGCAACACGACTCATATTTCTTTAAGACCGTGACCACTAGGGACAAATAAGAGCAGGTGGTGGGGCGAATAATGCTTGCTTCTAGTAGCTCCTTAGTAATATTTTTAGTCTCATTATTTTATGTAAATGTATACCTATAGGGGTCAACATTTGGTGGGTGGCTACCAATAATCAAAGGGATGCTATAATCATGCTCACATCCTGAAGGGGTTAGTTCCTTGGGATTTTTCAAACACCTATTGATGGTGACTCAACACCTATTGCATATCTAGATAAATGGTAGCAGGGCTTGTTTCAATAGCCTGGATTTCATTGAATTAAGCAACTACCTCATGGTTTCCCTTTTTTAAAAGCTTTTCCATTCTATGTGAGTTGATGATAGTACGAGCACTTGCCTATAGCCCACGAAGCGTATACATGTGTCCATTCTATTTGAAGCTCATATATAGCTCTTGAAAGTCCATGGTAATGGGGCATAGTGTTCGAAGCCATTCAACTCTAAGGAAAATGCAAAAAACTCCCATTTCAATAGCAAACATGTGTGTTTGAAAGTGATAGTCTCTCATCTGGAGTTTTATGTTCTCAAAACGTCCTTCGCATTTCATGGTCCCCCATTGATTATAAGGACCTAAAAATTGGATATTGCTCGCACAAAATAATGCACAGCTTCTGTAACCCATTTATGGAAAACACTATTCATGTTGTCATGTCAATCAATACCACCATCATTTGATGCTTAATAAAGCCTCTAATTTTAACTATTTGTGGAGAAGAAATGCCTACTAATGAATGGAGCGATATGATTGGTTCATTAGGTGTTGTTGTAGTATCTATTGTAGTATCTTGAGCTTCCACTACATCCTCCCCGAACACTTCATTGGGTTGAACCTCATTATATAGGTTATATGTAGTGGTGTCAATCTAAAAGAACTTTATTTCCTTGCATTTGTGGCTTGGGAAAAAATTGTCATCGCCATAGTAACACAACTCTTGTCTTCTCCTTTCAACCATTTCCACTAGTGACACCTTTTGCACCTTAATGGTTTGGGTGGGGCCACTGGCAAGGGTGGGACATGCCTTTGATGTCAATGAAGGATGACTGTACTAGGAATTAGTAGTAGTTTTTTCATCTAAATATTTGTGGCAAGATTTCAACCACATAGCTAGTTTATGCATTCTAACAAGTGCTTGGATGGATTCCTTGAGGCCACTGATGAAACATTACATATAGAAGCTGTCACCTAGGCCCATGGTCTATATAACTAGTTATTCCAATGTCATGATGTAGTCTCAGACTACGCTAGTTTGTTTGAGCTTCATGAGGTGACTCAGAAAGTGAGAGTCCCTGTTAAAATGGGCATAAATGGCTTTAGAGAACATATTCCAAGTTAGCTTTCCAACATAGAATTTCTAATGCCATTTCCACCATTACCAACGTTCTTGGTCCAAATAAAGATCTCCCACACGTAGTTTGGTTTCATCACATTAGAGAAATGTTAAGGTCAAAAATGGGCCTCAAAACAAAAATGTACAACCAAAATCAACTTTATAAGAACCAATAGGATTCAAGATGATGATCTCAATCATGGGGGATGATTCAACATTTTTGGAGTAAAAAAGTAAAAATACTAAATATACAAAAATGACAAAAATACTTTTACAACTCGTTGGATCAGGAGCACTTGTTGGATGAAAAATTTAATTCTTTAACAAAGGAGTACCCATGTTGCGTACTTTTGATGGACCCTGCTACACAAAAAAATAAGAAATATGAAAAATGTGGTTGCAATAATGTTTTTCATATATTTCTCATTTTTTTGTGGCAGGGTCCATCAAAAGTATACAATATGGGCAATCCTTGGATAAAGAATTAAATTTTGCATCCAACAAGTGCTCCAGCTCGAAATTTGAGTAACATGTAGGGAGATAAGTTGAAAATACGAGTTGATTTTTTTATTTTTTTTCCCTCTAAAATTTGATGATGTAATCTAATCTTTTTTTAGTATTTCCACTATAATTTGCTAATATTCCTTAGGAGAACCATTTTAGACCTAAAAATTTCTCTAATGTCCGAGATATTGTTGAGTTGAAAATATTGTTCCATTTGTGCCACCTGCACTGCCGAGTTAGGACAATCAAATTTGTGCATGTCAATATTGGGTGTCTTATGGCTATTATATTGGTGACCCCCATGGAAATGATGATACTCCTCATACAAATGATGGCTAGATTCTCCTTTCAAGTTTCCATCAACATGGTTCCCCTCTCCCATGGGGTCTTTATCCTTGATGTGTGCTAGTATGGAATCCATGTGGGAAAATTTGGGAATCCAAATCCTATTGCAGCAACTAGAAATAATTCTCCTAGTTGTTAAATTAATTCTTAACAATTTATTTATTGTTTGTTACAACAAATACTGAATCAATCACACTACAACCTACACAGATAAATTGCAGAAGAAATAAACGTTGGAAGAAATACTAGCACACACACATAAAATTACACATTTATTTTTTTACCAATGTCCCTGGAAAAACCCAACTTGGGAAAACTGATGCAACCACAGAGGGTTTTTATTATTATGCACTAGTGAAATAATATGAGTACAACTAGATGCTAAAAATGGAAATCCTACAGAGAAAAATCGACGAGAAAAATATAGTGAGGAATTTCCTCAATCCACAGGCAAATCTGGGCTCTGACCTTAGCTAATTTGAGCCGTCGAAAATGGCTCTACGCAGTAATTGCATCACCCTAGTGCCATCACTTCTACACTCAGCTTGGAAAAATTTCTTCTCAAGATGTCTAGTCTGTTTTTGTCTAGGAAATTGTCTCTCCTGGCCTCTGGAAACTCTCCGCAACTTCTGGCACTGAAACCTAGCTTTCCCTAGCAAATTCGAAATTGCCTCTAGAGGCTATTTTTCTGCTCCATGTCAGCCTCACTGTGGCTCACTTGCCTCTTTGTAAATGCACTCACTGGAACTAGAAACCTTCCTCCAACTTCACTGTCTCTACCCCTCTCTCACTGCTTTAATCTCAGTATCTATCTCTTCGGCAATTGACTGCTGCTACTCTAGAAATCAAATTGTGTAAGTAATTTCTTGAAGCCCCATCGATTTCTTCTTATAATCCTTTGTTGATACTTCAACGACCAAGATTAGATCTTAATTGATGGCTAGGATTAACTTGAAGTTGATCCATGTGAGTTTTTAGAACATTCACACCTTAGCTTAATTAATTATGATTAATTAGTCATATTACCTAAGTTTAGACTTAGGAAATATTTAAAAACTGATTAATAATCTAATTAAGTCATTTTTAGGCGAAATTTCTAGAAAAAATTTCTGGGTTTTCAAGATATCATGCATTCTAGCTTCTCCAAAAAAATTCAAGGCTAGAAAACATGCGATGCTACAAAAAATAACACTCCCTCTTACCCGGGAATGTGTTCTAGTGCTACTGCACACCCTGTAGCAACACTCTGTCTCTGTATCACCTCATGTCACATTGTTGATGTCTCGTTGTTTCCCACCAGCCACTGTGAAACTTTTATATACGTTGTATCTGTGATGCTACTAAACTTGCTAAACTACTGCCAACACTGCATCTACACTGCAACTCCCTCTCATATGTCGCTACTGCAAATGCAACATCTACAACTGAAAAGCATCTTAAATATTGAATCAAATATGATCAGTATGATGCATCTATCTCTCGAGTCTCTAACTCTTGCTAGTACCTATGTTGTCTCTCAGGCATCTATGTTGCTGTTGACTCTACACTATGCCACTTGCACTACTGCCAACTCTTCACTGCACTCCCCAGCATCTAACTGCAATTAGACTCTGCATCTAAATACATCTATTTTCATTGATCCATTCTGCTACTAAATACTTCGGGCTCTTGTAGCAAGATATTGATTCAAGAGGTGGACCTCCTCAAGAATCTGTAGCACTCTAGGGCTACAACACCAAGTCACCCTACTTCACTCCTGGGGGTATCTCAACAAACATGGAAAAATCTTCCTCCAGCCTGGAGGAAAGACTATCAATCTCTGCTAATGTAACATGTTGATCCTTCTTCTCCTCCTTGTCCTTATTCCTGAGAGAACATTGGGTATTGTAGTGATCTAGGTCACCACATATGAAGCACTTGACCTTTGATAAGTCCTTCTTCTTCTTTCATTGCTCCCCCTGTCCTTGACTAAGACTCTTCGATCTGAGGGCTACATTCTCCTCCTCCTTCACCTAGTTTGATCCGTTCCTATTGACACTGGTGGAGCTCTTCACTAGATCACATCTCAACTCCTCTTGTTGTAAATCGTCCCACCTTCGCAAAGTGTCTCTACCCAAGATACTTTGGAAAAATACCTTCCAGTCCTCTGAGACATTGTTTAGTGTTGATCACACTATCTCTATGGGTTGAGGAGTTGCCCCAATAATTGAAAACTGGTCCTAGATCTCTTGTATCCTAGAGAGGAAGGTGTTTATGTATTCCATTTTTGCATTGTATTGCTCTCAACTTCTCCTCTAAGTACATCTTTTGCTGCTTGGAAGTGCCTTGGTACAACATGGTGAGAGTCTCCCACATCTCTCTAGCAGTCCCTTTGCCTGTTATGTGGGAAAATATGTCATCTCGAACACCATCAAGGATCAACCTCTTCACCTGCGCCATCTCCTTTTTGTACTCCTTTAGTTGATCTCATTATGTGGGGATAGATACCACTACATCTATGAATGGTTTCAAGACATACTCATCTAGAAGGAAGGACATATTTGTGTTCTAGATCACATAGTTGGAATCACCATCCAGCATATCTTGATCTCGTGGTCTAGTAGTGGCCATCTCAAATAATGTTGAAAATCTCCTCTTCTCTTTTGCTCAGCTGCTGCTAGGCTATTCACACTCCCTTGTTGAGTGAGAAAATATTCTCACAACAGCTGTTGATATGCAAGAGAAAACAAACTTCCTGAGACTATAAGTTCCCTGAGGAAATTTTTCCCTCAGTGTGTGCTCTTCTTCCACCCGATGCTAGTTCAACTCTAGAAAACTGTTGCAAAACTATTACGTCCAGCTAGAGATCTGCTCTACAAAAAACGTTGGCTACTCCCTCTGGCTTTGGAATTCCTCAATCTAGAGAGATCAATTTTTTGTGTCCCCCTCTCAGAAAAAATTGATTCTCCTCAAAAATTCGACCCCTTTTCCAAGGTGATTGCGCTACCTCTACAGTTTCGACCTACTGCCCCTCAATGAATGATGAAATTCCCTCTTCCTTTTCTACTGAGCTCTCTGACTGATCATCTGTGCTCTAATACCATTTGAAAATTTGGGAATCCAAATCCTATTACAACAAGTGGAAATAATTCTCCTAATTGTTAAATTAATTCTTAACAATTTATTTACTATTTTCTACAACAAATACTAAATCAATCACACTGCAACTTACACAAATAAACTGCAAAAGAAATAAACACTGGAAGAATGCACACACACATAAAATGACACAGTTATTTTTGGACCAATGTCCCCAGAAAAACCCAACTTGGGAAAATTGGTGCAACAGTTAAGGGTTTTATTGTTATGCAGCAGTGAAATAATATGAGTAGAATTTGATGTCGAAACTGGAAATCCTATAGAGAAAATTTGGTAAGAAAATTCTAGTGAGGAATGTCCTCACTCTATAGAAAAATCCGGGCTCTGACCTCAGCTCAATTTGAGCCGTCCAAACTGGCTCTGCGTACTGATTGTGTCACCCTAGCGTAGTAAATTTTGAACTCATCTCGGAACATATTCTCCTCGAGTCATCTGGTCTACTGATATCTAGTAAACTGTCTCTCCTGGCCTCCAAAACCTCTCCCCAACTTCTTGCACTGAAACTCAGCTTCCGGAGTAGATTCAAAATTCCATCTAGAGGCTCTTGCGTCGCTCTGCATCAGCCTCACTGTAGCTCACTTGCCTCTCCTGCACTCACCAGACCTAAAAACCTTCCTTTGCTTTAACTGTCTCTTGCCCTCTCTCAATGCTTCAATTTGAGTAGCTCTCTCTCCAACAACTCTCTACTTCTACTCTAGAAATCATTTTTCTCATGAAATCTAACTGATTAAGTAATTTCTCCAAGCCCCATCGACTTGTTCTTATAATCCTGTGTTGAGACTTCAAAGGCCAAGATTAGATCTTAAGCGATGGATAGGATTAACTTGAATTCAATCTATGTGAGTTTCTAGAACATTCACACCTTAAATTAATTAATTTTGATTAATTAGTTATATTCCCTAATTTTGGACATAGGAAATATGTAAAAACTCACTAATAATCTAATTACGTCATTTCTAGGCGGAATTTCTAGAAACAATTTATGGGTTTTAGATATCTCATGCATTCTAGCTTCTCAAAAAAAATTCAAGGCTATAACACATCCGATGATACAAAAAATAACACCAGGGATTTTTTAACTACATTTTCAATTTTGTTGGTGATTCTTACTTTGATGTCTTCCAAAAAATTTTAGAGTTTCTTCATAGCCGGAGCCCTCGTGGTTACCATATAATTACCAAGGTCAAAATTTTGGTTTACTTAAAACTATAATGGCTACAATGGCCACGATACAAGGAGTCTATTGATGTAGGTCGCTTGAAAGCACATCAGAAAAAGTTAGGACCACGGGAAAAATGGGTGCATACTAGCAGATGGTATCACTATGATTAGCTCGTCATCCTAAATCTATTGGGATAGGTCTCTCACAAGTGGAATTTTGAGACCACTAGACTTTTGTCTTTTTTTTTTGGTATGAGAGGACTATTACTTCGAACTGATCAATTGATCCAGGTGGATATTGGTGGCCACCCGCTGATTCCACTTGGATCCCCTCCAGTGCTTCTTTCAGTTTTTTTCAGTTTCCTTAATTATAGCATAGTTTACTATTTTTCACAGTTTTTCGGGTCCTAAACTTCTAGAGCCGTTTTGAGGCCCTAAACGACGTTTTTTGGGAAATCTACCGCCAGTGATTTTTCTGTCAAAAAATCATCTTTTCTGTCATAGTCCTCGAAGAGATCTTTCCAATGGGCTATCATGCGCATCAAACGGAGATAATATGACCAATTCGCAACCCCAGGAAGTTGGCTGTCCAACTCACCCCAACAGGGCCCACAAACTCTTGGTGTTACATCTCCTTGGGTTAGGGTATTGGTTGTTTAGGGTTTTCTCTTATTGTTCAATAATAAAAACCCCCTTGAGCCTCATTGTAAGACAGTTTAGAGGCATGTGGCCACTACATATCTTCTTAGAGATAAGCTACCATCGCCCTAGCTGTTTTATGTCTATCACTGTTTGTAAGCATATTTCAGTATTTTACATTAATGAAATGAAGTATTATTTCCGCTGCATATCTGTGTTTATCGTTATCTCTGTAATTTGTTGCGTTCCTGTTTAAGTTAAGATCAATGGTGTCATAGCGGTCTGCTTTTTCTTTGTTTTTCTTTGCATGTCCCCAACGAGGTCGGGATATATGGAGTTAGGGCTTCAACTGGTCGAACCTTTGCAAGACCAGCCTCGCAAATCCCGATGGCCTCCCATGGCGGATGAGAAGAAAGACGAGGGGGTAGGAGATCCTATCAAAATCTTGCTCGAAGAAGCCCTCGAGCGACAACGGAATGCGATGATGGATAGCTTTGCCCAGATCCTTCAGCAGCTACCCAGAAGCGAAGCATCGGCTTCCAGTAGTGGCGCTGGAAATGCCACGACCTTTAAGGTACAAGTTAATTTTGAAATCCCCATATTCGAAGGTCATATAGATGCAGATGCCATAGATAAATGGTTAAATCTGCTAGAGGGTTATTTTTCTGTTCATGAATTTTCGAGTCTGGAAAAGATTGTTTTCGCTCTTCTCAAAGCAGCCGTACATGTCAAGGACTGGTGGGAAACCTACTGCGAGCAGAAGGATGAAAATACCGGGTCACTATTTCAGCCGCACCCACCTAGAATTCATTCTAGGATGCCATTAAGGAGCAGTACTACCCTGAAGCTATGAGGATGAATACATAAAGTGGACCACGCTGTGGCAGGGAAGGGACCAAGATGTGCCGGAGTTCACCAATCTTTTCCATACCCTTCGCACGAAGTTGGGTATCAAGGACTCGGAGCATCATTTGATACTCAAATACCGCGCCTGCCTGCACAAGTACATCCAGGAAGAAATAGAATTCCTGAACATATCCTCGCTCGGCACAGCATACCAATATGTCGTCAAGATCGAGCAGAAGTTTAAACAAAAGAAGCGAGACTTTGGATCTGTGAATCCGAAGCAAGGGAAAGGTGCCCCTAAACCACAGAACAAAGGACAAAGCCAAGGCGGGGCAGCCCAAGACAACCCACCAAAGTTGCAAGCAAAGAACAGTGCCGCAAAGCCAAAAAAGGACATGGGAAAATGGTGTGAGTTCCATAAGAGATTCACTCACAACACAAGTGAGTGTCGGGCTAAGCAGTCACTAGTGGCTAAGCTAAAGGTTTTAGAATTAGATGCATGTTTCGACTCTGAGTCAGAACCCGACAAGGGGAGTGAAAAAGGGAAGCAGATCATTGATGCGGATCCCAATGCCACTGTTGCTACTGCCAAGATCCAGAAAAATGAACCCGAAGATCCAGAGGAGGAGGAGCGTCTCTTCCACTCCCAGATGTGGGTAAAGGGCTCCCCGCTACAGTTCATTTTCGATAGCGGGAGCCAAAAGAACCTCATTTCGGCAGAGGTCGTGAAGCGGTTGGGCTTACTGACCATAGCACATCCACAACCGTACACCATCGGGTGGCTTCACCAAGGACAGGATCTTTGCGTGAGCCAACAGTGTCGCCTTCTATACAACATCAAGCCCTTCACAGATGAGGTATTATGTGACATTGCTCCCCTTGAAGTTTGTGATGTATTATTAGGAGAACCATACTTGTGGAAGCGACATGCTGTGTATGAATCAAGGCCCCGTGTTGTTATTATTACATTGGGAAATAAGTTGTACAGGATACCAGAGGTAGCACCACCTACTGCCATCTCTTTGATTACTGCAAAACAATGCAGTAAGCTCATTTCCAAAACTGGGAAATTTGTTTACCTGATGATACACCCTCGAGGAAAGAAGAAGACGGTGGCCACAGCCTACAGATAGGGCCCCTCCGCACGACAACTACAGATGGACAAGGTTGTGGAGGAGTACGAGGACATCTTCACCTCCCCTGCAGGGGTTCCTCTGCACTGTGAGGTCAAGCACTCCATCGATCTGACCCCAGGTGCGCTGCTACCCAATGGACCAATTTATCGGCGCTCCGTTCTGGAGAACGATGACATCAAGAGGCAGATTCAGGAGCTGCTACAGAAAGGTCACATCCGTCCGAGTTCATCGCCTTGTGGGAGCCCAATTGTGTTGGTACAGAAGATGGATGGGACTTGGAGACTCTGTATTGACTATCGGGCGCTGAACAAGATCACTATCCGTAATAGGTACCCGATCCTATGGATTGATGACCTCCTAGACCAACTAAAGGGGGGAAAATATATCACGAAGATCGATCTGAAGTTAGGATATCACCAGGTACCAATCGAACCCTCTAATGTGTGGAAGATAGCCTTAAAAGCCAAGGAGGGCCTTCTCGAATGGTTTGTTATGCTTTTCGGGTTGACGAATGCTCCAGCAACCTTCATGAGGCTAATTGATGAAATCTTGCAGCCATTCACCAACTCATTTGTAGTGGTATACTTGGATGACATTCTCATCTTTAGCCAGAGTTGGGAAGAGCACCTCCACCACATCCGACAGGTTCTCCAAACACTATGGCAACACAAGCTATGTGCCAATTTGGAGAAATGCACTTTTGGCATGACCCAAGTTCAATATCTGGGATACATTATTGATGAACAGGGGGTGCATGTGGATCCAACCAAGATCCACGTCATTCGGGATTGGCCATCTCCAACCACTCTGACAAAACTCCGCAGCTTTCTAGGTATTGCCAACTTCTACCGCAGGTTTGTGTTGGGGTTTTCTCATATCACTTGGCCTTTGAGTCAAGTCACCAAGGGAGGAGCGAAAGCAAAATTCTTTTGGTCTGAATCTCAACGGAAGGCATTCATAGAGTTGGAAGATCGCCTCTACATGGCAATAGTGCTCACGTTACCAGATTTACAACAACCATTTGAGGTCGAGACAGATGCCTCTAACTATGCTATTGGGGCAGTCCTTACTCAACACGGGCATCCAGTGGGATATCATAGTGAAACACTTTCAGACACAGTCCGAAAGTATCCCACTTATGATAAAGAGATGTATTCCATTGTGCAAGCCTTCTGACAATGAAAGCAATACATTTTGGGGAAGGAGACGGTCATCCACACAGACCACCGACCCCTGCAGTTCATACAGACCCAAGGGAAATTGCAGAATGATCGCCATCAGAAGTGGTCCACATACCTGCAATAGTTCCATTTGAATATCAAGTATAAGAAGGGAAACACTAATAATGTTGCAGATTGCCTCAGTTGACCACCGATCATGGCGTTAACCACCGTGCTCAACTCTTGTGGGCACGAGACTTCTTATTGGCCACTGCTCTACAAAAGCGACCCGGAATTCAGCCACACATACCAGACCCTCTTGGAGGGTCAGCATGTTCCAGATTTTCACCTCTAGGACGGCCTGTTATGCCACCTGGGTCACCTTTGTGTTCCTTCAAGCGAGTGTGCCAAGATGATTTGGGAAGCACACTACAGTCGGGTTGTTGGACATTTTGGGGTCGAAAAAACGGTGGCAGTACTGCAGAAGTATTTCTATTGGTCGAATCTTCGACAGGATGTCAGGAAGTACATCAAATCATGCACTGCCTGCGCCATTTCCAAACCGACCATCAAGAAGCAAGGCCTATATACCCCGCTACCTACCCCTAGTCAACCTTGGGAATCTATCTCCATGGATTACATGTCAGGCCTTCCTTCCACTAAGCATGGAAGTGACTGTGTTTTTGTGGTCGTCAACAGGTTCTCAAAGATGGCTATTATGGCGGCCTGCAAGAAGAATATCATAGCAGAAGCCACTACTAAACTCTTCTTTAAACAAGCGTGGGTACACTTTGGGATCCCACAATCTATCATCTCAGATAAGGAGAGCAGGTTCCTCAGTAAATTTTGGTCCAGTCTCTGGTGGATGCTGGACACCAAACTCACTAAGTCCACAGCCTTCCATCCTTAAACTGATGGCCAGACAGAGGTTGTCAACAGGATGATCGTACACATTCTGCGCATGTACAACTCAAAGCATCTAGGCACATGGGATGAGAGCCTCCCCTATGTTCAGCACAGCTACAACCGGGCTCTCCACAGCTCGACTGGCCACAACCCTTTTCAGGTGGGCTTGGGATTCCAGCCACTATGTCCCATCGATGTAGCCATGCCATTTGCAGCTACTCACATAGATTCTACTCATGTCCAGACCGAAACAGATAAGGCAAACAACTTCATTGAGCACATCCAACATATTCGCCAGCAGGTCCATGACATTCTGGAGAAATCAAATGCTAAGTACAAGCAACGACATGATCAACATCAGGTGCCACACAAGTTTCAGGTGGGTGACAAAGTCTGGTTGCATTTGCAAAAGGAACACCTTACCAGAGCCTATCAGAAACTCAGACCACTTCGATATGATCCTTACACCATTACCAAGGCTATGGTAGACAATGCATTTGAGCTCAGCATTCCCCCATTCCTTGGCCTGCACCCGGTGTTCAATGTGGACTGCCTTCAGCCATACTTTCCACCATTACTAGACACGTTCGACATTGCAGAACAACTCACACCCACAGAGTTAAATCCAGATTGCATGGAACAAGCTGCAGCTGATTGTATCATGGACACACAGATCAAGCACACTCGCCAGCAGAATATCCAACTAGAACGAGTTGTCAAAGCAGGACAACTCCTTCACCAGGGCAAGTGGCTCACTAGGGACCAAGTTCAGCAGAAGTTCCCTCATCTCATGGAGGAACTAAACGTAATTGGGACCATTGCTTCCTAAGGGGAGAGGAATGATCCAGGTGGATATTGGTGGCCACCCGCTAATTCCACTTGGATCCCCTCCAGTGCTTCTTTCAGTTTTTTTCAGTTTCCTTAATTATAGCATAGTTTACTATTTTTAGCAGTTTTTTGGGTCCTAAACTTCCGGAGCCGTTTTGAGGCCCTAAACGACGTTTTTGGGAAATCTACCGCCAGCGATTTTTCTGTCAAAAAATCATCTTTTCTGTCATAGTCCTCAAAGAGATCTTTCCAATGGGCTATCATGCGCGTCAAATGGAGATAATATGACCAATTCGCAACCCCAGGAAGTTAGTTGTCCAACTCACCCAACGGGGCCCACAAACTCTTGGTGTTACATCTCCTTGGGTTAGGGTATTGGTTGTTTAGGGTTTTCTCTTATTGTTCAATAATAAAAAGGCCCATGAGCCTCATTGTAAGATAGTTCAGAGGCATGTAGCCACCACATATCTTCTCAGAGATAAGCTACCATTGCCCTAGCCGGTTTATGTCCATCACTGTTTGTAAGCATATTTCAGTATTTTACATTAATGAAATGAAGTATTATTTCCGCTGCATATCTATGTTTATGGTTATATCTGTAATTTGTTGCGTTCCTGTTTAGGTTCAGATCAGTGGTATCAGAGCGGTCTGCTTTTTCTTTTTTTTTTCTTTGCATGTCCCCAACGAGGTCAGGATAGAAGGAGTTAGGGCTTCAACTGGTCGAACCTTTGCAAGACCAGCCTCGCAAATCCCGATGGCCTCCCATGGCGAATGAGAAGAAAGATGAGGGGGCAGGAGATCCTATCAAAATATTGCTCGAAGAAGCCCTCGAGGGACAACGGAATGCGATGATGGATAGCTTTGCGCAGATCCTTCAGCGGCTACCCAAAAGCGAAGCATCGGCTTCAAGTAGGGGTGCTGGAAATGCCACGCCCTTTAAGGTACAAGTTAATTTTGAAATCCCTATATTCGAAGGTCAGATAGATGCAGATGCCGTAGATAAATGGTTAAATCCCCAAGAGGGTTATTTTTCTATTCATGAATTTTCGTGGGGAAAAGATTGTTTTCGCTCTTCTCAAAACAGCCCCCCATGTCAAGGACTGGTGGGAAACCTACTGTGAGCATAAGGATGAAAATACCGGGTCACTATTTTAAGCCGCACCCACCTAGAATTCATTCCAGGATGCCATTAAGGAGTAGTACTACCCTGTTGGAAGCTATGAGGATGAATACATAAAGTGGACCACGTTGTGGCAGGGAAGGGACCAAGATGTGCCGAAGTTCACCAATCTTTTCCATACCCTTCGCATGAAGTTGGGTATCAAGGATTCAGAGCAGAATTTGATACTCAAATACCGCAGCTGCCTGCACAAGTACATCCAGGAAGAAATAGAATTCCTGGACATATCCTCGCTTGGCACAGCATACCGATATGCCGTCAAGATCAAGTAGAAGTTTAAACAAAAGAAGCGAGACTTTGGATCTGTGAATCCGAAGCAAGGAAAAGGTGCCCCTAAACCACAGAACAAAGGACAAAGCCAAGGCGGGGCAGCCCAAGACAACCCGCCAAAGCTGCAAGCAAAGAACAGTGCCGCAAATCCGAAAAAGGACATGGGAAAATGGTGTGAGTTCCATAAGAGCTCCACTCACAACACAAGTGAGTGTCAGGCTAAGCAGGCACTAGTGGCTGAGCTAAAGGTTTTAGAATCAGATGCATGTTCCGACTCTGAGTCAGAACCCGACAAGGGGAATGACAAAGGGAAGTAGATCATTGATGCAGATCCCAACGCCACTGTTGCTACTACCAAGATCCAGAAAAATGAACCCAAAGATCCAGAGGAGGAGGAGCGTCTCTTCCACTCCCAGATGTGGGTAAAGGGCTCCCCGCTATAGTTCATTTTCGATAGCAGGAGCCAAAAGAACCTCATTTCGGTAGAGGTCGTGAAGCGGTTGGGCTTACCGACCACAGCACATCCACAACCGTACACCATCGGGTGGCTTCACCAAGGACGGGATCTTTGCGTGAGCCAACAGTGTCGCCTTCCATACAACATCAAGCCCTTCACAGATGAGGTATTCTGTGACATTGCTCCCCTTGAAGTTTGTGATGTATTATTAGGACAACCATAATTGAGGAAGCAACATGCTGTGTATGAATCAAGGCCCTGTGTTGTTATTATTACATTGGGAAATAAGTTGTACAGGATACCAGAGGTAGCACCACCTACCGTCATCTCTTTGATTACTGCAAAACAATGCAGTAAGCTCATTTCCAAAATTGGGAAATTTGTTTTTCTAATGATACGCCCTCAAGGAAAGAAGAAGACGGTGGCCACAACCTCTAGATAGGGCCCCTCCGCACGACAACTACAGATGGACAAGGTTGTGGAGGAGTACGAGGACATATTCACCTCCCCTGCAGGGGTTCCTCTGCACTATCAGGTCAAGTACTCCATCGATCTAACCCTAGGTGCGCCGCTACCCAATGGACCAATTTATCGGTGCTCCGTTTTGGAGAACGATGACATCAAGAGGCAGATTCAGGAGCTACTGCAGAAAGGTCACATCCATCTGAGTTCATCGCCTTGTGGGAGCCCAATTGTGTTGGTACAGAAGAAGGATGGGACTTGGAGACTCTGTATTGACTATCGGGCGCTGAACAAGATCACTATCCGTAATAGGTACCCGATCCTGTGGATTGATGACCTCCTGGACCAACTAAAGGGGGAAAAATATTTTAGCAAGATCGATCTGAAGCCAGGATATCACCAGGTACCAATCGAACCCTCTAATGTGTGGAAGACTACCTTCAAAGCTAAGGAGGGCCTTTTCGAATGGTTGGTTATGCCTTTCGGGTTGACGAAGGCTCCTGCAACCTTCATGAGGCTAATGGATGATATCTTACGGCCACTCACCAACTCATTTGTAGTGGTATACTTGGATGACATTCTGATCTTCAGCCATAGTTGGGAAGAGCACCTCCACCACATCCGACAGGTTCTCCAAACAGTACGGCAACACAAGCTATGTGCCAATTTGGAGAAATGCACTTTTGGCATGACCCAAGTTCAGTATCTGGGATACATTATTGATGAACAGGGGGTGCATGTGGATCCAACCAAGATCCAAGTCATTTGGGATTGGCCATCTCCAACCACTCTGACAGAACTCCGCAACTTTCTAGGTCTTGCCAACTTCTACCCCAGGTTCGTGTTGGGGTTTTCTCATATCACTTGGCCTTTGAGTCATGTCACCAAGGGAGGAGTGAAAGCAAAATTCTTTTGGTCTGAATCTCAACAGAAGGCATTCATAGAGTTGAAAGATCGCCTCTGCATGGCACTAGTGCTTTCGTTACCAGATTTACAACAACCATTTGAGGTCGAGACAGATGCCTCTAACTATGCTATTGGGGCAGTCCTTACTCAACACCGGCATCCAGTGGGATATCACAGTGAAACACTTTCAGACACAGTCCGAAAGTATCCCGCTTATGATAAAGAGATGTATTCCATTGTGCAAGCCTTCTGACAATGAAAGCATTACATTTTGGGGAAGGAGACGGTCATCCACGCAGACCACCGACCCCTGCAGTTCATACAGACCCAAGGGAAATTGCAGAATGATCGCCATCAGAAGTGGTCCACATACCTGCAACAGTTCCATTTGAATATCAAGTATAAGAAGGTCAGCACTAATAATGTTGTAGATTGCCTCAGTCGACCACCGATCATGGCGTTAACCACCGTGCTCAACTCTTGTTGGCACGAGACTTCTGATTCACCACTGCTCTACAAAAGCAACCCGGAATTCGGCCACACATACCAGACCCTCTTGGAGGGTCAGCATGTTCTAGATTTTCACCTCTAGGATGGCCTATTATGCCACCTAGGTCACCTTTGTGTTCCTTCAAGCGAGCTTGCCAAGATGATTTGGGAAGCACACTACAGTCGAGTTATTGGGCATTTTGGGGTCAAAAAACTGGTGGCAGTACTGCAGAAGTATTTCTATTGGCCGAATCTTCGACAGGATGTCAGGAAGTACATCAGATCATGCACTATCTGCGCCATTTCCAAACCGACCATCAAGAAGCAAGGCCTCTATACCCCGCTACCTACCCCTATTCAACCTTGGGAATCCATCTCCATGGATTACATGTCAGGCCTTCCTTCCACTAAGCATGGAAATGACTGTGTTTTTGTGGTCATCGACAGGTTCTCAAAGATGGTCATTATGGCGGCCTGCAAGAAGAATATCATAGCAGAAGCCACTGCTAAACTCTTCTTTGAACAAGCGTGGCTGCACTTTGGGATCCCACAGTCTATCATCTCAGATCGGGACAGTAGGTTCCTCAGTAAATTTTGGTCCAGTCTCTGGTCGATGTTGGACACCAAACTCACTAAGTCCACAGCCTTCCATCCTTAAACTGATGGCCAGACAGAGGTTGTCAATAGGATGATCATACACATTCTGCGCATGTACAACTGAAAGCATCCACGCACATGGGACGAGAGCCTCCCCTATGTTCAGCACAGCTACAACCGGGCTCTCCACAGCTCGACTGGCCACAGCCCTTTTCAGGTGGGCTTGGGATACCAGCCACTATGTCCCATCGATGTGGCCATGCCATTTGCAGCTACTAACACAAATTCTGCTCATGTCCAGTCCGAAACAGATAAGGCAAACAGCTTCATTAAGCACATCCAACATATTCGCCAGCAGGTCCATGACATTCTGGAGAAATCAAATGCTAAGTACAAGCAACGACATGATCAACATCAGGTGCCACACAAGTTTCTGGTGGGTGATAAAGTCTGGTTGCATTTACAAAAGGAACACCTTACCGGAGCCTATCGGAAACTCAGACCACTCTGATATGATCCTTACACCATTACCAAGGCTATGGTAGACAATGCATTTGAGCTCAGCATTCCCCCATTCCTTGGCCTGCACCCGGTGTTCAATGTGGACCGCCTTCGGCCATACTTTCCACCATTACTAGACACGTCCGACATTGCAGAACAACTCACACCCACAGATTTAAATCCAGATTGCATGGAACAAGATGCAGCTGATCGGATCATGGACACACAGATCAAGCACACTCGCCAGCAGAATATCCAACTGTATCGAGTTGTCAAAGCATGACAACTCCTTCACCAGGGCAAGTGGCTCACTAGGGACCAAGTTCAGCAGAAGTTCCCTCATCTCATGGAGGAACTCAACGCAATGGGGACCATTGCTTCCTAAGGGGAGAGGAATGATCCAGGTGGATATTGATGGCCACCCGCTAATTCCACTTGGATCCCCTCCAGTGCTTCTTTCAGTTTTTTTCAGTTTCCTTAATTATAGCATAGTTTACTATTTTTAGCAGTTTTTTGGGTCCTAAACTTCCGGAGCCGTTTTGAGACCCTAAACGACATTTTTTGGGAAATCTACCGCCAGCGATTTTTCTGTCAAAAAAACATCTTTTCTGTCATAGTCCTCGAAGAGATCTTTCCAATGGGCTATCATGCGCGTCAAACGGAGATAATATGACCAATTCGCAACCCCAGGAAGTTGGCTGTCCAACTCACCCCAACGGGGCCCACAAACTCTTGGTGTTACATCTCCTTGGGTTAGGGTATTGGTTGTTTAGGGTTTTCTCTTATTGTTCAATAATAAAAAGGCCCTTGAGCCTCATTGTAAGACATTTCAAAGGCATGTAGCCACCACATATCTTCTCAGAGATAAGCTACCATCGCCCTAGCTGGTTTATGTCCATCACTGTTTGTAAGCATATTTCAGTATTTTACATTAATGAAATGAAGTATTATTTCCGCTGCATATCTGTGTTTATGGTTATCTCTGTAATTTGTTGTGTTCCTGTTTAAGTTCAGATCATCAATGCTACAGTGGTTGAAATCCTAAAATCTCTATACTGCAAATTGTGTAGGAATTTCACAGTCCCAATTGATCAATACTATGGCAGTAGAAACTCCAATTGTTGAATAGAAAAAATGCATGTAAATTTTGTTATCGTAACTAATCAAGCCTAAGGTGGCAGAAATCCCAACTTCTAAATACTTGAAAATGTGACGGCCAATCAACAAGAAGTGACGAAATTATGGCAATAAGGAACAAATCATGATATATGCCAGGAGTCAAACAATAGTACTTAGTCTAGTATTTCAGAGCACTAACTAAGGAGGATCAACCGTGACCTTAGTCATACTACCCAACTACCCTAGGTACATGAGAGTAATCTCCTCGAGTGTTGTCTTGGTGTATTATAGCAACAAGAAAGTCAACGACTCGTATAAGGTCGGTTTCAGGGTAACTTTGTGGTGATTTTGATATATGAGAGGTACGTGTAAAATTAATTTGTGTATAGGTGTTGTCTGATGCACTACTACTAGAAGAGGTACCAACAGGTGTTACAAGAGAGTCCAATAGACATGACCACCTCTTGTAATTCATGTGTATGCTTCCCTAACCTTAGATTGATGCATGTAACAAGAGATCTTTGTAGCTTAAAGACACCAGAACACGTCTCTAGCCAAAAAAAAATCTTGCTAAAATGGGTGGTATGGCTAGCCTGGGAAAGTGTTGGGATACCACTTGTAGCATGCTTGACCTATAAAAATTACCAAAAGAGTGAAATATGTTGGAGATATCATAGAAAATAACACAATGGGAAGATAAAAATGTAAATATTTTATTAATATCTACAACAACATTTTTCACTTGCCTCTTTGAGGGGGCAACATCCAGCAAAGCATAGCTCAATTACACAAGACAAGACAAGACTTCTCTTACTATATTAAAAAATATATAGTTTCTTGAGGCCCAAAAACCTAACTACTCACGGTCTCGTGTATAATGTAGGTTAACCACTTTATTTGTTAGTTATTGTCCATTATAACTAATTGTGGTCCCTTTTATATAATGTGGGTCAACCACTTATAATGCTTAAGGGATTTATTAAACTAACTAATCATGACTCTTACAGGACCTCTTGGGATTATTACATTAATAAGGGGGTTAGGTTTCGACCCTAACACTATTTTACTAAGACTTTTGGAGGTATTAAAATCTGAATTTTACATTTATAGAAGTGCTTCTCCAAAAGTGCATTTACAAAAGTACTTTCACAAATGTGTATTTACAAATTTTATTCCATAAATGTGTAGGTATGAAATATTATGATTTTATAAATGTGCATTTATGGATTCTCTCCCACTGTTGGGTCCCTATAATACTAGTGATTACCCCATTACTATTGTAGTTATACCCCTTATTTATATTGTTGTGCCCCTATTACCCCCATATTGTTATTTCTGTGCCCCATAGAATCCCTCTATTGTTATTTTTGTGGCTTTATATTATTATTGTTAGGTCGGCTGGATTATATTGTGACTCCTTAGACTCCTATATATAGAAAGGAGGTTTTGTCATTTGTATCATCCAAGAATTGTTCATTTATGTAATGTAAAGGAGTTTCCCCCTCGAAGAGGCTGAATTCTAAGGCGTGGATCTCTCTTTTCTATCTTTTTGTGAGCTGGTTTCATAACATTTGGTATCAGAGCTTTGGATTCTAGGGTTTCGCTGCTCCAAACAGGTCATCGTGGAATTTTCGCTATAACTTTTTTTCTGTGACGTTTCAGAAGTCGCAAAAAAAACCCATTTGAGAAGAAATCGCGTTGAAACTTGGGTCCGAATTTCAGAGCTTTTCGCACGATATTTGCGGAGATATGATCTGAGGAAGTTGTCTTTTTGCAGACTCCTGAATTACATTCAAAACAGGTGACCTGGGGAAAATCGTCATAACTTTCTCTCTGGGGATCGGATTGAAATTTCGTAAGAAGGTACAGAAAGAGGACGGACTGTAGTTTCTTGTATGTGTGTTTCAGATTCAAAGGTTGAAACAGTGACTCGTGGCACGTCGTACAAGTTCGCTCTACTGAACTAGTCTAAAAGCAAGTCACTGTGGGAGATTTCACATAACTCTTCCTTGGAGAATCCAATTTGGGTCAGACTTGTGGCATTGGAAAGAGGACATAGAAGCTACTACAGGTCGCAATTTCAGAACTAGATGATCCAAAATTACAGAGATACATCAGATTCAATATCAGGCTTCTATAAAGTGAAAAAAGGTGTGTAGTTTTTTTTTTAATTTTTGTGTAAGCTTGGTTTAAGGGAATTCAAAGGGCATAGTAAAGCATTATTATCGGTAACTGATGCCCCGAGGAAAGAAAATGCAAACACCTAGTAAGGAACCTGAAAGCTCTAGCATGACTCATGAAGAAGAGGAAGAAATGCTACATGATATATCAAAATTACAAGAACAAGTGCAACAAATGTCACGCTCACAAAAGCTAACAGAAGCTAAGATAAATGGCGTGGAATCTAAGATAAATGGCGTGGAAGCTAAGATGGATGATTTGAAGATAGATTTGAAGACAGACATGGAAGAATTGAAGAAGTTGCTACAAGAAAGGGTCACTAATGGTGAAAAGGTAGTAAAGGAAACTCATGATGAGAACAAAAGAAATGTTAATCATGATTCCATAGACGCTAATGTTGGATCGAAGAATCACCATATTCCAAAAATCGATATGAGGAAGTTTGATGGCAAGGATCCCGCCACATGGATATTACAGATGGAGCAATTCTTCGATCTCAATAATGTGCAAAACACACAAAAGGTACGTATGGAAACTGTATATTTGGAACCAAATCAGTTTGTATGGTATCAATGGCTTTGCTCTCGTAAACAATTTATCACTTGGGCAATTTTTACGGAAGAATTGATAGCACATTATGAAGATACAAAAAGCAACACTTTTTTTAGCCAATTGATAAGTCTCAAACAAAAGGGTTCAATAATGGAGCACATTGAGGAGTTCCAAAAATTGAACATAAGGGTAAAAGATATTCCAGAGGAGCATAGGATTGATGTGTTCATAGGGTCTTTAAAGGATAATATCCAACATGATGTTCGCCTTTGGGAACCTGATTCATTAGAGAAGGCATTCAGGTTAGCAAGAAAAATGGAAAGCAAAATTATGGCAACCAGGAAGCATACCACTCACAACTATAAAGACGGAAGTGTTGTTGCCCCTAGTCTTCCACAACCTATAAGGTTGACACCACAACAATTGGAAGAAAAAAGAGCAAAAGGGCTTTGTTACAGTTGTGATAGCAAATACACTAAAGGTCATAAGTGTGCTGAGAAGAAATTATTCTACATAGATTGTGAAGAGGAAGAAGAAAAGGAGCAAGAAAGGTCAAAAGAAGAAGATATACTCCAGGAACAAAGCCTAGATGAAGAAAAAATAAATCCGACCATATCTTGTAATGCATTGGCGGGAATTACCACTCCTCAAACCATCAAGATAGAAGGACAAATCAAGAAGAAAAAGGTAATAGTGTTGATTGATTCAGGAAGCACCCACAATTTTATTCATTGTAGGGTAGCAAAAGAATTGAATTGCTTCCTATATCCAGCACCAGAGTGTCAAGTGATGATTGCAAATGGAGGAACAATAAATTGCTCTGGAAAGTGCCATAATATCAAGCTATCCATGGGAGAATATGTATTGACTAGCCCAATGCTTTCCATTCCAATGGGAGGTGCTGATGTTGTACTAGGAGTCCAATGGCTACAATCCTTGGGTACAATAGCTTTTAATTTTCAAGAACTTTTCATCAAATTTTCTACGGAAGGAAAGGAAGTTGAATTAAGGGGTATTGCAGGGAAACCAGGAAAGATAATCAGCTCTAATGGCATGACAAAGCTTCTAAAAAAGGAGCAAAGAGGTGTAATTGCACAATTATGTTCGCTAGATGTTTCCACATTGGAATCATCTATTTCTCCAGATCTCCAAAAAGTCCTGGACAATCATTCCAAGGTATTTGAGACTCCCAAAGGTCTCCCACCTATGCGTGATCATGATCATGCTATTCATCTGATTCCAGGAAGTGTTCCTCCAAACATCAGGCCGTACAGATATCCCTATGTCCAAAAAAGTGAAATTGAACGTATGGTTGCAGAAATGCTAGAGGCTGGTATAATTCAACCGAGTCAAAGTTCTTTCTCAGCTCCAGTAGTATTGGTGCACAAGAAGGATGGATCATGGCGCATGTGTCCGGATTATAGGGAGCTCAACAAGCTCACTATTAAAGATAAGTTCCCCATTCCTGTTATTGATGAATTACTGGATGAATTGCATGGATCAATTTACTTCACCAAGTTGGATCTTCGTTCAGGATATCATCAAATCAGAATGAAGATTGAAGACATTCCGAAAACGGCATTTAGAACTCATGAGGGTCATTATGAATTTTTGGTCATGCCTTTTGGCCTTACCAATGCACCTTCAACATTTCAAGGTTTGATGAATTCAATTTTCAAACCATTCCTTAGAAAATTTGTGTTAGTATTTTTTGATGATATACTAATCTACAGCAAGTCTTGGAAGGATCATGTTGAACATGTTGACAGGGTGCTACAACTATTGGAGGAGAAACAATTATATGCAAAAAGATCCAAATGTTTCTTTGGAGTCCAGGAGGTGGAATATTTGGGTCATATTGTATCTCATGAAGGAGTTAAGGTAGACCCTAGCAAAATTAAAGCCATTAAGGAATGGAAAATCCCCACATCCATAAAGCATCTGCGAGGATTTCTTGGGTTGACAGGGTATTATCGCAAGTTTGTTAAGAATTATGGGAGAATAGCAGCACCTCTAACAACATTATTGAAGAAAGATTCATTTTCATGGACTCCGGAAGCAACAAAGGCCTTTGAACATCTTAAAGAGGCAATGTGCCAAGCACCGGTCTTAGCTACACCGGACTTCACAAAAACCTTTATTGTGGAATGTGATGCTTCAGGAAATGGAATTGGTGTTGTTCTAATGCAAGATGAAAGACCCATTGCTTTTGAAAGTCGTCCAATCAAGGGAAAGTTTTTAAGCAAAGCTATTTATGAGAAGGAAATGTTGGCAATACTCCATGCACTTAAGAAATGGCGACCCTACCTAATGGGAAGACACTTCAAGGTAAAAACGGATCATGATAGCCTTAAATACTTTTTAGAACAAAGATTATCCTCTGAAGAGCAACAAAAGTGGGTCACAAAGATGTTGGGTTATGACTTTGAAATCATCTACAAAAAAGGGAAGCAAAATGTGGTGGCAGATGCACTCTCAAGAAAGGATGAGGATGTGGAAGCATTGTTGTGTGCCATTTCTATTATCCAACCAGATTGGATAAACGAAGCAAGGGAGGAATGGAAGAATGACGAAGAAGTGTGGGCACTTATTCGAAAGCTACAACAAGATTCCAGTACTTCTGATACATTTAGCTGGCAAAATGATTCGTTATGGTACAAAGATCGCTTATACCTCTGTAAGAATTCCCAGCTAAAACAAAAGATTCTTATGGAATTGCACACTTCTCCCTTAGGAGGGCACTCAGGATTTTTAAAAACTTACCACAGGGTTAAGAAGGAATTTTTTTGGGATGGCCTTAAATCAGATATTCAAAAGTTTGTGGCGGAATGTTTGGTTTGCCAACAAAATAAAGTTGAAACAATTAAGACACCGGGTCTATTACAACCTTTATCCATTCCAAGCCAACGTTGGGAGGAGGTTTCAATGGATTTTATCACAGGTTTACCCAAGTCTGAGGGAAAGAGTGTCATCATGGTGGTAGTTGACAGACTTACCAAGTATGCACACTTTTGTGCATTATCACATCCATTTAAAGCCAGTACAGTTTCTACTGCATTTATGGAAACAGTTCAAAAGCTACATGGAAACCCAAAGATTATTGTAAGTGACAGAGATCCCATTTTCACTGGAAATTTTTGGACAGAATTATTTTCTTGTCTTGGTACTCAGTTAGCTCATAGCTCATCTTATCATCCTCAATCTGATGGGCAAACTGAGATAGTAAACAAATGTTTGGAAGGATATCTTCGTTGCTTTGTATCTGATAAACAGACACAATGGGTCAAATGGTTGCCTCTGGCTGAATGGTGGTATAACACTTCCTTCCATACAGCAACAAAAATGACCCCATTTATGGCACTTTATGGGTATCAACCACCATCCATCACATCATATTTAAGAGAAAATTCTAAGGTTCAGGCAGTGGAACATCACATCGAACATCAACAACAAGTCCTCCAACTCTTAAAGGATAACCTCGTGTTGGCACAAAATAGAATGAAACAACAGGCAGATCAACATCGCAGTGAAAGAAGTTTTGATGTAGGTGATTGGGTATTCCTACGGCTACAACCATATAAGCAAATGTCCCTAAAGCAAGCTAAGAAGGATAATAAATTATCACCAAAGTATTATGGTCCGTACAAGGTGTTGCAAAAGATTGGTACTATGGCATACAAATTGGAGCTTCCTGCAGCTTCTCGATTGCACCCAGTTTTCCATGTTTCATGTTTAAAGAAGGTTATAGGTGACAAGCTCCCAATTCAAACAATATTGCCAGAACTTGACGAGGAAGGAAAAATTATATTGGAACCGGAAGCAGTCACAGAAACAAGAACTCGACAGCTACGAAATCGATCAATTTCAGAGTATCTTATCAAGTGGAAGAACTTATCCGCTGAAGATTCCACATGGGAGGATGAGAATTTTATGCAGAAGTATCCAGAACTACTCAAGCGTTGAGGACAACACTTTTTTGAAGGAGAGGGGCATGTTGGGTCCCTATAATACTAGTGATTACCCCATTACTATTGTAGTTATACCCCTTATTTATATTGTTGTGCCCCTATTACCCCCATATTGTTATTTATGTGCCCCATAGAATCCCTCTATTGTTATTTTTGTGGCTTTATATTATTATTGTTAGGTCGGCTGGATTATATTGTGACTCCTTAGACTCCTATATATAGAAAGGAGGTTTTTCATTTGTATCATCCAAGAATTGTTCATTTATGTAATGTAAAGGAGGTTTCCCCCTCGAAGAGGCTGAATTCTAAGGCGTGGATCTCTCTTTTCTATCTTTTTGTCAGCTGGTTTCATAACACCCACAAATATGCATGTATGAAAGCTTTTGATTCTATAAGACTACATTTATAGAATCCTCCTTCCATTCATGTGCATATACGAAATCCCTTCCATAAATGTGCATTTATGGAATCCCACTTATGCATATGTGCATGTAAGTAAGTGGGCTTTGACATATGCACATTTATAGAAGCAGATTTTTGCATATGCACATATAAGAAAGGGTGCTTCCACATATGCACATATACAAAAGAAAGGTTTTGTATATTTGTATAAAAGGAAGCCAACTTCCATAAGTTTTGTATGCTTATCATAGATTGATTCCTATCGATTCCATTTGATTTATATTGTTGTGCTAGTATCATCGTTGGTGTGCAATAACATAGCAATTTAACTAAGTCTCTAAGTGTTATATGTTTTCTATTACGTTTCCTTTTCTTTCTTTTTGGATTGCGCCCATTTGCACATATACAAAAGAAAGGTTTTGTATATCTGTATAAAAGGAAGCCAACTTCCATAAGTTTTGTATACTTATCATAGATTGATTCATATCGATTCCATTTGATTTATATTGTTGTGCTAGTATCATCGTTGGTGTGCAATAACTTAGCAATTTAACTAAGTTTCTAAGTGTTACATGTTTTCTATTACGTTTCCTTTTCTTTTTTTTGGATTTGAAGATATTACTTTTGTGAAATTATAATTTTACATTATTTATTTTTTTATTTTTATTTTTTAAATACAAAATTGGCTCCAATGTTTTGGATTGTGTAGATTACAGAACTCAAATTTGCAATTCCAATAATAACCTACATGATGCATCACTTCAAAAATCTATTTGAATAATTGAATGACCAGTTATAAATTGTGGCATAGTCCCATTATTCTAAGTTTTGGCTTATGTTTCCAGATTTAATAATATAATTATTGGTGAAATTATAACTTTTCAATGTTTAAATTGCATTTCCCAATCCATGAATAAATTCAGATGATAAAAAAAAACCTAAAACATACAAATTGTGTAGATTGCAAAACTCAATTCTATAATTCCAACACATCCTACTAAATACTAGACAGATACTACCTAAAAAATATAACCTAAAAAACTAATATCTAAAAGAATTAAACTATATTATAAATTTTAATATTAATATTATTTAAACAATAAAAAATTTATTTACTATTTGTAAAATTTATTAAAAATATTAGTATAATAAATTTGTTTAAACGGTAGAGAGTTTATTCACTTTTTCTAGAATTTATTAGAAATATTAGTGTGATGGTTTTTTAGGTTATACCATATTACTTCAATGTTTTATATCAATTTAGTTTCTATAAAAGATACCAATTTCCATTTTGCTTTTAAAAATTATATGTTACCTGATATGTAAAAACTATTAGATATGTACAAATTGATTGTACCTTAATGTTTTTAAATTAAGTCATTAAATATGTAACATAACAAAAATGTGCGATGTTATAATCTTCATTCCAACCCTTTTTAAATAATGTTGTTAATTATATTTAACAACTTCCATATTGTATTTCTAAAGATCATTAATTTCCAATTATTATTATAACATATATTTAATGTTTTTCAAAATACACTTATAGATATACCCCACCCTTCCAAAGTACACCATCAAATATTTAGACAGACATTCCACAATGCAATCTATAAGATGTTGAAATATACGCACCATGTGCATAAATCATAACCCTTAAGTATATAGTGGAAATCATATTGGAGACTAATACAATGGAAGGAACGTTGCCATTGAAAGAAATAAAGCAATGTCAAATAAAATTAACTTTTTGCATTAATTTTGAAGTAAACCGGTCTAATATAAAATTAAAAGAGCTCTTCTAAAATGATGGTATTGTATCGGTGTTTATTCCATTAAAAGCTAACGACATGCATGTCGGTTTTTAAAAGTGAAAATGAATTTAAAACCGTGTTTATAATGTAATATTTAATTAAATATGAATATTATATTTTTATAAAGGGAATTTATTATAAATTTAAAAGGTATATATTAATATGTTATGATTTTTTTTAATTTTATAAAAAAAAATTAAGTTAAATATTTATAAAATGTTTATATACGAGTATTAAATTTATTATACTATAAATATAATATTGTAATTTAAGGTTACTATTGTTTGTGGTTGTATTTGGTAATATTATTCCTCGTGATAAATGTAAATATTTTAAAGTACTGATTTTTTCATATTGTTATGAATATCAAATCTTGTTGTACAATATTACCCATATTATGGTTATTTTTCGCAATATCTTTCCTTATGTTATGAAAGTTAATCGTTGTACTTTAACATTACTAATGTTTATTGTTTTATTTGGTAATACCACTCCTCGTGCTAAATGTACAAGTCCCAATGCATCAAAATTTCATAAAAATCAAACCTCACAGTTTAACATTACTGATGTTCATTGTTGCATTTGGTAATATCATTCCTTGTGCAAAATGTACATGTCCTAGAGAATCAAACTTCTCACACTTTAATGGAGATCAAATCTTGTCATTCAACATTACCAATGTTTATGGTTATCATTGGTAATATCATTCCTCGTGTGTTTATGTCTTCGTGACCATGTGTATGCCTTATCTTGTTACAATGGAAATCAAAACATAAGTTAGATTGTTGTCATCAATTTTTGTGGCTTAGAATATGTTTTGACTAAGATGGCATTGATATTTTTACTCAGTGATCTATTAACAAGTCCTTTTGCAATCCATAGGTTGGATGCTAATATTGAATGTTGCCTAATGCATAGTGATACTTTTTAATGCCATCTGGCATCTTAATCCTTATTGAAGTTGGTCTTCATGTGTGTTCTACAAAGTTACATGTAATTGTTGCGTTTAGAATTTTTAATATTCATTTATTATCAAGAGCCAAGTGCTTTGGATGTTTGTTTCCTTCGCAGAAAGAAGGTGGGAGATCAATGGCATAGTCTAGAACAAGAACTCGCTCTTTTTCCATTCAAGAGTTGAGCTTCTCCATTGATGCCCTCCTATCAAAATACTTTCCTACAATTTTTGGACTCTTTGACATTGCGATTTGAATAACTTGCAAATCTTCCCCAACTATGAATGAAATATCATCTCCTTTCCAATTAATTGTGGTTCTTCATTTCCATTGATAACTACCTTGCACATTGGATAAACTACCACCATGAAGTTTAATAAAACCCTATTTACTATCAATAAACCACAAAGAAGGAACCCCATCAAGGTCGAACCTTACTTGAGGAAACATAAAAGGAACAATATGGTAGGATGTGTTTGAGGATTGAGTAACAGCGGGGTCTCTACACACTCAAAAGTATCCACGACAATTTTCTCCCTTAGGCCATTCAATATCTTGTCCAACACTTTGACATAGATTCCAAAATTCCCTAGAGGATTTACAAATATATGTGATTGGTTAGTGTTAAGGCACCTTATTGACAAGTGTAGAAAGAAAGGCTCAATTTGACTTAGCCTTCACCAAATTGAGAAAATTTGAAAATTCCACATCAGCAGATAACTTGGAGGCAGTTAATTTAGGTGACATGTCTCTTATCACTCAGTAAGCTTGGTAAATTCGAGTTAGTGGGCTTGGAGTTTAGTTTTCATGTGTTGATTGCTAATTTATAACAATCCAATTCAAGTATTTGCAGTTGTACTCAATTAAACTAGTTCTAACAGTTAATAGAACTAGTTGGAGGTCAATTACGTTGTGGGACAATAGTCTAACTCAGAGATCATCCAATTCAATGATCAACCAACCAAAAATAACTCATGCATGCAAGGAATTCGAATTTCTCAGTCTTGGTGGAGATTCCAAGTCAGTGTAACATCAATTTTAAACTAGTGTTGAGTGTATAGGTGTTGCATGAAATTAATGACCAATCCTTGGGAATTGCACAATCAATTTGGAGGAAATTCCTAAAGAATATGGGCCAATTTCCTCAAGATTTGTGCAAGGAAATAGGGGCATTGGTGAGAACATATTTGGCTAAGTGTTGGGCAAAGCTTGTTCATTGAGCAGGATAACAATTATTCTTTTGTAGGTTGATATTAGAGTTGGAGCTAGAAATTGTAATAGTTTCTCAATTCATTGATTAATGCAAGCAGTCTTGAGGGGCTTTTCCCAATTGGGTTCCCCTAGAAATCATTGTGTAATTTTGGTTTTTCTTATTGCATGTCTATGCATGTTGCTTTAAATTGTGAATTTCATTTTGCAGATCAGTAGAGTAGAATTGTATCTCTTGATTTTAGATTAAATTTCTTCAACACTTGAAATTTATATCAAATTTCTACATGGTATTAGAGTAGGATTCACATTAGAACAAGAATTTTGAATTTGTTCCTTAGGAGGTTCGAATTTGCAGCTTCAGTGTAGCAAGATTTCCTCAAAGTTAGGAAAATGGCCTTTAATGGAATGAGATTAGAATATGTCCTGGAAAGAAAATCAAATTTCATTTACTGGAAGGATTGCATGGAGGAAGTGCTTGATGATAATGGATTGTTGGATTATGTCAAGACAAACATTCCAAAACTAGGATCAGTTGATACCCATAACCTAGCCCAATGGAAGAAATATGTAGCCAAGGTGAGGAGAATAATCCTGAAGGGAGTGAGAGACCACATTGTCTCAAATATCCATGGCAAAGAGACACCATTTTCTATGTTGAAGCACTGACTAAGCTATTCGAAAATAATAGTGACCATAGAAAATCAACCCTGAAAGACAAACTTTGAAACATTAAGATGCAGAAGGATGATATATTTTGTAGTATCTCTTGAGATTTACACAAGTTTGGGATAGCTTGGAGGGTTTGGTGTGAATGTTGCAGAAGATAACCTAGTGAGCTTGTCTCTTTAGGCCTTCCAAAATCTTGGCATAGCTACCAGGACTCAATGATTAGGAAGGATAAATTACTGAATTGGGAACACTTATGGCCTGATTTGGTACAAGAAGAAATCAGGTGAAATACCAAAGATGGAGTTTCATCCAAGGGAGAGGATGAAGAAGATTTTCAATTGTTTGGGAAGGGAAGGAAAAGCAAATGGAAGAAATCTCAAACCAAACTAGATTCTAGCAAAGGGGGCAAGAAGAAAGACTTGTCCAAGATAAAATGCTTCAATTTTCATGAATTAGGGCACTATGCTACAAAGCATCCACACAAAAAGTCTAGCAAGAAGAAATCAGGAGGAGTAGTAGGTGAAACATTAGCTTCACAATTCGAGTTAGAATTCACCCTAATCACATGCATGGCTAGCACTATGATAGGGAGTGTGTGGTACTTGGACTCATGTTCCTTGTTCGACATGACAAGATATAGAGAGTTTTACAGTGACCTAGAGGAGAAATATCTCCAGATGCATATTGATCTTGTGGACGACGAAAGGTACAGTGCTAACGGGATTAGTACATTAACCTTTATGAGGGAGTCAGGAACCCCTCTTTGCCTCAAAGATGTCATGTTTGTACTAGGCCTGAAGAAGAACCTCATCTCTATAGCAGTTTTGGAAGACCATGGTTATGATGTAATATTCATATTAGGGAAATCCTTTCTGAGACACATAGCCACTAGGAAGGTAAAGCAGATCAGGGTTCGTGCGAAGAACTCGTACAAACTTGATGTCGAAGATTGAACTGAATTAAGTGGTAAGGCAGATAAAGTGAAAATTTGAGATGTTGGTGAACTTTGGCACGGAAGACTTGGTCATTTGCACCATGGCGCCCTTAAAATTATGTAGCAAATAACCAGGGAAAATTTTAAGGATGGAAAATTACCTTGAAGTTTAAAAACAATGGCAAAACTCACTAGTCCATAATATGCAAACTATGAAAATTTTATTAATATATTTATAAAATTATTCAAATTTATAACTATTTTAGATGTATTATCTATATAATATTGGCGATTTGTAGGGTAAAATAATTATATATTGTAAAATTTGGGTGAATAATTTTTAGAAAAAAAAGGAAATTGGTGAATATTTTTTTGGAAAAATCGTGGAAAATTAGTCCACCTACGAATATTAGCCCCTAAAATTTTCCATTGAAATAACCTGGCCTTCCTAAAGGATCACTTAAGCAGTAGGATTTCTGCAAGGGTTGTACCTTGGGGAAGTATGTAAAATCAACATGCCATGATCGAGAGAACAAAGAAAACGTAGTCTTTGAGAGAGTCCACTCCGATGTTTGTGGACCCTTCTCGATAGTCTCCACTGCCATACATAAATACTATGTAATTTTTATTGACGATTTCTCAAGAAAGTGTTGGATCTTCTTCATGCAAAATAAGGATAAGACATTCTCAAAATTTGCAAAATTCAAGGCACTAGTTGAGAAAGAGAAGATAAGAAGGTGGAGGTTCTCAGGAGCGACAATGGAGGTGAGTATGTTTCAAATGACTTCAAGGAATTTTGTGCCAAAGAAGGAATTTGAAGAGAAGTGATAGCTCCCCACAACCCACAACAGAATGGGTAGTTGAGACAAAGAACCAAAGAATTATGGGTGTTACAAGAGCTATGCTATGTGACTAAGGCCTTCCACTCCATTTGTGGGCAGAGGCATGTAACAAACTAGTCTACTTGTAGAATCAGATTCATCATCATATTCTTGGTGTGATTACATTGGATGAGGCCTTCTCGGGGATAAATTCGAATGTGTCTCATTTCAAAAAAATTGGATCATTTTTTTACTGCCATGTCTCCAAAGATTTGAGGAAGAAACTTGAGCCGATAGCAGAGTTGGAAGTTTTTTTCAGTTACACCGAAACTCCACACAATTACCGTGTGTACTTAATTTCCCTCAAAAAGACAGTTGTGAGAATGGATGTAAATTTTGATGAGGATAAAGCAATGAAATGCTCTCTTGAGAGGGAGCTTCGATTCCCACCAAAAGAGGAGATTTTAGCTCCAATGGAGGAGCCTTAGGAAGTTGTGGAGCTTCCACAAATGGACTAGCAGAGAGGAGGTAGAGTGTAGACATACAATCAAGCAGAACCATCCAGAGAAGGTAGAAAAAGAACCAGGGAAGTTGAAAGACTGGTGTAGTATGTGAGGGATAATGTAGGAGCACATTCAAATTTGTGTAGGAAAAGAAGGTCACCTGGGACGTACATTGGCTACATGGCTCTAATGACTAAGATTGTAGAGACTGAGCCATCCTATTTTGAGGAAGCAGTTGAGCAACCAGTTTGGGTTGATGCAATGGTGGAAGAATACAAATCCATCATAAATAAATTTGTTTAGGAAGTTGTCCTAAGATCGACAAAAAAATCAGTTGTGGGTTTGAAATGGATATTAAAAGTTAAGCATGCAACAGACGCAAGCATAAAGAATTATAAGGTCATATTTGTGGCCAAAGGTTTCTCTCAAGTTGAGGGAATTGATTATGAGGAAACCTTTGCTACCATAGTAAGGTATTCATCCATTAGATCAATTCTTGCACTGGCTGCATAGATGGATGTAAAAACATCATTTCTCATAAGTGTTGTTGAGGAGGAAATTTACGTAGAGAAGCTACAAGGATTCGAGATATATGATCAAGAGTCACATGTGTTCATACTCAAGAGATTATTGTATGGTCTCAAATAGGTGCCTCAGGCATGGTACACTCAAATCAACAATTATCTCATTGGATTGGGCTTCACTAAAAGTGAAGTAGATGTGAACCTCTATCACATTGTGGTAGATGGTAAGTTACTTATTCTTGTTTTATATGTTGATGATTTAATATTGACAGGTGATGAGAAGTTAATTTTCTCTTGAAAATAGGATTTTGTAAGGGAATTTGAGATGAAAGACATGGGCCTCATACATTACTTCCTCAGGCTGAAAGTATGGCAGGGTGATGGTGATTTGTTTGTGTCTCAAGGAAAGTATGCTACCGAGATACTTCAAATATTTCACATGGAGATTTGTAAGCCCACGAAGACACCTATAGCGACCAACTGGAGGAAGGTGAATGTCGTTTCATGTGAAGAGGTTGATGCTACCATTTTCCAGCAACTAGTGGGTTCACTAATGTATCTTATGAACACATAGCTATGTATCTGCTATGCAGTCAACTAATTTAACCAAGCTATGGTTAGGGTGATCAAATTGTATTGGAAGGAAACAAAGCATGATTATGGTACCTTAGACGCACTACCCAATATGGATTATGGTACAAATGGTTAGAAGGAGTGAAGTTGCATGGCTTCATAGATGCAGATTGGGCAGGGAATCTAACTGACCAAGAGAGTACATTAGGTGAAATTTTCATTGTTAGGTCTGTAACAATTTCCTGGTACAAAACGAGCTAGAGGTTTGTGGTGCTTAGCTCAATAGAAGTTGAATACACAGCTACAAGTCAAGCAACATGTGAGGTGATCTGGATGACAGATATACTTTTGGGGCTCTTTGGTTAGGAGATGGATACAATAGTGGTATATTGTGATAATCATAGTTGTGTTAAACTCTTTGTGAATCCTGTATTTCACAACCGATCCAAGCATATAGATATATGGTATCATATTTTATGAGACTGTGTGCAGAGGAGGATAGTGTTGCCACAATACATTTTGATTAAGGAACAAGATGCTGACATCTTGACAAAGACTTTTTTAAGAGGGAAGTTCGAATTCCACAAGTGTAGGATAGGGGTGGTTGATAATCCCTTTCTTGCTAAGAGGGAGTGTTGAGAAGTGTAGAAAGAAAGGCTCAATCTGACTTAGACTTGGTCAAATTGAGAAAATTCGAAATTTCCATATCAACAGACAACTTGGAGGAAGTTAACTAAGGTGACATGGCTCTTGTCACTTGGTTAGCTCAGTAAATTCGAGTTAGTGGACTTGGAGTTCAATTTTCATGTGTTGATTACTAATTTATAGCAATTTGGTTCAGTTGTTTCCATTTGTACTCAGTAAAAATAGTTCTAAATGTTAATAAAACTAGTTGGAGGACGATTATGCAATGGAACATCAGTCTAACTCAGAGATCATCCAGTTAATTGATTAATCAACCAAAAATAGATCATTCATGCAAGGAAAACGAATTTCTCAGCTGTGGCGGAGATTCCAAGGCAATGTCAAATCAATTGTGAACTAGTGTTGATTGTACATGTGTTGCATGCAATCAATGATCAATCCTTATGAATTGTGCAATCAATTTGGAGGAAATTCCTAGAGAATAGGGGTCAATTTCCTCAAGATTTGCGCAAGGAAATAGGGGCATTGGTGAGAAAATATTTGGCTAAGTGTTGGCCCGAGCTTTTTCATTGAGCGAGAGAACAATTATTTTTTTGCACGTTGAACTCAGAGTTGAAGCTAGCAATTGTAATAATTTCTCAATTCATTGATTAATGCAAACAGGCTTGAGGGGTTTTTCCCAGTTGGGTTCCCCTAGAAATCATTGTGTATTTGTGGTTTTTCTTATTGCATCTTGTTCTAGATTATGAATTTCATTCTACAAATCAGTAGAGTAGAATTATGTCTCTTGATTTTAGATTAAATTTCTTGAACAATTGCAATTTCTATAAAATTTCTACACACCTCACCACATGGTATTTATTATAAAAACTAATCAAGGCACTCAAGCTTTCATCCTCATAGTACAACACACGGATACGTTCTACATGAATGTTCAAGAATATTATCTTTTAAGAATGTAATTTTACACCAATCAACAAATTTCAAGGAGTCATTCGTCTTCCCATCACACTCCAAATTTCCAAAACCTCACCACCTACCTCTAAAAACCCTCTTAAACCAATTCCTATTCCCTCCTATTATTACAAAATCCCCATAATTATTACTCCCTATCATCCTAATTCGTGAAATCATAATGTTATTATCCTACCGCATGGCAGTGATAAGCATTCATTAATGCGTTGAACTTTAAATAGATATCCTTTGACCAAAAATCAAATGCATATTTGTAATGTGAACTATATATATATACATATACATATACATATATATACATATACATATACATACACACATATATATATATATATGTATATGTATATATATGTATGTAGATATATCTATATATATATATATATATATATATGTATATATATATATATATATATATATGTATATATATGTATATATATGTATGTATATATGTATATATATGTATATATATATGTATATATATGTATATATATGTATATATATATGTATATATATGTATATATATATATATATATATATATATATGTATATGATTGGTTAAGAGAGCTTAGGTTTTATTTGGTAATCATGTTCCATTGCTGGATCATGTTGTTGTCGTTTTTGTACCCCGAATCTTCAATGCACCTCAGTGATTGCACACGACAAGTCTGTTTGTTTTTCATATGTGGTTGTATTGTTTAGCTGTCCTGTCTGTTTATCTGCTCCAAGCCAATACTCTGCACCAACCCCTCACATTATCATGTATTATGGTACGTTGTACATGAATAAATGGCATCCAGTACCTCCAAAATTGGCACTTTGACTAAAAAAGGAAGGTTGCTAGGCAGTAAGTCCCTACCTTTAAGTTTATCCTGGCTGAAGAACATGGAAAAGCAACACCAATGTTTCAAAGCATGCTTATGAGAAAAGTTGCAGCGTTAGAAGATTATTTGCTGACAGCATCTGAACCTCATAGCTATGGTGGGGCAAGCAGGGAACCCAAATCTTGAAAGCAATCTCATACCAAATCTGAGAAAAAAATGAAGGAAAAAACCAAAATCAAATTGGAACAGTTGCGAAAATGCACAATTGCAACAGTGATAAAATAGAAGCTACTTTCTCCTAGTTGAAGTAAGTGATCAGTAATGGACTTTTTCAGCATAGAAAGGCAGACCCATGTTGCAACTATTGAACATCAACTCTGTTTTTTTTGGATTATAGAGCCAAAGGATCTAAAATTAGGGAAAACAACCAGGGGAAACTGTAATATAAACTAAGCTTTATTGGCATTTCTCTAGTTCTTATGTTTACTTGCACTATTTTGTGTTATGTTTTGAAAGATACAGATTGAAGATCAAGCCACTAAATCATAAAGAGAGGTGGTATGTAGGAACAAGGATGGTTAATGTCAAAATGCAAGGTGTATTTCATGTATGATCCACACCAATGGACAGATAATATACCAAGAATCTTAATTGTCACACCTGCTTGATCATAGGTCAGAGAGTGAAAAAATGATCAATGGTTTGGTATTGGCTATGAAAACCTTGTATCCCTTAGATGTGTGGTTCTTCCTCTCCAAGTGATTAGAACCACATGTTAAGCACCGTGGCATAAAGATTGGCAAATGCATTAGGGAATTTCCCATATCTTGGGCCACTACCTGTCAGCCCCTATTGTATCTTTTAACATTCTTATACATATATCAAGGGTGTTAGGAACTTAGCTTGGGTGTCTCCCATCCACATGTGTTGTGTATATTGCAAATGTTCTATATGTGTTGAAAGTGTTAGTGTTCCTTGAATACCATTATACTGTGGAATGCTTAAATGTTGCAATTGGAAGCATTCCATGTTCCTATTTGGTAAACTAAGTACGTTAGAGTTCGTTGGGCATCTAAGGAAAAGTTATGGGGAGAATCTTTTAACATTCTTATACATATAACAAGGGTGTTAGGAACTTAGCTTGGGTGTCTCTCATCCACATGTGTTGTGTATATTGCAAATGTTCTATATGTGTTGAAAGTGTTAGTGTTCCTTGAATACCGTTGTACTGTGGAATGCTTAAATGTTGCAATTGGATGCATTCCTTGTTCCTATTTGGTGAACTAAGCGCATCAGAGTTGGTTGGGCATCTAAGGAAAAGTTATGGGGAGACCTTAGGTAAAAATTTGTAGTCATACTGTAATATGTGTAGGCTGGCCCAAGATGAACACACATTATTGTGGAAAAAAATGCACTTGAATGACTAACTGTCTAGTTCCCACAGATTGCAACTGATTGTTCAAATTCCAAGCATGTGCAATAATCAATTGGTTTTTATTTTTACTCAATTTCAACACCTCAAGTTTTCAAACCATGTCCTAACCAAGTTTTGGGTTCCTAACAGTGCTGAGAAGATTTTGGGATTGTTGCCAGTTGTCCTACTAATCCATAATCCAAATTTGAAGCCTAATCTTATTCAGTGCTAAGCTCTTTTATGTCTCAGAAATTCACAAACATCTACCAGAAAATGCACAGCTCTAATACTACAACATTTTCACAACCTTTTGTTCGTTAAAAGTGTAATTCCATTCCAAGCCTATGCAATAATCAATTGGTTTTTATTTTTACTCAATTTCAACACATCAAGTTTTCAAATCATGTCCTAACCAAGTTTTGGGTTCCTAATAGTGTTGAGAAGATTTTGGGATTGCTGCCAGTTGTCCTACTGATTCATAATCTAGATTTGAAGCTTAATTGATTTGAAGCTTAATCTTATTCAGTGCTAAGCTCTTTTGTCTCTCAGAAATTGGAAAACACCTACCAGAAAATGCACAGATGTACTGGGTAAGACGAATAAAAATCAATACCCATTATTGAAAAGCAAAGTTAAAAGCCAATTAAAAAAAAGTGTATGACAGATGCATGGATACTTCAAGAATCCTAACAACATGCCTTGCAACCGCTCAGAATGATCCAACCAACTTGTAACGCATAACAGAGCATCACCTTACCAATCTGATAGCAATGTAGACGAGACCCCTAATATTCTACTCTTGACAGCAAAAACATTATAGCAATGAAACTAACTATTGATTCATTTCCCATTGTTTCTGCTAAGAAAGGCTAGTGGAAGAAGCAGGGAAGTGTGACATACTTGTCGTGGTTGAGAAGAAAACCCAATTGCCACAGTTCTTGCTAACTTGGGAAGAAGCAACATTTGAAGCCACCAGGATCAAATTCATGATTGATGGCACGTTGTTAATAGAAGCATTACTAGACCAGTGAAGTGGGAAGGAAGGATTTGTCTTTCTGTCTCCCTGACTTTCGGGTGGAAGAGATAGATGGGTGGAAGAGGTGGGCCCATAAAGTTGTTGTGTTTTTTGTAGCTCTCATTGTTGCTGGGACCATGTGGTATGGCTCCGCAACTACTCTGGTCGAATTATTTGGTGAAGCATTTGGTCATCCACAATGTATAAAGATTTTGACCAGAAGACAAAAACTTCGAACCACTATTGGTTATGGATCCAATGAATCAATGGTTGCTTCTGACTAAACTCGGTCAACTACTGGCTATGCTCTCTGTGCTACCTTTGCTAGAGAATGAAGAGAATGTGAAGGGACTCAGTTACTCAATTTCTAAGAATCCCAATGTACCTCGAGTTACAAAGATGGATCCCTTGAAGTTGGTAACTATGTCTGCTTTGGATGCCAGAGGATTTCCTGAATATTCTGATGGGGATTTTTCTTTGATCAATCGTCCCCCAAGTGCCCACAAACATTTATTCTAGGCATTGAAATTGAATGATTGGTAGATGGCTCTGTATTGTTACCATTGATCATACTAAAAAAAATCATATATATGGATATACAATACCATCAATAAATAGAACAGTTTGATAGTTTCCTCTATTTTATGATATTGTATGATCATAGTCAAAGATATTAGTACTGACCTGGTTGAATCTCTAGCTACTACTCAATCATTCAAAAATTCAAAAGACAAAGAACCCAACAATGCTTAGAAGTCAAAGAGACCAGTCCAATAGGTCCCTTATCAAAACTGGAAAGATTGTTGTTAGAGGAATCCATGACCCACACAGACCAGTTGTAAAGGGACATTCATGTAATTTGAAGATCATGTGAACCATGAATTATTATAAACTTCATCTAGTCAACTAGATCATGCAAGTCGAGATTACAAAAGTCGAGGGATATAAAGCATCCACATAAACATAAATATATTCTCCCAAACCTTTCCCTTCTACTTTGTGCCAAAGAGATGAACTAGAAAGAGGTTAACATAGTTGACAAGTGGCATTCCCCATACAAATCCTTGCTAGCAACAATAGGTTTGAACAGATAACATAGGTATGCAACCTCCTACTGCTTTTATGTTTTTAAGGTAGGCTAAAAACACCATATATAGCAGTAGCCTCCTTAAGACAGAGTGCCCTTTGATAGATGCTATGAAGATGAAAAATATCAGAAGTACCAAATCTTCCATGGAATGTGATGCATAATTCTAAAGCGAATTAAAGTTCACCCATCAATATCACAGTTTTTTTGGAACTTATTAACTTGGTGTTGAGCACCCATTTTATTTGTCACCATAATCTATTCCACTTGTCCAATACATGGGCCCCATTTTACTTGTCGCCATGATCACCATACACAGTGCCATATGTGTGACCCACCTGCATGTATGACACATGCCTCTTTACGGCCTATTAACCTATCCTTTAACGAACCAACCTGAGATGTTGTGATAATATTCTTTGTAACCTTTAAGACCCTTCCTCGTTCAATACCCAATCTCGTCTGATATATGAATTGATATGAAGCAAAGCAATGCACTACTAAATCGAGCGAAAGGTAATGCACTACTAAATTGAGCGAAGGGGGGTCAGTGTTTAGTGGATTAGATGTAGATGCAAAACATAGCATTCCAACAAGGTTGAAGAAGCATGTAAATATCTCTTTGTGCAATGCCCCTGCTCACGGTGAAATGGTGGTAGCCGTGTAAATGCCCATGCAGAAGGCCCAATGTATGCAAAAAGTAGGACGACTGATAATGGGGGTCGGCTACTCTTCTTTCTCTTTTAACGGGGCTCTATAATAGGGTTGGTCTGCTTTCTTAAGTCTGTAGTCAATGTCTGCTTTCTTAAGTCAATGCTTGGTAGAATCTAAATCCTAACAGACAACCAGTGAGCCACCTCCTCGTTGTGCTGCTAGTGAGATATCGAGTAGACCTGCATGGAGCATTTTATTGAGGATAAGTGCAGTTCCTTTTAAGGATTTTATATATTTTGTTGAAGATAATTGCAGTTCCTTTTTAAAGATTTTATATATTTAGTTATGCAAGGATTCAAGCATTCATTTAAGCATAGGCCAAAGCAGGAGTAGAGTCAGTCGATTTGGGAGCTGCTGGAGGAGAAGGAAATGATTAAGAACCTGAGATGCATCCCCAAGGGTTACAAGAATGCCTACATGAGTGCAATATTGACCACACAAGCATTGTTAGGTACCTCTAGTTAAGTTACCAGGCCTACCAATCGAGCTCTGGCAATAACAACATTTTGTTGCTCAATCAGGAAATTTTGGGTAACTTCATTTGCTTTGGTCCAAACCATTGCATCAATTCTGAGGAAATGGCAGTACAGATGTGTGTAGATATGGATTTAAGGGATAGTTTATGATGGAATTTGTCATAAATTGGTTCTGTTTAAAAATAGACCATTTTGTTTTCACTGGTGTCGTCAGTATGGAAATCGGTCCAGAAATGGACTCTAGACTGTTGCTGACTAAAAGAATATGGACTGTCGCTAACTAAAAGAATAAACTGACTCTTGACTTGAGTGCCCAAAAGAATAAACGACATGCCTGTATAAAGAAAATAAAAAAGTATCACTTCTTTCTTTGTGTTTATTTTTTAACAATTCCTTTTAGAATTTTAAAAATAGACCATTTTGTTTTCAGTGGTGTCGTCAGTATGGAAATCAGTCCAGAAATGGACTCTAGAATGCTACTAACTAAAAGAATAAACTGACTCTGGACTTGAGTGCCCAAAAGAATAAACGACATGCTTGTACAAAGAAAATAAAAAAGTATCACTTCTTTCTTTGTGTTTATTTTTTAACAATTCCTTTCAGAATTTTTTTTGTTGTATTTAAGCACCAACTGCAGGGATTTCAAAGAAATTGTGGTACCTTTGGAAATTTTTTGAGCAGAATGTGTATTCACGGGCATAGTAGAGGCATGCAATGTAGGGGGCTTGGGAAATGATGCTTCACTCTTCTCCTCGAGAACTTTGTTCAACTTCTTCTATTTGGCATGAAGTGCTGCCTTGGTAGTCCTCCTTCCTCCTTTTCAACTGAAGATATTGCTATTTGGCATGAAGTGCTTCCTTGGCGGTCCTCCTTCCTCCTTTTTAACTGAAGATATTGCTTCTGCCAGTCCTCCTTCCTCCTTTTTAACAGAAGATAATGCTTCTCACATAGAGTCTTCACCTCTTTGCCTCTACTACAAGCTCTTGAACGGGTTATAAAACTAAAAGGGACACTGCATATTTGGACCAAAAATATGAGAGCAAACAGTTTTGTACGAAATATAATCAAGCCAGACTTTGGTAGGCTCTGATATAGGATTTGGTGACCAAGAGAATCAATTGTGTGTGAGATATAATGAAGCCAAACTTTGGTAGGCTCTGATATAGGATTTGGTGACCAAGAGAATGTGAAGTGAAGATAAGTGGAGTATGGTGTGAGCCATGTGTAAACCTTGTAAACCCTCGTAAACCTTTTAAACATGAAGATATGTGTTTAAAGATATACTCTTAATTGGTATAAACATAAAATGTTTGCTAACTAATGTTAGCATTAGTTAAGAGAAACTAAAAACCTTGTGAGACTCTTTGTATCAATTGACATTTACTCTAAGTTTTAGTACACCTTGCCTCGATATGAGGCCAAATAAGACCTCCAAGTTGTTGTATTGGTTGAAATAACGATGGGATGAAGCTCATAGGCAGATGAAAAGTCCTTTATAAGATATAAATATAAAACATTAAGTTAAATTGAATTAGATAACTTTAGTTTTTGTGCGGGTAATAATGCAAAGCTGAAAACTGATTACTATAGTCCCTGCCAACCCTTTGCGCAGGGAACTATTGTTGCCCAATAAACCGCAGCCAAATCTAAACATTTCACTCACTTGTGCTTTTAAAATGATTTTTATTTTCTTAGGCGTAAATTTATAATTATAATTTTCTGTTCTTTAAATAATATTTTTAATGTAAAGTAGATTTAATTCTTTCAAAAATGCAAGACATTTTTGTAAATTTAATAATTTAAAATTATTTTATTTTTTAAATAAAAATTATTTCTTATAAAATATTAATATTGCATTCTCTAAATTATGTTTTTAAATTTAGAAATAAAATTTTCTATTATAGAGATGCAAAAGTTTTAAATTATATTTTTTCAAAATTCTGAAAAAATTTTAAGAAAAAAAATATTGATAAAAAATTTTCAAAGCGATTTTAACTAATCTCCAATGAAATAGGAAATATCATAGTTTAAAACCATAGTTTTGGGTTGTTGATGCAATATAGTCTAAATATTTCATGTATTTTCAATGACATTTTTCTGCTTGTAATAATACAATTTAAAACATAGAATATTTGAGATCTTATTAAAAATCAGATCATTGAATTATAATGAAATAATTAAAAAATTATTCATTATTGCACAATTCAAATATTTCTAAAATTTTTTAGAAGGTTGAATTTATTTATATAATAAAAAATACATTTTAAATAATCACAATCTCACTTAAAATCATTAAATTTTTAAAATAAAACTTAAAATCATTAAATTAAATTAAATTAAAACAAAAAATACCAAAAAAATAATTTGAAACTTAATAAAAATCCTCCTATAAAATTCAATAAAAAAACGTATATTCCACTAGCATTACTTTCACTACTCATTGACTTTTTAGGTTGGCATAGGGGAGTAAATTGGTTGCAGTTCCCCAGTTTACCACCACTAACCTAGCTTGATTTTGATGGTGTGGCTCAAGTGGAGAGCTCTTTGCCAACAATTTTGTATCTTGCTTTTTTTCTCTCAAAATTTTACTAACATATTTTTGGCGTATCTTAGTTTTTTCCTCTCAATTTTTTACTAACATATTTTTGGCTCTAACTAGCTATATTATGGTTGCCTCTCCATTTGCACTCTCTCGCCCATTGGAAAATTTAATTCCTGGCATTAAACAACTTAAACAATTTAGATACATATAAAGCATAGAACATTCGAATTAATTATATTATATTTTATTTTGTTTGTTAAATGAGGTTTCTATTCTATATTTTATTTTTATTTTTATCTTGAAAGAAGAAAAATATTTTTTAAATTTTTAATGAATAAGAAAATATTTCCACATTCTTGTTTATAAGAAATTTATAAATAAAAATATTTATTGTACTAATTAAATTGTTTTTAATTTTATATATATATATATATATATATATATATATATATATAAAATAATTAAATAATTATTAAATAATTTAAATAAATAAATAAATTATCTTTTTAATCTAACCATTAAAATTATTTTATTTTTTTATTATATATTTTTACCTAATTTAACTTATTTCCATAAATAATAATAATAAAAATAAACTAACCATTAAAATTATTATTGAATGAAAATACTTGTCACTTAACAACCTAATATTATGATTTTAGTTTTTATATATATGTGTGTGTAATATTAATAATAATTATTAAATAATTTAAATAAATAAATAAATTATCTTCTTAAACTAACCATTGAAATTATTTTATTTATTAATCCTAACTTTTATCTTAATAGCCTAATATTATAACTTTAATTAATATATATATATATATATATATATATATATAATTAATTTAAATAAATAAATAAATTCCTTTTTTAAACCAACCATTAAAATTATTTTATTTATTTATGTATTTTTACCTAATTTAACTTATTTCCATAAATAATAATAAAAAGAATAATAATATTAAATTAATAAATAATAATTTGACCTGTGTCCTAAGGTCAAAATTAGTCGTTAGTCAATTTAGCCGTTGGAGACTCTGCTCAGACTATTTAACATGCTAAGCTGGATCTGTTTCTTCAACTTGTCCTGACGATGAACCACACTAGTTGGTTCGAAACGCGACAAATGTCTGTCTACATGTGATTTACGCCGAAGTTATTCTTTCAACTATTATGGATCACAGAAGTCTCAATTCAACTATAAATTGTTTTTTTCAAAAACAATTATATTCTTGAATCAAAAATTTAAATGTTGTTAAAAACATTATTGTAACCATTATACTATGTATTATTAATTTCAATATAAAGAATCTAAAACTTGTTTGCTTAATTGGTGTGTCTAAGTAATGACATATATGAATTTTATGAATTAAGAATGTTTATTTTCTTTGTTGGAATGACCCATAAGGCTTTGAATTTTATGGTTTACATAGAAAAGGTAATCACCAATTGAGCTACCCTATTTTGTAGTCCTTGTTCAAATATAGGAATTGGTTCATAGCTTTCAAAATTTAATATTTAAACTATGCGACATGAAACACTTGTTAAATAACCTTTTTAATTCTATTTTGAATAATAAAAGCCCTGCAATAATTTGACATCTTTTATATTTACCTTTTCAATAATAGCTCTAAGAATTCTTCATTGGTGTAAACAATTTTTTCATATCAATTTTAGAATGCTCTTGAGTCTTAGGAGGACCTATTTGTTTAAGAAGTTATATTCAAATTTAGAAGCATTAATGATTATTCTTTAAAGTGATCGAAAAAATGCTATTTAGGAGCCCATTCAACACCATATTACAAGGTATTTGGATTTAATACTCACAATGAATTTGTATTTAATAGTTTGTATATGAATTATATAGTCTAATTTAAATAACTTTAAATTACATGGTATGAAATCAATTAAATTCCCTATAATATTTTTGTGTCATATTAAGTGTAGTACACACTATACGCCTCCTCACAAATAGCCTAGTTTGGAATCCAAAAGTTAACTAGTGTGAAACTAGAAGCCTTCTTCATTAAAAACACAATTTAATGCATGTTGGAATACTTTACTTTCTATTATGAACAAAACTATTGAGTGACTTCTTGAAACATAGGAGTGAACTTGATGCATTATAACCCCAACAATATATAATAATATAAATCAAGTGTGTGTATATATATGGATAAAATCCATCTTGTTCTATGAATTAAACTGTTTGGCATTAACCCATCTTCCTTCATTGCTTTCCAAGAAGGAAACCACTAGAGACACATCTTCCACCCTTACCAATCACTCAAACAAATTGGATTTAGTTATAGCTTCCACCACGACCTTACTTCTCTCTGAAAAGAGCATATATATGGCAACATAGCCTAGGTACACACAATTTGCAGTAATATGAGTGCCCCTTAACTCTTTCACTAGAATTCTCATCATCATATCTATGGTTGCTTTGCTCGATGAGTATGTATTGAGCCTTGACGTCAGCAACCCCCTAAACAAACCTCTTGGAAGACTATTTGGTAAACAACAATGCTCCTCTATATTTCACTTGGAAAATATTTTCCCACTTTTCATCGGAGTTCTATGTGAGGGTGGAATAGTTTGACTCTACCACTCATGCATTGTTTATCACAATATGGAGGGGCCAAATATGTTCTTATCCAAGTTAGATAACTAGGTAACCTAGGAGGGCTAGGTGACATCAACTCTATAGATAATTTTCTGAACACCATCACCTAAAGAAACCAAGTTATAGATTATGGAAGCCACCTCCTCTGAGGTGGCTTGGTTGGAGGATTAATGTATAATCACTTTGGCTTCTTTCTCTTCCAAATGGAGTTAATATCCATGCCAAACCCCCTAGATGTACTTGCAATGGCCACTCTTCCTTCCAATTCCCTTGTCATCTTTAGCATCTACTCCTCTAGCATCTTCTTTAGGGATACATATAAAATAATCGCACATTCAGTTTAACAAACAAATCACCAATAGGAAATATAACATATATAAAACCAAGTGATAATGTCCTAATATAGATAAGGGTGCAATACATCATTCATTACTATCGTGAATGTGCTTGGTGCATTTCATAGACAAAATGGCATGTCTAATCACATATACAAACCTTGTCTAGTTTCAAAGGTGGTATTTAAGGTGTCTACTTCCTTGACATGCACCTAATGATACCCTGATTTTAAATCTAGCTTGTTGAAACATTTTTCTTTCTACAACTAATCTAATAGATAATCAATCCTAGGAAGGAGGTACCTATTCTTAAGTGTAATATTTTTTAACACTTAATAATATGCACATTCTCCAAGTCCCATCCTTCTTTAGGAAAATTATGATGTTCAACCCACAAGGTGAGGTACTTGGTCAAATCACACCATATTGCAACGACTTCTCCTTCACTTCACTTACTTTCTAAATAGACTACCTATGGAGAATCAAGTTACAATTATATCTCATGCTTCATTTCTCTCTTGGGTGGTATCCCTTTAGGCTCTTAGAACACTCCATTATATGCCTATAGAAAATCTTCTAGTTGATATCTCTATTTAGTAGTACAACTCTCCAAAGATGCCTTTTCCCTTATTAACTCCTCACTAGACAATAGAACATATTTCTTGATACAACTAATCATTTTTTCATTTTGATAGGAGTTACCAATAAAATATTTGACTTTCCCTTGTGCATGTTGGTGATGAAGGGTTTTTTGTACTTAATGAGGTTGTACTATCTAACTCTCTATGTTAATATTGCATCCCTCGTGTACATATAAGAAATATCAAACAAAAATCTACATACATTAAGTGGAACTACATGCAATTCTGCTTCATAAATAAAACCAACATTGATATCAAATTCAAATTGACATTGTTTAGTTACATTTATCTATACCTCCTCATTGACCCATCCCTATGAATATGGGTTTTGATGGCCATGAACCTTCGATCCATGTTTGTTGACCATATCCATTACTATGTTATTTGGTGGTGAACCCAAGTTGAATATAAAATCAATCTTTTCCTTCTTGACATGTATCTTTATGTGGAATATTTTGGTCATCTCCTTCTCTTCCCTTTGACGAAGGATACTAAGGTTCACCTGCTTCTACACTAATGTGTATATAATATTATCATCCATGTCGAAATTGTTTTCCATCCATTTACTAAAATATGTGGCTATGATATTTTTCTTCTTTATATCCTTCTTATGGTTCTTCAAGTTGAGCTCTAGATGTAATTTCTAACACTTCTCCTCTATCTGACCATCAATATTGCAATCATTGTAGGGGTTGCTAGGATTTTTTCACTAGCATGTTGTGGTTTTTGTCTTATTTTCCTTACCCCATTTCTAGTTCTTCTTCCCCTCCTTGGAAACTTCTCGATGATCATTCTATTTTGAAACGCTTGACCACCCTTTCTTTTTTTTGCCTATGTTTTCCAAAAATTGTTCTTGCACACACACCTTTTCCACAATTCTAGGTTTGAATAACATAACTTTCTTTTGTAGATGGTTGTGTAAACTTGTTAGATACTTTATGACTACATATGGGTTCTGAAGAGAAAGACCCATCATTTTTTCCATCTTCTTTAATTATGTGGTAATACTTCTATACACTCTACTCCTATCTCTTACTGAAGTAATGTCACTATATCAATTGGTCCTCTACTCACCCGATAGGGTATAATTGGGACTTTAAGAGAGTTTTAAAATATTCCCACGTAGTTACTAAAGGAGACCCCTCTACTGTAAGAATTTCCATGTGGAATTATTGTCAATTCAAGGCATGACCCTCTAATTTGAAATGAGTCAATTATTTTTTTGTTCCTCAATTATGTGGTGAACACTAAAGTAAACCTCTCACTTTTGCAATCAATGAGTTAATTTCAAAGCATCAACCTCACCTTGATATAGCTTGATGTCAACGTTTGCTTCCATCTTGAAGGTGGAATGTGAATGGTTCATGATGCTTAAAATCTACTTCTCTTTTTTGAGTTCTTCCTTGGACTCCTCTTCTAGTTCTTATTGATCCCATGATTTTCACTTTGATCAAACCTTTGAGTTGGAATCTCCACCTTGACCCATTCCAAGCTTGTTTTCCAGAGTCACCATAAGGATGTTCATACACATATGATATATGTGACCTATGCTTCTAGCCTTGAGAATATCTCATACTTGAGGGTTATTATAAATATATTTCTCGGACATGGCTGGGGTTTTATGAGTTCCTTCTCAAACTATTTCTTGGATCCGCTATGAATTTCCAAAAAAATCCGAAAGAATCCTATTGTAATACCAATATGATCTATAAACTACCATGGATATTACACTAGATAGTTCGTCACAATAGATCTATTTAAATAAACCAAAATATATATTATGAAGGGTTATTTCCTTTTAGATTCCATATTTTTTTTTGTTTTGTTCATGCACACAATAGATAAAATGTGAAAATTAGAGAACGATCAAACTCAATAAAAAACCAATCACAATGAACACCGTGAAATACTCTCAGAAACCCTTAGAGGAGTAATCCCAACTAGAAGGTGAGGTTGCTCTACTCAGTTTTTTCTGGAAGGGAAATGAAGCAATTACAATGGGGAAGTCGCTCTCTACGTAGTTACTCGAGACATATGGTCCATGGGTCACCAAATAACGCAAACCCCATTTGTTTTTGTTCTCTCTCTACCCACTCCCAGCTAATCCTCTCTAATATGGAACATAAATTCAAGCAAATAGAACGAAATCCATTTTCCTCTTGGTTTCCCAATTATAACATAGCACAATATCCAACTAGGGGTTAAGTTTGACACCCTCAACTCTCAAATAAAGTTACAAACTTGTCCTTTCTAGGGTTATATTCTTGACCTTCACATGGCTAACCTACTTTCCATGAGTGTTGGTTGACATGGCATCCTCTCATATTATGGTAGCAATCATGATAGATCAAATTTTGGGAGGCATAACTTTTGCATATAGACTCTAAGTAACATGATTATTGCACCGTTGAAAATGTTTTCAAGTGTAGAACAACACCATGTGGTATGACACTTAAGCAAAAAATATATAAAAATAAATAAATAAATTATTGCTAAAAGGCACCATTTAAAGCCTCAAAATGGCCCTAGAAGGTTTTAGACACCAATTTTCCAAACTTGGTCTTCCTACTAAAACTATCTAAGTAGGTTGATTTCTTTAATTTTTCCACTCTAAAAGCATTGAAATGAATGAAAGGTAATATAATGATCCAATCTACAATGTGAGTAGAAAAAATCAATGAGTAGTTACATATTAATAGTCAATGATAATGGATGATTTCTCTCACCACAAAAAATGGGACAATAGGAGTAGATGAAGACTCACGAAAATGTTCTTCATTAGACTGAGGAACATAATCATAAAACAATTTGGGTATCCTTTTTCAGTAGAGGTAAATATTATATACTTGATATTGAATTAGAGATGGATCATCCATGATATTTAAATGATTCTAGCTCACAATAAGGTGAATCATTAGGTTATGTGAAACTAGGCTTAAGTAGATTCCTCCCTAATTTTTTACCCCTACTAAGTTAACAACTACACTCCATAAGTATAGTCAAACAACCAAAATTAGTTTTACCTCTTATTTTCAAGCTAGGGCTCATATTAATTCTAATCTCTTCCCCAAAACATGAAGATATGAAAATGTGTATTTTATGTGCCCATAAGTATGTTCCTCACATGATTATCACCCTTGCTAAGTTAATATCCACATGCTTAACTATAGTCACCCAAGTAAAAGCTTCCTTTTTTTAAATATGGTAAAACCTATCATAACTTAATGGTCAACTAGCAATGAGGACATTGATCCATAGCTTTTATCCATGAATGTGGATTGACTCATCACCATTATTCAAGGAAACCCAAGGTAGCTAAAAAGACCCATTAGTGATCCATAGGGGGTTAGGCTCTCCTTTTTTGTCAAATGCCATTGCGTCTTGGGTTGTTAACTTGTTTTCTTATGCTTAATAAATATGAGTTCTTAGTCAATTAGAAGTAGGTTTAGGTCTTTCTCTAGGATGAATAGTAGTTACAACGTAGTTAATATTTGTAAGAAAACCAATATCCCCCTAGTGATAATCACTAAGGCTACCTTAAATGGGGTTATGTGGTTTGTAATCATATCTATCCTTAGTCCTATACATAAGAATACATACCACATCTTGCCATGGAGGGCCCAAAATCAATGTAACCTCTTATTTGCAATTTTTCTTTTCCTTCATTTTATTTTTCCCTTCTGTCTTATTTACATGTTTTTTTTTTTTGTCAGAAAATTCCCAAAACCTATTACACTTGTCTATTTTAGAATATGGCTTCAGAATTTTAATTTAATTATCAATAATTATTAGGTGGATTTTGGTGATTTAACCTTCACAAAAATTTCTAGAATATTCATAGTAGTATATGAATAAGATGTTGAGATTTATCTCCAAAGTAGTTATGCTCTTTTTGTCCTTTTAATTAAATTGATTAATTAAAAATATTTATATGAACAACTATCATATGAAGTGAGTTAGTTTTTTTGGGCATGTGGTATTGAGAAGCCATGGTATTAGGCTAGGGTGTTGTAACAAATCTTATTTACAAATTAAGAATCTCTTGTTAAAGTGGGTATAAATTATCTATGGTTAAAAATCTTGTTCCAAGTTTTTCTAAATATATATATTTTTAACTTATATATTAATTTACAATTAGTAATAATAATAATTTAAAATAAAGTTATAATTTACTTAATTTTTATGATATTTTTTAATCTTAGCAACGTGAGATATATTATGATGTCATATTTTAATACTTATTATAGCTATCTATCTATATTTACTAGTAATTTAATATACATGGCTATGCTTATCATAATTCATTTATGAACTAAACATTTAATTTATATGGCTATGCTTACGATAACTCATTTGTCAACTACCAATAACCAAAAAATCACTTACCATTATTTGTAAATACATACTATCACATCATCATGAATCCAAAAAACACCAAATGCACTAAATAACATACTAATGGTTTATAAAGAGCTAGACCCTGGCCTAAATAATTTTCAAATGTTAACCTATCTCATTACCCTTTTTATTTAAAAAAAAAAAAACAAACACCCATAAAAATGAATTAAATCTTCAAAATTTGAAAAGAATTTAACAAATCAATCCACTAAATATTGATTCTCACAAATCGCCATTGAACTACCATAGAGTAGCCACATGATATCGCGAGACACCTTATCCTTATTCTTATCTGCGAGCTAATTGCATATTAATTTTTTATTTGTCCCAAAACACATAAAGATCTTTAGTTTATGCAACAACAACACCGCTGCTAGGCCTTGTTGAGTCTCTTCTCTACTTTTGCCACTTTACTCTCCACAATTTTACGCAGGGGCTTTGATGAAGCTTGCAACAGCAACACAGCTGCTAGGACTTGCTGAGTCTCTTCTCTACTTTTGTCACTTTACTCTGATTTACACGAACCTACTAGAACATTTCTTGCACTATCGACCTTCTCCAATGGCTTCCTCACCTTACACGGTCTGGCGTCCCTTCTATGCGTTAGCGAACCTCTGGTGAAATTCAATGCAGAGTAACTTAAGTAGATACTACCTCAACAGATCATTGATAAAGCACAAGTACTCAGATTCAGAAACAAGATAACACTCTTTTATATTATTTCATAAATGGATTACAGAAAGATTACAATCTGTTCAATCCTGAGATAGACTGTGTTCGTGTTTACCAGACTTTAGCTACTTAGCTAGGAGATAGCTTACTGGAGGCTATCTGGCCAGATCACAGACTCAATCTTTGAACACTAATCTTAACACTCATAAAGACAGACTCTCTATAGATCTGGCCACTTTAGGTTCTCACCTATGCCGAACACACAGATGCGCAGGCTTCTCAGATCACCTAAGACTTTGAGATTTCTTCGTGATGCAAGTAGATCAGACAGCAGTCCGTAGTTGCAGAGCAAGAAAATCTCTCGACTCTAAAACTCTTCAAACTCTGAATGCCCCGAATGAGCCTTACTCCCTTTCTTATATAGGTAAAGGAGGGGACAAGCATCCGACCATCGGGACAACAAACTTGGTACTGAAGGAATCTGTCAGATCATGAGATGTGGCTCAAAGTGCACCAGAAGTTGGAGAAGTGCTCCGAGTCTCATCACTAAAGATTATTACAATTCTACGAAGAATATAATCTACAAAGTGGATGCTTTTTGAACAAGAAAAGCCCACGAGAAAATATGGTCACAAATTGTCCTTGTGACTCAACATCATTTTTACACTGTGGAGACTTTTTCAAACAAGTGCACGGGAACCAAAAATAAGTTCAAAAACTGTAATTTCTGGAAACCGAAATTTTGTATACACATTTTCATCCCAAGCCATGGTAAAAATCCTTCTCACAATCATAGGCTTATTTAATATAATTTGATGCTTAATTTTTCTGAGAATAAGCCATTGGTGATGTTTGTTCATATATTCTTTTAACACCTCATTATCTCAGAGGGGATATCGATCTGGGAGAGAAAACATGTCTTTAACGGTCTCATAAGGAGAATGGAAGCAATCAGGAATATTGTGTTCAAAACATATATCACAACCCATTCTAACATATGATTCATGGTAAACAAGATCTATGCATGTTCTGTTCATACCATAATCAGTCCACCAATCTCGCATCCAATCACTTTGTTGGTTCCGTTGCATGATTCTTGTGGTCCCAAACTTTATCTTGGTGTAATGGGTTTCTTCTTTGCTGTCTTTATTTAATATGTCCCACCATAATCTTTTATACATGCCAAAATCATAGACTGTGTCTGGAAACATGAGGCTGGGGTCCTTTCTGGGCCATAGTGCTGCATTATGTGTTGGAAAAGGCCAAGAAGTGTTCCTCATTCGATTTATTGAAAAATATCTTTCATAGACCCCACTTCTGCTTCCCCCATGTGACCATATCATAGTCAAATCATGAAAGTCATGTAGAAGAGCATCTTGTGCCTGGCTTGCAGCATTTATGTTGTTGGAATAGACCATATTGTGGATCCATCTGCTCCCTTTTCGGTACACTCTTCTTTCAGGTACTAGATGTAATATATCAGTGTGTGCTTGGAGATTAGCATCTAATACTTTTGTATTTCTTAATTGCCAAGTGGGCTTCCAACTTTCTTTGTATTCTGACCAACTGAGATTATCTGGAATTGTTCTAAGCACTTCTTTTTGTTGGCTTTGATCCCATTCTGTTACTATTATCATCATATGTTCAACTGGCTGAATAAAGTCTCTACTGAGAAAATCTCGCAGATAATTTTCTTTCCCTTTAATATGATCCACTTCGAAATCAAACTTGGTGAACAAAACCTGCCACCAAGCAAACTTGGCTTCTCCCGGCTTTTTAATGTCTTTAGTTAAGACTTTTTCATAGCCGAGGCATCAGTCCTTAGCAGGATTTTTTTATCTACAAGATTTACCTCAAATTTATTTATACAATTCCAGGCGGCTTTAACTTCCTTCTCTATAGTAGAATAATTTTGTTCCGCAAGATTCCAAGTTCCTAAAGCAAACTGTACAATTTGTTCTACACCTTCCTTTTTATGTTTGAGAATGCCTCCCCAACCAATATTGCTTGCATATGATTCTAGATCTTTAAAGCATTGTCATCAGCTACATAAAGGATAGGAAGTGTCTTGAATTTACCTTTGATTCGTTGAACGCGTTTGGTATGGGCCTCAGTCCATGGAGGTGGATTTTTCTTGAGCCTTTGATTTAACAAACTTCTATCCTTTGCACAATCTTGATAGAAGTTACTCACATAATTTAGACATCCTAGAAATCTCTGAAGTTGGGTTTTATCACTAATAATGTCAGGGAACTTTTCACAGAACTCTAATGCATGTTTCTGCAAGGATATTTGGCCATTGAATATGGTATGGCCAAGAAACTTTACAGAGGTATAGAATACCTCTATTTTCGTTTTTCTTAAAACCAAACCATTTCTTTTTACCAACTGTACAAATGTCTGTACATGCTTGAAATGATCTTGAATATTTTTTGAAAAAATTAAGATGCCATCAATATAGACCAGCAGCCAATCAAAGTAAGGTTTGAAGATGGAATCCATCACCTTCTAGAACCTATAGGGAGAATGCTTCAATCCAAAAGGCATTACATTCCATTCGTAATGTCCTGCAGGGACGCTGAAGGTTGTTTTGAATTTATCTTTTTCAGAAATGGTGACTTGCCAAAAGCCAGACTTTAAATCAAATTTTGAAAATATTTTTTCTCCCGTTATCATCCCTATCAAATTACCTTTGTGGGGGATAGGATATGTATTATCTACAAGAACATTGTTCAGAGGTTTGTAATTGATTACAAGCCTTGGGATGCCTCTAACATGTTCTGATCTTTTATTTACATAGAATCTATAACAGTTCCAAGGACTGTCAGATTCCCTGATGAGCCTTTTTTTTCAGGAGTTGCTTTATCTCTTTTTCACACAGCTCCTTGTACTCTTTGTTCATTGGGATTGCTCTGCTTTTGCATGGCTTCCCAACATACTTTATTTTGTATGGTAATTCAACTATGTGTTGTTTCCGATGCTAAAAGGCATTTGGTTCTTCTAAACAACATTCATCCTCTATTGTCTTTTTGAGCTTAGAAATTTTATTTTTGTTTAGAGGACTTTTCATTTGTTCTTCAATTTGTATTGAAGACTTCAGATCTTTTAGATCTATTAACTTTGCTTCGGCTCTGTCCAAGTCCCTGATTGTCTGGACCATGGTTGAAATCCTTGGGCTTGTGATGTAAGGCATTTCAATCCTTTTTGACTTTCCATCTGAAGTTGGGACTATAATGAAGTATCGAGCTTTATTATTCTTTAATCGTATTGAACCATGGGGTTCAACTGTGGCTAGAAAGATATTACCCAAAATGCAATCAACGGGTATATCTGAGACTGCAAACTTAAGCTTTATACAATGTTGGTCAAAACATATAGAAGCTTTTGGTACTTCATATCTAAGTGTTTTATTCCCCAGACCAACAACTTTCCTTTCTGCACTAATCCAGTATTTTGCTGGAATAACTTTTGAATTTAAGATATTTACATCTGCACCAGAATCTAATAGTGCAGTTAGTGAAAACATTTCTCCTTGTATACAAAGATTTATTTTTACATGGTGCTGCTGATATTCAATAGCCATGATCCTCATCTCTCTGAATCCCAGAATAGGATCTTTCTACCCTTCAATGATTTCTATATTCGGGTTTTGGTAGGAGGTTGTAGTGTTCCAATCTGGAACACTTTCAAGTTGTTTTCCCTTTTCTAATTCTGCAATTCTAGATTTTAAACTAGAAATTTCATATTTAAGATGGTGTATTTCTCTACTTACCTCCCCCAAGGTGAGTGAGCGAACCTTGTCATGCAGTTGATGTTTTTGGAAGTATTTGGTAGTTCGCTCAAACAAGGCATCAACAAATAATGGCCTTTTGGAAGTATTTTTGGAAGAACTGGATAGATGTAGCTGATCCATGAAAGTTGCAGTAAGTCTTTCCTTCATATCACCTTCTTCCATTGCTCGGATTTGAGAAAGAATCTTGAATTCTTCTTCTTCGGCTGCGGCCATCAACACCTTCTCCTTTGGTGGTGCCATGTGTGTTTCCTCAATAGAGGATTCACTGTAAAAATCAGAATCAGAATCATAAGGACATGCACAATTTTCTAAGTTTGAGCATGCACAAGATTGCATATGTGCATGTAAATCTTCACCAAATGAGTCTGATGAAGAGCTGAAGGAGTCACTAGATGACTCTTCTAGTTGTTGCTGCTATAGGTGTTCTGTGATTGAAATATTTGGGCAGCGATTTGTGTCAAGATTTTTAGACCCACACTTTCGGCATTGTGTTTGGGTCTCTATTTTGATAGATTTGTCTTGTCTACTTAGAGGCTGACTTTTCTTGCCTCTTTTCTTCTTTGATTCTTCACCTACTGGACATTGATTAGATGTATGTCCCGACTTACCACAAAGCCAACAAGTAAACTTATTCCATTTTTCTTGTTTTGAACTATGCAGGTGTATATCAGAAGGCTTATAGTAATGTGTCTTAGGCACACACTTGTAGTGTCTCTTTCTGGTCCTTGGTGTGACTTTTCTTCCTGATGATTTGCCTTTATAGAATTTGGCAGTATGCTTATATTCTTTGTTGGCTCACCTTTTGGCTTTCCTTTTTCTAATATATTTGCTATAGATAGATTTACTCTCTGGAAGTCTTGACAAATTTTCTAAAGATCTATTTACTTTAGAATTGGTGCACAAAATGACCAATGTTTTTGTAATGAGACAATAAATTTCTCCCCCGGTATATGATTCGAATGGTAATTGAAACACTTCTTGCAGTTTGATATAATTAACAAATCTGGATGGTAGTGTTGCAAGATATACCTGTTTCCATAATAAATATTTGGAAACTTTCACTTCATATATCCTTTGCACCCAATCTCAGTGAAAGTATTCAAATTGTGACATTTTGTTACATTTGAGGTTCACTAATATAACCTCATGTTTGTCAGCCAATTCTTTTTCAGAGCCACACCAGTGCTCTAAGATCATTGAAGTGAAAGCTCTGATCATATTACTTTGAACCGACCCATCTGCAGTATGGATGATATTTCCATCTATATCTTTAAGGAATTCTTCTTCCATCTTAGCTATTAAGGCCAGGGATGATTCTGTTTCCCACCATCTGAGAAGTGTTCCAGTGAAACACTGTATGATGGTCTTGCATGCTTCAATTTCACTCTTACCCCTAACACACATTAGCTTATATTCAGAAAACATTACATCAATTAGTTGTTTGATTTGGCCAATGCTAAGATTATCAATATTCCATTCCTTATGGGATTCTGGGAAGAATGTATGTGTCTCTGGAATTTTTCCTTTTCCAGCTAAATCAGAAGCTGGATATTTATTGAACCAATTTTCTAAAGGTTCATAGATGGGAAGAACCTTGGCTGATTTTTCTTCTTCTTCCTGAAATAATGATGCCAGAGAAACATGTTCTGAAGATTCTTCCTTTTGTGATACTACCATTTCTTTAGGAAATAAGGATGGAAATCTGTCCACTGGTCTAACTGGGTCTTGTATCTTTACGCTTCTTTTGCGTAAAAAGGAATCTGGAACTGGTTTGTCTATATTTGAGCATGATATCTTTTCTATTTTCCCTGCCAGTTCACTTATTATTCCTTTAGTGGAATCGAATTGTTCTTCCATTTTTTATCCTACTTCTTCTATCATGTCCAAGGATTCTCTAGTATGTCCTCTAACAACTAAAAATGTAAACTGTACATCATTGAAATTTTTATTTACATCATTCAAAGAAACTTGGGTAAAAATATTTCATCGAAGCTTCTCAGATACCAATTTTACGCAGGGGCTTCGATGAAGCTTGCAACAGCAACACAGCTGCTAGGACTTGCTAAGTCTCTTCTCTACTTTTGCCGCTTTACTCTGATTTACACGAACCTACTAGCGCATTTCTCGCACTGTCGACCTTCTCCAATGGCTTCCTCACCTTACACGGTCTGGCGTCCCTTTTGTGCGTTGGCAAACCTTTGGCGAACTTCAATGCAGAGTAACTTAAGTAGATACTACCTCAACAGATCATTGATAAAGCACAAGTACTCAGATGCAGAAACAAGATAACGCTCTTTTATATTATTGCAATAATGGATTACAGAAAGATTACAATTTGTTCAATCATGAGATATACTATGTTCGTGTTTATCAGACTTTAGCTACTCAGCTAGGAGATAGCTTACTGGAGGCTACCTAGCGAGATCACAGACTGAGTTTTTGAACACTGCTCTTAATACTCATAAAGATAGACTCTGTATAGATCTAGCCACTTTAGGTTCTCACCTGTGTTGAACACATAGATGCGCAGGCTTCTCAGATCACCTAATACTTTGAGATTTCTTCGTCATGCAAGCAGATCAGACCACAGTCCGCAGTTGCAGATCAGTAAAATATCTCAACTCTAAAACTCTTCACACTCTAAATGCCCCAAAGGAGAATTACTCCCTTTCTTATATAGGTAAAGGAGGGGACAAGCATCCGACCATCGGGATGACAAACGTGGTACTGAAGGAATATGTCAGATCACGAGATGTGGATCAAAGCGCACCAGAAATCAAAGAAGTGCTCCGAATCTCATCATTGAAGATTATTACTAATCTACGGAGATTAAAATGTACAAAGTGGATGCTTTTTGAACAGGAAAATCCCACGGGAAAATTTGGTCACAAATTGTCCTTGTGACTGGACATCATTTTTACACTATGGAGACATTTTCAAACAAGTCCACGGGAACCAAAATTAAGTTAAAAAATTGTAATTTCGGGAAACCGAAATTTTTTATACACATTTTCGTCCCAAGCCTTGGTAAAAATCCTTCTCACAATCATAGGCTTATTTAATATAATTTGATGCTTAATTTTTGTGAGAATAAGCCATTAGTGATGTCTGTTCATATATTATTTTAACACCTCACTATCTCAGAGGGGATAATGATCTGGGAGAGAAAACATGTCTTTAACGGTCTCATAGGGAGAATGGAAGCAATCAGGAATATTGCGTTCAAAACATATATCACAACCCATTCTAACATATGATTCATGGTAAACAGGATCTACGCCTGTTCTGTTCATACCATAATCAGCCCACCAATCCTGCATCCAATCACTTTGTTGGTTCCGTTGGATGATTCCTGTGGTCCCAAACTTTATCTTGGTGTAGTGGGTTTCTTCTTTGTTGTATTTATTTAATATGTCCCACCACAATCTTTTATAGATGCCAAAATCATAGACTGAGTCTGGAAAGATGAGGCTAGGGTCCTTTCCAAGCTGTAGTGTTGTATTATGTGTTAGAAAAGGCCAAGAAGTGTTCCTCATTCGATTAATTGAAAAATATCTTTCATAGACCCCACTTCTGCTTCCCCCATGTGACCATATCATAGTCAAATCATGAAAGTCATGTAGAAGAGCATCTTGTGCCTGGCTTGCAGCATTTATGCTGTTGGAATAGACCATATCATGGATCCATCTGCTCCCTTTTGGGTACACTCTTCCTTCAGGTACTAGATGTAATATATCAATGTGTGCCTAGAGATTAGCATCTAATACTTTTGTATTTCTTAATTGCCAAGTGGGCTTCCAACTTTCTTTTTATTCTGACCAACTAAGATTATCTGGAATTGTTCTAAGCAATTCTTTTTGTTGGCTTTGATCCCATTCTGTTACTATTATCATCACATGTTCAGCTGGCTGAATAAATTCTCTTCTAAGAAAATCTGGCAGATAATTTTTTTCCCTTTAATACGCTCCACTTCGAAATCAAAGTTGGCGAACAAAGCCTGCCACTGAGCAAACTTGGCTTCTCCCGGCTTTTTAACATCTTTGGTTAAGACTTTTTTCATAGCCGAGGCATCAGTCCTTCGCAGGAATTTTTTATTTACAATATTTACCTCAAATTTATTTATACAATTCCAGGCGGCTTTAACTTCCTTCTCTATAGTAGAATAATTTTGTTCCACTGGATTCCAAGTTCCTGAAGCAAAATATACAATTCGTTCTGCACCTTCCATTTTCTGTTTGAGAATTCCTCCCTAACCAATATTTCTTGCATCTAATTCTATGATATTGAAAGCATTGTCATCAGCTACATAAAGGATAGGCAGTGTCTTGACTTTACCTTTGATTCATTGAACGGGTTTGGTCTAGGCCTCAATCCATGGAGGTGGATTTTTCTTGAGCCTTTGATTTAACAAACTTCTATCCTTTTCACAATCTTGATAGAAGTTACTCACATAATTTAGACATCCTAGAAATCTCTGAAGCTGGGTTTTATCAATAATAATGTCAGGGAACTTTTCAGAGAATTCTAATGCATGTTTCTACAAGGATATTTGGCCATTGAATATGGTATGGCCAAGAAACTTTATAGAGGTCTGGAATACCTCTATTTTCTTTTTGCTTAAAACCAAACCATTTCTTTTTACCAACTGTACAAATGTCTGTACATGCTTGAAATGATCTTGAATATTTTTCGAAAAAATTAAGATGTCATCAATATAGACCAGAAGCCAAGCAAAGTAAGGTTTGAAGATGGAATCCATCACCTTCTGGAACTTAGAGGGAGCATCTTTCAATACAAAAGGCATTACATTCCATTCTTAATATCCTATAGGCACGCTAAAGGCTTTTTTGAATTTATCTTTTTTCAGAAACGGCGACCTGCCAAAAGCCTAACTTTAAATCAAATTTTGAAAATATTTTTTCTCCCGCTATCCCCCCTATAAAATCACCTTTGTGGGGGATAGGATATGTATTATCTGCGAGAACAGTGTTCAGAGGTTTGTAATTGATTACAAGCCTTGGATGCCTCTAACCTATTCTGATCTTTTATTTACATAGAATCCGTAACAGTTCCAAGGACTGTCATATTCCCTGATGAGTCTTCTGCTCAGGAGTTGCTTTATCCCTTTTTCGCACAGCTCCCTGTAATCTTTGTTCATTGGGATTGCTCTGCTTTTGCATGGCTTCCCAGCATACTCTGTTTTGTATGGTAATTCAACTGTGTGTTATTTCTGATGCCAAAAGGCTTTTGGTTCTTCTAAACATCATTCATCCTCTGTTGTCTTTTTGAGCTCATCAATTTTCTTTTTGTTTAGTGGAATTTTCAGTTGTTCTTCAATTTGTATTGAAGAATTCAGATCTCTTAGATCTGTTAACTTTGCTTCAGCTCTGTCCAAGTCCCTAATTGTCTAGACCATGGTTGAAATCCTTGGGCTTGTGATGTAAGGCATTTCAATCCTTTTTGACTTTCCATCTGAAGTTGGGACTGTAATGAAGTAGCCAGCTTTATTATTCTTTAATCGTATTGAACCATGGGGTTCAACTGCGGCTAGAAAGATATTACCCAAAATGCAATCAATGGGTATATCTGAGACTGCAAACTTAAGCTTTATACAATGTTGGTCAAAACATACAGAAGCTTTTGGTACTTCATATCTGAGTGTTTTATTCCCCAGACCAACAACTTTCCTTTCTGCACTAATCCAGTATTTTGCTGGAATAACTTTTGAATTTAAGATATTTACATCTGCACCAAAATCTAATAGTGCAGTTAGTGAAAACATTTCTCCTTGTATATAAATATTTATTTTTACATGGTGTTGCTAATATTCAATAGCCATGATCCTCATCTCGCTGAATCCCAGAATAGGATCTTTCTGCCCTTCAATGATTTCTATATTCGGGTTTTGGTAGGAGGTTGTAGTGTTCCAATCTGGAACACTTTCAAGCTATTTTCCCTTTTCTAATTATGCAATTCTAGATTTTAAACTAAAAATTTCAGATTTAAGATGGTGTATTTCTCTACTTACCTCCCCCAAGGTGAGTGAGAAAACCTTGTCAGGTGGTTGATGTTTCTGGAAGGATTTGGTATTTCTGTCAAATGAGGCATCAACAAATAATGGCCTTTTGGCAGTATTTTTGGAAGAACTGGATAGACGTAGCCGATCCATGAAAGTTGCAGTAAGTCTTTCCTTCACATCACCTTCTTCCATTGCTCGGATTTGAGAAAGAATCTTGAATTCTTCTCCTTCGGCTGCGACCATCAACACCTTCTCCTTTCGTGGTGCTATGTGTGTTTCCTCAATAGAGGATTCAATGTAAAAGTCAGAATCAGAATCATAAGGACATGCACAGTTTTTTGAGTCCGAGCATGCACAAGCTTGCATATGTGCATGTAAATCTTCATCGAATGAGTCTGATGAAGAGCTAAAGGAGTCACTAGATGACTCTTCTAGTTGTTGCTGCTATAGGTGTTCTGTGATTGAAATATTTGGGTAGCGATTTGTGTCATGATTTTTAGACCCACACTTTCGACATTGTGTTTCGGTCTCTATTTTGATAGCTTTGTCCTGTTTGCTTAGAGGATGATTTTTCTTGCCTCTATTCTTCTTTGATTCTTCACCTACTGGACATCGATTAGATGTATGTCCCGACTTACCACAAAGCCAACAGGTAAGCTTATTCCATTTTTCTTGTTTAGAAGTATGTAGGTGTATATCGGAAGGCTTATAGTAATGTGTCTTAGGCACATACCTGTAGTGTCCCTTTCTAGTCCTTGGTGTGACTTTTCTTCTTGATGATTTGCCTTTATAGAATTTGGCAGTCTGCTTATATTATTTTTTGGCTCGCCTTTTGGCTTTCCTTTTTCTAACCAAAGGATCATCAATGGTTAGACCATATTTGCTACAGATAGATTTACTATCTGGAAGTCTTGACAACTTTTCTAAAGATCTATTTACTTTAGAACTGGTGCACAAACTGACCAATGTTTTCGTAATGAGAGAATAAATTTCTCCCTAGGTATATGATTTGAATGGTAATTGAAACACTTCTTGCAGTTTGATATAATCAACAAATCTGGATGGTAGTGTTGCAAGATATACCTATTTCCATAATAAATTTTTGGAATCATTCACTTCATATATCCTTTGCACCCAATCTCTGTGAAAGGCTTCAAATTGTGACATTTTGTTACATGTGAGGTTCATTAATATAACCTCATGTTTGTCATCCAATTCTTCTTCATAGCCACACCAGTGCTCTAAGATCATTGAAGTCAAAGCTCCGATCATATTACTTTGAACTAACCCATCTGCAGTATGGATGATATTTCCATCTGTATCTTTAAGGCATTCTTCTTCCATCTTAGCTATTAAGGCCGAGGATGATTCTGTTTCCCACCATCTGAGAAGTGTTCCAGTGAAACACTGTATGATGGTCTTGCATGCTTCAATTTCGCTCTTACCCCTGAGACACATTAGCTTATATTTAGAAAACATTACATCAATTAGTTGTCTGATTTTCCCAATTCTAAGATTATCAATATTCCATTCCTTTTGGGATTCTGGGAAGAATGTATGTCTCTGGAAGTTTTCCTTTTCCAGCTAAATCAGGAGCTAGATATTTATTGAACCGATTTTCTAAAGGCTCATAGATGGGAAGAACCTTGGCTGGTTTTTCTTCTTCTTCTTGAAATAATGATGCCAGAGAAACATGTTTTGAAGATTCTTCATTTTGTGATACTACCGTTTCTTTAGGAAATAAGGATGGAAATCTATCCATTGGTCTAACTGGGTCCTATATCTTTACGCTTCTTATGTGTAGAAAGGAATCTGGAACTGGTTTGTCTATCTTTGATAGTGATATCTTTTCTATTTTCCCTGCCAATTCACTTATTATTCCTTTAGTGGAATCGAATTGTTCTTCCATTTTTTCTCCTACTTCTTCTATCTTGTCCAAGGATTCTCTAGTATGTCCTCTAACAACTGAAAATGTAAATTGTACATCATTGAAATTTTTATTTACATCATTCAAAGAAACTTGCATGGCATCAAATTGATTTTTAACCTCTGCATATTTTATCATATTCATTTCCATACCTTTAATGGTTGTGTTTGTCCAGTTTCGCTATTCACTGGCCTTCTAAATTTTGTTATCTATCCCCAAGGCGTTATCATCCTTTAATACAATAGGAATGGCCTTTGCAGAATTTTGACCTTCTCCTAAGACAATACCTTTATAGGGAGGGAAGGTGGTTACTGTCTCAACCTTACTACCATCTAAGGTTGACCAAGAGTGAAGTGATGAAGTAGAGGCTCTATCATCAGCCATCATAACATCTTTTGTCTGTCTCATATTTATCCAGGGATAAAAAGATATCTAGGAATTTGTTTCTTCCATATACTGTTTCCATTCATGAGACAGCTTAACTTTTTCTTCAATAGTATGAGCAGAACCAAAAGATTCAACTTCTGGATGAGTAAGAAGATACTAGTTTAACATGGCTTTCATCCACGCACCTCCAATTTTATGTTTGGGACAGCCATCCATTAATGTAAAAAACTTTTGCATTTCCATTACAGCAGGTTTTTTATAATCATCTGGAATTGGGCCGAATCTTGAATCAGGGATTAGCCCATTTGCTTGCTCTAGGAATCCAAGCCCATATCTAGGCTTTGTTGGCCTCAATGTGTTGAAGATTGCTATTAACCTTGGATCCTCTTTTTCTAAAGTAGTAATCTCATGCATCATCATGATATGTTCAGCTTCATGGGGAAAAGGTATATCTGAACATTTAGGATTAGGACAAGGATTTATAGAAGTGGTAGGTGGAGCATCTCCTGTCCTAGGGTTATGGTTTACATGAATAACAATATCAGCAAGATGACTGAGGTTAACAGGGCAATGACACTCTAGACATTTTACTTCAATAGAGGAAAAATTGACTAATTGTGTGAATTAAAACAATGAAATATGTTTACAGGAGTTTGAACTAGAACTGGAGCAAGCTGTATCTACAAATCCAGGGTTTTTGTACACTGGTACAAACTCATATTAAAATATAATCAGAAAAGGCCAAAAACATAGGATGTGTACCTTCACTAAATTCAACAGTGTCATAATAGAGCAATTCATTATCCATAGGAAAATGCACAATCCAAAGTTGAGAATGGGACAATGGTACAAACTCTTATTAAAGTATAATCAGAAAAGCCCAAAAACATAGGATGCATACCTACACGATATTCAACATTGTTACAATAGAGCAATTCATTGCTCAACCAATCAGTCCTCTTCTAAAACAAATTTAGGTTTTCTAGCTAAAACTCCTTTTAACATTTTTATTGAGAAATGTATTGATGCAACAAAAGAAGAGATGATACTTTAAGCAAAGCACCCAAATTGATCGAAAGAATACAACAAGTCCATAAGAAGGTACAAGAACAACTCCAAAAATCTCAGACAAATTATAAATCAAGGCATGCTTTGAATATAACTTTCCATAATTTAGTCAAAGGGATTAATTCAACTGATTGCTGCTAATAATGTTGGGGATTTAGTGACTTTTATGTCAATGGGGGCTTGGTTTGAATCTTTTTGGTGAGGTGCACTAGTCTATACCAACAGGTTTACTACGAATGCTATCTAGTCATGTGGGGAAACATCCATTGGGTTTCCCCTGATGGTTGTCATTGGAAAAAAATCACTAAAAATTTCCAGGATGAAAATATTGTGTGGCTACATTTAAGCAGAGGGATTCCATGGAGAAGGGAAAAAATTGAAACGTTATCAATTAGGCCCTTTCAAGATCTTACAGTAGATTAGAAGCATTCATTCAAGTTCTACCTCCCATCATAAATGAACATCATTTCCATACAAAATGATGAAAACTTGAAGTTTTTGAACCATCAATATCAGATGTGGGATAAAAATGAAGAATACTCCTAGCAGTTGAGGAGATACCTAGTAGTATGCAAACTGAACCTGTACATGATACAATATTGCAAAGAAAGATTCGTAGTTATATGAAGTGGCCAAAGAGCACTTACAAATTGGTTTAGAAGTTAAAATTCCAAGCAAAGCCAAGTGGCATTAATGGAAAAAAACAACAAACAAAAGCAATACCATTCTCATCTTAAACACAATAAGTTAGTGTGGAACCAGAAATGTATGGCTAGTATAAATTCCATAAATTTTTTCAATGTAAAGTAAAACTGGTGGACTGGCCATGAGATGAACGAATAAAACACTCACGAAATAGTAAATTACAAATTTATAGTCCATCAAAATACATTATTAATCCTAAGACATAAGTACTATAAGAATAACTAACCCACTCAAATATCCAATGAACTGGACAGCAAGGAAAAACAAAGAGTTGTTGAAAAGGAACATCAGAGTTTGCAAAGGAAAACAGGATATTGGACAACAAGGAAAAACAGAGAGTTGTTGAAAAGGAACATCGGAGTTTGCAAAGGAAAATAGGATGGAGAAAAAACAAGGGACACATGAGTCAGAAATATAAACATTGGGCATCTTCTAGAGAAATTAGGAAAATAATTCAGCCTTAGGGAGTTCACAGATTTATATCATGTAAGAACAATAAACAAAAGGAAAAGTAGCAAACTTATTATAAAGTCACTTGGCATTTCAAAGATTATTGCAGCATTGATATATTTTGAAGATTTTATTGCTTGAGAGGATTTTCTCGGGTTAAAATTTTGTGTATAATCATTGATGTGTATGCATTTGTTGTTGTTATTTCCTTGCCTGTAATTGGGCTTTTCTAATACAAGTTTATTATAGAGACAACATAGCTGCATTTTTCTATCACCCAGAAGAAACAAAACATTTAAATCAGTAACAAAGGCCAATTAAAATTCTCTCTGACACAATCAATTTTGTATAATTTAGTTTCAATAAATGAAAATTGTCTCATAACTCCAATCTATGGAAGATGTAAGGATGTACTTCGATCATAATAAACAGAAATAAAAGTAAAGTCTGAATAAAATAACTTGCTACTAACTAGTAGTATCTTTGGATAGCATGGCATCTAGAGAAAATAAGGTTCATACTGATCACAAAGGCCAAAAACATAGCTCCTTTATGAGGAGAAAATACCAATGATTTGATTAAAACAAAACACAGTTTAAGTAGAAACTTAAGCCTAGAGTCCATAATATTAATAGCCTAGAGCAGTAGATTACTACGAAGTCATCCCCAAGGTTTTTGAATGCCTTTCCTTTTATAGTCTTTTTCTTTTTCTTGTTTTCATGTTTCACTATATGACTCCTATGCTCAGTTGCTGCAACTAAATATGTTCCACGGGGCTCCGCGATAAGGCATCCCAGGGTTGATCATAAGATATATCAAATTTGACTTATCCATATATTTAGAATAAATATTTAAATTCATAACAGGTATATGGATGAAAAAATAATTCCAAAATAAAAATAATAATAATTATGCAGAACCTTTCTGCTCTATTTTGACACGTTGAACTACCTAACTTAATGACAATTTCTTAATGCATTTGATTTATCTGATCTCAGTTTTAAATGGAGATGGTAAACTACTCATAAGATAAATTGTATCAATCAAGTGAGAAAGAATAGAAATAATAGAAATAAATTGTATATCTCATTCAAACTACAACATTATATTGCATGCTGAAACTCATTATCTTCCTCTTAGCCTCAAGAGAAACTACTCTATAGGACAAGAGTAAAGCAATTAGAAAAAGATATGTCCCCACACATAAATGTAAATGGTGCATGCCCTAGATGTTACCAATGGCTGTCATTATTACAGTAGCGCAAGATTTAGAGGTTGGCTTGGAGTGTACAGCAGAAAACCCATTTTCTAGCACCTCCTTCATAAGAAATAATCACAACTCAAATAATAGAGCAAATCAATTAACACAACCGACTATAAAGGAAAAGTTTATAAGGTATGGAACAACACCTCTGAAGGTTAGTACTTGGTAAACATGATTTTTACTGCATTAGAATTGAACAAAGATCTGGCTAGAAACTCATTGGCGATGGAACCCACTTCCTTAACTCTCCATAACATAATCTTGCATTGTCATTTTCCATACTAGAAATCCAGAGAACCATCCAGGAACCTGTCAGGCACTATAAATTTGACTAATTCTTCTATGAACTTTGGCATTATTGAGGAGGCAATGTTTCTGAGCCCTAGTCCTTGCTTTGAGCCATGTGATTATCCAGGGCATCCGCAGTCATGAATCTACTGCCTTGGCCTTCATTATCTTCAGACATGCAAGATATAATCACCAACTTTGTCCAGTAACCATTTACTGCATTCCATAATGTGACTTCCCTACAGAAAACTTCCAAACCTAATCTTTTAGGTTTCAATCAATTTGAGCATATTTAACACACATTTGGGAAGATATTCACCTATATGCATTCTTAACATCTCAAATCTGCTTTTACAAATTTCACAGAGCAAATATATACGAATTCCCCATTTCACCCAAACCAGGTCTTGAAGAATACTTATATTACCATCTCCCAGAAAAACGTTATATGCAAAGTTCCTGCTATTGTGCTGCCTGATCCAATGCACACTATCTCCAATGCATAAGAGGTTTGGTTCTCTTTGAAATGAAATCTACCCAAACCAATACCAATAGATTCCATGATCACAACTACTGTTGGTTTAGAGGATGGGATGGAGTATATATACTAAACCATTTTAATAAGCACATCCCAACCAATAGAGCTAATCAAGTTGATACAACCCACTAAACTATAAGGTTCTGAGCCCCAGAAGAACACCTCTTAAAGTCAACACATGGAAATCATTGGTGTTATGGGCATTATAATTAACCAAAGCTCCAGTTAGAAACGCATGGCAGTACAAGCTTGACAAATATGGTTTTTGAACTTTGGTCCTATTAATGAGCTAGTGCCACATTATGATGCATTCATCGTGAGTTTTGCGCCATGTAGTTTTGTAGGGCATCCGAAGCCATGACTCTGACACCTCATAATCAGTAATTTTTAGCCTTGAAAGATCTGATCAACATCTTTTTCCAATCAACTTAGCTTGAATTCCAGAATAGATTGGATCATATGCTTAAGATTCGGGAAGATATAATTGGAACATATATTTGCTTACATGATCATGTAAACAAGTAAGAATGGGGAAAAAATTGCAGCATAGGGCATACAAATAATTTCAAATGCTTATGCTAGAGAGACATGGCCTTTTACCAATTAAATTCAATGTCTTCTCTAAGAATATCACCAACAATTTAGCTTAGATCATGGAGAGGAATATAGAGGAACCACCTATGGCCAAAGGCATCAGGGGGAAGAGGATCAAACTTGATACCCAACATGGGACTTCTTCTCGAAATAGTCTACACAACTAACCTTTGAAAACATAAATAGGTTGGTGTTCGACAACATGTTGCGAATATATTGGTTCAATGACCATATGTAAACCTTATTTCTCTCTTCTCTTGCTCCTTGCTTCAATTTCAAATGAATTCAGACTCTTTGATGGCAGCCTCCTTGCTTCCATTTCATAAGAACTCCCATTCTGCAACAACGATCTCTCTTGAGATAACAAACAGAAGGGTCTTCGATAATATCATGACACCCTTTGAGTAGTTCACGATAAGTGAGCTTAGCAGCGAGGAAAACAAATGGATAATCATGATTATTCCGAAATCTGTGGTTCTCTCCTTCTTAAGCTTTAAAATGATTCTAATTTTTTTCTTGTTTAGGATTACTTCCACCAACCTGTTTCAAGCCCCTGGCAATATATTGATCTTCGGTAGGCACTGCAAAGTGTTTAGGAGGATATGCATGCTCTACACTCATAGGAATAACTTGTCATCATAATATTCTCATAGGAATAGCCTCTACCATTCTGAACTCTACCACCGGACCTTACTTTGTCCTTAATACCCCTGCCAGTAGACCTTTCGTCATCGTCAATATCTTCCCAGACTCGTTCTTTTAGTCTTCCTCTCTCACTATGTTCAACATCAATGTCTTGGACGTCCCAACTTTCTCCTTCATCCCAACGACCATATGCATAATCCCTAGCATTCTTATGTCTTTCATTTTTCTCTTCCTGTACCATGTACCTGAGGCTCGTGTTAATTTCCTTAATGCCATCTGCATTATCGACATGTAGTTATGAATTACCTCTACCCTTAGTTCTCATTTCAGCTTCATCTATTCTCCTTTCATCCCTGCCATTTGTAGGTTTGTTGTTATCATGGAATGCTTCTCGAAAGATTCTCTTTCTTTTGGAACAGAACTCCCTTATTTCATTTCTTGCTTCATTTTCTCTGTCCCTTACATTAACAATCTTATCCCTACCCCTCATTATCCTCCTTTTCGTCTGTATCCGCATCTATGTCTTCATTATGGGGGTTTCGGGTAAACTGCAAGCAATCTGTTTCATCCCATTTCCTACTTTTAATTTCATAGTCTTCGTTTTCATGTTTGATGCCTCCGCTGTTGAAATATAATTTCAACCGCGTTCGTTCGTTTGTACAATGCCAAAACTGCTCCTCCAAACCACCTAAACTCATCGGACCGCTTTTGGTCACAAAGCAGTTTCCGTATAATTGAGCCCGATCCAATTATCCTCAGCCACGTGGTCCTCTCTATACGTCAGCAGAACTGACATTTCGGACGCTAAAGTTCAGCGTGAAGTGGGCTCCCGAAATCCTCCACCGTCGTCCGATCTGCTTGATCGTTCTCCACCATCCATCAACCAAAGTAGCATACGAGCCTGCATTAAAAATTATGCGTGGAGTAAAATTCAAGTTTCGTTGACCGCCGTAAAATCATTCAATGCATAGTTATTGTGGTTCGTAAGTTTTTGGTAGAACATTAAATTTTAATTACACTGGAGGTATGGGCATATGCATTTTACGTGTTATATCTTTTGTAAGGCATACATATTATATGTGTTTTTGTTTTTTAAAGCGTTGACCATATATATTGTGAACATGTCGTAAAACCCATGGCAGTACATAATGTTTTGTTTTAAGTTTTTCATATAACGATCCAAGTGAAAAACGTGCTCTGTATTTTTTTTGTTGTATATTTGCACATGGGATGAAATAGAAGCTAGTAGCAGCTAAAGAATAGGGGGAGCGTTGATTTTTGAAAAGAGGATATATGCACAGCAGTGTGGGGAGTATGAGTTTTTTGGAGTTGCATATGTAAATTTTTTTACAGCAGTATGTGTAAAATAGTTTTACACCAGTAAGTGAAAAAGGATTTTTACACCATTTTATGTAAAATCTTTTCACAGCAGTAAATGTAAATGAGTTTTTACACACCAGCAGTGTAAATTCTCAGGAGGAGACAGAGTAAATATTTTGTTGGATGAATGTTGTTTTTGGTGAATCCCTCTCAGCAAAGAGGATGAATATGTATCAGGCATTTATGTTTAATGAATAGAAATCTTTTTCTGGGTATGTAATACTCTGTTCTCAGTCATTTTTTTTAAAAAAGCTTCCCTGTGCAAAAGATCCTGTGGAGAGAAGGAAACAGAGCATTGCCTCTGTGTGTTTAGTTTTTCGTTTTTGTGATTTTACCAGAAAAATCCCCAACAGTGGTATCAGAGCAGGCTTAGGCTCTTTGAAGGTGTTCAAGAAGCTGAAGGGAGGAGTCTTTTGTTGCAGCAGTAAATCTTCTCTAGCAAAGTGAAGTCTCAGGCAAAAGATTCAGGCATTCCTCAAAGTTTTCTTTTTTGTTACTGCTGAAACAGTCAGTGTTTTAAAATACACAGTCAAGAATTTAAAGCATAGTTGAGGATGCAAGGAATGGCTAGCACCAGCACTAGCATGGGTATCTTTAACACCCAGTTCCCACAGCTTAATGGGAAGAACTATGACTACTGGTCAATAACCATGAGAGCTTTATTTATCTCTCAAGATTTATGGGAATTAGTTGAATCTGGGTTTGAAGAACCAGTAGATGAAAATCAATTTAACAACTTAACTCAGGGAGAGAGAGATCTGTTGAAGAGCAATAGGAAGAAGGATGCAAAATCCATTGTATTGTTGTATCAAGCAGTGGACCAGAGTGTGTTTCCAAGGATAGCAACAGCTAAGACATCCAATGAAGCATGGCAAACCCTCAAAACAGCCTATCAAGGCATGGAGAAAGTAAAGACAGCAAAACTACAGTTACTTAGGAGATATTTTGAAAATATGAGCATGAAGGAGTCAGACACCATTGACTCATTTTTCACAAATGTAATTGATCTGGTCACACAGATAAGGACTCATGGAGAAACCCTTGAAGAAAGGAGGATTGTGGAGAAACTGTTGAGGGTCCTACCCTCAAAGTTTGATGTGATTTTCACCACCATAGAAGAGACAAAGGATCTCTCAAACTTTTCAGTTGATGAGCTTCATGCATCACTGATAACACATGAGCAGAGGTTGAGTAGAAATGAAAACTCATCTCTAGAGCAAGCCTTTAATACCCAGATGTCTTTTGGAAGAGGAAGAGGTCAAGGCAGAGGAAACAAGAGAGGAAGAGGCAGAAGCCAGAACAGAGGTGGAAGGAACAGTCCAGCAAATGCTCAAGGAAGAGGCAGCAACCCAAATCAGAACCAAGGCCAAGGCAGCAGCCAACAAAGAGGACAACATCATGCTCAAGGAAAAAGGTATGAAAAATCCAATCTCCAATGCTATTATTGTAAAAAATATGGGCATTATGCCAGTGAATGTAGGAAGAAGCAACATGATATGAGTAATAGACAAAATGCAAATGTCACTAGAGAAAACATCAGCCAAGATAATGTGTTGTTAGCTTGTAACATGGCTAAAACAAACAGTGAGGACATATGGTTTTTAGACTCAGGTTGCAGCAACCATATGACAGGGAACATAGCCCTCTTTTCTGCCCTAGATAAAAAAATGAAATCAGAAGTCACACTAGGAACTGATAGAAAAATTTCTGTTATGGGAAAAGGAGAGGTAAAAATATTTACAAAGCAAGGAGAAAGGAAAACCATAGCAGATGTCCACTATGTCCCTGGAATGAGATGTAACCTCTTGAGTATTGGACAGCTTGTTCAAAAAGGTTACAATGTCTTCTTTGAAAATGATGTATGCACCATCATGGATATAGCACCCAGCAAACGATGCATTGTTGAAGTGAAGATGACAAGGAACAGGATGTTCCCTCTTAGAATAAGGGCAGATTTGAAAAACAAAGGAGAAATTGCAGCAGTCACCCAAGAGGCTTTCCAAAGTGTGCCAAAGGATGAAAATTGGTTGTGGCACTTGAGATTTGGACATCTCAATTTTGGAGGTCTAAACTTGTTAAGCAGAAAAGGAATGGTAAGAGGATTACCACTGATAGAGAAACCGGACAGCCTTTGTGAAGGTTGTATATTGGGAAAACAACATAGAGAAAGTTTTCCATCAGGTAAAATCATAAGGGCAAAGGCACCCTTAGAGATCATCCACTCAGATTTATGTGGACCGATGCAAGCTCCATCATTAGCAGGCAGCCAATATTTCCTAACATTTATTGATGACTTTACAAGAAAAACTTGGGTATATTTTCTTAAAAACAAAAGTGAAGTGTTTGAAAAATTTAGAAATTTCAAGGCAATTGTGGAAAACCAAAGCGGGCTGCATATTAATGTTTTGAGAACTGATAGAGGAGGTGAGTATATCTCAAAGGAATTCCTACGATTTTGTAGAGAAAATGGAATTCACAAACAATTTACAGCTAGGTACACCCCACAACAAAATGGAGTTGCTGAAAGGAAGAATAGGACCATCATGGATATGGCGAGGAGCATGCTGAAGGCAAAGCATTTGCCAAATGATTATTGGGTTGAAGCTGTAAATTGTGTAGTGTATATTTTGAACAGGTGTCCTACAAAAGCAGTGTTGAACAAAGTTCCGGAAGAAGCATGGAGTGGGAGAAAGCAAGGTGTCACCCACTTGAAAGTTTTTGGATGTGTGGCCTATGCACACATACCAGATCAGCTAAGGAGGAAGTTGGACAGCAAAGGGGAGAAGTGTATTTTCAGTGGATACAGTGAGGAATCCAAAGCTTACAGGTTGTATATCCCATCTACCAAGAAATTTTTTGTCAGCAGAGATGTTCAATTTATTGAAGAAGAAGCTTGGGATGGAAGCATAGAGAAAATAGTGAATGTTAAAAACTGTTTGTCTCATGATGAAGATGATGAGGAGGTGGCTGAAATACATCCCCAAACAGCAGCACCAACACAAGGACAGCAAGGGACACCATTGAGGATAAATGAAAGTGCTTCTTCAAGCACACCACAAGGAGGAAATTCAAGTGCATCTTCAAGCACTTGCACACCAAATGAAAGAGGTAAGAAGTTTAGAAATCTAAGTGACATTTATGATGAAGGAACGAATTCCTTATTTGCCTTGTATTGTCATGTTGATGATCCTATTCATTTCGAAGATGCAATTAAAGATAAGAAATGGATAGAATCTATGGATGAGGAGATGAATGCCATAGAGAGAAACAAAACATGGGATTTGGTTGAGCTACCAAAAGGCAAAGAAGTCATTGGAGTTAAATGGGTTTACAAGACCAAGAGCAATGCTGAAGGCAAGATAGAAAGGCACAAGGCAAGGCTGGTTGTCAAAGGGTACAAGCAGCAATATGGGAGAGATTATGAGGAGACTTTCGCCCCGGTTGCAAGAATGGAAACTGTGAGAGCAGTGCTATCCATAGCAGCACAAAACAAATGGAAAGTCTACCAAATGGACGTGAAGTCAACATTCCTAAATGGAGTGTTAATGGAAGAGGTTTACATTGAACAACCTCTAGGCTATGAGAAGAAAGGTGAAGAGCACAAAGTGTACAAATTGAAGAAAGCTCTTTATGGGCTGAAGCAAGCGCCAAGAGCAAGGTACAACAGGATAGATTCCTATCTATTGGATAATGAATTTGACAAATGTGAGGGAGAACCCACAGTCTACATCAAAGAAAAAGATGGTAAAATTTTAATTGTTGTCTTATATGTTGATGATGTTATTTTCACAGGTAATGATGATCAACTCATTGAGAATTTTAAATCAGTCATGAAAGAGGAATTTGAAATGACTGACATGGGTTTCTTGAGATACTTCTTAGGCATAGAAGTAGATCAAAATGAAAAAGGAATTTTTATCTCACAAGCTAGATATGTAAATCAAGTGTTGGGAAGATTTAACATGCAAGAATGCAAAGCAGCGATCACTCCCACAGTAATGGGATTAAAACTCAGCAGAGAGGACAGCAGCAAGGATTTTGATCCTAGTTTGTACAAGAGTATTGTTGGCAGCCTTATGTATTTAACAGCAACTAGGCCTGACATTATGTTTTCTGTTAGTTTAATTTCCAGATTCATGGAGAGGCCAAAGGAGGCACATTGGCAGGTAGCAAAAAGAATTCTAAGGTATGTCAAAGGTACCAAAATGTTTGGCATTTTATATACTGTCTCAGAACATTCAGATTTAGTTGGATACATTGATAGTGATTGGGCTGGAAGTGTAGATGATCGGAAAAGCACTTCCGGTTATGTTTTTCATATGGGTTTAGGAGCCATTTCATGGGCTTCTAAGAAGCAGTCCATTGTAGCATTGTCTACAGCAGAGGCTGAATATGTGGCAGCTACAGCAGCAGCATTTCAAGCAGTTTGGATGAGAAGAATGTTGAGGAACTTAGGCCAAGAGCAGGCAAAAGCGACAGTAATTTTTTGTGACAATAGCTCAGCTATTGCATTGTCAAAGAATTCAGTGTTTCATAAGAGAACGAAACACATTGATACAAGGTTTCACTACATCAGAGAATTGGTGAACAATGGAGAAATTGTCCTAGAACATTGCAGGACTCAAGAACAGGTAGCAGACATTTTGACAAAGCCATTGGATCATAAAAGCTTTGAATTTTTGAGGAAGTGTCTGGGTATGACCGAATTCCCAGCAGTTGAAATTAAAGGGGAGTGTTGAAATATAATTTCAACCGTGTTCGTTCGTTTGTACAATGCCAAAACTGCTCCTCCAAACCACCTAAACTTATCGGACCGCTTTTGGTCACAAAGCAGTTTCCGTATAATTGAGCCCGATCCAATTATCCTCAGCCACGTGGTCCTCTCTATACGTCAGCAGAACTGACATTTCGGACGCTAAAGTTCAGCGTGAAGTGGGCTCCCGAAATCCTCCACCGCCGTCCGATCTGCTTGATCGTTCTCCGCCGTCCATCAACCAAAGTAGCATACGAGCCTGCATTAAAAATTATGCGTGGAGTAAAATTCAAGTTTTGTTGACCGTCGTAAAATCATTCAATGCATAGTTATTGTGGTTTGTAAGTTTTTGGTAGAACATTAAATTTTAATTACACTGGAGGTATGGGCATATGCATTTTATATGTTATATCTTTTGTAAGGCATACATATTATATGTGTTTTTGTTTTTTAAAGCGTTGACCATATATATTGTGAACATGTCGTAAAACCCACGGCAGTACATAATGTTTTGTTTTAAGTTTTTCATATAACGAGCCAAGTGAAAAACGTGCTCTGTATTTTTTTTGTTGTATATTTGCACATGGGATGAAATAGAAGCTAGCAGCAGCTAAAGAATAGGGGGAGCGTTGATTTTTGAAAAGAGGATATATGCACAGCAGTGCGGGGAGTATGAGTTTTTTGGAGTTGCATATGTAAATTTTTTTACAGCAGTATGTGTAAAATAGTTTTACACCAGTAAGTGAAAAAGGATTTTTACAGCAGTTTATGTAAAATCTTTTCACAGCAGTAAATGTAAATGAGTTTTTACACACCAGCAGTGTAAATTCTCAGGAGGAGACAGAGTAAATATTTTGTTGGATGAATGTTGTTTTTGGTGAATCCCTCTCAACAAAGAGGATGAATATGTATCAGGCATTTATTTTTAATGAATAGAAATCTTTTTCTGGGTATGTAATACTCTGTTCTCAGTCATTTTAAAAAAAAAAGCTTCCCTGTGCAAAAGATCCTGTGGAGAGAAGGAAACAGAGCATTGCCTCTGTGTGTTTAGTTTTTTGTTTTTGGGATTTTACCAGAAAAATCCCCAACATCCGCGTCCTTCACCTTTATATTTGGCACTTCCTTTCCTCTATGCATACCATGCATCATCGAAACATTATCGAATGAGCCCCATTTCCTGTGTGCTTTAAGGGTCATTTTCCATGTATAAATCATCTTTCCCTTTGATCTTACTGTGAGATGCCTCGTAACTGGAGAGTTTTACCATGGCTTCTGCTTTTGTTGCCTTGCCTGTGCCCTTTCTTGACTTTTTTCTCTCATGATCAGAAAAAGAGTAGTTACCACCTTGTCGTCTAGATCTCTCATCCTCCTCCAAATGACTTGATGTTTGGCTCCAACACTCTCTTCCTTGCCTTTCCTACCACCAACTGCCATGGCATCCTGGTAACCGCTACTAGATTTCTGGTCCATTTTGTCTAGCTTGCTATAATACTACCCCTATTCACATAATCATCTTCTTATACTTGTTGTAGTAATTTATCCACAAAAGAAATCGAAGATATTGCTAGAAATCGACAATTTCACAACATTGTACCTCTACCATCAGATTTTATCTGCGGGAATACTTGTTCTAGTGGCATAGGAACAGGTATCTTAAGTCAGCGAGTTTGTGAAAATTCGGCCACAAGTTACTAGTGAGGTCATTTCCATTGAGGCTAGTTAGTGGATGGAAAGTAGGTACTAGGGATTGAACCTTTAAAATAGTTTTTGCGTGAAATGGGAGTCCCACGTGCTAAAAAGTAATTCACTGGAGGACGACGAAAATCCATGGATTTTATTGGGTGGGTCGAACAGTGTTTGCCCAACCCAAGCCCATAAAGAAAACACCTTCGGTGTAAAAATAACAATGTTATGATACTATCTAAGAGATATGTGACCTCATTTTAACGAAATGACCACACATCCTCTTTCAAAATCATGAATTTTCATTGATTAGTCATGATAAGGATATAATGAGAATAATATAAACCAATCATCTACCATAGCAATAGAAATTACATAGTAGTTTTTATGGGATTTTAGACTCGATAACAATAGACCTTAGATAAATCCAAATTCCCTATACAGAAATTTTGAATATAAATCTTATTGAAATAAGAAACACAAGTTTTAACCATAAACCAAAAGCTCTTAAAATTACAAAATTAGTGTTTGAAATCGATGTCATGGTAAGGAAAATTTATGAAACAAATCATGAGAACATGATATTTAAATAGAAATGTGATAATTAAGTTCACAATTAATAGTTCCAAAAGCATGGGTATTTGTTGTTGTTTGAATATATGCTAGTTAAGAAGTTTGGCTTAAAGCTTTGAGAATGATATTTGTAATGGGCAAATTCAAAAATGGACAAAATGTTTGAATTCAGCCTTAATTTATCATGGTTTACTGAATAGTGCTGCAAAGCAATCCATAACCCTAAATTTATCAAGTTTCATTGAATAGACATCCAAAACTATCCTTATTAGATAAAGTAATTGGAAGTTAAACATTGTACTAAATTATAATATCCTTTTAACTTAAATGTAATAATTTATATACAAATGTACCCACACCTTTAAGATAAAGCAATATATAGATAAGGATAGTTTTGGATAAGCATTAAAAAGACAACTTTTGATAAGCCTCATACAGAGAAAAGGAGCACCTACAACGTTCCAAAATAGATTTATGTGGGCCCTTCAAAAATAAATATATTTTTGGAAGCTTTTGTTTTCTAACATTTATTGATGATTTTAGAAGGGAATTTTAGGTGTATTGTATCTAGAACAAATCAAATACATTCGCAAAGTTCAAATAGTTTAAAGTTATTGCAAAAACTAAAAGTGGAAAATACATCAAAATGCTCAGAGTAGATGGAGGAGGAGAGTATGACTCAAAGGAGTGTGAAAATTACTGTGAATTCAAATACAATTCATCCCCAAATATACTCCATAGAAAAATGGATTTGTTGAATGAACGAATTGGACCATTATGAACATGGAAAGGAGTGTGCTCAAAGCTAGAAATTTTCCTCATGATTTTTGGGTTGAAGTTGTTTCTTGTTCATTCTACATATTGAAAAAATCTCCAACAAATAGTGTGAAAGGTAAAGTGTCGAAGGAAGCAAAGAGTGACACAAAGTCAAGTGTTTTTAGCTTTATATTTTTTGGTTGTATTTCCTATGCACATATTCTATAAGGGATAAGGAGGAAAATTGACAATAGAATTTGAAAATACATTTTCATTGGATATAGTAAGTAGTCCAAAGTTGGCTGCAAGTTATAGAATCTAGCCTCTTGGAAGATGAATCTTTGAGTGACCATTGCAAATAAAAGTAGATAGTCCTATTTCCAACATAGAATTAGTAGATTTAGTGAGAAATAAAAGAAATAGTCCTTGTAGTAGTGAGTTAGAAAATTAAGTGAGAAATTAGCGAAAAAGCACCTTAAGGAAAACATATGAGTAATGAGATGACATGGAGAAAACAACTTCTTCCTTATTATCCTATCAACCTACCTATTTTGAAGAATCAATGAAAGAAGAGCATTGGTTATAAGCCACGAATGAGGATATTGAAGCCATTGAAAAGAATGAATCATTGGATCTTATTGATCACTCATCTAGTAAAAAAAACATTGGTGTTAAGGGGGTGTACAAGACAAAATTGGATGAGAATTTAAAAGTATAGAAACACATGGGAAGGCAAGTTTCCAAAGGATTTTCTTAGCAACCAAGTATTGACAATGGTGAAACATTTTCTCTAGTAGAAATGTTTGATGGTATTTAAACAATGTTAGCCAATGTAGCCCAGAATAAATGGCCAATTTATCAGATGGATGTGAATTCATGTTTATTTAATGGAAATATAGAAGAGAAAGTGTATTTTGATCAATCACGAAGATTTTAAGTAAAAATCCATGAGTACAAAGTGTACAAGTTAAAGAAAGCTTTATATGGCTTGAATCAAGCCCCAAGAGATTAGTACAATCAAATTGTCTCCTATTTTCTTAGCAGTGGGTTCAAGAAGAGCAGTAACAAGCCTACTCTCTATAGCAAATTAGATTAAGGTATTATCCTTATATTTTATGCTAATGACATGATTATACAAGGATTTTGATGTTAAATGAATCCAAAGCCGCTATGAAAAGAGAATTGGAGATGGCAAACCTTCATCTCATGAGGTTCTTTTTGGGAATTGAAGTTAAGTAATCTCCACAAAGGATTTTGATATGTCAACAAAAATATGTTGCAAATACCTTAAAGAGGTTCAAAATTGACAAATGCAAACCAACAGAGATGCTTATTACAACGAGAACAAAATTAAGCAAGAAAGATGATGGAGCAAAATTGAATTCAACATTGTATAACAGGTTTGTAGGAAACATCATGTACCTTGATACAAGTAGACCTAATGTTAAGTATGAAAGCTATTATATTTCCATTTTTATGGAGCCTCCCAAGGAATCTTTTTAGAATTTTGGAAAGAGGATTTTGAGGCATATTGTAGGTACAACTAATTATGGATTGCAGTACACATGTTCTAAAGACAAGAGATATACAAGAAACATAGACAATGGTTTTGCTTCCAATATTGATGATAACAAAAGAATCTTATGATATGTTTCTCATTTGGGCACACTTTTCATCTCATGGGCTTGTACGAAACAATAGATTGTATCAATATCTTTTACAAAAGAAGAATACGTAGTAGCTACTACAACAGCATACCATATAATATGGCTAAGAAGGCTTTTGACAGACCTTGCGCATGTTAATAAGAAACCAACTACTATGTTATATGACAATAGTTCAACAATTGCATTGTTAAAGAACCATGTGTTTCATAAGAAAATAAGGCACTTTGACACCTTATCACTTCATTTGTGAGTTTTTCGACAATGGTGGCATATCACTTCAATTTTGTTGATCTAGAGATCGACTAGTAGATATCTTCACCAAATCTTTGGAAATAATTATTTTTGAGTTTCAAAAACAACACTTAGGTATTCTTAGTGTTGATGTAACAATTGAGATTGGGGGGTGTTAAAAATAATCTCTTATGTTAACTATTCTATTTAGGTTGTTATCTCAAGTCATTTTTAGAAATATAATTTTAGACACTATAAGTGAAGATAGATTTAGAAAATCAATGCAAGTCCTAGATATCTTTAAAGATAGTTAATTTTAGGTGATTATGGAACACTATGGTTTATGTAAAATCTATTTAATAATGAAAATACTTACAATATTCCAATATTTTTTTCCCTCATTCTCTATCTGCCTCTTTGCAAATCTTTTTACATGTGGTAGTGGAGGAAATGGATCTTTTCACATGTAGGTGAGGAGGAAATGGATGAGTGAATGGCCATGTAGAAGTGGAAAGGTGGGTGGTTTGAAATATATGAGATTGAGTTATTGGAGGACTCACTCACAACTTTGTCATGAAGGCTCTAATTACTTTGGAATGAAATTAGAAAAATGTTGGTGATGAGATGTATTTTTTTCTTTCGTGATGTTTAAATGATGGCAACTTAAATAGTGTTTCTTCGCTAGGTTCTCATTTATGGTATATGCTTAAAATGATGTTTTGGATTTGGCTATTATTGTGTGAAGGGACATTTTTATTAGTCTATATTTGTTTGTTTGTATTTTTTGGTATTGAGTTGATATGATTTATTTTGTTTTGTGAAATGGTGTCTTGGATTTTGTTAGTATTGTGAAGAGACATTTGTGTATATTATTTTAAATTAGTTTGATATTTGTTTTGTTATGTTATTTTTGATAAAAAAAAAAAAAAATTAGAAATTTAAAGATTTATTAGTATTTAATTATGCTTTTTTTTTATCAAGAAATGGTTCAAAATTTAAGAATATAGAAATTTAGTTATAACTTATCGTATTAAAATGAATATATATAATCTGTAATCTAATTATCTAATTGTTCTATATTTTGAAATTTTTTTGAATAATTTTTAGTCATATTTGCTAGAATGTGTAAGAATCACAAAATTATAGTTGAAATTACAACTAATTTGTGAATCTATTTTACTTCGTGAACTTAGAGTGAGCCATCACGAGCCACTGAAGAGAATTTCGAACTGGACTGGAGCCCGATGCTTATCTTTATATTGAATATGAATATTGTAGTGGACCAAAAGATATGAAGTGGGGTGAAACAGCTCCAACTACAACCGGAAAAGAAAAACCAGACTTCGAAGACACATGGTCAATCAACGCTGGGGAGATGAGGTATTTGCAAGTCGCGTCGATGTTGATTTGTCCCTTTTTTCAGGGCTGAATGAGGTGATATGATTTTTGGATTCAGTTCCCTGGGAAGACGAGCGGATGTGTTAAGTTACGGATCATAGAGAGGAGGTCGAGTATGGGTGAAAGTACGACGAATTCGTGAGTCATGTTGCGGAGCACGTAGAGGAGACTAAGGAGACTTTCAACCTGGAGATGCTTATCTTCATGTTGAAGATGGAGATTTGAGTGGAGCAAAAGATATGGAGTGAGGATGGCAACAGCTCCAAAGTACAAGCTGAAAATAAAAAGCAAACGTCGACAACATATGATCGATCAACGACGTGGAGATGAAGTATTTGCAAGTCAAGTCAATGTTGTTTTGTGCTTTATTTATATCTCTACATTTTAATACACTTCTCCGGGAATCCATCCTTCCAACGTATGGGTCGGGTAAAAGCATGTAAAAGCAATCTATCACGTTACATCAAGATGCAAAATGCAAGTCAAGTCAATGTTGGTTTGTCCTTTTATTAATATCTCTACATTTTCATACACTTCCGGGAATCAATCATTCCAACGTATTGACAATCTTTCGTTTTAATATGTGCGAAAGCCAAGTGAAACCAGACGTTCTGTTTTCAGAGAAATTTCGTGCATTCAAAATTACATGGCAAGCAGGAGCAGTTGAAAGGTCAAAGTATTATAATGCCCATTGTACGACTACGCCTTAATAATGTGCATTTGTAATCATGCCAACGCAATCGAGGAGATTCCTTTTTGTTGGAATAAGGTTAAAAGTCTGAAATTTCAAATTTGGTTTTATATGTAAGGTTTAATGAGCGGTATTGTTTGTCATACCAGTCATTTTATAATGTGCACTTGTAAGCATGCCAAGACAATCTTGATTTTTCATTTGGCGCGGTCGATCGATGCTATTTTTTTTATTCGAATAAGGTCAAGTCTGAAATTTCAAATCTGGTTTATATGTAGATTTTAATGAGGGTGATTTATTTCGCATACCTGTCATTTTATAATGTGCACTTGGAATGATGCCAACACAATCTTGATTATTTATTTGGCGCAGTCTATTAAGGCGAGTTTTTGCTTGGAATAAGGTTAAGTCTGAAATTTCAAATTTGGTTTATATGTAAAGTTTAATGAGGATTATTTGTTTCTTGTAGTTATCATTTTACAATTTATGCAAATTCAACACTTACATGATTGAAGTGAACCTCAGGTAATTCCTCAATTACCGGGAACTTCCGTAGTAACCGCTCAGGGAGGAACACCGTAATTTTTGCAATTGTCACATCCTGGAATAACCATTCATCACATCGTGACAACACCTACGATTAGTAAGATTTTACGGCCATTGTTTTACTTACGTCATATTCAATTATACCTTCAATTATACTTACCAGCGGCTCAGCAAACAACATGAGATTCCTATAAGGAAGGGGCATCGATTCACTTAATATTAGGTAATCAGATCGACATTAGCGCCGTCAATGTCCGGCTGATTGCAAAATATTCAGTTAATCAGCAATCAAGATAAATATATAGGGATAAAAATCACTTCAGGGAAATTAAACTGACATAGACGTGATAAATTATTTGACGGCGCCATGTCCATATGATTGCCAAATATTAGGCCAATCAAGATAAGCTCAGGAATAAAGAACACCCCAGGGAATTAGCCATATTAATGAGTGTTCAACTTTTTTTTATCATATGTAAAATTATGTGCGATCCCAATTGAACCATCCTTGGAATTGGACGTTCCACATAATGTTACTGCGAAAATAAAACCCAAACGTCGGATGCATAGGATCGATCAACGATGTGGAGATGAGGTATTTGCAATTCGAGTCATTTTCATACACTTCTCAGCCATAAAATAAACTACAACCGGACAACAAAAACCAAACGTCTAGAACATCGATGGACGATGTAGCCAACATGCAAGCTGCAAGTGAAGTCAATGTTTATTTTTATTCTATTAATATTTCTACATTTTCGTACACTTCGGTGAATCCATCATTCCAACATATAGGTCCGGTAAAAGCATGTAAAGACAATCAATCAGTTTAACTCGTTGGATTGCAGATTTGGACAACCGGCTCTTTATTTTTACTCTACGGTAGAATAAGGTATTCAAGCCACTGCGCTCCGTAACTATTGGATATTGGATTTGGACATTCAATTCTTTATATTTATTTTACGGTAGATTCAGGTATTCAAAGGGTATGACCACTTCGCTCCATAACTATTACTACTGGATATTGAAATTGAATATGCAATTGACATAAAAATAGTTACTACGCGTAAATCAAAGATCCTGTTTAAATAGAATTTCCGTCCATTCAAAATTCCTCAGAAAGCATTCCAATACCATATTGATTTTTGTATAAAAACATCAGCTTTTCATTATATAAAAAAAGTGATTATAACCGTATGTTTCTGATTAGCTTTCTCCTCAAAATTTATGTGCAGGTAACTTTATGTTTTTACGAAATACAAACATTAACCACTTCCTACTGACAGCTATTATTTCACTTATACCCATATTCTACCTATGTTTCGTCATACAAAAAACTATTAATTCAGCCTCTTCCTTCGCCCCAATATAGTTCATCTTTACATCACAAATGTGTATCAATCTGAACGACAGTGTAGTATAAAGCTACAAAATCTCTGTGTGTCCTTCCTTAACGAATGTGCCATGTTGGAATGCAGAAAAGAAAATCTTAAGTGCCTTGATTGAGACTCCTCTTTTTCGTAAGGTGTTTGCCATTCCATTTTGTTCCCAATACACATGACTGAATATGATGTGTTGGAATCGTTGTGCAAGAGTGTGTATGACCCCATCCAAGCATTCAAAATGAAAGGGTTGAAAAGGGTAGTTCCTGTATCCATTCTATAACACCTTTTGAGTCCCTAAAAGCCGATAAATACTCAATGCCTGACCACTTTTCCCATAGTAATGTCCCCCATAGTGCAATAAGTTCTTCCCTACTGTTGGTGCCACTCCCTCCTTCGCACGAAAAACGATAAAGTGTGTGAGGTTAAATAACAATGTATGTCCCACAACCACATTTTCTATGTATCCATGCCCCGTCAAAGAAGCCAGCCTAGAATTCCTTCCAAATATTCATATATTTGATGTTCCTAATACGAACTTTGCTTCTAAATGACCCAATCTCCCCGAAGAATGTTGATGGATTTCATACCATATCTTTGATATATGGATATCTTTGATCAAAAATCTTTTTGTTCCTACACATCCATATACCCTAGAAAATATAGAATGGTAAAGTTGCATATTTCTTTTTTGTGACAAACAAGGATGAGAGACATGTCTCAATCGATATTTGACTCCCTCTGCCCTTGATATTGATGAGATTAAGGACCCCCTCTCAAACTACAATCACAAATAGGCATAGTAAGAAGAGATGATGAGCGCCCTCCATGGAGGACTAACACAGTGTGCACATGCGGGGTCTATGAAATCCCATGTGAATTAAAATGTCCCAAGTAAGTAATCTATTGTGTAGGAACAACGAGTTAAAACATTTCAATTTCATAGGAATATCCTAGTACCGTGTTTTTTGGTACCAACGAAATTTGTTATCATAATTCCCAAAAGGGAATCTGGAATATATATCCTTGACTGCAATTTGTCCCTTTTTGTAAGTGTCAACCTCTTAGCACTCTGTAAATTTCCCTAGGCTGAGGAGAGAAATTCCAGAGGTAACCACAAACCACTTTTAGACTAGAATCTAGCCCTTCTAGATTTGGAGAGGGCTCTCTCACTTAGGTTGTTCAACAAATATGATATTAGACTAGGTATAGTGCTCAATAGAGTCTATTTTTTTCAAAGGATTGCTGGTAATAACTAAGACAGATCCATTGGGCATGGAGTCATGTCAAAGTTATTATTTGTCTAGTGATATGATGAATGGAGAAAGGGTTTTTCCATAGGGGAAAGGTAGGTAGCCTTGGTGATGAAATCAACTTAAATCGTTGTAGGAGGGTGAGTATAAGAAAGGTGAAAACAACACATAGAGCATCAAAATTGTAGATGAATTCTAAATGTTTCCTTAAGAGGAAAACATAGATTACTTGGTAAAACTAAATCAAGGCATCCTTTAAATGAATTATGAGTTAAACATTTGGTTCTTCCAAGCATGAAGACATACATTCAAGAGATGTGAAAACAAAGACAAACTTAGAACATAAATTGTTGGGCATTGCCCAACTTGGTCCAAGTTTTGGGTAAAAGACCTCGAAAAAGAAGGAGTGGACCGCGCCGAGCCGGTGAAGATATATTCATCGCGCAAAATTTTAGGGGTTTTGGGATGGGATAAAGCCCTTATTTTGTAATGGGTATCAGGTGTTAAGTCTTTTTTTGTGGATCCATGGTCTGTGGACCATAGTTCTTGTAAAGATGAAACGTATTTAAGGAGATGTAATACTTTGTAATCGAATGATATCAGATGTCATCATAAGTGAATTGAATCTCTATATTCGCATTTGTAGTCTGTAGTTTTGGGGAAGACTCCGTAGTTGAGTGTGCGAAGGCCTGGAAGAGTCTGCAACTGGGTGCGCAGGTCAAAGACGTATATGTTGTGAAAATTTATATTAATAAATAAGAAGTTTTGGTGAAGGATTGTATATCTTTTTGTGTTCTATCTTTGTTGTTGTTAGTATCATTATGTATTCTTTTCACTAAAGTATGCGAAGAACTGTAAGATATACTATTATTTGTTAGAGTTTATGGGTTTAATGTGATTTTGTTAGATTAATCATCTGCGTGAATTTCTTATGCACACGAAGTTATAAGATCAATATAGAGTAGAAGTAAACAGACAGTGCCACTGCGCAGATATCCCTTCAGTTGCAAAAGCTTAGTTCTGCAGCCTCCCATAACTGCTTTGGGTGAGACTACGAACTACTTGCATGTCATTGGCGAAAGGGCTAGTAGTTGAGGGTTTTGTTGGTGTGAAACACACTCTAGACCTGGGTCAAGCCCCCTCAAACCAACAAATGGTTTCTTTCACGGATATAATGAAGCAAATGGACCTGAGATAGAGATGTCGGATATAACGAAGCCATTGAAGATGAGGAAGGTGAATATAGGTTCAGAGACTAAACTGAAATACTCAACAATAGGAGATTACTCGGATGAAGACATTGTCACTAAGATAACAGATTTGTTGCATGAATATCAGGAGTTGTTTCCCACTAAATTTTCAGACATGAAAGGCATCATAGGGGATTTGGGAGTTATGAGGATTCCTCTGAAGCCTGATGCGAAGCCTGTTAAGAAGAGTCCTTATAGACTGAACCCAAAGTATAAGGAAAAGGTAAAGGAAGAATTGAACAAGATGTTGACAGCAGGGATAATTAAACCCGTCGAAGAGCCTAAATGGGTAAGTCCCATGGTAGTTTAGGAAAAGAAGATGAAAGGGAAAATTAGAATCTATGTGGACTTAAAGGAGTTGAATGATGCATGCCCGCATGACCCTTTTCCTACACCATTTACTGACGAAGTGTTGGATAAAATAGGAGGACAAGAGGCTTGCTTTTTTTCAAATGGCTTCTTAGGGTATCATGACATAAAAATTGCACTAGAAGACAGACATAAGACAACATTTGCCATAGAATGGGGCTCCTATCAGTATACAGTGATGCCTTTTGGGTTGAAGAATGCGCCTACTATTTTTTCTAGAGTTGTAATTGTTGCTTTTAAGGAGTACATACACAAATTTATGGAAGTTTACTTCGAAGATTAGACAGTATTTGGGTTATTAAAGAAGCATGTGGCGACCTTAAGATTGATGTTGGATAATGTAAGCAGTATCAAATATCGTTGAACATGAAGAAGTGCATCTTTTTTGCACCATTTGGAATATTGTTGGGAGATGTGGTTTGTAAACATGGATTGGTGGTGGATTCGACGAAGATTGCAGTCATTGTGAACCTGTCATTACCAAAAATAGTAAGACAAATGTGTACTACGCTGCGACACATTGGTTACTATAGGAATTTTATTAAAGGGTATGCGCAGATAAGTGTGCTATTGGAGAAGTTGCTGAAGAAGGATGTGACCTTCTAGTGGGATGAAGAGTGCCAGAAGAGCTTGGTCATGCTGAAAGAAAAGATGGTAACTGTGCCGACTCTAGTTTTCCCAAACTGAAAGAAATAGTTTCATGTGCATCTTGATGCATCTTACATAGCTTTGGGAGTAGTACTAGTGCAACCGGGAGTAGGGGATATTGATCATCCCATAGCATTTGCAAGTAGGAAGTTTTTAAAGGTAGAAAATAATTACATCACGACAGAAAGGAAGGGGTTATGCACTGCAAAAGTTCAGACATTACTTGTTGGTAGCACATTTTAAAATGTTCACAGATCATTCTGCGTTGAAGTACTTGGTGAATAATGTTGTTTTAGGAGGGAATATATGTCGATGGTTGTTATTATTCCCAGAATATGACTTCGAAGTTATAGTGAAGCCGGGAAGATTAAATGTTGGGCCTGATCATCTATCTAGGATAGAGACAAGAGAAGAACCTACAAATATTGAATATAAATTTCTCGATGCAGAGTTGTTCGAAATTAAAGTCACATATGATCACTTTGTGGATATTATTCAATTTTTGTCCACAAGAATGGCACCCGCGGAGTACACTACAAAGAAAAAGAAGGAATTGGTGGTTCGAGCAGCTGATTTCTCACTGAATGTGGGACACTTATATAAAATGAGACTGGATGAAGTACTATGCAAATACACCCCTAAACATGAAAGATAGAGCATTCTAACAGAAGCTCATGGAGGAGTCGCAGGTGGGCATTATGAAAGGAAAGCCACTGTGTAAAAGATTTTGAGAGCTGGGTTATGGTGCCCTGCAGTGCATAAGGATGCAAAAGACTTTTGTCAAGCATGTGATGTATGTCAAAGGACAAGAAATTCATCAAGAAGAGATGAAATGCCACTAGTACCACAAGTGACTTTGCAGGCTTTTGATAAATGGGCAATTGACTTTGTTGGACCTATTAGCCCGCTAGGGAAAAGGACTAGTGCAAGATAGATCATCACCATCACTGATTATTTGACAAGGTGGGCCGAGGAAAAATCGGTGAAGGATTGCAACGCAGAAACCGCTGCAAAGTTTATTTTCGAGTCTATATTGTCTAGATTTGGTTGTCTGAAGATCTTGATGAGTGACCAAGGGACACATTTTTTGAATAAAATGATTAAAGCACTAACTAAGGAATTTCAAGGTTACCATCAGAAGATCAGTCCCTATCATCCTCAGGTAAATCAGATAGTGGAAGGTTTCAATAAGATTCTGAAGAATGCATTAACCAAGATATGCAATGTAAACATAAATGACTGGGACTTGAGGATTCTAGTGGTGTTGTGGGCATTCAGAATGACATGCAAAAAATTGACTGGGATACACCTTTCAGGTTGGTATATGGATAAGAAGAGGATATTCCTATGGAATACATTGTGTCAAGTCTGAGAATTGCAGTTGTCAAAGATATGGAAGACCCCGACATAATGAAGGAAAGAATTTCATAGATAATAGCTTTAGAAGAAGAAAAATTCATAGCAGGATTCCATCAGTAGGTGCATAAAGTAAGGGAGAAAGCTTGGCATGACAAGCATATCAAGAAGAATATATTAGGGGAAAGGGATATGGTATTGTTATATGACATTAAGTTCGCGAAGTTCCCGAGAAAATTCAAAACACATTGGTTGGGGCCATATATCGTCAAGAAAATTTCAAATGGTGGTGATGCTCAGCTCACGAATTTGAATGGTTAGATGATTCCAGGACAAGTGAATGGTAGTATATTGAAGATATATAGGGACAATTATGTCCCTAAAGCTTCGCACTGAAAAATTAAGGAAATAAAGTCTTAGTGCCACTTGCAGTTGAAAGTGGGCACGAGACTATAAACTACTATGCAGGAAGGGACTTTGTCGAAGGAAGATTGCTACATCATACTTAGGAGTATGATGAAGTCCGAAGGAGCTGTGAAAAAGAAGAGGTGACTGTGCCAAAGAGGAACCTTATGAAGTTAGCTAGAAATATGACTGTTGGAAGGGAAAAGGGCACCAATAAAAGGAAATTACTGTTGAGGGGCACAAGAGAAAAGAATTTAGGAAGCACAACTCACTGTATCTAGCCCATATGTGCATTAAATGAGAAAAATCTAAGCCAATCAAGAGCCTGGGAATCAAAATTATTATAAAAACTGCATCCCATGCCACATTTTACACTTTGTTGTCTAGAGAGATAGAAATTGCACCTAAGTGAAGAAGAGCTATTGCATGTGTAAGAGGAGTTGAGAAGAATTGGTTAGGATATTTACAAAGAAAGGACTAGCTGGTATCATGGAGTCACAAGAAGGAAAGACCGCAGGGGCAGATGTACCCATGTCCTCGACGTGTTTAAGGTTGCTAAGAAAGGTGCCTGTATAGCTGCAAGCATAAACAAAAGCACAGGCACAAGCACAATCACACTCATAGAAGACGAAGGAGAAGAGACCAGCTGAGGTCTTTGCAGCAGAATTAAGAACATCATTGCAGAATAAGACGCAAAATGAAGTGTGGGCGAAGAACACAAAGGATAAAGGGAAAAAGCCCATGCAGAAAGGAAAGAAACTGATTTAGTAGGAGGGACTTTAGTAGGTCCATGACAGTGAGAAAGAAGTCAAGTTTCAGTAGAAGGAGACAAAGGATGTGGAGATTCCCTTTGTGCTCCGAGCATACATGCTACCAAGAAAGACGGGTGCATATCTAGTTAGGGAGCCAAAGGAAGAGAAATTTGCTACCTATACGCCACTATTGCCAGAGGAGGTGCCTTTTGAAGGAGAAGTGTTGGGGAAGATCCCCCAACTCAAAAATGGAAGACTGAGATTTCGATTCCAGGAGAAAATACCCACAGTTTGAGCCTAGTAGGTACTTGAAGAAAGTCTACTACCCAAACATAAGGGTTACAATATTGGAACTACAACAATGAGTTGCAGGAGTGCAGAGAGAAGGGCTTTTGAATATGTTGAATGTTCCACACTTCGATCGAAGCCCATTCAATAGAATCTGTGTGTTGCAACTCCTCACACTTGTACATGGTAATTGCATTTGGATAAGGATAAGGATCCTGATTAATGAGATGCTCATCAGAAGAATAACAACACTGCCATATCAAGGAAAGGACCCCATATATGAATTCACGGGTAAAAACAAGGACAAGGAGATGGCCTAGATGATGAAAGAAAAGTTTGGACTAGTTGAAGAAATCCTACAAATATGAGATAAACTTTATCGAGGATCAGGGTGCGCGCTTTGCTGCAAATATCTTAGTAAGAAAGATCATGAGGAAGTGCAAGGCCAATGAGGTGCTTATAGTAGTAGTGTCATTGGCTAAGCAGTGCAACGCAGGGGTCTAGTTCAACTAGGCTACCTATCTATGCAGGGAGATTTTTATGGACTGCAGGGAAGCACAAGAAGAGGGAAAGACCATCCACTATGCCTTGCAGTTAATTTTTATTATGCTTATTGCATGGAAGGAGCCCAAATATTCTCAATTTCTAACTGTTGAGGTAGATGTATGTGAAGCAGCGAGGTATGCTTCACTATGGTTTACGAAGGAGCCAACATGCGGAATAGAGAACAATATATTCTTTGTACTCATGGAGATGGATCTGCACATGGTGGTGAATCAGTATCCCAGACTGTCACAGGGCTTGTACAAACAATATTGTCATATTGCGGAGTTCAAGGCAAACTTCCACAGGGCGTATGTGAAAATATTGAAGGACCCAAAGAAGACATGGAATCCATTGCCATTCCTGGTAACAAAAGATGATCTCCTGGAAGTAGTGTAGGATTTTTCAGAGGAATCGATGAATCCACCCAGTGGAATGGTTGGAGCAGTTGGAATAGAGAAGGGTACTTCGCAGGGTACAGGTATGAGTAGAAAAGATGTCGATGAAGAGACAAAACTAACAAGATGAGGACCGGAACATGAAGGACACCTCAGCAATGTGGAGGTATCAAAATATTCACCCTTTGTGGTGAAAATACGGCCAAGAAAGAATCAAAAGGCAGATAAGAGTAAAGGAGCAATGTTGCTCATCCTCACTCATGGGGACATTGACGAGATAGTAGAAAAGATCATGGATATCAACATGGAAACCTCAGACAAGATTGACGATCACTGCAAAGTGATCTAGGCTAAGGTGTAATAGGGCATAATGGAGATGAAGGCATTAGGATGTTACACATGCCAGTTTGGGCCCTGAAGTTTGAAGCAGAAGAAGACAATGAGCGAGCCAAATCATAGCGCAGTTTCCAGATGAATTTCATTACACTACCCCTCTAGATGCTACATGAATTTCACCAAGGTATGACCACACAATTGCAGGAACGAGAGCTGCGTATGTCACTGTTAAAAGAAAAGTTGAATTCTAAAAAAACATTGATGCAGACGGAACTTAAGAAATTGGCCAAGGATAGGAAGGAAGCAATGAAGCAATGAGAATCATTGGAGAAGGACATTGTTGAGACTTGCAACATAGTTATGGACGTGCAGGTCCATGAGGATGAAGCACCAGCAGAAAAAGGTTGCGAAGGTCGCCCTCACGATCAAGGACTCAAATAATGCTATGACTAAGTTGAAACTTGAATAGAAAGTGCAGATATCAAAGATACCAACAAGGTTACAACCAATGACGCCACCAGAGGTTCAGGAGTAGATACAAAGGGACCTCAGTGTAGCGTTGAAAGTCATATATGATATGGTGGTAGATTATGGAAAACTACTCAACGATATGATGTATATTTGGACCACACTGCAAGAGGATCCAAACATCCTAAATATTGAGGAACTGTAGGAAAAGCAGAATAGGCGCAATGAGATACTAATAGCTGCGAAGACCTTACGAGTCATGCATACGCTTTCCATCATTTATGAAGGAGAGAGCCTCCATATGAAAATAGATGATCTTCGAAGGAAAGCACAGATCTTGCAAGAGAGGACTCAGTCATGGTAGGAGGAAGCCCTACAACTTTTTCAGCGGGTGGACGAGAGGTTGAAGGAATTGAAGAGAAGGGAAGCGAAGATACTACAAAAGATTGTTGGCCCTACTACAAAAGCTTTGATGAAGGAGGCGCGCTAGGAAGAAAAATTGATGGCAAAAATGTTGCAGCAGTACAATGAATTATACAACATGATCACAACAAAGATCAAGGGCGTTGAAGCTGAGTGACTCGGGACGAGTCATGGGTGAGTGTTGGGGGCCTGTTGGGCATGGCCCAAATTGGTCCAAGTTTAGGGTAAAAGACCTCGCAAAATAAGGAATGAACCGTGCGGACCTGACAAATATATATTCATCGTGCAAAATTTTAGGGCTTTGGGGATGGGATAAAACCCTTATTTTGTAACGGGTATCAGGTATTAAGTCCTTGTTTTGTGGATCCATGGTATGTCGACCATGGTTTTTGTAAAGATGAAATGTATTTAAGGAGGTGTAATAATTTGTAATCAAATGATGTCAGATTTCATCATAAGTGAATTTAATCTCTGTATTCGCATCTATAGTTTTTAGTTTTGGGGAAGGCTCTGTAGCTGAGTGCACAGAAGCCTAGAAGAGTCTACAACTGAGTGAATAGGAAACCTATAGCTAGGTGCGCACGTCAAACATGTATATGTGCTGAATATTTATATTGATAAAGAAGAAGTTTTGGTGAAGGATTGTATCTCTTTTTGTGCTCAATCTTTGTTGTCATTAGTATTATTATGTATGATTTTCACTAAATTATGTGAAGGAGTGTAAGATATACTCTTATTTGTTAGAGTTTATGGGTTTAATGTGATTTTTCTAGATTAATCATCTAAGTGAAGTTCTTATGCACGCAAAGTTATAAGATCAATATAGAGTAGAATTAAACACATGAACCCACCACACGAATATCCCTTTGGTTGCAGAAGCATGGTTCTGCAGCCTCCCATAACTACTTTGGGTGAGACTGCAATCTGCTTGTAGGTCGTTGCCGAAAGGGCTAGTAGTTGAGGGTTTTGTTGGTGTGCAACAAACTCTGAACCTGGGTCAAGCCCCTCAAACCAACATGAAAGAAGCACAACACCACCAAGATATGACATAGGAATCCCTAGAAATCGCCTTCTCTCTTTCATTCACTGGCAAAAATATTTAGACAGACAATGCACAATTAGTCTCTTTCTCTCCAATCTGACTAACCGAGTCCTCCTCTTGGATTTTTACATATTATATATCAAAAATATTTGATTTCTAGCTAGCCAGATCTAATTTTCCAAAATGGAAACTAGTCAATCAACTAGATACATCAAACCCTTTACCTAATTTGCAGAAAAATAAGAACTAATTACCTAATGCAGTTATCAACTTAATACACCATTAAAATTAGAAATACTCAAAATAAACCGCTAACCATACCATCTTAAGGAGTTATTCCACCTAAAAACGTGCTTAAACAACCTTTGGAGGCCAAAATATTCAAATTTACAAGGCAAAATCAAGATTGTGTGAAAACGCAACATCTGCTGCAAAACTCCTAGTTTCGCAGCAACTTTTATAGCGTCTCAAGTTCAATATATTTTTTGCCTTCCTTTGAAAAAAAGGAGCAATTACATATTCTCAAAATATCTGTGTGATGGTAATATACTCCTGAAACATCCTTTGAAATGGTTGCATACCTCTTGATCACATGTAGCAAACTTTCGCAACAAACTGACAACTTTTGAAGCACCTTCAAAATTCTGAGGATATGATGGACTTCTAATGATATAAATTTTTGGAGGAAACATGCAAGTGTTGTGACATCCTTATAAAACCCCAAAGGATAATTAAAACCTCAAAATTTCACTATCTCATCAACATAAACGACTATATGAAAAGTGCAACAAGTCCTTGTTGCATTTTTGTAAACTCCACCAAAACTGACCTATTTATGACTTCTTGAGAAAAAAGAAAAAATTTAGAGCTCAGTGGCATCCTTTTGATGAATATTTACCTTTGTGTTGGTCCCTGCTAGTATATCCAACTTGCCCCTCTTCCTCTTTCTTCTTGATTTCTTGGCCTCTATAAGTTGTTGTCTCACTAATCTGAGTCTCCTCTTCAAGACCAAATTATATGTATACAAATTTCTCACTTGTCTATGCAGAGGAAAGGTCCACTTTAACTTATTCTTAGCCTTGTCAAGGATAGGTTCAACAACTTGTAAATTCTTAAATAAATTTGGTTTTCCCATTGATCTTTTTCTACGAACCAATCTACTTGTTGCTGAAGTCCTTCAAGTTGTTCCAACCGTTTTTCAAACTCTTTCTTCTCATAAAAAACCACTAGCTGAATAGTCTCCTTTATTTACATTTACATGTTGGCAATAGTCCTAGTTCTAGGTCTCCTTGACTATTCAAATGTCCCCTTCATATCTTCAATATCTATGATATGTTTTCTTTTGTCTTTAACAACATGTGCCAATGCTCTCCTTAATGGTTCTCCTTCCCTGGGGTGGGTAACTTATTGTGATTCATTTTTCCTAAGTTCTCTATTTTCTTGCTATAAATATGCTACCATTAGATGAGCTTTGTCCAGTTGATCTATCAAGTCTATAATTCTCTAATCCCTTTCATCAACTTTCACTTCTTCATGAGCACTTTCTGATTCAAAAACTTGAATAGATGTAGAGTCTATAGGCAATCTTTTGGTTCAAGCTATTTTTCTCAGTCCCTTAGCTACTTGTTCTACCTCAGGTGAGAAGTGAATTTTCTTGGCACTTATTTTTTCAACTGATTTGTTCTTAATCAAAGGTTTCTTGACTGAGCTAATTGTTGCAGATGAGGCCTCTTTGATTGTAATTAATGGGGTATTTATCTTAGTCCATTGGCTGTCAAAATATTGTGTCATCCACCCTTAAGATATCAAAAATTCCTTCCATGACTGCTCCTTCTTATCAAGTTTCTTTATCATCAACAGTTTAATCAATGAAAAATGAAACAAACTAAGTTCAATATGACTTCCCTTTGCTTGAACTCTGTCAGCCATTTTGCTAAGACCCCTAAATAAATAGTAAGGAATATTCAAAATTTTTCTGCTTGTAAAATGCATTAGGAGTGTTATATGATACTAATAAACTTTACTCAACCTCCCTTCACACGTGAAATACCTTTGAATCACCTCCAGCAGTTTGCTATGGTGGTCTTGTAGATAGCTTCTTAGAACAACAAACCCATAACCCTCTTGGTATTTTGGTTTTAGAAAGTCTTTGAAATTATCGAAATTTAATTCCATACCCTTAAAACATTCCTCACCATTTAAAGGATCTCAATGGCATCGACTATTGATTGCGTTGTGACTGGAAAATTAAGTGTTCCAACCTTCGTCTATAATCCATAAAAACTCTTGGAAAACTATTTACTCAATTTTATATTGTACCCCTGAATCCTTTCTCAAAACCTCAAACAGCCAACCTACTCAAAATCCACTATGATGGCTAGGTCTCTATTAATAATTGTGACATCTTGTGGCTGAAATTGAGCAATGACACCTTCCTTGTGCTTCTTTACCTCTGGAGTTGACACGATTTTGTTTTGTAGCAGTGAATAGTCTAGGGTTTTAAATTAACTTGTTGAATGCAACAATGTAGGAGTAATGATAAGAAGGACCTTTTCAAGTTAAACATTTGATGATGACTAAGAATCAACAAAATCTACACAAGAGACTAATAAATGCATACTTTCTTTAGAAAAACCCTAAAAAGTTGTAGATTTTTAACTACTTACAAAGAACTTAAAGGGGCAGTCGCAACACCTTGTGAAAAATGTAGCTCTTAAGGAAATTGGGTTTCAAACAAGCACAATAGTTAGGGTGAGGGGATCCAATGCAATTTCAACGCATAGGATAATTTACACATGGAAACTCTACAAAGGAGAATTCGGTCTCTGCAACAAAGAAATGAAAAATATTAAGGCTATGTGGTATCGAAAAATTAGGAGAAAACGCATCGACTTTAGAAAGCACAACGAATTACAAAAAACTCAGTGAAGATGAATTTTCTCTCTTTGCACATTTTAAAGGGTTTTAATGGTTCGTGCATGTAAATTAAAAAAAGTTCACAGCTAAGGAACAAGGATTGGTTCAATTTTGTACCCGTGAAAGGAGTTTGGTGTTCAGATTGACGAGAAAAGTAGCATTGTGTGGAAATGCATCGCCCGTACCTCCTTTGCGCAATACCTTTGCATGACCACACCACATGTTTCTAATTATAATAAACAAGAAATGAGTGATTTTGGATGAAGGTAAGAGTTCAAATAATATCCCAAAACAGCCTAGAGAAGAATTGATAAAAATAATTGCGATTTGGAAATGGAAATAATGAATGTGCAACACCTCCTGGAAAGCGCAACGCTTGAGGAAATGAAATGTACTGTCCTTTTGACCGTTGTACTCCTATTGAGATCATGACTTGTCATGAAATGAAACTTAAACTGACTCAAGAAAACATCCAAATCTATGCGTAATCCTTCTCATGATTTCTTTGATGTAGACTTGACCTCTAGACTTTGGTGACCAACATATGATGACCAAGGATTTTTATGACATGATCCTTTTGTACTCTTCCATGGTGACCAAATAATAATGAAACTTTATGACATTAAACATCTGAACTTTTACAAAATAGAAAAACTTTGTATGACATTTAAACCAAATCTAGACCTATTTAAACCATAATAGTGAAGTCATCATGACTAATATTTACAAATTGACCTCGGATAAATAGAAAGACTACCATGACCAGGATTCCTATAACATAGGACCCTAACATATGCTCCAATGGGGATGGCATCCTCCCTGTGAGGTGCCAATAACACCATAGATATAATAGCCTTATCCAATGGGTGCTCTATTGACTTCTAAATTTGACTCCCAACTCACTAAGACTGACTTGAATTTTATTACATATAGTAGTAGTTCATCATAACCTCAAGGCCTTCACTTTGGTCTTTAAATTCTGATGACAACCACCCACACCTGCAGTACTAAAAATAAAAATGGTATATATAATGATGTGTTCAAACCAACTAAATTCAAGTAAAATAGTGCTTGATTAGCCTGCCATTAACAAGCCCTCCAGCAAGTAGTTCCCTTATCAAGTCATTCAACAGATAAGCATTGTTTCCATGGAAAGTTGCAATTTTATAAGGTCCCTTCCAGAAGCTTTCGAATTTTCCATGGTTTCCATTTTCTTCATTTTTAGCATCCCATTTCACTACAAGGTCATCAATTTGAAAATCATCAGTTTTTATCCTTTTATCATGAATCATCTTAATCTTGTCCTGGATCAATTGAGTGTTATTATAGACCTCCTCTCTTGTATTTTGCAACTATATCATCTGATTAATCATCCTCTGCATATCATTTGGTTCTACCTATACTTCCTACAATAATTTCATTACTGGAACCCCTAAGCACGTGGGAAAAACAACATCAACTCCATAAACCAATTGGAAAGGAGACATCCAAATTTATTTCTTGGTACTTACCCTATCAACCCATAATATATTGATTAACTTCTTGTTCCAAGTCTTTTTATTCTCCTGCAACAACTTCTTTATGATATTCACTAAGTTCTTATTAGAGGACTCAGTGAAACCATTACCTTGCGGGTAATAGATAGTAGAGTGACCAAGTAATATTTTATATCTATTGTAGAAATCACTCAACTTCTTAGATTTAAATGCAACAACATTATCAGTTATAATCTTATGTGGAAAACCAAATCTAGAAAGAATATTACCCTCCAGGAATTGAATAATAACTGAATTTGTAGTCTACCTAGTCAGAATCGCTTCTGTCCACGTAGTGAAATAATTTGTAAGTATTAAGATCCATTTATGTTGATATGATGAAGCTGGTTGAATCTCCCCAGTGAAGTCTAACCCCCACTACCGAAAAGACACTTATATTGAAATAGGTTGCAGGGGTAAAGGTAAAAGTTTCTTCTTCCCTTCAAATATCTGACAGTCATGACAACTAGAAATCTTTTTGTCAACATCAACGAACAATGTAGGTTAGTAGAGACCACCTTTAAGAGATGGAACATATATCATATAGATGAGGGAAAACTATTAAAATATTGTTTTTAACAAATGACATCTTGTTTATTCCAACCAATGTACAAACCTAGAGGACTAAAACCTTTCCCTTGACTAAAACCCTTCCCTATCATTGACCGTAAATAGGAATCTTGATAAGTCATGACAAAAATGGCGTTTATCTTTGCCATTTAGAGAGATATGGTTTCTCAAGTTCATTAATTTGATCATGAACAGTGCTTCCACTACAAGTGAGTATTAAATACTCACGAGCATACCAGGCATTAGAATATAATAAAATATGGAAACTACAACCAGGAATTGAGAAAAAGTGTTTGAGTTAAAAAAATTAATCAAACATATGGCAAAGCTTTGTAATAATAATTTTTTTAACAATTTAATTTATAAATTATTTATCAATCATTTAATTTATATTATTAATTTAAATTTTATAATATATTAGTTATATAATATTTTTTAATTTTGTATATTTATAATTTTATTAACAATATAATTTATTTTTATAACTTTAATTTTCTAAAAATTACAAGTGTATTACAACTTATGTTATGAAATATAAATTTAATAATATAATAAATTATTTCATACATATAAACACACGTTATTCATGCACTAGCGACCATGTGCAAAAATACAAGTGTAGTGACATTGCCACTCATTAACTCTGGTTTTAGATAAATTTATTGGTTTTAGATAAATTTATGATTCACATTAATAAAATATTTATCAAAATTTCTAAATACTTTTTATAAATAAATTTATTAATAAGAATAGTAATAATTATATCTATATATTTATATAGATTATTTTATATATATATTATGTTTTGATAACATATAGTTTATTTTTTAATATATATTATGTTTTAAGACTATATTAAGGATAGGCACAAAAAAAAAGTCTTTTGAAATAAGCAAATGACCATCGAGAATTTTTAAAGTTGATTTTTTAACGTCGAAGATTTGGATAATATTGATTTAAAAAACCAAATCTATATAAACAAAGCTTATCTAAAAAAACTAAGCTATGTTAAGTATATACAAGTTTAAGGGTGTTTTTTATTTATTTCTTAATTTATTTAGTGTTTGAAAGATAAACCAAAACTAAGCCAATATATAAGGGTGTATTTTTATTTATTTAGTGTTTCAAAGATAAAATCATGCAGTTCTTAATGTTGGAAAGATAATGAGCGCTAGCGATGGGATAAATAAGTGGGATAAATAAGTGGATCCAAAGAACGAATACTTCTTTACTCCCATTTTTATGTGTAAAAACTTAATTTTATTTGGAAGAGGTGGGTAAAGATTTTATTTATTTAATATTTGTGGATTATCACTAATAAATGAATTATGAAACTTTTTTATGATTTTCTCGTTAGAAGCGACATGTTCGAGAAAAAATTTTATGCTCAATATATATATATACACACACGTGCGAGGTAAGTTACGAATTTATGATTCTAGTTTTAATGTTTTTTTATTTTTTTATTATTAGTTTAGAACTTAGTTTAATTAAGCAAAGGTTTTTTTGGTAGAAATCAAATGAGAGAAATTTTTGGCCGACGCATTTCGAACCAACAAGTGTGGTTTATCATCTGGCCTTGATGATGAACCGCATTTGTTGGTTCGAAACACATTAGCCAAAAATTTCTCTTATGTGATTTTTAATTCATTATGGATCAAAGAAGCTTAAATACAGAAATTTAGCTTAATGTTTATAACAACATCTTTTGGTAAAAATTACATAAGAGATATTCTCGTCGACACGTTTCAAACCAGCCAGTGTGGTTCATCTTTGGGGCAAGAATAGGAACCAGATCGAGGCATTGAGATAAATAGATGTAGAGAGCTGCTAACTAGCCGTTAGTGCATAACAACGAATTTGACTGAGGGCAGAAATTAGACAAAGCTTTAACCAATAAAGTAAGGCTTTGTTCATTAGAGAAATTTTGAAATAAAAAATGGGTCTGAAAACACTTCCAAGTCATATACGAGTTTACAATGTGTTTCATCTTTCGCTTTTAAAGAAATATATATGATCCCGGACACATCATAAATTGGCAAGATGTGCAGGTAATGTCTATGTTGTAATTTTATGAACCCAAATTCAATGTAAAGAGTAAGATGAACTAATAATCATTAGTAAGATTATTTCTAAAAATTTAGTTTGTTAAAAGAACTATGTTAACTCTTAGAATTTACGAATGATATCTTAATGAATTCTCAATTACCACACAGTTAAAGACAATTATCTTTTCTTTTCCTTCCCTAGATTATAAAAACATCTCAGTGGGAAGGAGGATGCCAAGGATAGGATTTTGGAGAAATACTGGAGGCGTCAGAGAAAAGAGAGGACCTGAACAGGAAACTAGGAAGGTGGGCATGCCACTGCCTGTGGAGTATTCTTGAGTTGGACTAGAGCTAGTGGAAACTCGAGGATACAGACTTAGTTTGTGAAAAAATCTAGGCTAGAATGAATGGTCCTGATGCCATTGAATTTAATCTAAAAAATTACTTTCTAAATGAATGTTTTGGAAGTGAAGAGCTCGAGGGAGAAATTGGACATAATTTCCAATTCTCGTTGGAAGGGTGGTTTGGTCATGCCTGTAAATTCTTGGTCAACAACATAACAGATAAGTATGCATGTAGTTGTACTTTATTTTCAGTGAAATAATGGTGTAGAGATTTATTTTAAATATTTCTCTACAATAAAGAAAGGGTTTTGTTTGAGTAAGTTCTGAAATTTTTTTATCCCCATGAATGGCCTAGAAGGAATTTATGATTTGCATTTTCTGAAAGAACAATTAAGAAAATATATGTAAATAAGTTTCATTCTTCTTTTGAAGAAACCTTGGTGAAACTTAGTAAACCCTGGGTTATGGAAATGTTATAAAGATTGTAACTGCTAGAAAAGATAGAATAATCTCGTAAAGATGGTGATTAAATGTGATGTGAGAATGTAAATTAGAGAATTAAAACCGACCAGAATTCAACCAATAAGAATGGATAAACAATAAACCATGTACATGTTTTTTTCTAAGAAAGAAAATCAATAAATGCACATTTACAACATAATACAAAAGAAAATAGGTATAGGAGTAGTTTCTTTATTTAGAAAACCAAGACCATTCATAGAAAACCTTCGATATTTATTCCCTAGCCCGATCAAATCACTAACAACCATAGAAATTGTTTTGGAATTCATTGCTCTGTAGACGAAGCCAAGGTGGGCAGTTCAAATAAGGGTTGTTAGAGGACACTCATTACCCCAAATGAGGAAAAGTGATTTTCTTTCAAACCGAACCAAATGCATGCATATATTTTAAAGGTTGTAGAGACATTTAAAAAAAAACTCATAGTTATTAACACACATAAGCTCTTTTTAGAAGCTTCACAAGGATTGGGTAAATTATAGTTTCTATTAACAAAGAAACAAAGAAAAAGAGTAAATGCCTCTGAAGAATACAAGGAACAATAACCGAATAAGATGTCACTAGAGCTTATGTCTCAAGAAAAATATTAGCTAATCTCAAATGTTAACATCTCATTACAAGATAAATTCACTACATCACAGTTTGTTGAAAAAATTTACATGAATATCAGAACTGAGAAGAAATAAGAGAAACCCTGGAAAGAGCTTAATCGCTCTCGGGTAAAATACAATAGTAAGAATTTTTTTTATGTGAAACATGAAAATAGATTAACAATAACATATATTCATAGTCATGGCCATTTCTAACTCACCATACAGCGCAAGCAGAACCCTTAGGGAAACCCTCAAAGAAGGAAAGGCACTAATGAGCACCTGTAAACCTGAACAAGAGCTTGAATAAACCTGGACAACGCATGAAGGTAACCTTTGCATAAAACACTTCAACTAGGATGAAATATTTCAAGCCAACTTGGTTGTACTTAGAGTCACCATGAAAACCCCGAATTAGATATGCAACTTAATAAACTTCGAAAATAAATAAGATGGCTAAGAGGGTTCACATAGTAATACCTTAGGTCGTCAAGATGTTGAACCAAGAACCCATGAGCTATGACCACCAGAGGACAAAGTTCATTCACTGTGAGTGCAATCAATGAAACCAGTAATTAAGGAAGAAAAAAAAGAATTGTTAACTTTAAACCAGATCAACTTGCCATGCCATGCACTCCAAAGCTCTAGTTGCCTTACTAGTTGTGACTTGGGCAGGAACATAACTTGTATCAATCATAATGAAGTAACCAAAAGAAACATAGGATGAAACTGTGACTAACCATTATATGCAACCTATAAACACCATAACTCTTACCTGTAGTAGTGGAAGAAACCCTAGTTGAATGAGGGTTTAGCAGAGGGGGTTTTCCTGGTGGCAGGAGCAAAACACTAACTGGTTATTTGAGCTAGAAAAATGGGTATCTACCGATACCAAACTAGAATCCATTCATGCCATCAGATCATAAGTCTCGTTTATCAACAGTGGAGATGTGAAAATTCCAACACTGGTATCTTATTGTAGCAATTGGAAATTATTCTCCTAATTGTTAATTTAATTTAACAATTTATTTACTATTTGCTACAACAAACACTGAATAAATCACACTGCAACCTACACAAATAAAACTGTGGAAGAATAAATGTTGGAAGAAATGCTTGCACACACACATAAAATTACACAGTTATTTTTGGACAAAAGTCCTCAGAAAAACCCGACTCGGGATAATCGTTGTCGTAGCTAAGGGTTTTAATATTAAGCAGCAGTGAAATAATCTGAGTACAAGTGGATGTCAAAACTGGCAATCCTATAGAGAAATACTGGCAAGAAAAATCTAGTGAGGAAATTTCCTCACTCCATAGGAAAATCCGGGCTCTAACCTCAGCTCTAGGTGAGTCATCCAAACTGGCTCTACCCAACTACTACATCACACTAGTGCAATCCCCTATGCACTCAGTTTGAACCAACTTCTCCTCAAGCCTTATGATCTATTGTTGTTTGGGAAAATGTCTCTCTTGGCCTCCAGAACCTCTTTCCAACTTCTGGCACTGAAACTCGCCTTTCCCCAGCAGAATCGAAACTGCCTCTAAAGGCTACTGTGCTGCCCCATTGTCAGCCTCATTGTGGCTCTTCTTCCTCTCTATAAATTCACTCACCAGAGCTGGAAATCTTTCTTCAGCTTCACTATCTCTACCCCTCTCTCATTACTTCAATCTCACTAGCTCTCTCTCCGGAAACTGACTGTTGCTACTCTAGAAATCAATCTGCTCATGAAATCGAATAGTCCAAGTGTCTTCTCCAAGTTCCCATCAACTTCTTCTTATTATCCTCTGTTGGGACTCCAACGAACAATATTAAATCTTAATCGATGGCTAGGATCGTCTTGAAGTCGATCCGTGTGAATGTCTATATCATTCATGCCTTTGACTTAATTAATTTTGATTAATTAATCATATTCCCTAAGTTTAGACTTAGGAAATATTTAAAAATATGGTTAATAATCTAATTAAGTCATTTCTAGGTAGAATCTCCAGAAATGATTTCTGGGTTTTCGAGATATCATCTATTCTAACCTCTGCACAAAATTTCAAGGCTAGAACACATATGATGCTACAAAAACTAACACTCCCTCTTAGCGAGGAATGTGTTCTAGTGCTACCGTACCTCTTGTTTTTGAATTATCTCCTATCACGCCGCTGATGTTTGGCCATACTGACCACCAACAACTGCACAATTCTAATGTACGTTGCATATGTGTTGTTGCTGACCCAGCTGAACTGCTTCCAACATTGCTTCTGCACTGCAACTCCCTCTCATTTGTTGTTGCTGCAACTACAACAACTGCAACTGAGAAGCATCCTAAATATTGAATCAACTATGATCAGTATGATGAATCTATCAACTGAGTCTCTAACTGCTGCTAGTATCTTCTTTGTTATTGAAGAATCTACATTGTGCTGACTCTGCACTATGCCATCTGCACTGCTACCAACTTTGCACTGCCCTCCCCAGCATTTGACTGCTACTAGTCTCTGCAGCTGTCATTCTGACATCTGACTGCATCAACTGTCACTGATCCATCCTGCTACTAAAAACAGTGGGCCCCCATAGTAAGGTATTGATCCATGAAGTGGACTTCTCAAGGATCCTTCCCAACTGTAGCACTTTGGGGCTACAACACAAAGTCACTGCACCTCACTCGTGGAGGTATATCTGCAAACACGAAAAATTCTTCCTCCAACCTAGTGGAAAGCCTATCAATCTCTATTGAAGCAATGTGATGGTCCTGCTTCTCCTCCTTTTCCTTTTTCCTGATATGACACTGGGTACTGTAGTGACTGAGCTCACCACATCTGAAGCACTTGACCTTCAATGTGTCCTTCTTCCTCTTCTGCTCCCCTTGTCCATGACTAGGACCCTTCAATGCGGGGGCCATATTCTCCTCCTCCTTCATCTGCTTCAATCCGTTGTTGCTGCCACTGATGGAGCTCTTTAATAGAGCTCATCTCAACTCCTCCTGCTGCAAATCAGCCCACATCATGTCCCACCTTGGCAATGTATCTCTGCCCAAGAAACTTTGGACGAATACCTGCCACTCCTTAGAGACACTCATTAGTGTCAATCTCAAAAGGTGGGTTGAGGCACTACCCCAACAACTAACAACTGATCTAGAACCTCCTGAATCCTAATGAGGAAGGGATTTATGCCTTCCCCTTTTTGCATCCTGATGAGCCTCAACTTCTCCTCTAAGTACATCTTCCACTGCTCGGAAATACCCTAGTATAGCGTGGATAGAGTATCCCACATCTCTTTGGCAGTATCTTTACCAAATATGTGAGAAACAACATGATCGATGTCACCATTTAGGATCAACCTCTTCAAGCCCATGCCATCTCCTTTTTGTACTCCTTTATCTGATATGGGTCCTAGGGAACTTCTACCACTGCATCTATATACATCTTCAAGACAAACTCATCAAGAAGAAAGGACATCCTTGCCTTCCAGATGACACAGTTGGAAGCTCCATCCACCCTGTCCTGATCACAAAGCCTAATGGTGGCCATCTCAAAAAATGTCGAAAATTTCCTCTTTTCCTTCTTGCTCATCTATTGCTCAGTTATTCGCACTCCATTCTGGAGTGAGAAAATCTACTCGCAACGATTGCTGCTTTGCAAAGGAAAATATTGAACTTCTTGAGACTAGAAGTTCCTTGAGGAAAAATTTCCCTCAGTGTGTGCTCTTGTTCCTTCCACCCGACGTTGGCTCTACTCTAGCAAACTGCTACAAAACCACTATGTCCAGTTAGAGATTTGCCATGAAAATATGGAGCTGCTCCCTCTGCCTCTGGAATCACTCGATCTGGAGAGATCGAATTTCTCTACCCCTATCTTAGAAAAATCAAATCTCCTCAAGTAACTCGAACTCTTGGTAAAGTGACTGCACTACCCCTGGGAATTTTGATCTGCTGCTCACATTGAATAGTGAAATTCCTTCTCTCTTCACCTCTAAGGTCTTTTGATGATCAACTACGCTCTGATACCATGTGAAAATTCCAACCTCGGAATCCTATTACAACAATTGGAAATTATTCTCGTAATTTTAAATTTAATTTAACGATTTATTTATTGTTTTTTACAACAAATATTGAAAAATCACATTGCAACCTACACAAATAAAATTCTGGGAGAATAAACGCTGGAAGAAATTCTAGCACACACACATAAAAATAACATTGTTATCTTTAGACAAAAGTCCCTGGAAAAACCAAACTTGGGAAAACACATGTAGCAGCTAAGGGTTTTAATATTAAGCATCAGTGAAATAATTTGAGTACAACTCGTTATCGAAACTGAAAATCCTATAGAAAAACACTGGTAAGAAAAATATAGTGAGGAAATTTTCTCACTCCACAAGCAAATCTGAGCTTTGAACTCATTTCTACGTGAGCCGTCCAAACTGGCTCTGTGCAGCTACTATGTCACACTAGCATAGTCCCTTCTCCACTCAGTTCAAACCAACTTCTCCTCAAGCTGTATGGTTTGCTGGTATCTGGGAAAAGGTCTCTCCTAGCCTCCGGAACGTTTGTCCAACTTATGGCAATGAAACTCGTATTTCCCCAGCATAATAAAAAATGCATCCTGAAGCTACTGCACTGCCCCAGCGTCGGCCTCACTATGGCTCTTTTTCCTCTCTACAAATGCACTCGCCGGATATGGAAACCTTCCTCTAGTTTCATTGTCTTTGCCCCTCTCTCACTATTTCGATCTCACTAGCTCTCTCTCTGGAAACTAACCACTGATACTCTGGAAATCGATATGCTCATGAAGTCAAACTGCTCAAGTATCTTCTCTAAGTGCTCATCGATTTCTTCTTATAATCCTTTGTTGCGACTCCAACAACCAAGATTAAATCTTAATCGATGACTAAGATCATCTTGAAGTCAATCCGTGTGAGTTTCTAGATCATTCACGCCTTGAATTAATTAATTATGATTAATTAACCATATTCCCTAAGTTTAGACTTAGGAAATATTTAAAAAACTACTTAATAATCTAATTAAGTCATTTCTAGGTAGAATTTCCATAAACAATTTCTGGGTTTTGGAGATCTCACGTATTCTCGCTTCTCCACACAATTTCAAGGCCATAACACATCCGATGCTACAAAAACTAACAGGGGAGAAGGTCCATGTGTTCCTCGACATAAGTGCTAGAAGGATTGAGAACATGGGAAAGCATGCACGACATTAATGGCCCAGCTAAAACCCATCCATCCATTGATAAACCATGCTTAATTAAAGCAAGTTAAATATGCCAAGTTAAATATCAAGATAAAAATAATATTAAGCAGACCTACAGCTTAAACACAAGTATTAACAAATATATATAACAAGAGCCCGAATGTTGTATAAATAATATGAAACGTTTGTCATCATATATATAATTTCCTTGTTATTGTTGAATAAAACAATAATTAATTTTAATTGCTCTACTTAACGAATTGTTTTTGTTGTTGTTCAAAACTATGGTTGTTATGTGCATGTGACATAAGTGTAATTCATTCAATTTTTAATATAAAATTACTATATGGAATAATAATAATAATAATAAAACAATTTGAATTATAATTAAAATATTTCAATAGCTATGAGTAAGTAGCATTAATATGTATTTAAAAATACACTAATAGCATAAAAATATTTCAACATAAACAATGTAGTTCCGAAAAAAAATTATTTCAATGTCCATGTTAAATAATATATTTCAATGTCAACAATTTATATATTTTATATGGTTTTAAAATATTATAAAAATTTATATAAAATAATTGAAAAAAATAAATTTTTATGGTTGGAACATCCCAAGTAGAATCACTATTTTTCATTTTGATCTCTTTTAGGGATATTTTCAAGTTAGTGTTATTTAAAAGAAAAAAATTGTTTTCTTGGAATTGCTTTACACAATCCAAATGTCCAAAGTAATTTTCAAGACTTTGAATTGGTTTATGTATTTGAAATTGTAAAATTTAAATAACCAAAAATTATACATGGTATGTGTATTCAATATAAATTTGTTTTAACCCTAAAATTTTGAAAATAATCAATTTTTTTTATAATATAAATTGTTTTTCAAATTACATTTTTGTACTTTAAAATTTAAAATTTAATTTTTTAATATTTAAATATAATTTTTTAATAGTTATTAAATACCGTTAAAATAAATATATACTAATACTTATTTAAACCAATCACATTAGAATTGTGTTTACAGTTGATTAAATAATCACATTAGAATTGTGTTTAGAGTTGATTGAACAAATCAAATAGGAATTTTGTGTTTACAATGTATTATGAGAGATATTGATTTGTTTTATCTGTGAAGGATATTCTCGATGTTTGAACCCATGTTGTAAAGAAAAAATCCATATGCAGTGTTAAAGTCAGCAAAGTCGAGAGATCAATATTGATTTTGATTTGTTTTGTCCGTGAAGGATATTCCTCCCATTCAGAAAGTTTTGAGAAGTAAAAATCCATATGCAGCGTCGAAGCCCGCAAAGTCCCTACAGAATGGGAATGGGAAAGCAGTTGCTTATGGAGGTTTTGGGTAATTATTTTTAAATTTAATTAAAACTGAGAAAATTGCAATTCTATACCTAATTTAAACATGCCGTGGGATCATTCACTCTTTTCCTGCATTCCTTGTTAGGTATTACCGTGGCTATAGTTTGTTTTAGCTTATTGCAGCTTTATTAAGTTCAGTTAATCTCACTGCATTTATTACCGATATTTTTAATGTAATTTTATTTAATTATTTAAGATTATTAAAAAAACAATTATGTTATATGTATTTCATTTTTTACCCTGTATCAGAGCTCAGTCTACAAAAGACTCTATAAAAACAAAAAAAAAATAAAAAAGTCCGGGAAGAGATGAAGCCAGCTGTGAAGAAGCCACTCTCATCAAGAAGCCAGTTGTTGTGTAGCTAGTGAAAGAAGGCCAAAAAGCTTACGAAAAATGAATTATTGATGATCCTCCAGTTGAAGTCAGAAAATCTTTTTGGCACAGTAACGCACCACAACACCAGTTAGCAGAGTCTGCCGACTAAAGGCCAACGTCTTCATATACAAGGAGAACGAAGTTGATTCAAAGCAGGAGGCACAAAAAAAATTTAAAGGCATAAGGCAACCCTGAATTCCATCCCGAGCACCAATCACATAAATGGAGTGCTATGGTATTATTTAAAAAAAAGAAGTCTTATGTAATATTTCAATGGGTTAATGTGTTTTTTTTAAAGGGAAAGTGAGATTCACCTTATTAGTCGCATTATGGGTTAATGTGTTTTTTTTTCACTTACATTACTTTGGCTCGTGAACCAATATTTTTAATCAAAGTTTTTGTTCATAATTTAATTTTTTTTTTTTAATAAATATTTTTAATTTTATTTTCCACCCATCATCAATTTCAATATTTTATTTGGTTTCTTTTCCAGGCAGAGGCCTATTTATTTTAGGTAAAAATAAAAAGCTTTGATTATATATTTTGTCACTCATTTAATGCTAATATTAAATATTTAAATGGTAAAATATAATAGAAGTTATATATATTTATATATATATATATATATATATATATATATATATTTATTGTTGCTTTCTTTTTGTATTAACAAGTGGTTATCAATCCTCTTCCAGTTGTAAAGTCACTTTAGCCTCAATTCATGCATGAAAGACACGAACTTCCTTCATGTGGTGCGCTCCTGCAACCATCTCCCTTTCTCTTACAACTCCATCTATCTTTCCTGTGAATCGAATGAAGCCCAACTGCATCTATCCTTCCCGTGAATCAAACTGAGCCCATGAACTAGAGCCATTGTTCCATGTTGTACATCAATGGGAGTTCTAAATTTTGGTACATCCCAGGTTGTTCCAAGTTTTACAACTTATGAAACACATGTTTATGAACCACTTGAGGAGGCACTTGGTACATCCTAGATTGTTCCGACTTTTATAGCTTATAAAGCACCTGTTTATGAACCAATTGAGGAGGCACTAGGAGCAATCTAGGAAAAGAACACAACAAGAAGGGAAAATGTAGGTGTCATTCTTTCTTCTTTGAGTATAACCATCAGTTGGAGAGATAGTTACCGAAATCATAACGAAACCAAGTGAAATACCATCTATGATATAGAAAATGTAGCATTATTGACCTTGCTTGCTTTAATTAGAAACCGAGCCTATTTGTCTTGTCTGTAATAGAGATAGTCTATTGTTGTGATGATATAACTAGCTCAAGAATGTCTGGATAGTGGATTTATAGACCCAACAAAATCCACAACCCACTTATCAAAGGCATTTAAATCTATCACTAAGCGCAAGGGCATCTCGTCACGCCTTGAAGGACGTTCGGTCCTCTAGCACAAGATTTAGCGTCATCAGGATATGATTCATTAATTTGAACAACCCACTGGCTAGGATGCACAATCGGACTCAAAATTACATATATAATAGCGCCTCAAAATTATGTATATAATGGGGGTTGAACATGAAGTACTCAAGTTAGACCAAAGAAGATCCCACTCCTAACTAGCAGGTCGATGTTGTTCACTAAGCGGGATATTGAGGCGAGGGAGGTTACTAGGAGATGCACTCCAACATTCACTGAGGGAAAGATTTACCCTTGCATCTGTGCGATGTGACAGGGACCGGTGTAACATACATAGTTAAACCCACTTTCTCCATCGTATAAATTACAAATGCCTAACTAAAGCTTTACCATCACCCACCTCCATCCTTAGCATTCTCGACACAAACCCATAACCTCCAAGAAGGAAACATATGAAACATCTAGGAAAACTTCAAAAGGTTTCAAGTTCACTTACAACAAATTCCAAAAAACTCCTTAGACTTTGGTTTTGGCATCTTGAAAGAGGGTGGGACTGATAGATTCATAGAAGCAGGGATCATAATGGATAGACTCAAACTATTCATCCAACTTGCACGTAAGAGGAGAAAAAAGAATAGGAGGAGCATAAAGAAATAGTTGTCGATTTGACACGTTTGTTGCATATGATTGGATTGGCTGGCTTTTTTGGGTAGGCATTTTTCACATTTGTATGAACTTTAGAAGCCTACAACATTCTTCTGTGCCACCACAACCCACAACCTGTCTCTTTTAAACCCTTGCATAAACTATCGGCTCGACCTTTCAGTTTTGGCCCCTATAGGTGTTGTTCCAGTTTCGAATTCTCACGATAAATGTAAAAAGTATGATTATCATGATCTAGAGGAAGCTTATTGATTGAGTATCACTAACAACATATCAAGCAATGTTATGATGCATATCAGCTAAAAAGACTTCCAGAGGCACCTGAGCATTTGCAATCAAACTGTTACTACACAGCCACCGTCCTTGTGAGACCATTTCACCACTCAATTTTTGGGTAAGTTGTATTTTTAGCTCAAACCTTAGTTCATTTTCCCATCTTACTATCGAAAGGTATGTTCGTTCCTTCACCCAATGCATCAAACACTGGATCTAACGCTGATAAGTTTGGTGGTTACTCCATGATCCCATTGTTACCCATTCTCTTCCAATAGTCTCATAGTAAGCTCTGTAGTTGGCTCATTGTTGCATTGTTTTACTTGGCCTCCACACACAGAGTATCAACCATAGAGCTAACAAGTGGCAGGCTAGAAGGTGCACATAGCGGCATGCAAGGCCAAGTGTCTATCTCATATGTTTTACTTATTAATTTTGTTTATAATATTTATTTTTTGTTTTTAATTATTTTTTTCATATTTAATTTTATTTATTATTTAATTTTAAGAAAATCATGTTCCCCATAGGTTTTCAACAGGTTTTTAAGAGCCACAAAATATTCCTATATTATTTCATAATCAAACTTTGAAAAAACACGAGAATGAACTCCCAACAATGCCAACAAAAAAACATCAAAACAAGCCTTCATTAATATAGTAAGAAGATGAGTACAGACTCTGGACAACATCAGGTATAATTTCTAGGCTTGATTCAAGTTATTTAATAAATGGTATAACCCCAAGATATAAAAGATCCCATACCACAATACTCAAATCATGGAAAACCACCTTGTATGCAGTACATTCACAAAACTGTTGAATGCCCTCCTTACTGCCAGCCTGGGAAAGTTCAAACTTGGCTTCAGGTGTTGCGGGGCCTATCTCTTTTCGAGAATCACCAATAGTATATCTAAAAATCCAAGTCATATAAGTTGGAATAGCTAGATAAAGCAAGCCATACAAAGCCAACAACATTCCTTCTAGTTAGAGAACCAACAACCTTAGCCCTTGATGTAGCAGTTTATCCAGCACCAACAGTCGTTTCGGCACCAGGATTTTCATAAGCAACATGGCTAGTAGTAGTAGTTCTCTTTTCATATCAAGTTCCATATGATGCAAATCCAGTTGTTAGAGAGCCCCCAGTAAAAAGATATGTCTACATTTAAAATGGAATCTCGAATCCAACCTCTCTGTGAATAATATCTCGATAAAATTTCTCTTGCCTATGCCCCTTACTTTTGCTGGTGCCTCTATTTCTATTTATTGCACTAATAATAAATTGACTTTGTCCCAGGTGCATCTATATATGCCTCTCCTCTCTTAGTGGGCCCATTTTTACTTGAGGGAAGAAGCCTTAACTGTTGGCCATGATAAATAGATTTGTTGTTGCTTATGCCTGAACCCACATGTGGAATTTGTAAATTTCTGGTTCTTGTTGCATATCCATTACCCGTCCTCTTACAATTGTACTTTTAATTTATGCAGTGATGTAATTAGGCAAGAAACACTTATATATTAATTCTTATCTTTATGTTAGAAAACAATCTACATTGAGTCATGTGGGTTTGAGTTATTGTACAATTATTTCCAGAGCATTTTGTCAGCAATCTTTCTTCTTATGTCAATGGTATGCCAAAGAAAACTTCAACACACAGGAAAATGCTTAAACTCTTGATGATTTTATTATCGGTAACATGATCACATTCATTCGTCAATTAGAGGAGATAACTTCTTGTGAACTACACATGTTGATTTCATTCATATGTTCCCACTAAAGCTTTAACTTCTTTGAAAATAAATCAACAACAATTGTTTTGATAGGTTTTGTTTCCAAACAAATGTGTATATTTTTAGGTTTCTTGATTGATATTTTATGAGAAATGTCATTTTCGTTAAGATTCTCTAAGATGTTGACAAGCTGAGATTTTTCTTTCACTATTAGAAAATAAAGAGAGGTCAAAGATCAATTACACACTCATATTTCTATTGATTACAAAAGTTATATATATATATACAAATGACTGAATTCGACAAATCTAGATCCTAAGAAAGTGGATCTATGACTCGGACATGACACAACAACAAATCATACACATGGGAAACAACGACATCTATAATAACAAATCAGAATACTCACTGACAACTTGTAATACATATGGAACACATGATATGAAAGCATTACTTCTAACACCCTCGCTTAATGCTTACTGGAAAACATTGAAAACAAATATTACAACAAGAAGGATAATTTATGTCCGACAGGTCTTCATCAACACTCACATCCACTCTGTAATCTCGCAAACACCTCTCTTTCACCTCCACATCTTCGAGATATCACTTGACCTCCATTTAAAATGTAACCGCCTCTAACCATCGTTGATGAACATTGCAAGATCAACAATATTAACGCCTCGACTCGTTGGGGCTTCCACGATAAGTGTCGTCAAGTAATGAACTATCCTATGAACCAACCACCACATTAGGGGATTTTTGAGGTCTAAAATGGGCCTCCTAAGAAAAATGTACAACCAAAATAAACTTTATAAGAACAAATAGGATTCAAGATGATGATGTCAACCATGGGGGATAATTCACCATTTTGAAGTAAAAAAATACAAAGATTAAAAAATAATAAAATAATAAAACTACTTTTTCAACTCATATTTTGAACTTATCTCCCTAACTTTTTACTCAAATTTCGAGTGGGAGTACTTGTTGGATGAAAAATTTAATTCCTCATCCAAGGAGTACCCATGTTACATACTTTTGATGGACCCTGCTACACGAAAAATGAGAAATACATGAAAAAATGTGATTGCAATCACGTTTTTCATGTATTTCTCATTTTTTGTGTAGCAGGGTCCATCGAAAGCATGCAACATGGGTACTCCTTGGATGAGAAATCAAATTCTACATCAACGAGTGTTTCCACTTGAAATTTGAGTAAACCCATGTGGAGATAAATTGAAAATACAAGTTGAAAAAATAGTTTTGTCTTTTTTCCCTCTAAAATTTGATGATATAATGTAATCTTATTTTATTATTTCCACTATTATTTTATAATTTCATTAGGAGGACCATTTTAGACCTCAAAAATCCCCTAATGTCTGTTGAATATTTCTCTTTCAGCTATCCATCAATTTCTAGGATGGGGATCTGGATACTGAATGTGTTCAAAAGTTGATCAAACAACTTTACCTTACTAACACACAATAATTAATGTTTCGGACACTGGGCCTTCTATTTTAAGAACCACCAACCCTTTTTGTAACCAGAATTGAAACATTTCACAACTACAAACTCAATAATCATCAAACTATTAGTTGTCATTCATGCATAGACAAGTCACCATGTCCCTCCTTAGCACAAGTCAAAATTTGTTCATCTAGTTCAATCTTTGTCTTGGATATTTCTCGTCTTCATAACGCAACATTTGTTAGAGTGGTCAATTCCAACAAACTTACACTCACATATTGAGATGACCAGACTCAATATATTTAAAATGCAAACTCCAAAATTTGTGATCGGAACAAGATTGCAACATAAACATTTGACGCAAATATCTCTTCCCCGCAGAAGCAAAAGATTGATATTTGCCTCTAATTTTAACACTTTTCGCATATATCATTGGCCACTTGAAACTCCTCCACCCCAAATCTCAGATCTAGATCTAAAATCTAGATCCGTGCAGTAGCATGTACAGTTCGTGGGCATGATTTTAAAGATTTATAGTATGATAGTGCACACAACTTTGATAAAACCATCGAGGCATGAATTTAACTCCTTTGCAGGTTCCAGGCAGATAAGCACAAACGAAACTTTATAGATAGCAAGATAATGGATGGATCTAATGATACTTGAAGAAGCTGCAAGCAAACAAACAGATCTATACACAAGATCATAAAAAAATTCACACACTAAAAATAAACTCCCACAGATATAAACAATGTAAACTTTGAAACGGGAACTGATACTGTTACCCATTTTGTAGAGATAGAAAAAAATTGACCCGATTTTGAAAAGGGGTGATGCAAAACACATGTTTTTTTTAGAGCATAGTTTTTGGCACTTTAATTTTTTTTATGTACATTATGTTTTAGAATGGTAGTGATTTTCATGCTGATTTAAAAAAGTGGTAATTCTTTATAAGGACCTTTTTTTAAAAGACTTATTTTTTGACTTTAAATTTTCTAATGTATGAAATGTAAATAATTATTTTCTAAATTTAATAATTTTTGAAGTGGTCTTCTTCTTCATTTTTTTTTTTTTTTTGGTGAGGTTTTCATTGTTTTGCATATTTAAAGAAGAAGGTCGATATTTTGAATTTTTGATATTCTACATATTTATACATCGTTAATTAATATTTCAATCCACATGAAATAATTGTCTCTAAAAAGGAATTTTTTTAACAATTGACATAAAAATAACCATTTTTAACATAAATATAACTAAAAAAACTACACGTTTTGATAATTTTTTGCTAGAAATGACATGTCAAAATCACAATTTTTATAGGAAAATTTCAACTAAAAATGGTTAAATAATAGTTCTTTTTATGAATTTCATGTCAAAAAATAATAATAATCACTGTTTTTTTCAAAAAATAATGATTAACATAAAATTAATGCGAAAATCACATAATACAAATATTGAACGCATACCAACCTTAATTGAGTGCTTATTCTTCTCATAAAATGTCAAAGTCAAAACATTACAAGTATAACTAATTAATAGTTACAAAAAATGAATTTGATTTCCAAGCATAACTTAAATTTAATCAACAATGTCACGTAATACAAACTCTTCATCCTCTAGAGTTTCATCATTGTCTTATTCCACAATATTTTCTACTTCAGTTTGTTCATTTTCCTCCTCTAATGGATCTTTGATGTTTGCGAATATTCCAATGTATGTCTTTCCAATCATTCTCTGTAATGGTGGTTGGGGTTCCTTTGCCTTTTTTGCCACACGTGATTCACTAAAGTCTCATTTCTTCAACCCAATTTCTTTCATTGCATCTAGAAGAAATTGAAAAAACATTAATTCTTGCCTGAATAAAATTGCACTGTATTGGATTTTTTTCAATGACAATGCAATTTCTTCCTTTTTGAAGGCAACAAGCTAGTGTTGTACCTAATTATCAAGCACAAAAGAAATAAGGAAGTAAATTAGTACAATGGCATATAAATTAATAAATAACATATTGAAATTCAATTCCATATAATAAAACTTACCTGAGCTAGAAAATAAATCTAAAACCCAATTTCCTTCACTTGAACATATGTCTATAAGATAGTTAATCAATAATTGTGGTTTTTTATAAATGTTAACTATCTCTCCTTTTGCTTGTTTGTCTTCACATATTAGTTTTTTTACAACAAAATCATAAGTCAGTGTTTGGCTATGACTCTTTCCATCTAGTCGATTAAAAATCATAGACATATAGCTATCATCTTTTGCCCAACTATCAATATGGATGAACTCACAATCATTTATAAATGGTTGATCTTCATGGTTAAGAAGATTTGACTTTTTCCTATAACATGAAATAGTAAAAATCTAATTAACTTGTACATAAATGAATTTTTTAACATTAATCAAATATACATTTTAAACGTCTTACTATATAAGTTGCATCCTTGAATTTGTTTTCCCCTTGAAGCTTGACAATGTGTGTCTGAATGAAATGTCATAAATCTCCATAATGGTGATGACATGACTTCTACAAATCCCGCAACCACTTTGCTAAGAGCTTGATAATTCTAAGGGTCACTATCATAGTCAATGTTTGGAATATTGAAACCATGGGGAATATCTGCAATAATTAAGGCATAATCCATTTTAGGTATGAGTTTAGCAATGTCTTCACAGTGGCCTTGTATTACTTGATATTGAATAGTGTCTAGCCCATTCCAAATGAAATGAGTAAGAGTTGGATCAAGTTCAACATTCTTAAGACGTTGCTTCTTCAATCTTTCGATCTTTATTTTTTCAATAAAGGTTCTGAAACTATCTAGTGCTCCATTTTCATCCTTCTTTATCTTTTATAAAATAAACAAATATATGTGTAAGTTATAAATTAAAAATAGTATACAGATGAATAAAAATGAATGTATAAATCAACATACTTTTTTAAATGTAAGATAATTTTTTTTTAATGTTGATGTAGAACTTGAATCTGGATAGTTGCGTACAACATCATCCCAACTATCTTCATTCAACAATTTAACCATTTGTTCTTGAATTTTCATGTAAACTTTGTGACTGCATAGATGAAGTTAAAAAGTTAATATAATGATATGTATAACAAATACTATCAAGAACAATATGTTATATTTAAAAGAAAATTATAATATAGAAATAAATAAAAAAAATTCAACAAACTTACTTTTGAAATTCCTCAGACATTTCCTCCAACGATAATTCTCGTGACCTCACACAAGATAATATTGTTTTGACAAGTTTTTTATCCTTCGCTCCTTGCAATGCTCTCCAAGGTGTGATAGTCATATTTTCTGGAAGCTGCTTCATTTCAGGACCTGATTTACTGTTGCTACATATCAATGGCTTAGACTTTTTGACCTTTTGGTTTTTAATGCCAATGTTCTCCCACATGCTAAAAGTCTCATTAATCAACTCCCATATCTCTCCAATTCTAAATGCCAACTGGAAAATTTTATCAACACCTCTGAATAAATCACTAAATTTGTTGCCTTTGCCGCCTTTTGAATTGATTTTCTCTTCAATTTGATAGCTTATTTCCATACAACATTCCTTTTAGAAATCTACAGTAACATTTATCCTATCCCCACCAAACTTTTCTTCAAATTCACTATGAATAAATAATAACCCTTTGTATGAAAGTCATAGACATCCTATATTCATTATCTGAATTATGATCCCATGCCACTAACTTTGCTTATGTATCTGATAAAGCAGCATAAATGATACATTCGTTGTTTCAAAACGTGGGTTATTGGGATACTTCTCCATCAATTGTCTTTGAGCTTCTACAGAATGGTTCCCCCCAAGCACATAATAATTGTATTCAAAACATTTTGACTTATCAAATGCTTCTTTGTTGGGAACTTGAACTGGATCAAAAAGAAGCACATAATTAACCACATGAGCATATGGATTGTACCTCATCAATGTTTTCAAGTTGAGAACATGCAGATGGTGTGGCTCTCTGATTTGATATTGACATTGTCCTTCACTTGCCTTATAGATTTGTTTGACATTAAGCTGAAATGTACGACCACCCTCAATTAAGTTTCTCTTTGTCAAGTTCTGTCGATTGGAATTTTGTTTTGTTTTGATAATGCCATCCTCTAAATCAGCTCCTAGTGTAATGATTTCTCTGCTTTCTTTTGAAGTTTCACTAGGTTCTTGATTGTTGGTAATGACTACTTCAAAATGTTAAACTTTACTTTTCTTCTTCATAACATTCTCATCATTAACTATAACAGATGTATTCTTGGGAATTGTTACTTTTCGTCTTTTACAACTCTTCTCGGTTCCAATGTCATCCTCAACAACGACAACATATTCTTCATTGCCAGTTTCGACTTCCTCGTCTTCAAAAGTAACCTGTCTACCCTTGCTAGATTTATCCACTAGAGGCTTTTTTTTTATCCCTTGGATGTAGTTTTGTAGCATCGTGAATTACTACATTTTGCTTATTTGCCATATCTTCTTCTGACACTTAGTAGAAACTGTTGACAACTTTCATAATATCATGCTCTATGAAATGAATGCCTCCCAACCTAATTGAACAATTTTCAACAAAATTCTGCCAAAAAAAATATCATATGTCAATAAAAATAAATAGTGAAACAGATACAGGAACGCAAAACACAAATATAAATAAAAATACTTACAATATTTTGTTTCATCTCATTTACTATTTGTTTACACAACTTTGTAGATACCTCTCGCGTGTCATACAATGAATATGATAACTAGTATTTAATCCTTTCATGTGACTTGGGTGGTTTTTTAAGTATGTAAACAACTTCACTGTCTGGTACCGAACACATGTCTATCACTCTTCCCATCACGTCATAAATTCCATTATAATTTGATATATCAACATATAGATATATCTGCACATTTTGGCTTTTTCTTTCTTTCACATACCAAACTTTTGATGTAAGTTTCACTTCTTTTGATTTCTTCCAATATGAAATCATTTTCTTATCATTTGAGGCACTTGAAAGATTTGTAGCCATCAGCTCAAGTGGGGTTTATTCACCAATGTCTTTTTGAAGATCCACCTTTAAGAGTCTTTGGTCCAGAAAGATTCACAGAAATCTTCTTTAATGCCATTTTCCTAAAAAATAAAGACACACATAAATCAGTAAATGACAAAAACATTGTAACTTAAATTCACAACAAAAACAATAAATGATAATTAATTTTATAAATCATAACAATTTAGAAAAAATAAATAAATAAAAAATAAAAAATACATCGCCTTGCCGCCGCACCTTGAAAATCAGTCGTCCAACTGAGCCGACCGTTAAGTCTGCCCCCCTAGCCCACCTTGGCGGCCCAACCATTGCCTCCCACCCAACCCCGATGACCCCGCCACCCCACGAACCATCAAGCCTTCGGGGTGGGGCGGAGGGGCTGCCCGCGGGCCGTTGGGTCGTTGGGGTGACCAGCTCCCCAGTGCCACCCTGGCGGCCCGCCACCTCGCAGCTCCCCCCCACGCCACCCCAGCGGCCTGCCCGCCCGCGGGGTGATTCTCAGAATCGCCCAACCACCCTGCGGGTGGGCGGGTCGTCGGGGCGACGCAGGGGGGAGCTGTGGCAGCTCCCCCTCGGCGGCCCGCCTGCGGGGTAGCTCCCCCCACGCCACCCCAGCAGCCTGCCTGCCCGCGGGGTGGCGCGGCGACTCAAGACGGGAACTATAAACTTAAAATAGGAACTCTGGCCAAAAAAACCCCGAAAAAACATCAAAAAACAGTGCTAAAAATGAAAAGTGTGTATACTGGAACAATGTTTTTTTTTTAGGGTCAATTTTGAACATGTTTTAAAAATGGTAGTGAAAACAAAATTTTCATGCAAAAAACACCTTGAAAACAAAAAAGTGTTGATACTAGAATGATGATTTTTTTAGGGTCAATTTTCAACATTTTTAAAAAATGCTAGTAAAACCGAATTTTTATGTGCAAAAAACAGTTGTTTATGAGAAAAAAACACACTAATGTTTTTGGTAGAATAACATTTTTCTTTCCTAAGTATAAACTCAACATGTTTTCAACCATAACATGCTAGATACAAAAAAAATTGGAATTTTTTCAACCATAAAATTAAAAAACCATGACATTTGAACAAATTACATGACTAAATTAATCAAAATGTCATTATTTGTATATTGAATGAAACATACATTATATATCTAATTCAATGTTGCATTGTAGATATTCTAAACAATAATAATTATCATAATTAAGACATATAATCCAACAACATAAAAATGACTCATAACTTCTGATTTAACACCATATAGAAATCAAAATTTTTATTTCAAGATACGATGCAAACATCAGTTATATAAACTCTCTTAGACAATTATTCAAAATCACTCATATTTTCTTGCACAATCAGAATTCACATCTTCAAATGAATGACTAGATGCTGACGAAGATGTTCCATATTCTTCGCTTTCATCAACTAGTGCCCCATCTAAGTCCACATGCATGCCCACCATTTCAGGTTTCAAAATTCTTCTAGATCTATGACTGGTTTCAGCAGACTCCCATCTCAACAATGTTCCTTCTGATAACAACCTTTTCAGAGTCTCTATCGAAGCGAAGAGTTCCTCTCTTTGTTAAATTGAAGTCATAAACAAGTATGTCAACATCCTCCAATTCTAAGATGTCTGTGCGGCGACGATTTATATTTGTACCCTTTCTTTTTCTCTTTCCACCATTTTTTTTGTCAACTACCATCTATGGATTATACACACCATTGAATGGGTGTGTATTTGTTGCATACGAACATACTTCAACACCTATAACATCCTCATTTTCTGTAAAGGCCTTTATAACCTTAACAACCCATAATGGATAGCCATTGGGATCTCCATCTGCTAGCACTGCCATCATGCAACCCTCCTTAATATCTTGTACTGAACACCTATAAAGGTCTTCCTTGGCTTCACGTTGTGAACGAGATCTTCTGAAACCAATATACGTCTCTCTTTCCTCTGTCTGTGAAGAATTAATAATACCTTGAGATTGTTGTTGTTCAACAATGTTTATTTCCTCATGTTCATTTGACACATTTTGTGGCCAAATAAATGGATTTTTCAAAGGTATATCTTCATTTTTTGTTGTTGAAATGATATCACTTTGACTATTGAAAAATGACTCCCACCAAACTAAATCAGCAATGTCAAAGTACTCATATGTATATCTAATACATTTTTTAATTTCTTCTAGGAAATCAAAATAATTTATATCTCTATTCTGTCTGTGTGCATTATGAACTTCACCAACTGATTGTAATAACAATATTTTTGATGCAAATATTGGATGATCTGGAATGAACTTCAAAAATTCCAAACCTGATGATAGTGCCCATTCTGCAGTAGTTGAATACTTCTTGCCCCATATTAGTGTTTTCCCATCAATTTTTTTGATACGAAATTGATGTTGGAAGCTAATGTCATTAAGTTGTTCAATGCATTTCTCCTCATCATGCGATCCCAGAATAAACCTTCGCATGCCAACAGTTTCTTCCAACACATCAAAAGTAGGCTCTGGCATGTATGATTTCTTAATACATTCAATTAATGATGGTAAGCTCCCAACTTCCTTCCTCCTCAATGTGACTGAAAAATGACTGAACATTTGATCAATATGGTCATGAGTGTGCCCAACAAGAAGGAAACAACCTTTACCTTCTGAAAAATTATCAATTCAACAAGCATGTTTAGATATCCAAAAACAACCTGATTTTTGTTTTCACAACAAGTTTTGTCCAATTGTAGATACAAAACTTCAGGAAGATTACCAGACCAATGAGAAAGCACATCATGAATTATGGTATTTGTCAGATTTGCATCATTATGAATATTTGGAGCTGTGAAGTACACCCTTGGAAACATTTTCCCATTGAAGACCATACAACCGACCAAGTGATACTGAATAAAATTTTCCTCCTGTAAACTTTTTGGTGTGTGAACAAAATGTGGTAAAAGTGTTTTCCTCTGGTCCAGACCATCAATTATCAAACCCAAATATTTATTCGGATTGACATAACACTTCTTTCGATGCTTGTACAACTTTTTCCTTTCACTTGTTTGTTGCTCGTGATGCTCTTGAAGTTCTTTGACAATTGAATCTACACAACATAAAAAGCCATTAAGAAATATGTTTTCATAGTTGATGACTATACAATTTTAAAAGTTAAAGTTATGAATGCTTACCTCTTTCTGACCCTTTACATTTGTCTCTTTTTTATTTAAGAGAAGCACATGTACTGCAAATCCCCATCCTCGTCTTCTTAGGAATACTGACATTATTGAATTCTTTCTTCCATACCTTCACAAAATATTGATATGTAATAAACCAACCATGTCCCTCAGCACCTTCTGCATATTATTTGTATATGTTGTAGATTTATCGTCTTAAAAAATTATCTGGAATATGTATTTTCTCTCTATTTGACATACACTTTGCATGCTTTGAAAAGAAATATTTCATCCATGACATTGCAGTATTTGATAATGGCCCAAACTGTCATTTATGACGTACTTCTCAATAAAATGTGGGAAAATTTTCAAAATTTTCTTGAATTCTTGAGAGATGAAAATTCCCCATCGAATGAAACATTTTGAAATCCTTTCTACAGATAAATAAAGACCCAATATCATATTCATAACCTGACAATGTTATAGAAATTTTGAATAATAAACACATATTCAATGGAGATTATCCTGATCATGTATTATTGTGGAATACATACACAATACATAAGCTCCTCTACATTGATCAACAATTTAGCAACATCAATAACAATAAAACATCAATAGCATGCACACATTAACACAGTATGTATCCCGGGGAAAGCTTACAACTAAAAACCCCACACTATCTGTATATTAATGATTGAGAACATGTAACATTACAATAGTCAATACTCATCACAAGTATCCAGCACTATCTCCACCTGTTACACACAAATCAGCTCAGACTCAAACAAGTCACAAGTTCAAATCTTCTCCACTGCTTTGCCTGCCTCTATTACATAAACTTGCTGAGAATCACTTACACTGGAAATCATTTGAGCACAGGCTATTCTACTAGGAAAATTCGATGCAATACTCATTAGCATACTGAATACAATGCTTGTGCAAATCCTTATGCACAACTATAGTCACAACTGATAGCAATCTGATCCTCTAACACCTGTCCCTGTTGAATTGTACATGCACTGCCATGCAACTGAGTTAACTGATGTATTCTTTAGTTGCATTATGAGTTAATAATTAGTTTAACAAATCATCATTAGTCTAGTTGCAGTTAGACTAATTACAACTAGTTTAACCAAGTCAAACTGAACACAACTCCATCAACTCCACAATCAACTCCACCAAACTCAACTGATTGAGTTCTAACTGAAGTCATGCATGCAACAACTCAACTGACCCACAAAGAAAGTGTACTTCCTTCTGACAGCTGCATGTGCCACATCTGTAGCTCAAACTGAAGTGCTCCAAGAGAATAAGATAAAGTTTATAGTCTAAATATTATTATGAGACAATAATATTTGACTTTTCTATTTTTGACAACCAGTCTAAAAATAGACTTTGATCACTCTTGCTGTGATCACTCTTGATGTGATCACTCCTGCTGTGATCCAAAAATAGAACTTGCGCCATAATTTGCCTGCAGGCCCACTTAGTGAAGGCGACTCTTTTCACTAAGCTCCATCATCTTGTTGCAATCTCAACACTCCCTCTCGACAAGATATGGATTATCGGCAACCCCTATCCTGCCTCAGTGGTATTCAAATTTCCTCCTGGTGAGCGCCTTCATCAAGATATCAGCATCCTGATCCTCCGTTGGAATGTATGAAAGTAACATGATCCTCCGCTGCACACAATCTCTGATATGATGGTACCTGATGTCAATATGCTTATATCTATCATGAAATACAGGATTAGACGAGAGTTTAATGCAACTCTGGTTATCACAGTAAATCACAGTAGGATCCAAGTGAGAACCGAACAAATCGACTAGGATATTCCTCATCCATATAGCCTCGCATGCAGCCAAACTTGCTGCCATATACTCAACCTCTGCTAAACTGAGTGCCACGGATCTCTGCTTCCTACTGTACCAAAAAACTGCTGTCGACCCGATACTGAAGACCCCTCCTGATGTGCTCTTTCTATCCGTTGGGCTCCCTGCCCAATCTGCATCCGTGAAGCCACATAGCTTCACCTCATCCTCCTGTCTGTACCACAATCCATATCCCGATGTGCCTCTCAAATAACGCAATAAATACTTGCCTGCCTTCCAGAAGAGCTTGGTAGGCTTAACCATAGCTTGTGAAAGCTGCTTAACTGCATAGCATATATCGGGTCGTGTATTGACCAGATACATAAGCGACCCCACCAACTGTCGATAAACAGTGGCATCCACTTCTTCTCCCGAAGTGGCATCCTCCTTCCTCCAACCTCCAGGAAGAGGAGTATCAACAGGCTTGCAGCCATGCATGTTGAACTTCTCCAGTATCTCCCGAGCTTACTTACCTTGAGAAACAAACTGTCCACCACTGTGCTGCCACATTTCCAATCCTAGGAAATAGTGAAGGAGGCCCAAATCCTTCATCTCGAACTCCTTAGCAAGATCATCCTTGCATGAAAGTATCAACAACTCATCACCCGTTAGAATCAAATCATCTACATACAGTACAATGATAAGCAACTTACCCTCCACCACAATCTGGTATAGGTTAGGATCCGCCTCGCTCTTGGAGAATCCAAGTCCTATGAAATAGTTGTCTATCTGTGTGTACCAAGCACGTGGTGCTTGTTTCAACCCATACAACGCTCTCTTGAGCCTACACACATGCGACTCACTGTTGAAGATCTCAAAACCTTCGGGCTGCTCAATGTACACCTCCTCCTCAATGACTCCGGTGAGGAACGCAGTCTTCACATCCATCTGATGAATGTGCCACCCCATCTACGCTGAGAGAGCAAGAATCATCTGTATGGAAGAATACCTTGCGACAGGTGCAAAGGTCTCCTCATAATTGATCCCCTCTATCTGTGAAAAGCCTCGGGCAACAAATCTTGCCTTGTACTTCTCCACACTCCCATCAGCTGCCTGCTTAATTTTGTAGATCCATCTCGAACCCACCACTAATTTCCCTTCCAGTCTAGGAACAATCTCCCATCCACTGTTTCTGACAATAGAATCATACTCTTCCACCAGGGCATCTACCCATGCGGGATCCTCCACAGCGTCCTCGAAAGAGGATGGCTCAGTCACAACACACTTGCTCATAAGAGCCATGTATCCAGTGTACCGATCAGGTGACTGTCTCTGCCTGGGTTGGGCTGTAAGTGGTCCTACAACTTTCTCTGAATCTTGAGCCAGTCGCTCAGCTTCTGTCAAGTGCTTTTTCCCTCTGATGGTTGGCGCTGCATGAGTGGTCTCTTCTACTCCATGAACCTCATCCTATAGCTGATCCACATCCTGAAGCTCATCCTTAGGAACTAATAGCTCCTCATCTACATGCAAGTGTAGCTCCCTCTCAAGCGAACACTTCATGGCTTTCTCCTCCTGAAATTTTATATCCCGTCGCACAACATTTTTACCACTATCTGGAAAATACACACGATAGTTGTGGGGTGTATCAGTGTACCCCACAAATATCCCAACCTCTGCGGTCGGCTCCAACTTCTTCCTGGCATCCTTCATCACATGCATGTAAAAATTAGCACCAAAAATCTTCAAATGAGAAAGATCAGGCTTCTTACCAGAATAAGCCTCCTCGAGTGTACTCATGCCAAGTATCCTATGAGGACAACGGTTCTGCACATAAACTGTTGTATTGCATGCTTCCGCCCACAAGTGAAGGGGTAGGCCCTGATCATGCAACATCTCCCATGCAGCACCCACGATCGCTTTGTTCTTCCGCTCAGCTACCCCGTTCTGCTGTGGGTTATGGGGAGCTATGAGCTCTCTTCGAATCCCTTCTGCGTTGCAGAAATATTTGAACGCGTCAGAGATGTATTCACCACCATTATCGCTCCTAAGAGCCTTCACCTTCTTCCCTGACTCCTTTTCGACTAGTGCTTTGAATTCACAGAACTTTGAATATGTCTCGCTCTTCTTCTGCATGAAGAAGATCCAGCACTTACGAGAGAAATCATCAACAAAAATCACATAATACCTGTGTTTTGCTGTCGAAGCAACTGAGAAAGGTCCACACACGTCTGTGTGAATTATCTCAAGGATCGTCGTGGTGTGACTATCCTTCTCGTGAAGGGTGGCTTTCACAAACTTCCCCAAAGTACACCCCTTGCACTGATCTGACTGCGCAAGGGTGCCTTTAGGAAGCCCTGTAGTGATCTGTTGCAGTATCTTCAAGGCTCAATGGTGAAGGTGACCCAATGTCCTGTGCCACAACTCGCCATCATCCCAGCTCACCAATCCTTCTGCCTTGTTTGCCATTGCTGCGCATCCATCTACATGCAACTGATAAAGGTTCCTCACTCGAACCCCTATCTTTCGGGTTTCACCAGTTGTCTTGCTGCGCTAGAAATCCTTTCCCTCGCTGAAAACAACATCATACCCCTTGTCTTCTAACATCGCCACAGAGATAAGATTCTTCTTCAATCCTGGAACATGCATGACTTCCTTCAATACAAAGGGTTTACCAAACTCCCTCTCAAAGGAAATGGTACTGATACCGGTCGCACTGTATCTACCATCATCGCCCATCTCGATGTGCACTCCAAGATCTTTGTCCTCCAGATCAGAAAACAAATCTCGATCTCCCGTCATGTGAAAAGATGCACCACTGTCCAAGAACCACACTGATCCCATCACACTTGAAACCAAGCATGCGATCAACGAAAAATCAAGCTCAAACTGTGAGGCTAGAGCCTCTCCTGCTGCAGATCCAGCAGCTTTCTTGTTCTTCTTCTTCTGTGGACAACTAGTGGCATAGTGTCCGTGCTGGTGACAGGGAAAGCACTTCACCTTGGACATGTCCTGCTTCTTGCCTTTTGCACCAGACTGAGAAGCTTTCTTACTCTTCCCCTTCTTTGCTTTGGCAGCCAAAGTGCAATTTTCTTCATCAACTCCCTCTGATGAAGATCCGTCCTTGGTACTCCGCCTGATCTCCTCCTGCACAAGATCTAACCACAGTCTTTCCCATTCTGGCAATTTCTCCCGACCATTGACGGAGTCCTGATAGGAATGCCAACTCTTCGGAAGACCAAGGAGAGCCAAGCTCACCAAGTCCTCATCATCGACAGTAACCCCCACACTTCCCAGCTCATCTCGACACTGAGTGAACTTCGTGAGATACTTGGGCATACTGTCACCCTTCTCGCATTTGATGTTTCTAAGTTTATCTTTGAGCACCAGCTTCCTCTGATCGCTCTTGCTTTGGAATAGATCTGTTAAAGCCTTCCACATCAGATATGGAGAAGTCTTTCCATGCAGGCTGGACACAATGTGATCCTTCACACCCTCCAACAGAATCCTTTGACATTTTTCGGTCTTCTTTTGCTAAGCATCAGCTTGAGTAGCATCAGTAGGCTTTGGGACATCCATCTCTATGAACTCCTTCAACCCATTATCATCCAATACTGCCTCCATCCTGTCCTTCCATGCAATATAGTTTGAGCTGCCCTCAAGAGCATACTCCAATCGCAATTCATTGAAAGACATTGCCTCGTTGACACCAAGAGAACACTGCTACAAATTCGAATTCCACCAAACTCAACCGCCTCGGATCTAAGATTCGTGAGAACAAAATATTTCTCATACAGAGATTGACTGTATGGGCATTCATCGGATATCTCACCTTCCGAAGGAAGGATGAATACAGAGGCTACCTGGCCCGATTACAGACTTTGCCTGAAGAAATAGAATGTAAACACTTCTTAAATAGAAGATCTGATGATCAACAGCTCTAATACCATGTATAAATTTTTAATAATAAACACATATTCAATGGAGATTATCCTGATCATGTACTATTGCGGAATACATACACAATACATAAGCTCGTCTACGTTGATCAACAATTTAGCAACATCAATAACAATAAAACATCAATATCATGCACACATTAACACAGTATGTATCCCGAAGAAAGCTTACAGCTGAAAACCCCACACTATCTGTATATTAATGATTGAGAACATGTAACATTACAATAGTCAATACTCATCACAAGTATCCAGCACTATCTCCACCTGTTACACACAAATCAGCTCAGACTCAAACAACTCACAAGTTCAAATCTTCTCCACTGCTTTGCCTGCCTCTATTGCATAAACCTGCTAAGAATCACTCACACTGGAAATCACGTGAGCACAGGCTATTCTACTGGTCAAATTCGATGCAATACTCATTGGCATACTCAATACATTGCTTGTGCAAATCCTCATGCACAACTGATAGCAATCTGATCCTCTAACACCTGTCCCTGTTAAATTGTACATGCACTGACATGCAACTGAGTTAACTAATGTATTCTTTAGTTGCATTATGAGTTAATAATTAGTTTAACAACTCATCATTAGTCTATTTGCAGTTAGACTAATTACAATTAGTTTAACCAAGTCAAACTGAACACAACTCCATCAACTCCACAATCAACTCCACCAAACTCAACTGATTGAGTTCTAACTGAAGTCATGCATGCAACAACTCAAATGACCCACAAAGAAAGCGTACTTCCTTCTGACAGCTGCATGTGCCACATCTGTAGCTCAAACTGAAGTGCTCCAAAAGAATAAGATAAAGTTTATAGTATAAATATTATTATGAGACAATAATATTTGACTTTTCTATTTTTGATAGCCAGTCTAAAAATAGACTTTGATCACTCCTTCTGTGATCACTCCTGATGTGATCACTCCTGCTGTGATCCAAAAATAGAACTTGCTCCATAATTTGCCTGCGGGCCCACTTAGTGAAGGCGACTCTTTTCACTAAGCTCCATCATCTTGTTGCAATCTCAACATGAAATACAGGATTAGCCGAGAGTTTAATTTATCATGAAATACAGGATTAGCCGAGAGTTTAATGCAACTCTGGTTATCACAGTAAATCACAGTAGGATCCAAGTGAGAACTGAACAAACCAACCAGGATCTTCCTCATTAAAATGTGGGATCATTTTCCAAATTTCTTGAATTCTTGAGAGACGAAAATTCCCCATCGAATGAAACATTTTGAAAGCCTTTCTACAGATAAATAAAGACCCAATATCATATTCATAACCTGACAATGTAGCTTGCATGCACCCAACTAAATATGAATTTTGCATGCTTTTATTCATTGACAAATATCTCTTCCTTTTCTCTAATGCAAATTTTAAATCCATATGTTTCAAGCAATCTTTTTGACAACAATCACTTGAAATGAGAGCGCTGATAGAACTTCTTCTCGTCTGATATTCTGCTCTACCCCTTGTATAAGTAGAAAATCTTGCATTGATATGAAAAGGTCTGCTCCTACTCCTCAATGCAATATTTCTTGGCAACATCTCCATCATTGGATCATCATTTCTATAAGAATTTTCATCATCATTAAGAGGAATGTTATCCACACTATGATCAATTGTGCTTTTCAAATACTGACTTGGAGGATATTCTTCATCTTCCCCTTCTTCAGTTCTACTGTCATAGTCCTTAGAATTAGGACAAAATAGAAAATTTGACTCAATGTTTATTGGATATTCTTCCTCATGTGCATTGTCAGTGTTGCTCTCATAGTCCATAGAATTAGGACTACGTTGAAAATGTGACTATTTACTTACTGAAAATGCTACATCCTGTCATTTGTCACTACTACCTTTATAGTCATTAGGATTAGGACTAAGTGCTTCATCCTGTCCTTCATCACTACTACTCTCATAGTCCATAGGATTAGGACTAAGAGGACATCGTGACACTCCATTCTTTTAAAAAATTTCATCATGCTCTTCATCATTACTGCTCTCATAGTCCATAGGATTAGGACTAAGTGGACACCGTGACACTCCATTCTTTTGAAATTTGTCATCATGCTCTTCATCACTTCTGCTCTCATAGTCCATTGGATTAGGACTAAGATGACACCGTGACACTCCATTCTTTTGAAATTTTTCATCACGCTCTTCGTCATTGTTGCTCTCATAGTCCATAGCATTAGGACAAAGTGGACACCGTGACATTTCATTCTTTTGAAATTTTCATCATTGCTGCTTTCATGGTCCATAGGATTAGGAATAAGTGGACATTGTGACACTCTATTCAATTGAAATTCTTCATCACTGTTGCTCTCATAGTCCATAGGATTAGGACTAAGAGGACACTGTGACACTCCATTCTTTTGAAATTCGTCATCATGCTCTTCATCACTGCTGCTCTCATAGTCCATAGGATTAGGACTAAGAGGACACTGTGACACTCCATTCTTTTTGTTGGGTTGTGTTATATTCTTTCCACGTTGTTAACAGGGGGTTTGAAGGGCATCCGTAACCCCACTTTATGGGGTCCGGGGCAGCGCCCTAGAAAATTTTGGTTTTGGATCCTATGTTAGGTTGGGTGGACCCCCTTATGGTTTTGTGCATGATTTTCGCACATATTTTTTGGACGCGATGGTTTTTTGGTCCAAGGTATTGGATGCGATGGTTTTCGGTCCATGGTATTGGATGCTTCGGCATGTATAAATATGTATTGTAAAATTGAAAGGAACATAATGAAAAATCATGCTGGTAGTCTCGGTTTTGGGATCCAGGGGAAAATCTCTGTGTATATGTGTTTTATGTGTTATGCTCTCACATTGTTTATTTTCTGTGTTTTAGAATTCATATGCAGGTAATTTCTGTACGGGGTTAAAACCTACATTTGGTATCATAGCAGATTTGGCTTCAAGGGGACGCCTTTGTTGCTGAGGGGTTTCGCTCGGGCCTGTGGTAGACCCTGTTCAGTGGGAGATCTGTGATATTGATTCTGGTGGTGAAAGAAGATGGCGAGCATTGGAAAGATAGAAATCGAGAAATTTAATGGTCAGACTTTTGAGTTGTGGAAACTCAAGATGGAGGATCTGTTGGTGGATAAAGATCAGTGGATCGCAGTAGATCTGGGTACTAAACCAACGGGAGTGTCCGATGAAGAATGGAAGAAGTTGGATCAGAATGCAAAGAGCACAATACGATTGTGTGTCTTAGATTCAGTATTGTTGAATGTATCAGGGGAAGCTACGACGAAGGCTTTGTGGGACAAGTTAGGGACTTTGTACTAATCTAAGTCTCTGGTGAATAAACTATTCCTGTGGAAAAATCTGTATAACGTGAGGATGAAAGATGGAGACTCAGTGACACAGCATCTGAATGCATTTAATACTGTGGTAAGTCAGTTAGCATATGTTGATATTAAAATTTCAGATGAAGATAAGTGCATCAGTTTGTTGTGTTCTCTACCAGATTCATGGGATAGTCTGGTTATTGCAATAGGTAGTAATGCAACTGCCTTGCAGTTTGATGAAATAGTCTCACCCTTGCTGATGGAGGAGATGAGAAGGAAAAATATGGAAAGCTAGAATGGTGATGCCTTGTCTGTACGAGGACGGTCCCAGAACAGAAACAAAAATAAGTCATCGAGTGGGAGATCTAAATCTAGAAGGAGATCTAAATGTCCAGGAAAACCTGTAAAGGTGGTGTGCTGGAAATGCGGAAAGGAAGGCCACTTTAAAAGGGACTGTATATCTAAATCTCCTCACAAAGGAAAGGGATCTGATGAGGCTCCTTCTGCAGAGGCGAAAACCACTTCAGATGAAGGTGGTTATGTGTAGCTGGTTTCTTCAAGTACACATGTAGATCATGAGGCATGGTTGATTAACTCGGGTGCATCCTTTCATTTCACTCCCCATAGAGAGTGGGTCTACAAGTATGAGAAATATGATGGTGGTGATGTCTTCTTGGGGGATGATAGGAAGGCTAGAATCATTGGTCGTCAAAAAGTAAAGTTGAAGTTGCAAGGTGGAAGGGTTAGAACGCTTCCAGGTGTTCTACATATTCTTGCATTAGCCAGAAATCTTATTTCTGTAAGCAAGCGAGATGATGCAGGTGTAAAAACAGTGTTCGAGAAGGATACCTGCAAAATGGTTTGAGGAGAACTGGTATTGATGTGGGGAGTTCGGATTGGAACTCTGTACAAGCTGCAAGGTAGCACTGTTATTGATGGGTGCAATAGTTCTATGGTTCATGAATGCGGAGTAGAAAATCTAGTGGTCTCTGGAGAGAAGACCATGATGTGGCATCAAAGGCTTGAACATATTGGAGAGAAGGGCCTTTGAATACTTCATGGTAAAGGTATGGTAGAAGGTATGAGTAATAGCTCTCTAGATTTTGATTTCTGTGAAAATTGTGTATATGGGAATTAAAATCGGGTGAGTTTCCCCTCTGGTGGTAAAAGGGCGAAACAGATATTAGAGCTTGTGCACAGTGATGTGTTTGGACCTGTGAAGGTTCCACCACTAGGTAAGTCTGTGTACTATGTATCATTTATCGATGACTTCTCAAGGAATACATGGATATATTTCCTTAGGAAGAAATCTGAAGTCTTTGACATGTTTAAAGAATTTAAGGCTCTGATGGAAAACCAGACAGAGAAGAAGATAAAGGTGCTGAGGATAGATAATGGTGGAGAGTTTTGCAGTAATGAATTTGAAGAATTCTGTAAGAAGTGTGATATATCACGGCAGAAGACTACTCCATATACACCTCAGCAAAATGAAGTTGCAGAAAGAATGAACAAGACTTTGATGGAAAGGGAAAGAAGCATGCTCAGTGGTGTCGGGTTAGGACAGGAATTCTGGGCAGAGGCAGTGGATACTGCATGTTACCTAGTCAACAGGTCACCTTCATCAGCGTTGGAGGATAAGACTCCACAAGAGGTATGGACTAGTAAGAAACCCTCTCTGTCACATCTAAGGGTATTTGGATGTTGTTATCACCAAAATAGGACCCTGATAGGCTGTTGATCAGACTATCTCAGTGTAACTATTTCAAACCAATCTTTTAGCTAAGGCTTAGCCTCCTTAGCCTGAGAGGGCTCTCTCAAAGGGTTAATGATATTGATTAAAGATATGGATAGATGGCTAACTCTATGGTTTGTATTTTATATGTTTGTAGATTGGAAGATGGAGACTTGCTACCATTGGGCTATGGAGTCAGTGACAGAGATAAGGACAACAAATAGCTCTTCTTATAAAACTGAGGCTTGTATTTACTTCAATGAAAGAGTGACACATTCAATATAACAATGAACTCAACCTTACATGGAAGTCAGGGCATTCAGCATTTAAACATTCAGAACATAAACTCATAGGGGACCACATAGTTTATAAATGTATACAAGAATTCAGAGCACATTCAGTGAATTCTGAGTGATTATACATCCATACCACTGTAAGAATTAAGGAAAGGACAACATCACATATTCTAAACATAAAAAATCCTTCATGAATCCTGAGAAGTAAAGTCAAGCATGTATTACTGAACTCAATTCACCATAGTTTAACACTTAAAGGAAGTCAGAGCATGTTCCTCCATGAATTTTGAGTAATAAGCATTAATACTATGGAGGTAAATCATTTCAAAGATAAAAGATGAAGCTCACTGAAGTACACTAAGAATCTCAGCTTCAGAAAAGTCCAACTGCTTCTGTATATATCAATCCCTGCATAACATTTACAAAAGTAGTCTTTTTCTCTAACATTTTCCAACCCTTTGATAATTAGACCTCTTTCTCTATATAAAGCATTTACAATTAGGATTCCATCATCTCAAGAGAATTCAAATTTTCCATCAGTGACACCTATTCTAACCATAAAACAAACCATTAATTAGAACTAGCTGTTAACTAGGAGTGCTAGTGACCTAATACAACTAGGAGTGTAACTCCTTATTATGATTACAACAACCTTATCTAAACATTTAAAACATTATTTGACACCTAAAACTCCATGAAGTCAAATTTGATGAAGCCTCCCACGTGGTCACCCAACTGCTGATGACAAACCCTAGAAATTAGGGAACATGTTCCCCTGTTTTTAGGTTTAGATCCTTGAAAATTGGCACGTGGGACAGAGCCTTTATCTCTTCATCCATGACACATTTTACGAAATTGAAGGATGTTTTTGTAGCCCATGTTGTCCAGAACAAAAACCTCTCCTGGTTTTTTAAAACATTTCTCCAGCTGTCCAGAAACTGTCCTTGAAAAAACGTGGCAAACAGGAAAAATCCGTTTTCTGAAAGTAGGGTCTCAATGAAAGCTTAGTATCTCCCAACTGAAAACACTTATGAATAAAGTGAGATAGGTTATTGTATCTGGAGAGTTTATGAAGAGAAACATCCCTCAGAATTCCAAAATACATCTTCTTGTAACCAGAAACGTATCTTGAAAAACACTGCTAAAACCAGAAGACAAAGCTTGACTTTCAGCAGTTTCGTAGCGCAAGTTTAACCATAAATTGTTCCCACCTCAGAATGGAATTGAAGAAACTGAAAGAGTTTCATGTAGTGCAGAATGTTAGGAAGAAAAGCCTCTTTTAGTTTGCAAAATTAAGTTCTCGGCTGCTCAGGAAAGCTTTTGGAAGTTAACTAGTAAAAACAGTTTTTCTGCTAAAACACGCTGCTACAGGGTTTTCGTAGCGCACTACGAAAACTCCTAGTTCAGTGATTTCGTAGCTACTTTCAAAATTTCTCCAAAATGATGTGAGATATGACTTATAAACACCTGGTAAGACTTCTAAAAGATGGAATGAGGCTGTCAAACATTATTTGGAAAAGAGATATGATCTTAAAAGACTTCTAACCTTATGACCTAACCCTTAAAGCATGAAATGACCTAGAGACCCTTTAACACCATGACTAGAAGAAGGGTTTGTAAATGAGAATGACACTAATTGTGATGAGATGACTCAAAAATTATAAGACTATGACTAGAAACAAGGCAACTTACCAAAGCTTAGAGACAAAGATTTTAGGGTGACACAGTGGCTCCACTAGGGATAGTGTGCCCTTGTGGTATACTAAGAACTTGTAGCTCCAGTGCCGCTATCCATCCTCTAGAAGAAAACTCTGAACCTCTGCCCAATTTTCTCCTCAAGCCTTTTATGTTTTCTGAACGAAGAATTCAAACTGCACCTACTGAAATAGATGCTCAGTCAACCTACCCTGAGCTTATTTGCACATTCCTACCTACCCTATTAGCTGCATTCTCCAATTGTAGCTCAAGGAACATGAAACTTCCAATAAAGCCAATCATCAATCTGATCTGAAACTTGGATCTCCTTACTGTGCTTGAAGCATAAATAAACCAGATACTGAAATAACCAAGGAAGCATGAGGTGTAACTGTTCTTCAAGATGAACATATAATTGGAAGCCTAAACAGTAAATCTTTTCCATGTAGTCAGCTATAGGGTCAAAAAACACATGGTTAGTTTGATTATTCTCATAACATTCTATATCTTCAAACAACTGATCCTCAGCCACACCAAATTTATTTGATATGCTATCCAACTGCCTTTCTAAATGATGCCCACAAACAATGTAATTTTCTTCATTATAAAGATCATTCTTTGATGCAAGCTGCTGCAAGGAATCACAAAAATGAACAACCTTTTCCTCCGCCTGAGGGTCATAGAAAATTTCCTCCAGTATTTCTTCTTGCTGTGTGTAATCATTTTCATCTTCATTATGATTCGAAGACTAAGAAGTCTGCTGCATCTCTACATCAATCTCAGAGGATGTAATATGATTTTCATAAATAAACCCCTGTTGATCTTCATGCTGCATTTCATGAGATGTTGTACTTTCTTCTTGGTGCTGAAATGCATTGTTATGAAGAGCCTCTAAAATTTCTTCATCCATAAATTCATCATCATCATAACAATCCTCCAAGTACTGAATAAGACTTAAAGAATGTCTACAGCAATCTTTGAGCAACAATAAGGAAGGATGACATTCTTTATACATGTCATAGAACACATCATGGAAATCAGCAAGAGAATATAATGAACCATTTTCCAAACTTTTATACCAAGACCATGCTTTTCCTTCTAAAGTGGTCATAAACATCCTCATGAGACAATCCTCACGAAAGTGAACCTTAAGACTGCGTACATGCATATGAAACCTAACCAAATGAAGAGCAGCATTGTCTTTCTTTTCATCTTTGAATATCGAAAGATCCTCTAACCAATCAACCTTTGGCATAGGATTTGGAAAACCAGGGATATGAGACAGATTCATAGGAGCATACCTGGCATTCATTCTTGCAGTGGAATTCATCTTGAAACTTCATCAAGCTACTGATCTTCTAGCAGTGGAGTCACCTTCCAATTTCTTATTCGATGTGTGGAGTCGCCAAGGTAGTTTTGCAGCCTCAAAAAGATGTCTAAGCTCCTGCTACCTTCAAAAGTTCATCCATTGATTTCGGGAATGAATAATCTTCAGGCTCCCGGCAGACGCACCAAAATGTTATCACCAAAATAGGACCCTGATAGGCTGCTGATCAGACTATCTCAGTGTAACTATTTCAAACCAATCTTTTAGCTAAGGCTTAGCCTCCTTAGCCTGAGAGGGCTCTCTCAAAGGGTTAATGATATTGATTAAAGATATGGATAGATGGCTAACTCTATGGTTTGGATTTTATATGTTTGTAGATTGGAAGATGGAGACTTGCTACCATTGGGCTATGGAGTCAGTGACAGAGATAAGGACAACAAATAGCTCTTCTTATAAAGCTGAGGCTTGTATATACTTCAATGAAAGAGTGACACATTCAATATAACAATGAACTCAACCTTACATGGAAGTCAGGGCATTCAGCATTTAAACATTCAGAACATAAACTCATAGGGGACCACACAGTTTATAAATGTATACAGGAAGTCAGAGCACATTCAGTGAATTCTGAGTGATTATACATCCACACCACTGTAAGAATTAAGGAAAGGACAACATCACATATTCTAAACATAAAAAATGCTTCATGAATCCTGAGAAGTAAAGTCAAGCATGTATTACTGAACTCAATTCACCATAGTTTAACACTTAAAGGAAGTCAGAGCATGTTCCTCCATGAATTCTGAGTAATAAGCATTAAGACTATGGAAGTAAAGCATTTCAAAGATAAAAGATGAAGCTCACTGAAGTACACTAAGAATCTCAGCTTCAGAAAAGTCCAACTGCTTCTGTATATATCAATCCCTGCATAGCATTTACAAAAGTAGTCTTTTTCTCTAACATTTTCCAACCCTTTGCTAATTCGACCTCTTGCTCTATATAAAGAATTTAAAATTAGGATTCCATCATCCCTCATCAAGAGAATTCGAATTTGCCATCAGTGACACCTATTCTAACCATAAAACAAACCATTAATTAGAACTAGCTGTTAACTAGGAGTGCTAGTGACCTAATACAACTAGGAGTGTAACTCCTTATTATGATTACAACAACCTTATCTAAACATTTAAAACATTATTTGACACCTAAAACTCCATGAAGTCGAATTTGATGAAGCCTCCCACGTGGTCACCCAACTGCTGATGACAAACCCTAGAAATTAGGGAACATGTTCCCCTGTTTTTAGGTTTAGATCCTTGAAAATTGGCACGTGAGACAGAGCCTTTATCTCTTCATCCATGACACATTTTATGAAACTGAAGGAGGTTTTTGTAGCCCATGTTGTCCAGAACAAAAACCTCTCCTGGTTTTTTAAAACATTTCTCCATCTGTCCAGAAACTGTCCTTGAAAAACACGTGGCAAACAGGAAAAATCCGTTTTCTGAAAGTAGGGTCTCAATGAAAGCTTAGTATCTCCCAACGGAAAACACTTATGAATAAAGTGAGATAGGTTATTGTATCTGGAGAGTTTATGAAGAGAAACCTCCCTCATAATTCCAAAATACATATTCTTGTAACCAGAAACGGATCTTGAAAAAGACTGCTAAAACCAGAAGACAAAGCTTGACTTTCAGCAGTTTCGTAGCGCAAGTTTAACCATAAATTTCTCCCACCTCAGAATGGAATTGAAGAAACTGAAAGCGATTTATGTAGTGCAGCATGTTAGGAAGAAAAGACTCTTTCAGTTTGCAAAATTAAGTTCTCGGCTGCTCAGGAAATCTTTTGGAAGTTAACTAGTAATAACAGTTTTTCTGCTAAAACAGGCTGCTACAGGGGTTTCGTAGCGCGCTACGAAAACTCCTAGTTCAGTGATTTCGTAGCTACTTTCAAAATTTCTCCAAAATGATGTGAGATATGACTTATAAACACCTGGTAAGACTTCTAAAACATGGAATGAGGCTGTCAAACATTATTTGGAAAAGAGATATGATCTTAAAAGACTTCTAACCTTATGACCTAACCCTTAAAGCATGAAATGACCTAGAGACCCTTTAACACCATGACTAGAAGAAGGGTTTGTAAATGAGAATGACACTAATTGTGATGAGATGACTCAAAAATTATAAGACTATGACTAGAAACAAGGCAACTTACCAAAGCTTAGAGACAAAGATTTTAGGGTGACAACAGATGTGATGCATATGTACATGTTCCAAAGGAGAAATGAACCAAGTTGGATAGTAAATCTAAAAAGTGCATCTTTATTGGGTATAAGGATGGTTTAAAGGGTTATAAGCTTTGGAACCCAATAACAAGGAAGGTTGTGTATAGCCGAGATGTGGTGTTCAGAAAGGTGAAAGATGTTATTAAACATGAATTCCAACCAAAGGAACCTGAGAAGATAGAGTTTGAGCTAAAGGAGGAAGAATCGGACTCTACAGTAGAGGAGGAATCAGAAGATGAAGAGCCACAAACTCCGGCTGTGAAAAGATCAGTTCGAGAAAGAAGGCAACCAGAAAGGTATAGTCCATCTAATTTCTGTTCAAATTTTGCTTTGTCTGTTACTGATGATGATCCCAAAACTGTGAAGGAAGCAGTAGATTCAGAGGATGGAAAACTCTGGAAAGAGGCCATGGTTGATGAAATGGCATCTTTGCACAAAAATGAGGCTTGGGATCTGATGGAGTTGTTGGCTGGAAGGAAACCCATTAGCAACAAATGGGTGTTCAAGAAGAAGACAAATGCAGAAGGAAATGTGGAGAAATACAAAGCTCGATTGGTAGCAAAAGGTTATTCCCAGGTGCCGGGAATTGATTTTGGTGATATTTTTTCTCCTGTTGCCAAGGTAACTTCTATTAGATTACTTTTATCTATTGTTGTTTCTTTTGATTTTGAGGTAGAACAGATGGATGTGAAGACAACATTTCTTCATGGGGATCTGGAAGAGGAAATATACATGAAGCAACCTGAAGGCTTTACGGTGAAGGGTAAGAAAGAACTGGTATGCAAGTTAAAGAAGTCTCTGTATGGGTTAAAATAGTGACCAAGGATGTGGTATCAGAAATTTGATACATTTATATGGGGACTTGGCTTCACTGGAAGCAAAGCAGATCACTGTGTCTATTTTAAATTAATTGGTGACCGTGTTATTTATCTGGTCTTGTATGTGGGTGATATGTTGCTGGTTGGAAATGACAAAAAAATTATCCAGGATTTGAAGACCCAATTGTCCTCCAAATTCGACATGAAAGATCTTGGTGCTGCAAACTATATTTTGCGCATGGAAATTAAAAGAGATCGTACAAAGAGGAAGCTCTGGTTAAACCAAAGGAAGTATGTCGAGACAATACTGCTGAGGTTTAATATGCATGATAATAAACCGGTGAAGGTTCCTATTCCTGTAGGTGTGAGTTTATCTGCTGAACAGTGTCCCAAGACACAAGAAGAGGAAGAGGACATGTCCCATGTTCCATATGCAAGTGCAATCGGTAGCCTGATGTATGCAATGGTCTGTACTAGACTAGACATTACACATGCAATGGGAGTATTGAGTAGGTTTATGTCAAAACCAGGGAAGGAGCACTGGACAGTAGTGAAGCGGGTTTTCAGGTATTTGCGTGGCATTAGTGATTATGGTTTGTGCTACCAAGGAAGACCAGGATTGGACAGAGTGTTGGATATTCATGGCTTTGTTGATGCAGACTGGGCTGGAGATCTGGATCAGAGAATATCTACAAGTGCGTATGTGTTTAACCTATTTGGAGGTGCAGTCAGTTGGATGAATAAGAAACAATCTGTAGTGGCACTATCAACTACAGAGGCAGAATACATGGCAGCCACTCATGCAAGCAAGGAAGCAGTTTGGTTGCAGAGATTGTGTTCAAGTATGGGGTTAGTACAGGAAGCTATAAGGATAGACTGTGAGCGCCAAAGTTCAATTTTCTTGGCAAAGAACCCTGCATATCATTCAAGGACAAAGCACATTGATGTTCAGTATCACTTTGTGAGGGATATGATAGAGGACAAAAATGTGTTGCTGGTAAAGGTGGACACTTTGAAGAATACTACAGATGCATTGACAAAATCTATGAGCTCTAAGAAGTTCTCTTGGTGTAGAGATACAATGGGCATTTTAGGGCTGGGAAAATGACTAAGCTCTCTTGTGGCCCCTGTGGAAAGAAAACAACAAGTGGGAGAATGTTGGGTTGTGTTATATTCTTTCCATGTAGTTAACAGGGGGTTTGAAGGGCACTCGTAACCCCACTTTATGGTGTTCGGGGCAGCGCCTCGGAAAATTTTGGTTTTGGACCCTATGTTAGGTTGGGCGGACCCACCTATGGTTTTGTGCATGATTTTCACACATGTTTTTTGGACGCAATGGTTTTTCGGTCCATGGTATTGGATGCAATGGTTTTCGGTCCATGGTATTGGATGCTTCGGCATGTATAAATATGTATTGTAACATTAAAAGGAACATAATGAAAAATCAAGCTGTTAGTCCCGGTTTTGGGATCCAGGGAAAAATCTCTGTGTATATGTGTTTTATGTGTTATGCTCTCACATTGTTCATTTTCTGTGATTTAGAATTCGTATGCAGGTAATTTCTGTACGGGGTTAAAACCTACACTTTTGAAATTCGTCATCATGCTCTTCATCACTGTTGCTCTCATAGTCCATAGGATTAGGACTAAGAGGACACCGTGACACTCCATTCTTTTGAAATTCGTCAACATGCTCTTCATCGCTACTGCTCTCATAGCCCTTGGGATTAGGACTAAGTGGACACTGTGACACTCCATTATTTTGAAATTCTTCATCATGCTCTTCATCACTGTTTCTCTCATAGTCCATAGGATTAGGACTAAATGGACACCGTGACACTCCATTCTTTTGAAATTCGTCATCATGCTCTTCATCACTGCTGCTCTCACAGTCCATAGGATTAGGACTAAGAGGACACTGTGACACTTCATTCTTTTGAAATTCATCATCATGCTTTTCATCAATATTGCTCTCATAGTCCATAGGATTAGGACTAAGAGGAAACCGTGACACTCCATTCTTTTGAAATTTTTCATCATGCTCTTCATCACTGTTGCTCTCATAGTCCTCAGGATTAGGACTAAGTGGACACCGTGACACTCCATTATTTTGAAATTCGTCATCATGCTCTTCATCACTGCTACTCTCATAGTCCATAGGATTAGGACTAAGAGTACACCATGATACTCCATTCTTTTGAAATTTTTCATTATGTTGTTCATCACTATTGCTCTCATAGTCCTTAGGATTAGGAGTAAGTGGACACCGTGACACTCCATTCTTTTGAAATTCGTCATCATGATCTTCATCACTGCTGCTCTCATAGTCCATAGGATTAGGACTAAGTGGACATCGTGACACTCCATTCTTTTGAAATTCGTCATCATGCTCTTCATCACTGTTGCTCTCATAGTCCATAGGATTAGGACTAATTGGACATCGCGACACTCCATTCTTTTGAAATTATTCATCATGCTCCTCATCACTGTTGCTCTCATAATCCTTAGGATTATGACTAAGTGGAATCCATGACTCTTTATTTATTTGAAATTCTTCATCCCCTCTTTCATCAGTGCTGCTCTCATAGTCCTTAGGATTAGGACTAAGTGGAAGAATTGACTTTCTATTCATAGTGGAAGAATTTCCGTTATATTCATCAATATGTTTAGAGTTGTTACGCAATAAAGATGTTGATTCTTTACAAAGAAAAACTTCACTATCAGAAGAATCCATCCCTTTCAAATATAAGACGTTGAATGATACAAATGTAGACTCTCCTAAAGATATTATATAGCTTAGAGAATAAAATTTTCCCTCCAAAAATTTTCCCTCCGAAAAGTTTCGCCAAAATATTTCCCTCCAAAAATTTTGTTTCATGTATTTCCCTTCATTATTTTACTCTACAAAAATTTTAACTAAATTTTTTTATGAAATAAATCTTTAAATTTAAAATTGTAAACTAAAACTTCTACCTAAATTATTTTAATAGTTAAACTATATAATATTTACTAAACAATCGAATGTTTTTTTTTTTAATTTTTATAATATCTTCTAAAACAAATTAATCCCACATTCACCGCACTATAAAACAATTCCATAATGTTCGTTTTATCATAGTTTCCTATATCGCCATAAAAAAATTAACATGTTAATTTTTTTTTAAAACAAATTAATCCCACATTAACTGTACGATAAAAAATCTCAATAATTTCACCTATATAATAAATTTCATTGTCACTATTACTCACATCACATCAAGGTTTTCTGAGGTTCGTTAAAAGACTGGGAGTGAATTTTTCGAGCAGCTGCATTGCTATCAACAACATATTCAACAGAGGATTCTCACATTTGAAACATTAGTTAATTTTTTTTCTTTGGAAATTTTAAAATTAAATAAGTTTAATGAAGTTTAATTATTTTTTTTTAAATTAAAAATTTTTGTGGACCAAATTTACCCACTACGTTCGCAGTGGGCATGATAGGCCCGGTAGTGCTCACGGCGGCCAAACAGGCCCATAGGTTAGGGGCGATGGGGATGGCTACACGGCCCTCCGCCCCACCCCCCCGACTCGCGGGGTGGCACGGGGGCGGGTGGGCGGGCCTCCAGGGTGGCGCAGGGGGAGCTACCGTAGCAGGTGGGCGGGTCGTAAGGGTGGTGCGGGGGAGGGGTGCTACGGTAGCCTCTCGCCCCCCACACCTCGCGCCACCCCGGCGGCCTGCTAGCCCCGCAGGGTGGCGTGTAGGGAGCTGCGACAGCTCCCCCTTGCGCTACCCCTGCTGCCCTCTGCGCCACCTAGCCCTCCACCCTGCGGGGCGGCATGGGAAGCCAAGGTGATGCGGGGGGAGCTGTAGCGCAAGGCGATTCTCAGAGTCGCCCTGCCACCCCACAGGCAAGTAGGCCGCGGAGGTGGCGCGGGGGATCTGGCCACCCCGACGGCCCGCAGGCAGCCCTTCTGCCCCACCCCAGTGGGCCGACGGTCCGCGGGGTGGCGGGGACGACGGGGTTGGGTCGAGGGAAGTGGTTGGGCCACCAAGGTGGGCTAGGGTGCCGAACTCAATGGCCGGCTCGGTTGGCCAGCCGATTTTCATGGTGCGGCGACACAACGATGTATTTTTTTTCTAAATTGTTATGGTTTATAAAATTAATTATCATTTATCATTTTCATTGTTAATTTAAGTTACTAAGTTTTTGTCATTTACTGATTTATGTGTATTTTTTTTTCAGGAAAATGTCATCAAAGAAGATATTTGTGAATCTTTCTAGACCAAAGACTCTTAAAGGGGGATCTTCAGAAAACATTAGTGAATGAACTCCACCTAAGTTGATGGCTACAAATCTTTCAAGTGCCTCAAATGATAAGAATATGATTTCATACTGGAAGAAATCAAAAGAAGTGAAACTTCCATCAAAAGTCTAGTATGTGAAAGAAAGAGAAAGCCAAAATGTGCAGATATATCTATATTTTGATATGTCTAATAATAATGGAATTTATGACGTGATGGGAAGAGTCATAGACATGTGTTCGATACCAGACAGTGAAGTTGTTTACATACTTACAAAATCGCCCAAGTCACATGAAAGGATTAAATACCAGTTATCATATTCATTGTATGACACGAGAGAGGTATCTACAAAGTTGTGTAAACAAATCGTAAATGAGATGAAACAAAATATCGTAAGTATTGTTATTTATATTTGTGTTTTATGTTCTTGTAACTGTCTCACTATATTTTTTTTAACTTTGTTTTTATTGACATATGATATTTTGTTTGGCAGAATTTTGTTTAAAGTTGTTCAATTAGGTTGGGAGGCATTCATTTCATAAAGCATGATATTATGAAATTTGTTAGTAGTTTCTACTCAGTGTCAAAAGAAGATATGGAAAACAAGCAAAATGTAGTAATTCATGATGCTACAAAACTACATCCAAGGGATCGGCAAAAAAAAAAAAAAAAACCTCTAGTGGATAAATCTAGCAAGGGTAGACAAGTTACTTTTGAAGACGAGGAAGTTGAAACTGGCAGTCAAGAATATGTTGTCATTACTGAGGATGACATTGGAACTGAGAAGAGACATAAAAGACGAAAAGTAACAATGCTCAAGAATAAATTTGTTACAGTTAAGGATGAGAATGTTATGAAGAAGAAAAGTAAAGTTGCACATTTTGAAGTAGTCATTACCAATAGTCAAGAACCTAGTGAAACTTCAAAAGAAAGCAGAGAAATCATTACACCAGGAGTTGATTTAGAGGATGGCATTATCAAAACAAAACAAAATGCCATTCGACAAAACTTGACAAAGAGAAACTTAATTGAGTGTGGTCGTACATTTCAGCTTAATGTCAGACAAATCTATAAGGCAAGTGAAGGACAATGTCAATACCAAATCAGAAATCCACACCATCTGCATGTTCACAACTTGAAGACATTGATAAGGTACAATCCATATGCTCATGTAGTTAGTTATGTGCTTCTTGTTGATCCAGTTCAAGTTCCCAACAAAGAAGCATTTGATAAGTCAAAATGTTTTGAATACAATTGTTATGTGCTTGGGGGGAACCATTTTGTAGAAGCTCAAAGACAATTGATGGAGGAATATCCCAATAACCCACGTTTTGAAACAATGAAATGTATCATTTATGCTGGTTTATCATATACAGAAGCAAAGTTAGTGCCATGGGATCATAATTCAGATAATGAATATAGGATGTCTATGACTTTCATCCAATGGGTTAGATGTATTCATAGTGAATTTGAAGAAAAATGTAGTGGGGATAGGATAAATGTTACTGTATATTTCAGAAAGGAATGTTGTATGGAAATAGGCGATCAAACTAAAGAGAAAATCAATTCAAAAGGCGGCAAAGGCTGCAAATTTAGTGCCCATATATAAGCATTAACTATTTCCAGCCAAGCTCGGCCCAAAATCAAAGGGTGCCCATCCAATAGACTCTTTGTGTTTATAACGAGAAAGTCTACTGGATACTCCCATGAATCAACATAAACCATAATATCCTATAAATTTCCCTCTGGCCTTACCACAGAATGATCAACAAGTTCTAGCAGGCTGGTGGTTAGTTCTAGAGCTGTAATACCAAGTGTCTGACAAGTTTCTGCTATTAGGATGTTAATGGTTGCACCTAGATCAACTAGTGTTTTATATTTGAACTGTAACTATGGGATTCCCAGGATATTCATACTTTACCAGAGTTTCCCCTCCCAAGAGTAAATCAGATAAGGTCCTGTTGTTGGGAAAAGTATCCATTCAGAATGCCCCTATCCCACTCTAAGGTGTGATAGTGCCTTAGCAACAAACAAGGAAAACTATTTTCGTATTCTTCTTTATGAAATGTAAACGAAGAGGAAGGATGTAACTAACCTGTGTCTTTCGCTAGTTTGTCGATCCAATCGCTCTCCTCTTTGTTCGCTTCCCACTGCCTACTTCCTTACTGGTCCAGCTTCACCAAGTTCCTGCAAGATCACAAAAGGGGAAAACTACACAAAAGACATAGATTTACATTCATAACTAGCTTAGGATCAGATTTAAGCTAAACATGCATATATAACAAAGCATCATTGATATACAAGCATATAGGAGAAACTCAAATAGTTTTATTGATATGATAAGAAAGTCCAAGAGGAGATACAACCAAGTGAGTCCCGATCCAACATCTACCTCCCAGCAAAGGAATCCCTTCCTCTCCTCCAACAAAGCATAAATCACCCAATGCATTAATCTCAATCTCAAACCAACAGCAATTCTCTGCAAAGTACAAAATTCCAGCCTCTGGATCTCTGGGATGAGGGATCCATATATAGATGTAAGCAGAGAGGATGAGTCAGCTTATGTTTTGACTTGTGGCTTCTCTCTGTCAGTTCTTGCTTCCACTTGGAGGCTGAGAGCCTCTTACTCATCACTGGTCGAATTCATTGAGGCAAGTGTCATTGAGGAAGATTCTGGAAGCTTCCAGTGTCTGTACACCTTGCGGAATGACACTGCCATTTGGCATTTCTCGCTCAGCACACCCTAGTAGTGCATTTAGGTGCATTGCAACGCACCTAGCTAGTGTACTGGGGTGCATTGCAACACAGGCAGCTAGTAGAGCATCTGAATTGATCCCGATTTGACTAGTTCTGAGTGGTTTTTGGTGGAGAACTTCTGGGAGAAGCTGTCATTGGTTGACCTTGTTCCTTTAGGGGCAGGAACAACACTTTTAGGGACTTTGGATCCCTTGGATTATGGACATTTCATGCTCAAAGCTGTAAGGCACAAAAATGTCTATAATAGTTGCCCCCTAAAGTATGAGGCCGTTTATCGGGTGAAATGCTTTATTAGGAGGATCCGAAGTTCTTTCAATGCTGGGAGGAGACCTGTAATAAGATACAATACAATACATTATTTTTCATACTATTTTCATGATCTAGCTGAGGCGGGCAATCCCATGCTCAGCTTTATAAATTCATTTTTCTGTACATAGGACAAACAATCGTCTGATGGTAGACTAATGATTCTGATGAAATCATCATCCTTTTGGTAGGATGATTATCTATGCTACAATGTTGTACATGTCAATGTCTTTATTTTTCCTGAATATATATCGCAGCCCGGATGGATGAAACTAGATCCGGGGTCTTCAATCTCGTCCGATCTTCACTCTAAGTACAGTTTGATCCATGTGAGAAATGTTTTGAAGTCGAACATGGAAAGACATCGCTTGATTACCAGTCAATGATGTAAACTGTTAACAAGCGCGAGAGGAATCACCGATAATGATAATGACCCTCAAGGTACTGCAGTACAATTCACGTGGTGTGAATAAAGGACTTGGCATTGAACACCATGCAAAATCTTTCGGTCGAAGGTCATTGATGTATACCTGTCACCGGAAGTGAGAAACTTGCCATTGAGGCATGCAAGCTTCAAAGTACTGAAGGGGGTGTTCCTAGATCAACTTCTTGGATAATGAGCTGATGTCGACAAGAAGCGATCCGTCAAAGGAGGGCCTTAATGTATCCCACATCAGTGACATGGAACGGAGCAAATGATTTTGATGGAGGTGAAAACGCTCTGATGATATATGGTTCAAGGTGGCGGTCATGAAAGAATGAAGTATAATGTATGGTAGTGGATGGGACACGGTTGACTTCTCTGGATGACTTCTCTTGAACATATCGGCGACACTTATATGATGGATTGGTAGCATTTACCCCAAAGATGGATGGTATGGCGAGACCATGGTGATGTGACCGGTGAATGAAACAACCCAACCCGACTCAGGCACGGAGCAGAAGTGTCATGTTCAAGAGCGACTTGCTACCAATAAAGTTCTTTGAGTTTCTTCCCAATTTGTCCCCAGTCATTGCTGACCAGTACCTCTTTATTTTTGTCAAGCTTGAGGAGGATAACATATGCTTGTTCTATAATTTTCCCTTCGGGAAAACCCATCGCTATGTTTTAACGAGCCTAGCGATAGTGAAACTCGTTCTCGTCTAAAGATAAGTTTGTCACTATTAATCTTTTTAACGAGTCTAACGACAAAGATAACTCGGTCCTTTTCATTTTTAGAGAGTCTGAAAAGGTACGTAAATATAACTCCAAAGTTCCTTTTTCGTCATCTAATCCCTTAAGTCCGAAAAAGTATAAAACAATACAGAAGGGATGAATTTTTGATAGTTTTAACGAGCCGAACAAAACAAGTGCTCGATCTTTTTATGCAATAATCCCTCAGGTCCAAAAAGATTAAAATCTAGAGGAGGGATAGCACTTCCGGTCGCTTTAACGAGCTGGAAGGCCAAAACTCGGCAATCTTTTCATATTTTACGAGTCAAATGAAAAGAGCTTAAAGAAGACTCGTCTTTTGAGGAACGAGTGATAAAAAGGGTAGCAGTTGATTCCGGGTAAGGGTTGGAATTTTCCAATCACGGCAATGTCACAAGGATGGCTAGTGAAATCACTCTTCGCAGCTGTTCCTCAAAATGGGTAAAAAATCAAATGGAGGTGAATGATCGGCCAATGGAAAAGTGGAGGTGATGGTGCAAACACGACCAAGGCTTTAATGGCTGATAATATTACATTCACGGTGGTTATTTACCGGAGGATAGTTCATTTTTTAACGAGCTTAAACGCGGGTTGAAACACTTGCTCGATCTTATGTTTATTTTTTAACGAGCATGAACTATGTGCTAAAACTGCTCGATTAATCCAATCGTATGATAAGAATGTCTCATTTAAGATGCCATTTTTTATGGAGCTTGCACCTTATAAAGCTTTGCCTCGGATCCTTTCATTATGCAAGTTCGGAAACGACTAATCCTACGAGTTTAAAGGGTTAGACCTACAGGTTTAAAGGGAGGACCTAAAAATTTAAAAAATAAATAGCCGCCCCTTGCTTGCACTCCAAAAGGTTTGCATGCCCCCAGGTATAAAGTACGATTTCAAGGTTACCCCTACTTCACTTCCGCCAAAACATTTGTTTTACCGAGAGAGGCCTACCTCTTTCAGGTTACCAAAGATTGTCTCATTCACACAGCAAACAAAACATTTCTTCGGCAATGTCCACCGAGATGAACAAAGGTGAGTGACGACGCCCGCCGACCCACATAACTTTGACAAGAGAATCTTATTCTAGAACAACCCCTCTTCCAATCACGGACGGGGTACGGACTAGTCATATTCTCCCGCGGAAACCTACCCTATACCCAAAGTTTTCCTACCGAAGCAGACCAGGACGCATGCCCCCTGGGTTCCAGTCATATCCCTCTGAATTACTCGCGCTCATCGGGAGGACGGACCGTGGGTTGAGACATTTCTTGCATGAAGAGACCATTTAGGGATGGTATATGACTATTTGCGATGCGTGATCCAGGAAATGAAAGCTGGTCCACGAGCTTGACCACTCTTCCTTCGTGCGGAAAACACATTACTCTAAAGAGTGAGGAGATGATGGCTCCCACGCAATAAATATAGTCTCGTCCAAGGAGTAGGTTATAATCCAAGGGTCCTTGAACGACCATCACGTTCATTTGAACGGTCTTCCCTTTCAATGTGATAGGCACATTGGGGAGGATCCCTAAAGGTCGACTGGTTCCTTTATCGAAGCCTGTCAGATTTCTCATCTCAGGCAAAAGCGATGGCGAACCAAGCACTTTCCAAGCAGTAGAGGAAAGGATACTCACAGATGCCCCCTCATCAATGATGGTGCCAGCCATAACCATTTTGTATATTTGAACGATAATTCAGAATGGTATGCTTGCTAGCAAACGGGGTCTGCCTAGTTGGTTCCAGTCGAAGCATACAACTAGGTTGCTTGGTGGTGGGACCGAGTAGACGGTTGGGTACGGCTCTTATGAACTTCCTTCCTACGATAAAGGAATGGGTGGATTGCCCCCGTGTTCATCGGAGTCTGTGTTGATGAAGAGAATTTGGATGGTGTCATCCTTATCCTCTTCAGTGACTGTATCATTCCAAGATAAAACCTCTGAAGGCAAGACCGGGTCAACTGTCGCCTCGACCTTTTGACTTTCGTCTGGTATGGATTCAGTTGGTTTATCCTCAATGATAGACGCTTCAGCTGACCACTTGAGCAGGCCAGCTGGATTCTCAACTAACGAAGGACTTGGCGAGAGCTTTTTATATCCAGGAGGAAGTCGTAACGGTGAAACCGGACGATCTTCCAAGAATCTTTTAGCCTCATCTAAGAAGGGACAACGGTGGAGGGCATGGTTGCCTTCGCACAGTCTACAGGGAGGTCTAGTTCTCCCTTTTTGCCCTAGAACTTCACGCTAGTTGACGATGTGCTTTCAACATGGCCATCAGAGGTTGACGACACCGGATTGTGCAAACGGGGAGACCAGTCCCTTAGTATCCGAGGGATGCAAGGACAATCTCTGTGAAAGTGGTCTCCCTTGTAGATGACACATGGTGATTTAGGCCTGGTCGGTGCTGTTTGTGGATTTTCATTAGACGACACTTGTTTTCCCTTATTTGCCTTTGGCTCCTTCTTCTTTTTCTCCTTCTTCTTCTTTTCCTTCTTCTCCTTAGGAACTTGGTTTTGAGCTTTAACAGTCTCGTCACGCGAAGAGGAAGGAAGAGAAGAAGAATTAGAGGAAGTAGAAGGTTGGTGGGAAATTCTGGACTCGTCTAATTGTTGATTCGACTGTTCAAGAATAGTGGTGTTCTAAACGACATTGGTTGAGAAGAGCCAGACCGGCACGCCAATTGTCAGTCCTGGAAGCGACAATGTGGCCATATGGGGCGCACCAACATCTCCCCAAGAGGAGAAGGGACTAGGATTTCCACCAAGGGGAATTCCTTGGTTGGTAGGCTCCATTTTCTCAACCTAAAGATCAACGTAGGAAAAAGGGTGTGAATATTCCGTTTAAAATAAATTTTAACGACGCTTGGACACAACTTGCTTTTTCAATTTTAAAGAGTCGAGAAAAAGCAAAAGATGACTCTAGTCTCCTTCGATTTTTAATGAGCCTGAAGTGACAAGTGCTCAGATGGACCTTTTCCGTTAAGGAGTCTGAAAAGGAACGAAAGGGACTGCTCTGGAGTTCTAGGTAGAGGGTGTGCCAAACTTTTCGCAAAACCGCAGAATACTTTTTAGGGTACGGGCGGCCAGTATTCCCGAATGCTGTGTTCAGTGCATTGCGATCAGTAGGGCGACCGACACGGCTTCTTATGGATAAAGGTTTTATGCCTATAGGGGTCTCCCAATATATACTCGACGATACATGGGAGCACAATTCGTACTGGCACTTATTGTCTCTCAGGAGGAATCACCCAACCATCAGTGAGGCAACAGTTACCAGGTTTTACGACACCGGAACACGTCTCTAGCCTAGACCTCTATGTTGTGCGTTAAGTTACAAAGCGTTGTTAAGTTCATTCAATTTATTTTAGGTTGATATTTCTTAGAAGTTTTCCTTTTTGGATCACCACGATATGTAGATACAATTCCTAAATGCAGTCTAAAGATGATAAGCAAGCTTTTATCTCTTTTCAACAATGAACATCCTGGCTACAAGGGGAAAAGAAAGACACAATCTTTTCTCAAAGAGCATAGAGCACACTGTAAATGCACTTTTCCTAAATCAAATCATACAAACTATCAAAATGCAAATGCACTTGTGCATGTATTTGTTTTCACTTTCTTAATATTGATGCCTAAAAAGAAAGTTGTTGTACAAATTTGAATTCGATTTCAAGTGAAAAACACAAACAAGCTTCTTTTTGAAAACAAAAAGGCGATTACGACACTTTATGATTTTGAAGTAAACACTTGTTTCGACACTAAAAATTCATAAATTCAAACCAAAAGACAAAAGTAAAAGCGTAATCAATTGTCAACAGCAAACAAACTTACTCCTAAGATCAAAACGACACTTACGACAGGTCTAGATCTAAGGGCGACAGTATGACTAGTTTACTTTTGTAATGGGAAACTGTAAATAACGTAACAAATACACAAAAACAAATACAGTTTCTTTTATACAACTGAGGCGGAATTGAGGCAAAGAAAAGGGGTTTTCAGATAGGTACACACACTGATAACAGGCCGCAAAAAACATAGATAAAACTGAGCAAAAAGAAGCAGAGAACCACAGCTGCACAAGGCAAAGGCTGATCAACGCACCCCTTACACAAAGAAACTGAATTGCAGCGCAGGTAGCCCTCTCGGGACCTGTGTTGAAATGCAGAACCTCTTCACAGAGCCTGCGCTGAAGCAGAAACGAGAATTGTCTCTGGGTTCTGGGTCACGGTTTGCAGTTTGATCTATGGTTTTTGGCCGGGTACGAGCTATCAATTAGGTACAATTAGAGGGATGATTTAAAGGAGGACTAAGAGCTATCACAAAGGGCAGTTAGAGCATTTGTGGATCAGCTGTTCAGATCATAAACAGGCCCAGTGAATGGACTAGAGTAGCAAATCTCTACTTTGCATTTGTAAATGGCAAATGCAGTTCGATTCGGCACTCCTGAGTTTATGAGATGAACAATAATAGAAACACAAATAAACTAACTAGATACGATCCCCAGCAGAGTCGCCAATTTGTTGTTGGGAAAAGTATCCATTCAGAATGCCCCTATCCCACTCTAAGGTGTGATAGTGCCTTAGCAACAAACAAGGAAAACTATTTTCGTATTCTTCTTTATGAAATGTAAACGAAGAGGAAGGATGTAACTAACCTGTGCCTTTCGCTAGTTTGTCGATCCAATCGCTCTCCTCTTTGTTCGCTTCCCGCTGCCTGCTTCCTTACTGGTCCAGCTTCACCAAGTTCCTGCAAGATCACAAAAGGGGAAAACTACACAAAAGACATAGATTTACATTCATAACTAGCTTAGGATCAGATTTAAGCTAAACATGCATATATAACAAAGCATCATTGATATACAAGCATATAGGAGAAACTCAAATAGTTTTATTGATATGATAAGAAAGTCCAAGAGGAGATACAACCAAGTGAGTCCCGATCCAGCATCTACCTCCCAGCAAAGGAATCCCTTCCTCTCCTCCAACAAAGCATAAATCACCCAATGCACTAATCTCAATCTCAAACCAACAGCAATTCTCTGCAAAGTACAAAATTCCAGCCTCTGGATCTCTGGGATGAGGGATCCATATATAGATGTAAGCAGAGAGGATGAGTCAACTTATGTTTTGACTTGTGGCTTCTCTCTGTCAGTTCTTGCTTCCACTTGGAGGCTGAGAGCCTCTTACTCATCACTGGTCGAATTCATTGAGGCAAGTGTCATTGAAAAAGATTCTGGAAGCTTCCAGTGTTTGTACACCTCGCGGAATGACACTGCCATTTGGCATTTCTCGCTCAGCGCACCCTGGTAGTGCATTTAGGTGCGTTGCAACGCACCTAGCTAGTGTACTGGGGTGCATTGCAACGCAGGCAGCTAGTAGAGCATCTGAATTGATCCTGATTTGACTAGTTCTGAGTGGTTTTTGGTGGGGAACTTCTGGGAGAAGCTGTCATTGGTTGACCTTGTTCCTTTAGGGGCAGGAACAACACTTTTAGGGACTTTGGATCCCTTGGATTATGGACATTTAATGCTCAAAGCTGTAAGGCACAAAAATGTCTATAACAGGTCCCTACAACATGAATGGTGGGTGAAGTTTTTTCTTTCCGCACAGGCTTCTTTACACATAGCTCTTTAATTGTTTTAGCATAAATAGGAATATCTTGGATGGTCTAGAGGAGAGGAATTTTAATACAAATATTTTTTAGTTCCCCTACAAGATCAAAATATAGATAAACAATTGGTTTAGGTATTGTTAACCTTTAGAGGAGTGAGGGAGAAGTGACTATGAGTTTCCTAGGATCTTTATGTTGATCTGTATCTTCTCCTTGTTTTATTTCTATGTCAATTACAGTTGATGGTATATGTACAGGTGGGGTTTCCAACTCAATTGATGGTTGGTCTCTATTTTCCTCAGGGGTAATGATACGTCCCAACCTCAATCTAATTTCATTACATTCTTTTTGTTCAATCTCATAGTCTGAGCTTTTGAAAATTTGCACCAGCTGAACCAGTCTGTTATTGGGATTCAGATTCGGTTGAGCTGGCAATTGAGGGTGCAGAAGAGGTTGAGGATTTTGTTGTAATGGATATGGAGTTGATAATGTAGGTTGAGGTTGAGGACTTGTCCCCATAGGTGTATTGGATATTCCCAAAGGTCACTGCCAATTCAGAGACTAGTTCGGATTTTAAGAAGTAGAGGCAGGCCACTGGGATGGATATGGATTACCTTGCCAAACAGGAGTAAAAGGAGAATTTGGCCAGCCATTACCCGGAAAGGACTGAGTTGGCCAGGGTGTCATAGGGAATGGCTGAGATTTCCAATTCGAGTAAGGTGATTGGCCTTGCCATGTTGCCCCAGGGTTCTGTTGCTGATTAAATCATGAAGAAGGAAATAACTGGGATGTGTCTTGTGACATACCTGTAGGTTTGGCCTGCCACTGTCGACGCTGGTTCATTAAATATACTGGCTCTGTCTCTTCTTCTGCTTTTCTGAAAACTTCTTTCAACCCTGGAAGTGATGTACATTGCTCAGTGGTGTGATCCTTGGCACAGATGGCTCATGTCTAAACCATGTCCAATGGGCATTCCCGTTGGTTGTGATTCTTCAGGAAGTGTGGGTAGAAAACGACTAAGTTTTGTTCTACTAAGGCTTGTTTCTGTTTGGCCTGTAGGACGTTGAGCTATGTTGTGAGGGTGCCCAGGATGTCCATCTTGAAATCTTCCAGGAGGTCACCGAATTCCATTCATGTTACGACTCCACTATGTTGTTTGCCTCCCCTAGTCATAGGATCTCGGCTTCCTGCTCCTGTGCGTGTACTTCCGTGCAACACTTGATACACAAGTGAACGATTTCATCATAATCTTCTTGAGAAATATCTCCTTTCCCCATTAAATTTAGAGTTTCTATCCATTCTTCTTTCATTCCCTTAATTAAGATAACTCTTAGGACTTCTTTTGGTAAGGTGGTGCGAGGAAATATCTGCAAATTCTAGTGAAACCGTGTGACATATTCTTCTAGAGTTTCATTATCCTTTGCAGCCATCTTGAATATTCCATATTTTAATTCCCTAGTCTTGCAAAAGTCCTCATATCTTGTGAGGAAGGAATTTTTCATGTCATCCCAGTTTTAGCTTTTGAGGCTCGGTGGTATAACCATACCCTCTGCAAAGGAGATCAAACTCGAATAGGAAAGCATCGAGATCCTCAGTGATCATCCCATGAAAATTTGGGATACTCTCCAAAGGAATAGATTTCATCGGGGCATTGGCCACTTGGTTAACTATGGGGTATTCCAATGTCGAGGTCTGACCTATAGGTGGTTGATTTTCCATTTGGTCAAAGATGTGACAATATCCTTCAGGGATTTCACGGGGTACTGTTTGAGTAAGTGGAGGATTCACAATCCGAGTTGGTTTTACAACACTGCCTAGATATGGGATCATAGGAGATCCTTGTTCAAATAGTTGAGGTCCTGCCTTAGCAGTTCCACTGGTTTCTCCCTCTCCTTCTCTTAAGTTACAGGATTTTCCCTCTTGTAGAGGATCATAATCTAAATTTGTTGTAACCTAAAGACTTTGTTCAGATCCTCCAATTTGGCTTTGAATCTCTTAGTAGGCTGCAGATGGTGAACCTACTGCCTGAGGGATTACAATAGGGTTTTTCCCAGATATAGTCTGGAATCCTACTGATGCTTGAGACTCTGCTTTTCTTACGATTTCATCTATAAAAGTTGTTCACCCAAGTTTCACCGATCCCTTGGGTTTTGTTGATTTAGGTGGGGGGCTCTGATCATTTTCTATCTTTCTATTCCTAGTCATTCATAAAAAACCTATTCCTATTTAACCTCTATGCATTTGCTAAAATGTGGGCTAGTGAGCAAGCACTTTACTTGCTAGTTATGCAGGTTCTTACCTCCCATTTTTAAAACCCAATTCTTTTACAAAAAAATAAAAGGAAATCACTTTGAAACACTCTCCCCGACAACGGTGCCAAAATGTTGGTGCACTAAGATGTCTTATTACAAGCAATCTTTATTCCTACATTAATCATCAACCAAGGGCAAGTCTTCTTATTTCAAGAGTTTCAGCACTATATATGCAATGACTTCAAAGGTCAACTGATAATGAAAGAAATTGGAATCGTTGTAATTGCTAATGTCTATCTCTTTAAATTCAATCCAAACAAATCTGAAAGGAATTCATAACACACTTTGCAATTCTACTTAACCTATTCTAAAAGCAAATGAATCTGAATACAAATAGAAAGAATCACACTTGGCAATCTTAACTAGTATTGAAACTACCTTATTTAACATGAAAGAGAGCTATGATAACTGAACAAAAAATGATAATTGAACATCAAATGACCATATAAGCATCTCACGGAAAGCAATCAATTCTAACTTTGAAATCTATGATAATGTTACTTAGAATGAACAATAATCTAATGCTAGAATTAACATAACCAATTCAATACAAAGCATCACGCATATGTAACACACAACTAAATCTTGAATCTTGAACGAACAACAAATGAAAATCATAATCGTTAATCATCACGGTAATCAGAATGATATTAACTTAACAATAACAAACAGTAAAGAACAAATAGAAATGATTATAACACAGTTGAAGCAGTAGATCTTCTCTTCACTGGGCCCAAAGTCTCGAGAAGTCCCTGCTATTAGATACTCAGAATACGATTATGAATTAAACACAATATTCTTCATTAAAATAAGTAACAGAGTTACAAAATCACCAGGATGAAAGTATTATATGACCAAAAGAATAGTTACAGTCTGTGAATTTCTGAACTAGTTGTTCAGTTTGCCTTTCGACCTTATATAACATTTGGAAAAGTAAATAGATAGAAGCGAATCCTTAGGATCAAGGGATCCTGAGGATTTTGCAACACTTGATCTAATTTCATCATAAAATAGCATTGGTCTTGCCCGGTCTTTCGCTTCCTTCCATGCCCAAGACGTTGTCTTTTTCCTTTACTGGCCACTGTTGTTTTGTCGATTGAACAACCATCATCCAATTTGCGTCTCTTCACATAAATATAGTAAAAGTCAGTTTTCTGCGCCTAGATTTATCTAATTTGTTACTAATCACTTTTACCAAACTTCAGTTATTGTTTCCTCCACTTTTATCCATAAAACGAAGATAAACATGTGAAGACAAATGCTTAATCAAGCTATTTATGAGTAGAAAATGTATCTTTTTCTCGGCCCAACAATTTTTCCAAGCCACCTGTTTATGATGATCTATCTGTCGATGAAGCCAAAACCGCACAGAATGTCGAGGCATTTTAGCCCGAGCTTATGGTTATGCCAGGCCCTCGCTGTCCTAAGGTTGGTTTCACTTCTGATCAAGAAATTGTTGAAACACTCAAGACTCCTCATCACTCATTTGTATGCATTGAAGATCAATCTCACACACAAATTTCGCTTCCTCCACTCAAACTGCACGATCCCATCACTCATGAATTGGAGGAATATTACATAGAAAGCACATGTGCACGACGCAAGTTGTCTTTGTTTCTTTCGTTTTCTTGCATGTCACAATTAAGAGTATGTGTATGCTTAACAACTACACACAATGTCACACAACATCATGATAAGTCCACAGATGTCATGCACTTGCACTCACTTATGCTCTGTGGACACATTTAAACTCAGAGTGTGTTTGTATTCATTTTTATATCTTTATTGTTTGCTGGTTCGCACAAATATCTTTTTCGCGAACCATGACTTCACCAACATGGGTCAACCAATGCGTCGATGGCTGCATTGGAAGTATCACTTCACGTGAGCAGACCCATGCACCGTTAGTTTAGGAGTAGGCATAGTGTTTGATTTTGGTTTGTTTTTTTGCATACCATGTTTGCTTCTTACTTTTCATGATTGTTTGCTTGCTTTCTTGTTTTATTACTCACTTTGCTTTCGCATTTACTTTTGCTTCTTCTTTTCTTTTTGGTTTTTTTCTTGTTTATGTTCGTAGGTTAGTTTCGCATGAAACTATACGCGACCCTTGAAACAAGCTGGGTAAAGTACAAGAGGACTTGTCCAGTTATCATTACTTGGTTATATGTAGTCATGCCTCTGTATGAAGAACTTGTTATCTTTAGCCCATGATACGTCAATTGAAAATATGTATTGTTTGAAGTGAACCTTGGTGAAAACACAACGCTTGCACGCTAACTAGTGTCACCTACTCTAGTCGGTTTTTTTCAGGTTAATCCTTGTCAACTCAGTGAAGTAGAGTATGGTGAGGGGGAAAAATTTAACAAGCACATTAGAGGTATATATAAACTACTTATCTAAAGGAAAAACCTCTTCTGCTCTCAATAATTTGGGATCCCCCTTCCACCTCTGAAATGAATAATTGCTATGCACAGTTACAAAAAGAGAAAAAGTGAAAAATTTCGAAAAAATGAAAATGAATAAGACGAATGAAGAGAAAGGCTTCATTATCAGAGAGGTGATGCAAGTAACTCTGTCGGGGTACTAACCAGGCTCGCTAGCAGTGGACCGATGCTTGTGTTCCTGCGTGACTCCGTCGGGGTAATGTCCAGGCTTGCTGGCAGCAGAGAAACACCAGAGATGAAACTAAAACTCTGACGATCATAAATATTGTGCACCAATATACCCCTCATCCCCAATCAAAACAACTATGTTGTCTTAGCTTGGAATATGTGTTGACTGACCAAGATCTTGGCAGATGCTATATCTTACAATCAAGCAAGTGTGGAAACCAAGACGAACAGAGAAAGGAACAATACTTCCGAAGGTGTTAGACTTTCTTTTCATGAACAAGGTCCATTCAGAGAGCTAGATTTCTACTAGTGTGTCACCAAGTGTTGTAGCGGCTATAACCACCCTCCAAAATTTTTCCTTATCTTCGTTTTGGAGCCTCCCTACCAACCATCCTTAAAAGCATGTCTTGCATTGTCAAGTACATAAGCTTCACTGGTTTTTCAGTAGCTTTCTAGCTTGTGCATGATTGTTTGCTTCACTCCCCTCACAGGCTGCCACTTTGGACTTGGACCAGTTGCTGGCTAAGCAGGTCCCTCAAAAAATTGCACAATTCTAGAGGGGAACTGGGCTTCCGTCCAGAAATTGCGTAAATATGAATGGCAACCTGTTGGGCTTAGAAATTGCGTAATCCAGTAAAACAACCTTCCTCAGGAAAATTGTGCAATCTAGCCTAGCAGCACAGCTCAGCCCAGAAATTATGCAATCCCTCTAGACAACCAGCCCAACTTCCTCCCATAAATTGCACAAAAATCCCTCTCAATCAAGCAGGTTGTTGCACGTGCCTTCAAGTTTACTGGTTCCACCCGGGACCCAAAAAACTTGACTTGCATGTATGGGCTGCTTTTCCCAAAATAGAAATAAGCTACATGAAAAAATCATCCCTAGATTTTAGGGATCTATTTTTAGCAGTTGGAGATTACATGCAAAGATAGTTTTAGAAACTTTCCTCCAAGTGTTGATTTTTCCTAGATCTGTGGCATGCGCGTTAAGAGCCTCAAACTTATTTATTCGACGCTTCAGAGATCATTCTTCACATCGATCTTGGAGCTCTGACATCCCACAACACATCTAGGAGTCTTTGGCACATCCATCTCAGTTATTTCCGAGTAAGTTTGCTTTACTTGTCTTTTGCAGCATTTCTCTCGCTTTTTGTGTTTTTGCTTGTGTGAGCATTATCTGCTTGATTTATGTGAACGCTTCTTGTCATTTGCATGCATGTTAGCCTGCACAAGCACTGTTTCACTTTCCGTTTGCATCTCACTGCTATCGCATGGATGACATTGTTTTGCACAAACAGTCACCGATTTGGTGACTTGTTTCACACACATGCATGTTGTTCCATTTTCTACATTTTGCATTCATTGTTGTCATGCATGATCATTCACTCCTTCTTACACTCAGTATCGCCATGTATTTACATCTTCATATGCTTTCAGTTGCCCGTCGGCGGGTCTGGGCAAACTTGGGCCAAACACTGCCTTGCCCAGACAACATTGTGCAATTCTATGAGGGAAGGCTCTTCCTTCCTCCCAGAAAATTTCCAAATATGGAAAGTTAGTTCCCTCCATTCTTTCTTTGCACAATTCTAAGAGTCAGTGATTGCAGACCCAGAAAATTGTGCAATGCAGTCCCTGGGCCTTCATCACTTGCGAGCTGAAATTGCGCATTGCGTAATCTCAGCACCCAACAGGCCAGTGTGAATTTGTTAATGTGAAATTCCAGTAGTCAACCAACCTCCTGACAGTATGAGCTTCCTTTTGCACAGTTCTGGCAATTAGTCTCCTAGCCTTCCAGTGAAAATTGCGTAATGCTTGCCAGCAGTTCCCCGGGTATGTTGCATTTCATTCCTCAAGTTTGCTTTGGTTTTAACTGACAGATTTCTTGCCACGCATGTCGCCATGTCTCCAGATATAGCAAGTGTTTTTCCATCTCTCAACAGTTCAAGATCAATGGCCTCCAAGAGAGTAGGGTCAAAGGACACCGATGGAAGCGCAACTAGAGACACAATTGATGAGTTTGCTGATATACGAAGATACCAAGATGATCGTAGACAAATACATCAAGATGAAATGGAAAGAGGTCAATGATGCATTCTCAGGCACATTTGGTGAAGGTCTTGAAGACCGCCAAGTCTATGTGAACATCCATAAGTCCAGCTTATAATGGATTGCATGCAGATACCCCGCGTTCCCATGCGCGGACATGATACATTGGATTGTCTCGCACACTGATCCCGAGACGTTGACATTGAGAAGTGTTAGCGAGACAGGGATTTATATCTTTAGGGCATAAGACTATGAATAGATGTACCACTTGTCGAAGCCAGTGATCACCATGGATACACCCTTCAGCATACCCATCAACAATGCCAACTCCAGGGATATCTTGAAGAACTGGGTGAAGGAGCCAACCAAATTCAGGATGACACCCAACCAGATTTACAACAAAAAGATATTACAAAAGGAGTCAATACTTGGTCATATTTGCATGTCTCTTGTATGGCCAAGAGAGCATAGAGACCTTCTTGCAGAGTTGGGTGATCTTGTTGGACCAACTGGCTAGTGAAGGCAAAGCATGCAATTGGTCTGACATGTTGGCTCACAGGCTTAAGGAACAGGTAGCAGGAGCTCGGAAGCTGCCCAAAAGTTAGCAAGCATAAATCTACATGTCCGCATACATATTTGATGCAATCCATTCCTATTAGGAGTTCCCGGGCTTGAAGTGGGCATGGACACCAACAGAAAAATTTGTCAATACTTATTGTAAACGGTTTTCTGAATGCATCTTTCAAATCATTTTTTCACCCCGGTGTACAAGATGATATTTGAGCAAGATCCACCTTGCATGTCAAAGGCATCAATGGAGGCACTGATTGATATAGAGGATTGGTATGCCTCATCGTTTGGCACCTTCATACAGATGTACAGCGCAGAGAAGCGTCTGCATGTTTTTCTAAAGTTTTCCATGGACAAGCTCATCATGCAAGAAGTATCATACCACATCTCGGTAGGACTGTTAGCTAGGCTGCACCAGAAGAAGAAGGCACCTTGGCCCACCCTTCCATTGCATATCGGGTTGTACGATATATAGAATCTCAAGAATGTGGATGCCGAAACAGAAGAGCTCAAGAAATATCCTTCTGGCACCAAAATATTTAGTCCATATGACCCGCATTTCTTTGTGAAGGATCACTACATGAGAGTGCAGTTTCCGTAGATCCACAGGGCATGTAATAGGGTTGAGGAAGACCCATGGAGATATTTTCAAATCTTCTCCACGCCATATGAACTGGTCGGCATCGCTGTGGAATGGTTAGCGAAGCAGCGTGAAGCATCATCTAAGAGAGCACCAACAGTAGCAGCAGGAGAGGTAAACATACCGTCACGTGACAAAGGGAAGAGAAAGATTGTCAATAACACAGAGGTAGAGAAAAGCTGCAAGTTCAAAGCAGACCCACTCGTGGAGAAAGCAGCTTTGGAAATAGAGGCGAAGAGGCAACAACACAACAAAAGGACTGCACAAAGGCAGAGAGAAAAACAGAGGATGGAGGAAACAATGAAGGAGTTGCATGAGTTGAAGGAGCAACTATGGAAGGAACAAGAGCTTCGCAGATAGGAGAAGGAAGCACAAGAAGGACAGGTACAGTAGGGGGCGTAACATGTACAAAAAGACGAAGTTGTGCCTGTACAAGTAGTAAACTCATCCGAGCAGCTGACACAAAGCAGACAAGGTGAGCAGTCGTAGGAGCAGGACTTCGCTCAAGAGATTGAAGAAGAACTTGAGTAGATGGATACGGAGATGGAGCAACCAGAGTTAGAACAAGACATCAACCTCATGCCTTGCCTCCAAGAGGTCGATCCACCGGCTTCACTGGATCTGGAAGTAGAGAAAGTCCTAAGTGACCAAAGAGACACTGAGATACTTGGAGATAATCCAGAAGAAGAGATGCACAACATATCATTCGACGAGTCACAACATAGAGTTGTGCAATCATGCAGAGTGTCTACTCTGGATGACCACACATCTCCTACGCAGTTTGAGGAATGAGTGATCGTATCTTATGTGCGTAAGCATGCAGCAGCATTGGTTGACGCTACCAGAGCATATGTCGAAGCCACTAGCTCTAGTGTTTGCTTCTTGATAACGGAGAATGAGAAAATCGTTGAGTTACAAAAGACCAAGCAGGGAGGAGAATTAGTTACAACATCCACCCAAGCAGAGTTGAAGAAGGCGATACTGGATTAAGTATCGTCACTTGAGATAGTCATGCGGATATTGTATTCCAAGTTTGGTACCATGCATAAGGCAGTTGTCCATCTCAACAGTTGGCAACAGCGATGTGCTAAGAGAGCACGTACCTTGTCAAAATTCCATACTGCTATTGACCACATGAAAACATGGACAATGAGATACAAGGGAGCCCCATTACACTTGCCCAAGATGATGAAGCCCAAAGTCGTCGAGCTGAAGGCACGCATCTAGAGTCAGATCCGGAACTATGAAGAACTCTCGTAGCTCATCACTATCTTGCAGACTTCCCATTCACGGGTATTCAGAAGCATGGATGTTGTTGTGCATGCACATGTGATCCCATCTATTGGGACACTCACCTAGTCAAAGACAAAGGCACAAGTCTGACTGTAGCTTGACTCGTACTTTAATGAGTTGATGTGCATAGCCACCAGTGTAGACTTGGCAATCAGTGCAGACACCATGCATCAGTATGTCCCTAGTCCAGCCGAACTCAAGACAATGATGCACATGTTATCAAACAAGTTGGACAGAGGAGCCAAAGTGGTGAACCTGGATGCAACAGAGGCAAGAGTTCGTTTCCATAAATATGTCACCACAGAGCACATAGACACGATCATGGACTACCGAGTATGTCATAAGTTTTCCACCGTTGACCATCATGAGAATGTTGAAGAACTGGTCTTCCCACAATTTTCTGAGTCATAGTGATGTCTTGCATGGCTTTCTCAAGCCTATTTTGTCTGACATGGGTACATGTGCAGATTGTATGTAACATCTTGTCAAATGGAAGTTCAAGTGTCAATAGTAAAATGTAACAGTCATAGAGTAGTTGAAGAGTCATGAGGGTAGATGAACAGTCACAAAGGGGAATGTCAAGGGTCACCCCACCCTTTTCTATATATAGTCCCTCATAGCTCATTGTAGAGGCTTTTGGTCAACCAAGCTTACGATAGGACTATCTTAGAGAAATATTAGAGAGTATTGTAATGAGACTTGGCTTCTCCACAATGCAGAGCTAGTACATCTCTTTGGAGGAGCAGGTGGCAGTGACTGTAACGTTCTGCTATCGGGACTAGTGGTTGGTCATGGTTGTATTATATGATTAGAACTTTCACTTCTTAATATAATAGAGCCAACACGTTTCATGCATATGTTGTTATAGTATTTCATCTATCTTGGTTACTCTAATGATATATGTATTTGTTTGCTTATGCATGCATGTATGGAATATTTCTGTATAAGTATGTATGAATATTACTGAGATGTGTTGTTGGTTTAACCATCACTTTGGATTGTCAGCTTACTTGATTTCCAATTTTTGATGCATCTTCGCTCATGTGTTCCCTTCCAAGTTGTGTGCTTCCACAAGTTTCCAAGGGGCGCACTCACCTCACTTTACGTGTGTTAGGACTGTTCATGCACCTTCCCCTACTTGATGTGCATGTCACACCCTTGCTACTAACAAGGACATCTCACTTGCCTCTGTGTGCATACGCGGTCAATGCGATACCGTACGACCGACTGCTGGGACTCTTACACCAAACGGTCTAAGGTCTAGTTGGGACTTCTTACCAAGGAGATCCCCTAACATGTTAACGGGTCCAGCACCATCAACACTTTTCAATGGTTTTGCTGAGGTATAGGTGTGATTGAACACTAAGAATGGTGTCCCCCAAGGGGGAGGGTTCTCTAACAAACCTGGTGAAAATTGGATGTAATAAAAGTTAATAAAGGAAAAATAATAACCATGGTTAATGGGACACTTATTCCAAGTTGAATGTTATGCAAGACATCCTAGTGTGGGTGTTCATTTGGTTTATTATGGCTAAGGAAATTGGCAAAGGCAATGGCTAAGGATTTAGAAAGGAAAAATGGAATTTTTGTCACATTTATTTATGAAAATAATGGAAATTAGGAGAAAAGGAAGGTGAAAAGTCGCAGGTTGCATGTAAGAAGGAAAATGAAGGAAATAATGCAAAATGAAGAAAATAGAGGCCTAATTGATAAAAAGGCTTCTGAGGATCAATTTGTAACCTTTTTTCAGTTTAGTTTTGGAGCTCTTTCATTATTCTCTCTCTCTCTCTCTCTCACTCTTGGACACTTTGAGTTTTCTTGGAGCACTTTGGCATTGGATCAAGAAATGAAAAGAAAGCAGGAGGAAGGAAGGAAAAATAAAGGAAGAGCAGGATCAAGCACCTACAGCCAAATTCTTTGCAGGTATCGATTTGCATGTGTTTTTTCCTTACTAGATTTGGTATGCATGGTATTGCATGTAGTTATTTTCTATTATGGCATGGGTTTTTCTGGGTGTGACAATGTTTTTGTAAGTTTTAATCTCGTACAGAAATTACCTGCATACGAATTCTAAAAAAGAGAAAATAACAATGGCGAGAGCATAACACATAAAACAAATATACAAAGAGATTTTCCCCTAGATCCCAAAACTGGGACTACTAGATTGAATTTTCATTATGTTCCTTTCAATGTTATAATACATATATATAAATGTCAAAGCATCCATAAACCCCAATCCATTAACCTTGGATTACAACATAACCATAGTTCCCTTGATCGAGTCTATAAAATACCATGGACCGAAAACCATCGCACCCAAAACCATGTGCGAAAACCATGCACAAAACCATAGGTAGGTCCGCCTACCTAATATAGGGTCCAAAAAAATAGGGGCTAGTTGTGGAAAGAATACAACACAACCCAACAATTTTTAGCCTAAACTTCCAATTTATGGATAACCATAGTGTGATGGGGTTCAAATGTTTTGTTTGAGCTAGATTTCCAAATTGATTCAAAGCTAAGTGAGGTGGATCTTTGAAAGAAATAACACATGGCCTAGTGATCCCTAAACCGGGATATGGATTGTGGTAAAGCGACTAGCATAGTGACCCCTGATCGAGACTGTGGGTTGCGGTAAAGCTAGGTATTGTGTGCCTCCATGGGCCTAGGAATCCTCAACTAGTTAAAGTCGAGATATATGGTAAAGCCTAAAGGTGGGTGTTCTCCATCATGCCTAGTAATTGCGGGATGGGATGCATAGTAAAGCCTGGAGAGTGGAGTCTCAGTTAGGTCCTAGTGATTTGGGATGGATTGCGGTAAAGCCCAGAGATTGGTGTCTCCGTTATGGCCTAGTTATCCCTGGATTGAACTGTGGATTGCGGTAAATCCTAGAGACTGTGAGACAGGAAAATTCCTCACGGTGTAGCTGGATAAATCTGGTGGCATCCATGCTTGTTTCTTCCTAGTGATTTGGTGGAGATCATGGTAAAGCATGTTATTATATGTTTATTGTTTTGGCCTTGTGATTTAGTGTAGATTGCGGTAAAGCCTGGTTTCTATTGATGAGGATGAGTTGGTTTAGCCTCGAGATGCCTTGGTTGGTTCTCTTGGTTTGATTCCCACATTCATGCTTGGAATATGGCACAGGCGTGAATGGATGAATAGATATTTTGCACAACCAATCTATGGTTGGGTGGAATGTGGTAGTCCAATACCGGGTTGGCTTTTGCATTCATTAATAAGAGGTTCTTTCCTTTGTATCTTATGTGTAAATGTATTGGTTTATATGTGGATTCTATGGTTGATGTATCCTTAGTATTTCTGTTTTGATTATGTTGGTTATGAATATGTATTATGATAGTGATGATGTATGGCTATCCTCATGTTTTGATTTGTGAATGAATGAACAATGTATCTATGACCGAATAGATGATAATGCAACTAATGATATAAAGGAAGAATGCTTCTTAGCAATTTTCAAATAAGTATGAGACCCCTATGCTCAAATATGTTTTTTAAACCTATAGATTACATATTTGTGACATGTTTAACGAAATTCTTGTCATGGCTAGTGATGAGCCTTAGTATTGCAAAAAGAATGCTGCAACTCCCAAGGCTACCGACTTTAATTAGCAACCCAGGGTTCATACAAAATTAAGAGGTATCAGCATTATATGTGCCGCATACAATGTGTCCTTCCTCTGCTATCATGAGAGAAAAGAAATGGTTCCTATTTGCAGGAATGAAAGACTGAATTTAAAAATGCTTGTAAAGTAACATGAAATCCTCTACTACTTATTAATGAACTTTTCTTGCAAAAGAACCCTATTTTAACCCTATTTGTAACATGTGATGTTTTAACTAATCTAAGCATGAAATCTGATCTAGAGAGTATTAGCTGTTGTGGTGCATGTGTAAATATAAAAGAAATCATTTTTTAAATCTTTTTTCTTTATAAATTCAAATGCTAATCTTTCCTTGTTCTTTGGCAAGGGAAAAAGGTATGGAGGAAGAGGGTTAAAATGGTCTTCATGGCATGGAGGTCAAGTAGAGGCCTAATCCGAGCTTCAATGATGATTTTTCTCAATTCAGGTTCAAAACAGGCCACTACATGTTTTCCTACAAGATGTACTAGTTCTCCTACAGGATCCCCTAGTTCTCCTACAAGATCCCCTGATTTACTACAGGATGTTACATATTTACTATACGAAATTATAATTCATCAAATGACTAAGAAAATCAAATCCAAATTGGATGGGACAAATTTTTTTATTGAATAGGATGGCTTGGGTCCCCATTCCAAGTGGAATCACTCAAAAAGACCTCTATTAACCCATGCTAAAAAATAGCACAAAATTACTAGTCGAAAAACCGAGAAATTCGAGAACTAATGAGCTAGTAAATCTATAAAATGCCTAACCTAATCAAGTTCAAATGAAATGGGGTAGTTTTTTTATGACCTAGAATGTTTTTTTTATCTAATGCAAGTGGAACCCACTCGATTGAAGCTCATTAGCATGCTCTAAAAAATAGCATAAATTTACCGTTCTTTGCCACAAAGGAGTTCCAGAAATCTAGATTTGGGAATGAGAAAGCTAATCCAAGTAGCTCAATGATTACTATGACCTTCCAAATATTTTCCAAGGATGAAATGATTCTTTTGGTCCTGCAAAAGAACTTACATCAACCATTTAATCCAATCATACAACAAGAAATCATTAATACTAAATGCAGAAATAGATCAAAATAAAAACAAGAGATGGATGTGAATAAGAAGTGAAAAGGAGAGGAAATGATACAAAATGGCTCTGAGGCTCCTTGGATGGCCAAGCACAAGGAAACTAAGAGACCTATGGAGGATAACAAGATTTAGAAGCTGAACATGGCACCAATCTTCACTATTTTCATTAATAAAATTACATCCTTGCAAGAAAATACAATGGAGCTGCAAAAATACGAGTTCTCTCCACAAGAACACTAATATAAATCTATCCCTAAAGGAAAATTCAACTTGGTACTTATAAAAAATGATTAGGAATCATTCCCCATGAATGGAAGAAGATTTCCCCACCAAACTCCCTTGAGTAGTGCATCTGGTTCCCAATACTAGGAATCTGCATTAAATGGCAGGGAACACATTCCTAGATTTTCTCAATCATTGGAGTTCCACAGTCTATGCCATAATTCCATAATATCTTGTTGATTTATTATTTAATAGTGATCCTCTTGTAGTAGGGATCAAGTCCCTAAATTATCTCCTCCTCCAAATCTTCATAATCTGCCCAATATTCTCATAATATTCCCCAAAAATAAGTAATATTAGGCACAAATATGCAATTATTCATAAACCTTCCTAATGAATATATTAAAGTTAAAAATACATTATCTAATGAAAAAATAGAGGTTTAATGTGCTAAAGGATGGTCATTGGCCTTAATTTATGTTTAATTTAGAGGCATGCGCCTTAATTTATGTCTAATTTAGAGGCCCATTAGCTAGTAAGGGTCCAGTCTAGACCTTGTCAAGGTTTTTGCAAATGTATCATTGTTCCATTGTGTAAATTCATTTTTTAACCTTTCATTGAGTTATGGGCAGTGACATGGGCTCTAGGCCTGAAAAAGTGGCACAAATCCCAAAGTCACAGGAAGAGGTCTGAGGAGAAAAGTCCCCGGACGCATGCATACCCGTGCGATGGGAGCATCTGGAGCTTCCTAGATGCACCCTTGTCCATATCAAGGGATTTTCCAAGGGTTTAATGGGAAGAAAACATAGTGGGATCAAGAGGTTGGTTACTTGAGTGGTTGGGATGGCTCCTAGGAGTTATGTTGCTGATGTAAAAGGTTTGTGTGGTGTGTTTTCATCAATTCCACTTCCTTAAGGTCACCTAGGAGGTTGAATTCCATTATAGTGGCCTCTTGTCGCATATTTACCCCGGTTGTCCAGTTACTTCGGTAGATGTGGGATGAGGGCGTTATATTGTACCTACATATCCGACCATGTCCATGAATGGAGGAAACATCATAGGTTATGTAAAGTCGATTTCACAGAAGCCCTTCATATCGATTTCTTTTTAAAATCTATTTTGCCCACAATTTCGAAAGGCATAGCCACAATTATACCACATACAAAGCAAGCGATCATTAGTAAATATCAATAGTTCAATCTTATCTCCAAACAATCATGTACCTTTACACCGTACTCCCTGCTGCTCCTCTCTTACAATCTTTTGGACAAGATAAACTTGCAACCCCAAATCTCATAGATTGTTTGATTGGGAACATTACCCAAAGTCACCCTAGAAGTACCTTCCAATACCATGAAAACATGTACGGTTCAGAACCTAACTTCCAATCATTTGGTGGGCCCCCGGCAACACGAGTCCCATCACACACTAGGTACTGTCTCAATCAACCTATTCCTTCTTAGAACCCTCCCATGCAAGGTCATATGTACCCTTAACGTGTCACAGAGATGGTTTCAAATTTCCAATATAGCTACGCCAATCCAAGTCAATGAAATCATTACTATCCTTTCCTAGCATTTCAAAAAAATAACCCATAATATCATCCAAACACAGAGGTTAAGTTTGTGCAACCTTCCTTCCCTGAGTAACAATAGTCATTTGAATAAATCAACACTATAAACCCTCCAATTACTAAAAAATTAAAGTGAAGAATAAAAAGAAAAGAGAACAAGGACAGGGGGGAAACCAACAACAACAACCTCTACAAGCACCGACTAGGGGCAATCCCCCTAATTGAAACTAAAACCAAAATTAGTGTACAAATAACCCTAAAAATAGAAAATGGAACAACAGTCTTATGATCGACTGTGCTTTTTCTATTTGTGGAGAGTATGGGCATTACACCCATCATTGTCATCAACTCCTTGAGTTGAATAATATGAAAGAGGAAAAGGGGCAAATGGGAGTGAAAGAATAGCTTGTAGTAATGCAAAATCATCTCCCCCACCAAGGAGTGGTAGCCATGCAACATGAGGTTGACCCTCCACCATATCAAAATCAAACTGGGGGTAGTTCTAATGATGTAGAAAATTGTGACATTTACATGGTAGGGACAAATGTTCTCTTAAAAACAAAAACCATGATTATGGAATCCCTCTAGAATCAAATCCTTTAACATCAACCAGTACTATAGTTACACCACCTTTGAATTTACCACGACCCCCTATTGAACCCATCCTAAAGATGGTCTAAGGGCCATTACATTGTGCCGCTCATAATTTAAAGGAAGCTTATAGATATAGAATTGTTAATGACCTAGTGTAGTCTCCCTTAGCCATGTCAACATTAGAGATCCTACAAACCTATCCAACTTAGCCGACAACCCTACTTTCTGCATTAGGTGCAGTTGACCCATTCGATCCACGATCGATAACGTTTGAATTGGAAAATTCAGAACCATGACTACCATTGATAGTCACTTTTCAGATTCCAGTCACCATTCGAAATATTACCATCCATCAGTGCATTTTTTACGAGGGGGCATCCACTTATATCATGTCCAAGTCAGTTTGGCAGAAATCGGGATCCCCTCAACTCACTACTTCCCCTATCACTTTGAGTTCATATGACAAACATCCCTTAACATCTATATGGATTTTTTAGAATGTTCTTGTAGATATTTTCAGCAAAACCATTCTCATAGATATCGAAGTCCTCGATTCTCAATTAGATTGCAATATTTTGTTGGGACGCAATGATATCAATGCCATGAAAGCTGCTCCATAATCAATATGTTTCACCGTGATGTTCCTGCACAATGGGAAGATCATCACTATCGACCAATTAACGCACTATGAGATGTTAGCATCTCCATCCCTCGATGGTGTGTTATGCTTTGTTGGGTCTTAGAATGAATTGGCCTCATATTTGATTGAAGTCAGTCGAGAGATGTTCAAAGCATTAATACTCCTTATCGCATATCTAGGAAACGAACCAATAGTCATACTAGTTTCCACATCTTTGTTATTGATGATGATCACATCAAACACTACCTAGTCATAGGACCCTCAACCAACTCTAGAAACACCCAATATCATGACTAGTGAACCACCCTTCTTACCTTACATGATCACCCAAACACCTTTCTTCTACCCTCCACCTAGTTTCCTTTTCCACCAAGCCATGGCAACACTCACATTGCCCACCATGGTGCTAGCGATACATGACTACTATATTTCCCCATAGGCCTAGTCTATAATATTAGGTATTACTTCGATTAGTGTGATCCCCTTGAGAACTCCTCAAGACATCACACCCCAAGGAGTCATACATGCATTGACACCAACAAGTTTCGTCAAGAGAGATAAATAGAAAGGTAAGAAGACTAACACCTCAACTAACTCTTCTCCTAGGGTACCTCCCCATGTGCATTGTGTAATATATCGGGGCCACCCTACTAGCCAATGCCTAACATTGGAAAAATTAAAATATCTCCTTCATTCCCCAAAGTCACCCGTGGCCCCACCTTTACCTTTAGGAGACAAGGCCACTCTATCGCATAGCAAGGTATTATGCACTAACCACCCATGCATTATTTGTGCACAACATTACACAACATTGCCCCGATCTCCTTCGCTATTGGGATGAACTAGTGGCCCTCCATCAGGAAAATACTCTAACACCGTCACTTCTTGCTACTCTAACTGTGGATGATGTGTTTCAAACAATTTATTGTGTCTTTGAGGAAGAACGTCCATCAATGGTTCACCCTTGTATTTATTTCCATTCAACGACCGATGCTATGTTAGACCCCACTAGGATGGTGAAGCAACCAAAATCAACATCGCAAAAACCTACCTATACATGTGCCCTATGTGATGGACCTGGACATTTGATTAACCAGTGTCCATATTTAAAATCACTTACGAGTCTATTCCTCTTAATGGTCCATATTCCTCGACCTGTTCATAAAAACAAGTTTAAGTGCAAGCGCAATAACTGTCACATTTTCACGCAAGAACATCATACATGGCTTTCCCCATATTGTCCCCAATTTCAAGAATCCTGGAAAACCTTGTGAAAACCTAACACATGGCCTTCAATCCTTCTTCCTTCAACTGCTTAAACTAAGATTGATAAGCAGCACATGCCTTTAACTAGCGCTGCACCTCAATACATCACTTCCCAGTCATTTTCGAGATCTATAAGAGACGTTTCCACATAAACCATCTACTACGTAAGCATAGGATATGAATTAGATGCATTTCATCCTTGTGATATTTTCACTTGCACCTCTCACCCCTCATCCATATGTCCACTTCTTCACATATTTGGAAAACTTAGTATGACACTATTCCCCCTCCTTAAAAATCCAGAAGAGCTTCCTCCTATAAAGGAAGCCTCCTTGGCTCCTAGGACATTGCCACCTTCACAAGAAACTTCTCCCGCTCACAATCAGGCAACCATCTAGGAGATACTCACACCTTCTGGTGTAGATGATACCCAAAAACATATTTGATTCATTTCTTCTTATGTAGGAACCTTGATTCATGTCGTTTGCATATCATTCCTTAGTGTCGAGATCGATTTTCCCCTCACGAAGTTTGCACCACCCATGAATACCAAGACTTAACTAGTCTTAACATTTTCAATGTCACTGGGTTCTGTAACAACAACAACAAAATCATTATCGTTTAGAATTTTGAACAAATCTAGCTCTGATACCATGTAGAAAATCTGATCTAGGTTAACCCGATAATGTAATATAAATCAAAGCAGAATACTATAACCTACTTCTACAATCAATTTGTGGAAGATTAAAGATCAAGCTAAATAATATAACCAGAAGAAGAAGAATCAATGGCAAAATACACATGAAAATACTTTGGGGAAAGCCTCAGCTGAAAACCCCACACTATTGTATTATCATACATGGTGGAAATACATAGGAATTATACAAAGCCTTAGCTCTCACAGCTAGCCAGCTCTCAGTACAATCCTCATAGATGCTCACAGGCAATCTTGACTTCTCTCCAGCCTTCCTCTCCACCCTCCAAGATCCTATTTCCTTGTGTTGTTCCTTTGGGATGATTCTCCTGCTACCAAGTGGATGATCTCCTACCAAAATTGTGCAATCCTCAAGGATTGAATCCTTGACTGCATGCATGAGTTTTCTCCATGAGAAAACACATGCAACTGATAGTACATTTTCCTTGACTTTAATCTCAACTGGGTATTTCTCATAATAGACATGCATGAGTTTCTGATGAGGGAATCTTCAGTTAACTGGAGTAGCACTAGTTGAGTGCATGCATGCATCAACTGACTATTAACTCTCTATTAGTTCCTCAAACAGTTGGGAACTAATTTAATTGGACTTAACTTAGTAAACTGAGTTAACTAATTACAACTCAAATATAACTCAATCTTATCTCCTTAATTTAAGGGATAACTCTTGCATGACTTTAGAAAGACTTCTAACTTGAATTTCTCCAAATAATTAATTTAAAATTAATTAATTATTTCCAAGTAGTTGTTAAGACTAAACTCGATTTTAATTCACAATTTAATTCAAGGACAAATTAAATTGGAATATTCTTGTTGCCATATTTCAACAGTCCCTCTCAACAAGAAAGGGATTATCTGCCACCCCGATCCTGTCTCTATGGAACTCGTATTTACACTTTGACAATGCCTTTGTCAAAATGTCAGCATCTTGCTCCTCTGTCGAAATATACTACAGCAACATGATCCTCTCGACCTGTGAAAATTCGCGGGAAACAATTCTTGCCTTATGTTTCTCCACGCTTCCATCAGCAGCTTGCTTTACATTGTAAAGACAATGGGAACTCACAACTAACTTGTTCTCCGGTCTCGGAACCACGTCCCAAACACTGTTACGAACTATGGAGTCATACTCCTCCACCATAACATCAACCCAAATCAGCTGTTGCACTTCTTCCTCAAAGGAATATGGCTCAATCTCAACACATTCCCCAGCAAGGGCCATGTATCCAGTGCACCTCTCAGGTGACCTCCTTTGTATGCACTTAGAAGATGGTGCTCCCACATTCTCTCTTGCATCCTCCAACAATCTGTCAGCTTCTCTTGTGTGCTTTCGTCCATCTCTAGAAGACTCTGCTTGAGTGGATGTCTCCACTCCTGGAACCTCTACATGCGGCTTCTCCGCATCAGTGTAAGGTTCCTCCTCCTTAGGAACCAACAGCTCCTCCATAGCCTGTAGTTGGAGCTCCCTCTCAAGGGAAACTCGCATGGCCTTATGCTCATCAAACTTGAGATCTCTGCGAACCACTATCCTCCGTCTGGTAGGCAAGTACACCCGATAGTTGTGAGGTGTATCAGTGTACCCCACAAATATCCCCAACTCTGCTGTCGGCTCAAGCTTCTTTTGTGCATCCTTTGTCACATGGCAATATACTGATGAGCCAAAGATCCTAAAGTGACCCACATCTAGTCTCTTTCTGGAGAAAGCTTCCTCTGGTGTCTTCATCCCAAGTATGCGATGTGGGCTTCTATTCTAAAAATAGACCGCTGTGTTTCATGCCTCAGCCCACAAGTGAAGTGGTAGGCCTTGGTCATGCAGCATTGCCTGTGCTTCCCCTACAATAGTTCTATTCTTCCTCTCAGCCACCCCATTCTGTTGTGGGTTATGAGGTTCCGTCAACTGTCATTTAATTCCTTCCGTTGCTTAGAAGTCCCTAAACTCTTGAGAGACATATTCTCCACCGTTGTCACTTCTCAAGGCCTTGATCTTCTTCCCTGACTCTTTCTCGACCAAAGCTTTGAACTCACAAAACTTTGTGAAAGTTTGGTCCTTCTTCTACATGAAATAAATCCAGCATTTGCGAGAATAGTCATCAATGAAAATCACATAATACCTTTGCTTCGCTGTGGATGTCGTCGAGAATGGCCCACACAAATCAGTGTGAACTTGATTTAAGATAGCCTCTGCTCGATTGTCTCGATCATGAAAGGAATACTTGGTGTACTTTCCCAAGGTACAATCTTTGCATGTGTCAACTTGCTCAAGTTTACCTTTTGGAAGTCTTGTAGATATCTGTTGCATTATCTTCAAAGCCCAATGATGCAAATGGCCCAACCGCCTGTGCCAAAACTCACCAATGTCTTGGCTTTGCACCAATTCTACTTTCGTACTTAATTCTGCACAATCATCTACCTCTAGTTTATAGAGATTCTTCACCCGAATCCCTATCCTCTTGGTCTGACCCGTGGCTATGTGTCTTAGGAATGCCTTTTGTTTATTGAAGACAACATCGTAGCCTTTGTCCTCTAACATCGTGACCAATACCAAGTTCTTCTTTAGTCCAGGCACATACTTCACATCTGTCAAGGTGATAGGAGCTCCATGCTCCCTCTAAAAAGAAATCGTGCCCACTCCTAAAACACTATCCCTTTCACCGTCACCCATCTCTATGTGCATCTTGAGGCCTTTCTTCTCCAAGGCACTGAATAAACTTTTATCATCGGTCATGTGGAATGAGGCTCCACTGTCAAGATACCAAACACAACCCATCATCGATGACACCATGCATGCGATGAGGGTAAAGTCCATTTCGAACTGAGAGGCTAATGCCTCACCTTCCGATCCTTCTGAGGATCCCTTCTTGGACTTATTCGATGGGAAATTAGTTGCATAATGTCCCATCTTGTGACAATTAAAGCATCTCACTTTAGACATGTCACCCTTCTTCCCTCCATGAGAAGAATTCGATTTGAAATGGGAAGCCTTCCCCTTCCCTTTCCTTGCCTTACTTGCTAAGGCCAGATTTTCTTCATCATCATTCTTGGATGAAGAACCATCTCGTGTGCTCCTCCTGATCTCCTCCTGCATAAGATCCGACCACAGTCGTTCCCAATCCGACAGTTTCTCCCTTCCATTCATAGAGTCCTGGTAGCTATTCCAACTCTTTGGAAGGCCAAGGAGAGTGAGGCTCACCATATCATCATCGACAGTAGTTATTCCCACACTTCCAAGCTCATCTCTGTAGGTGGTGATATTGTTCAGATATGTGGAAATATTTTCACCCTTCTCCATCTTGATTCTTCGAAGCTTATCCTTTAGCGCCAATTTCCTCTGGTCGCTACTGTTCTGCTAGAGGTCCTTCAATGTCTTCCACATTGAAAATGGAGTATCCTTCCCATGGAGACTCGATACAATATGGTCTCGAACTCTCTCAAGGATGATCTGTCTCGCCTTCGCCACACACTTCTTCCAATCAAGCAACACTTGTGCATTAGTTGAAGCTGGCTTTGGGATTTCTGGATCAATGAATTTCTTCAAACCATTGTCTTCTAATACAACCTCCATTCTATCTTTCCATGCTATGTAATTGGAGCTACCTTCCAAGGCATACTCATGTCTCAAGACATAGAAAGCCATTAGCCAACCTTGAAGTATGATATGAATTCGATTTGCACTTGCAACCCCGAACTTCAAACTTTGAGTTCTCTTCTCAGTATATTGTTCACAACTCTAATACCATGTATAATTTTCTACAAATCTAGCTCTAATACCATGTAGAAAATCTGATGTAGGTTAACCTGATAATTTAATATAAATCAAAGAAAAATACTATAACATACTTCTACTATCAATTTGCGGAAGCTTAAAGATCGAGCTTAAGAATATAACAAGAAGAAAAAGAATCAATGGCACAATACACATGAAAATATTTTGGGGAAAGCCTCAGCTAAAAACCCCACACTATTGTATTATCATACATGGTGGAAATACATAGGAATTATACAAAGCCTTATCTCTCACAGCTAGCCAGCTCTCAGTACAATCCTCACAGATGCTCACAGGAAATCTTTGCTTCTCTCCAGCCTTCCTCTCTGCCCTCCAAGATCCTATTTCGTTGCACTTTTCCTTTGGGATGATTCTCCTATTATCAAGTGGATGATCTACTACCAAAACTGTGTAATCCTTAAGGATTAAATCCTTGACTGCATGCATGAGTTTTCTCCATGAGAAAACACATGTAACTGATAGTACATTGTCCTTGACTTTAATCTCAACTGGGTCTTTCTCAGAATAGACATGCATGAGTTTCTGATGAGGGAATCTTCAGTTAACTAGAGTAGCACTAGTTGAGTGCATGCATGCATCAACTGACTATTAACTCTCTATTAGTTCCTCAAACAGTTTGGAACTAATTTAACTGGACTTAACTCAGTAAACTAAGTTAACTAATTACAACTCAAATATAACTCAATCTTATCTCCTTAATTTAAGGGATAACTCTTGCATGACTTCAGAAAGACTTCTAACTTGAATTTCTCCAACTAAATAATTTAAACTAAATTAATTAATTATTTCCAAGTAGTTGTTAAGACTAAATTCAATTTTAATTCACAATTTAATTCAAGGACAAATTAAATTGGAATATTCTTACTTCCATATTTCAACATATCGTGTTTGTCAACTAGCACTTCAAGGTGTCAATCCCAATTGCATGACCTCTCACCACCTTTATCACCATTGGAAGACCTCTTTCATTTTGATTAGGATATTTTAAGGGATGTGATGGAACTAGAATTCCCTTGGGATGCTATGCATCAGTGCTTTTTCTTCTCACTAGAAAAAACATTTTCACCTACTGATGCACCAAGACATAACATTTGCACAGCAGAGACCAAATGTTTTCTATGACCACGAAAAGTAAATTGGTTCAAGAATCCCATCCTAGAACCCAATACATTTGAGGAAGGAAATATGTCTAATATTCCATCCACAATCAATGTAGATATCTCCACCAAACCTGATATACTGGAATAAATCTCGTTGGGGGAAGCTTGTTCTCCTGAAGAAGTTGCTTCTTATAAATACCTATTCCAAGAATATAGGGACATTTTCGCATGGTCATACTCTGAAATGTTGGGTATCAATCTTACAATTATGGAACATCACATTCATATGTGACCTGATGCCTATCTCCAATAACATAACCAATACTACCACCTGATTTTTCTTTAATCATGTCATCACGTGGTTTGGAATTCCCAAGAAGATATCATTAAATCATGGTAAATACTTAAAGAATGATATTTTACAAGATTTATCTTAATTCCTTGCCTTTGTGATGAGTTTTCTTCTCCATAATACCCCAAGTCCAATAGCCTGGTAGAATTTGTCAACGAATTCCTTAAAATAATGTTAAAGTGTATGGTGAACAAGCACAAAACCAACTTGTATCACATATTATTCTGCACCCTATGGGAACACCACACATCAAACAAAACATACACATGCTTCATGTTTTTTGACCTGGTCTATGGGGTCGAAGCAGTTCTCCACATTGAGTGTGAGATCCTTACCTTACACACAACCATCGGGCTTCTCTTGGACACCTCACCATTAGAGCAAAGGTTAGTACAATTTAAAACTATGTGGAAAGTCCCCTATATTTTTAAACATTTCCTTTTGAAATGAACCTACCTATTAGTAGATCTTGATGGGACTTGTCTCAAAGACCTCATCAATAGGCTCTACCTCAAAATAATTCCTCCATATCATCAAGTTTTTCCTTATCATGTATGTTATGTACCATCATTTTTTTTTTATGATCACCTCATCATCGATGTACTCTAAACTATACTCTAATCATGTGTCATAGATGGATTATTTGATACCTTACCACCATGGGTTCACTGATGGTGCTTCTCAATGGTCGCAAAATATTATAGCAGCAACTTGGTACATATATTCCCAAGATCAAATGAGTCTCCATCAGAATGGCATCTATATTAGGTCATCCACTAACAATTAAGCTAAGTACGATGCCAATCATTGGCCTTTTGGCTAACATATATCACTTGGGCATCAGTGACATGCATGTATTCCTTGATTCTAAGCTTGTTGTATCACAATTTAATAGAACCTTCAATTTCTGTGACCCTTTTCTTTTCCAAAAATACCTGCATGCGCAAAAATGAGCACATGGTTTTGACCATATCACATTTTCACATATACCAAGAAGTCAAAATCATGTTGTTAACGACATTGCTAATCAAATACTAGAATGGAAATTGCTACATACAAGTCATCATCGAGAGATATAATGCATAAACATAATCCATCACTTCAATAGAATGCATGTACTTCAAGGGCATTGCAATCAAGGCATCCTCATCTATTTAATGTTATCCTCCATTCAATTCACCAAAAGTTTTCATTTTTGGGGTCATTTCACATTTCAGAGTACCCTTCAAGTTCACCTTCCTATGTTTTTGATACACCTTTTTCAGTACATTCATGTTTGCATATTTTCATATAAAGATGTTTTCACTTGGTGTATTGGCTTTTGAAGTTGCAGGTTAATGGTAGCTTCATAGTGAACTCACTACCCGGTGTCAACTGACAATTAAGATATCATTATCCACTCAACATTATAAGTCTCCTTAGAATATATAAATATCCTAACATCATTTCTCTGAAATAAACCATAAGGTCCACCATCTCAACCACATTTACCATCACCTTCCACCTACAGATGGTAAATGTCTACATTGGTCTATAGAGCTTCACCCACATGGATTACCCCAATTTATAGTTCCCTTGACACTATTGGTATCCATGGACCTTTCTCAGGCTCGAGAGCTAGTTCATTCACATGACTTGAAGATCAACCTCATTTCCCTCTTCTTCACTTCCTTCTTACCACCCTAGTCTTGAGCCACTATTCTTTTTCATATCACAATGAATGCATCACCACATTCTTCACTTGGCTAACCATTCATCCATATTGTAATAGACAATTTGCGCTATCACATCTGTTTCATTCACCTCACACTGAGACTAACCAATGGGGCCCCTATTCTCTGCAAAAATGCATACCTACATCATTATACGAGCCACTAGATTTTTGGTGCACCCATCTCTATGTTTGTACATCCAAAACCACTTTTAAATTATTTTGGAAAGAGTACAAATGTTTTTTCACGAGAAGGATTCTCACCCATATTTTTATGTTAGTTTCCTGGTGGCAGTCCTTAGTCACCCTTGGTTGGAGGTTGCTTCTTTACCAACCACATATCCACACCATTGATCACCGTTTTCTCATAACATACCCCAACAGTCAAAACATGCATATACCACCCCTGGAAGTCCTACCAACTTCAAGGACATATACCTCAACACTATTGTTTTGATTACTTCCACTTGAATTAATGCTCCAACCTTGGGTAAGTTTTTCCTATCCCTCTTGTATTGTCATATCTCTCTATCATATCTATGGACCCATCTTATTATAAACATATTCCTTAGTTTAATATGGATTTCATGGAATCATATTTCAGGTGGTTGTCACTTATTTTTTGTCAGCATCAACACTCATCTTCCAAAATAGAAGTAGTACCTTGGTTTCTCCCCCCTTTTGGGACAAACATGAGTGGAAAAATGGGAACCATTATTTCCCATTGATATCATCGGTCTCACTGAAATTTGACACCAACATAACCTTTCATGTTCAGGTAGCATCATACTTTATGACCATTGCAGTTCTCTCATTTAGTCGAAGACCCATGCATGCAATCACACCTCATTCAACAATGCTTTATATTTGATGTATGGGGGCACCTAGTTCAACCTATTTGTTACAGATGCCCTTGAGGGTGAAAAAAAGTTATGTTCTTCAGTCATCAACACATAAACCACATCGACATTAACTTGATAGGATCTTTCCTATATCGTTCTAATGCTTAGTCATAATCATCAGAACGAGAATGGGACATGCTTGCGTCATATAGACACTTTTGTATCAATATATATTCAGAGTGTGGTTTTGTTTTAGTTCTCAGTTAAGGATCTTTCCATAATCATCTCCACAAAAATTGTCTTTATCTCTCAAGATTTAAGAAAGACTCGTTATCAGAACAACAAAACGTGATGTATTTCTACTATACATTTGTTCCTAACGTCACACATCAGGGGGGAATTTTTATTATGAGAAAATGGTACACTCGTTTGTATGGAGTAGAATACACTAAGAGTAAGTGAACAAAATGTATAGGGGTTACATTTTCAGTTGGAAACATCACGAAGAGAAAAAATTCAAAAACTTTTACTAAGGTTGAATTAAAAAATCTGTCCCTATGGGTTCTCTAATGTTGGAAATTCACTACATCGCGATTTTTTCTTCAATGAATGTAAGGTTCATGAGGTGCATTCAGCACCTACGGACATGAACTTGCTTGAAAAACACTTCACATCTTTACATGATGGGTTGACCATTCAAGCCTTGAGCCCCAAGAATCATTGAGAATAAGAGGGTGGTAGCTCTCATCTCATTTATGAGGCAAACAACCTCGTTGATGAGCCAAAGGAGGGAAGGAGTCTTCAAATTTTTTATAAATATATGTTCATGGAGAGCCAGAAACAAGAAGAATTTGTGCATTGTTATGCTGGAAATATTTCTCCAAACCAATCTAGCATACCATTTGTAGCATCTGAGCCTGAGATTCACTTGATTTTGGCCATGTAATCACATCATGTAATTGAATTTCAAAAATTAAATGGGATGAGGGGATTACTTTCTTAGGATGTTCAAGGTTCCTTGTTGCAAGAATATGAACTATTTTGATAGTCATTAAAGGTTGTCTGTCGAGCCTTAAATGACTTCTTCATGAATTAAATTGGGATGCAAAAAAATTATGTAGGCCGATGCTACCTTGGAAAAAATTACAAGGCAGGAAGGAAAAAGAAATTTATGAGGCTTAGAGGTTGTACAGATAGCTAGGAAAAAACAAAGGAAGAAAATTTCGACTTTTGGGGGATTCATTTCATCCGTTCACTCTCTCTCATTCAACTATTATTTGAGTAATAAAGGAGTATATTTTTGGGGTTGGAAAAAGTATGGAATAAAACACTTCAGGTGAGGAGGATTTTCCTCTTCAGTCCCCATGATCTAGAGGGTGGAGATCATTTCTCATAAAATTCCTAAGGACTGGGGTGGAGGAAATACTTTTGGAAAATTCCTAGAATTTTTTGGAAGCACCACTATTGTTTATTTGATTGGTTTTGGGTTATAGAGTCCCTATAATTGGGTGGAACTTCAATGTATATTTTCATTGGCTATGTTATAGTTCGGTTATGGAAAGAGATGGTAGAATCTATGGTTCTTGGTTCATCTATTGGTTATATTTAATTTCCAAGAATAACCTCTTAGTCTCTAGAAGTTGGCTCGGGGGTGACAGTTGCAAGTGAGGAATAGTTGTAGTTGTCTATGGTTGGGTGGAGAGTCCTTGTCCCAGACTTAGTTGCCCATAATATTTAAGATAATTATTTTTTTTATACTTGCAATTTTAATGAATGAATGTCTCTTTTCTGGTTGAATGATGACAACAATAGTTGAGGAATTCTTGTGATCTTTCTATTTAAATTTCATAGTAATGTGGCTTGGAAAGGAATTCCCTAGTTAAATACATTGATATATGTTTTTACTCTTAAATTTACGCTGCATTGACTACTTGAAATGCACATAGTTTACATTGATAATATGAAAATAAAGAGACCCTATTAAATGGTTATTGTGACTGTGATTTTGCTCTAAATTCTCTAATATATCTATATATATATATATATATATATATATATATATATATATATAGTGAGAGAGAGACACAGAGAGAGAGAGAGAGAGAGAGAGAGAGAGAGAGAGAGAGAGAGAGAGAGAGATATTAACATGTTGCAAGAGCCCTGTGTCATGTCAGATTTGGTTTGGTTCCCTTAACAAGAGATAGAGGTACCATATCTATATTGGCCATTGAAAAAGCCGGCAATCAAACCTTCATCAAAGTTGGGGATGATGTGCACTGGTGAAACCTTGAAGGTGTTTTTCTTCCTTAGCATAAGCCAACACATAGTGGGATGATGAGGAACCAGGATGGCATGTCCTAGAACTCCCATCCTAGAGGTGCAAAGAAAGTATATGAAAGGAGGTGCCAAGGTGATGGGACCAGGATGACATGTTGCGGAGGTGCAGGAAGGACTATTGAGGAAGAGTGTGAGGACAATAGGGATTGAGATTACATGTCTCAGAGATCCCATCTAGGAGGTGCACAAGGGGGTATGACATGGAATTGCTAGGGTGATAGGACTGGGATGATGTGTCCCGGAGGTCCCACCCAAGAGGTGCAAGGAAAAGAACCGAGTTGAAGCGTTGGGAGGAATCATAGCACGAGGATGTGGTGGTTCAACACTAGGGAGAAGGCCGATGGAATGGTCCCCAATTGTCATCATGTGCACATCAAAAGAACCTGTAAGTGGGTTGGGGAAACAAGAAATTTCCTTCTCCGACTCCCCTGCAGTGGTTTTGGAGAAGGTGATGGAGGGTGTCAGAATGAATATGAGGTGTTGATACACTAATCATTGGTTTCTTCTTTGTGTCCATTCTGAGGGGTAACCTCCTCGTAAACACCATCCAAATTGCCTTGTAATAGTTTCTTATGGCGACTTCACTAACCAAACATGAAAGGATTTTTCTAGAAGCTGCAAGTCTTTTATGCGATGTGTTGATTTATTAGGGGTCCCAGGGATTAATATATGTATGGGTAGGACCCGTCTAATATGGGTGTGTGGAATATTTATATATGTATATAAATATTAAAGAGGCTTAGTTAGCATATGCTTAAGGTTACTTACGGAAAAGTTGATTCTTTGATTAGTAAAGGTGGTCTAAATTTTGGATGCCATGATTAGTAGCCTTGGTATAAATGATGAATTTAAATTAATGCTTGGTCTCAGTGTAGAGGCTGAATGGAATTCATGATATTGGCTTGGGCATAATAGTTGATCTCCAATAATAGTTAAGAGGAGAGTGAAATATTTTGAGAGCTGACATGTGCATGTAGCAATATTAGTTCTAAAAATTATGTTGAAAATAAGTAGGATTATTTGTGTCAATGGATTTTGCGACATATCACTAATATGTAAATTGAGGTCTGTGTACAATTACATGGAAGCATGCTTATTACAAATGGGAAAAGGTATTGGTATACTACTTTGTTTACTAATGCACTAACATTTGAGTGTATGTGGCAACATATTGCGAGGCTTGGTGGAAGTGAATGGAAACATGTATCATGGCATGACGCTATAAGAGATGGATCAAGTCCATTTTGAATGAGAAAGAGAGACATCCCTCCCAAGGAAAAGAACCTTTAGGATTTTGGAGGTTGATCTCAAGGGCTTAGAGTATGAGCTAAAGATCTGTAGGGCATAACTTAGGAAACTCACTAGGAAACAACTACACCTAGTTGAATGGCATGATGAGCTGCAAAAGAAGTTGCTAGAGATGAGATACTAAGATGAATCGTCAAAAAGGAAGAATGGAAGCGGTAGGAAGAGGAATCACGAGACAAAAGAGCAGAAGAGGACATTCTCATGTTGGTGTTGTCAAGAAGAGCATCTGAAGAAATTGTCCCACAAGAAGTATAAGAAACAAATTAGCCCCTATGAGACGCAGGAACATGAACTAAAAATACAAGACACCAAGGAGAAGGAGGGGATGTATAACCTCAATCTCCTTGAAATGTACATAAATGTGCTAAGAGATCCGCTGTGAACTTTTGGGGAATGTAAGACTTCAAGGTTACTGTTAGTCTTGTAAAGAAGTATTGAATTCATTTGGTGTATGAGTATGCATATGTACATGTATACATATGTATACATATGTACACTTGTGTGATGGTTAGAAGTGCCATGAATGTTGGATTCATGGGGACAAAATTTTATTTGGACACTATTGTTTCAAATGAATGTGTTCCTTGCATGAACACAAGAGGTTTTCTTAACCTTGATTTTGTCTAATATTATGTGAATATGTGTTATACTCATGAACATGCTGATGATTAAGTGAGTATATGTAATTCCATTTCATTTGACAGAATGTTGTTATAAATCATTCTTGTATAAGGATGAATTATTGTGCTAATAAAAATTGAGGAATATATGCATATTATGTTTGGGGTGACATAATGAGGTTATCCAATGAGTTCCCTTGTTTTGTGAGAAATCCAATGAGAAAGTGGGAATTATTATTGATCATTACTTCTATCACCATGTGATTATGAAATTCATGTTCACATGTTTGTATTATGTTTCTAACCAAACAATATTGACTATGATGTCAATAGGTATATGGATTACCAAGTAGAATCCTTGGTCAAGAGGATTGTACATATAATCCACTAGGTGTCATGCCTTTGGGGTGATAAACAAATTAGAAGGATGGTTGGGACCTTGAGAAATAATGGAAACCATGAAAATAGCACAAAAGAGGTTTCTTTGATACTTTATTTGTAACTCTTCCACCACCAACAATCAATAATGAGGATCCTTTTCCTACTCCTTTTTTTATTTGTTTTGATTCACAATATTTTTTTTGTGTTATTTAGTTTATTTTTGGTTATGCATTATTTCAATTACATTTAATTCTTTGTTAGTCCATATTCACTCACTAATATCATCCATTTTTTTGTATGCTCGTTGTAGGAAGAAACTAGCTGTAAGGAAGGTGTTTTTGGGACTCATAGGCAACCAAACACACAATAAAATATCTTACTAGAATCTTGGAACATGGAAATGTTGTGTCCTTGCTTAGACCACAATCAGAGGCCTTATTAAATTCATTCAAGCCTAATATAACCGAAGTTTTATAGAGCCGACCCTTTAGTTAAGGAATAAACTATTTTTGAAGAAGCAAGATTGGAATACGTAGAAGAAGAAAGGCAGAAATAGCTAGAAGAAGAAGAGAATAGAAAAAGGCATGATCAAGAGCTTGTTCAAGATATTTACGAGTAGATATCAGCCCATTGTAGAATAGATTATCAGTCAACATTTGCCTCCCCTCATAGGTGGGTAGACCCCAGATGATGAATAAGGAATCTCTCCTCAAGATGATGACGTGATCAAGGATATTATCAACCTGACCTTCAATCAGTTCTAGAACGTATAGGAAAGGGGTAAATATTTCCCTAATAATATGACACATACTGATTTCGTTCACACATAAAGGGTGATCATTAATGATAACAAAAGGAATCCACAGACGAATTTAGCAGCGAACTTGGCCCTTGCAGGAGCTTCAAAAGAAAATACAAGTTTCCTAATAGAAGTAAACAAATAGACGGAAAAGGATTTAGATGATGCAAGATAACAAATAGAACAACTCCAAACTGAGAATCATAGACTATCTTCCACACATTCTTACTTGAAAGAGATTCAACCAACCATATATGGTGAGATCCATGCATTGGGAAACACCATGAGGCAAATTTATGAAGAGTTGGTCACCTTGCATAAGGAAGTAGTTCCATTACATGATATGAAAATGAGATTGCGAGAAAATTTGAAAGCAATCCATGAAACACTACAAGAAAAAAGGACATTGGTGAGGGGCAAAAAATGTCACCCTAAGCTCATTGGTGATGGTCAAAAGAGCCATCATCACTAAAAAATGAACGTCACCAAAAGTATAGGTGTTATGGTGAAATTCAAAATCCCTCACCAATAATGATTTATAATGATGGATAGCGACCATCACCATTTGATATGAGAAATGGTGACAGACCATAGCCTCGGTCACTGAAAACTTAACGTCACCAAAGGTGGCGTCGCCAAAAGTATAGGTGTTATGGTGACATTCAAGGTCCGTCAAGAATATTGATTATAATGACAGATAGTGGCCATCACCATTTCATATGAACAACAATGATTTATTGTGATGGATCTTTCAATGCCATCACTATTGGTACATATATATGGAAACGTTTGTTGACTGTCACCAAAATCCGGATTGCCAAAATTATAGGTGTTGTGGTGACATTCAAGGTTCATTACGAATAATGACTATAATGACGGACAATGACCGTCACCATTTCATATCAACAACAACAATTTATGCTTACGAACCTTTCATGGTCGTCACTATTGATGTGTATATATGGTTGTGTTCTTTGACTGTCACCATTTCATATTTTGGTGAGGGTCGAAAAATGTCACCATAAGCTCATTGGTGATGGGAAAAAGAGCCTCTCTCACCAAAAACTGATCATCACTATTCCATATGGATATCATGGCACGATGGAATCAAACCACCAACCTCGTGTTTGTAAAGAAAGTTCTCTTCCATTGAGCTAGCACCCTTTAAAGAATTAGACTTTTAAAAATTATATCTTGAAACTTCATAAATTGTAAATTCTACACCTTTCAATAAATTAAAGTCTCGGCAACCATTTACTAAACAGGCAAAGAAGCATCGAAGTTGTATGTCCCTACCTAATGGTTATGGAAGTTATGAAATGTGGGTGGAGGGAAAAATAGTTATGTATAAGAGAATCAATATGTTTAGTTGAATACTCAATTAGAAGTGAAACTATGAAGACATTTATAACCTATATATGACCTATAACTAGAAAATGCACCAAATATTGCAAAGGAAATGTCATAAGTGGATAGCATATGGAAGAAGAGCACTGATGAAGAAAGATGCAATATGTTATAAGTTGAGTGAAAGAAAAATCTCAATGTTGTTGCTAATGGGTGTTTAGATATCTGAATGAATATCTAAACTTATGTGCAAATGTAACACGGATCTCTGGAAACCATGAACGATATATATATATCTATATATATATCTATCTATATATATATATATATATATATATATATATATCTATATATATATATATATATATATATATATATATATATATATATCTCCCCTTCATATAAACCAACATGCAATTTCGAATTTCACAAGTTCGCACTCAAAACATGACAACAACCAACAAATAAAAAAATTTGACTTGGACAGAACGCAATAACTTCACCTTCATTCTTGATCTACTTCTGTTTATTTGAATTTGACTTGTGACATTCTTTATCTGACGAGGAATCAAATTCATCACTATTATTAAATTCAACCAACACGAACTTTGGATATCCCACTGACATTTGCATTTTTGTTGACATGCCTGAAAACCATGGAGATCCATGTTGATAGTAGAATAAGATGTGTGTCTGCTACTCAAGAACACATTCCTTATTAACCATTGTTACCTGACAGAAACCAAAGATACAACACAATATCATCATACACAAAATACCTTACCAAAATATGTTCTTAATTAATATACTTTGTATTTGAAATAATGGAATAAAATATGTTCTCTTTCTCTGCTCAACATTTGATGATAATAATAAGAATATTTGATGAAGGGTCTTCCCCATCTTGGGGTTTTTCCCTGGCTTGAGCCATATTCTCATGTCTTTCTGTCTTCGCTTGTCTTCGACATCTATCATTTATGTTCTTTCGTCAGTTACTATTATATAATGTCTAATGTGATTGGTAGATTTATTAATGGGAATATGGTTGAATGAAGTATCTAACCTAATAAGAGAACATGTTGACTGAAAATTAACATGGTATCGAAGCTCAGGTGAGGAAAATCCCAAGATTAAAGAGATTGAAATCACTAAAGGATTTCAATGATACCTCTAGATCTTTGTGGTAAATCAAGTCAGAGTTCAAATCTGGGTTATTTCTTAAGGCCTTCTTCAAGCCCTAATCAGTAAACATGGGCACCAATCCTAAAGATATTCAACTATCATGGGAAAAAGTTGGAAGACATCAAGGTATGTTCCTATACTTTATAATAGTCCTACTCAACAAGTTTAAGATTGTATCATCATCGTAAGATTATGGAAAGATATTTTCTATGATCCTTGGAGGTAAGGTCAATCCTCTACAGATCTTTGTTTGAAGTACTATTCTCATCTCTAGAGGATTGATCAAGTGTAGGAGATATCTATCTAAGATATCGGGAATACTTCAGATAACACGCATAGGCTTGCATTCATTCTATCATTACTTTTGAAGTTGAGATTATTTCCTAAGAAGTTACAATCATGGACATCGATCAAGGGTACCAAATCCTAGACCAAAACATATTGTAGAAGGGTCCCATAATCTAAAATTCCTCCATCAAATTCTGAGCATGATCACCATGATCATCGATTAGTATCAACTGTTCAGCACTTATTCTCTCTATCAGTGCCTCTAGTTTTGGAAATGTATTTTGCTTTGAAGATAGAAATTTTTTGTGATAGGGTTAAGTCACTATGATTCCTTGCTTGAAGGATTGAATCATGTGACTTGTTGCAGGAATAAGGCCAAGGGATTGTGTAAGAGATAAGTTAAAGAAGGATCATATTGATCTCAAGAGGTAGATTATGGTTATGTTGGAGGTATCCCTACAACAAGGTTATCGATAATCTGAGCACAGGAAGGCTCGATTATTCAACCCCGGGCACTCGATGGTCATTTTACACAATCTCTCGGCCTCCTTGAAGATCATTGTTGTAGTGAAATTATAGTATATTCCTGTTGGTGAAAGTTGTAGTAACTATGCATACTTGGTTATTATTATTTGGAAGGCTCATATCTGAACCCTGTGGCATATTGAACTTGCTCATTGAATGAAGCATGATAACCTTTTCATTGACATAACTATGTGGCCTCCTTGAGAGAGAATTGTTTCATTATACCATCCTACAACTCGCAAGTTGATTGGCTATTACCTTTATATCTACGTGAGAATGAAATTTTAAATAAGTCATCTTTGTCAAGATTCTGACAGAGGTAGACTGTAGCAGCAAGACCAAGATGACTCTAGGGTAGTGTATTGAATAGACAGAGGTATGTTTACAATTATGAATAATCGTATGAAAATTCTAGTTCTAAATATGTGTTGTTGCATTAGTATAAAGCATATCATTGAACATGTATGCAACTAAAAGTAACATATACCTGAAGAAGACAACCTTTGCAGCAAACCAATATAGATATTTTTTAAGCCCTCTTCTTGCTTAATCTTTAGCAGTATCAAGCAGTAAGGGACATAATCAATGCACTCTACTGTGGCATACTTCTTGGAATTGTTGGGTTGTGTTATATTCTTCCCATGACTAGCCCACGTAGTTAATCGAGGGGTTAGAAGGGGGGGGGGGGCAGCAGAGCCCCCCCTATCCGGGGGGTTTGAGGGGGGCAGGTAGCCCCCTCTATGAGGTTCGGGGCAGCGCCCTGAGGAAAATTGTTTTGGTCCGTATATTAGGTTGGGCGGACCTACCCATGGTTTTTTGCATGGTTTTCGCACATGGTTTTGGACGCGATGGTTTTCGGTCCATGGTTTTGGACGCGATGGTTTTTAGTCCATGGTTTTGGACACGATGGTTTTCAGTCCATGGTATTAGATGCTTCGGCATGTATAAATATGTATTGTAATATTGAAAGGAACATACTAAAAAATCAAGTTGGTAGTCCCAATTTGGGGATCCAGGGGAAAATCTCTATTTATATTTGTTTTATGTGTTATGCTCTCGTATTATTTATTTTCTATTCTTAGAATTAAGATGCAGGTAATTTTTGTACGAGGTTAAAACCTACATTTGGTATCGGAGCTGTTTTGGCTTCAAGGGGACACCTTTGTTGCTAGGGGGTTATGATCGGCCCTGTGGTAGACCCTGTTCAGTGGGAGATCTGCGGGATCGATTTTGGTGGTGAAAGAAGATGGCAAGCAGTCAAAAGATAGAGATCGAGAAATTTAATGGTCAGAGTTTTGAGTTGTGGAAACTCAAGATGGAGGATCTATTGGTGGATAAATATCAGTGGATCGTGCTAGGTCCAGGTACTAAACCAACAGGAGTGTCTGGTGAAGAATGGAAGAAATTGGATCGGAAAGCAAAGAGCACAATATGATTGTGTCTCAGATTCAGTATTGTTGAATGTATCAGGGGAAGCTACAGCTAAGGCTTTGTGGGACAAGTTATGGACTTTGTACCAATCTAAGTCTCTGGTGAATAAACTATTCCTACGGAAAAAGTTGTATAACCTGAGGATGAAAGATGGAGACTTGGTGACAGAGCATCTGAACACATTTAATACAGTGGTAAGTTAGTTATTATCTGTTGAAATTAAAATTTCAGATGAAGATAAGTGCATCAGTTTGTTGTGTTCTCTACCAGATTCGTGGGATACTCTAGTTATTGCAATAGGTAGCAATGCAACTGCCTTGCAGTTTGATGAAATAGTCTCATCCTTGCTGACGGAGGAGATGAGATGGAAAAATATGGAGAGACAGAATGGTGATGCCTTGTCTGTACAAGGACGGTCCCAAAACAGAAACAAAAATAAGTCATCGAGTGGGAGATCTAAATGTAGAGGGAGATCTAAATCTCTAGAAAAACTTGTAAAGGTAGTTTGTTGGAAATGCGGAAAGGAAGTGCACTACAAAAGGGACTATAAATCTAAAGCTCCTGACAAAGGAAAGGGATCTAATGATGCTCCTTCTGCAGAGGTGAAAACCATCTCAAATGAAGGTGGGGATGTGTACTTGGCTTCTTCAAGTACACATGTAGATCATGAGGCATGGTTGATTGACTTAGGTGCATCCTTTCACTTCACTCCCCATAAAGAGTGGTTCTGCAAGTATGCGAAATATGATGGTGGTGAATGTCTTATTGGGTGATGACAAGAAGGCTAGAATCATTGGTTGTAGAAAAGTAAAGTTGAAGTTGCAAGGTGGAAGGGTTAGAACACTTTCGGGTGTTCTGCATATTCTTGCATTGGCCAGAAACCTTATTTTTGTAAGCAAGATGGATGATGCAGGTGTAAAAACAGTGTTCGAGAAAGATACCTGCAAGATGGTTCGGGGAGCACTAGTATTGATGCAGGGAGTTCGTATTGGAACTCTGTACAAGCTGCAAGGTATAATTATTATTGATGGGTGCAACTGTTCTGTGGTTCCTGAAAGTGGAGCAGAAAATATAGTGGTCTCTGGAGAAAAGACCATACTATGGCATCAAAGGCTTGGACATATTGGAGAGAAGGGCCTTCGAATACTTTATGGTAAATGTATGGTAGAAGGTATGACTAATAGCTCTCTGGATTTTGATTTTTGTGAAAATTGTGTATATGGGAAGAAGAATTGGGTGAGTTTCCCCTTTGGTGGTAAGACGACAAAACAAATATTAGAGCTTGTTCACAATGATGTGTTTGGACCAATGAAGGTTCAATCACTTGGTAAGTCTGTGTACTATGTATCATTTATAGATGACTTATCAAGGAATACATGGATATATTTCCTCAAGAAAAATATGAAGTCTTTGACAGGTTTAAAGAATTTAAGGCTCCGGTGGAAAACCAGACAAAGAAGAAGATAAAGGTGTTGAGGACAGATAACGGTGGAGAGTTTTGCAGTAAGGAATTTGAAGGATTATGTAAGAAGTGTGGTATATCATAGCATAATACTACTCCATATACACCTAAGCAAAATGGAGTTGCAGAAAGAATGAACAAGACATTGATGGAAAGGGCAAGAAGCATGCTTAGTGGTGCCAGTCTAGGATAGGAATTTTGGGCAGAGGTGGTGGAGGCTGCATGTTACCTGGTCAACAGGTCACCTTCATCAGCGTTGGAGGATAAGACTCCACAAGAGGTATGGACTGGTAAGAAACCCTCTCTTTCACATCTAAGGGTATTTGGATGTGATGCATATGTACATGTTTCAAAGGACAATAGAACAAAATTGGATAGTAAATCTGATAAGTGCATCTTTATTAGGTATAAGGATGGTTTAAAGGGTTATAAGATTTGGAACCCAGTAACAAGGAAGGTTGTGTACAACCGAGATGTGGTGTTTAGAGAGGTTAAAGACATTATTAAACATGAAGTCCAACCAAAGGAACCTGAAAAGATAAAGTTTGAGCTAAAGGAGGAAGAATCATACTCTATAACAAAGGAGGAATCATAAGATGAAGAACCACAAACTCCAGGTGTGAGAAGATCAATTCGAGAAAGAAGGCAGCCAAAAAGGTATAGTCCATCTGTTTTTTGTTCAAATTTTTCTTTATCTATTACTGATGATGATCTTAGAACTGTGAAGGAAGCAGTAGATTCAAAGGATGGAAAACTCTGGAAAGAGGCCATGGTTGATGAAATGGCATATTTGCAGAAAAATGAGGCTTGGGATCTGGTGGAGTTTCTGGCTAGAAGGAAACCCATTGGCAGAAAATGGGTGTTCAATAACAAGACAAATGCAAAAGGAAAGGTAGAGAAATACAAAGCTCGGTTGGTAGCAAAAGGTTATTCCGAGGTGCCGGGAATTGATTTTGGTGATATTTTTTCTCCTGTTGCCAGGGTAGCTTCTATTAGATTATTTCTATCTGTTGATGTTGCTTTTGATTTTGAGGTAGAATAGATGGATGTGAAGACAATATTTGTTCATGGGGATATGGAAGAGGAGATCTACATGAAGCAACATGAAGGTTTTGTAGTGAAGGGTAAGAAAGAACTGGTATGCAAGTTAAAGAAGTCTCTGTATGGGTTAAAACAATCACCAATGATGTGGTATCAGAAATTTGATACATTTATACAGGGACTTGGCTTCACCAGAAGCAAAGTAGATCAATGTGTGTATTTTAAATTAATTGGTGACTGTGTTATTTATCTGGTCTTGTATGTGGATGATATGTTGCTGGTTGGAAATGACAAAGAAATTATCCAGGATTTGAAGACTCAATTGTCCTCCAAATTTGACATGAAAGATCTTGGTGCTGTAAACTATATTTTGGGCATGGAAATTAAAAGAGATCGAGCAAAGAGGAAGCTCTGGTTAAACCAGAGGAAGTATGTCGAGACAATACTGCAAAGGTTTAATATGCAGGATAGTAAACCGATGCAGGTTCCTATTCCTGTAGGTGTGAAGTTATTTGCTGAACAATGTCCCAAGACACAAGAAGAGGAAGAGGACATGTCCCATGTTCCATATGCAAGTGCAGTCGGTAGCTTGATGTATGCAATGGTCTGTACTAGACCAGACATTGCACATGCAGTGGGAGTATTGAGCAGGTTTATGTCAAAACCAGGAAAGGAGCATTGGACAGTAGTGAAGTAGGTTTTCAGGTATTTGCGTGGCACTAGTGATTATGGTTTGTGCTACCAAGGAAGGCCATCATTGGATAGAGTCTTGGATATTCGTGGCTTTGTTGATGCACACTAGGCTGGAGATCTGGATCAGAGAATATCTACAAGTGGGTATGTGTTTAACCTATTTGGAGGTGCAGTCAATTGGATGAGTAAGAAACAATTTGTAGTGGCACTATCAACTACAGAGGCAGAATACATGGCAGACACTCGTGCAAGCAAGGAAGCAGTTTGGTTGCAAAGATTATGTTCAAGTATGGGGTTAGTACAGGAACCTATAAGGATAGACTGTGACAGCCAAAGTGAAAATTTCTTGGCAAATAACCCTGCTTATCATTCAAAGACAAAACACATTGATGTTCAGTATCACTTTGTGAGGGATATGATAGAAGACAAAAAGGTGTTGCTGGTAAAGGTGGACACTTTGAAGAATACTGCAGATGCATTGACAAAATTTGTGAGCTCTGAGAAGTTCTCTTGGTGTAGAGAAACAATGGGCATTGCAGGGCTGGATAAAGGACTAAGCTCTCCTGTGGCCCCCTGTGGAAAGAAAACAACAAGTGGGAGAATGTTGGGTTGTGTTATATTTTTTCGACGACTAGCCCACGTAGTTAATCAAGGCATTAGAGGGGGCGCGGAGCCCCCGCTTCGTTGCACCGATTGCACAGTCGGGGGTGGGTAGCCCCAGGGAAACTTTTTTTGGACCCAATATTAGGTTGGGCGGACCTACCTATGGTTTCATGCATGGTTTTCACACATGGTTTTGGACGCGATGGTTTTTGGTCCATGGTTTTGGACACGATGGTTTTCTATCCATGGTATTGGATGCTTTGGCATGTATAAATATGTATTGTAACATTGAAAGGAACATGATTAAAAATCAAGCTGGTAGTCCTAGTTTTGGGATCTAGGGGAAATCTCTGTGTATATGTGTTTTATGTGTTATGTTCTCGCATTGTTTATTTTATGTTCTTAGAATTCGGATGCATGTAATTTTTATACGGGGTTAAAACCTACAGGCATTTGTTGTCATTAGTACTTCATAGTTATGTAGTAAGGATTTGAAGTGAGACATACTTTCATCATTTAAGGAGGTTTCATTGTTATAATTCTTCTATAGCAACATTTGTCAGTAAGAGTGTTTTTGCAACACTGTAAAGGTACAAAAATCTACTCAGTCAAAATATTGAAAACTGAAGCAGCAACAAAGGTATGTGTGTAGTTGGGGTATCAAAATTCAGTTGTAAGAGTTTCTTTGTCTAAAGATCATGATGCATTTGAAGGGGTTTGTAGTAATCATTGTAAATGGGCCTACCATATATATCTCCAAATCAATTTATGGACTGGAAGTTTGCTTCATTCTTTTAAGGGTTTCATTAAGCTCATTTACAGGTGGTTTCATTCTCCATCTGTAATTTAAGACAATTTGAAATTCCTAGAAATAGAAGGTTCGACCCTCCACTCACTGTTCTATGTATATCGTTCTCATGATTTGGTTATTCTGATTCATTTGGTATCACTGTGGTATTAGCATCTCTATAGCAGACGGTCTCCAAGTTTAATGAAATATCACTAAGAATTGTGCCAAAAAATTTAGTATGTATGTCATATTGTTGCTCCTCTTCTTCATGTGGAAGGCATAAGAATTTTATAAAAATAATGAAAATATAAACTAGGGATATGTTGGAACCCATCAATTTTCCTTTTTTGTATATGGTAAGAGAGGAATAAAAGTCCATGAGGATAGTAATTATGTGCATGTGAAATCATGATAGTTCTTGGAATGACAAGCAAGCCACTAATAGTGACTCATGGTAATTGTAAGTGGTCATAAAAATATAAATGGAAGTTTGTATCGAAGGATTTTAACAATCATTATTTGTTGCTAATTGAGAAAGTTTAAGGAGTCCAATATAGAGATAAATTATCAAAAATCCTTAGTGATTGAGTATGGTTGGGGAGGATATTAATTTATCCTCTCAAGTGCCTGAGATAGACCAAGAAAACTGTGTATAATCATACTCAATCACTAAGGATTTTTTATAATTCATATGTAAACTTTACATTAATTAGGAAAATATCTTGAGAAAATAGAAAACACATTTAATCAATTGGATTTAAAATATTTGAAAAACCAGTACTTTTGAAAAGATTGATTTTGTGCTTGCAGGGGCTTGCCCATGTGGTCAACAATTGTTGATGTTGTTTGTAATTCTGAATTGATGGCAGTAGGGCTCCAATGAGGATGCTTCTGCTTCACACCAGCTGAAATGCCAGCTATATGTGGTGTCGCCATGCTTGTCCCTGGTATCATGGCAAATCCTTCTCCTTGATAATTGACTTGATCAATGCCATTAGGAGACCATGCTACCCATATTAGACCAAGACCAAGAAAACTATGTATAATCATACTCAATCACCAAGGATTTTTTATAATTCATGTGTAAACTTTACATTAATTAGGAAAATATCTTGAGAAAATAGAAAACACATTTAATCGATTGGATTTAAAATATTTGAAAAAGAAAGTACTTTTGAAAAGATTGATTTTGTGCTTGCAGGGGCTTCCCCATGTGGTCAACGATTGCTGATGTTGTTTGTAATGTTGACTTGATGGCAGTAGGGCTCCAATCAGGATGCTTCTTCTTCACCAAAGCTGCAATGCCAGCTATATGTGGTGTCGCCATGCTTGTCCCTGATATCATGGAAAATCCTTCTCCTTGATAATTGACTTCATCAGTGCCATTAGGAGACCATGTTGCCCATATTATACCAAGACCAAGAAAACTGTGTATAATCATACTCAATCACTAAGGATTTTTGATAATTCATGTGTAAACTTTACATTAATCTGATCCTTGAATCACTCTCCAGTCCTCCATCAATAGTTGAAGATGCGCAAGACAGAAAATGAGTTCTCCATCCGCAATTGTGTTCCAATGCTTATGTGGGTTTTGAAGAAGGGCCTCCACGACTTGGTATCCAAGAAGGTGCTTCTTCTGTAAGGGTGTTGCGGGCTACAAAAATGGTGATTTCAGAAGCCAATCATGGAGGAAAGAGCTCTCAGAAACTGGTGAGTTTCTTTTACACTCAATTCTTCAACAAGATGGGACTTTGGGTGAAATTCTAGATTCGACCCTAATACAAGAAGGAGATATTTTAGAAATATTAAAGGGTCTATGTGAATTTAGAGAATGGAAGAAGGCAAGACACGCCCTCCAGGAGAAACAATTAATCATGAGAACTTTAGCTAAGTTGTCGCAAGAAGGAACCTCAAAATCACAAGGACCTACACTTGGCACAGACTGCTTATTCATGCTTCTGCGAGAATTGAAGATTTGTGGGTGGCCTGGAATGCCACTACCTTTGACATTGAAACATCGATATTACTTACAACCAATACCCAAAGATGAAGTTTGCAGTAGTTAAAACCAATAAGTATTAAATTGTTGTGGAGATCATTTTCCAGTAAATGTCAAAGTAAACTTGAATAACAAATTATAATTATGACAAATTGTCCTAATTTAGCGTAATAGATATCAGCAATGAAGAGCTAAAAAAGATAGTAAAATACAAGCATTTACCTTCTTCTTCTCCTCTTCTTCGAGACGCCTCTCCTCTTCCTTCTAGAAGATATTTGCTTCTGTCTTCAAATCCCTGCACACAAAACACGATCCTAAATAAATAATTATGGTTTGCATTACTCTGAAGCATTAAGCAGTGAAATGGCTTCAAACCTTGGCAATGAATGTACCAAAAAAAATTGGAAAAACAATAAGTGTAGGGACAAACAAATGAAAAAAAATTCAAACGAAAATCACAGTACAAACACATTATTTAATCAAATGGTTCTTTGCGCTGCAACAATAGGGTTTTTCAACACCTTTGCAAGGTAATTCTTCCTGGCTTCCATGTCATCAGCAGGTCATTGATGTTGTGTCCAGCAAGGCAACCCCATGAATAACCTCATCGCCTTGACATAATTGGTTGTATCGAGGGTAAAACGGTGGTACATGCCGGATGGGAGGACTATGAGATGCCTTTTCTTTTTGCAGAAGTGTATTGGATGTCGAAGTAACCTCCTCCTTCGAGAGCAAATTGGATCTCATCTTAGGCATGGAGGTGCTCAGTGAAGAAGTGTTTGATCTTTCCTTCATAATATTCAACCTATCATTTTGCAGCCGTCACTATATCTGCATAATTATAACATCGTTGTTTCTTGATGTTTTCAAGGTTAGGGTTCTTTTCATAGTTATCAACGTCCAGCTCCCATATAAGAACCCCAAGCTCTTGCAGATGGTGAGGAGAAATGGGGTAGCTAGGGTGACACTGGTGCGATATCCTCCAATCATCTTCGGTCAGGTTGTAGTCTCAAGCTTCCACCACAGAAGTTGTCTGCATGGCATAAACTTCCATTAAATACTTGACGGAGTACAAGGGGTGACTCTGAAGGAATATGTATTCATTCAACGTCTTGGCCCAACTATTGGCCGTGAATGGACAAATGAATGAATATAAAATCAATTCTTATGATTACTACTCAATTCTTGCTAGGAACAATTGTAGGGGTTGCATGGCATGAGGGTTCACGTTGGGAAATAGACATTGATTGTTGGTCCTTTGTAACATTTCTGATCGTGTTTTTTGCTCCCCAAATCCCTTTTTCCTATTAAGTCCTCAAGGAAGACTTTAGAAAAGATATAATTGGTCTAATAAATAATTTTTTAAATTGGAAACATTGGCAAAAAAATTGGCATAGATCTAACGAATCGTGGACCAAAGTTTTATAGGATTGTGAATGAAATTACCAATTATATTATAAAGAAACATATAGAATCTTCAAACTTAGAAAGAAAAAATAAGAAATATTTCTTTTATATTTACGACCATTCTAAAGATTGGCCAAGGTTTCTAGTTAGAATAATTCCCCTAAGAGTTTAGGGTGAAACCCTAACCAACAATCGACTATAACAGACAGAGGAAGTTGTAAGGCATTATTGCAAAGGATCTTGTATCGATCTCTACAATAAGACTGTATCATACGTATTTATTTGTTGTATACTTTTTATTTAGAAGTTGGTTTCTATTGTTTTATTTCATTAAAAAAAAAAAGGAATAAAGTGTTTGGACTCATTACTAAGGTAAGATATCCAAGACTGAAAGAGATTTACAATTAAATGAAGATATTTACCTCCTACGGGAAATTTCAGCTTTCGAGGTAGCCTCTCTTTCAGCTACTTCACGCTCTTGTTCCTCAATGTAACTCTTCATCTCCCTCTCCTTCATAATCTTGTCCTGAATATCAGCTTTCAGAGCTTCTGTCAGCTCCTTTACAAACTTATCCACGATGGCGTTGATGTGCAGCTATATTTCTTACGAAGATTTGAACCCTAAACCTTCCTCCTTCCTTCATCTGATCTGAAAATCCTGACCCACCATGTCACGTGTGCCCTCGGGGAAGACTGGCTCAATGGAAAAAATGTGGAAGCCAAACCCTAATGCCCCTTCTGGGATATCTCATCTCAGCAGCCCATTTTCCCTATGGACGTTGCCTGATACCTCTTTACAAATTCCTCCTCTTCCTCCCGCTACTATTGGCTAAGCACTTTTCATAATCCTTGAAAGGAGGAATGTCGAAATCCTTCAAAGAAGGAATCGCCTCATTTTCATCATCTACAAAACACAACCAAAGTCAAAATAGAGGAAAAAACAAACCCTAGGAAGCAATAACAATTTCTTAAATGTAGAGAGATCGCTAATAGTGGCAGCTCACCTGAAGAAAATTCATGCTTGGAGTTGAAAACATTCTTGTTGGGCGTATTCTTCTACTTGTATGCCTCGTCAAAGCTGCCTAATTTATTGAAGGGTTCCGACATGGCTTCGCCATTGATGCACAAGTAAGTGAACGTATCAAAATCGGGCCATAAATCCCTGGGAGTTATACATCGAGATCGGTTGGCGGGAATGAAATCCACAATAATGGAACCTCCACACATCTTTTTGTTTTAAAAATAGTTGCTTCTGCCTCCGCAAAACACAAAACAATGCCCTGGTCATGAAAATACTGGCTCAATGGAAAAAATCGGGAAGTATCTCAGTCAAGTGGGTTCGTACCTCACCCCCTCTCCCTGTTGATCAAGAGGTCAGGTATGTTTCTCCACACTCTATGCTTTGAGACGAGTAAGACATCCATTAAGTCATTAATGGAAAAGAGGGAAATGCAGGAAAATTCAATGGAAAATCATTCCTAATGTTATCCTATTTTATTATTTTTTTAACTTTTTAGGTTTTTAATTTATTGGGACAAATTTCAATTAAAAGATTATTATTTTATTATTATTATTAGTTTATTTTATTATTATTTTATTAATTTTTTAATATTATTTTATTAGTTTTTTAGGTTTTTAATTTATTGAGAGAAATTTAGTTCCTCCACTTTTAATTGTGACTAGAGGCTTTCTAACCTTTATGGTAGAGATGTTTCCATGTCTAGTTGAAAGTGTAATATGTTGTTAAACATTTTGACTCTGTAAAAATAAAGAAAATGAAATATAAATATAAATAAAAGCCCATCATAATAGAGATGTTTTGATGTTTGTTAAACATTTTGAACCAATAAAAATTAAATTAATTTAAATTATATGAAATTTATAATTAATAATTAAACTACCCTAGATCCATTTTAACTCTAGATCTACCAAGCACTGAGAGGGATCAAATATCTTGAGATGCAAATCTCTTTTAGAGTGAAAAGCAATTTGATCCCTCTAAGTGCTTGGTAGATTTGTAATTGAGATGGATCTAGGTTGGTATAAAAGTAAGTTATGATTATTTAAAAAAAAAAAATAGAAGAAGACGAGGAAGAAGAGAGTAAGAGAGAGGTGTCACAATGTTAAACTTTTTATTTTATTTTAAAACATTCCTATATAATTATAAAAATTTAGTCATTATTTAAGCATGCTATATAATTATAAAAATTTAGTCATTGCATAACATTGATAGACTTTGCTAGTTAGGCATAATGATCTATGCTTAACCAACATGTTTTAATTGAACCCAAGGGAAGCACCTTAAATTATAAAAAATGTTGAAATGTCCATTTAGTGGTAAGTAATGCCACATCATCACCACCCAACCATAGGCAACATTCTACCACCTCCTTTAAACCAAGAACTCTTGAACAAATAGCCACCCAATATGGAATTATGTTGTCTCCATCAAGGCCAACCTGTTGTAGTCCTCAACGATCATGTACCTAATGGAAAAAATATTCCACTTACATTTAACTCATAAATGATGATGCCTTTCCATGGCTAACACAATATTCAACACATTTCCAATTTACATCATCCTCCCCTAAGCTTGTGTTACAATGCTTTGTCAATGATCAACAAACTAGTACACCATCTTAATTGTCTCATGAAACAACCTAAGTCACTCAGAAAGTATACCAAACATATAAAATAATTGTCCACTCTTAGTTGTGTTTACCCAACGTGCCATCCATTTTACCATTTCTAATGGAACCTCAAGTAAGATCCTTGCATTATCCCCCCACTTTAATTATTGGCATCTTCATCAACATGGCTTCAGTTGGTTCTCTAATGGACATGGCATTGATGGTGAAGATACACTTTGTAATTTTTTCATCTAAACATGGTCTTGATACCATTTGTCATGAGGGTAAACTTTTCAATCCAGTTAAGCATCTAATGCCACTCAAGAAGCCTAGTTTTTGTATGGCATTGACATGAAATTACGAGTTGTGCATGACCATCAACCTCTTGTATCACTCGAACTATCCCTAACCAACATGTCCTAACCGAACCCAAGTTAGGAACCTTAAACTATAGGAAATGTTGTAGTGATTATTTCATTATAGGTTATGGTGTGTCATCACCACTCACACATAAACAATCTTTCACTTTCTCCCTCAAGCCAACACACTTGAATAACTAACCACCTAGTGTAAGACTATGTTGTCTCCATCTAGACAAAATTCTTGTAATTATCTAAAGGTCATGTACCTAGTGGAAACATGCTTCCACTTACCTTCAATACACTCATCAACGATGTTTCCTTGCCATGGCTAACACACTATCAAACACATTTCCAGATTGTGTTATGCTTTGGTGAATTTTTGTTACAACACTTCATTGATCATCCATCCTTGTTAGGATAGACATCCTTCATCCTCCTAGTCCACACCAAACTAGTACATCATCCTAAATGTCTCAGGGATCATTGTGAGTCGGTCATGAGGGCTAAGAAACAGATAAACTAGTCATACACCCACAATCAAAATGACTAACATAAATGAATGATTCGTATTATTGTATTACTTGTTTGGTAGTCATATTTTTGTTCCTAGACTAAATTAGTCATTCAAGTTAGTCAATTTTAGCTGTATGACTTAGTATCTAGTTGTATATCTTAACCCAAGACTAAATTATTTTTTTATTTCTACAATGGTGAGCGGCAAGATTTGGGCGAGTGTTGCAAGTAGCGATGATGATGATGAGTTACTTCCTAGTCTCGGAAGTACCTCCCTCGCTAAGATGGAGTGTTGATTTTTTTGTAGCTTGGGAGATACTCCAAGCCCTAGGGTTTAGGGTTTGGGGGGGGGCACCACAAGAGTCACTTATGGGATTAGCCCAAGGTTGGGGTTTTACATCCATTGTTTTTTGGGCCAAAACCATGGACACATTTCGACATGTGATAGATGAGGATGATAGTACTCATCGAGACGAATCTGATGCATCAAAAATCATCTGATTCTGAGTTGTAGAAATGGAGTTCTGAATTTTTGAAACTTATGTGTGGGTATGTTGGCACAAGATCAAGGTTGGCTTGATGTTAATAAGCCTTATGACAGCTTTTCAAGCCCTATGATGATGTTTTCTTGGAGACCTCATATTGGATATAGATATTATATTAGAGTGTCATTTCTCTCATCCAAAGTGAGAAACACAACACAAGAGGAGCTCGTTGAAGGAAGGAGACCTATTATGTATTGGCCGCAGGAAAAGGAGGGAAACCAACGAGGATTTGAGATCCCATTAGGGTTGTTTTGGTGAGAGAATTACAGTGCAGGAGGGTCGAGGAGCAGGTGTCAAGGTCTTGAGTGATTTGGGGCTTCTTTACGAGTAGACTATCCTCAAACAAGGTTGTCACAAGCCTGTGGAGCCATTCTAAAGCATGCCACAGTGATTAGAAGGAGGTTCAAGGTCTGTATGAGGGCTAGAATGGCCTAGAATTGTAGCATACTAGCACGACCTCTCAAGAAAGGACTACCATAGTTGTAGAGAGAAAGTCTGGGCAGAAAACAAGGGCTAGAAGTGACTATAGTATTGCCCTAACTAGGCCAAAGTTGACAACAGATAAACAGACCCTTAAATAGTAAGCAAAGGTATGTACCTTGGTTCGTTCTTATAGGTGTTGGATCCTTGTTATTGGATCGGTTTTCGATTAGTTTTACTAGAAGAATGTGGGAGCCATTTGGAGGACTTTTCTTGATGGTTGAAAGTCCCTCCTAGAAGTATATCTTTTAGTGATTGGAATGGGTACCATTGGATTGATGGAGGGCAGCGTGTTGGCTACTCAAAGTAGTCCGTGACTAGTAGTCATAAAAAAATTTTGACCATTGAAGTTTGGGGAGCCTATGTGTAGCTCTTTGATGGACGAAAGAGGTTACTATAAGGAAGAATGGAGCTCAGGGATTGGCCAACCTAGAAGAGCATATTGGATCATCCCATGTTGATTAAAGCATAAGCAACTTACAGTAGTGATAGGTGTCAGTGCTCCTGGAGACTCTATGTGTTGACCTTTGATGGACTAAGGGCAACTTGAGAGTAGAATGGGAGCGAAGGACCGACATGACAAGATACAACAAAGAGTCTAAAACATGATTGTCATTGTATCTTGTATTCCATATATTGTTGTATTATTCAGATTGGTTTAATATAACGAAGATTGGGTTGTACATATTTGTACAATATTTTTGTAAAAACTTGTCGATACTTTTGCATGTGTGATTCACTGTTATTTATTTTCTGTTGTGCAAAGTAGATTTTATTGAGATTCTAAGTTTGTAAGATTCTATCCTAAACCCAAGATCATGGAAATTCAAGAGTATTTCCTAGTTAAATAGAAGCAGCCTATGCGCATGGATTGAAGGAAGTAGATAAAGGGTCTTGTAGGTGTTTCAAACTTAGGACAAGCAAAGAAAACTAGATTGGTTTCCAGTGAAACAAAGTTCTATTGTAAGAAATCCACTCCTCATTTTCTATCAATAAACTTCTCAATCAAGGAGAGGGTTTTCATAGTTGATTTCCCTACAAAAATTGTGTGACTGTTCTTTAATTATGTTCTATTTTTCTTCAATTAGTAGAGAAATTATGTGTCTTGGTGTTACAATTTAGTTTCAAAATTGTTTGCTACATCAGTGAATAATTTTAAAATATTTGTTACATGGTATTAGAGCAAGGAACATAGTAAATACCAACATAAGTTGATCCATATATCACAAGAAGCAACACAATCATAGGAGAAATTCTGAAGCAACCGTAGCCTCTTGATCAATCCACATCACCATTGAATTTCCAAAACGCTTTAAGATCATAATTCCACAGGAGTGCCTGGTCTTGCTAATCACAAAAAAAAATATGATTGAATTTATAAACTCTTGTCAACCATAACCCTGCCTTATTCTCCATAATTCGGTATACAAGTTTAAATCCTTTGAAATTTTAACAATAAAAATAAGAGAAATGAGATCAGAAAAATACCTCTCAAATGTATCCATACGCCTCGGAGTTCTCGAAGGTTGCAATTTTATCTTCATATGTGAACACCATGTTTTCTGCTTTGAATTGCAGCAAAAACCTCTAAATCCAAATCAGGAGAAGAATATCTCAATTAATGCTCGAAAAAGAGCAAACTCGGATCTGATATAATAAATACAGGTTAAAAATCTAGTCGAATCAATAGGGTAGTGAAGAATTGAATATCATAAAAGGGTATGTCATCTATTGTGAAATCATTAAAGATTATGAGTAGAGAAAGAGTGAACTCGGTCCCAAACCTGGCAAGGGAGAATAGCAGTGGGAAAATAAATTTTAATAGGTCAATTTAGATTTTATAGTATCCGCCAAATTAGATTTTAATAAGTAGTAAAATATTATAAATAAATTTCTATGGTCGCTTAGGTTTTCATTAAGTTTTATTTCTATTTGAGAAAAAGGAGGTCATCTCACATAGAAGTTATATCTAATGATTTTGAAGATAAGTAATAATGTTAGTCTAATTCAGGAATCAATAAAAAATATATGAGGTCTCTCTAATATAAGTAAGTATGTTCATATAAGAAGGGAAAATGGACATGAGCTTTACACATAAGGGAAATATCTATCAATCTTTAAGGAGGTGAAAAATATTCTTAAATTTGTAAATAATGTTATCAATAAACTTAAATAGCTATAGGTATCCCATTAGTTTTGAGGAAGTTCACTTAGAGCTTAAAAATACCCTATTAGAAGCTAGTCATAGCTTAGAAGGCCTTCACATGTGTTGTTAAGAGAGACATGGGATAAATTTTGACTAAAGGAAATAAGGGGTACAATAAGATCAAAGTATAGCACCTACTCAAATCACGAAGAATATACCCAAACCATCAAGATGGCACACTTCTATGAGAAAAATTACGAAACACCATGGAACAACTCAGATTAAAACTTATAGCCAAAGCATCAAGAGTTAGAATAGAGTGTTTAAGTGAACACAATAAAAATAGTACACATGGGACATAATATCATATACACATGGATCATACATATCCAGCTAAATGTGGTAGCTAAAGGAACCTCTTCCTACACCTAGTGTCCTAGATGGCTAACGCAAGGTGTGATCAAACCAATGATACATACATCAATTACATATAGATTCATACACCTTAGATGGAAAATGATCAATGTGACAAGAATCGGAAGGGTTGAGATGACAATCTGTTAATTTTAGTTAACAACGGTATGTTCTATTCTTAGCACAATTACTTCAATGTTCCTTAAGTAGCCCAATAGCAATTTCAATTTAGATTTCTAGTAGCAATCACATTAACCAGTAATCACATTGGCATTAAAAGTAGATAGAACATAAAACAATATGCAGGAGACAAGTCAAGACAATAGGACACCAGATTTGGCGGATGTCAGGGAAAAACCCCATTGTTGGGAAAACTTCTTGATCAATTCTTCTTATTATTATATCATAATTTCAACAAAGAGAGAGAATACAAAAGCCAAATTGACTTGCCCAATTCAAAGTCAAAATAGTCCTATCAATTTATGCATTCAAGCTTCAGCCTAACCAGAAAGTCAATGTTTGTCAAATCAACAATAAATCATCTTCAAAATAGTTCAGTCTTCCCCAGTCGAACTCAACCTGATCAAGAGGTCAACGTCAGCCTAAAACTGCTCGGTCAAACTAAGTGAAAGGAGAGAGAAAAATTGTTATAATTTTCTACAGTCAAACTTCAGTCAACCATGAAGTCAGCATTGGTCAAACTGCCCATATTTTCTCAATTTTTGTGCCCAAAAATGCGGCCTAAAGAGACAGAAAAGATCCTCCAAAAATTGCAATCAAAGCTGGTCAATAACTCCTTGGTCAACGTTGGTCAAACTTGGTCTGCTACCTGAAATTTCAGTCCTACAATTCAGCCTAGAAAACTCGTCCTTCTTGCCACACATGTGAGAGAGACAAGTTGCCCAATAGTTGTACAAACCAATGAGAGAAGGAGAGAGAAAAATGTGTGAGTGATGATGATGCCAAATGAGGTGTGAGGTCACTTTCATTTATACAATTCATTGTGGCTGAAGAGACACATCCATTGGGCTTCTTGAGCCTACATGTTTATGAAGCCGACCTGAACAATTTATACATGTGTTCAAAAATCACACTTCCTCTTGTCTAAATGAGATGATCTTTATATCAATTTTGGTCCTCTCAAAAAGAGGAATTTAATGCAATCATCATCTCCATCAAATGAGCTATCCCAAGGTGGAATTTGGCCCTAGTTTCCAATTTTAACACAATCAAAATTTTAAAATATCCTCTAAAATCCCAAATAGAAAATGGGGTAACAGATCCCATGACATCCAACTTGTGATCTATGGTGGGAAATCCTCAAAGTATCTCTGAAGAAATATGTCTCATTGAGGCCGAGGTCAAGAAGAGGTTTGATGATCTAGGTGGATATTGGTGGCCACCCGCCAATTCCACTTTGACCCCCACCATTGTTTCTTTCATTTTTTCAGTTTCCTTAATTGTAGCACAGTTTATTATTTTTAGCAGTTTTTCGGGTCCTAAACTTACGAAGCCATTTTGAGGCCCTAAACGAGGTTTTTTTAGCAATCTTTTACCAGCAATTTTCTATCCAAAACCATCTTTTATGTTGTAGTCCTTGGAGATATCTTTCCAATGGGGTATCATGTGTGTCGAACAGAGATAATATGACCAAGTCGCAACCCCAGGAAGTTGGTTGTCCAACTAACCCCAACGGGGCCCATAAACTCTTAGTGTTACATCTCCTCGGGTTAAGGTTTTCTCTTATTGTTCAATAATAGAAAGTCCCTTGAGCCTCATTGTAATGGATTTCAGAGGCATGTAGCCACCACATCTCTTCTCAGAGATAAGCTACCATCACCTGAGCTATTCTTATTTCCATTATGTTTGTAAGCATATTTCGGTATTTGATATTAATGAAATGAAGTGTAATTTCTACTGCATCTTTGTATTTATGGTTATATCTGTAATTTGTTGCGTTCTTGTTTAAATCTGGATCAATGGTATCAAAGCAATCTACTCTTTCTCTATTTTTATTTGCATGTCCCCAACGAGGTTAGGATATAAGGAGTCAGGGCTTCGACTGGTCAAACCTTTGCAAGACCAGCCTCGCAAATCCTGACGACCTCCCATGGCGGATGAAAAGAAAGATGAGGGGGCAAGAGATCCTATGAAAATGTTTCTCAAAGAAGCCCTCGAGTGACAAAGGAATGCGATGATGGATAACTTTGCCTAGATCCTTCAGCGTCTACCCAAGGGCGACACATCTACTTCCGAAAGCTACTTTGGAAGCGCCACACCCTTTAAGGTACAAGTTATATTTGACATTCCCATATTTGAGGGTTAGATAGATGCACACACTGTAGATAAATGGTTAAATCTGCTAGAAGGGTATTTTTCCGTTCATGATTTTTCCAGCAGGGAAAATATCACTTTTGCACTTCTCAAAGCAGCTACCCATGTCAAGGACTGGTGGGAAACCTACTGTGAGTAGAAGGATGAAAGTACAAACTCACTGTTTTCAGCCACACCCACTTGGAACTCATTTCGGGATGCCATCAAGGAGAAGTACTACCCTGTTAGGAGCTATGAGGATAAATACATAAAGTGGACAATGTTGCGACAGGGAAGGGACCAAGATGTGCCAGAGTTTACCAATGTTTTTCATACGCTTTTCATAAAGTTGGGTATCAAGGATTCTGAGAAGCATTTGGTTCTCAAGTACCACGGTTGCCTACATAGGTACATCCAGGACAAGATGGAATTCCTAGACATCTCCTCGCTCGACACGACATACCAATATGTCGTCAAGATCGAGAAAAAGTTTGAACAGAAGAAACGAGACTTTGGATCTGTGAATCCGAAGCAAGGGAAATGTGCCCCCAAACCGCAGAACAAAGGAAAATCCCAAGGTGGGGTGCCCCAAGACAACCCACCAAAGCCACAAGCAAAGAACAATGTCACGAAGCCGAAGAAGGACACGGGAAAGTGGTGTGAGTTCCATAAGAGCTCCACTCACAACACAAGTGAGTGTCAGGCCAAGCAGTCATTGGTGGCTGAGCTAAAGGCTTCAGAATCAGATGCATGTTCTAACTTTGAGTTAGAACTCGACAAGGGGAATAACAAAAGGAAGCAAATTATTGATGCGGATCCCAACACCATCGTTACCACCAGGAAGATCGAGAAGGGGAACCCGAACATCCCGAGGAGGAGGAGCACCTCTTCCACTCCCAGATGTGGGTAAAGGGTTCCCCGCTACAGTACATTGTTGACAGCGGGAGCCAAAAGAACCTCATTTCGGCAGAGGTCGTGAAGCGGTTGGGCTTACCAACCACAACACGTCCACAACCATACACCATGGGGTGGCTTCACCAAGGACAGGATCATTGAGTGAGAAAGTAGTGTCGCTTTGCATACAACATCAAGCCCTTCACAGATGAGGTATTATTTGACATTTCTCCCCTTGATGTTTGTGATGTATTATTAGGCCAACCATATTTATGGAAGTGACATGATGTGTATGATTCAAGGCCTCGTGCTGTTATTGTTACTTTGGGAAATAAGTTGTATAGGATACCAGAGGCAGCACCTCCTATCGCCATCTCTTTGGTTACTGTAAAACAATGTAGTAAGCTCATTTCCAAAACCAAGAAATTTGTTTCCCTAATGATACGCCCCCAGGGAAGGAAGAAGATGATGGCCATGACCTCCAGGTAGGGCCCCTACACATGACAACAACAAATGGACAAGGTCGTGGAGGAGTATGAGGAAATCTTCATCTCCCCTGCAGGGGTGCCTCTGCACTATCAGGTAAAGCACTCCGACCATCGATATGACCCCAGGTGCGCTGCTGCCTAATGGACTAATCTAACGATGCTCCATTCTGGAGAATTAAAAAATCAAGAGGCAGATTCAGGAGCTGCTACAGAAAGGTCACATCCATCTGATTTCATCACCCTGTGGGAGCCCGATTGTGTTGATACAAAAGAAGGATAGGACATGGAGACTATGTATTGACTATCAGGCGCTGAAAAATATCACTATCTGGAATAGGTACCCGATCCCATGGATTGATGACCTTCTGGACCAACTGAAGGGGGGGAAATATTTCAACAAGATCGACTTGAAATCAGGATATCACCAGGTACCAATCAAACCCTCGATGTGTGGAAGACTACCTTCAAAGCCAAGGAGGGCCTTTTCGAATGGTTGGTTATGCCTTTCAAGTTGACGAATGCTCCTGCAACCTTCATGAGGCTGATGGATGACATCTTGTAGCCATTCACCAATTCATTTGTAGTGGTATACTTGGATGAAATCCTGATCTTCAGCCAGAGTTGGGAAGAGCACCTCCACCACATCCGATAGGTTCCCCAAACATTGCAGCAACACAAGCTATGTGCCAATTTGGAGAAATGCACTTTTGGCATGACCCAGGTTCCTTATCTTGGATACATTAATGATGAACGGGGGGTGCATGTGGATCCAGCCAAGATCCAATTCATTCGGGATTGGCCAGCTCTAACCAATTTGACAGAGCTTCACAACTTTCTGGGTCTTTCCAATTTCTACCGCAAGTTCGTGTTGGGATTCTCTCATATTACTTGGCCCTTGAGTCAAGTCACCAAGGGAGGATCGAAAGAAAAAAAATTGGACTAAATCTCAACAAAAGGCATTCACAAAGTTGAAACATCACCTCTGCTCTACACCAGTGCTCACATTACCATACTTGCAATAACCATTTTAGATCGAGACAGATGCCTCTGACTATGGTATTGGGGTAGTCCTTACTCAACAGGGGCATCTAGTGGCATATCACAGTGAGACACTTTCATACATAGTCTAAAATTATCCCACTTATGACAAATAGATGTGTTCCATTGTGCATGTCTTCCGACAATGGAAGCATTACATTTTTGGGAAGGAAATGGTCATCCACACAGACCACCTACACCTGCAGTTCATACAAATGCAAGGGAAGTTGCAAAATGATCTCCATTAGAAGTGGTCCACATACCTACAATAGTTCCATTTGAATATCAAGTATAAGAAGGGTAGCACTAATAATGTTGCAGATTGCCTCAACTGACCATTGATCATGGCATTAACCACCATGCTCAACTCTTGTGGGCACGAGACTTCTGATTGGCCACTTCTCTACAAACGTGACCTAGAATTTGTTCACACATACCAGATGCTCTTCGAGGGACAACAAGTTCTAGATTTTCACCTCTAGGATTCCCTATTATGCCACCTAGGACACCTTTGTGTTCCTTCAAGCGAGCATGCCAAAATGATTTGGGAAACACACTACAGTTGAGCCGTTGGGCATTTCAGGGTCGAAAAAATGGTGGCAATAATGTAGAATTATTTCTATTGGCTGAATCTTCGATAGGATGTCGAGAAGTACATCAGATCCTGCACTGCCTGCGCCATTGCCAAACCGACCATCAAGAAGCAAGGCCTCTATACTCCGCTACCTACCCCTAGTCGACCTTGGGAATCCATCTCCATGGATTACATGTCGGGCCTTCCTTCTACTAAGCATGGAAACGACTGTGTTTTTGTGGTCGTCGACAGATTCTCGAAGATGGCCATTATGGCTACCTACAAGAAGAATATCACAACGGAAGCCACTGATAAACTCTTCTTTGAACAAGTTTGGGTACACTTTGGGATCCCACAGTCTATCATCTCATATCGGGACAGCAAGTTCCTCAGTACATTTTGGTCCAGTCTCTGGTCGATGCTGGACATCAAGCTCACTAAGTCCACAGCTTTCCATCCCCAAACGGATGGCCAAATAGAGGTCGTCAACAAGATGATCATACACATTCTGCACATGTACAACTCAAAGAATCCATGCACATGGGATGAGAGTCTACGCTATGTCTAGCACATCTATAACTAGGCTCTCCACATCTCAACTGGCCATAACCCTTTTCAAGTGGGCTTGGGATTCCAGCCACTATGCCCCATTGATCTGGCCATCCCATTTGAAGCTACTCAAGCAGATTCGTCTCATGTCTAGCCTGAAACCGATAAGGCAAACAAATTCATTGAGCACATCCAACATATCCGCCCGCAGGTCCATGACATTCTAGAGAAATCAAATGCCAAGTACAAGCAACGACATGATCAACATCGGGTGCCACACAAGTTTCAGGTGGGCGACAATGTCTGGTTGCATTTGCAAAAGGATCGCCTTACCGGAGCCTATCAGAAAATTAGACCACTCCGATATGGTCCTTACACCATTACCAAGGCTATGGCAAACAATGCATTTGAGGTCAGCATTCCCCCATTCCTTGGTCTACACCCAGTATTCAATGTGGATCGCTTGCTACCATACTTCCCACCATTTCTAGACACATCAGACATTGTAGAACAACTCACACCTATAGAGTTAAATACAGATTACATGGAACAAGCCACAATTGATCGGATCATGGACACGCAAATCAAGCACACTCACTAGCAGAAGATCCAACTGTATCGAGTTGTCAAATCAGGCCAACTCCTTCACCAAGGCCAGTGGCTCACGAGGGCAAGTGGCTCACCAGGGACCAAGTTCAGCAGAAGTTTGCCCATCTCATGGAGGAACTCAACGCAATGGGGAACATTTCTTCCTAAGGGGGGAGGAATGATCCAGGTGGATATTGGTGACCACCCGCCAATTCCACTTGGACCCTCGCCATTTTTTATTTCAGTTTTTTGTTTTCCTTAATTGTAGCACAGTTTACTATTTTTAGTAGTTTTTCAGGTCCTAAACTTCCAGAGCCGTTTTGAGGCCCTAAACAACATTTTTACGGAAATCTTGTACCAACATTTTTTTGTCTAAAATATCTTTTTTTGTCGTAGTCCTTGGAGAGATCTTTCCAACGGGGTATCATGCGCGTCAAACGAAGATAATATGACCAAGTCATGACCTCGAGAAGTTGGTTATCCAACTAACCCCAACGGGGCCCATAAACTCTTGGTGTTACATCTCCTCGGGTTAGGGTTTTGGTTGTTTAGGGTTTGCTCTTATTGTTCAATAATAAAAAGGCCCTTGAGCCGCATTGTAATGGAGTTCCTAGGCATGTAGCCACCACATCTCTTCTTAGAGATAAGCTACCATCACCTAAGCTAGTCTTATTTTCATTCTGTTTGTAAGCATATTTCAGTGTTTGATATTAATGAAATGAAGTGTTATTTCTGCTACATATTTGTAGTTATGGTTATATCTGTAATTTTTTGTGTTCCTGTCTAAATCTAGATCATTTGATGCCTCACTAATTTTGTAGTTGAAGAAGTTTTAATTTTGGTTTGTCAATTTGGCCCTAAGTAGGAAAGGCAACATGGAAGGAGTTGACCCCTTGGAATATTTTTATAGGGGAAGGCCACATGAGGCCTTATATAAAGATCTAAATCAAAGTACCTCCCTCATAAAAATTTCTAGAGATGTATTTAAAGAATGTAGATAAAGAACCATCCAAATGTTGATAAAGACAATAGAACATCACTTGAATCTCATAATAAATGGGAGCATCTATAGATGAGGTGATCCTTTAATTCTAGTATCTCGTGTAGCTAGCATATGTTATTAATAAGAGGAAGGTCATTATTATTAGTTTCAACTCGAAGGGAATGTAAACCCACTTTGAACGCAACAAGGGTCATCTGAAGGGTAGCATCTGGTGCTCGTGTCCGTCTGTGATTAAACAAAAAGCCCCCCTTTCATTTGCATGAAGTGTTTCTGGTACAAATCCATGTTAGAGTCGAGGCCCTAAAAAGATGAAGTCTACGTACATTGAATGTATTGTCTATAAATAACCTCTCTAACAACCTAATACAAACATACAATGATGTCATTTACATTGGAGGTGTAAATCACTTGAATTGTGTTACAACTATAATCGCTCCCCCACAAAAATGTGTCATGCTTCCTTGTGATGATTCTTCAACCCTATTGGATAACAACCTCACAATGTAAAAGGAATTTAAACATGATGTAACTTTAATAGTGCCCCACATTCACCCCTTGGCTCACCACTCATGGCTAATTTAAGTCTATTTCCATCATTGATGTGGATAATATCATTTTATTTTCTCTTATGTATATTATTCTACATTGTCACAAATATTGAGTTTATAGGTTAAGGACTTAAGAATTAGGGGATTTAGGTGTTAGTGGTTAAGGGGTTAGCAATTAAGGTGTTTAGGTGGTGAAGGGTTAGGGTTGAATGTTCACAAGTTAAGAGGATAAGGAGTTATGGCTTAGGAGTTGGTTGATGGATTATAGGTTAGGGGTTAGTGTCTTAAGATTTAATGAGTCAAGGGGTTTATGGGTTATAAGTTGTGAGTGTAGGGGTTAAGGGATTATGGATTGGGGGTTAAGGGGATATGGAATTTAATGTTTATGGGTTAAGGGCTTATGGTTTGTGATAATTGGACTCCTAATCCCCTTATCAACACTATTGGGGGTTCCCCTATCAATTTCTCTTGCTACCTTCCCTCTAGGTCCCCTAGACCCTATGAAATTAAAGCTTAAACCCCCTTCTCATTCTCTAATGATGGCATTATAGATCTTAGTAAACCATGCTTTTAGCTCTGATTTCTACCATCCATGCTACCCCTGTGTCCCCTTGCCTCGTTCAATACACCATAATATACCCCCCCATAATCTTTTTGGTCATGTCATTCCACTTTTCCTAATGTTATGAACCCCGAAATGTGGTCCCAGTGCCCCTACAAATACACCCTTGGGCCTCCTTAGCTAAGGGATTAAACACATTAGGCGTTATGGGTTGTGATAAGGGAGCCCCTAATCCCCTTATCACAACTAGAAATAGGCTCATGAACACCATCAATATCTACTGGAGGTGCTGCGATGAAATCAATAATGAATACAAAATTTTTGGTCAATAGGACAGGCATCATCAAGATGTTAAACCATCCAATGTAAATATGGTTTTCAATGTTAGTGATCTAGTCACCTAAAAGAACCCATAAATTTGTGCTTTGGGACACCCCTAGGGTTCAATAATTAATCCAAAATGAGAGGATTCGTTGTTGAGGTGACAATGGAAACAACTTGAGTTTACGGAAAGTGACACTTTGTGAGCCTTGCACAACTAGTGTGTCATTTTCGTCATCAACAAGAGGCATAATTGACAAGTGGAAAACATATCACATTTAGGGCACTTGGTCTCAAATATTTATGAATGTTTTTCCACCGAGGGTACCTTTCACATTTCCCAAGGCACAAATTACATACTTGGATAACTTGTCACATTCCACTAGCTTCATGCATGAAAAGGATCTCCCATCCTTTAAGAATATTTTGGAGGATTTCATGGCATAGTCAAGGGTCACATGTATAAAAGAATAACGCCATAGCCAAGAATAAGAAAACTGGCATTTGTGCCAGGTGTCAGGGAGTGTTAGGGAGTATCTTGGAAACAGAAGGGGTAACTAGCTCAAAATGCATGGAAATGAATGAATAAGAGTGTGTGATAGGGAGTGTCAGTGACTTTCAGGTGTGTTAAGGAGGGAGTGACAAGGATATATGATAGGTAGTTCCAAGGCATGCTAGATTTCCAGGGCATATCAGGGAGTGCTAGGGAGTGCCAAAGTATGCCAAGGAATGTAGGGGGTGCTAACACATGCCACATAGTGCCAAGGGATTATTATATGTTCTAGGTGCTATGGAATTTCAAGCTGTAAACTATGTTGCTCATTTGTTTTATGGACATAATTGGATGTGAGCCTTGACATGGTAGCTTGTAATTTGTTAAGTTGGATATGTTGAAATTATACATGAGTATCCTAAGATGAGTTATAGTGAGTTCTTAGGTGAACAAGGCATAGTCTAGTTGTAGTAATTGTAACTTGGTCAGGTTGTTGTAGTCAAGGCAAGACTTGGTTGGGTTCCCAAGTCCCAAAAAAAGTAAGGGTAGTTATGAGGGTGTTATAGCTAAGGAGTGTCAGGGCATGTCAGGGAATGAAAAAGACATGCTAACACATGTCGAGCATTGAAAATGCATGTTGAGGAATGTTATGGAGTGTTAGGTCATCACAAGGGAGAACTAGGTCAAAATACATGGAAATGAACAAATAAGTTTATGTGCCAAGGAGTGTCAATGAATTTCAGGTGTCTCAAGGAAAAAGTGTGTTAGGAGAAGGTCAGAATAGGAATTCTAGGAGGCAAGCATATGGTTACAATTATAATGGGTTGGTTAAAGAAGCTTCATACAAAGGGAGACTTTGGGTTGGGCACAACACTGTTTTTCCAATGACTTGGTTGGGTTCCCAAGTTGCAAAAGTAGTAAAGCTATCTACGAGGGAATGACAATTAGGGAGTGCTAAGGTGTGCCAGGGAATGTTAGGAAGTATTAACACATGCTAGAAAATTCCAAGGCATGTTAGGCATGCTAAGACAAACCAATTGCTAAGGAATGCCAAGATGTCCCAAGTGCCAGGGTGTGGCGTGAATGCATGCTAGGGAGTGTTAGGGCCAAGTGCCAAGGAAACACAAGGGAACACTAGTTTCAAATGCATGGAAATGAAGTGTCAGCGAGTTCCAAGTGTGATAAGGAGGGAGTGACAAGGTATGATATGCAGTGCCAAGGCATGCGAGTGTCCTAGGGAAGCATACAAAGATGTGCCAAGCACCAAGGTGTTCCAATGTGTGTTAAGGAGTGTTAGGGAGTGGAAAGGAAACATAAGGGAGAACTAGGTCAAAATGCATGGAAATGAATGAATACGAGTGTGTGACAGGGAGTGTTAGTGAGTTCTAAGTGTTCTAAGGACAGAGTGACATGGTATGCTAGGTTGTGCTAAGTCATGCTAGATTTCTAGGGCAACATGCAGCCAAGATGTGCCAAGTGCTAGGGTGTGTCAACATGTGCTAGGAAGTGTTACGGAGTCCCAAGGAAACACAAGGGAGAACTAGGTCAAATTAATGCATGCAAATGAACAAATAAGAGTTTGTGATAGGAAGTGTTAGTGAGATACAGGTGTGCTGAGGGAGTAACAAGGTATGGTATGCAGTTCTAAGGCATGCTAGAGGCCAGGGAAACATGCCAAGATGTGCCAAGTGCTAGGGTGTGCCAATGAATTCCAGGGAGTTTATGGAGTGCCAAGGAAACACAAGGGATCACTAGTTTCAAATACATGGAAATGAATGAATAAGAGTGTGTGACAGGGAGTGTTAGTGAGTTCTAGGTATGATAAAGGGGGAGTGACAAGATATGTTAGGTAGTGCCAAGGAATGTTAGAGTGCTAGGGAAACATGCCAAGGTGTGCCAAGTGCCAGGGTGTGCCAATGCATACCAGTAAATGTTAGGGAGTGTCAAAGAAACACAAGGGAGAACTAGTTAAAAATGCATGGAAATGAAGAGATAAGTCTGTGTGATAGGGAGTGTCAATGAGTTCCAAGTGTTCTAAGGAGGGAGTGACAAGCTTATATGTTAGGCAGTGCCAAGGCATGCTACAGTGCTAGGGCATATCAGGGAGTTCTACGGTGTGATAGGGAATGCAAAGCATGCCACGAAATGAGGGGACACTAACACGCACCACATAGAGCTAAGGGATTGTTAGACGTGCTAGGTTCTATGGCATGTCAAGATGTAAAAATGTAAATTGTGTTTCTTACTTGTTTTATGGCCATGGTTGGATGTGAGCCTTGAATTGGTAACTTGTTAAGTGGGATGAGATGATATTGGACATGAGTAGCCTAAGATGTGTTATAGGAAGTTCTTAGGTGAACAAGGTATAGTCTAGTTGTAGTAACTATAACTTGGTTAAGTTGTTGTAGTCGAGGCAGGACTTGGTTGGGTTCCCAAGTCTCAAAAAAATTAAGGGTAGTTGTGAGGGCATGATAGCTAAGGAGTGACAGGGCATGCCAAGGAATGAAAAGTGTGCTAACACATGGAAGACAATTTCAATGGATGTTGAGGAGTGTTAGGTTGTGTCAAGGGAACAGGAGGGAGAACTAGGTTAAAATGCTTGGAAATGAACGAATAAGGGTGTGTGCCAAGGAGTGTCAGTGAATTCCAGGTTTCCCAAGGATGAAGTGTTTTAGGAGAAGTTCAGAATATGACTTGCAGGAGGCAAGCCTATGGTTATTATAAGGCATGGACAAAGAAATTTTATAGAAAGGGAAACTTTGGGTTGGGCACAATATTGTTTTTCTAATGAACTGGCTGGGTTCCCAAGTCACAAAAAAAGTAAGGCTATCTATGAGGGTATGAAAACTAGGGAGTGCCAAGGTGTTCTAGGGAATGTAAAGTTCCCAAGTCATGGAAAAATGTAATGCTACTTGTGAGGGCATGACTGCCAAGGTGTGTTATGGAATTCTAGGGCATGATAACATGTGCCAGATAGTATGAAGGCATGTCAAACAATCTAAGATGTGCCAAGTGTTAAGGCATGGAAAAGTCTGCAAGGGTGTGACAATGCATGCCAAGGAGTGTCAAGGAAACAAAAGGGAGGAAGAAATTAAACTACAAGTAAATGAACACATAATAGGGTTAATAAGTCATCAATTTACCTTTTCCTTGAGGGGCATGCTAGGCACATCAACATTAATCAGTGATTGGCCTTTAATGACCCTCACCAAAAGTGTCACCAAAGAGAGAATCCCTTTAATGACCCTCACCAAAAGTGTCACCAAAGAGAGAGTCCCTTTAATTACCCTCACCAAAAGTGTCATTGAAAATATATTTGGTGACAAAACTTAAAGGACCATCACTATATACACTTACAACAATTCTTTTTTAAGGACCATCACCATATGTGACATTGGTGACGGACCTTAAAGACCCGTCACAGGCATAACCCTCACCAATGACCTTTTTTCTTGTAGTGAAACCATTATCACTATCCATGAATGGGTAACCAAGTACAAGAACACACTAGCACAGTTGGACAAGAAGACAAGAGAAGAAGCAAAGTTAGAGAAGGTAGAGTTCAGAATGCTCATACAAAGTAATAAGAAACTCAATAATTTCATGTCCAAAATTTTAGTTGATTATGCACAGTTATACAATAGTTTATATTCCTTGGTTCAGGTGCACAAGATCCCCTCAATAGGTCCATTTTCACAGATAAAGGGAAGAAACTTTGTTAGGGATGAAATTAAGGTATGCTTGAACAAGTTGAAGCATGTCACTACCAAAGAAGACTTGGAGATCAACAGACATAACATGTAGAAGTATATAGGTGGGACTACTAAGGTCAATATGAAAATGTTCTTGTTGCATAAAGAAGAACAAAATGGTTCTGAAACCATTTACCCATATGCTATGGAACCTAGAGTCCATTATTAGTTGAATCTGCCTACAAAGTTTAAGGAGACAATTTCACAATATAAAGCTTGGTATCAATACGTGACTCCAAAATTACAAGTTGAAGTTGTTTAGCTAGATTTTTCTCAAACATAAGCTTAATATATATAGTTTTTCTTATTAGTCTCTACCCATTTTTGTCATATATGGGTTTTTGTCTTGTTGTATTTGAAAATAAAGTATGTAAGTGGAAGTCCAAGAGTTAGATGTGGAATGTGAAGAGTCATTGTTAGAATAAGGATTAAATAAGTCTGAGAGTCATGAGGGAAGCTCAAAAGTCACAAAGGGAGATGGAGGGTCATCTTATTTGTTATAAATAAACCCTCATAACTCAAAAAAATGGCTTGGAACCTAAGATTTGCAGCCTTGTACTCTCTATTATAGCATAGGAAGAGTATCATTCTTTGGATAAGCAAGTGTTGGATTCATGCTCCACTATTGTGGCTAGTGTCATGTCAATGTAATTGTATGCTTGGAACTTTTACTTTATAATGAGAAGATCTCAAAGTCGACATTCTTTTATGCATATGTCGTGAATGTTGTAAGACTATTCTTTATATGTTTACGATGTATGTTGTTTCATGTATACTAATGTTAATGAAATAATGTGCTGGCATCAATATGTATCTTCTTGACTGTGTGTTGTTTATGCTATCATGTTGGTTGTTATCTTGTGAACTATTTCGCAGGTCAACTAACATTTTTTTTATGATTTTTATGTGTCTCTTCTAATATAGTACTATTACTTTCTTCCAAGAGGCCCACTCTTTTCCCTTTGATGTGAAAGAATCGTTCATACATTACGTTTGATATCTCGTAAATTTCATACATTTTTTATCACCAATTCATGTGTATACCATCTTATGTGTTCATTGCAGCCAAGGCACATCTTTGAGACCATCAATTTTGGAAACCAATTGTATTCTGGTTGGGGCTCTTATTCCAAATGGTGTGAGGTAAAATTGGGACTTCACATCGGGGAGACCCCCTTCACTATTGTCGGCTTTTAGCACTGTCAACGCCTCATCTTCTCACAACGGATGTATGAAAAGTGAACTTTTAACAATTTTTACTTTGATGGACAAAGATATAAACATACATATGCACACAGATATTGCTTGATCATATTTGAATTATTTATTTGTTTACACTTGTGCACAATTTGTAATTCTCATAGCCAAAATTCTAAACTAATGACATAAGTTATTGAATTGTTCTGTCAAGAACAAAGAGCAAATGCACAAAAATGGGCTTAGAAAAATGCTCACTGAAGACTGTACAAATGTAAATAATTGGAAATAATCTTTTGGTGCTGAATAAATATGCATTTCTGACAAAAAAAACTCTTTCACATTCCTCAAATTATGTGTCAATTTATTGCAATTGATTTAACAAAATGACAATTTCACAGTTTTTAAACTAGTGTCACCCACCTCAAAAAAATTCCTTCCATACTCTCATTCTTCATTCTCCATGAGTGATTTCAGTTTTAAATGGTTTTTCCTAAGATGTTTCATCTAATTATACACCTTGTTTTCTAATTTGGGCTAAAAAGGTGTTTGCTGAGTAAAAACACCTCAAGGTTGTCTTGTATTCATGATAAGTCCCTTTAGTTTAATAAAAATGCAAGCCATTCCCTTATTTGAAATGATTACAGTAAATGGATTTTGGAATTAGATAGGTACACATATTAGGAAATATCATTCCTCTATTGGATTTTTATAACCCTCCTTCATTTGCTAACAATAGATGTATGAAAAGTGCATGTTTAACCATTTTTACTATGATGGACATTTGGTGTAAAATGAAAGCCATAAAATTACATACACATGCAAAGATTGCATGATAATATTTGAATGAATGATTTATTTACACGTGCACAATTTCTAATTAGCTTGGTCAAAATTTCAAACTAGTGACTTAAGTTCTTGAATTTGTTTGTTAAGAACATAGTGCAAATGTACAAAACTAGGCTTATATAAATGCTTGTTAAAGATTATACATATGTCATAAATTAGAAATAAGCCTATGGGGATGAATAAATATGCATTTGTGACAAGAATGTCTTTCACATTCCTCAAATTTTGTGTCATTTTATTGCAATTGATTTGACAAAATGACAATTTCTCGGTTTTTAAACCAGTTTTACCCATCTCATAAAAATGTCTGACATACCCTCATTCTTCCTTCTTTATGAGTGATTTCAGTTGGAAATTGTGTTCTACTATTTTCCACCTCACTATCCACCTGGTTTTCCAATTTGGGCTAAAAAGGTGCTAGTGGAGAAAAATCACCTCAAGGTTGTCTTGTATTCATGAGATGTCCCTATAGTTTAATAAGAATGCAAGCCAACCCCTATTATGAAATGATTATAGTAAATGGAATTGGGAATAGATTGGGTACACATATTGGGAAATAACATTCCTTTGTTGGATTTTTATAACCTTCCCTCATCTGCTCACAACGAATGTATGAAAAGTACACTTTTAACAACTTTTACAATAATGGACATTTGGTGTAAAATGCAAGTGATAAACATACATATGCACAAAAATATTTCGATATCATATTTGAATGAATATTTTATTAACACTTGTGCACAATTTGTAATTTTCTCGGTCAAAATTCTAAACTAATGACTTAAGTTCTTGAAATTTTCTATCAAGAACATAGTGCAAATGTACAAAACTAGGCTTAGAAAATTACCCGCCGAAGACTATACAGATGTTATTAATTGGAAATAAGCCTACGAGACTAAATACAAATGTATTTTTGATAAAACATTCTTTCACTTTCCTCAAATTATGTGTCAACTTTTTGCAATTGATTTGACAAAATGACAATTTCTCATTTTTTTAAGCATGTTTCATCCAACTCGGAAAAATTCCCACCATACCACCATTCTTGCTTATTTCAAAGTGATTTCAGTTGCAAATGGTGATTTCTACTATTTTCCACCTCACTATACACCCAATTTTCCAATTTGTGCAAAAAAGTTGCCTATTGAGCAAAACCACCTCAAGGTTGTCTTGTATTCATGAGATGTCCCCTTATTTTAATAAAAATGAAAGCTAGTCCCTATTATGAAATGATTATAGTAAATGTATTTGGGAATGGGAAATTTACACATATTTGGAAATCACATTCCTCTGTTGGAGTTTTATAACCTTCGCTCATATGCTCCCAACAAATGTGTAAAAAGTGCACTTTTAATAGCTTTTACTATGATGGTCATTTGGTGTAAAATGGAAGCCATAAACATACATATGCACACAAATATTGTGCAATCATATTTGAATGAATGATCTATTTACACATGCATAATTTGTAATTCTCTTGGTCAAAATTCAAAACTAGTGACTTAAGTTCTTGAATTGTTCTATCAAGAACATAATGCAAATGTACAAACTAGGCTAGTAAAAATTCCCACCGAAGACTATACAAATTGATCAACTAGAAATAAGGTTATTAGGTTGAAGGTAGATGCATTTGTGACAAAAATCCCTTTCACATTACTCAAATTCTATGTCAGTTTCGTGTAATTGATTTGAAAAAATGTCAATTTCTTAGTTTTCAAACCAGTTTTACTGATCTCAGAAAAATTTCCACCATACCCTCATTCTTCCTTCTTTCTGAGAGACTTCAATTGCAAATGGTGTTTTCTACTATTTTCCACCTCACTATGCACTTGGTTTTCCAATTTGAGTTAAAAAAGTGTCTATTGAGCAAAAGCACCTCATGGTTGTCGTGTGTTCATGAGATGTCCCCTTAGTTTAATAAAAATGCAAGCCAATCCCTGTTACGAAATGATTATAGTAAATCGATTTGGGAGTGGGATAGGTACACATATTGGGAAAGAACATTCCTTTGTTGGATTTTTATCACCTTCCCTCATTTGTTCATAGTATATGTATGAAAAGTGAACTTTTAATAACTTTTACTATGATGGACATAAAAATAGTCAAAAATATTTTACGGTTATATTTGAATGAATGATTTATTTAAACTTGTGCACAATTTGTAATTCTCTTGGTCAAAATTCAAAACTCGTCACTTAAGTTCTCAAATTATTTTGTCAAGTACAGAGTGAAAATATACGAATACTACACATATGACATCAATTAGAAATAATCCTATGGGAATGAAGACAGATGCATTTGTGACAAAAAAACCTCTTTCACATTCCTCAAATTTTGGGTCAGTTTCTTGCAATTGATTTGATCAATGACAATTTCTTAGTTTTTAAACCAGTTTTGCCTAGCTTAGAAAAATGTTTTCAATGCCCTCATTCTTCATTCTTTCAGAGTGATTTGAATTGAAAATGGTGTGTTCTACTATTTTCCACCTCAATATACACCTAGTTTTTCAATATGTTATATAATGACTATGTTCTTGAATTGTTCTGTAAAGAACAATTTGTAAATATATAAAACTTGGCCTAGAAAAATCTATAAAGTTATAGACTTCATGCAAATGTTATAAGACCAATCTGAACTTTTTTAAGACAATGGGAGGAAGCAACATATTCTCTAAAAATGAAATCACTTAAAATTACCAAGGGATATAACTCAGGCTTGCATTTTGGTCAACTATGCGGGCATTTAACATTTAGAAGGTAACCTTGTAGTGTATTTACACAACGAGATGTTTTAAATCCAAAATTAGGAAAATAGAAGTAAACGAAGATGTCAAGTTAAAATAAAAAAATGTTCCCTATCAAAATCACTCAAAAATATACAAAAATGAGGATTGGGTATGCATTTTACTGAACTAGTCAAATTCAGTTAAAAATTGAGGAATACCAATCTTGAGAACATCGTTGTAGGCAAGTTAAAAAGAGTTTCAAAATTCGGAAGGAATTTTTTGTCATATATATATATATATATATAGATAGATATAACTCCATTTATATGCTCTTATGTTTTAAAAATTGCATCTATAATGCTCGTGGTTGGTATTTTTATAAGCCCATTTTTATAGTTATCAGACAAATCTATAAAGGTATGGACTCCATGAAAATGTTATGAGACAAAGATAGACTTGTTTTAGACCATGGTAGGAAGAAACATATTCTCTACAATTTAAAGAACTCAAAAATACCCGCGGATAGAACTCGGGCTTGCATTTTGGTCAACTAAGTGGGTATTTCACATTTAGAAGGTAGCCTTGTAGTGTTTTTACACAGTAGGATTTTTTAAATAAAAAATTAGAAAACTATAAGTAAACAAATGTGTCAAATTAAAATAAAAATTATTTCCTATCGAAATCACTCAAAAATACTCGTCCCTGCACTCTAGTCTCAACTAGGTCTTTCTCAGAATCGACATGCATGAGTTTCTGATGGTGGAATCTTCAGTTAACTAGAGTAGCACTAATTACTAGTGTCCCAACTCACTGTTTACTCACTATTAGTTCCTAAAACTGATTGGAACTAATTTAACTGGACTTAACTCAATAAACTGAGTTAACTAAGTACAACTCAATCATAACTCATCCTTAACTCCTATAAGTTAGGGAGAACATATACATGTCTTCTAAAAGACTTCCAATTCGAAATTTTTTCCTAAATTAATTAAGTTAATTAAACTTAATTAATTATTTTCAATTATGACAACGTTTCTTATAATGTATGCTTTAGTAGATTAATAACACATATAGTATGATCATTTTAAACAGACTAATATCTAGGCATCAATGGCAAAGGGATGTCTTATCGATAATGAGGAAATTACCAGCTAAAAGTCACCACAATAATCAGATGAAGAGTTCCCACTGAAAATTTGCTAATACCAACGAATATTATATGAATTTCAGAACAAGTTATTAGTCTTGTAAATCAAACTTGATATCACTTCTCCATTTTTTGATCCCAATTACGGTTTGGTTTTTCTTTTGAACATGTAACTACAATATGTCTAGGGATCACTTCAACGATTCTTTGAGATGATTTCACCTGTGAGCTTAGAAAAAAGGGAAAGAATTTTTTCAATCAATCCGTTAATGAAATTTTTTAAGTTACCCGCCATATGATAACATTTCAGTTTCCTGTTTTTAGCTAATATCTTAATTAAATATATTTTTCTCTCGTATTTTCTATAGGAAGAGTGTGCTTGACGACAAATATTTATAGAAATTTTCAACTTCTATTGGGTTAACTCAACATGGGTTAAGAAAATCATTTGGATAACTCATGTTCAATGCCTCTGTTGGGGAAAACCGACAGTTTTTCTGCAAGATGTGCCCAAAAATTCTCTTTGTTTCTCCATTTCTAGCTAAAACATGTTTGGTTAGTTGACCAACAACACATACTTAACAATAAAAAATAATACTTTTAATTCTCTGTCAGAAATCCTAGCCAATCAAATAAAGAATCTTTTGACAAGGAAAAGCATCGTTTGTATATATGTGATTAACAAATAGGATACATGCCAATGTTAGCCAGAATGTTATAGATATTTCTTTTATTGGGCCATGATTTTAAATTCTCCTTCCTCTGTTTCGAATGCTAGTAATAAATTCTTTCTTTTCAGATAGCGTCATCCATGGTTTTGGGTGTATCATATTCGATTCATTCTTTAAAATAAAGTGGAATGCAGTTTATAAACCATTGTATCTTTTCTTCTTCTTCCTTTATGTAGGGCACAAATCGTAATAGGTTAGTGAATTTAATTACCAAGTTGTCCATAGACATTTGGCCTAGTTTTAAGTCATGGAATTCCTTAGCGTTATCATCAAAATATCGCTCGGTTAATATTTTTCATTAAACAATCACTAGAATTCCTCCTAATTAACATCCTTTCCTTATCAATTGTGAATTGTTCTAACCTCTGCCCCCCATGTGGGAGCTTTTCCCTACAATAGGTAAGTATCCAAATTGGATTTCAATTCAGCAGAGTATTCATATATTTGAAAATATCAGTTTATATTGAGTACCCATGCTTTTATTTCTTCCATAGATTCCCCGTCATTTGTTTGGGGTTTTATATTTTTAAATTCTCCATGCAACTTCTTCTTGACCTTCTTCCTAGGCTTCGAATGAAATTTTGTTGAGCTATGATCCTCCCCTTTATATTTTCCCCCCTTACTTTCAACCATCTATTCAACTATTTTTCATTTTGAGGTATCTCCTTTGCCCTCTCCCTCCCTCATTGTTTCTACTATATTAGGATTTTATTTTTCTGTCAGGTTTTAAATCAACTGATCCTATTATTCACTTTCCTTCCATAGACTTTCATGCCCGGCATGAAGATTCACTGATTTGATTTGTAGATCTTTCATCATATTTAGTAATTGTATGGTGGGTACTTGTGCCTACTGCCAAAGTGCACATAAATTTCTTCTTCATCTATGTGAGTGTCTCCATGGGGATTTTCCATTATGGTTCTCTTCTACCTTCTCTTGGTTTTATTCTCTCTCTATGTAAAATCAAGCATTCACTGTTAGATGAAGTCATGATCGTCATAAGGGATATCATATACCTGACTCTGATACCACATGTAACATCCCTATAAAATTATCTTAAAATTGATTACAATTTACTCGGCAATTTTTTTCTTATATATATATAAGTCCACATATTTAGGTCTATTCATTTATTGCAACATGAATTACTTTAACTATTGAAAACCTTGCACATTCTCTCTTTATTGTTCTTAGTTTAAATTGTTGATCTCTCTTTCTCAAATAATACATACTTCTTTTCAATTTTGATTTCTAAAATGAGTTATGGCATGTTCTCCCCTTGAGTAATTTATTTGGTTTTTCTTACACTTAGAATACTTATTATATAGACATATTTTTCTTTGAATCATTGGTCTACCATACCATGCAATACTTATAAGTTTGTGTAAAACTTGTGTTTTATATATAAATCTCACAACCATTGTATATGATAATATACACTACAAATTTTAATTACCCTAATCTATATGTATTATGCTTTCAACCCATGGTGCGATATTATTATTTGGATTTTTCCCAAGGTTTCAACTTATATACAAAAGGAATTTCTCTCTAGTGATATATAAATATATATATATATATATATATACAAAGTATGTAGACTTTAATTGGTATTTCCTTATTAGTAAGGTTATTTTGATATGTCTCAAAGATTTTAGTCTTTATGGAGTCTACCATGGAGGTTTGAACCATCATGAAGGAAATTCTTCCCTCGATCCATGTGATTGTTAGTTCATATGGCGGTATAGCCACCTGCCACATCGCTCAGTGACATGTAAACACATCAATGGTCTTGATGGCATAGGCTTTAGATCAATGGTGAGAATATTTGAGGTTATTTTTTGAGTAACTACTCCTAAGGCCTCCCCACCGTTCCATTCTCATTTGTGCATACACTGTTGGCAGAAGAGCTCTGCAACTAAGCTTTTCTACCTTGACAAAACTAGTTTATTCCTTAATTGGAGGGTCAACTCTGTAAACCTTTGGTTATCTTAGGATTGAATCGATTTAATAGGGTCCCTACTTGCAGTCTAAGAAAAGATATGACATCTCCATGTTCCATGATTCTAGCGGGATACTTTATTGTGTGTTTGGTTTCCTATGAGTCCCAAAAACACCTTCCTTGCAGCTAGTTGCTTCCTAGTACGAGCATACAAAGAAATGAATGATATTAGTGAGTGAATATGGACTAACAAAACATTGATTTTAATGGAAATAATGCAGAACCAAAACTAGACTAAATAGCACAAAACAAGCTTGTGCTGAAAAACAAATAAAAAAGAAGTAGGAAAAGGATCCTCATTATTGATTACTGGTGGTGGAAGAGTTACAAATAAAATATCAAAGAAACTTGAAGAGAGTTTCTTAATCAATGTTGCTCAATAGATCTCCACAAGGATTTCCCCTTTTCAATCTCTTTTTCAGGCTCTTTCTCACTCAAAGAAGCATGGGAGACTCTCTACAATTGTGGAATTCTCTTCACAATCGTGTAAAAACACCCCTCTTACCCCAATGGGGTGGTTATTGCTAATCCAATTCCTCTTGTATTTTTAGAAGAATGGGATAAAAAAAATTGTCTCCTATCTTCATATTCCTTTTAGAGGACTGAATTTATTTAATTAGGGTTTATTGCTTCTTTTTATATCTATGCACAAAAATCAAATCACAATAGCTTCATTTTATTTATTTAAAAATAGTTATGCCACTTGTATATATATTACCATATGCGAACTGAGTCTCTTTAATATTTATATAAATATATGTATACATATATAAATATGCCAAGCACCCAGATAAAACGGGTCCCACCCTTACATATATTAATCCCTGGAACCACTAATAATTCGTCACAACATATAAAAGACATGCAACTTCTTGCTAGATCCCCACATGTTTGATCAGTGAAGTATTCATAAGAAACTCCTATAGGGTAATGTGCATGGTGTTTATGAGGAGGTCACCCCTTGGAATGGGAAGAAATAAGAAATCGTCGATGTCCAAATTAACGACTCATATTCATTCTAACAACCTTCATCACCTTCTCCAAAACGACTGCAGGGGTGTCAGAGAAGTCAGTTTCATGTTTACCCAACCCACTTGCGGGTTCTGATAACGTGCACATAACGACAATTGGGGCCCATTCTTCTAGCCTCCTCCCTAGTGTTGGCCCGTCACATCCTCTTGTTGTGATTCCTCCTGACACTTTTCCTTAATTGAAGGGTCATTTAAATAATCCAACAAAAATGATGTGTAACAAACTCCATGCAACCTCACTATCCCCCTAATATTTGAGATACTTCATTGGTTGAATTAGTAGATGTCACCTCAATAACGTGAGCTACTTTGCTCAAGTTGTCAACCACATCCATGATGGAATCATGTTTCCTTGATGTCCTAAGTAATCTTGTAATGATGTCCATGGAAATGACCTCCCATTTCCATTTTGTAGTCAGAATAGGCTGCAATAGACCAGTTGCATGCTTGCATTCAATTTTCACCTCTTGATAGTCTAAGAAATTGGCAACAAACTCAACCACCTCTTTCTTCAAATTTAGCCAATAGTATAACTTCTTAACAATTGTCAAAGTCTTTTGGTATCTCGGGTGGCCTAAATATGGCTTGACATAAAACTCTCTCAAAATAAGCTTCTTCAACTTGCTGCTATTTGGCACATAAATATTTCTCGTAAATCACACCAAACCATCTGCTATGAGGTGATACTCCTCATCCTGATTAACCTCGCCATGCTATTGTAACCTCTGCTTTAGTTATTGTTACCTCTCATAATGCTACCCTGCATGCAAAATATACTCCTTCAAATGTCACCCATAAGAGCTCAAATTTGAAATATTATTTACCTGCACTCTCCTAATTAGAGCATCTACAACTCGGCTCTCTTTAGCTTTGATGTACCTGATCTCAAAATCAAACTCACTAAGGGTATCCAACCATCTAGCTTGCCTTGCATTCAGATTGGGTTGGTCAAAAAATCACCTCAATCCATTGTGATCACTCATCAAGACTAACCTCCTACCAACGAGATAATTTCTCCACATCTTCATGCATGAATGAGAGTTTCCAACTCAATATCATGAGGCACATAATTTTTTTGATGTTCATTCAGCTTCCTTGATTCATAGAAAACCACCTGCCCTTCCTACATCAAAGTTCCACCAATTCCTTCCTTTCATGCATATGTAAGAACCAAAATCTCATCAGGATCTACAATCTTCAAAACTAGATCATTTGTAAGAAAATGGTTTAGTTTATCAAAGCTAATTGCACACTCAGCAGTCCATTCAAACTTCTTACCTTTTCTCTGCAAAGATGTCATAGCATAGCCAATCTTAGAGAAGTTCCTGATGAACTTCTTGTAATAACCTTCTAGTCCCATGAATGATCTAACTTCATCCACATTACTTGGAGCTAGCAATTCCATGATAGCTTTAATCTTTTCTGGATCCATTGTTATCCCTTCCTTGGAAACAACATGTCCCCGATAATAAATATGAGACTGAAAGAAACTGCACATGCTGAGCTTGGCATAGAATTTATGTGCTCTCAATAATATTAATACTATTGCTAGGTTCTCTACATGCTCCTCATCATTCTTTGAATATACCAATATATCATCAACAAATACTATCAAAAACTTATACAGATAAGGGTGCAAAACGTTGTTCATCAAATACATGAAAGTGGTTGGAGCATTGTTAAGACCAAAAGGAACCACCACAAACTCATAGTGCCCATACCTTGTACGAAATTTAGTCTTGTAGATGTCTTCTTCTTTAATTAAAACATGTTGATATCCCGATCTCATATTTATCTTTGAGAATACTACTCCTCCCTTTAAATGATCAAAAAAATCATCAATCCACGGCAGCAAATAGCTGTTATTGATTTTCACCTTGTTTAGTTGTTTGTAATCAATGCACAATATAAGAGTACCATCGTTCTTCTTTATAGACAACACTGGTGCACCCGATGGAGATATAATTATCTTGCAACTTCAACTCCACCAACTCCGAAGTGCTCATCTTGTATGGTGCCTTAGATGTTGGTGCTACTTCTGGTACCGACTCAATAGAGAAATCCACCTCTAAGGTGGAAAATATGGAATCTCTATAGGAAACTCATCCTACAATTACTGCAAGATAGGATACTTCCTCAAGACCTCATTATCCTCATATTCCTTCCCTTTGTCACTTGAAACATGAATGCAAACAATACACACCCTTTCATGTAGGTGCGCTTATTTTTCATAGTTGTAACTATTGTCACTGACGTAGGCTTCTTCTTTCCCTGCAAGGCTCTTTTTTCTCCATAATAATCCAAGCACTCAATGGTCTTCTCATAGAAAAATTCCTTGGTCGTGTGAATAAATAGCCAATCCATGCCGAAAAGCATGCTATATATACCAAAATGAAGCACATTCAGGTGTGCTTTTGTAGGCATACCATTAAGCTCAAATGCACAAGATCTCACCCAATTATGAACTCTTCTCTTGGTCCATGTAGCCAAATGCACCAACCAACATTTTGCATGCACTTCTTTATTCAAACGACACTCACCCACCAGGTCAGGACTAACATAATTGTAATTAGATCTAAGATCAATCAAAATGGAAACAAATCAATCACAAAACTTACCTTCCATCTCAATAAGAGATTAATGATGGTCTTCCTGCTTATTATCAAGTTATGCATATATCTGGGGAATCCTCTAACCTACATCTCCAATTGTATGTGCCTCATGAGCACTATAGATCCATAGCATACTGCCCTAATACAATGGACAATCCTTCTTGTGATGGTCTTTACCACAAATCCAACACTTTAACAGTTTCCTGCTACTAACTTTATTATGTTGCTCTCTAGGATAAGACCCATGTCCTTTCTCAGCTACATTTAAACTTCTTGTAAGGAGCCACATTTTCCTTATCACCTGTATACTGAGATATTCCTCGCTTCTTAGGCCATTATCCTTTAATATTCTCATTACCCTTCTAGTAACTCTTGAAATTAGGCTTACGATTTTACTGCTCATAATAATGCTTCAACTATCTAATAGATTCCTCCAAATAATGAGGATCATCAAACTCAATATGGTCTTTGAATGCTAATGGAAATCCATTGATGAACCTTTGGGTCTTTTCTTTTTCTCATCCTTGAGATAGGGAACATACCTCAACAAATCTAGAAATCTGGTTGTGTACTCTTCATCTATCATGGAACCCATCCTGAGCTCATAGAATTCCTTGGCCTTCTTATCATAATATATTTTGGACAAGTAATTCTTCCTGAAGAGTCTTTCAAACTCATCCTAAGTCAGCTTCTCTTCTTTGATGCCTCTAACATTATTAACATCTTTCCACCAGATATCCATTTTTCCTTCAAGGCTGAAGGTAGTTATCTTGGCTTTCGTCCTCTCTGGGTAATATTGTAATTTGAAAAATATATTCATCCTAAGTAGTCATGCTTCTGCATCTTCTGATTTCTTAATTTCCCCATCAAAAGTAGGAGGCCTGGATTTCTTGAATTCCTCTGGAAAATACTCACTCCTCCTATGATGCTGACAATGATAACAATGATTTCTCATGGAAGAAGAGCTAAAATAAAATCCATATGTACTCAAGGATCTAGCAAATTTTATTGTCATCACATTCCATCCTATATATTTTCTGAGACCTGCTTCCATCTACCCCATTAGTCTTTTCCTCCTGCCTATCCTCATGACCGATCCCTAATTGTCCCTTCTTTTGCAAATCTAAAAGGATCTGAAGGATAACTGCATTAACTTCAACTTGCTTTTATTCAATTTTTGCAAGTCTTTATTGTTCCTTTATCAACCTGTTATTTTCATCTTTACAACTTCTAATATTTTCCCTCGAACTCCTCAATGTATCTACTATACAAGGAGAATATTCTTCTCCTTTTTTCTCAAGTTACTTCTCCCATTCCACTAATTTCACTTCTAGCTTATGCGTGGAGTCATGTGAACTGTAATCCACAATTTTTCTCTTCATTTTTTAGCCTTCTATTTCCTGCAAACATACCATGTTATATAAACCAAATATAAGACATAATCAAAATCATACCTCAATGTATCTCAGGGGAGGCTATTACATCTACACAAGTCAATGTAGATTAGAAAAATATATAATAATTACAACATCATATCAACATCATGCATGAATAAAGATGATAATACAAAATTTTAACCCTACTTACATGCATGATAACCATAACCAATTGCACTTACCCCAAGGTCCAATGTTGTAAATGTCGTTTTGATACCAGTCCATAAACACCAGTACTAGAGAAAGGTTTATAGATATTGAAACTGCTCTAATGAAACCTTGTAGCCACCCCACCCCACATTTACCCAATTTTACAAGCTCTCCAAGGTAAACATGAGCGAAGAGTTACTGTGCATGACCCAACATCCAAGTTCCACTTATGGAAGTGGGGCCTAATGTCCTGACACTTTACTGCAACCTTCTGAGGACACTTGATCACCCAGATGTTAGAAAAAACCCATTGGTGATCCTTCCTTGAGTTGGAACTTTATTTTTACCTAATTTATAGCCCAGTCGCACGGATTCCATGTTGTCCATGCATCCAGAAGGCTTCAGCTGCATGCACAAGCCTTCCCCCATGCGGATGTAGCCAAAATTCCCCAATGTTGTGGATGCAGTCAAAGACTTTGTTCTAGAGTTTTAGGCTAGTCTTCAAGCCACTGCCCGGGTCTACCCATAAATTTATAGAACTCTATCATCTAGCTATTGGAGCCTCCAGAATCAATTTCAAAGCTCTAATCATAATCCAAAATACAAAAAACGCAATTGTCATTTATGAAAACACTTTGTAGACAAGGTATCTATAGCTAATAAATGCATATATATGTTCATTGATTCAATAAGTTCATCAAATAATCATCAAGAAGGCTTGTTGCCCTCTATTACTTGTTGAAACAACACACATTAGCTCATGCATTCATATAATATAACTAAGATCCCATCAAACCATGGAATGGATCCATAAAAACAACACATCATAAAATCATAAATATATCATGCATGTAACCAACATTTAACCAAAATGGAACCATGAAAAACCGATCATAAAATCAGAAATTGTGTTGATTAATCTCAATAAGAATCAACACATAATAACATATGAAAATTCCAACCAAGTCAGGGACTTCCACAAACCACTCGACCATAGATTGGGCTGAACCAAATCTTTCTTTCATCCAATCACCCCCATGCCATATTCCAAGCATGAATGTGGGATCTCATGGGATAAACCAAAACATAAGCAAACAGCGAATACTGAGGTTAAATAGCATCCACCCTCAAGCCATCATGACCTCGCTTAAACTGTTCCAGAGATCACCAAACCAACATGAGCTTGGATGCCTCAAAATTTCTTCACCATACCCAGAGAAATTTTCTTTTCTCCACCCACTTGTCAAGGGATTCCAGGAGAAAACCATCTCCACTAACAACCCTTGGTATTTTATTGAGGTCACCTCACCCAGTTCCAAAATCTTTCTGCAATCGAAAGCTCAACCAAATAGAGACCCACTACATCATCATTATCCAGGAAATGGAAAGCTAAATTTAAAAACATTCTTAATCTAGGAAATCCCATGCCAATGAAAACAAAATCATAATTTAACCCAAATGCATGCACCATGCATTCAATTCCTAGTAGGTAAATCACACATGAAAACTATTACCTGCAAAATCCTCATGTTGTAGCTACTTTTCCCACCTTCTCCTTGTGCTCCTTTTCTTTTCCTTGCTTTTCCTTTGCTTGTATCTAGGTGCTCTTTCTCTCCACGTCCACGTGAGAATGCCTCAATTTCCAAGTGAATGCTAGAATGTCTAAGAGTAACCAAGAGTTTAACCAAGAATAAATAAGAGTGTTTCCAAGAGTAACTAAGAGAGTCATAGAATTTTCTCTCTCTCCTTTTATTTTATTTTCCTTCATTTTCCCTTGCATGCATATTCTTCTCTCTTCATCTCCCTTTTCTCCTATTTTCCATTATTTCTTTAATTAATTACCATATATTTCCTTTCTCCCTTGCCAATGGAAATTCCAATTTCTATAGCCAATAATTAGGCACAAGTGATTCCCACTATAATGTTTGTCCCTCCATTGAGCTTGGAATATGTATCCCATAACCTTGGTCTTATTTTTTCTTTATAATGCCTTCTAATTACATGGAAAATCAACTTGAGGCTATTACAAAAACTATTATAGTAATAGGATTTGGGAATGGGATAGGTACACATATTGGGAAAGAACATTTCTTTGTTGGATTTTTATAACCTTCCCTCATCTCCTCACAATAGATGTATGAAAATTGAACTTTTAACAATTTTTATGATGATGGGCATTTTGTGTAAAACACAAGTCATAAACATACATATGCATGCAAAGATTTCATAATCATATTTGAATGAGTGATTTATCAACACTTGTGCACAATTTATAATTCTTTTGGTCAAAATTCTAAACAAGTAACAATTAAGCTCTTAAATGTTTTTTTTCAATAACATGGTGTAGATGTACTAACTTGGGATTAGAAAAATGCATGTCGAAGACTGTAAAAATGTCATCAATTGGACATAATATTGTGGGCCTGAAGACAGATGCATTTGCGATGAAAACCTCTTTCACATTCCTCAAATTCTATGTCAATTTCTTGTAATTGATTTCACAAAATGACGACTTCTAAGTTTTTAAACCAGTTTTACCCATCTTAGAAGAATGACCACCATGCACTCATTCTTTGTTCTTTCAGAGCGATTTCAGTTTTGAATTTTTGTTCTACTATTTTCCACCTCACTATATACTCAGTTTCTCAATTTGGGCTTAAAAGGTTCCTATTGGGAAAAAAACACCTAAGGGTTGTCTTGTATTCATGAAATGTCCTCTTAGTTTAACAAAAATGCAAGCCAACCTCTGTTATAAATTGATTATAGCAAATTTATTTTGGAATGGGATAGGTAAACATTGGGAAAGAACATTCCCCAATTGATTTTTTATAACCTTCCCTCATTTGCTCACAATGGATGTATGAAAAGTGCTCATTTATCAATTTTTACTATGATGGACATTTGGTGTAAAATGAAATCCATAAACATATGAATGCATGTAAAGATTTCCCGAACATTCCCCAATTGATTTTTTATAACCTTCCCTCATTTGCTCACAATGGATGTATGAAAAGTGCTCATTTATCAATTTTTACTATGATGGACATTTGGTGTAAAATGAAATCCATAAACATATGAATGCATGTAAAGATTTCCCGATCAAATTTGGATGAATTATTTATTTATAGTCTTGCACAATTTGTAAGTCTCTTGGTCAAAGTTCAAAACTAGTTACTTAGGTTCTTGAATTCTTCTGTCAAGAACATAGTGCAAATTTACAAAACAGGGCTTCAGAAAATGCCCGTAGAAGACTTCACATATGTCATAAATTGGAAATAAGCCTAATATGGGGCTGAAAATTTACAAAACAGGGCTTCAGAAAATGCCCGTAGAAGACTTCACATATGTCATAAATTGGAAATAAGCCTAATATGGGGCTGAATTCTTCTGTCAAGAATATAGTGCAAATTTACAAAACAGGGCTTCAGAAAATGCCCGTAGAAGACTTCACATATGTCATAAATTGGAAATAAGCCTAATATGGGGCTGAATATATATATATATATATATATATATATAAAGAAGTTCCTCTTTGAAACTTTAGTCACTCCTGTTATCTTATATGGCTGTGAAGTTTGGGGCTGCAGCATCTCCAGAGAATCATGGAGGAAGATTGAGCAAATCCAGAAGCATTTTATAACTTATAACCTGAAAATTAAAAGTAATACACCCTATCCTATTCTCCTTATAGAAGCAGGTCTTTCTTCTATTGAGAGCCTAGTTATGCTCAGGTTTCTGATGTACAAGCATAATCTCAATAACATAGACAATCATAGACTTCCTAAGATAGCTTTAAATTCCAGCCAAAATCACCTAAGGCTTAACCGAGGATGGCATAAGGACACAAGGGCCTGGTTAAACTATTGGGAGATCAATGAGAATGATGCTTTACAAAACATAAATAACATTAAAGATATTGTTACTTCTAAGTTCAAAGAAAAATTGTGGTGTGAGAAAGATTTAGCGTCTAAAAGAAAATTAAGTTATTATAAGAAGGTCATCAACCCCACCCTTGAAGATCAAAAGTATCTCTCTATTCTAACTAGCTCAAAAAAGAAAATTAATATAGCAAAGATTAGAACGAATTCTCATGAGCTCCATAGTGAAACTGGCCGGTGGGTAGTTCCTAAAACGCCATGGATGGAAAGGATCTGCCATATTTGTGAGAATAGGAGCATCGAGGATGAAAACCACTTCCTCTTAGAGTGCCTTGCATACAACCACATTAGATCTCAATTTCACAACCTTTGTTACAATACTGACCTTCCTAGCCTTTTACAATGCCAAAATTATAGTGAACTCGGGAGGCTTCTCTCCAAGCTTTTTGAGCATAGGAATAAAATCTTAAATCAAAATAAATAATTTGTCTTTTTAGGTCCGATAGATCATTATTTGGTCTCAGCGGACGTTAACCATCATCATCATCATCATCATATACAGATATATATATGTGTGTGTGTGTGTGTGTGTGTGTGTGTGTGTGTGTGTGTGTGTGTGTGTGTGTGTGTGTGTGTGTGTGTGTGTGTGTGTGTGTGTGTGTGTGTGTGTGTGTGTGTGTGTGTATTTGTGGAAAAAACCTCTTTCACATTTGTCAAATTATGTGCCAATTTCTTGTAATTGATTTGACAAAATGATAAAAATTTTGGTTTTAACCCAGTTTGCCGAATTCAGAAAGATGTCTGTCATACCCTCATTATACCTTCTTTCTGAGCTCGGGGTTGTCTTGTATTCATGACATGTCCCCTTAGTTTAATAAAAATGCAAGCCAACCTATGTTATTAAATGATTATCGTAAATAAATTTGAGAATGGGATAGGTAAACATATTGAGAAAGGACATCCCTCTGTTGGATTTTTATAATTGTCCCTCATCTGCTCATAGCGGATGTATAAAATGTGCACTTTTAACAATTTTTACTATGACGGACGTTTGGTTTAAAATGGAATTTGTAAACATACAAATGCAAAAAAACATTGTATGGTCATATTTGAATAAATGATTTATTTATAGTTGTGCACAATTTTTATTCCCCTTGGTCAAAATTCAAAACAAGTGACTTAACTTCTTGAATCATTCTGCTAAGAACATAGTGAAAATGTACGAAATTGGGCTTAGAAAAATGTCTGATGAATATTGTACAAATGCCATCAATTGGAAATAAGTCAATGGGGCTGAAGACAGATAATTTTTTGAAAAAAACCTCTTTCACGTTCCTCAAATTTTGTGTCATTTTCTTGCAATTGATTTGACAAAATGACAATTTCTCAGTTTTTAAATCAGTTTTACCCATCTTAGAAAAAAGGCCTTCCATACCCTCATTCTTCATCCTTTTAGAGTGATTTCAGTTGAAAATGGTGTGTTCTCCTATTTTCCACCACACTATACACTTGTTTTTTCAATATGGGCTAAAAATGTGCTTGTTGAGCAAAAACACCTAAGGGTTGTCTTGTATTCATGACATGTCCCCTTAGTTTAATAAAAATGCAATCCAACCTCTATTATGAAATGATAATACTAAATTGATTTTGGAATAGGATAGGTGAACATTGAGAAACAACATTTCTGTGTTGACTTTTTTATAACCTTCCCTCATATTCTCATTGTTGATGTATGAAAAGTGAACTTTTATCAATTTTTATTATGATGGACATTTCATGCAATATGCAAGCCATAAAGATATGAATGCATGCAAAGATTGCTAGATCATATTTGAATGAATTATTTATTTACACTTGTGTACAATTTTTAAGTCTCTTAGTCAAAATTCAAAACTAGTTACTTAGGTTCTTCAATTCTTCTATCAAGAACATAGTGCAAATGTACAAAAGTCGGCTTCGACAAATCCCTATCGAAGACTCCACGGACATCATTAACTCGAACTAGGCCTAGTATAGGACTAAAGAAATATGTATTTGCGGAAAAAACCTCTTTCACATTCCTCAAATTATGTGTCAGTTTCTTGCAATTGATTTGACAAAATGTCAAATTTTCAGTTCTTAACCCAATTTTGTCGAGCTAAACAAAATGCCCTCCATACCTTGATTCTTCCTTTTTTCACAATGATTTGAGTTGTAAATGGTGTTTTATACTATTTTACACCTCATTGTACATCTGGTTTTTCAATTTGGGATAAAAAGGTGAATGTTAAGAAAAAACATCTCAGGGTTGTCTTGTACTCATGAGATGTCCCCTTAGTTTAATAAAAGTGCAAGCTAACCCATATTATGAAATGATTATAGTAAAGTGGATTTGGGAATGGGATACGTACACATATTGGGATAGAAAGTTCCTTTGTTTATTATCTATATATTTTCCTCATCTGCTCACAATGGATGTATGAAAAGTGCACTTTAACAATTTTTACAATGATTGAAATTTGGTGTAAAATGCAAGCCATAAACATAGAAATGCAAGGAAATATTGAATAACCTTATTTGAATGAATTACTTATTCACACTTGTGCACAATTTGTAAGTATATTGGTGAATATTAAAAAATAATGGCTTAAGTTCTTGAATTGTTCTGTCAAGAACAAAGTGAAAATGTACAAAATTGGGCTTACAAAAATGTCTGTCGAAGACTGTATGGATGTCATAAATTGGAAATAAGCTTATGGGGCTGAAGGAATATGCATTTGTGACAAAATATTCTTTCACATTCCTCGATTTTTTTGTCAATTTCATGAAATTGATTGGACAAAATGACAATTTCTCAATTTTTAAACCAGTTTTACCCAACTCAAAGAAATGCCCACCATACCATCATTCTTCATTCTTTCAGAGTAATTTCAGTTGGAAATGGTGTGTTCTACTATTTTCCACCTCACTATACACTTTGTTTTCCAATTTGGGCTAAAGCATTGTCTGTTAAGCAAAACCACCTCTAGGTTGTCTTTTATTCATGAGATGTCCCCTTATTTTTAAAAAAATACAAGTCAACCCATTTTATTAAATGATTATAATAAATGGATTTGGGAATGGGATAGGTACAGATATTGGGAAAGGAAATTCCTATGTTGGAATTTTATAACCTTCCCTCATTTTCACACAATGGATGTATTGAAAAGTGCACTTTAACAATTTTTTACAATGATGAAAATTTGGTTTAAAATGAAAACCGAAATATTATATGGTCATATTTTGATGAATTATTTATTTATACGTACTTAATTTGTAATTGTCTTGGTCAAAATTCAAAACTAGTGACTTAAGTTCTTGAATTATTCTGTCAAGAATAGAGTGCAAATGTACGAAATTGGGCTTAAAAAATGCCCGCCAAAGACTGTATAGGTGTCACCATTTGGAAATAATCCTATGGCGATGAAGACAGATGTATTTTTGAAAAACAACTCTTGGACATTCCTCAAACTTTGTGTCAATTTCTTGCAATTGATTTGACAAAATGACAATTTCTCAGTTTTTAAACCAGTTTTACCCATCTCAGAAAAATTCTTTCCATACCCTCATTCTTCATTATTTCATAGTGATTTCAGTTGCAAATGATTTGTTCCGCTATTTTCCAGCCCAATATACCCTTGATTTTCCAATCTAGGCTAAAAAGGTGTAGGTTGAGAAAAAATACCTTGAAGGGTTATCTTGTATTCATGAGATGTCCCCTTAGTTTAATAAAAAAGCAAGTCAGCCTCTGTTATGTAATTATTATAGTAAATGGATTTTAGGATGGGAGAGGTAAACAATGGGAAAGAAAATTCCTTTGTTGATTTTTTATAACCTTCCCTCATCTGCTCACAGTGGATGTATGAAAAGTGCACTTTTATCAATTTTTACTGTGATGGACATTTGGTGTAAAAAGTAAGCCATAAACATATGAAGGCACACAAATATTATACGATCATATTTGAGTGAATGATTTATTTACACTTGTACACAATTTGTAAGTCTCTTGGTCAGAATTCAAAACTAGTTACTTATGTTCTTGAATTCTTCTGTCAAGAACATAGTGCAAATGTACAAAAATGGGCTTCAAAAAATGTCTGTCGAAGACTGCACAAATTTCATTAATTGGAAATAAGCCTATGGATCTGAAGACAAATGTATTTGTGGAAAAAACATCTTTCACGTTCCTCAAACTATGTGTTAGCTTCTTGCAATTGATTTGACAAAATGAAAAAATTTCAGTTATTAACACAATTTTATTGAGCTTTAAAAAATTACATTCATACCCTCATTCTTCCTTATTTCTAAGTGATTTGAGCTGAAAATGGTGTGTTCTACTATTTCCACCTTAGTATAGATTTGATTTTTCAACTTGGACTAAAAAGGTACATGTTAAGCAAAAATACCTCAGGGTTGTCTTGTATTCATGAGATGACCCCTTCGTTTAATAAAAATTAAGGTCATCCCCTATTATTAAATGATTATAGTAAATTAATTTGGAAATGGGATAGGCACACATATTGGGAAAGGAAATTCATGTATTGTATTTTTATAACCTTCCCTCATTTGCTCACAACGGATGTATGAAAATTGCACTTTTAACCATTTTTAATATGATGGACATTTGGTTTAAAATGAAGGCCATAAACATACAAATGGATGTGAATATTGTACATCATATTTGAATGAATGGTTTATTTACACTTGTACACAATTTGTAATTCTCTTGGTGAAAATTCAAAACTAGTGACTTAAGTTCTTGAATTGTTCTATTAAAAAAAGAGTGCAAATTTACAAAACTGGCCTTAGAAAAATGTCCACCGAAGGCTGTACAAATGTCATCAATTTGAAATAATCCTATCTGGCTGAAGATAGACACATTTATCAAAAAACCTCTTTCATATTCCTCAAATTCTGTGTGATTTCCTTGCCATTGATTTGACAAAATGACAATTTCTCAGTTTTTAAACAAGTTATAGCCATCTCAAAAAAAATGTTTGTCATACCCTCATTCTTCATTCTTTCAGAGTTATTTCAGTTGCAAATGTTGTGTTGTACTATTTTCCACCTCACTATACATCTAGTTTTTCAATCTCGGCTAAATATGTGCATGTTGAGCAAAAACACCTAAGGTTTGTCTTGTATTCATGAGATGTCCCCTTAGTTTAATAAAAATGCAAGCCAACCTATGTTATGAAATGATTATAGTAAATGGATTTCAGAATTGGATATTTAAACATTGGGAAAGAAAATTCCTCTGTAGAATTTTTATAACCTTCTCTCATATGTTCATAGTGGATGTATGAAAAATGTACTTATATCAATTTTTAGTATGATGGACATTTGGTTTAAAATACAGACCATAAAATACGAATGCACACAAATATTTCCTGATCATATTTAAATGAATTATTTATTTACACTTGTGCACAATTTGTAAGTCTCTTGGTCAAAATTCAAAACTAGTTACTTAGGTTCTTGAATTCTTCCGTCAAGAACATAGTGCAAATGTACAAAACTGGGATTAAAAAAATTCTTGTCAAAGACTACACAAATGTCATTAATTGGAAATAAGCCTAATATGGGGGTGAATATATAAGTATTTGTTGCAAAAACCTCTTTCACATTCCTCAAATTATGTGATAGTTTCTTTCAATTGATTTGAAAAAAAAGACAATTTTTCAGTTTTTAACCTAGTTTTACCGAGCTCAAACAAATGCCTACCACACCCTCATTATTCCTTATTTCTTTGTGACTTGAGTTGAAAAATGTGTTTTCTACTATTTTCCACCCCACTATACATCTAGGTCTTTAATTTGGGCTATAAAGGCGTTTGTTGAGGAAAAACACCTTAGGGTTGTCTTGTATTCATTAGATGTCCCCTTAGTTTAATAAAAAAGCAAGCCAACCCCTGTTATGAAATTATTATAGTAGATTGGATTTAGGAATGGGATAGTTACACATATTTGGAAATAAAATTCCCCTGTTGAGTATTTATAACGTTCCCTCACCTGCTCACAATGGATGTTTGTGTAGGAATTTACAGGGTAAGTTCCTCAGAAAGAATACCAAGAGGACACCGCTCACAACCAGATCTCAAATCAATACACCAGTATTTTTGACGTGGTTAAAACCCTCAGAGTGCAAGGAGGGAAACAGTCCACGGCCTGTCCCAACGTGGGTACAGACCATTTATTAATCAAAGAATGAAAATTTACATAAGCTTCTCTCATGCACGGATTACCCGAACAATGACCCTCCATGCGCTTTAAATAGAACTCATGGACCAATCGGGTGTCAAGCCACGGATCAAGTGTCGGTAATACCGAGGTGAGAGTGAACCGTCGGATCACTACATATCGTGACCGTCGGATTGTAAGTTACAAAATGTACAACGGTAAAGAAACACACTTTACCTAACTCTAACCTAACTCTATACTAGACCAAGTTGAACTTAACTATATCCTATGTGTCGGAATATCCTAACATCCCCCCTTAAGAACAACTTGGGATAGGATTGAAGGATTTACAAATATGACACAATAGGAGAAGGAAGGAGGCACTAGAGCCTATCCCCCCTTAGAGACAACTTCCTGAACTCCAAGCATATATCGAAGTTTAGTGAACTTCGCCTCTGTGAGAGCCTTTGTGAAGATGTCTGCAACCTGATCATCTGTTGGACAATATTGCACTTCAAGAACATGGTCATGAATGAGCTTTCTGATGAAGTGCATGTGTAGTTCAATGTGTTTGCTGCGCTGATGCTGGACTGGATCTTTGCATAGCTGAATGGCACTTTGATTATCACACCAAAGTGTGGTTGGATGCTGCTGCTCAAAGCCAAACTCTGATAGGATCTGACGAAGCCACAAGGCTTCCTTACTAGCTTCCACGGCACCACGATACTCTGCTTCTGCTGATGAAAGAGAAATGGCAGCCTGTTTCTTACAAGCCCATGTAATAGGTCCTGAACCAAGAGTGAAGACATAACCGGCAGTAGACTTCCGATCATCAAGGTCACCAGCCCAATCAGAATCAGTGAAACCAACTAACAGAGGAGCTGCTTTGGCACTGTAATGAATCCCAAACTGTACTGTACCTCGAACATAACGAAGTATTCTTTTAGCTGCTTTCCAATGACTTTCACGGGGGTTTTGCATAAAACGAGCAACAAGGCCAACAGCAAAGGAAAGATCAGGACGAGTATGGGTTAAATACAAGAGTTTTCCGACAAGTTGACGGTATAAGGTAGCATCAACTTCAGGAGAAGTACAAGAGACTGAAAGTTTGACTCCAGACTGAAAGGGAGAAGTGGCTGGCTTACAGTCTTCCATGTGAAAATGACGAAGAATATCACAAGCATACTTGGACTGGGAAAGGAAAATACCCTCTTGGGATTGCAAGACTTGAAGACCGAGAAAATAGTGTAAGTGTCCTAAGTCTGTCATTTCAAATTTCTTTTTAAGGCTGGACTTCACATGGTTTATAAGGTTGGGATCACTACCAGTAAGAATAAGATCATCAACATAAAGAACAAGGATGATGAGAGAGTTGCCCACTTTCTTGGTGTAGACAGTATTGTCAGAATGACACCTAGAAAAGCCAGATTCTAAAAGAAAGCTATCCATTTTGGCATACCAAGCTCGAGGAGCTTGCTTGAGGCCATAAAGGGATTTCTTAAGTCGACAAACGAGGCTGGAGTCTGTTTGTATGAAGCCAATGGGTTGTTCCATATAGATTTCTTCCTGCAAGTCACCATGCAAGAAGGCAGATTTAACATCCATTTGATGGACTTCCCATTTTAAAGAGGCAGCAAGGGAAAGAACAAGGCGGATAGAGTTCATTTTGGCAACTGGAGAGAAGGTTTCAGTGTAGTCAATGCCTTCAACCTGTGAAAAGCCCTTAGCAACTAGACGAGCTTTATGTTTATCAACTTTCCCATCTGGTCCATACTTGGTTCTGTAAACCCATTTGCATCTAACAAGTTTGCGTCCCTTTGGTAGAGGAACAAGATCCCATGTATCATTTGTCATCAATGAATGATATTCTTCATTCATAGTTGTTTCCCAATGTGGATGGCCTGAAGCTTCTGCAAAAGTGTCAGGATCATGATTTACTGGAGCTTGAGCCAGTAAAGAAGAGGCTCTTTCAAACTGAGAACGTGTACGTCGCTGATCTGTAGGATCACCGGCAAGATCACCTGCTGCATCCCGAGTAGCACGGACCCATCTTGGAAGTTGAGGATCCTGAGAAGGTGGGGAAGGATTATCATCCTCGCTTTCATCATCAAAAGAAGAAATGTTTTCAAAGATAGAAGAGATAGGAAGAGGTGGCACATCCGCCGGACTAGGCTCGCAGGCCGATTTATTTTCATCAAATTTTACATCTCTTCTAATGATAACATTTTTGGACTTAAATGGAATAAGTCTATAGCCTTTTACATCTTCAGAATATCCAACAAAAGTACATTTCTCACTCTTAGGTTCTAAGGCTTTATGCTTTTCATCTGGAATATGGGCCCATGCTTCACTTCCAAACACACGAAAGTGACTTACATCTGGTTTAATGGAACTCCAGGCTTCTTCTGGAGTGATATTCTCTAGAACCTTAGTAGGAGTGCGATTGATTATATAATTTGCACAATTAATTGCTTCGGCCCAAAAACTAAGACTGAGTCCTTTAGATTGCAGCATACAATTAGCCATTTCCTTTAAGGTGCGATTTTTCCTTTCAGCTACACCATTTTGTTGTGGAGTGTATGGAACAGTATGTTGCATTTGAATTCCATTTTTGGTGCAAAAGTTGATGAATGCATTTTTAACATATTCTCCACCATTATCAGTTCTTAGCTTAAGAATTTGATGTCCAGATTATTTTTCAACGAATGCTTTGAAGGCCAAAAAGGTGGTAAATACTTCGCTCTTGAGTTTTAAGAAGTATACCCAAGTGCGTCTGGAGAAATCATCAATGAAAGTTAAGAAGTACTTGCAGCCAGAGAATGAAGCAACAGGAAGAGGACCACATAAATCACTGTGCACAAGCTGTAAAGGGGCTGAGGCGTGCCAAGAGGCACGTTTGTCAAAACTGTCCCGATGATGTTTTCCGAGTACACATCCGGAACAAACACCATCTTTGCAAGATACCATAGGAAGACCTGTCACCATGTTTTCTTTACATAGATGCTGAAGGGAGCGATAGTTTAAGTGACCATACCGCTCATGCCAAAGTTTGCTCACTTCATCATTATGAGCAACAAATACTGAGGGAAGATGGGATGACCCAAAGTTGTGAAACTTATACAACCTTTTGGAATCATCAGCAAGACCAGTAGCTAGAATCTGTTTAGGATCTTTTAGATCCTTGATTACAACATCATGAGGTGAAAATTCAACAATTTTACCTTCACCTGAATGAGTTATCTGATAGACAGATAGAAGGTTGCAGGATAAGTTTGGAACACATAATACATCATTGAACTGACCATTGTCTAGATGAACAGTTCCAGTCCCTACAACATTAAGAGATCTATCATCACCAACATATATATTTTTGGTGTTACAATCATTTAAAGAAGAAAACATGGCTTGGTTTTTGGCCATGTGACAAGAGGCTCCAGAATCAATGAGCCACTCATGAGAATGAGAAGAAGAAGAAGATACATTTAATGCATAACCAGACTGAGATGATTGACGATGACATGCAGAAAATGCCGTTCCGGAAGTTGAAGTTGAAGTAGGCTCCAGATGGATGTTATGTTTCTTCATTGCGGCTTCCAAGGCTTCCATCTTCTTAAAGCATTTAGATTCTAAGTGGCCATCTCGATTACAAAAGTTACAATGTCTGTCAGTCTTCTTCCATTTGTTTTTATTGGTCTTGTCATATTGCTGAAATGATCTTTCATCTTGAGGCTGAGTTGGTTTAGGACCATTCCTTTGAGGATAAGACTTCTTAGGATTCTTTGAATTTGGTTGCTGCTGGGCGGCTAACGCTTTCGAGGAAGAGTTTCCAAGATTAAGAAGACCAAGGTGTAAGAGTTTTTCTTGTTCTCTTATTAAGGAATCACAAAAGGAGTCAAAGGAAGGGGGCTTGTAGTCTTTGCCTTGACAAATGAAAGCTTCCCTGGTAGAATGGAAAGTGGAAACAAATACAGAGTAGGCTGGTCCCAACTTAGTAAGGATGGAATAAATAAGGTTACCATCTTCTTTCTTAACTTTAACACCTTCCAAGAGATATCTAAGGGTCTTGAATTTGGACAAGAAATCTTCAATGCAAGAAAAATTATTAGGATCCAAAGTAAGCAACTCATTCTCAAGTTGATGGGCTCTAATTTCATTTTTAATCCCAAAAACTTTAGCAAGTTTTTCTAATGCTTCATGAGGAGTTTCAATTTCTGCAATGTGGAATCTAAGATCAGGAGAAACAGACATTCCTATCAAACCACGTGCTTGATCTTGTCGATTTTCCCATTTTTCGGCCTTGTCTTCATCTTTGGGTTTCTTCTCTTGGTCTGTGGCTATTCTGAAGAGACCTTTACTTCTAAGTAAATCTCCCATGTAGGCTACCCATTGGAAGTAGTTAGTGCTGTCAAGAATGACTTGGCATGGACTTTCCATTTTTTGAAAAACAACTGAAGCTGAAGATGCTGAAAGTAAGTGGTCCAATGGATAGATCTCGAAAAAATAGGCGGTTTTAAAAAAAACGGCTCTGAAAAAGGCTTCCGGATGAAGAAGTTATGGCTTTTTGAAAAAAAATTGTTGACGTTGCCGGCAAAGTGCGCGAATGTGCGGGAATGAAAAAATCCGCCCCCACAAAATGGAGACTTGAACCCAAGACCTCTACTCTCTTAAAAGGTCTTTGAACCAATTGATCTATACAAAATATTTGAGAGAGAGAGAGAGAGAGAGAGAGAGAGAGGGGGGGGGGGGGGGGGGGGGCTCGATTTGCGTGCTTGCCTTGGGAAGACTCTTTTCCCCTACAAAACACAAAACACAAAACCCAACACGAATACCCAAAGAAAAACGAACCTTACGGCTCGAAGTTAGCTTTAGCCAAAGAACTAGAAATTTTTAAAAAAAAATCTCAAAGTTAGCTTTTAGCCGAAAAACTAAATATTTTTCTCAATGTTTCTGATTTTCCGAGATCACACTAAGGTGCAGGGAAAAGAGCATACGCATGAGAAAAATCCTTTCTTTCTGTTTCTGATTTGCCCAGATCGCACAGAGTCGCAGGGCAAAGAGCATACGCAGAAATGAAAGGTATAGATCCGGAAAAAAAAGGCTAAATAAACCGAAACCGAAATAAGCAGAGAGAAAATGACAGTAAACTGCAAAAAAAAAAAAAACACTGTATACCTCCCGATCTGAAAAATGACGCAGCTAGGGCTACCGGAAACCTTTTCGCGTGAAACGAAAGGGGTTCCTCACTGAAACAGATGCTCCGAACGCAACAGAGCAGTCCTCTCGGCCCGAAAGCAGTCAGAAACAGCAGATCTAGGAAACGACAGCCGCATGCAGTTCTACCGGCTTCAGATTTGGATCACCAACGGACGCGGCCCTCAAATAGCTCCGATACCATGTAGGAATTTACAGGGTAAGTTCCTCAGAAAGAATACCAAGAGGACACCGCTCACAACCAGATCTCAAATCAATACACCAGTATTTTTGACGTGGTTAAAACCCTCAGAGTGCAAGGAGGGAAACAGTCCACGGCCTGTCCCAACGTGGGTACAGACCATTTATTAATCAAAGAATGAAAATTTACATAAGCTTCTCTCATGCACGGATTACCCGAACAATGACCCTCCATGCGCTTTAAATAGAACTCATGGACCAATCGGGTGTCAAGCCACGGATCAAGTGTCGGTAATACCGAGGTGAGAGTGAACCGTCGGATCACTACATATCGTGACCGTCGGATTGTAAGTTACAAAATGTACAACGGTAAAGAAACACACTTTACCTAACTCTAACCTAACTCTATACTAGACCAAGTTGAACTTAACTATATCCTATGTGTCGGAATATCCTAACAGTTTGAAACGTGCACTTTTAACAATTCTTCCTATGATGGACATTTGGTGTAAAATGAAAGTTGTAAACATACAAATACAGGGAAATATTATGTGATCATATTTAAATGAATGATTTAATAACACTTGGGCACAATTTGTAAGTCTCTTGGTCAATATTAAAAAAATAATGACTTAAGCTCTTGAATTGTTCTGTCAAGAACAAAGTGCAAATGTATAAAATCCGTCTTAGAAAATGCCTACTGAAGACTGTACGTATGTCATCAATTGGAAATAATCCTGCGGGTTTGAAGATAGATGTATTTTTGAAAAACCAGTCTTTCACATTCCTCAATTCTATGTCAGTTTCTTGTAATTGTTTTGACAAAATGACAATTTATCAGTTTTGAAACTAGTTTTACCCATCTCAGAAAAATGCCTGCCATACCCTCATTCTTCATTCTTTCAGAGTGATTTCAATTGTAAATGTTGTGTTCCACTATTTTCCACCTCACTATACTCCCAGTTTTCCAATTTGTGCTAAAAAATTACCTATTTAGCAAAAGCACCTCATGGTTGTCTTGTATTCATGAGATGTCCCCTTAGTTTAGTAAAAATGAAAGCTAACCCCTATAATTAAATTATCATAGTAAATGGATTTGGGAATGGGATTGGTACACATATTGGGGAAGGAAATTCCTCTGTTGGACTTTTATAACCTTCCCTCATCTTCTCACAGCGGATGTATGAAAATTTCACTTTTAACAATTTTCACTGTGATGGGCATTTGGTTTAAAATGCAAGTCATAAACAAGCAAATTCATGCAAATATTGTATGTTCATATTTTAATGAATGACGTATTTACACTTGTGCACAATTTGCAATTCTCTTGGTCAAAATTCAAAACTAGTGACTCAAGTTCTTGAATTGTTTTGTTAGGAGTAGAGTGCAAATGTACAAAACTGGGCTTAGAAAAATTCCCACCAACGACTGTATAGATGTCATAAATTTGAAATAAGCCTATGGAGGTAAAGATATATTCTTTTTTGAAAGAAACCTCTTTCACATTCCTCAAATTTTTTGTCAGTTTCTTTCAATTGATTTGACAAAATGACAGTTTCTCAGATTTTAAACCAGTTTTACCCATCTCAGAAAAATGTTCGCCATACCCTCATTCCTCATTCTTTCATAGCGATTTCAGTTGAAAATGGTGTGTTCTACTACTTTCCACCTCACTATACACCTGGTTTTATAATCTGGGCTAAAAATGTGTCTGCTAAGAAAAAAAACCTAAGGGTTGTCTTGTATTCATGAGATGTCCCCTTATTTTAATAAAAAAACTAACTAACCTTTGTAATGAAATGATTCTAGTAAATGGATTTGGGAGTGGGATAGGTAAATATTGGTAAAAAAACATTCCTCTCTTGAGTTTTTATAACCTTCCCTCATCTACTCATAGTGGATAAACGAAAAGTGCACTTTTATCAATTTTTACTATGATGGATATTTGGTGTAAAATGTAAGCCATAAACATACGAATGCATGCAAGTATTGTGCGATCTTATTTGCATGAATAAATTATTTACACTTGTGCACAACTTGTAAGTCTCTTGGTCAAAATTCAAAACTAGTTGCTTAGGTTCTTGAATTCTTCTATCAAGAAAATAGTGTAAATGTAAAAAAAATGGGCTTCGAAAGATGTCCGCTGAAGATTGTACAGATGTCATTAATTGGAAATAAGCCTATGGGACTGAAGATAGATGTAGTTTCGACACAAATATCATTCACATTCTTCATATAATGTGTCAGTTTCTTGCAATTGACTTGACAAAATGACAAATTTTCAGTTTTGAACCTAGTTTTACCGAGCTCAGCAAAAATGCCTGACATACCCTCATTATTCCTTCTTTCTAAGTGATTTGAGTTGAAAGGTGGTTTCCACTATTTTCCAACTCACTACACATATGGTTTTTCAATTAGGGCTAAAAAGGTGTCTCTTGAGAAAAAAACACCTCAGGGTTGTCTTGTATTCACGATATATCCCCTTAGTTTAATAAAAATACAAGCCAACCCCTGTCATGAAATGATTATGGTAAAGTGGATTTGGGAATGGAACGGGTACACACATATTGGGAAAGAAGTTTCCTCTATTGATTATTTATAACTTTCTCTCATCTTCTCACAATGAATGTATGAAAAGTGCACTTTTACCCATTTTTACTATGATGGACATTTGGTGTAAAATGCAAGGAATAAAGATACAAATGCAGGCAAATACTACGCAGTCATATTTGAATGAATTAATTATTTAGAATTATGAAAAATTTGTAAGTATCTTGGTCAAAATTCAAAATTAATGACATAAGTTCTTGAATTGTTCTATCAAGAACAGAGTGCAAAAGTACAAAACTAGGCTTAGAAAAATGCCCACCAAAGAATATACAGATTTCATTAATTGGAAATAAGCATATGGGGCTAAATAAAAATGCATTTGTGACAAACACCTCTTTCACATTCCTTAAAATAAATTTGGTTTCTTGCAATTGATTTCACAAATGACAATTTCTCCATTTTTAACCCAGTTTTACTTAACTCAGAAAAATGTTTATCCGAATGGAAAATGGCATCTAGCCATGGTATTCATCCACCCATGGAATTTACCCCATGTTATTGTAAGTGGCATCCACCCATTGTATTTTCCCATGGTATTGTATGTGACATCAACCCATGGTATTCATTAGCCCATGGTATTTACGCACCCATGGAATTTACCCGTGGTATTGTAACCAAAAAAAACTATAAGTAACAAGTCACATTTTGTAAAAGGACAGATTGTCCAACACAATGTAGTTTTTACAGTTATTATTTTTTTTAATAAAAAAAAGTTCATTTGTGGTTTTGTTTGTTGGGTGTTCTCCTCTTTTTCTTCTGGAATTCCAATTTTTCAGATCTTTGGGGTCTCCTCCTAAGATCCATTTCAATATTTTAGATCTTGGGGGCCTCCCCCAAGATCTGTTTTCAGTTACAATACCACAGGTAAATTCCATGGGTGGATGTCACAATATCATGGGAAAATACCATGGGTGAATGAATACCATGGGTGGATGCCACTTACAATATGATGGGTGGATAAATACCATGGGTGGATGCCACTTACAATACCATAGGTAAATTCCATGGGTGGATGAATACCATGGGTTGATTCCATTTTCTATTCGGATCATTCCTCCCTCCTTAAGAAGCAATGGTCCCCATTGCATGAAGTTCCCTCCTGCAAAGCCTTTGTTGAATATGAAGAGCCATTGAAGATAAGGGTTTTATGTGGTTAACCCATAACCATGAGGAACAAAGATCTGAGGATAGAGATACCTTGTAATGCTTGTGACCAACTGTGATATTGACAGTGTGCGGCCTAACAAATGGAATTTGATGAAGTGTGGGTTTGTGGCTGACCCATAACCATGATGAACGAATATCCTGGGATAGAGATACCCTGCAATGCTTGTGACCAACTACGATACTAACAATGTGTGGCCTAGCAAATGGACTTCAATGAAAAATATTTTGTGCGGTTGACCCATAACCGTGATGTTGATTGTTGATGAAGTAGCAGGTGCCTACATAGCCTGGGGTGGGAGGTAACGTCTCCAAAGAACCCAAGTCAGATGTTGCTATACTGAAAATGATGAATGTGAAGCAGGTGCCTACTAAAGTGGGGTGGGAAGGCACGTCTCCAAAGGGAACTCACTCTGAATGTTGCTCGAAATTTAAAATGGACACAACTCGGTCAATATAGCTCAGAATATTTATTATAACCTATTTTGGAAAACAGAATGACCATTCTGCATCTTCCCATGTGTTGGAAATCCTTATTTGGACACTCTAGAATCTCAGATTTGCACTGCAATTGTTCCGTCGCCACAAAGGTTCTAAACAAATAACTTATTTTAAATCAACGATATCTCCCACATCCAAACTTCGATTCGACCCATTGTTTTTTAAATTGGGTGAATTTTCAAGAGAAGCTCAAATATGTAATCATTTTTCTGAAATTATGCATAAAAACTGCAAAAAAATGATAGGAGCGTCATCGTCCACGAATTTTCGTTAGAAAAATTTCTGCAACACAAGTGATTTTCAATCAGCGATATCTCCCTCATCAGGACTCCAATGCGGCCAATTTTTTTTTTAATTTGGGTATTTGTTCACAAGGAATCCAGATATTTTATTTTTTTCATTATTTTTTCAACAAAAATTTCAGATATGATCTACAAGTTCTCCACTGATCTAGTTCTTGGGGGGAGGCCCCCAAGATTTGAAATATGTATCTCTATCCTTGGACCTTCATTTTCCATGGTTATGGGTCATCCAAAAATCCACACTTCATTGAATTCCATTTTCTAGGTCGCACACTGTTAGTATCACAGTTGGTCACAAGCATTACAGGGTATCTTTATCCTTGAATCTTCAATTTTCATGGTTATGGGTCATCGACAAACCCACACTTCATTGAAGTCCATTTTCTAGGCCACACACTGTCAGTATCACAGTTGGTCACAAGAATTACAAGGTATCTCTATCCTCGGATCTTCGTTCATCATGGTTATGGGTTAACCGCACAAAACCCTTCTCTTTTGTGGTTCTTCATATTCAACACAGGCTTCTTAGAGGGAAATTCACACAATGGGGGCCATTGCTTCTTAAGAAGGGAGGAATGATCCGAATGGAAAATGGCATCTACCCATGGTATTCATCCACCGATGGTATTCACCCACCCATGGAATTTACCCATGGTATTGAAAGTGGCATCCACCCATTGTATTCATTCACCCATGGTATTTTCCCATGGTATTGTATGTGACATCAACTCGTGGTATTCATTCGCCCATGGGATTTACCCACCCATGGAATTTACCCGTGGTATTGTAACTAAAAAAGACTATAAGTAACAAGTCACATTTTGTAAAAGGACAGATTTTCCACCACAATGTATCCTTTATAGTTATTATCTATTTCAATAAAAAACCTGTTTGTGGTTTTTTTATTGTGTATTCTCCTCCTTTCTTCTGGAATTTCAAGTTTTCAGATCTTAGGGGCCTCTCCCCCTAAGATCCATTTCCATTTTTTTAGATCTTGGGCAACTCCCCCCAATATCTGGATCAAATTTCCACCATACCCTCATTCTTCCTTCTTTCAAAGCAATTCCAATTGAAAATGGTGTATTCTACTATTTTTCGCCTCAATATACATTTGTTTTCTCAATATGGGCTATATGGGCTATAAACCTGGGCTTAGAAAAATTCTTGCTGCGGAACATACATATGTCATTAATTTTAAATAACTCTATGGGGCTAAAGATAGTTGTAATTGTGCCAAAAAACTCTTTCACATTCCTCAAATTATATATTTATTTCCCACACTTGATTTGACAAAATGACATCGTTTTAGTATTTATGCTAGTTTTACCCAAGTTAGAAAAATTCCTGTTGTACCCTCTTTCTTGCTTATTTCTAAGTGAATTCAATTGGAAATGGTGTGTTCTACTATTTAGGCAAAGAAATATTAAAAGATCTGCACATTTCTTGCCTACAAAGTTCTTCCTATAGGATATCAAATCTATAATTTGATTTTAAACTTTGAAATATCAAAGATAAAAAAAAATCAGTTGGAAAAGAAAAAACGTTGGTAACATACATGACTATATGTAACCATATATATTATATAAAAAGAGATTCATAATAGATATTATACAACATATTGTCATACATAATTCACCATATATTTACATCCCCAAATAGGATGCACCAATTATCCTCCCTAGTTCACAAACAATGGACATGATCCCATGTCATAACATAAATGGTTGTATACCACAAATTTCCTTACATAATTGATCATATTGATGGGTCCAACATTTATATATTGAAATGAGGTGCACCAGTTCTCATCCCCAATCCATAACAATGGTGGAAAAGATCCCATTGTTGTGAATCCCATGAAAGGTGCACTTGTACACAAGGTTGTAGGCTATCATATAAATAGCGAAATCTAAATGTTCGACCCACTCTCCATTTTCCAGGAGGTTGACTATCATCGCTTGAGCTTGAATATGGATGATATGTATCAAGAAAGATTGGCCATGTATAGAAAACAATCTCCTTAATATCAGTGTAGCCATCTACGATAAAATCCAGTGAATTATTTTTCTTCACAATTTGAAGAGGTACAAAATGCATTACAATCAGCTGAAAAGAAACCATGAAAATTTCATCTACAAGGAATTTCCACATGTGATTCAATTTGTATCATGTTTTCAGACCTTATGTTGTTGAAAACTTTGTAGGAAACAAGATTAATGTTATGTTTATGGATTCATTATGTTTTATCAAATGGATATTTGTTGCGTACCATAAGTCCATCCATTTGAATGAATTTGTTTTCTCCAATCTTGATCAAACGACCATCTCCCAATAAGGGAGTCACATATGAATTGCATCCCAAGAAATATCCTCACTTGATGACTACAAAGCACATTTTTGTGTGGCATTCATCTGACCCACTCAAAGATAATTGTGATTTTATTTTAGAGAATGAAGTATGGTGCAACATAAGCTTCCCACTTTCATCTGCATACACCATTTGAATAGGAAAAACACCATCCATACTACATATCCATGTGCCATTGTTACCAAGAGTGTAAAGAATTGGATCATTACCGCAAGGATCCAGGCATGTCAAATCTACATTTTTGTATGGGACTCATTAATAACTTTGCATATAGTGATCTCTTCTAAAAGAAATTCTTCTTTAAGAAGAGAAACTGTATCAAATATTAAAGCCTTGCCCCTAACAATCTGTATAGATGAGCGACATTCGAGTTCATAAGGTTTTCCTGTATTAGATTTGGATATGCACATCATTACTGTTGGACTCTACTTCATCATCACTCTAGGAATCATTTTCAGAAATTTTAGCTAGTATTTATGACTTTCATCGTTGTATCACTAATTGTTGCTTCATTTATCTTTGGTTTTCTCATCTAACATCTTCTTCGACAAGAATTTGAAATGATTCTTCCACAACTTCTGGATGAAACAACTTTTGTTCTTTGTATGGAAATGGATTAGAGTTTGTTCTAAAGATGATTGATTCTATAAAACGATATAATATGTGGTAATGATAATATGCCCAAATGGGCTACACTTGTTACACATGCCATCTCTAATTTGGAAACCAACCATGGGTAAAGCAATAAATTTCTTTATGCATAATATAAATGCTACACTAACCCTTAATATAATCTTTAATTTGGTTTCTCATTGTGACGGATATGATTCCTACATAAAATAAGTTTATTCTTAAATTATTTCTTCAATAAAATATAAACATCCTGGTTAGAAAAGAAAAATGCATAATGGAAATGGAAAAGGAATGATGAAATAGAGATTTTCTAATGGTTTTCTTCAACAAACCTAAATAAAGGACACGAGAATCCGAAACGGAATCATATATAAAACAAAAAAACATCATTCTACAAATAAATTTAAATGTCTCTTACTAGTGACTGCCATCATCTTACAGTCCCTTCTGGCTCAATCTAGAATCATATCGAATATGGTTTGATCTAGAATAACATCCTTAATTCAACCAGGTATATCCCGAGGAAGGTCACAAAGAAGATACAAAAGAAGGGAATATTGGTGACTGAGGTTCACTTGGGTAATTCGAAATAGGCAGAAAAATAACCCACCAAATGAAAATTCAAAATTCAACTATCCTCACATCGCAAACTGCACCAGTTGACCTGACAAAGTAAATCATGTAGCCATGAAATATCTCTGGCGGGATGATGAGGTTGACTAATTTTGGGATTAACACCCCTAATTACAGATTAATAATTTATAAAATTCTTCTTATTAGGATACATTTTGGGTCAACTAGATTCTTATGTCAGTTTTCTCTAGGAGGTAAAGGAGGGAAAGTTGGACAATTTAAATAGTCTGGTAAGGGGAATCAAAATCAGAGCTTCAGTGAAAACAATAATCATTTTGAAATATCTTAAGTGCAAACTCAAACCGAGACTAAATAGACTAAAACTATTAAAGGATTTAATGGCGAAGATAAAGATCCTTTGAAATGTCAAGGTTGTGGTGAACCCCACCTACTACAAAATTGTCCCTATAACATGATATCAGTGTACCGTATATTGAATATCAAAGAGGCCTCCACTGTAAATGATGTGGCAAGAAACATTCTACATACTAGCGCAACATTGGAGGAGCATTAAGTAGAGCATTAATCCACCATGGTGAAGATATAAGGTACTATCTTTGACTCATTTGTTTCTCTTTAAATAGACCTTGGTGCTATCCTAAGCTATGTTAGCCCTCAAGCTATATAGTGACTAATTTTTAAAGGTTAAAAAATATAAAAATTCTTGGTTGGTTCAGTTAGCTACTAGCGCAAAAAGAAAAGTTGCTAGTTGTGTAAAGGCATGCCTAATTGTACTGAATGGAAATCATATTGCAGTAAATCTAAATATACTGCCCCTAGGCTCATATGATGTCCTAATAGGAATGGACTGGATGGAAGTTCATAAAGAAATTGTTAATTTCCTTGATAAAAAAAATCACATATACCAAAAAAATGGCAAAAGCCATATCATAAGGGGGATACCAAGTCCCATCTTTGTATGTCAAATATCTGCATCACAATTAAAGAAAGTTACAAGAAAAGGATACAAAATTTTTGCTATTAAGGTGGAAGACCACTCCAAATATAAGTCAACTAAGTCATTGGATGAGTTAGAGAATATATGAAATTATCAAGATGTATTCCTTAAATACACTCCTAGTTTCCCACCTAAGAGTGAAATCGACTTTTTCATAGACCTAATACTAGGAGCAACACTAGTATCAAAGGCTTCTTACCAGATGAGTGTACCAAAACTAATGTATTTTAAGATGCAATTGCAAGAATTGTTAAGTAAAGGTTACATCAAACCCAGTGTGCCACTATGGGGTGCACCAATCCGTTTTGTTAAGAAAAACGATGGAACATTTAGATTGTGTATTGATTACCGCAAATTTAACAAATTAACAATTAAAAATAAATATCCCTTACCTTGAATAGATTATTCTTTTGGCCATGTCAAAGGGGTGACTATGTTCTCTAAGATATAACTCAGATATGGTTATCATTGACTGACAACTAAGGAGGAAGACATTCTAAAAACAACTTTTCAGACTAGGTATGGTCACTATGAATTCATAGTGTTACCTTTCAGGCTTATGAATGCAACTTCTACTTTTATGTTCTTTATGAACAACGTGTTCAGTAAATTCTTGGACAAATTTGTATCATTTTTTATATATGGGATTTTAATATATTCAAAGACCTTGAAAGAGCATAAGTAGACTTTGGAGGTAGTGTTACAAACATTATAGGAACAACATTTGCACACAAAATTTAGGAAATGTGAATTTTACAAAGATAAGATAGAATATCTTGGGCGTGTAATCTCGAAAGAAGGGATAATAGTGGACCCCGAAAAGGTAAAGGCCATTCTTGATTGGCTAGTTCCAAAAGATGTTGTTGACATAAGGTCATTCATAGGAATTGTCAGTTATTACCATAGATTTATATAAGGGTTCTCTAAGTTAGCATAACTTATAACCTTCTTACAAAATAAAGGGGTGAAATTTGTGTGGATTCAACAATGTCAAGAAAGTTTTGAGAAAATAAAATATTTTCTTATTGTTTCTCCAACGTGGAAAATAATAGATCTCGATAAAGAGTTTGAATTATGTATTGTTGCATGTTTGAAAGGTCTTGGAGGTGTAATTATGTAGGAAGGATATTTAGTGGCTTATGAATCTCGTAATCTAAAATGGAATGAGAAAAATTATGCAGTTTATGATCTTGAATTGGCATTCATAATTCATGCACTTAAAATGTGGAGACACTAACTAATTGGTAGAAAATTCATTTTGATTACTAACCATGTAGGTCTGCAATGTTTTTTAGCCAACTAGACACGAGCTCCATATAGTCCAAATGGATGGCCTTCTAGAGTGAGTATAATTTTAATATTAAACAAATAAATGGGAAAGAAAAAAAGTTGGAAGATGTGTTAAGTCTAAGTCTGAAGAATTTGTATGAAGTAACAGTATGTCAAGATGAAACATATTTTTTTCATCAAATTAAAGAAGCAATATTAGCATATCATAATTATAACCGTCTTTGTGAAGATATGAAAACTAAAACTAATCAAAGAAAATGGGTTGAGTATGAAATCAATGAAAGAAGATTGTTGACATATAAAAATAAAATTTGTGTTCCAAATGAAGATAAAATTAATAGATTGATATTAGATGAACACCACAAGAGAGAATTTCTAGGTCACCTAGGATACCAACGAATGATTACATTGATTCAAAAAGAATATTTCTAGCCAGAGATGAAAAGAAAAGTTGATGAATATCTGGAAAGGTGTCAAGAATTATAACAGGTGAGAGTAAAACACTAGCACCAATATGGGTTACAAAACCCCCCTACCTATACCATAGTGGAAATGAGAAGTAATATCCTTATACTTTATTTTTGGATTATCCTAATCACGGGAGAAACATGATTCCATTATGGTGGTGGTAGACAAACTATCTAAGCATGCCCATTTTATTCCTATTTAATTTAATTATAAGACACGTAGGTGGATGAATCTTTATGAAGGAAATTTTCATACTCCATGGTGTGCCGAAGATGGTTATATCAGATAGAGACCCGAAAATCACTTCAAAATTTTTGAGGTCATTGTTTACTGAGATGGGTACGCATCCATAATTTGGCCCCACTATCATCCACACACTGACAGAAAAATAGAAATGGTTAATCACGTTCTTGAGGATATGTTATGTATATGTAATGAACCATCCCACAAAGTGGGAGGACTATCTGCATTTGATAGAATTCACCTATAAAAATAGTTATCAGGCATCATTGAAAACGAGTCCCTTTGACGTCTTATATGGAAGGAAGTTTCATGTCCCCCTAAGTTGCATTCGACCTTAGGATAGGCTCATGTAAGGACTCAAATTGTTACCAGAAATGGAATAAATGGTGAGGAATATCATATATAACTTGAAAGTAGCATAGGATAGGCAGAAGAGTTATTTTGACATGAAAATAACTCATAAAGAGATTCAAGTGGGTGAGCATGTTTACATTAAAGTGCAACAAAAAAAGAGCTCCTTGAAATTAGGGAGTTGTTCTAAATTGGCTCCCCATTTTTGTGAGTCATTTTAGATATTGGCCATGGTACACTCAATGGCATGCCAAATGGAACTACCAGCTCATGTTGGAATTCATAATGTATTTCATGTGTCCCTTTTGAAGAAATATATATACCTAATCCTACTCATATAATTGATTTATTATAGGTATAAACAAAAGGAGAGTTATTGGTTGAGCCTCTACAAATTATGGAATGGAGAGAAACTACAATCTGGAATCAAGCAATCGCCTAGGTTAAAGTGCAATGGAAACACTTTGGGCATGATGAGGCCCCCTAGGAAATGGAACATGAAATGATGGGTACTTTCCCTATGTTGTTTCTAAAGAAGAATGGAATCTAAAAAATTGAGGATGATGTTCATTTTAAGGGGAATAAAAGTGTAATACCCTTGGACAAATTACTTTATGACTTTTACATTTAATTGTTGGCTAGAAGTTAAAAGACAAATAACATGATATGTTGATGTAAATATTTATTTTCTTTTTAATCATGAAAGAAGATATTTTTTGATGTGTTAACACTCTTGAAAGTATTTTAAAGGCTATCATGTGATAACTAACTCCTAACTATCAACAAAATAGTTTGAATCACTTATCCCCAGAAGGGGGCAAGAACAAGAAAAAAAAATCCTCCTTTCACCATTATTTAACAAAATTTAGCAAAGACAGGCCATGAGAAGATTTCATGGTTAGGGATAGATTTCATGAGGTGGAACCTATACTAGAGAGCCATGGAAGATAAATAAATTTTCTTAGGAGAATAAAACTAGTGCAAGAGAAAGACTAGTTTTTGGACCTGGAATATTAGTAGGACATTGCTAAAGGGTTTAGGAGGTGAAATTTACTAAATAATCCTATTTTTTCCCTCGTAGAGAGGAGTGGAGCTCAAGGGTAACCAACAAAGAAATTTAGTTCATGGTTGGGAGGAATGTGGCAGTCTTTAACATGTTTTTAGGAATCTCTAGATAAGCACCTAGATGATCTAAAATTATGATATAAATTTTATGTTGACTGGTTATATTTGGAAAATAGAAAAATAAATTCCATTCATTCAAGAAAATTTTAGCCTAAAGGTGCAATGAAATTTTCAAGTATATAATATGTAAATCAATCAAAATACTTCTATTTTAAAAAGAGATACATGTAAATATTTTGGAGGGAAAAGAAACAAAATATTTGTTTTAATTGTATTTTTAGTTTATCTCCTTATATTTTTACTCAAATTTCAAGTGTAGACATTCATTAGATGTGGAATTAAATTCCACATCCAACAAACACCCATTATGCATACTTCTGAGAAGAATTATCTTAATAAAAATTGAAGATACATTAAAAGCATGTGTATCCATTATGCGCACCTCTGAAAAGACCCACATTGATAAAAATTGAAGATACATTAAAAAAGTGTGTTCAACATTTTTTTTAATGTATCTTCCATTTTTATCAATGTGGGTCTTCTCAAAAGTATTCATAATGGGTACTCATTGGATGCGAAATTTAATTATGCATCCAATGAATGTCTACAATTGAAATTTGAGTAAACCTATAAGGAAATAAGCGAAAAATACAATTAAAAAGTAGTTTTCTTCTTTTCCCTCTAAAATTCATAGCTCTTATTTTATTATTTTAACTTTTAGTTTATTATTTTTCCCTAGGAGACCACTTTTAGGTTGATTTTTCCTTTGATGAGGAGATTAGAGATTAGATTCTCAATTAGTCCTATGAATAATTGTTCATAATGTTATAGTTGTATCAGATTTATGTGTATGCATATGTTAGTGTTGGTGTATGTTTAATACCTAACTTGTTGCAAGAAGCAAAAAGGTTATAGATGTAGCATAGGTCTTACCTCGCTGAAGAGGTTGGTAAGAGGTTAAGGTAAGAACTTGCCTTGGAATTTCTTTTGAAGGTGGAAATGGCGTGGAAGAAAGGAAAAGCCACCTAAAGTAAAAGTAATATAAAAATTTTGTGAAGAATGAGGGTTTACATATCTAACCCTATCTCTCTAGTCTCTTTTCATAGGAGAAAATAATAGTATTAATAATATAACAAAATAACTATATAGGGGTAATTGTGTGTATGCATATTTATATGTATCTTTAAACATTGAGACTAAAAGTAATAAGGAGAGTTTTTCAAGTTAGTTTTTCTTTCCCTCGTGTGGGTAACAAACACTATTGACTAGTCAAGAACAACAACCCTAAACATTTGGAAGCGTAGGGCTCAAAGAACACCTGGGAGTTTCCATGACAGGATCCATTAGGACTCTAGCCTAGTACAATCTATAATAAACCCAATATACTAATTAAATGGTTAGGTAAGATATTTTGAAGCCATGAATATAATATGTAGATTATACATAGTAAGAAAGAACCACAATTTTACAAAGTATTAAAAGATGAGAATATGGCATAAACCCTTGCAAAGTAAACATAACAAGAATTGTAAGGATGTGGAATCCCTAAAAGAAAAGTATCAATAAATTACAAACTTTACTATGAAATAAAATGCATAGGCTATGTCTCTTACTTTGGAACTAAAGAATTCTGAAAATTTATATTTATATTTAAAAGGCCACATCCTTCTCTAAATTTGTGAATTTATAGATAAATTAATAAAAAAGAGAAACCCCTATCGGGCTCTGTAATGCATTAGCTAATGAAGGATTCTTAACAGAATACATGCTACAATCCCTTACAGTGGACAAAAAACACATATGTATTAAAATTATGAACATATAAACACGACCAAGTAATTGGGCCAAACATCTAGATACATACATATAAAAATTATTTAAATTTCTTCAAATATGAAAAGAGTCTTTATACGATAGTAAAAATCCATAAGATTATAAATTGCCACCTTGTGAGGGTTGTCTTTTGTTATACATATATAAAATTTCAGAGAAATTACTATTCAAGTATCAAAATTCATAAATTAAGACGATCTCAACCTCTTCATTAAAAATATAAGCTATTGAATCTCGGAAGGATCTTGGCCATTTAGAATGTGAGTACCCTAGCCAAGAAAAACATATATATGTGGGTGTGTGTGTGTGTATGTATATGTATATTTATATTTAAAGTTGGATATCGAGATTGAAAGTAACTAGGAGATTTCTTCAAGCTAGTTTTTCTTGTCCATGCACATAACAAACCACATTGACTAACCAGGAACAATTGTCCTAAAGATTTGGAATATTAGGGCTCAAAGAACACGTGGAAATTCTCATGATAGGATCCACCAAACCACTAGTGCAATACAATATATAATAAACCCAATATACTAATTAAATGGTTAAGTAATATATGTTAAATCCATGAACATAATATGTATATTATACACAGTAAGAAATAACAACAATTGTATAGAGTATTAAGAGATGAGAATATGGCATAAACCCTTGCATAAGTAAACATAACTAGAACTGTAAAGGTGTGGAATCCATAAACAAAAAGTATCGAGCAACTACAACCTTTACTATGAAAAAAAAATGCACAGACTATGTCTCTTACTTTGAACTAAAGAATTCTGAAAATTTAAATTGATAGTTAAAAGGCCACATCCTTCTCTAAATTTGCAATTTTTTAGAGAAATTAAGATATAAGAGAAACCCCTATCAAGATCTATCATGCATTAGATAATAAAGGGTTCTTAATAAGATGCATGTTATAGTTCCTTACAGTGGAAAAAAACACATATGTGTTAAAATTATGAACATATAAACATGGCTAGGTAATTGGCCAAACATCTACATACATACATATAAAAATTGTTTAAATTTCTTCAAAGATGAAAAGAGTCTTTATACCACAGTAACAATCCATAATATTATAAATTTCCACCTACTTAGGGTGGTATTTTGTTATACATATATACAATTTGAAAGAAATTACTATTCAATTATAAAAAATCATTAATTAGGTCAACGTCGGCCTTTTCACAAAAAATATAAGCTATGGAATTCTAGAAGGGTCTTGTTGAGATGTTAGTGTTGTAATTGATGGTATGGATTGAAGATATATCGAGAAATAATAGTAGCATCAGACCCAAGGAGCAATCCTAAGGAGAAATAGGAGGAAATCCATTAGAAGCCATCGAAAAGCCATTGAAAACCATCAAAAACCATCAGAAAGCCATCGAAATCCATCAAAAGCCATCGAGAGCCAAAGGAAAGCCATTGGAAGTCAAGAGCAGGAGAGACAAGCCAAGGAGGAGAAAATGCAAGAGAAGCAGTTCAAAGAGAAGCCATCAGAAGTCAAGAACAGGAGCGACAAGCCAAGGAGGAGCAAATCCAAAGAGAAGATCACATATGCCCAAGAGAAAGAGCCAAAGGATAGAAACAGTGATATCAGAGGAGAAAAAAGAAATGATATCGATGAAATATCCAGAACCAAATTGGAGAAATCATATCGGTGTTTTTTTTTGTATCTCCAACAACAACAAAAATCGACCTCCGATATGAGATTTTCTCCAACTTTCGATATGTGGACCCAACGTGATCTAATAACGAATTTAATTGTTCAATCGCATCCACCACTTTATCGTAGTTTTGAAATGACACCTCCTATAAGATCTTCCGATGAGAGCAAAGCTCCAATTGCTGATATGGTTGCAGACCCGACTGGCCTTACCATAACGTTTTAAAATGTAATATCACGTTTGTGCATCAGAACTTTCCTATCGCAAGTTTTGAAGGCATGTCATGTTAAAACCTATGATAAGATCCTCCGATAAGACCAAAGATCTTATTGCGCTATGTTGCAGACCTAGTTGGCTTATCAAAACAGGTTTATTAAAATATCGCATATGTTGCATCAGAAGTCAAAGCAAGTAAGAACGGCATGAGATATCGCAATATCGACATTGTTGACATATCGAAACTTTGGCATGTGCACAACTTAAAAAATCTCTGATATTCGGATGGTTGTGTTGTGCGGGAGTAAAGTGATGATGTGGCATGTGGGACCTCTCAGCATCTATTATAATATGTTTTCCATTCAATGAAACTATGCTATATTTGGTCAATTATTAATGAAGACCCCTTCAATATATTTTTAATGTGCCACCTCATGCACAAGTCGGCCTCTCCTCCAATGAACGTGTCTTTTTGTTTATTGGAAAAACTCATATAAATTCAATTCAAATACCTCATTTCCATGATCGATCTCTGTCATCTGATATAGAGAGTAAGATATAGTTCACAATTTGTGAACTTGAAAGAACATAGGAAAGGAATCTTAAGGCAGAGAAGGAGAAGTGAATTTTATTTGGGTTGAAATTGATGAAACAAAATCTCTCGCACTTGTGATGAATTAATATGTAGAAGAAGTGCAGTCCTCAACCTGAAGGACAGTCCTGTGGAGGTTCGTTTAGTAGCTTGGTTCATTTCTATATCTCTGGCTCAAATTTGTGAAAAGATTAATTCTTAGATCTATATGACCTCGGAACAGCAAAGTGAGGTTACATTTGTCATCATTTGAAGGAAACTAAAGACAACACTAGCATTGAAGTGTTTTGTGATTTTTCCTTGGAAGTAAGAATATCACAAACTCTTGAAGCAGTCACCTCAGCATTGTGAACAGAGGCTCAAAATAGAGGTATACACCTCAGACTATTTGTGGAAGGTTCAAACTATATGGAACATACATCTTTGGAAGGCTCGAAGCTACAACAAATTTGTGAAGGACCGAAGCTTTTGTAGCTAGTCAGGCTTGCAATCTCAGACCTATAACTACGTCATGGGAGACTATCAATACATTTCAGAGTTGTGAAGAAAAGATACATTCTCGTACTTGTGGACAGTGATTCTTTGGTGTCTCGATTCATTACATAATGCGATTCGAAAAGACTTCAAGTGGACAAATCATGTTGTTAGAGAGAGACCTTCAAGACTATGTTCATGATGTTTTGTTGAAGCCCTCATGGAGTAACCTTGGAGATTATGTTTGGTTACCATGAAGAGTTGTGGAGACACCTTCATGTGAAGACAAGTTTTTCATTGATGAAGTGATTTGGAGGAGCCTTTTCTCAAGATATACAGGGTTCGTTGCAGAAAATATTGGGAGCCATAGAGAATCATCAAACTTATCATTACAAATTGTGCTTAAGGGTTGGAGCCCTAGAGGTTGGATCCTCATAGAAATAAGGTTAGTGCCTTGGAATATAGGGTTGGATCCTTAGAGGATAGGATTCCTCCAGAGACTAGGTTGGAGCATCTACCGAAGATAGGGCTGGAGCCCTAGAGGATAGGAGTCCTCAAGAAACTAGGTTGGAGCCTGTACTAAAGATAGGATTAGAGCCCTAGAGGATAGGAGTCCTCAAGAGACCAGGTTGGAGCTGGTACCAGACAAAGGGTTGGAGCCCTAGAGGTTAGTGCATCAAAGTTGAAAAGGTTAGAGCCTTGGAAATTCCAATTCGATGCTTGGAAAATACAGGTTGGAGCCTGGGAGATTGAAGATTAGTGTCTTCATCTAGGGTTAGAGACCTACACATTATTGTATTTTATTTATTCTAAACACGATTGGAGTCGTTGTCATTTATTAATAGAATTCTTATTCTATCATTGTTCATTTTGTGTTCTAATTATAAGTTATCTTAAATGTTAAAAATAACAATTGAAAAGAAATATTGATTCACCCCCTTCTCCGTATTTCCAACAGGTCTTGGCCATTTAGAGTCTAAGTTCCCTCTCCAAGCAAACCAAAGGAATTGTAAGCACTTGGAAAGCCTGTGTGGTGTGAAACAAACTTGCCAATAATCCCAGTTAAAGAAAAAGGCTAAGTGAGGGCTTCCAATGGCATAAATCACTAGTAATATAAACAAGAATCCGAGTTGGAAACCCAAGGGAAATTTTTTTAAAGTTTATTATATATTAATATGCTAAAAACAAATGGACTCAACAAGGGTTTACCTGTAGAATTGTCACGGAGCCATAGTTTCAAAAACCTTGCTCCTAATCACATAAAATATCATTGTTGAAGTTTTTAAATAATGAGTCCATATAGATGGAGTTTATTAAAATAATTATGGCGTAAGTTTTTATAGATTTTTTAAACCCAATGTTTCAGACTTCTAAGTGATTCCGTCATCAGGAGAATGTCATTTGTATTGAGAAGGTCAATGTTTTCTTTGTATAGAGTTAATGTTTCTTGTGTGTGTGTGTGTGTGTGTGTGTGTGAAGTATGTTATTAATAGGAAAAAATTCGGTTGGCTAGGTTTAATTATTGTTTTAATTATTTTAAGTTTAGAATATAGCTATAACTTAAAAAAATATGGAGCTAGGGTTTGGATTTGACAGAGTTAGGAGAGTTAGGGTTATGGATTCTTTACCTTGTATGTGTGAGAGGGTGTGATATCCTTCTATAATCCTGGAAAATGGAGACGTTGTAACCGAAATGCCACCACAGGCCTCGTGATTCACTTGGAAAAGAATCCACAAATGCTAATTAGCCATAAGATAAAAGAAAATTAATTGGTGAAAGAAACCATAAATGAGACAAAATAATGTAAGAATGAAGTGTACAAAGAACCAAAATAAAGAATGTGTATAGGGTTAAATTCCAACCTAAACACAAATTCCTTTCTTAGACCACAAGTAGTGACCCTATTGAAGCCATTTGATCTTGAGATAACCAAAGTTTTACACAGTCGACCCTCAGATTGAGGACTAAACCATGTTTGTCAAGGTATAAAATCTCATATGTGGAGCTCGTTCTTCCAATATTGTATGCACAAATGATACTGAAACTACAGGGAGGACATAGGGGTAGTTACTCCAAAACTAACCCCAAATGTCCTCACTGTCGATCTAAACCCTATGCCATCTAGACCATCAATGTGTTTACACATCACTAAGCGATGTGGTAGGAAACCATACCACCATTTGCACTGAAAATCACATGCATTGAGGGCAACGATTCCTCAACTATGGTTCAAACCTCCATGGTGGACTCCATAAAGACTAGAAGCTTTGAAATTTATGAAAACAATCTTAGTAATAAGGAAATATCAATAAAAGCATTAGAGAAATATTGAGATGAAAAATTAGCCTGAAAACAAAAATGTATAACTAAAATCAAATTTATAAGAAACAATAGGATTCAAGATGATGATGTCAACCATGCGTGATGATTCACCATTTTTGGAGTAAAAAAGTAAAAATAATAAATAATAGAAAATAGAAAAACTATTTTTTAAGTATTGCAAGGTTGGGGAGACCAACACTTAGAGAAAAATATGCCTATATAATAAGTAGTATAAGGATAAGAAAAATCAAATACGTTACTCAAGGGGAGAACATGTTGTGGCTCATTATAGATAGTGAACTTGAATAGAAGTACTTATTGTTTGAAAACGAGGGATATGAAATTTAAACTAAGAACAATTATGAGATTACTTGTAGAGTTTTCAATAGTTAAAGTTATTCATATTGCAAATAATGTATAGACAAAAATATGCATAATTATATATATAAGGAAAAAAAAGTGTCAAGTAAACTGTAAGAAATGTTAAGATAATTTTAGAGGTATTTCCATATTTGAAGCTACAAATCGTCACAAAATAATCAAATCCAACTGATCCTCTATCCTAGGGTACAAAGGTATACATGTCCTTCAAGAGTTAAACTCTAGTAAATCATGCCATTTTGCACCCCACTAGAACACAGTGGGTGAGTGTTCAACCCAAACGCAATTGGTATTATGATCCAAGTAAACATGGCACATGGAGCTAGTTCGGTTAATAAAGTGTCATATTATATGGTTCCATTAGAAAGGATTCAGACACATAGATTGAACACCACCCATCAAGACTTATTTAATACCTCCACAATGTCACCTCTATTCACTTGTGTGATTCACATGGGGTAGTACACTCAAAAAATGATGCATATAGCAAATTAATATAAGCATGGGAGATCTAGAATCATGTTCTCCGTAAGAAAGGGAAGTTTCACCTCATAATCATGAGGTGTGTCGGGTCTCAATTGCATATTCATGTGAGTTTTCAGTCATTATGTATTGGTTCACTTAGAAAGTTAGAGGACTTAAGAATCATTTAGATGTAGGGTCATCTCTACATTGCATCCACCTCTCATATATCCATTGTGCTCCTCAACCACAGTATCTAGAAAAGGAAAGCTCATTTTCTACTACAACAAAAGAAATCTAGTTGAATTTTTTTATGGAGGAATGGATGAGGAACAAAGCATCTAATTAGGTATAGATGTCGTGGATTGCGAGGAAAACTGAAATATTTTGATTCAACATATTGCTTCTATAAAATGGAGCTCTAAGAGCATCAACAATACCTAATTCTATGCATTGATCAGTGGGAAACCCATCTAATGACAATGATGGGCATAATGATAGAACATTATTATTTGTTCAAGTGACAAGAAGATCAAATTGATATATTGTAAAGTCAACTAGAATTATAATAGAAATGGATTTGTCTAGCCACTCTCACATCATTTGTAGCGTATTCATCCAACTCAATTTGCTCCCATCAAGTATCTATGCTTGATTTAAATGTGAAACCACTTTGAATAATTTAGATACAATTAAAATGTTTTCTAACATTTATATATTTTAATAGTTTAATATGAATGAGAAATATGGTAATACAACGATGTCTTTTAAATAGAAAATTCACATATAAATCTCTTTATATTTTTTATTTTTTTTCTCATTTAAAAAACATATCAAAGGCAAATCTTATGTAAAATAATTTTTGAAAAAATCAATACGACAAAAGATTATAAAATACTTTTATATTCTTACATATTACCAATGCAACTTGCCACATACATATATAAACTAAAACCAATTAAAAAACAACAACATATTACAAACCATAAAAACAAATAAACAAAACATGTTTTAATGGGACACCTAATGACATCATCGAGATTAGTAAAATTACCCAAGCCCTCTTAACCTATCCACCCACCATTTCCGCACTATATTATGTCCCTTGGCTCAAACCATTGTTCCTTTAAATGATGGTACCCCTCCTTTTAAAGGAACGACAAACATGAGCAAAGGTGAGCTTAGAGAAATAAATTGTATAAAAAAAAAAAAATATATATATATATATATATATATATATATATATATATATATTTATAAGAAAAATTAAAAGTTATTCTTATTTGTTTATATTAATATCTTCTTCCTAAAGAACTAAAATGATACTCAAAAAGAAATTAGTGAAAGTTTATTTTTATACATAAATATGAAATTATTAATATAATAGTTATAATGAGGTATAATGGTATTGATTATATTAAAACAATGTAAGTTCTTTGTTCCATTCTAAATTATTTTTAAGAGTTTATATTTACATTAATTTTTTTTCATTCTAATTATGAGATAAAGATGAAAATGAGAAATGTGTTAATATATTGAAAAATTCATCACATAAAAATTATAATTGGGCTTAGAGACGTATTCTATAGCCTAGTATAACCCCGATGTATAAGTATATCATGTCCACAAAAAATAATAAAAATAATTTTAGTTAATGTCGGCCAAAATATTAGCTTAAATTATATATAGCTTGAATTTTTAGATTATATATAATTGTTTTAATCTTATTAATGGACTAAGATTAATTATTAAAATATAACTATGTATTATTATATATAATTTGAATGGATAATAAATGTCATACTTTTAATAGTTCCTTTATGGCATAAGTGAATTTGAATTAATCATAAATTTACCTTTAACAAAAAAAATTACCACATTAAAATTTCAAATTAGGTAAAATTTTAAACGTCTTTACTCTTTACTAAAGCCAATACCATTATTTAAATCAAAGGAAAATGGTTAATTCAGCACAAAGAATCGCAAATCCTACTACAAAGCCTTTTAATATTTCTTTTAATTAAATATTTGTAAAATGAATCTTTAAAAGGAAAAACAATATCTTATGAATATATTAAAATCTTTAAAAACATAAATATTTCCATATCAAATTTGTAATATTTGAAAATACAAATTTAATGTAGTTTTATTATAAATTTTTTTATCATGCCATGTAAAAAACATCACTAAATCTAATATTGATATTAAAAATTTAATGTTAATATTAAATATAATATTAATATTAATATTATTAAATTTAATAACTTTGGATTAATACATTATCAAATTTAATATAACATTCTATTTGTTATATTATAATATATATTAATAGATTATGATATATATCAACTCTAGATATATATGGAGGGAAGAACAAAGACATAGAGTGATAGAGGTGGAGAGATAGAGGAAGTGAAAGTGAGAGATGGAGATAAAATGAAGGAGATGGTAGAGAAGGAATGAAGAAAGAGAGAAAGAGGAGTGAGAGAGGGAGAGAACGGTAAGAGAGAAGGAGGGAGACACAAAGATGGAAGGGACAAACACGAGGAGAGAGGGAGGGAGATAGTGACAAGGTTGGAGGGCAGAGAGAGAGAGATATATGGGGGAAAGGGAGAGAGGGGAAGGACGAGAGAGAGGACTTGAGAGAGAGGAGGAGAGGGGGATGGAGGGATAGGGACAGATAGTGAGATGGAGTTGGAGGGGGAGAGAGGGAGTGAAGAAGAATGACATAGAGAGAGAAAAGTGGAGAGAGAGAGAGAGATGAAGTGAAGAAGAAAGACATATATAGAAAAAAGTGGATAGAGAGAGGGGGGAGTGACAAGGGAGAGACAGAAAGAGAGTGTGTATGTTTTAGGGTGAGATAGAGAGGCAAAGAAGGAGACATAGAAGGAAGGGGGGAGAGAAGGAGAGAGGGAGGGAGATAGTGACAGAGTTGGAGGGTGAAGAGAGAGAGGGGGGGAGAGAAGAAGGTGAGAGAGAAAGGGAGAGAGATGTAGTTGGAGGGGGGGAGAGGGAGGTAAGAAGAAAGACATAGAGAGAGAAAGGTGGAGAGAGAGAGGGAGTGATAAGGGATATAGAGAGAGAGAGAGAGGGGAGAGCAAGAAGGAAGAGAGATAAAAAGGGGATAAAAGGAGGGGAGGGTGAGGGAGAGGAAGACAAAGAGGGAGGGAGAGATACATAGATATTGAGAAAGAGTGTGTATGTTTTTGGGGTGATATAGAGAGACAAAGGAGAGGTAGAGGGAGATAGAGATATAGATGGGAGGTGAAGAGAGAGAAGAAGAAAGAGATAGAGAGAGGGATGGAGGGAGGGAGAGATATACAGATATGGGGAGAGAGAGAGAGAGAGGATGTGTGTTTGGGTAGGTGAGATAAAGACACAAATAAGGATATATGCATGAAGAAATAGATATAGATGAGTGGGGAGAGAGAGAAGAAATTTTTTTATACTAGAGACATTGATTTCAGTATAAATGATGATTACTAATCCTATTTGATTGTTTGCACTAGATACATTGATTTCAGTTTAGATGTAGATTTATAATTATATTTGAATGCTTACACTAGATGCATTGATTTGAGTGTAGATGTTGATTTATAATCCTATTTGATTGCTTTCTCTAGATGCATTGATTTCAATGTAGATGGTGATTTCTAATCCTATTTGATTGCTTGCACTAGATGCATTGATTTTAGTGTAGATGTTGATTTATAATTATATTTGATTGCTTACACTAGATGCATTGATTTGAGTGTAGAAGTTGATTTCTAATCTTATTTGATTGCTTTCATTAGATACATTTATTTTAGTGTAGATGTTGCTTTCTAATCCTATTTGATTGCTTGCATTAGATGGATTAGATGTTTTTAATATTGAGGTTGTAAAGTATTAAACAAAAATTTGAAGATTAGATGGAGGAGAGAGAGAGGGAAGAATATTTATTGCACTAGATGCATTGATTTTAATGTACATGATGATTTCTAATCCTATTTTATTTCTTTCACTAGATCCATTGACTTAAGTGTAGATGTTGTTTTCTAATTATATTTCATTGCTTGCAATAGATGCATTGATTTCAGTGTAGATGTTGATTTCTAATACTATTTGATTTGCTAGCCCTAGATGCGTTGATTTCAATGTAGATGTTGATTTCAAATTATATTTGATTGCTTGCACTAGATGCATTGATTTCAATGTAGATGTTGATTTCTAATCTCATTTGATTGCTTGCATTAGATGCATTGATTTTAGTGTAGATGTTGTTTTCTAATCCTATTTGATTCCTTGCATTATATGTATTAGATGTTTTTAATCTTGAGACTCTAGATTATTAAAAAATATATTTTTCAAGATATATTTAGTAATACCTAGAAGGACATTATTAAGAATTAATTAGCTATTAAAAGTTGTGATACCTAGAATTAAAATGAAATAGATGTGCTAAATAATTAAATATATTCAAAATTACATATATTTAAAATTACTAATAGAAAATTGCATACAACAATGTATTCAAAATATCTATAAGAGGAAAAAATATATTTATAAACATTCAAAACAAATCAAAATATTCTTGAAAGGAATAAACTATTCAAAAAATAGCAAAGAAACAAATTATTTCAAAAATAATATTGACGCAATAAATTATTAAAACTACTCTTCAAGATATATTTAGTAATACCTAGAGGGACACTATTAAGAATTAATTAGTTGTCAGAAGTTGTGATACCTAAAATTAAATGAAATAGATGTGTAGTATCAATCCTCCTACAAACTATTGACAAGAGTGTCTCCCTTCTCCGTCACCTACTAATTACTAATAGAAAATTACGTACACGTATAAAAATACAGCACAACAACTATAACATTCACAAACATTACCATCCAAATCCAAACACATAAACACAGAAACCACTCAAAGCATCCAAACACAGACGTACAAACCACTCAAGGCAAGCAACACATACTAAATTAAGGAAGAGAATGATATGGTTATGTCAAGCAAAGAAAACATAATGTGAATGTTGAAGGTAATCTCAAACATATATATAATAACGATAATCTAAAAATACGTTGTTTCCCTCAAGTGGAACCAGCTTAGATCCATTTAACAATGGATTTATTATGAGCTGAGAGGGATCAAATATCTCGAAGTGCAAAGCTTTCCTCAAGTTCTACACTCCAAAAATAAGATTTTCACATCGAGAGATTTTATTTCTCTCAGTGCGTGATAAATCCTGTATTAAATGGATCTAAATTAGTGTAGAATTCATAAAAGAAATTTATTTGTACACTTATTGAATTGGAGTCTCCAGGAATTTTTTATTGAGTTACACCAAATGGTTATGCTAATTCAGACCAACGTTACATCATGTTGACACCTAATCCGAAACGGATGAGGTGAAGCCGGACAGTCATCTAGAAGATGAACTGATCCGTTTTGTATTTGTATAAATAAAGTTCTAGGTAATGAATAAAATAACAATCAGAGTTTTCTCTCATTCAAATGAGGAGTTACCTGGCCTGACATGGTATCAGAGCACAGGTCCCAAATTGGTTGTAACTCCTGGTATGTTCTGTCCTGAACGCCTCTGAGACTGACACTGCCCTCTCATGAGACTGCGCCCTCTGTTCTGACATGAAGACTGCGCCCGTTGATGCGTTTCTGCTCAAACCTACCTCATTCCATTCAAACGAAATGGTATGCGTTTCCAGGTAATCGCTGGTGCCTTCATGACTGCGTTAATGGTGTATTGATGCAAGCTGAGACTGCGTTTTTAAAAAAAAAAAAGAGCTGTGGGTATATACTGCGTTTTTTATGATGCAAGAAGACTGCGTTTTTAATGGTTGTATTGATGCAAGCTGAGACTGCGTCTTTTTTTGAGCACGGTCTTAAGGAAATGTGACTGCAAGTATGGTGACAGCGTTTTTTCATGTGATATATATATTGAATGTTCACTGTGTTGGTGCGTATCAGAGCGTTATTCTGGAAAACATTTAACATTTTTGGTATCAACTTACAACGCATTCTTACAACGTTTTTGGTATTCTAACGGTGCTATTGATTGTATGAAGTGAGGCGAGCGTTCAATGAAGTGAGCGTTCGATGGAATTGTGACACTTCAATTGTTGATTGAGAACCACAAATACATTTGTGCATTCATACCAATAGATGCCACAATGCGTTGTAATTTGCAATATAAACCAAAATGGCTGCAGAATTTGACATTAGCCTTGAATATATGCAATGGTATATGGTGAATTTATATTGGTGACTGCATGCACTGTGATATATTGAGTGCCCTCATTTTTTTTTATTAAACAGTGATATATATTGATATATGGAAAAGCAGTGAGCGCCCTCATTTTTTTGTTAAACAGTGATATATATTGATATATGGAAAAGCAGTGAGCGCCCTCATTTTTTGTTAAACAGTGATATATATTGATATATGGAAAAGCAGTGAGCGCCCTCATTTTTTTTGTTAAACAGTAATATAGTGATATATGTGAGCAGTATTTGAGCAGTGAACACTATTTGAGCGCCCTTTGATTTTTGAACAGTGATATATGTGAGCAGTGAACAGTGTATTGAGCGCCCTTGTTTTGTTGAACAATGATATATATATGTGAGCAGTGATATATATATACTGTTGGAATGTTAGAAGGAAAATAAAGTTGCATAAGGCAATCATATAAGGATTTTTTTTTCTCTCAACAGAAGTGTTTTTGGCAGAGATAATTTTTTTTTACAGAATGCATTCAATCATTTCAATGGTCGGAATAGTTCTCACTGGCAAGGAGAACTATCCTGAATGGTCCCGGATGGTAAAACACACCCTTATCTACAATGAGCTGTGGAAAGGTGTGTGTGTCGGAGAAGAAGACAGAGACCCTGTGCAGCCCACATCAGACAAAGAACTCGCCATTTGGGAAAACAAGAACAGCAAAGCCTTTGCATTGATCCCAGCATCTGTCAATGAGGAAGTAAGTCGTCATATTTCATCCTATTCCACTGCCTTTGAAGCTTTACAAAAGCTGAAAGAACTCTATGATACACATTCTGCACTTGAAGTTTTTCAACTCATGATTAAACTCTTCACCCTTGAACTGAAAAATAATGATCCTCTTACTCTTGCTTCTGAAATAAAGTCTATAGTGCATGATATTAAATCCACTAAGGTTGAGCTGGATATCTCTCTTATTGCCTTTCTCAAAGCACTCTATCCTACCTACTCTAACTATCTTGAGTCTTTACAAGCAAATGGAAATCTTAAAGATATAACCTTTGACACTCTTGTGAAAAAGTTTGCTGAAAGAGAGAAAGCCTTTGGAAAGAAAACAGTCCCTGAATCTTCTGAAGAGACTGTTTGCCTTGCTCATAAAGAAAAGAATCCTGCTCAAGATTCTACAAGAGGAAGAGGTGGACGAAGAGGAAGAGGAAGATACTTCAGAGGCACGGGGGGCAGACATCCTCAAGCAGAAAAGGCAGATCTGCATTGCATTCGCTGCAAACGAAATGGATCACATGATGCTTCTAAATGCAAGCTACCATGGGACAAAGTTGAGCAGAGAAGAAATCAGCAGAAAGGTAAAACTGATGACACAGACAAAGGTAAAGCACCTGAATCTGCTCACTATATTGAGGCACAATGTAATATTGGAGTAAATGAAGATTTGTTTAATGCTTCACTTGCTTCTTCGAAAAATGACTGGTTGCTTGATTCAGGAGAAACCTGTCATATGACTCATAGGAGAGATTTCTTTGAAGATTTCACTAACAATGTTGATGGAGCAGTATACTTTGCAGATCAGTCAAAAATCAAGCCATCAGGGCTTGGCACAATCAGGCTTAAACTGCCTGGTCTTCCAGACTTTCTTCTGGATCATGTTCTATATCTCCCACAGCTGAAGAGAAACTTGTTGTCCCTGGTCCACATCCGCCAGCAAGGTCACTCCATTCACATGTTTGATGGCAAGCTTGAGGTAAGAAAGGCATCTGACCACTCACTTGTCATGAGGGGTATAGAAGAAGAAAGACTCCTTAAACTGCAAGGAACCTCTACTCATGCACAGCATTTCTCATATATTTCTCATCATGAAGAAGGTGCACTTCCATCAAGTTTATTATGGCATGCTAGATTTGGACATTTAAACTATGATAGTCTCCGCATGTTGAAGAAAAATGGTGTTGCTGGTTTGCCTACAATTCCTAGAAAACATAAAAAATGTGATGCTTGCATTCTAGGAAAGCATAGCAAACAGTCTTTTCATGATTCACATTCAAGAGCACATAGGAAGCTTGAACTTATTCATTCAGATTTATGTGGTCCAATGCCTGTTCCTTCTGCAAATGGAAATAAATATATCATGACATTTATTGATGATTACACCAGAATGTGTTGGGTTTACTTATTGAAGAACAAATCTGATGCTTTTCAAACATTCAAGAATTTTCATAAGTGGATTGAAAATGATGCACAATCTCATATTGGGTCTATTCGCACTGATAATGGAAGAGAATATACATCAAATGAATTTGAACACTATCTTCGCCAACATGGGATTAAACATCAAACAATTGTGCCTTATAATCCTCAACAGAATGGTGTAGCTGAAAGAATGAACAGAACAATTTTGAATATGGTACGATCCATGCTTTTCTTCAAAAATGTAAAGACAATGTTTTGGGCTGATGCTGTTCTATGTGCTGCATATATAAAGAATAGATGTCCATCTAGTGCTATAAGAAACAAGACTCCTTATGAATTGTGGTATGGACATGTTCCTTCGGTAAAACATCTCAGGATATTTGGTTCCACCTGTTATGCTTTAATACCAAAGGTACATAGAAACAAACTTGGTGCTAGAAGTCGTAAGTGTATCTTCCTGGGGTATTCAAACACATCTAAAGCATACCGCCTTTATGATGAAGTAAATAAAAAGTTTGTTTTATCTAGAGATGTCATTTTTCTTGAATCATCCAAATCTGACAGTGTTGTTGAGCGGCAACTTGATCGCTTGGATAGATTCACAAAACCGAAATCATTTCAAGAGTTTGATAATCAGATTCCACATCTTGAAGGGGGGATTCCTATACTAGATCAACATGCGGAATCTTCTTCTGAAGAACAATCTCCCCTGCATGACACTCCAACAACGGATGATGCTTTAAGTGATGTAATTGATAGAATTGGGAGACTCAATCTTGATTCAGACCCAACTCAATCAACAGAGCAGCCTGGACCATCTCAGAAAGGTCCCCCAAAGTGGCTGACAAAGACACTTGAAAGTGTTCATCCTGATGAAATTGGAAAAACAGGAACCCGAAATTCAAACCGACAAGATGGAGGTGATGTAGATAACTCTAATTCACCTGTTGATATGGATGTTACTTATGATTGTGAATTGAACTTGTCTACAGATTTTGAACCAACTTCCTTCAAAGAAGCTGCTTCTCATGATGAATGGAAAGAAGCGATGAAGAAGGAGTATGATTCCCTCATAAAGAATGGCACTTGGAAGCTGGTTGATCCTCCATTTGGAACCAAACCAATTGGCTGCAAGTGGGTCTACAAGAACAAGTACAAAGCTGATGGCTCACTTGACAAGCACAAAGCTAGGCTTGTGGCAAAAGGTTTTGCACAGAAAGAAGGGGTCGATTATGAGGAAACTTTTGCTCCCACAGCAAAATGGGCCACCATCCGGACACTCTTTGCACTAGCTGCTCAGAACGGTTGGAAAGTCCATCAAATGGATGTAAAAACTGCATCCTTGAATGGAGATCTAAAAGAGAATGTTTTTATGTCCCAGCCTGAAGGATTTGCTGTGAAAGGACATGAACACAAAGTATGCAAACTTGTGAAGTCCTTGTATGGCCTCAAACAAGCACCACGAGCCTGGTATGAAAAACTAACTGAGCATCTTCTGAAACTCAACTTCAATCATTTTGATCTTGATGATGCAACTTTATTTGTCAAGAAAGTTGGCAAAACAGTTGTATATCTTGTGGTATATGTAGATGATCTTTTAATGACAGGGAACAATGAAAGCTATATTGCATCCATAAAGAAAGAATTAGGAAAAATTTTTGAAATGACTGATTTGGGCTATGTTCATTACTATCTTGGCATTGAAGTAACCCAACATCCAAAGTCCATATTTCTTTCTCAAAAGAAATACATTGGAGATTTGTTATACAGATTTGGCATGACAGAGTGCAATCCCCTTTCTACTCCAATGGAACAAAACTTGAAGCTCACATCTCATCTACCTCACTACTACCAGACTAGACATTTCATTTGCTGTTGGAATCCTCTCCAGGTTTATGCAAAGGCCTTGTGAGGGACATTCGTCTGCTGCAAAAAGAGTTCTAAGGTACTTGAAGGGAACTCAAGACCTTGGAATCAAGTATACACAGGTGGACGACTTCAACTTGATTGGATACTCTGATTCAGACTTCGATGTAGACAAAGAAACTGGGGTATCTACTTCAGGATATGCTATGAGTCTTGGATCGGGAGCTGTCTCCTGGAGATCACGCAAACAATCAGTACCAGCAGATTCCACAACAGAAGCAGAATATGTGGCAGCAGCTGAAGCAACGAAATAAATTGTGTGGCTCAGGAAAATTCTTGAAGATTTGCAGGTAAAACAAATACAATCAATTCCACTCATGATTGATAACACATCTACAATAAAATTGGCCAAGAACCCAAAGTTCCATGATCGTACTAAGAACATCAATACTAAATATCATCTGATCCGACATCATGTTGAGGCCAAAACAATCCATCTCCATCATTGTTCCACAAACGAGCAAATTGCAGACATCTTCACCAAAGCGCTTGGAAGAGAAAAGCTTGAAAGATTCAGAATGATGCTTGGACTCACCAACATCCCTTCAGATCAAGGGGGGGAATGTTGACACCTAATCCGAAACGGATGAGGTGAAGCCGGACAGTCATCTAGAAGATGAACTGATCCGTTTTGTATTTGTATAAATAAAGTTCTAGGTAATGAATAAAATATCAATCAGAGTTTTCTCTCGTTCAAATGAGGAGTTACCTGGCCTGACACATCAATTCATAAAAATTGATTGTTAATTGATTAATTCTAGCTTTGTAAGTAATTTTTTTAACTAAAGGTAAGTATAATGTAGTATAATATGGTTCTTAATATCCCTTAGAATGTTTCTGTTATGACATACCGTCAAAATATTTCCTTGTGATATCTTTATTTATCAACACTTCATCTTCCATGTAAGGAATATATTTTTCATATACCTATGGGTATGCATTTAAAATATTGAAGTATGCATTTAAAATATTGAACTATTGGACAACACATCTTAGGTAAAGGGTCTTTTTTTTTTTATTAAATAACTTTAGATTTCTAGAATGAATACTCTTGAAACTATGTTGAGTAGAAGTGTTCTAATTTTGGATTTCTTTTTTCTATTACACTAGAAAGCATTTTTAAGTCCTTTTTTCCTTTTAGATCTTTTAGATATTTTCAATATGGAAAATCTGTAGAATATTTTTAGTATAGTTAGCATAGAAGGTTGAGATATGTGTCAATGGTAGTTATGTCATTTTTTTCACTTTAATTAAAAAAAATTATAAAATTAAATTAACATAAAATATATATAAATATTTTGACTGTGAAATGAGTCATGGTTTTTTGGGCATGTGGTATTGATAAGCCATGGTATTCTCAGACAGCCTAAATAGGGTGAGTTTCCATGGCTAAAAATCTTGTTATATGTTTTTTAAAATGATAATTATTTTATATAATAATAGTCTAAAATTAATCTATAAATTATTTTATTTTTACGGAACTTTTTAATCTTGAAAATGTATAATATATCATGAAGTAAGTATTTTGATTCCTATCTAAGGATTGATGCCTATCAACTTTCACCATCCATTTAATTTATATACATACACTAGTTATTACTATTTCCCTATCTTTCCATAACTTTGTGGAGTATAGACATTCCACCATGAGGTGCTCTACCTTTTATTTTGTTTGGTGACATTGACAGCATCATCCTATCCATATAAAAATATTCTTTTGAAGAGCATACCATGTAGGATCCTTGTTGTTTAAGCTCAAACATATAAATATATTGATTTTTTTGGAGCATTTTAATTCATATGTAATTTCCACCACCAAACTAACTAGTCTTCTCTTTCTTCTTTTGCTAGTTCTTATCTCTCTTCTCTTTCTTCTTTTGCTAGTTCTTGATAATATGCTCTAGTAGAATTCAATGACCTTATCAATCGGTCCCCTTCTTAGTTGAGTCCAAGATTGTTGACTATCATGATGTTTGTGTGTCATTTCTAATCAACTTCATATTACTTACTCAATCCCTAATCAAGGTTATTTTCAGGTTAGGCATTATTGGTGCCAAGTAGTGGTGTTTGCCAAATTTGCCACTTGTTAGACATTGAGATAACCTTTGGTCTTTAACTCTTGACTCATTTGAAGTAGAAGTTTGTACATATCATTCTTTCTTACCCAGGTTCAAAACTATTCCCTTTTTTCAATTTGCCAAATCAACTAATTACATAACTATTCCCTTTTTTCAATTTGCCAAATCAACTAATTACATAATAAATAAAAAGCATAGATAACAAGTTTCTAGATTAATGAAATAATATCCTAATACTTGATGGGGTTTTTTAATCCAGTATTCCAATGTATTAGGGATTATACACTTATCTATTACTACTTGGAACCACAACCTTATTCCTTAAATTATCACACAAGTTTATTCCTTAAATTATCACACAAGTTTTGCTGCAAAAGCCTAATAAAGGAAAAAAAATTGAGAACCATCCACTAAAAGTTTTTGGTGATGTCAAATTTTTCCATGAAACCAACACAAAAGCTTTATCTTTTGGGTCGCCAAACCATATGAACTTGTAGTAAAGTTTTTGAATGGTTTCTAAAACACTTTTGGGACCGAGAAAAACAATATTCGAAAAGACTAGAATTACTTACAAAATTATTTTTGTGAAAACTGGAGTATGTCGTTTGGACGAGGCGTTTATTTTCGTCTCCACTTTCATTCTCAGCCACTGTTAATCACATTATTTATATAGATCTGCCTTCAATTCGAAACTCAAGATTTTAGACCTTTTTCAAAATCAATCACCTAAATAATAATTTAATTATTTATTTTAAACCTCCGTTTGGCTTATTTTCATTTATTTTTAGATTAAGGTATATATATGTTTGCGTTTTGAATGTTTCTGTTTCTCATAAATTTTATTTTAGTTTTTTTTAATCTTTTAAAATTAGAATGTGTACTTAGGTATTGTGAATGTATTTATTTTATTGCAATGAGTTTTATTGTGAATGTATTTATTTTATTGCAATGAGTTTTCTTCTTAAATATTTGATTCCGTTTCTACAGTTTTCATTATTTTTTAATTTATTTATTTTGTATTTTTATTCCTAATAATATTATTTTTTGAGTTATTTTTAAAAAATTTAAGATTTAAGTTAAAAAAAATTGGATTTATTAGTTTCGTCACTTTTTAATTTAAAGGTTGATTTTAGGATTTTAGCTACAATAATATCTATTTTGAGGATTATCTTTTCAAAAAATTACAATTCTATCTTGAAAAGAAATTGGGTTGCTATTAATAATGTTATTTTTTAAGAAATTGGGTTGTCATTAATAATGTTATTTTTTAAGAAATTGGGTTGTTATTAATAATGTTATTTTTTATTTATGATTTGATTTTAAGATTTTGATTAACAATATTGCAATGTCATCATAGCTACGATTACAAAATATTGTAATTTTAATTTTGAAAAAATGGTGTTATTGGTAGCACCACTATTAGAATAATAGTTGATTTTAAAGTTTTTGATTTGTAAACCTACAGTGTAAACAATATATCATATGGGAAATTCTTGCAGAAGAAGAAAACTCAACTGGAAGGTGTAGTTTCTATGTTTTGTCTTTTTTTGAGTGGAAATAGATGCAAGTAAAAAGGAGTGAGACTTGTGGCATGTGGATTGCTACGGTAAACAAACACTCTTTGTTTTTTCTCTTTATATCCAATCCCTACTACTATTGTCAACTATGGAACAAATGCACAACAATAGAATGGAATAGTTTTCTTCCCGATGGCTCGGTTATATCGCAACCTAATAGCCTACTAGTGGTTATGTTTGACTCCTTCAGCTCTTAACTAGAGTTACAATATTGATCCTTATAAATTATTCTTCGTCATGAGCATGTGGCTAGACCCTTCTCCATAAATAGTGGGGGATAATGCGGTATCCTCTAGAATCATTGTGGTCAAAAGAGGAAGGTCAATTTCATGATGGCATAACTTTTGAATACAAACTCTATTGCGGAATTGTATCTAAGTATATAATAGCTCTCTAAGATGTGATGCTTAACTAACAAAGTTCCACCACAAAAAAAGTTGTTTGATGCCTCAAATTGCTTCCAGAATATTTCAAACCCCAATTTTCCAAACTATAACTGAATGATAAAAATTGTCTCATGAGCTAATTCCTCCAATCTTTCCACTCCAAATGCATCAAGATAAATGAAAAATAATATAATGTTCCAATCTAGACCAATTTTTGTTTGCAAAATTACAAAAGTTTAAGATTATGGTTGTAAAATATTATAATTTCCACTTCAAAAAAAATAATATTATTAATCAAAAAAAGTTTTTAATTTAAAGGTTAATTTTGATATTTCTAACCTAAAAATTTATGTTTTTAAAATTTAAAATTAAAAGTACCATTTTGATATTATAGTTCTAACCAAGTTGCTAATTATATTTGTCGACGTCTATATAAAACTTGCATAAAACAAATTACAAATAACATCAATCTTGATTTAAAAAATATATATATAACATATTTTTAAAACAAAACAAAAAGCACACCTAAAAAAATCAAAACCAAACTAAATTTGCCACTCAAAGGACAAAAACAATAGCAAACTAACTTTACACGCGTTGAGTAGCCATATTTTCAACCACGTCACTTTGCAACTAGATAATAATTTAGAATAAAGAACAATTTACGATGTTGTATGAAGCCTCTCTTTTTGTGAAAAATGTCATACCTATCGAGCAATTTATTTTTATAATATTAAATTTTAAGATTTTTTAAATATCATAAATTTAATGGAATATTAATATTAATAAAGTAGTGTATAGTTAGCATTTTTTTATCACTTAGTTCAATTATTGAATTTTGAAATGTATGAACTAATTATTGTATTTGAATACGGGCTACTTTGTAGATATTCTTGCTTATTTTAAGTATCCTTAAATTAAAGTAAGAAACAAATAAGACATAAATGAATGAATGAATAAAGTGTTTTTAGTTGCCATAAAACATTGTTAATGCCCTGAGACTTAGTACTTGAATGTTGAAACCAAAATTCTAGAACCATACTTCCAAACAAAAAAATGTTTCTACCAAAAGTAGTAAAAAAAATATTGTTATCTTGCATTGGAAATCTGCAAACTAAAATCTGTCACATATACATATACATAACCTCTCATCAAATTCTATTTTTACACATTATTACATTTGTTTGAATACATATGAATATGCTAAAGATAAACATCACAAATATATATGAATATACTAAATATGAACAAAAAGTATATGTTCTACACAAGTGAAACAAACACTCAAGTAGAGATTTTTATCAAACACAAAATATTGACGTTATAATGTTTTATGTATTGAAGACACAATTACCTTATTAATTTTAAGCAGTATAATTTTTAACAAAATTATGATATATATATTTTTTAATATTAGGGTAGTTTGTCTCAAAAAAAAAAAAAAAAAAAGCAAGTTAATGAATTGATGTTTGCTTTTCATTTAAGCCTTCAACACCATTTATATGTAATTATAATAAATTTGAAGGAGAATTAGAATTGTATTAGTTGGCAAGGTACGATTAGCTTGAATAAAAATCTTATTCGTTGATGTGATTCATACATCATATCATTCTTTGTGATTAAATTAGTGACAATCTTCCATTGATATGATTCATATCTTTTTTAAGTCGTTGTTTAATTCACTTGATGAGTGGCTGGAAATAGCTCTTGCCGCTATACACTGCCATTAACCTGTCAACGTACATATTATCATTACAAAATAAGACTCTAACCAATCAAAAATCTAGAAAAAATAGATTTAAAAAATAAATTAAATTTTTTTCAAAAGTAAACATTACAGAAAATCATTTAATTTTTTATAAATTTAAAATTAATATCAACGTAAATATTTTCTGAATACTTATAACTCTATTAAAGCAAGGAATACTAAGATATTGAAACTAATAACAAAAAGTCTCTGCAACAAATAAAATCCCACTCCCCACGCAAGTCTCTACAACAAATAAAATCCCACTCCCCACGCAGAGCGCAACGCTTATCCGCGTGGATTTCTGTCATTAAAACGCGTAGAGCAAACTATCCGTACACGTGTCATGTGATCCATTGATAGGGCTTCAATTTCAATATTATCCGAAATATCTCTCAATGAAAATGTTAGTGTAATTTGCGGGAAGAAACCCCCGGTAAATATCCTCGAAATTAACTCGATGTCTCGTAGGATAAATTAACGTTTAAGAAGACCCTGGCACAAGACCCTGGCACTTGTAGATGGGTTGAAGTTAATGTATTTACTCACTTAAAGAGCATTAAATGTCAGTACTTTAAATGTCAGTACGTATTTCAGAATTGATGAACAGGCGATTTTGTACTTTTGTTTAGTCATTAATACAGGGGTTGATTTTGTTTTTGATTTTTGTTGGTTTGAAGATGAGCGTGGAGTCTGTAAAATTGATTTTTCCAAAGTATTTTTAATGATGTGTATAATGTTTTTAACAAAAGAATATTATGTTGTAAAGTACATGTAATGATGGTAAAATAAGAGTTCAGAGAAATTATCCAATCAAAGTTAAGAAAAAATTAATTTTAAAAATTTTAAAAAATAAATTATTTTTTTTCTTATATTTATATTAAAAAATTTATTTTAATTTTTAATCTATTGATATTTAATGTTACACTCAAAAACATTTTGAATACGTTATTACCCTGCCACAGCACGGAATAATAATTATGGATTATATTAAATTTAAATTTAAAATTAATTATATATATATATGCCTATTCATATTTCTAGTCTAATTTGAAAATAACTAAAAAATAATAATTTAATAAATTTGTAATAATTTTATTTTGTATGGTATGAATATTTTTAATGTAAGAACATTACAAATTTAAATATAAACATTTAAAATGGACAAAATTTTTATCAAGATTTCCATAATGTCAAGTTGGAAGAGAAAATAATATGTATTAAAAAATATAAGAAAATATTTTATAATGTATTTAGATAATAATATATTCTAAATTTTATTTTTGCAGCTTCTTGTCTTATGTTCGTTCGAATGTCAATCTCAATATTGTTCTGAGGGAAGGTATTCTGATATCTGTCAAATGGAGAGTCAATCTCTCATAATGGACCTTGACTTTGATGTGGAATTTTTTATAGACGTGACCATTGCTATAGAAAAAGAAATTGTTTATAGAGGTGTTCTAAAAAAACTCATAAGGGAGTTGGTCTAGTGCCAGGTAGGATGTCATGAGAAATGTAGCAAAATCTTTCAAGTTCTCTAATTGCCTGGACCACTCGCTGGGGCAGGAAGAATCCCAAGTTAGAATTGAAGAGGGTGATGTGGTGCAGGCATCACTGGACAACTTGATCAGGGGACATAAACACAGGGAAAAGGCCAAGAAACCCATTAAGGCGAGGGAGGATGTTGAAAAATTAATCTTGGGTGTTGAAATTTATTGGGACAATGTGATCAGACTAAGGAAACATTGACTGGTTGGCCGTTGGGAATACATCAAAATGAATGGTGCACAAATTAAGGAATGGATACGGAATAGTTGGACTGCCCTCCTCGGTTATAGACCAAAAGTCAGCGTGAGGGTAAATGACTGGTTTGGCTTCCACTTTCTAACGGAAGAGGATGCAGTCAAAATCACCACTTTACCTTGGATAAAAGGACGTGGTTTCCTGGCATTACAAAACTAGAAAGTGGGTTTCGACCCAGTGGTGGAGGCCCCCAAGCGTAAGATCATCTGGGCCAAATTGCTTGGCCTTCCCATTGAGCTTTGGATGAAGAGGGAAATTCGGGAAATTGCCAACAAAATTGGGAAATTGTATTACATGGATGAAGGCTGCATGGGCCTATTAGATAAAAAAGCGACTTGGTTACTGGTGGAAGTGGATTTATCAAGAGGTCTTCCAGCCGCTATCGACATCTATTGCGACCTTCTCCATTCGTCAACAAATCGACTACTGGGGGATCCCATTCAGGTGCCTAGTATGCCACAAAACTAGACACCTGATGGTCAATTGTCTCAGTCAAAACTATGGAAGCCACTGGAGGAAAAAGGAGTGTATCTCTGTGATCGAACAACTTGTTAATATTGACAACGATTTTTCTTCGGATTGGTCCCATAAATATCTGTTGGATGCTGCAGGAAAATCCCCCTAAGCTACTCCAATCTGAATAAATTCCTTGGCCGGTGGGGCCACTGCTCTTATCATGGATGATGTGCCCTGCATCATCCCTTTATGTGCCCATGAGAAGCTCATTAAACACTCTCCAAGGACTCCTTCAAAAAGGAAAGGTAAAGAGATCGAGTTGACTCCAAAGAAGTCGATCAACATTTCTTTGTTGTCCCCAATTTGTAACACTGTAAATGGCGATGTTAATTTTTCCCCCACATTAACAAATTTAGAAATACATTCACTGGCAGTGAATCCCAGAATTGGTATTGAAGCTATATCAATCAAGAAACTTACTTCTCAATATTTGGGATCCAAGTCCACAGGGGGGTGAAGAATGCTAATCTCAGTCGGGGGAAAACAAAGAAGAAAACTAAGTATAAGAAACTCTCCTTATGTGGGGATATTGAGACTGAACTGAACTCTTATTTCTCTAAAGTTGTTGGGGAGACTTTGTATCCTTATTTTGATCCTGGACCAGCGAACAAATCTCTTAAATCATCGGAGGAAGCTCCTTCCCGGGACCTTAGAGCATCATATCCCGGCACATCCATTCCTTAATGAAGGTGATGTCTCTCAACATCAAGGGCTTGGGATCTGCCAATACAATTTGATCCCTCAAACACTGCATATCCACAAACAGACCCTTGATTGTCCTACTCCAGGAAACTATGTTGTTTAAGGAATGTGCTCTAGATATTATTCTCAAAATTTGTCCATCATGGCATGGTTGTGCCACTAGCTCACATGGTTTTTCTGGGGGTCTAGCCACCATATGGAACCCTACATAATTATCCTTTCATGCATTCAAATTTCCTGCATGTATTGTATTGTTTAGTCACTTCAAGGGTTGGAATCACAGACTTCGTATTATGAATGTTTATGCCCCATACAAAAATCGTAAAGATTTTTGGGATCTGATGGAATCTTCTAGAATTATGGACATTAATCATATGATCATGGCAAGGGATCTAAACTTTACATTGGAGGTCGGTGAGTGTTGGGATCACAGGTCAAAAATGGATGCACTTTCCCCTTTCCTCATTGACCGTTTTGACGGGAAAACCCTCAAAGATATCGTCCTTGATCCCCTCTGCCCGACTTGGAGAAATGGTAGATCGGGGGTTGAGCTCATTGCGAAAAGATTAGACAGGTTCTTTATGGATTCTCACTTTTGCCAAAGGTTGATCAACATCAAATCTTGGACTCTATTCTCCAAAATCTCAGACCATGATGCTATCTTTCTTGAGTGGTGGGATGAATTGACACATGGAAATATACCCTTTAAATTCAATCATATATGGGTCAATAATCCTGAGTTCCAGAACCTGGTCCATAAATCTTGGTCCACATCGATTTCTCCACCTTTGGATGATCCCATATATCAGATTACATAAAAACTAAGGAGATTGAAGATTGTTGTTAAACCTTGGGTCCATTGCCATCGAGAAGCACTGAATCAAGAGTTGTGCTCCATTGAACATGAGATTTCCCTCCTTATTGACCCGATTTCTCTTGGTCTATTCTTTGCTCAACAACACAAGGAAATTCTAAATCTGATTCAAAGGAAGGAGGAAATCCTCAAAATACAGGAAGAGGAATGGAGGCAGAAAAGTCGCCTTGCTTGGATAAAGGGTGGAGATAAGAACACAAAATTTTCCACCACGCTGCCTCCAAAAGAAAACAACAAAATACAATTTGGACTATCACAAATGAAGTAGGTATTACCCTCTCCTCCCCTATGGACATTAATCTGGTTGTATTCCAACACTTTAAAAAGCAATTCATGGATAGGGACGAAGCTCATATGGTAGAAAAAATGGACTTAATAAATAATTTCCCTGTCATCGTCAATGATGATGATACATTACTCATGGATGCTCAAATACCAGAAGACGGATTGCTCTAGACTCTAAAGGAGATGGCCAAAGATAAGATCCCTCAGCCCAATGGTTCACCAGCTAAGTTCTTCCTCCACTTCTTTGAGCTAATGGGACCGGATCTAGTCAACTTGCTAGAGAATGTGAAGCTTTCTAGGCTCATTTCAGGTTCTATTAGCTCCACCTTTGTTACTCTGATTCCTAAGATTCATAAACCACTTTCTTTCTCTAACTATAGGGGAATTTCCTTGTGCAATATTATTTATAGAATGATGTCTAAAATCCTCGCTAACCATGTCAAGAAGATTATTTATCCTCATTTATTTATGGAGAAATTTGGTTTCTTGTCCTCAAGGAGGATACAGGATGCAGTGGAAATTGCACAAGAATGTATACATTCGATTAAGGCAAGGAAGCTAAAATCTCGTCTCATGAAAATTGACCTTTCCCATGCACTTGACTGTGTGGATTGGGAATTTCTCACCATGATCTTGTACAAAATTGGGTTTAATCATAGCCATGTTTCATGGATCAAGGCATGCATATCATCAACCTCAATGGTCATCAATGGGGAACCAACTCAGTTCTTCAAGATACATAGGAGCCTCAGACAAGGCTGGTGTTGTCACCTTCACTCTTCATCCTTGTTATGAACTCCTTCAGCAAGGATATCTCTGCAATGAGAGAAGTTGGCAATATTTCTAGTTGTAGGATTTCCAGCACCTGAAACTTGTCCCATCTTCTATTTATGGATGACATTCTTTGTGTTGGTTCCGCAAACATTTCAAAATGGACATTCTTCCATAGGGTATTCTTGAAATTTGGCAACGCAACTAGGCTACATATCAATAGCTCCAAATCAGAACTCATATCGGATGATGGTAATTTGGCGGAGATAATTGAAATTGCAAATTTATTTGTCATTTCCATCTGCCCCCTGTCTAATGGCTTTAAATACCTCGGGTGCTTTTTAAAACCCTCAAAATAGAAAGTTCTTGATTGGGACTGGATTGTATGCAAATTCAAGAATATGCTCACTCGATGGGACCATAAATGGTTGTCGATGGGGGGCATGGTCATCGTGACCAAGGCAGTGTTGCAAGGCCTTCCTGTTTTCTAGATGCATCTCTTTTATATTCCTCAGACCATTATTCATAAACTGAACTCCATCATTGCTAACTTTATTTGATCTGGTGCGTGCCCACAAAAAAAAACATAACCTTGTGGCTCTTAGCACAATCTCCATGCCTGTTAAGTTGGGCGGTTGGGGCATCCTGGATCTTAGAAGATTCAATATCACCCTCTTGACCATGAATATGTGGAGGGATTTTAGGGAAAGGGGTCTTTGGCATACCATTCTATTCACTAAATACATCCACTTTCAGGGCTTGGAGGAATGGGTGCAAGCGGGGGCGCCATCGAATCCCAATGCATCATATATCTGGCGTAGTTTCAAACATGTTGTTCTGTGGCTTTGCAACAATCTCCTGTGGTTGGTGGGTGATGGACAATAAATTATTGTTAGCAGGGGTGTCATTAAAGATATGTTGGGCTGCCACATATTATCAATCCCCTTGATTCACACTCTCATCTAGTTAGGTTTCCATAATCTAGCCAGCCTTAGATCGAACATTCCCTTCCCTTGTCATGCTCTTGTTTGGCCTCATGCTCGACAGTTAGTTATTCTAGATGCCTTGGCCACTGAATGGGGATCTTTTCGCAATCTTCTCACTCAGGATGGCATCTCATTCACTATGCAACCTGATCAACTTGTTTGGGGTGGATGGATTCTGAATGGGCGGATTGCTGCCAAGGATGTGCATGACTATATTTCCTCCAACATCCCCCCTCTTCCTCTTGCGGGTTGCACCTCCAAGTTATAGCTATGGGAAATCCCTTTAAAAATTAAATTCTTCTCCTGGTTGGTCTTACACAATCGCATCCTCACCTAGGAACAATTGCTGAAAAAAGGGTTTGTGGGGCCTGGTAGATGTTCTCTTTGCCAGTCGGATTCCAAGGACTTTCTCCATCTATTCCTGCATTGCCCCTTTGTTGTTTCCATCTAGAGTATGATCCCTCTCCTCCTTGGTATCAATATCCATTTTGACCGCTCCTCCTTTCTTGCCTATTTTGAGTCATGGTCTCTCCAAGCCATTTCTTATAAATTTGTCCCCCTTTATGTCTGGTGGGGCATTTGGTTATCTAGAAATAAGTTGATCTTCAAAGGCATTCCCTTTGACACTATGTCCACCTCCCTCTAGATCGTGACTCTTTTCATGGAAGTTGCCCACTGGTACCCCAAAGCCCCATCCAGGTCCATTTCATTCATTGATTTGGATGACAGATTCCCGATTTGCTTCTTTGATGGTGCTTCCTCGAACGACGACTGTGGTTTTGGTGTCTTACTCAAACTGGATCCCTCTGTCCACTATAAATTCTATTGGTCCGCTAGTGTTGGGGATAACTGTCAGGTTAAGCTACTGGCATTATGGGGTGCCCTCCAATGCTCCAAATGGCTAGATTTAGACAATTTTCTGGTTGTAGGAGATTCCCTCTCAGTGATCAGATGGATTCAAGGTCGACATACTCTAGATGTCCCCTCACTTTGTAACTAGGTACAAATGATCTTGAAGCTGAGGTCTTCCTTCATGGAGGTCTCTTTCCAACATCTCTAACATGAGAAAAACTCTAAACAGACCTTTCCAAGCGTGGGGTGCCCATGCTTCCTAGGTATATGTTCTTCGAGGTCTTTCAAAGTGGAGCGATCTGCGGATAGGGTATGTTTGAGCTATAAGCTCTGACCCTTGCTATTTTCTTTTTTCCATTAAGATTTTGCAAGAGTTGAAGCCACTCCTTTGTTTCTTTGTCTCTATTCTATTGTCATTGTTACTCTTTGCAATGTATGCTTCTTTGAGAGGCATGGTATTTTTTATTGGCATCAAAGATCTTTTTTGCTTACTCCGATAGACATTAGTAAAAAGTATGGTCACACGAGTTAAAAACCAATGGAATATGTAAAACATTTCTATTAATATAAGAGTGTTCTTTTTTTTTTCACTGGAAAAAAATTACTTCCACTTACTAAAATTAATTAATAATTAATAATGATATTATAATAAATAAAGATTTACCATTATTTATTGGAATTATTAAATGATATTTATATTAGAATAAATTAAATTGTACGCTCTCTTGAAGAGTTTATTTTAGTTTTTGGTTATAACAGCCTTCCTAGGCCCGAGGAATAGCGTATAATCTAGCAAGTTATTTACGGTTTTCACTTTGTATTGAAGGCATTAATTTAAAGCTTCAAACTATGCGATAAGTGATAAGTGTAGGATGTATAATATTATGTCTTTCTTTTTTAATGCTATGAGTCATCTTTCCACTTTGTAAAAGGAGTTATGGGTATATTTTTATCTTTCAAATTATAATTTATTTTTATTTTGTTAAAAAGAATTAGAATTTATGAGGTTAATATATTAAATTTTATGTTGGAAATTAATACGTATTAATTTCGAATTATATTAAATTTTTGTATTTATGTTTTTTTAATTTATAATGAATTAAGAAAAGTTTTTTTTTAGAAATTATATAAGAGAAATTTTTTACTGACGCGTTGAGGACCAGATGAAGAGGGCGTTTCGAACCAACATCATCAGGACCAGATGAAGAGGGTGTTTCAAACCAACATCATCAGGACCAGATATGAAGAGGGAGAAGATGACAAAAGCTTAAATAGAAAGCAATGTAGAGACTATAATTTCAAGTAATGGCTATATTTGAACAATAATATATTAAACTTGTAAAATAAAAATAAAAATAAAAAAGTTAATAGATTCTTCTAATTTCAAGTAACGACTATATTTGAACAATAATATATTAAACTTGAAAAATTAAAATAAAAAATAAAAATAAATAAATAAATATTAATAGATTCTTTTCCAGTTTAAGTTGAAATAAATTGAGGCTACTCCTGTTTATTGGATGTCTCTGGCTTAGATTCCTAAAGGAATATTATCCCGGATACAAAGGATATGCTGCAGATTCCTTTGGAATGGCTATAAGGAAGGTAAACCATTTGCCTGGGTGGGCTGGAAACATATTTCTATACCAAAGAAATGGGGTGGTTGGGGATTGAAGGATTTATCCTCCTTCGCACATGCACTTGCTGCAAAGATGGGTTGGCTTATCCTCACCTCTCATAGTCTCTGGATAGAAGTTATCTATTACAAATATATCTGGCCTCAACAGCTCATGGACTGGATATGTTTGCCCACTTGGCAGCGATCTGGGATATCTATGGTCTGGCGAGCGATCCTACACACTATGCCTACTATCAGAAATGGGCTAGCATGGAGAATCAATGATGGCTCATCCGTTCGCATTGGCTTAGACCCCTGGTCGGGTTGTGGGAACATGTTTCGATTACCTCCTAACCTCACACAATTTCTCAAAAACAAGAATATAAATGTAATTGCTCATGTTGATGATCTGGGGAATAACTCTATTTTTACACAAGCATGGTTATCAGTGGAGCACTTAGGCATTCTTGTACATTGGCAACAAGATTAGGAAGGTTATATCGCAACACTGACTGAATCTCATGTCCGTATAAAAGATGGGGCAGATGAACTCATATGGACCCCTGCTGAACATGGCACATACTCCCCGAAGGTTAGCTATCTTGTTATTCACATTGCACACAGACCGCATGTGCTTATGGATTGGTGGGGGAAGCTATGGAAGTCAAATCGCCTCCGTGAACGAAATTGTTTATGTGGAATTCATTCAAAACAAGTCACCTACAGGGCATAACTTAATGCATCGATCTTTCTTCGGCCCTACCTGGTGCGTGCTCTGTTAGCAGGCAGAGGAAACAAATGACCACCTATTCCTAACTTGCCCGACAGTAAATCATATTTGGAATCAAATCCTTGCTGCCCTATCCATAACTATCAGATGGCATGGACAAAATATAACAGATGCTTGGGATCTTTGGCGAGCAACAAACCTGAATACAAAAAGTACACTGCCTTCCCCTAGTTATTTGTTGGTCTATTTGGTTGGCAAGGAATGGGATCATTTTCAGAGACAAAATGGCTCGTTGGCAATCCACTATTGCAAAAATTATTGTTGCATATCACGAAATACCTTAAGAAGATCATAGACCTGCGGGTCATGTTGTCTTACCCGAAACCATTGATCGCTCTATTCCCTGGGCCTATTTTGATGGCGCAACACAAGAACAGGGCTGTGGTGGGGGAATCCTACTTCATAAAACTGAAAACCACCATTTCAAAATACAAATGGGGTTAGTATTGGGAACAAACAACTTTGCAGAATTGATCTCTCTCAGACATCTACTACATTTTGCACTTGCACATGCATGCAACCATATTCAGATTTTCGGAGACTCAAAAATCATCATCAATTGGTTCAATAACATTTATGCATGTCATGTGCACTCTCTCAGGAACATACTGGATGAAATCATGATCTTAAAAACTCAATTTAATTATATTTCATGTCAACATATTTATAGGGAACGTAATTCGGCTGTTGACCAACTTTCCAAGGCGGCCACGGCACATCCTAGAGGACTGTGGTTAATACAGGAGCAACATGGAGACGAACACTACCAGTACTATCATTGGCCTTATATAGATCGGGCATATCAGAGGGCAGACAGGCCCTAAATTTTCTTGCAATTTTCAGCAGTGTTTATAACAGTTTCTAGTTGATCTATTGTATATATTTTTTATTGCTCTTGGACTTATCAGTATACCCTGCGCAGTAAATTATGTAGAAAACTATATAATTTTGTACAACTACGACTAACATACCTCGATATGGCTACGACATATGCCATAGGCATCTACTACATGTAATTTTTCAAATTTAATAAAAAGTTACCATAAAAAAAATTGAAAAACATTTAAGTTGAAATACAAAAACCTTGAACAATTAAATTTGCAAAATGAAAATTTTATATTTATCAAATAACTATAATATAAAAATTAATAAATATATTGTGAAAAAAAAAGGAAAAGAAATTTGAAAACATGAATATATTTTATAAAATTTTAATATTCATAAATATTTAATTAAAAATAATAAATAAATATAAAATATAAAATTTTAACATCTTTCTGAAAATTAAATTTAAAATTTTTGTAAATTTAAATTATTAAGTAATTAAAAAAAGATTAAATATCAATATGAAAATAGAATGATTTTTTTTTTATTTAATTTATAAATGTATTGAAGATATAGAATAATTATGGTTAACATGGTTAGATTTCTGATAATAATCATCACATATCATGGTTGGACTTCTAAAACTTCAGAACTATTTAAAAAAAAAAGCAGGTACGAAGTTAACCTCATCAAAATCACGTTAATTAAATTTCGTTGCAAGTTGCAATAACTTGCCAAGGAAGTAAACATGGGACTTTTGTGGTCAGCTTCGAGTGTATTAGATGTTTAGGACCAACTGAATGCATCAGATGTTTAGGACCAACTGAATGCATTGAATTAGCAGAGAATGTTGTTGTTTTCCACGCTAGAATGGTCTAAATTCAGAGGAAAATGCGTGGTAATAAGTTCATTAAGACTAGAGAATTGAGGGAAGAAGATTGGGTCTTACTCTATGACTCTAATTTTAAGGACTTCCAGGGAAGTTGATGATTAAGTGGTGGGACCCGCACATTGTTGAAAAGTGTTACAATAATATTTTTGACATAATTAGAAAAATTAATGAGGAGCAAATTCCTCTCTTCGTAAAGATCCTTAAGATTTACTAGGAGCTTTTGGTGAGAACCTCATTTGAGTTAGTTTTAGTTGAAAACCTCTTCTAACGAAGATTTAAGTTCACAAATAAAAATAAATGCTTTGCTAGGAAAACCTTTATAGGCATGGTAGAGTAGAGCAAAGGAGAAAACAAGAATGGTAACATTTCAATAAAAGGGAGAGAGAGAGAGAAAGGAAAAGAGAAAAGAAGAAGAGGAGGAAGAGGAAAAACAAAGGCGATTTCTATTTAAATTTATGCGTTTGATCTTCCTATTATTTTGTTTTTGTTGAAGTGAATACCCATGATATACTTACAAAAAGGGAGTATAAATCACGTTAGAACCAATCTCAAAAGTTTGTTGAATGTGAATACCCATGATATACTTACAAAAAAGGAGCATAAATCACATTAGAACCAATCTCAAAAGTTAAAAGAAAAGTCTGAGAGAAAGATAGATTGCAAGGCTATCAAAACATTTACTTACAAATCTTGCATACCAACAAACCATTCCAATTTTCATTTCGCATATTATCTCAACCATTTTATCACCACATCACCAACTTTCATTCCCATTCCATCTTGTTTTCATTCCATAGTCATCATCATCCAATTTCCATGAAACCTTATTGATTCAACGAAAAAATTCTCCACTTGAATGCTCACCTATAGGAAAATCCACAAAATTTGTGTGCTTCTATAGGAAAGATACAAGATTGAGAAAATGCTACAATTCATAGAAAATATTAGAGCTAGGCCTCCAAATTTTAAACATGACATATTTTTGGTGTCATTCACACCCAATGGAAATAAAAATTTGAAAATCAATTCTTCTACAACATCCCCTGTATTTCTAAATGACTATTATCAAAATTAGAAGTCATATCATTATGCAAGTTTATTTTGGATATAAGGAAACCCACCTCGCTATTTAACCAGTATTAGAAGTAGTAGCTATGCATATTCTCCATATTAGAGCGTATTCATATCCATATACTTGAAATATGTTATTGTTTTGAAAATCACATTAAAAAATGAAAAAGGTCGGTGAAATTCCCACGTATTTATTAGAAATCTATACAAAAGTAGCAAGTATTACCGCAACCCGAGTTCTACAAAAAGCAGTAGAGATAGAGGTGTAGAAAAAATACTTTGACAAGGTAACCAAAGTTGTACAAGGACATTGAGTAGATATGCTAGCGGAGGGGGAGAGAGAAGTCGACCATAAGGAAAGGCATTGGTGGACATGGTAGACGAAATGGATGCACTTCGAAAGAATGATAGATGGGACTTGGTATCATTTCCCAATGAACTGAAACCCATTGGAGATAAATGAGTGTTCAAAATCGAATGATAGATAGGACTTGGTATCATTTCCCAATGAACTGAAACCCATTGGAGATAAATGAGTGTTCAAAAAGAAGATTACTTTACATGGAAATATTGAAAAACAAAATGCAAAGTTGGCTGCAAAAGGATATTTCCAAGTTAAAAAGATAGTCTTTAGTATTTTCTTATGTTTTGTTTTTTTCTTATTAAACAATTTTCTTTATAAGAAGATTTAATTCCTTTAATCATAAAATGATATATATATTATGAAAATAAAAAATAATTAATTTAATATTTTACAAAAAAAAATGAATATTATAATCAAAACACTTAATGCAAAGTCATAAACAAATATTAAGAATAAAATGAATTAGAACTTAAATAAACTCTATTTGATAATAAAACTTTTCTAAATTAAATTAAATTTTGTATTTATATTTATTATTTTTTTCAATATCTTTTTATTTACTAATCTAAACTACTTTCTAATTTTAAATAATTTTAAATCTATGATCATTCATAATTTCATAATTTTAAATTTTTAAAAATAATCAAACAGTTAATACAATCCCAGTACTTAAATTTTTGTTGGTGTACATGCACCTAGTTAGCCTTAATTAGCTTCAGTTTAACTCGAGTGCTTACATGTGGTGTGCACTTGGCTTTAGTTAGTTAACTCTAGTGCTTTCATGTGGTGCATGTGCACATTAACATAACATAAAACACACTTAGCTTCAGTTAGCTTTAATTATCCATAGTTATTGCAAGTAGAACTAAGCTTAACTTAGTTGCTTTATGTATTGATTCTCAAACCAATATTAAGTAATCAAATTCATTCTTGATTCCAATTTTATTTTTCAATTTCTTGCAAGTTTGTGCAATTATTCTTCAGCTAGATCCGTATTTGTGCTCTTATAATTTTACATGGTATTAGAGCTACAAGGGCTTGGAGAAGGTGCATGAACAATATTTTGCAAGTTTGAAGATCAAAGAATTGGAAATTGTTCGGAGATTTGATTTGCAGATCAAAATATTGGAGAATTGCCACAATTGTTGCTACAACTACAAGGTGAAAGAATGGAGTTCTCATCTTCATCTATTCTTACTTCGTATAACTACTTCCAATGGAGGTCAGAGGTTTTGCTTCACCTCAGAGGAAAAGGCTTGTATCAGATAGTTATGAATATGGAAGCTGAACCAAATTTCGCCATTGAAAAATCCAAATACTTCAACGTGATGGACGAGGATTTTGGTCTTCTATTGTTGTCCATATATCCAACATTGTGTTCCCATGCGGACACATGCAGCACTCTGAATGAGGTCTGGACAATCATGGAGATATTATTTGGAAAGCAGGATGAGATGCGAGCTCACATTCTCGAAAATGAGCTAAATTCCTTAGATCCAAACAGCTTTGATAACATTCAAGATTTCTTTACGAAATTCAAATCATTGCTTCTACAATTACATGATTGTGGGATCAATAAATCCAAATAGGAAGGTCAATTTATCCTTTCTATTTTGTCTAAATTAGGCCCTGAATATGTTATTTTCATTTCTACATTTCATACTGTGAGACTTGCAACTGGAGATAAATGGAAAATGCCCAAACTTGATGCATTTATTGAGTCTCTCATTCATGAGCAAGATAAGCTCATTAAAATGGGTTCATTAAAGTCTCCAAATTCACATGCACTTACCATGCATGAGAAACGAAAGTTCAACTCGAAACTAAATTAGAAATTCAAAGGCAAAGGAAAGGAAAGAGATCCAGATCCAAGAAGGGGAGGAAATTCAAAACCTCTAGATGATTCTTCTAGCTCTAAGGGTAAGAAGGGAAAGAAAGGAAACTCCAAGTGTCCTTATTGTAATAGATGTTATCATCCTAAATCCTCTTGCATGCAGAAGAATATTGGTCTAATGACAAAGACTCGTCAACAAAATAAACTTGGTCATCACATTCCAAAAAGTTCCAAGAAAAAGGCAGAGGAAAAACCATCAGAAACAAGGGGAAATGGTCATGCTTTGATTTCCCTTCATTCTACACCACAAGAATGGATCATCAATTTAGGAGCTTCACAGCATATGGCTTCTTCAAAGGAATCCTTTTCTTCTCTACATGCATACTCGAGACCTCCTATTCTCATGGGGGACAATTGTACACTTGAAGTAACTGGACAAGGAATAGTGCAATTTGAAGATGGAAGTTTTGAGAATGTCTTGCATATTCCAAGGCTTTCTGTGAATCTTCTTTCAGTGTATCAAATGACACACAGGCACCGAAAGGAAAGTGGAATTTACCCCTGATTTCGTGATCATTTATGATATGCAAACCAACTTGAAGATTTCATTTGGGAAGGTAAATGATCAATCTCGTCTGTATACATTTTCTAATTTTGTTCCTCAATCAGATTCTATTTTTCTACTTACGCATAGAAATGAAGAAAGTAGGATTTGGCACGAGATATTTGGGCACTTGAATTTCAGATATATGCAACAACTTAGAAAGCAAGGGATGGTTAAAGGATTGTCGGCCATTGAATTTTCAAATGGTGTTTGTAATGGTTGTGCTCTTGGAAAGCATCCACAAGACAAGTTTGAGAAGGGGTATGCATGGAGAGCCTCTTCACCTTTGGAGCTTGTAAATAGTGATCTCATGGGTCCATTTCCAGTCATTTCAATGAGAAAATCAAGATATGTGTTATCATTTATAGATGATTACACGAGATTCACTTGGGTTTACTTCTTGAAAGTAAAGTCTGAAGTTTTTCAACATCTAAATATTTTTAAAGCACATGCAGAAAATCAGTCTGGAAAACGCATCAAGCTACTCTGCATAGATAATGGGAAGTAATATGTCAAAAAATATATCAAGAATCTTTGTAATGAGTTAGGCATAAAGTTGCAACATACATTTCCTTACACTTCGCAATAAAATGGGGTGGCCGAAAGGAAGAATAGATCTTTGAAAGAGATGGCCAATTGCATGTTGCATGAAATATCTCTTCCATCAAATTGTGGGCTGAAGCTATCACTTGTGCCTCATACATCCAGAATATATCTCGTCATAAATCTATTACTGGAAAAACACCTTTTTATGCTTGGACTAGCATGCAACTTGAAGTCAGTCATTTCCGCATTTTCATATCTTCAGCATGGGCCCGCATTCCTATAGAAAAGAGAAAGGATTTGGAGCCTCAGAGTAAGGCATGCATGTTTGTTGGATATTCTGATGAAGTTAAACGGTATGGATTGTTTGATATCAACATTGAAGTGCTCTTTATCGAAAGGAGTGTAAAGTTTGAAGAAGATTCTTTGCATGTACCACCAGATGAACCTGTTACAAAGTTTCCCTCAACATTAATTGATGAGTATGCAGATGATACTTCAGATCGTAATTCTAATATAGATGAGCCTTTTCTTGTGACACATGTTGGACCACCAGTTTTTGAACATCGAGATCATACTTCCTCATGTAGTTCAGAAGATTCTCAACCACTTTCAACACAAAAATGGCGTAGCATGAGTAATCTCCTAGATGATTCTGCCACTATACCTCAGTTTGAGGAACATCCATAAGCACTCTTAGCTATGGAGGAATGCATGCCCGTGCATGCTTATATGATGAATTCATCTGATCCATAGACTTATGCAAAAGAAATTGGGCATCCTGAATGGGAAGAAGCTATGGATGAGGAATAAAACTCTCTCATTGAGAACTAGACTTGGGATTTGGTTCTGCTACCTTCCAATTGTAAACTTGTGAGGAGAAAGTGGGTTTAACAGACCAAGAAAGCAGCAGATGGCCAAGTTAGTCGATATAAGGCACAGTTGGTGGCAAAAGATTTTCATCGGGTAGATGGTATTGACTATGATGAGACTTTTTCTCTAGTGGAAAAAATGGATTCCATTCGGCTAGCTCTCTCCATTACAGAAGCAAGAAGATGGGAGGTGTGTCATATGGATGTGAAGAATGCCTTTCTTCACGGTGATCTCAAGGAGGAAATCTACATGGAGCAGCCACAGAGATACGTGAAAAATTCATCTCTGGTATGCAAATTAAAGAAGTCTCTCTATGGCCTCAAGCAGGCACCTAGAGCGTGGTATGCAAAGACGGATTCCTATTTGTTATCTCAAAATTTTGTACGTTGCAAATATGATTCCAATGTTTATTTTTTGAAGAAAATTGACTCCTTCTTGATCATAGTACTCTGCGTAGATGATATTTTGATAATAGGTAGGTCAGCTTCTACCATTGTTGAGATTAAAACTGCATTACATAAGTGGTTTTCTATGACAGACATGGGATTGCTAAATTTCTTCCTTGGACTAGATATCAATCATAGTGCTTCTGGGATTACCATTTCTCAACCAAAGTATGCTAGAGATATTTTGGCACGATTTCACATGAGTGACTGCAAGCCAACAACCACACCTTTCTTATCAGGGATAAATCTTGAGAATGGAAAAGACACACCATTGGTTGATTTCACATTATACCATCAGGTTGTGGGAAGTCTTATTTATCTCACTCACTCCCATTTTGATCTCTCATATGTCGTAGGAGAAGTTTCGAGATACATGTAGGAGCCACATGAGTTTCACTGGAAAGCTACAAAGTGCATCCTTCGATATGTCCAGGGGACAATCACCTATGGGATTCATTATGCAACAAATTGTTCTTTGGATCTCATTGGGTTCACAGATTCAGATTGGGATGGAGACAACATTGATCGTAAGTCCACCTCCAGTTATGTACTTAGTTTGGGATCTCACCCAATATGTTGGTCAAGCAAGAAGCAGGTTTTCATTGCTTTATCATCAGTATAGGTCGAGTACAGAGGTGCAGTCAATGCCACTATTCAGGCCATTTGGCTACAACATTTCCTATATGAGCTTGGTATCATTTTCCATCGTCCAACTGTCATCCGTTGTGATAATCAAAGTACGCTAAAGTTTTGCAAAGATCCATTGCAGTGGTAGCAGACCAAAGATATCGAGATCCACATGCACTTCATTAGAGAACTAATTCATGATGGGATCATCAATCTTCAGTACTATCCCAATTCCAGACAGACTGTCGATATCTTCACCAAGACTTTCACTGAGAAGAAGTTTCGATTTCTGTGAGATCGTCTCGAGGTGAAGGACATGACTGCCTAGCAGTTGTATTTTCTCTACTTTTTGCATTATATTTTGAGGGGGCGTTTTCTTCCCACTGGGTTTTCCCTCTTTCCTCTTTTCATGCATTGTATATGGGTACCTAAAATGGACTTGTTACTAGGACTAATTCATTTTGTATCACACTCACCTAAGTTATGCTTAAGGGGGGGTGTTGGTGTACATGCACCTAATTAGCCTTAATTAGCTTCAGTTCAACTCGAGTGCTTACATGTGGTGTGCACTTGACTTTATTTAGTTAAATCGAGTGCTTACATGTGGTGTGCACTTGGATTTAGTTAGTTAACTCGAGTGCTTACATGTGGTGTGCACTTGGCTTTAGTTAGTTAACTCTAGTGCTTGTATGTGGTGCATGTGCACATTAACAGAACATAAATCACACTTAGATTCAGTTAAATTTAATTATCCATAGTTTTTGTATGTACAACTAAGCTTAACTTAGTTTCTTTATGTATTGATTCTCAAACCAATATTGAGTAATCAAATTAATTCTTGATTCCAAATTTCTTTTTTAATTACTTGCAAGTTTGTAAAATTATTCTTCAGCTAGATCTATATTTGTGCTCTAATAATTTTACAAATTTCAATATATAAAAGAAAAAAAATAAAAATAAACCTAACAGCCTAACACCTAAAATTGCCTGACCAAATAAGTTATGAACAACCATAAAAAACCTATTATAAATGATTAGGTGTCGTGATATACAACTTCTTATATATATTATATAGGTATTTGTTTTTCCACCGGAAATTCAACCATTCATACCAATAAACTCTGAGAGATCATGCTACACCACCACCAAGAAGGAATCTTCCAGTTTCAAGAATATAATTGGCATGAAAAACAACAATTTTTTCTTGAAGTCCACTCGCTTATAGTTAGCAAGTATTTGAACTTGATGATAGAATCATCTTATCATCATTGAATACACAATTACTTTGACATAACTCATTCGCTTCCATATCAAATTCTTAGTAAACTTACAATTATTTTTCGTTGATAAAGTCCCTTACAAAACTCCTCTGATTCCCTCACACTAGTGCCATTCAAATCCCATTCACCCCGCAAAGGGATTCTCCCGTCAATTATTAATTTCCCACAAAGATCTTTGCAAAAATTTGAATATGATTTCTTCAAGGAATCTGACATTTCCGTAATCTGATCACTAGTCTAGAATTTTACCATTCAGGGATGAGAATCAACTCTCTGATTTCACGTCAGGATCAGGAGACAATGAATCATCAGGATTTCTGAACAAAAAATAATAAATAAAAAATCAAGATAATCCCAGCAGGATGTCGTAGGAATCGTTCCTAGGTCGATCGAGGAAAAGAGGAATGAACACAATCCCTATAAATTCAATGTGAAACACATGCATGTGAAGCTTCCACGTGTCACATTTTTATGGGAACAAAGCAGAAGAAAATGAAGGCATGAAGGCATGTGATTATTTGGGGTGAACAATCTCTACCCACCCCAAGCTCGCAAAGAAACACTTATCGACATAAAAATGTAAAGATATTAATAAAGCACATATCAACATTGACTCAACTTGCAATAACTCACATATCAACATTGAATCAACTAGCAATAACTCATCTCCACTTTGTTGATTGATCGTATATCTCGACGTATGGAGTTGCTTTCACGCACTTCATATTTTTTGGCCCACTGAAATTACCATGTTTAATATCAAGATAAGCATGTAGTTCCACTTTGAAGGCCTCCATAGTATCCCCTACCTATGTTACAACATCACTGATGAATTCATCATATTTTCAACCTTTTCTCTCTTATCCACAACTTATCGCATACCATTTGTAGTGAAACCACTCTAAAGAAAGTTATGCACATGATTAAACTTTTTTGTTATTATTTAAGTTCTAAAATCTTTAGAAAATATGAACTTATGTCGATTGCAAAATCTAGTACTCAGTGTTTATTACTTTGTGCATCTAATGATTTTTTTGTATCCCTTGGACATACATAATCTTGACATAAAAATGGATTAGTCTAGTTAAGCAACAATTTAATCTAGAACTTTTCATTGATTGGAAAAAGACTTTATTTCTAATGACAAAGAATGGTGATAATTTAATTTAATGACAAAGAATGGTGACTTTAAAAATTAGCAGTTATAGGAATTTCATGTAATCAAAGGATATTAGCCAGTTCATAAATTCCTATAATTTCTCCAAGGCTCATATAGTTCTACATCAACAAATTCCAAGGAGGACATACAGAATGTTCATAAGATGGAAAAATATCTATTCATGCTTTTTGTAGTCAGTCACCATCTTGAAGACAACACTAAGTCAATGCAAAGTGTCATTTTAGAAATTCCTGTAATTAGTTAGAAAAATCAATAGAATTATCTCCAACATATGGAATTTGAATATCATGGCTTCGGGATCATAATTTGGATTCAAAAAATATCAAGGCTATCCAACACCACATTACATTCCCATTAGTTATCTTAGATATATATTTTCTTAATATGTTGAACTGAACCCCATGTTTAGGAAAATTTGATTATGACTTTATAGCTTTCGTATAAAGAGAAGGAGCGAGGAAGAGAAAAAGTTAGTCAATTGTATTTACTTGTTATTTTGGAACAAACATTATTATTTGTACTAAGGTTTTGAAGCTTCGTTAATACCAAAGACATCTTTTCTGATATGGTGTGATATCTTTTTCCAACTTCTAAGTATCTTGTATAGCAGCATGTTCCAGGAGGCACCCTAGTATGTGTTCAATTATTTTCAATGGTTTCAACAAGGTTACTTGTTCTTAGAATTATTTTTTTAATCATTCTTGTCAATTAGTATGCAAATTGTGAATACTCTATTTTTCCTGCAATCACTTTGTTTTTCCTATAATTTTTTGTAGATGATTATTTACGTGACAGAGTGTTTTCTTTCTATAATTGTTATTCCATTGTATAAGTTACCTTTAGACATTGAATTAACCAAAATTAGAAAACTTTGAGTGATAATTAGAAGATTGGATTGAAAATAATTTGAATTTCAAGTTAACATTTGTAATTGTTGGATTGCGTTTTCTTTTTACCCTCATAACACTAGTTGTCACCTTAAGATTTTTCATTAGACATTATGGACCACTTTAACTGAATGAAGTACGTTTTCAGAAAAATGTCTAGTTTGATCGTGTGATGTATTTATCTAGATATTTGGTTCTACCATAGTGAGGCCAATAGTTAGATTTAAAACTAATGGAAATGGTCTTATGTCTATAACAATTCTAGGAATCACTTTTCTTAAATTACATTTTACCTAGCATAAGAACTCCTAAGTAGTTAGTTTGTACACATAGTGTCTTCACCTCATAAGATTACATACCTTGGATTGACAAATAAGTGTTAAGACATTTGTCCTACTATATGAATTAAGACTCAAGCGTAATTTTGTTGCCTCCCCATGCTCATTTGAATTCCAAATTTGCTATGAAGAAGTAGAATAAATTATGTCTAGTTCTCTAGATGGCATTTTTATTCGTCCTAATAATCTGGTGATAAATTGTATTGCCTCTTGCTCCGAAATAATGGAATAATTATGTCTTCATTCCACTCGCTGATGATGTGGTTTGGACTTCCAAATGAAGTAGACAAGTTTATGGTGAATCCACCATTGATAGTGGACACAACCTATAAAATCATCCTTGAATATAAGTTGTAAGCAGGATTTCTTCTTCATAGATATTTTTAATGGCTTCTTGTTCCAACATTCTTACTTTGAATCCACCTTTTACTAACACTATCGTTGTTACTCCTCTAGACACTAAATCGACAACAACTACGTCACAATCCTGGACATAATCACTCAATTTTATATCTACTCAATTTTATAATCACTCTTTTTTTTTTCTCCGAGTAAGGCTAATTCTATTAACAAAGAAGAGAAATATAATTACATGGAGACCGAAGTCAAGACTCTGCTCTGAAGAGAGGCAGAACTGTCAAGAAAAAACAGGTGAGAAGACGAATTTAGAACCCGCGCAGGGGACCGGGATGATACTCTCTTGGTACTTCATAGTTAACAAAAACATCAAAAAACACAGGAAATCCACAACACAGTTTACATAGCAAACATGCCCAGTGATAGACGAAGCATAACCAAAAAACATAGCCGGGGGAAGCGCACTAGTCATCTTGTGGTTCTTCCACGATACGGCACCATCCATATTCTGGCACATCCTTAGCTTGAGCCACGTTCTGATCAGAGGGACCAGGGTCAACCGGCATCATCTCCGCATCCTGAGTGCTGCAACCCGGAACATTCAAATCCTGCCGAGGCGCATTTCCAATTCCCAGCTGGATGGAAGGAGAAGGAACATAGACTACCCTAGAACCTCCCGGATGAGAATCAGAGTCCTCCATCTGAGTAGTCTCATGGAAGACCATCGTAATGTGAGCCGTTATCCTAGGCCGATGAACAGAGCTATTAAAAGAGAAAATTGCAGAGCCAGACAAGGAAGGAGGCCCAGGGTGGTGTCTGGAGGCACGGAGCCTCCCTCTCCCACTGTGCGTGCTAGGGTAGCATCCGACAAACAGCTCATTGGAGAGGGAAGGCGAATCAGAGGATGAGCTAGTTGGCACACGCCGGGGCTGTCCTCTTCGGCACCCCATTCTTTGGCAAAGTCGAGGCATCTGAGAGGGGCAGCAGTGAGATGCCGGAGAGGCAGAGCAGCTATTAGGCACACGGAGCAACAGAGAAACTGAGACCAGGAAGGGAGCATGCGGATACCCTTCGCTGGCAAAACCAAATTGCATACTAATTGATTCTCCCCAAAGAGAGTTCGAGCAACCTTAGGATTGACAGGGCCAACCTCCCGCCACCCTGTATCAGAAATGAGGCCTGAGACCCAATAATTAATCGTCGGGACAAAGGCTATGAAAACACAACTCAAAACCCACCACCCGAAGCCAGAGACAAGACCTGAGACCGGATAATGAAATGTCGAGACAAAGACCACCAAACAACAGCTCGAAACCCAGCAGAGGAATGAGAGGAGCAGCAGGAACCGCTCCAGGAGGGCCGAGCCAAGCTCCAGAGAGACTTTCCCCTGCAAGTGCCGAGAGACCTCAGAAATAACAGAGCTAACCTCAAACAGCCTAAAAACCGAAATGAGACCTGAGGCGAGGGAATGAACCAAGTGAAACAGCCCGAATGACTTCATCGCGAACCCAAGACAGAGCCTGGCCTTAACCTTTTCTGGCATGCCTCGAGATGCCTCTTCCATTACTGCAGCATTGAAGAACGTCGCCATCTCTTGCAGGTCAGAGCGTGCGGAGGGAAGAGCCATTGCAGTGGACAAGAAGTATGAACCAGAGCCACTGGAATGTGAGTTGTTTAACCTTACACTGCGTGCATGCCAAGCGCTCACCATCTTACAAGTATTTAACTCTTTGTACTGGGTGGGCAAGTGTCGAACTGCCTCACCCCACTCTTGTCTCTTCACCATAAATGCTGCCTCAAACACCCGCATCCGGGGTATCTACTGCATTAGTTACTAATTATTCATTTTCTAAATTGAATGTGCGATACTTAAGTTCCATGTCCAGATCTTCTTTTGATAGCACAAACACATCTATTACTAACATCTATAGCAACTCATGTTGGGGGTGCGTGTGACACTCATGGCAGTTGGATCAAGCCCACAATATCAAGAGAGGATGACTTAATTTTAGATTTTCTATGTTAGTTGTTGATATTTTGTTTGTTAAATTGAATGTGTGATTCTTATATATATAACCATCAAGAAGCGGCTAGAGGAGTAGAAGAGGAGGAGGATGATGGCATTTGAAATATGAGTGGTCATTGTAATAAGAACCTTTAGGGGGAATTGGTAGGAATATTTCCCTCCATTAGCAAGAGAAAGGAGCCAAAGTGTTCATCCATTACTCCTCCAACCAAACCACCTTAGAGGAGGTGGCTTCCAAAATCAATAACTTGGCTTCTTCTAGTGACGGTGTTTAGGTGATTGTCTGCAGATTCGATGTTGCCAAGCCCTACTAGGTCTTCCAATTGCTGTAGCTAGTTGAGCACACATTTGACCCACTATATTGGGGTAACCAATGTTGGAGTGTCAGACTCAACCTATTCCACCCTTGCAAAGAACACCAATGGATAGTAGGACAAGATTTTCCAAGAGAACTTCTAAGGAGCGTTTCTATGTAGTAGAGAGGTTGCCAAGTGGGTTTTTCGGTGGTGGTGGTGGTCACATCATCAATCTAAGCAACTCCCTAGTGGGACTTCTAACACTATGGATCGATGCCTACATGGCCAGCAAAGCAACGGTGCAGATGATGACAAGGATCCTGGTGCAAGAGTTAATGACCACTTAGATTACCACAAATTGTGTGGCCCTTGGAAATGTTTCCATATATATCTTGTTTGCCAGGAGGAACAAGGTTATGATGGAAACCACAACAAAATCCAATTTATTTGAGTAGTTGGGGAGGGTGAAGATGTGGCTCTAGTGGTTTCCTTCTCAGAAAGCAACAAAGGAATATGGATTAATGCTCATGTTCTCTAGGTCAATGGAGGCCAATTTTAATTCATAGAGCTAGATGGTTTAAATCCATTATTTTTATTTTATTTTTATTTTTATTTTTTATTTATTTTTAATTTGGATTATTATACAGTGTTGGGGTTTTAACGAATTGTGTTCACTCATATGTTTCAAGAAGCCACTCAATAGTTTTGTTCATAGTAGAAGCTAAAGTATTCCATCATACATTAAATTCTATTTTTAATGAACAAGGTTTCCAATTTCACACTAGTTAAGCTTTGGATTCCAACCCAAGCTATGTGTTAGGAGGTACATAATATGTACTACACTTAATATGATGTTTAAATATTATAGGCCATTTGATTGATTTTATACCATTGAATTTAAGTTTATTTAAATTATATTGTGTAATTCAAGAAACAAACTATTAAATACACATACCTAGTGAGTATTAGATCCAAATACCTTGTAATATGGTGTTGAATGAGCTCCTAAATAACATTCATTTGATCACTCTAAAGAATAATAATTGATCCTTATAAATTTGAATATAACTTATTCAACAAATATTTACTCCCAAGAATCGAGAACTCTCTGAAGTTAATATAAAAAAATTCAAAGAATGTTAATACCGGTAAAGAATTTTTAGAGTTATTATTAAAAAATCAAATATAAAAAATGAAAATCCTTGTGGGACCCCTATTATTGAAAATAAAATTGAAAAAGTTATTTAAAACATTAAAATTTCATCAATTAGGATAATAGGGAGTAATATTTATGGGGGTTTTGTAAAAATGGGAGGGATTAGGGGGTTTTTAGAGATAAGTGTTGAGTTTTTACAAATTGAAGTGTGTTAGGGAAGATGAATGAATCCATACAATTTTGTTTATTGTTGTAAAGACACATTATTAAAAAATAGGATATTCTTGAACCCTCATGTAGACCCTACCCTTGTGTCATACCCTGAGGATGAAAGCTCAAATTCCATTAGTTTTTCTAGTAAGTTCCATGTGATGAGCTGTGTTGGGCATGGAATCCCCCCACAACTTGTTTTGGGGTTCAAAGCCCAAGTTTTGGTTAAATGTATTGTACGACTCCACAAATTACGGGCGCAGAGCACGAAGTATAAGTTGAGTCATAGGGTTGTCCGCCCTAAGTATTGTAAAGTAATGTAATATCATGTCGGCCTACCCATGGTCCGTGGACCATGGGATTGTATAAGTAGAGCAAGGCTCTAAGTTGTAAAGGCAGCTAAGAAAGATAGAGCATAGAGGAAGAGTCTAAGTGTATTGGGTCGTAGTAGTAGGAAGAGGCTCTGTAGCTGAGTGCGCAGAGGCCTAGTAGAGTCCGCAGTTGAGTGCGCGGACCCCTGCAGCTGAGTGCGCATGGCGGTGTCGAGTCTGTAATCTTGAACGAACGAATAATAAAGAGAAGTTGATTCCCATTTCTGTGCATCTGCTTGTGTATTTCCTTCTTTACATTTATATTGTTTTGTTTATCACACGGACTTATATGATTGCTGGATATACTGTTAACTATCAATAGTCATACACAGATAAGTAATCAGGTAATAACATATTAAATAAGCAAGGAACTTGGGTATAATACGGATCGTGCCCCGAGTAGGGCTATGCGAAGGCAACACCATAGGTTGCAAGGGACTAATAGGTGTGCGTAGCGACGTGTGCACAGGGTCAAACCGCGGACCACCAGATGCTCGTCGGACATCCCCAGGGTGTGGAAACCTGGTTCTAGCACCCTCCCATACTACTTTGGGTTGCCAAAATGGCAAGTAGTATAGGGATTTGCTTGGTTAAATCACCTCTAAACTTGGGTCAGCCCATACAAGCCAACAAACGGTTCCGTTGTCGGGACCGGGATCTGCATAAGGGATGTCTGATGTCGTGCCACTGGAATCCAACAAAGAAAGAAATTGAAGAGTGGTTAGACAAGAAGATTCACGAGTTCGCGGCGTAGGAAAACAGAAATCCGCGAGTAACTAAGGAACAGTGGTTGGAGCGCTACTTGTATACAAAAATCCATGAAATTTTCTTCGCATTGTTTCCTTCTGAGCTGTATGAGTGGATCGCGAAGCTAGCAGACAATCAGGGAAGGTGTAGGCTTCACAAACCAATCGTGTGGACTTCAGAATTAGTGCGCAGACTAGAAGCGTCAGGAGATAATATCACGCAAACTGTGGACCATTGGCTCAACCGAATTATAGGAGGATTTATTACCGAATTCGCGGTAGACATGACCGTTAGCTACAGTGAGGCAGAGAGACGTTTCCTCAAGGGATCACGAGGTAAGTATATTAAAACTTTGAACACTTGGATTAAGATGCTATTGTGTGAAAAGTGGGTTATGCGAATAAATTAATGTTTGGGACTACGCAAAGTGGGAAGATCTATAGAAGCAAAAGTAGTGAAGAATTGGAAACCAGTCCCTTAATTTCCCCCTCACGGGAAAGCGAGGAAGAGCTCGCAAAAGTCTCTCTGAGAAGTGCAATCAATCTGATAAGGCAGCAAATTCCGCACCTACCACCTCCACCTACACTGCCACCTGTCTCACCCTCCTCACCTCCATCTCCACCCACCCCACCTCCGCCACCACCACAGTTCAGTATGGCAAGTGCGATCAAACTACCGGTATTCAGAGGAGTGGGGAATGAAGATCCGGACCAATTCTGGTTCGTGGTAAGAGCAGTATGGGAAGCACAAGGAGTCGTGGATGATAATATCAAGAAGGCTACGCTGGTGAGCGCATTTCAGGATCGCGCATTAACATGGTACATCAAGCATTCTAATGACCATCCAAACGCAGGAATCGTAGAAATCCAGACCGTGTTGAACAAGGAATTTAGCAGGCCAAAGTCGGAAACACAATCAATCATCAAGTTTAAGGAGATCACGATGCTCCTAGGTGAGATCCCCTGGGATCTGGACCAAAGACTGAAGGGCATGATTCACGAAGCCAACATGATGTTGACAGATGGATAGCATCGCGCATGGTTTGTAGCATCACTGACACCACACTTAAGGATGGCGCTGTCACAGCAAAAAATTTCCACCTAGGCCGAAGCTTTGGAGATGGTGATGAGATTGCATGAGACCCCTATACAAGACCCTGGTCTGGAAGTCCAAAAAATCCACGTGCAATTGCAAAATCTGTGTCTGGAGATGCAGAGTTTGAAACAGGACAGAACACCTCGGCTAGAGGCACGCGAGGAGGTATGGTGCATAAAATGCAAAGGCCAGGGGCATGACAAGGACCACTGTCTAGTGTTTGCGAATTACTTGGCAGGAGGAGGGTCGATGCCGTTAAGACCTAAGGCACAAGCAGGACCTAGTGCGGTGCTTGCATTATGGTGCACGATCTGTAAGATAGGAGGAAAATGCACTACGGATAATTGTCATCTATTATAGAAGTATACGCAGACGTCCGAGCAATTGTTTTGTAATATCTGTAGGTTGGTAGGCCATGATGAACACACCTGCAGAAGCTACGAACTAATGATGGATCGAACTCCTACCTACAGGGTGCAGGTAGAAACGTGAGCCCTCGACCCAAATGCAGGAATGGCGCGCATTGGATTTTAGGGGCGCAGCCGAGGTTGAGGTGGAATGGGACCAGGAAGGGGTCATGGATAGTTAATTTGCTATAATTGCGGAGGGCTAGGGCACTATGCCCATGATTTTACAAACCTGAAAAGGACATCATGTTTGTACTGTACTTAGTTTGATCATGAGGCATAAGGCTGCCCTACACTGAAAGCGAGACTACGCAAAAAAGGGGTACTTCAGCCCCCTCCAACTTAGAATCTACAAATGATGAGGTCTGAGCCCCGCGAAGAAGACCTGAATGTAAACATGATGTTCAGGAGCAGTGTGACCACTAGCAATGATAAAGGGAAAGAGTTAGAAGAAAGTGCGTGGGTTTGCAAGGCTCCTACAAAGGAACCTGAATTTGAGTTAGAACGCACGAAGGAGAAATTCATGGAAGCTAAGAAGAGCTTCACAGAGGCCTCCACTTTAGGTAATAAGGATCAATTAGAACCAGGGATGGATCCTTCAATGCTCACTACCTTTTTGGAGACATGCATGAAACTGCTACGCGACAGCAAGGCAGTAAAAGGACTACAAGAACTTATCACTAAGTGCACAGGGTCAGGAGAACCGCGCGTGGTCTGGAAACTTGGTAAGCATGCATTGCACATAGGAAGGGAGATGAGGTTGACATTGCAAATCTGTGAATATAAAATGTATCAGGTAATCCTAGATATCGGATCGGATGCGAATGTACTGCCAAAACAAACATGGGAATGCATGGGCATAACCATGCTACAATGGTATCCTATTCAGTTACAAATGGCGAACCAGCAGAAGATCTTACCCCTGGGAAGATTGCAAGGGGTAACAATAGATATTGAAGTTGAGAGCGTGCAGGCGGATTTTGAAGTGATAGAGATTGTCGATGAAGTAATCCCTATCCCACGCTACTAGGAATAGACTGGGCTACCAATATGAACAGAGTCATAAATATGAAGAAGCGCAAAATGATCTTTGAAAAAAGTACTATGTGTAGTAGTACCGCTAGATCCAGCCGAAGGACATGATACATTGAACCAGTGCACGACGATGATAGTGATGAGGATCTCGACTGTATTTACAAGATAATTGAGTGCGAAGAGGATTAGGTGAATCCTACTGCAGATGGAAGGATTTCGTAGGAGCGTGAAAGCTCCTGCACTTCAGATTCAGACGAAGAGATAGAGCGATGACAGAATTGGCTGCACGAAGTAACAACACTTAATTGCAACATGATGGTTAGATCACTATGCTGCGTGACAACAGAGGCAAGGGATCTGCCTACATATGATGGGTTGATAGCGATGGATGAATTCCTGAGAAAACTTGAAAGCGTAGTACCAGAATAGTAGCAATTTGATGCTCTGAAGTGGACACTGTGCACAACGCCCGCACGATGGTGGGGTACGCATCAAGGAAATTTTGAGAACTGGTGCAGATGCAGAAGAATGATGCGCCTACAATTTGGGAAACCGCAGATATGGCTAGTAGACAAGTATGACGGACGAGATGATCCACGCACACACCTCGCGAAATGGACCAAGGTCTACGAGGAAGAGCCATAGGCTAAATGGGTACATTTATTCTATCATACCCTGGATGTCATACCCATGAATTGGTATACTGAGACAGAGTTTTGCCATGATACAAGCAAATGGCATGTCTTGTGCGAGGGATTTCTATTAACGTTCACATTTGAAGATCGTTGGTAAGATACTATTGATGATGTGCTATAGGGATTAAAAGCCGCTATCTTCAAAATACCACAGGAGCCAATGGAAGTCCTTCAGCCAGAATGGGCAACACAGTTGATTTGCACGCTAGAGTGTTACAATGTAAATGTTGAAGAGGATGATGAGGACCCACGAAATATTAACATTTTAGAAACGGAAGGCTGTCGTGAGATTCGAGGACCATCAATTGAAGACCCTGAAATCACTGCGCTGCTAAAAACAAAGCAGGTCAACATTGGAACGGAGGCGGAGCCGAAGTATGCAACGCTTGGGGACTATTGGGATGATGCCACAGTGGATAAGGTCGCTGAGTTACTTCGTGAATACCAAGACTTGTTCCCAACCAAAATTATAGACTTAAAAGGGATCGTTGGTGACTTAGGGATGATGAAGATCACCCTGAAACTTGATGTGAAGCCAGTTAAGCAGCGGCCTTACCACTTGAATCCAACGTATAAAGAAAAGGTCCGCGACGAATTAGACAAGATGCTTGCAGCCGAAATTATTGAACTAGTGGAAGAATTTGACTGCGTGAGCCCTATGGTATTATAGGAGAAAAAAAAGAAGGGCGAAATAAGAATACGCATGGACCTTAGGAAGCTGAATGATGCTTGTGTACATGATCCATTCCCGACACCATTCACAGATGAAGTACTGGAGAATGTTGGCGGTTAGGAAGCATACTCGTTCACAGATGGTGTTATAGACATTTTTGGGCACTGCAACCCCAAGCATGAAATGTCCATAAACCAAGGGCTCCTAAGTCCCTAAAAGTGTTGTTCTAACCCCTAAAGGAACAAGGTCAACTGATTACAGCTTCTCCCAGAAGTTCTCCATCAAAAACTGCTCAGAATTGGTCAAAACAGGATCATTTCAGCTGCTCCACTGGCCAAGTGCGTTGCATCTCACCTAAATATACTGTGTGGGTGCGTTGCATTTCAAAAAGCCCTTCTATGGGGTGCGATGGGCGAGAAATGACAAATGGCAGTGTCATTTCGCGAGGTGGAGAGGCAATGGAAGCTTCCAGAAACTTCTCTTGTGACACTTGCCTCTCTGAATTCGACCAAGGATGAGTAAGAGATCATCAATCTCCAAGTGGAAGCAAGAACTATCAGAGGGAAGACACTAATCAAATCACAAGCTGACTCATCCCCCTTACAGACATCTATATATGGATCCCTCATCCCAGAGATCCGGAGGCTGGAATTTTGCATATTGTAAGGAATTGTTGTTGGTTTCTTGAGACAAACATCAGATTGTTGGGTGATCTAAGCTTTGTATGAGGTGAAGAGGGGCTTCCTTGCTGAGAGGTTGATGCTGGGTCAGAACAACTGGTTGTAACTCCTCTTGGCTCTTTCTTGTTTATCAATAAAAGCTATTCAAGTTTTCCTCCATACTCTTGTGTCATTTATGTTTGCTGCACTTGTATGGTCAATTTACATCTGATCCTAGATTGTTTATGATTATAGATCCATGTTCTTGTATAATGTTGTGCTACTGTGATCTTACAGGTACTCTGTGAAGCTGGGCATGCAAGGGAACAAGTAGCGAAAGACTATCAAGGAGGAGAGGAATCGAACCAGGAGATTAGCGCAAGATAGAGGTTGGTCTTCTTTGTTCCTCTCTATCTATACTTCATAAAGGAAAAACGAAAGTAACTTTACTTTGTTTCTTTCTAAGGCAGCTATCACACCTTAGTGGGATAAGCAGTTCTGAGTAGACACTTTTCCCTGTAACAAAATGGCGACTCTACTTTTCCCGGTATGCAAAGACCAACTGCTCAGGCAATTCCATCTTATCCTGGGTATGCTTCACCTAACCTGAATCAACAGTTACCCTTCGTGGCAAATTTAGAGTTACCTGATTTAAATCGGTTAACAAATGATCCAATCGCTTACGCCCCTTGGTGGCCAACGATTCCGCATAAACTTCCATCAGATATTCCTAAATTTAATGGAAATCCGGGTGAAGATCCGTCGAATCATGTGAAGACCTTTCATCTGTGGTGTTCATCAAACACCCTAAACAATGATTCGATTAGGCTTCGCCTTTTTTAGAGGACGTTAACTGGTCTGGCAGCTAAATGGTATATCGAATTGCCTAGAGCTTCATTCGACAACTTCAATACCCTAGCCACAACCTTTTTAACCCATTTTCAATTACCGATAAGGTACGAAACGGGAACATAACTCCTTACCAACTTCAAAAAAACGACGGCCACTCACATATATGATCATATACATGAGTGGCGACGTCGTCGTAGAATGGTAAAAACGTATGTTCCCGATCAGATTTTAGTTGAATGGTTTATCAAGTCATTACTACCTTCCATCACGGAAGATGTAGCAAAAAGGGGAGTCGTCACAGAAGAGCAAGTTATCACTCATGCACAATATTTGGACTTGATTTACACTCAGTCCGGCACGCTCTACGATAAAATACCTGACGCCCCTAGACCGGAATTCTCAGTTCCTCCTCCTCCTAAATCAAACAATGACTCCCATGCCGGCGATGGCGTGATTGGCGCAACGGACACGAAATCGAAAAAGGCTACATCCAAAAAGGCCCGTAAGATTTCACGTCAAAATGCAAAAGATGAACTTCTTGCCTCGGAAGTAAATGTCGTATCGACAGATAAAGGCAAAGAAACCAAGAAACCAGGGGGCAAGAAGAAAAGAAAAGGGAAGAAGAAGAAACAGGAAGAATCATCTCTTGAAAAATCTTCTGCAAACCCTCCTGGAAATAGGAAACAAAAATTTACATGCATGATATGCGATGAGGATCATCGGACACTAGATTGTCCACACAGAGCTAAGCTTAAAAAATTCTTCAAGAATTCAAAAACCTCCGCAGTGTTAACTGATCCATTTCCAAATCCAGGAACAAATCTGGTTGACAGTGGAAATGCTTCCCCGTTTCAAGGGATAATGTTGTCGGTTTCAAAACAGCAAAATGATTCTTTGATATTGACAAGGAACAAAGATTATGGGAATCCACAGCTGTCGAACAACAAGGATAAAGATCAACCTAGTAGTTCGACAACAACTTCGACAGAAGTTGCGCTGCCCATCATTCCTGAATTGACAATAAAACCGCCAAAGGGAGTAGTACACAAATCGACATTTAATCCTCGTGCTAGAGTAGCACAGCATTATAATATAGTGGAAGATTTGGCCCAATCGCCATCCGCTATGTCGACTCTTGAAGTACTACCAAATTGCCCATCCCAAAAGCAGGCTTTATTATCAGCCATTGGTGGGATAGACCCAAAGGATTCCAATCTTGTATCCTTCGATCATAAAGGATATGATCCTCAATTACCAGCTCAACTAGATTTCCTTGTTCAAGTGAAAGCCCTCAAAAAAATTGTTCATCGAACAATTATCGATGAGGGGGCATCTACATGTATTATGTCGATGAGTTGCTGGAAAAATTTAGGCTCACCACCCTTGTCGCGATCATCAACAATGTTAAAAGCATTTGATGGACGATCATACACTCCATACGGGATTTTAAGTAACTTGCAAGTTGAACTAGGGGGAAAAACAGTAGAAATTGATGTTGAAGTAATCGACGGAAACCTCGATTACAACATCCTACTGGGAAGGCCCTGGATATATGCCATGGCCGCAGTTGTGTCGACCTACTTCAGAAAGATTGCATTTCCCTTCCAAGGAGGAATTACAATCTTTGACCAACAAACATTTCTCCCCAACAGTTCACAAGTTACGGGAAGCATTCCAATGATCCATGGAAGCAATCATTCGCTTCAAAATATTGGAGTAGGCCTCCTAAAAGACCCTGCCTTAATGGGTACTTTTGCCCTACCGCCTCCGAGTAATCTGGTGGAAGTGGCCACAGTGGAAACCTGCAATATGAAATCTTCTATATCTAATGGATTCAGAAGATTCCTAAACATTTTGTCAGCATGGATCATCGCCATTTTAGAAACATTGTAGCAATCAATTTTCTTGGCCTGGGGGGCAAACCCAAATCAACACTCATTGAGTGTTTGGATAGATAGGTCTAAGGAATATGGCACCTCTTCATATCCTTGGTCGCATGTACATTCTACAGACAAAGGAATCATTCAGTCAATGATGTTAAGGGAGGCACCATGGGAAGATTACCACCATTGTTCCCATCTCCCAGATTACAACGAAGATTATTCCAATGACCTTAATCATCCTTCAGTTTTTGATTTTCTATCAAATACTGTAAATACGGTGGATTCTGAGGATAGTTCTTTTACAATCTCAACCTCATTAAAAAATGAAACGACTCCCTTTCCAAATCGAGTCTTTGATTACGATCTCGTAAAATCAAAGTCGAGTCTTCCGAATATCTCGAAAGTAAACCTTCATTCCAACCACCGAGATGAATGCAATGAAGCTTGGGGGGCATGCAGTTCGATTTACGTTATTATGCTAGGGGTATGCAAACTTACCACGAGCAGTGTTACTGCAGGGTTCAAGCTCGTTAAAAAATAAACCCGCCACGAGCAGTGTTACTGCAGGGTTCAAGCTCGTTAAAAAATAAACCCGCATCGAGCAGTTTTAGCACATAGTTCAAGCTCGTTAAAAAATAAACATAAGTCATGAGCACATGTTCCTCCAGAGTTTAAGCTCATTAAAAAATGAACCAATTTCCGGTAAATAACCATCGTGAATGTAATACTTCAGCCTTTAAAGCCTTGGTCGTGTTTGCATCGTCACCTCCATTTTTGCATTGGCCGATCATTCACCTCCATTTGATTGTTTACCCATTTTGAGGAACAGTTGCGAAGAGTGATCTCACTAGCCATCCTTGTAACACTGCCGTGATTGGAAAATTCCAAGCCTTACCTGGAATCAGTAGCTACCAATTTTATCACTCGTTCCTCAAAAGACGAGTCTTCTTTAAGCTCTTTTCAATTGACTCATAAAATATGAAAAGATTTCCGAGCCATTGGCCTCTCCAGCTCGTTAAAGAGACCGGAAGTGCTATCCCTCCTCTAAATTTTAATCTTTTTGGACCTGGGGGATTATTACACAAAAAGATCGAGCGCTTGTTTTGTTCGATTCGTTAAAAGTATCGAAAATTCATCCCTTCTGTATTGTTTTAGACTTTTTCAGACTTAAGGGATTAGATGACGAAAAAGGAATTTTGGAGTTTCCTTTACGTTCCTTTTCAGACTCTCTAAAATTGAAAAGGACCAAGTTATCTTTGTCGTTAAACTCGTTAAAATTTTAATAGCGACAAACTTGTCTTTAGACGAGAACGAGTTTCACTATCGCTAGGCTCGTTAAAACATAGCGATGGGTTTGCCCGAAGGGAAAATTATAGAACAAGCATATGTTATCCTCCTCAAGCTTGACAAAAATAAAGAGGTACTGGTCAGCAATGACTGGGGAAAAATTGGGAAGAAAACTTGAAGAAACTTTGTTGGTAGCAAGTCGCTCTTGAACATGACACTTTCACTCCGCATCCAAGTCAGGTTGGGTTGTTTCATTCACCGGTCACATCACCATGGTCCCATCATACCATCCACATTTGGGGTTAATGCTACCAATCCATCACGTCAGTGTCACCGATATGTTCAAGAGAAGTCATTCAAAGGGTTCACCTATGTCTCACCCACTACAATACATTTATACTCCATTCTTTCATGACCGCCACCCTGAATCTTATATCACCAGATCGTTTTCACCTCCATTAAAATCATTTGCTCCATTCCGCGTCATTGATGTGGGATTCATTAAGGCCCTCCTGTGACGGATCACTTCTTGTCGACATCAGCTCATTATCCAAGAAGTTGATCTAGGAACACCCCATTCAGTACTTTGAAGCTTGCATGCCTCAATGGCAAGTTTCTCACTTCCGGCGACAGGTTTACATCAATGGCCTTCGACCGAAAGATTTTGCGTGGTGTTCGACGCCAAGTCCTTTATTCACACCATGTGAATTGTACTGTAGTACCTTGAGAGTCATTATCATTATCGGTGATTCCTCTCGCGCCTGTTAACAGCTTACATCATTGGCTGGTAATCAGGCGATGTCTTTCCATGTTCGACTTCAGAACATCTCTCAAATGGATAGACTTGTACTTTGAGTGAAGATCGAACGAGATTGAAGGCCCCGGATCTAGTTTCATCCATCCGGGCTGCGATATATATTCAGGAAAATAAAGACATCAAATGTACATCATTGCTACACAGATAATCATCCAATCAAAGGGATGATGGCTCTATCAGAATCATCAGTCTACACTCAGATGATTGTTTGTCCTATGTACATGAAAATGAATTTATAAAGCTGAGCATGGGAATGCCTGCCTCAGCGAGATCATGAAAATATTATGAAGATAATGTATTGTATTGTATCTTATTACAGGTCTCCTCCCAGCTTGAAAGAACTTCGGATCCTCATAATAAAGCATTTCACCCGACATCAAAAGATTAACGACCTCATGCTTTAGGGGGCAACTGTTATAGACATTTTTGGGCACTACAACCCAAAGCATGAAATGTCCATAAACCAAGGGCTTCTAAGTCCCTAAAAGTGTTGTTCTAACCCCTAAAGGAACAAGGTCAACTGATTACAGCTTCTCCCAGAAGTTCTCCATCAAAAACTGCTCAGAATTGGTCAAAACAGGATCATTTCAGTTGCTCCATTGGCCAATTGCATTGGATCTCACCTAAATATACTGTGTGGGTGCGTTTCATTTCAAAAAGCCCTTCTATGGGGTGCGATGGGCGAGAAATGACAAATGGCAGTGTCATTCCTCGAGGTGGAGAGGCAATGGAAGCTTCCAGAAACTTCTCCTGTGACACTTGCCTCTCTGAATTCGACCAAGGATGAGTAAGAGATCATCAATCTCCAAGTGGAAGCAAGAACTATCAGAGGGAAGACACTAATCAAATCACAAGCTGACTCATCCCCCTTACAGATATCTATATATGGATCCCTCATCCCAGAGATCCGGAGGATGGAATTTTGCATATTGTAAGGAATTGTTGTTGGTTTCTTGAGACAAACATCATATTGTTGGGTGATCTAAGCTTTGTATGAGGTGAAGAGGGGCTTCCTTGCTGAGAGGTTGATGCTGGGTCAGAACAACTGGTTGTAACTCCTCTTGGCTCTTTCTTGTTTATCAATAAAAGCTATTCAAGTTTTCCTCCATACTCTTGTGTCATTTATGTTTGCTGCATTTGTATGGTCAATTTACATCTGATCCTAGATTGTTTATGATTATAGATCCATGTTCTTGTATAGTGTTGTGCTACTGTGATCTTACAGGTACTCTGTGAAGCTGGGCGTGCAAGGGAACAAGTAGCGAAAGACTATCAAGGAGGAGAGGAATCGAACCAGGAGATTAGCGCAAGACAGAGGTTGGTCTTCTTTGTTCCTCTCTATCTATACTTCATAAAGGAAAAATGAAAGTAGCTTTACTTTGTTTGTTTCTAAGGCAGCTATCACACCTTAGTGGGATAAGCAGTTCTGAGTAGACACTTTTCCCTGTAACAGATGGGTTCTCAGGGTACCATTAGATCAAGATCGTGCCGGAAGATAGGAGCAAAACGACCTTCGCAACAGAACGGGGCTGCTTTCAATACACCATTATGCCATTTGGACTAAAGAACGCACTAGCTATATTTTCGTGCATCATTATGGCCGCATTCAAAGAATACATCCACAAGTTCTTGGAGGCCTATCTGGATGATTGGACTGTCTTTGGATTAGTTAAGCAAATTGCTGGATACTTGCCTTCAACACTAGATTGCGTTGAACCTTAAGAAGCGCACATTCCTCGTTCCCTTTGGAAACCTGCTGGGACATGTGGTTTGCAAACAAGGCCTGATGGTGGACCCTTTAAATATTGTCGTTATTCTAAATTTTGAAGCACCGCAAAGTGTTAATCAATTGTGCACTACTTTGGGACACACTGGATATTATAGGAAGTTCATCAAAACTTATGCCAAAATAATAGCGCCGATGGAAAAGCTATTGAAAAAGGATGTTACATATTGCTGGAATGATGATTGCATGAAGAGTTTGGATGTCCTGAAGGGGAAACTGGCCTCCGCTCCAATCCTGGTCTTCCCAAAATGGGATGTGAAATTTCATGTACATGTTGATGCATCGTGTATTGTGCTGGGAGCCATACTCACACAGGAGGGTGCAGAGGGCGTGGATCACTCGATCGCATTTGCAAGTCGGAGATAATCCAAAGTAGAAAAGAACTATTCTGCCACCGAGCATGAGGGGTTGGCAATGGTGTACGCGCTCCAAAAATACCGACACTATCTACTTAGAGGACATTTCAAGATGTATACCGACCATTCCGCATTGAAATACTTGGTGAATAAGCCTGTGTTGGGGGGGCGCATATGCAGCTGGCTCTTACATTTCTAAGAATATGATTTTGAAGTCATAGTCAAGCTGGGATGCCTAAATGTAGGACTAGATCACTTGTCACGAATTGAGACGGGCGAGGAACCAACGAATTTGGAGGAGGGACTACCTGATGCACAACGTCATGGATGGACACTTCGAAGATATAATTCATTTTCTAACAACAGGGACTACGTCGAAAGAATACTTAGTCCAATAGAAAAAGGAATTGGTGGTGCACGCGGTGAACTTTTCTGTCATTGCAGGGCACCTATACAAAATGGGCAATGATGAGATATTACGAAGATACGTACCTGAATTTGAACGAGGTTAGACCATTGCGGAAGCACATGGGTGCGCTGGAGGAGGACACTATGCAGGACACGTGACCACACAAAAGATTCTTCGTGCAGGGTTATGGTGGCCAACCCTGCACCAGGATTCGAAAGCGCACTGTAAGGCCTGCGATATATGTCAAAGGATTGGAAAACCATCACAAAGGGATGAGATGCCACTAAATCCACAAATGACACTACAGCCATTTGAAAAATGGGCAATTGACTTTGTGGGATCGATCAAACCTCAGGGAAAGACGGGTGCGCGCTACATCATCACTGTGATGGAGCACCTGACATGATAGGTGGAAGCGCAACCAGTCAAGGACTGCACGGCCACTATAGCTGCAAAGTTTTTGTTCGAAAACGTGTTGACACGATTTGGCTATCCAAAAATATTAACGAGTGATCGAAGAAACATTTTGTGAATGAAACCATCAGCGCACTCACAGAAGAGTTCCAGGTGTATCATCAGAGAAGTACATCGTACCACCCATAAGCTAATGGGACAGTAGAGGCATTCAACAAAATACTGGAGACTGCGCTAACCAAAGTATGTAATGCGTAGAAAAATGACTGGGACCTGTGAATACCTGCCGTATTATGGGTGTACAGGACAACGTACAAGAAATTGACGGGACAGACAACTTTCCGGTTAGTCTATGGCACGGAAGTTGTCATGCCAATGGAATACATCGTACCTAGTCTGTGAATAGCAGTGCTCACAGGCATGGCAGATCGTGAAGCTTTGGAAGAAAGGCTCATGTAATTATAAGAACTCGAGGAAGAACAGTTTCTGGTTGGATTTCATCAGCAGGTACAAAAGCAACATGAAAAGGCCTGACACGACTGCCATATCAAGTTGTGCAACTTTAAGGTAAACGACTTACTGCTGCTGTATGATAGCAAGTCTGAAAAAATTTCGGGAAAATTCAGAATGCACTGGCTAGGACCATACATGGTTAAGGAGGTCACAGATGGAGGTGTGGTCCAGCTAGTCAAAGTAAATGAGAACCCTTCCCAGGAAAAGTAAACGAAAGTCTCTTGAAACCGTACATGGGTGGGCCGGCTCTCTGACTAACCGGCCGAAGCACAGTCTTCGCGACCCGAGGAGCCGGACAAGGGCGCAAGACTATAAACACACGCAACAGATGCCAGTACCAAGGTAAGGACACAATTCAGACATAGATGATTCATAAGCAAGAATGCAGCAGGCAGCAGCTCAGTGCGCTGCTGACATTCAGGCAGTTGGGACCAGTTGGAAGGACTCCGCACCAAGATCGTCGTGCCGATAGAGTGACTCGGGGATGGGTCACGATGATTATTTTGGAGGCCTGTTGGGAATGGAATCCCCCCACAACATGTTTTGGGGCTCAAAGCCCAAGTTTTGGTCAAATGTATTGTAAGAGTCTGCGAATTGCGGGAACAGAGCATGAAGTATAGGTTGAGTCATAGTGTTGTCCGCCCTAAGTATTGTAAAGTAATGTAATATCATGTCGGCCTATCCATGGTCCACGAAGTATAGGTTGAGTCATAGTGTTGTCCGCCCTAAGTATTGTAAAGTAATGTAATATCATGTCGAGGGATTGTATAAGTAAAGTAAGGCTCTAAGTTGTAAAGGCATCTAAAAAAGATAGTGCATAGAGGAAGAGTCTAAGTGTATTGGGTCGTAGTATTAGGAAGAGGCTATGTAGCTGAGTGCGCAGAGGCCTAGTAGAGTCCGCAGCTGAGTGTGAGGACCCCTGCAGCTGAGTGCGCAGGGCGGCGTCGAGTTTGTAATCTTGAATGAAAGAATAATAAAGAGAAGTTGATTCCCATTTCTATGCATCTACTTGTGTATTGCCTTCTTTACATTTATGTTGTTTTGTTTATTGCGTGCACTTATATGATTGTTGGATATACTGTTAACTATCACTAGCCATACATAGATAAGTAATTGGGTAATAACAGATTAAATAAGAAAGGAACTTGGGTATAATACGGATCGTGCCTCGAGTAGGGTTGTGTGAAGGCAACACCATAGGTTGCGAGGACTAATAGGTGCATGTAGTGACATGCACGTAGGGTCAAACCACAGACTGCCAGAAGCTCGTTAGACATCCCCAGGGTGCGGAAACCTGGTTCTAGCACCCTCCCATACTACTTTGGGTGAGACCTCAGTCCACACTCGCGGACTGTTGTCGAAAGGGCCAGTAGTATTGGGATTTTTTTAGCTAAATCACCTCTGAACCTAGATCAGGCCCATACAAGCCAACAAACTGCCTGGACACCAACCAATCACATAGATTTGTAGATAACCTAGGGGATTTTGGTATCTATGTAAAGTAAATTGACAAGACATCGAATGGCCTTAGTGAGAATATTTTCATGGAGACTTTGGAGTGTGTAGAGAGCCTGTAATTACTCAATATTCAAATAGCTCCTACCTTATTGTTCCTTCTATGTTTCCTCGAGCAACATTTAGCCTTAATGGAGTTTGTTCTTTAGGTTTTATTGGTAGTAAATAGGGATATTACTGAGCTTGATGAACATATCTTATCCAATGTGAAAGAAATTTATGAAAGGAAGTGAAGAAACATGATGAATTTACAAGGAGATAGTAGTTCACTTGTGATTGGGGAAAATTTTCAAGTTAGTAAAATCACAAAGTTGAAGGATCCAGAAATTGGAAAGTTTTGTGATAAGAGAGAATCAATGGAGAACCTCAACTCTTTCATGGAAAAAGAGTGAGTTCTTGTCCTAGAATATGCTTTGATCTCCCGCATTCTTTACAAAGAGGCAAAAAAAATCCAAAGAATTTATTTGCAACCAACAATATAGTAAAAAAATATATGCATTTATTTGGAACGTATAGCCAAAAAATGTTATTCCTCTAGAACCTGTAACATTTGATATTTTTGAAAATGTAGAGTCCATTCAAATGATAATAGGATATTCGAAAACATGAAATTTTACTTCCATTTATATATATGACGAAATTAAAAAAGAAAGAAATTGTGAGTTCCCTTCATATTTACAAACCCTAATTACCTCTATCCTGTCCTTAAATCCCTTGTTATTGTATAAATTTATCGACTATTTGTGGAATGCTTGACCTAGAGAAAATACCAAAAGAGAGAAATATGCTAGAGATACCACATAAAATAATACAATGAGATGATAAAAAGGGAAAATTTGATTAATATCTGCAATAATACTATTCACTTTCCTCTTTGATGGGGCAACCTCTAATCGAGCATAATTCAATTATACAACACACAATTAGAATTCCCTTACTATCTCTGACAATGTATAGTTTCCTGAGACCTAAATCCCTAACTACTCATGGTCCCTTGCATAATGTGGGTTAACCACTTTATTTATTAGCTATGACCTGTTGTAACTAACTGTAGTCCCTTTTTTATAATGTGGGTCAACCACTTACAATGCTTATGGACTTTATTTATTAAACTAACTAATCATGACTATTACGAGGCTTCTTGGGCTTATTAGATTAATAAAGGGGCTAGTTTTGGACCCTAACATGCCCTCCCCCTTCACAAGAAACCTTGTCCTCAATGTTGGAGCTGTGGAAAATTCTGGAGAATATTTTTTGGTTCCCATGTCGCATCTTCTAGTAAGGTGTCCTTCCATTGGATGATGAGTTCCTTAATAGTGCAGACACAAAGATGTCATTCTTGTGAATCTAGGACTTATTCTATTTGGATCCATATGGAACCTTCCTCTTCTAGTTCAGGAAGTATGGTATGTACCTTAGAATTGTGCCCCACCACTTTCTTGAGGAAAGAGACATGGAAAGCAAGGCGGATTTTTGAAGTGGTCAGCAAGGCTAGTTTGTAGGCAATTGAGCCAATATGCTAAATCACCTACTAAGGCCCATAAAATTTTGGAGATAATTTTTGGAAGCCCTTTTCTTTGATATATGTCTGCTTATAAGGATGGGGTCGAAGAAACACTTGGTCACCCACATGAAAAGAACTTTCTAAGGGATTTTGGTCAGCCTGTTGCTTCATCCAGTTTTTCATTTGATAGAGATTATCCTTCAAAAGAGATAGAGTGGTAGCTCGGTTCTGAAGCAGGTTATCAGTTGCCTGCATGTTAGAATATCCTATAGGATAATAAGTTTGTGAAGGTTGGATTTGGCCGTACACCACCTCATACATTGTAATTGGTTTCCTCGTGATAATTAGTATTATACCACCATTCTGCTAAAGGAAACTACTACACCCATTGATGTTGACTATATAAGGCAAGTCACTATAGGTAAGTCTCTAAACATTTGTTTACCACTTTGGTTTGACCATTCATTTGGGTTTGCTTGGTTGTACTCATTTAGAGTTGTGTTCCATGTAGCTTAAATAGGTCCTGCCAAAAATTGCTAGTGAATGTGGGATCACTATCACACACAATAGAAGTAGGCATGCCATGTAGTTTGAAAATTTGAACCATGAAGACTTGAGCCACCAAAAATAGAGTGAATGGGTGTGGTAAGGCACAAAAATGGGTGTATTTGGAGAGTCGATCCTCTACAACCATGATGATTTATTTATTTCCTAATTTAGGGAGACCTGAAATGAAATCCATGGAGAAATCCATCCATATAGAAGCGAGTAGTGGAAATGGTTGTAAGTTACCTGGTGTCTTTATTGATTCCCCTTTGTTGTGTTGGCATACATCACATTTATCTACAAATGTAAGAATTTCTTGTTTCATCCCTTCATGAAAGAAGGAGTGGCTTTCCCAAGCATAAGTATTTTGAAATCTTGAATGTCCTACGATGGGTGATGAGTGAAGATTTTATTGGATGTGTGGTTTGAGAGTGGAGTTAGGGGTGAGAACCACATGATCCTTATGTTGAAGAATATCTTACTTCCAAGTGTAACCCACTAGGGGGTTAGGATCCACTTGTAACTTTTGGATTAGTTGGTAAAGAGATGGATGGGAAAACCATTCTTTGTGTCCCTCCTCAATCCAAGATGGTGTGGGAAAGGATAAGGATAAATGTGTGTAATCCTCCTAAAATTTCCATTATAAGACATTGGATACAACATCATATTGACCCTTCTTATAGACTATCTCATTTTCATATCCCAACATGTTGGTAAGCCATTTATTTTGTTGTGGAGAGGATAATCATTGCTCTAGAAAATACTTCAAACTATGATGGTTAGTTCAGATTTGGAAATTTCATCCAAGCAAGTATGGCTTCCAAGTGTCTACTACATGTAATATGACCAACTTGTTTTTCTCATAAGTAGATTGACCCAAATTAGTGCCACTTAATTATTTGCTTATGAAGGCTATTGGTCGACCTTCATGCATTAAGAATTCTCCAATGTAAATCCCTAAAGCATCACATTCTATCACCAAGGGTTTTATAAAATATGGAAGGGCCAAAACAAGGGTGGAACACGTGGCCTATTTGAGATCCAAGAAGGCATGTTGAGCTACTTCTATCCACAGGAATGCATTTTTCTTGAGAATATTTTTCAGGGGTAAATAAATGTGTCCATAACTTCTCACAAATTTTCAATAGTATCCCATGAGATCCAAAAATCCCCACATACTTTTCAAGATCTAAGGTTGTGTATAATCTTGCGTTGCCTAAATCTTTTTTGGATATAGCTATACTCGATTACCCACAATGTGTCCCAAATACTCAACCTCTTCCATTCCAAAAGAACACTTGGACAATTTGACAAATAATTTATTATCATTCAAAAGTTGCAATACCTGGTCAACATGTTGAAGATGTATTTCCCACATTTTTTTGTTGATGATTATATCATAAAAAAAAACCAGGAAAAACTATGAGATATTGCTTGAGAAGGTTATCATTAGACTTTGAAAGGTGGACAAGGCATTACAAAGACCAAAGGGAAAGACCAAAAATTCATAGTGACCTTCATGGGTTCTGAAAGTTGTCTTGGGAATGTTTGGAACTTTCATTTTAATTTGGTGATGGTTTGAGCAGAGAATCAAATTGTTAAATAATTGGGTGTCATGGACTTCATCTAGGAGATAATAGACTACTAGAATAGGGAACTTATCCTTGATGGTGAGCTTGTTGAGGTCCCTGAAGCTGGGACACATGCGACACTCCCCATATTTCTTTAAGACCGTGACCACTGGGGACGAATAAGAGAAGGTGGTGGAATGAATCATGCTTTCTTCTAGTAGCTCCTTAGTAATATTTTTAATCTCATTATTTTATGTGAATGGATACCTATAGAAATAAACATTGGGTGGTTGGCTACCCATAATCAAAGGGATGCTATAATGATGCTCACATTGTGAAGGGAGTAGTTCCTTGGGATTTTTCAAACACCTATTGATGGTGACTCAACACCGATTGCAGATATAGATAAATGGTGGTGGGGATTGATTCAAAAGCCTAGATTTCATTGAATTAAGAAACTAACCCATGGTTTCCATTTTTTAAAATCTTCTCCATTCTATGTGAGTTGATGATAGTAGGAGAACTTGCCCAGAGCCCACGAAGCGTATGTGTGTGTCCATTCTATTTGAAGCTCATATATAGCTCTTGGAAGTTCGTGGTAATAGGGCATAGTGTTCGAAGCCATTCAACTCTGAGGACAATGCCAAAACCTCCCATTTCAATAGCAAACATGTGTGTTTGAAAGTGATAGTCTCTCATCTGGAGCTTTATGTTTGTTGGGACAACGTCCCCTGCGGTCAATTTTTGGGCAAAAGCCCAAGTTTTGGGGCAGAAAGCCCAATTTTTTGTGATGTAAAGTGCAAAGTCTCCACAAGTTATGGTCGCAGAGCGTGTAAATAGTAAGTTTCATAGAGGGATTTTCCCTTCTTTTATGTAAGTTATGTCGGCTTGTATAGACCTACCCATGGTCCGTGGACCATGGGATTGAATAAAAATAGAGCCTTAGAGAGTCTAAGGCAGTTGAGTGAAGTTCATAGATGAATGTAATGGGTCATTAGAAGTGAGAAGCGAAGAGTCTTAGAGTAGAAGAGAGGCTTTGCAGTTGTGTGCGCAGAGGCTTAGAGTAGAGTCTGCAACAGAGTGTGCGAACCTCGACAGCTGAGTGCGTAGGGAAGTCTTGAGTCTGTAAGAAAATCTGAAGGATCAATAAAGAGATTATTTTGGAAATATATGTGCTTTACCCATTTACTTCTGTTATGAATGAATGTGTTTATATTCTGATGAATATTGGGTTTATGTTTTAATACTGTATTGATGCATGATTTTGCATGGTTTACATTTTTATATGGACACAAGTAATAATATATGTTTATGCGAAGAATATCTTAATGCATGCTAAAGATATTAGACACTTAATCCCATCTAGTTAATAACAGACTTAGGAGTGGCTACAAAGGCGCGTAAGTGGTTGATTCACTTGTTTAGGGTTCGCGAAAGATAGTCGTAGACCTTCGCGAAGGCGTAGAGACTGGTAAGAGGGGATTATATCGATAAGCCTTAAGGGCTTATTGATCTACGAAAGGAATGTTTAGGGCATAAAATGACATCATAACCATCTCTGGGTGCGGAAACTTGGTTCTAGCATCCCCCCATACTGCTTCGGGTGAGACTTCAGTCCATGCTCAGCATCTTGATGCCGAAAGGGCTAATATTGTAGGGATTTGTTTGGAAAACTTAACTCTTAACCTGGGTCAGGACCCACAAATCCAACAAATGGTTTCATTACCGGGACTGGGATCTACATAAAGAGATGTGTGATGTCACACCACTCACATCCAAATAAGAAGGAAATTGAAGATTGGTTGGATAGAAAGATCCGTGAATTTGTAGTGCAAGAGAACATAAATCTTCGATTGACAAAAGAACACTGATTGGACAGGTATCTATACACAAAGATACATGAGATTTTCTTCTGTTCCTTCGCAGGAAAATTATACAAGTGGATTGCTAAATTGGCAGACGTCCAGTGAAGGTGGAGGCTTGACGGTCCAATAGTGTGGACCCCAGAGTTAGTGGGAAGATTGGAAGCTTCTGAAGATAAGATTGCGTGCGTTGTCGATCACTGGTTTGATCATATCCTAGGAGGGTTTGTGACAAAGTTCACAGTCGATACATTGGTCAGCTATAGCAAAGCAGAGCGACGCTTCTTCAAAGGACCGCGAGGTACGTATTTAAGGTCTTTGAATACTTGGATTCAAAAGCTCTTGTGTGAAAAGCGGGTTATGCAATTACCTTGATGTTTGGAGCTATGCGAAGTGCAAAGTTATTCAAGGATATAAGGGGAACAGGTCCTGAATATAGCCCACTGATTGAGCCTCCTCTGAGTTACGACGAAGAAGCAGCACAGGCTTCTCTGCAGAGCATTGTCCAGTTAATAAGGCGAGGGTTCCCGCGAATACCCCATCCACCCACACCACCTCCATCTTCACCTCCACCGCATACACCTTCGTGCATACCGCCACCACCGTTCAATATGGAGAATACAGTGAAGTTTCTCGCTTTCAAGGGATTGGGAAATGAGGACTCAGACTAATTTTGGTTCATTGCGAATTCTGTGTGGCAAGCCCAGAACATTACAGATGATCAGATGAAGAAAGAAACATTGGTTATTGCTTTTCAGGAATGTGTGCTAACGTGGTACATTAAGTATTGCACTGATAACCTGATATCTGCGTTGGAAGACATTCAGACTGTGTTGAATAAGGAATTCAGTAGGCCCAAATCTAAAGTGCAATCAATTGTTGGAATCAAGGAGATCATGATGAATCCTAGAGAGACACCTTGGGAGCTGGATCAAAGGTTGAAGTGCAAGATCCACGAAGCTAACATGAACCTTACGGATGGGTAGCACTATGAATGGTTTGTGGCTTCACTCTTGCCTCATCTAAGGGTTTCTTTATCACAGCAAAAGATTGGGACCTAGGTGGAGGCCCTGGAGATTGCGATGAGATTGCATGAGACACCAATTCAAGATGTTTCTTTGGGAGTTCAACAGATTCACGCAGAGTTGCAGAACCTTTGCCTAGAATTCCAAAGTCTGAAGAAGGATAGAGTGGCTCGGCTAGAGGTGCGCAAAGAAGTTTGGTGTTTGAAATGTAAGAGTCAGGGGCATGATAAAGATCATTTCCCTGTCTTCACAAATTATGTTGCAGGAGGAGGATCGATGCCTCTAAGGCTGGAAGCTCAAGCAGGGCCAAGTACAGGGCCCGCGCTGTGGTGTTCTATTTGTCAGGTAGCTAGAAAACACGCAACGGATAATTTCCACTTCCTACAAAAATTTGTACAGACACCGCAACATATCTTCTACAACTTCTGTAGATCAGTAGGTCATGAGGAGTGCAATTGTTGTAGTTATGAGTTAATGATGGAGAGAGCGCCTTCGTATCGAATGCAAAAAGAAACTCAACCTCCGGATCAAGGTGTTGGGGGAGCACGAGGAGGATATTAGGGAAGCGAACGAGCCTGAGGTGGAGGGGGACCTGTGAGAGGTCGGGGGCAAGTTATTTGCTACAATTGGGGGGGCCAGGACACCACATGCGAGAATGTATGAACTTGACACGCCTGTCAGGCGGATAGTGTACTCTGTTTGACTATGCGATAGAATACTGTCGTGTATTAATAGCTAAGATATGCAAAAAGGGGATGCAACCTCAACAACCAACCCAGGACTTGCAAAAGACGAGGGTTGAACCTCGTGAAGAGGATCCTAATGTGAATATTGTGCTGCATAGTGGAATGACGACTGGCAAAGATAAGGGAAAGCAGCCTGAATAAAGTGAATGGGTCTGAAAAGCTCCAGAGAAGGAGGTCGACTTTGATCTAGAGCACGCAAAAGAAACCTTCATCGAGGCAAAGAAAAGCTTTGTTGAGGCTTCCACCTCAGGAAGTTAGGATAAGCAGTCTAAAGAAATGGATTCATCCATGCTTACTGCTTTTTTGGAGACCAGTATGAAGCTGCTATGTGATAGAAAGGTCATAAAAGGATTACAAGAGTTGATCAATAAATGTGTTGGTAATGCTCCTGACGGACCGTGTGTGGTTAGGAAAATTGGTAAGCATAAGGTAAGAACAGGGTGTGAGATGCGGCTCACCGCGCAAATAGGAGAGTATCAAATGGACCAAGTTATTCTGGATCTTGGGTCAGATGCGAATGTTTTGTCAAAACAGACATGGGAGAGAATGGGGAGACCTGCACTGCAGTGGTCTTATATTCAATTGAGGATGGAAAATCATCAAAAGATTATCCCCATGGGAAGATTGCAGGGAGTGACAATAGATATTGAAGGCATGAGTGCATTGGCGGAATTCGATGTAATAGTGATTGTCGATGACAACAATCCCTACCTTGCGCTCCTTAGGATCGACTGGGCCATTGACATGAATGGGCTGATCAATTTGAAGAAGCAGACGATGTCATTTGAAAGAAAATCGCTGTGTAGTAGTACCTTTGAACCCTACAATATGACCGTGCTATATTGAACCAGTCCGCGATTATGAAAGTGGCGATGATTTGGACCAAATTTATAAGATAACGACGTGAGATCAATATTGGATGAATCTGCCAGCTAAAGGATGTATTGCATGGGACCGTGAAATCTCGTGCACATCAGATTCAGATGAGGAATTGGAACACTAGCAGAATCAATTGCACGAAGTGTCTACGCTACGATGTAACATGACGACCAAATCGCTACGGTGCGTATCATTGAAGGTAAGAATTCTGCCTTATTATGATGGTTTAATTAACGTTGATAAATTTTTGGATGCATTTGAAAGGGAAGTGCCAGAGAAGCATCACTTCCAAGCCTTGGACTTGGTGTTGCACACTACGCCTGCAAGATGGTGGGGTACGCATAAAGACAATTTCAATGGATGGCGTGAAATCAAAAGACTGATGAGGGTGCGGTTTGGTCATCAAAAGGTGCAGTTGACAGAGAAATATGATGGAAGGAGTGATCCGTGTGACCACTTGGAAAAATGGACTGATTCTTATGGAGTAGAACCGCAATCAGAATGGGTGCATTTGTTCTGCCACACTTTAGACGTAATATCAATGAATTGGTTCTTGGAGACAGAGCTCTTCCACGACATAGATGAATGGGATATTTTGAGACAGGGATTATTGATGACATTCAGCTTCGAATATGGATGCGAGTGCATTGATGAAGCGTTGCAGGAGGTCAAGGCAACAATCTTCAGAATCCTGCAGGATCCCTTAGATTTTATTCAACTAGATTGGACCACCTAGCTGCGTCGTGCGCTGGAGTGATACAATGTGACTGCTGAAGAAGAAGAGGAGGATCCAAGGAACCCTAATATCCCAGAGACAGAAGGTCATCGTGAAGTTGAGGGGCCACGGATCTAGAATCCAGATATCATTGCAGTGCTGAAAAATTGACAAGTGAACATTGGGACAGAGGCAGAGCCGAAGTTTGCGAAGATAGGGGACTACAGGGATGATGCTACAGCGGATAAGGTCATTGAGTTAATCCACGAGTACCAAAATTTGTTTCCTAAAAAGTTTTCAAACCTGAAAGGGATAATAGGCGATTTAGGAGTAATGAAGATAACATTGAAACCAGATGCAAAGCCTGTGAAGTAGCGGCCATATCGCCTTAATCTTAAGTATAAGGAAAAGGTCCACTTTGAGTTGGACAAAATGTTGGTAGTAGGTATTATTTAACAAGTGGAGGAGTCAGATTGGGTAAGTCCTATGGTAGTTTAGGAAAATAAGTAGAAGGATGAAATAAGGATATGCATAGATCTCAAGAAGCTAAACGATGCTTGTGTTCATGATCCTTTTCCAACTCCATTCATCGATGAAGTGTTGGATAGTGTAGGAGGACAAGAAGTATATTCATTCACTGATGGGTTTTTGGGGTACCATCAGGTCGTGATCGCGCCAAATGCTAGGAGTAAGATGACCTTCGCAACTGAGTGGGGATGTTTTCAGTATATTGTAATTCCTTTTGGACTTAATAATGAGCTGGAAATCTTTTCGCGCATAGTCATTACACCATTCAAAGAGTTCATTCACAAGTTTTACAAGTATACTTTGATGATTGGATGGTATTTGGGTTGGTAAAGAGCCATGTAGCTAATTTGTGCCTGATGTTGGATATGTACCGGAGGTATCAGATCGCACTAAACATGAAAAAGGTGCTTATTTTGCATCCCTTTTGGAATCTTGTTGGGTCATGTGGTGTGCAGACAAGGATTAATGGTGGATCAAGCTAAGATTGCGGTTATAATCAATTTGGAGGCACCTAGAAGTCTTAAACAACTACGTACAACACTGGGTCATACTGGTTATTATCGAAAGTTCATCAAGATTTTTGCTCAGATTACCGCACCGATGGAAAAATTGTTGAAGAAGGATGTTACATTCTGTTGGAATGAAGAGTGTGATGGAGCTTGGATGTGTTAAAGGATAAAATGGTCATCGCGCCGATCCTAGTCTTCCTAGATTGGAAGAAGGAATTTCACGTGCATCTGGATGCGTCATGTATTGCGTTGGGAGCAGTACTGACACGGGCCAGTGAAGGAGAACTGGATCACTCGATAGCATTTGCAAGCAGGAATCTATCAAAGGCTGAAAATAACTATTCAATAACGGAGCACGAAGGGTTGAAAATGGTGTACGCACTCTAGAAGTTAAGTTATTACTTGCTAGGCGGACACTTTAAGATGTACACAGACCATTCTGCATTAAAGTACCTGGTCAAGAAGCCTGTGTTGGGTGGGGGGGGAAGATGCAGATGGTTGTTGTTGTTTCAGGAGTATGATTTTTAATTCATTGTGAAGCTAGGGAGATCGAATGCCGAACCAGATCATCTGTCACGTATTGAAACTGGAGATAAGCCTACTAATTTGGAGGAAGGACTGCCAAACACGTAGATATTTGCGGTGTGAATGGCAAACAATCATTTTGCAGACATCATCCACTTCCTGACTACGGGAATGGCTCCAGAGGGGTACACTAGACAAAAGAAGAATGAATTGGTGGTGCACGCAACATATTTTTCTGTTATTGTAGGTCACTTGTATTAGATGGGAGTAGATGAGATATTGCAACGTTATGTGCCTAATTTTGAACGAAGTGGTATCTTAGTTGAAGTTCATGGAGGAGCTGTGGGAGGCCATTATGCAGGAAAAGAAACAACGCAGAAGATTTTACGTGCTAGGTTATGGTTGCCAATATTGCATAAGGATTCGAAAGCCTATTGTAGGGTGTATGATGCATGTCAGAGGATGGGTAGGCCATCGCGGAGGGATGAGCTGCCTCTGAATCTGCAAGTGTCATTGTAGCCATTTGAAAAGTGGGTAATCGATTTTGTAGGACCGATTCAGCCTCCAGGAAAGAAGATAGGTGCATGGTATATGTTACAGGGAAAAGTGTCTATTTAGAACTGCTCTATCCCACTAAGGTGTGACAGCTGCCTTAGAAACAAACAGAGAAAAGCTACCTTTTTTTTTCCTTTATGAATTATAGATAGAGAGGAACAAAAAGACCAACCTCTGTCTTGCGCTAATCCTTCGATTCGATCCCTCTCTTCTTTGATAGTCCTCAGCTACCTGCTCCCTTGCACGCCCAACTTCACGAAGTACCTGTAAGATCATAGAAGGATAGCACTATACAAAGACATGGATCTATAATCATAAACAATCTAGGATCAGATGTAAATTGACCATACAAATGTAACAAGCATCAATGATACAAAAGCATGGAGGAAAACTCAAATAGCTTTTATTGATAAACAAGAAAAGAGCCAGGAGGAGTTACAACCAGTTGTTCTGACCCAGCATCAACCTCCCAGCAAAGAAGCCCCTCTTCACCTCAAACAAAGCTTAGATCACCCAACAATCTGATGTTTGTCTCTAGAAACCCACAACAATTCCTTACAATATGCAAAATTCCAGCCTCTAGATCTCTGGGATGAGGGATCCATATATAGATATCTGTAAGGGGGATGAGTCAGCTTGTGATTTTAATAGTGTCGTCTCTCTGATAGTTCTTGCTTCCACTTGGAGACTGAGGGCCTCTTACTCATCCTTGGTCGAATTCAGTGAGGCAAGTGTCATAGGAGAAGATTCTGGAAGCTTCCATTGCCTCTCCACCTCGTGGAATGACACTGCCATTTGTCATTTCTCACCCATCGCACCCCACAGAAGGGAATTTTGAAATGCAACGCACCCTCACAGTGTATTTAGGTGAGATGCAACGCACTTAGCCAGTGGAGCAGCTGCAATGATCCTGTTTTGATCAATTCTGAGCAGTTTCTCATGGAGAACTTCTGGGAGAAGCTGTAATCTGTTGACCTTGTTCCTTTAGGGGTTAGAACAACACTTTTAGGGACTTAGGAGCCCTTGGTTTATGGACATTTCATGCTTGGGGTTGTAGGGCCCAAAAATGTCTATAACAGTTGCCCCCTAAAGTATGAGGCCGTTAATCTTTTAGTGTTGGGTGAAATGCTTTATTATGAGGATCTGAAGTTCTTTCAATACTGGGAGGAGACCTATAATAAGATACAATACAATACATTATTTTCAAATACTTTCATGATCTAGCTGAGGCGGGCATCCCATGCTCAACTTTATAAATTCATTTTCATGTACATAGGACATACAATCGTCTGAGTGTAGACTGATGATTCTGGTAGAGCCATCATCCTTTTGATAGGATGATTATCTATGCTGCAATGATGTACATTTAATGTCTTTATTTCCCTGAATATATATCGCATCCCGGATGGATGAAACTAGATCTGAGGTCTTCATTCTCGTCCGATCTTCACTCAAAGTACAAGTCGATCCATGTGAGAAATGTTCTGAAGTCGAACATGGAAAGACATCGCTTGATTACCAGTCAATGATGTAAACTGTTAACAAGCGCGAGAGGAATCACCGATAATGATAATGACCCTCAAGGTACTGCAGTACAATTCACGTGGTGTGAATAAAGGACTTGGCGTTGAACACCACGTAAAATCTTTCGGTCGAAGGCCATTGATGTAAACCTGTCGCCGGAAGTGAGAAACTTGCCATTGAGGCATGCAAGCTTCAAAGTACTGAATGGGGTGTTCCTAGATCAACTTCTTGGATAATGAGCTGATGTCGACAAGAAGTGATCCATCACAGGAGGGCCTTAATGAATCCCACATCAATGACACAGAACGGAGCAAATGATTTTAATGGAGGTGAAAACGATCTCGTGATATAAGGTTCAGAGTGGCGGTCATGAAAGAATGGAGTATAATGTATGGTAGTGGGTGAGACATAGGTGAATTCTCTGAATGACTTCTCTTGAACATATCGGCGACACTGATGTGATGGATTGGTAGCGTTAACCCCAAATTGGATGGTATGGCGTGACCATGGTGATGTGACCGGTGAATGAAACAACCCAACCCGACTCGGACACGGAGCGGAAGTGTCATGTTCAAGAGCGACTTGCTACGAACAAAGTTTCTTTAAGTTTTCTTCCCAATTTTTCCCCAGTCATTGCTGACTAGTGCCTCTTTATTTTTGTCAAGCTTGAGGAGGATAACATATGCTTGTTCTATAATTTGCCCTTCGGACAAACCCATCACTATTTTTTAACGAGCCTAGCAATAGTGAAACTTGTTCTCGTCTATAGACAAGTTTGTCGCTATTAATCTTTTTAACGAGTTTAACGACAAAGATAACTCGGTCCTTTTCAATTTTAGAGAGTCTGAAAAGGAACGTAAAGGTAACTCCAAAATTCCTTTTTCGTCATCTAATCCCTTAAGTCCGAAAAAGTATAAAACAATACAGAAGGGATGGATTTTCAATACTTTTAACGAGCCGAACAAAACAAGCGCTCGATCTTTTTGTGTAATAATCCCTCAGGTCCAAAAAGATTAAAATCTAGAGGAGGGATAGCACTTCCTGTCCCTTTAACAAGATGGAGAGGCCAATGGCTCGGCAGTCTTTTCATATTTTACGAGTCAGTTGAAAAGAGCTTAAAGGAGACTCGTCTTTTGAGGAACGAGTGATAAAACGAGTAGCAACTGATTCCAGGTAAGGTTTGGAATTTTCCAATCACGGCAGTGTCACAAGGATGGCTAGTGAAATCACTCTTCGCAGCTGTTCCTCAAAATGGGTAAACAATCAAATGGAGGTGAATGATCGGCCAATGAAAAAGTGGATGTGACGGTGCAAACATGACCAAGGCTTTAATGGCTGAAGTACTACATTCACGATGGTTATTTACCGGGGGATAGTTCATTTTTTAACGAGCTTAAACGCGGGTGGAAACATTTGCTCATGTCTTATGTTTATTTTTTAACGAGCTTGAACCATGTGCTAAAACTGCTCGATTGATCCAGTCGTGTGATAAGAATGTCTCATATAAAACGGCAACTTTTAGAGTTTTGCCCCACATCCTTTCTTTATGCAAGTTAGGAAACGACCAATCCTACGAGTTTAAAGGGTTAGAGGTCCTATAAATTTAAAAAAATAAATAGTCTCTCTTCGCTTGCACTCCAAAAGGTTTGCATGCCCCCAGGTATAAAACAGAATTTCAAGGTTACCCCTTCTTTAGTCCGTTAAAACATTTGTTTTACCGAGAGAGGCCTACCTCTTACAGGTTACCCAAAGATTGTTCTATTCACAGTGCAAACAAAACACTTCTTCGACGATGTATACCGAGATAAACAAAGGTGAGTGAAGGAGGCTACTCCACTCACATAACTTTGACAAGAGAATCTTGTTCTAGAATAACCCCCTCTTCCAATCATGGATGGGAGTACAGACTAGTCATATTCTCTCACGGAAACCTACCCTATACCCGAATTTTTCCTGCCGAAGCAGACCAGGGTGCATGCCCCCTGGGTTTCAGTCATGCCCTCCCGAATCACTCGTGCTCATCGGGTGGACGGACTGGAGATTGAGACATTTCTTGCGTGAAAAGACCATTCAGGGATGGTATATGACTATTTTCTATGCGTGATCCGGGAAATGAAAGCTGGTCTACGAGCTTGACCACTCTTCCTTCGTGCGGAAAACACATCACTCTAAAGAGTGATGAGACAATGGCTCTCATGCAATAAATATAGTCTCGTCCAAGGAGTAGATTGTAATCCAGGGGTCCTTGAACTACCATTACATTCATGTGAACGGTTTTCCCTCTCAATGTTATGGGCACATTGGGAAAGATCCCTAATGGTCGACTGGTTCCTTTATCAAAACCTGTTAGATCTCTCATCTCAGGAAAAAGCGATGGTGAACCAAGCGCTTTCCAAGCAGTTGAGGAAAGGATACTCACAAAAGCCCCCTCATCTATGATGGTACCAGCCATAACCATTCTATATATTTGAACAATGATTCGGAATGGTGCACTAGCTGGTAAACGGGGTCTGCCTAGTTGATTCCAGTCGAAGGAGACAACTAGGTTGCTTGGAGGTGGGACTGAATAAACGGCCGGGTACGACTCTGACGAACTTCCTTCCTGCGGTAAAGGAACGGGTAAATTGCCCCCATGTTCGTTGGAGTTTGTGCTTATGAAAATAATTTGGATGGTGTCATCCTTGTTCTCTTCAGTGACTGTATCATCTGAAGATGGAACCTCTGAAGTCAAGACCGGGTCAACTGCCGCCTCGACCTTTTGAATTTCGTCTGGTATGGATTCAGATGGTTCATCTTCAATGATAGATGCTTCAACCGACCACCTGAGCGGGCCGGCCGAATTTTCAACTAGTGACGGACTCGGCAAGATTTTTTTATATCCAGGAGGAAATCGTAACGGTGAAACCGGATGATCATCCAAAACTCTTTTAGATTCGTCTAAGAAGGGACAACGGTGGACGACATGATCGCCTTCACACAGTTTACAAGGAAATCTATATTTTCCTTTTTGTCCTGGGGCTTCACTTTCACTAGTCGATGGTGTGTTTTCAACATGATCATCAGAGGTTGACGACACCGGGTTGTGCAAACGAGGAGACCAGTCCCTTAAGATCCGAGGGATGCAAGGACAATCTCTGTGATAGTGGTCTCCCTTGCAAATGATACATGACGATTTAGGCCGGGTCGGTGCAGTGTGTGGATTTTCGCTAGACGAAACTCGTTTGCCCCCATTCGCTTTTGGCTCCTTCTTCTTCTTCTCTTTCTTCTTCTTTTCCTTCTTCTCCTTAGGCACTTGACTTTTGGCTTTACTAGCCCCATCAAGCGAAGAGGAAGGAGGAGAGGAAGAATTAGAGGAAGTAGAAGGTTGGTGGGTAACTCTGGACTCGTCTAATTGCTAATTCGATTATTCAGGAATTGTGGTGTTCTGAACGACAGAAGTTGAGAAGAGCCATACAGGCAAACCAATTGCCAGTCCTAGAAGCGACAATGTGGCCATATGGGGTGCACCAACATCTCCCCAAGAGGAGAAGGGACTAGGATTTCCTCCAAGGAGAATTCCTTGGTTGGTGGATTCCATTTTTCTCAACCCAAGATCAACGTAGGAAAGGGGTAATGAATATTCTGTTTAAAATAAATTTTAGACGCTTTGACACAACTTGTTTTTTCAGTTTTTAAGAGTCGAGAAAAAACAAAAGATGACTCTAGTCGCCTTCGATTTTTAATGAGCCTGAAGTGACAAGTGCTCAGATGGACCTTTTCTGTTAAGGAGTCTGAAAAGGAACGAAAGGGACTGCTCTGGAAATCTAGGTAGAGGGAGTACCAAATCAATCGCAAAACTGCAGAATACTTTTTACGGTATGGCAGTCAATCTTCCCGAATGCTGTGTTCAGTGCATTGCGATCGATAGGGCGGTAGACACGGCTTCCTATGGATAAAGGATTAAGCCTATTGGGGTCTCCCAAAATATACTCGACGGTACGTGGGAGCACAAGTCCGTACTGGCACTTATCGTCTCAAAGTGGAGGAATCACCCAACCATCAGTGAGAACAACAGTTACCAGGCTTTACGATGCCGGAATACATCGCTAGCCTAGACTTCTAAATGTTGTGCATTAAGTTCCAAAGCGTTGTTAGATTCATTGAATTTATTTTAAGTTGATCTTGTTTATGAAGTTTGCCTTTCGGTTTCACCACGAGATGTAGATGTAATTCCTAAAATGCAATCTAAGATGATAAACAAACTTTTTATCTCTTTTAAGCAATGAAAATCCTAGCTACTAGGGAAAAGAAAGACATAATCTTTTCACAAAGAGCAAAGAGCACACTCTAAATGCACTTTCCTAAATCAAGCCAATCAGACTGTCTATATGCAAATGCACATGCATGTATTTGTTTTCGACTTTCTTAGTATATGAATGCTAAAAAGAAACTTGATGCACAAATTTGAATTTCTTTTCAAGCGAAAAATATCAACAAGTTTCTTTTCGAAATAAAAAATGGAGACGATTACAACACCTTACGATTTTGAAATAAATACTTGTTCTTGACACTAGAAAATTACAAATTCAGACCAAAAGCAATAGTAACAGGGTAATCAACCATCAACAACAATCAAACTCTTTCCTACGATTGAAATCAACACTTGCGACAGATTCTAATCAAAGGGCGACAGTACGATTACGCTACTTTTGCAAAGGAGAACTATAAATGACTCAAGAAACACATAAAAACATCTACAGTTCTTTTGTACAAAGGAGGCGGAATAACAGTAAGGAAAAGGGATTTCAAGCAGACATACACTGATCACAGGCAGCAAAATTCAAGAATAGAACTGGAAAGAATGAACCACAGAAACCACAACTGCATATAGCTAGTTTGATCAGCGCACCTGTAACACAGAGAATCTGAAATGCAGTGCAGGTTGTCCACTCGGGAAGTGGGCTGAAATTCAAAATCTCTGAACAGTACCTCCGCTGGGCCATAAACGAGACTCTGTTTGGATTCCGGGTCACAGTTTGCAGTTCAGTTCTTGGGTTTTGGCCGAGCAAAAAGCAATCAGTAATGCAACAATCAGGGGTAGATCTAAGGAGGATCTAAGAGCTATCACAAGGGCAATCAGATAGGTTGTGAATCAATTGTTTAAATCATAAACAGATCCAGTAGATGGATTGAAGTAGCAGTTGTCTACTTTGCATTTGTGATGGCAAATGCAGTTCGAACGCTACTTGTAAGTTTATGAAATAGACAACAAAGAATGATAAACAAACAAACTAATTAGCTCCCCAGCGGAGTCGCCATTTTGTTACAGGGAAAAGTGTCTATTTAGAACTGCTCTATCCCACTAAGTTGTGTCAGCTGCCTTAGAAACAAACAGAGAAAAGCTACCTTTGTTTTTCCTTTATGAATTATAGATAGAGAGGAATAGAAAGACCAACCTCTGTCTTGCGCTAATCCTTCGATTCGATCCCTCTCTTCTTTGATAGTCCTTAGCTACCTGCTCCCTTGCACACCCAGCTTCACAAAGTACCTGTAAGATCACAAAAGCATAGCACTATACAAAGACATGGATCTATAATCATAAACAATATAGGATCAAATGTAAATTGACCATACAAATGTAACAAGCATCAATGATACAAAATCATGGAGGAAAACTCAAATAGCTTTTATTGATAAACAAGAAAAGAGCCAGGAGGAGTTACAACCAGTTGTTCTGACCTAGCATCAACCTCCCAGCAAAGAAGCCCCTCTTCACTCAAACAAAGCTTAGATCACCCAACAATCTGATGTTTGTCTCTAGAAACCAACAACAATTCCTTACAATATGCAAAATTCCAGCCTCTAGATCTCTGGGATGAGGGATCCATATATAGATATCTGTAAGGGGGATGAGTCAGCTTGTGATTTGATTAGTGTCTTCTCTCTGATAGTTCTTGCTTCCACTTGGAGACTGAGGGCCTCTTACTCATCCTTGGTCGAATTCAGTGAGGCAAGTGTCATAGGAGAAGATTCTGGAAGCTTCCATTGCCTCTCCACCTTGCGGAATGACACTGCCATTTGTCATTTCTCGCCCATCGCACCCCACAGAAGGGACTTTTGAAATGCAACGCACCCTCACAGTGTATTTAGGTGAGATGCAACACACTTAGCTAGTGGAGCAGCTGCAATGATCCTGTTTTGACCAATTCTGAGCAGTTTCTCATGGAGAACTTCTGGGAGAAGCTGTAATCTGTTGACCTTGTTCCTTTAGGGTTAGAACAACACTTTTAGGGACTTAGGAGCCCTTGGTTTATGGACATTTCATGCTTGGGGTTGTAGGGCCCAAAAATGTCTATAACAGTATATCATCATCGCGACTGAGTATTTGACCAGATGGGCGGAGGAGTAGCCCTTAAAGGATTATATAGGGGAAACAATAGCGACGTTCCTGTTTGAATATGTGCTCACTAGGTTCAATTGCCCGAATATTTTGATCAATGATCGCGGTACACACTTCCTTAATGAAACAATCAGCGCACTGATGGAAGAGTTCCAAGTTTATCATCAAAAGAGTACGTCGTATCATCGTCAGGCTAATGTGACAGTGGAAGCTTTTAATAAGATATTTTAGAATGTGCTGACAAAATTTTGCAATGCACAGAGGAATGATTGGGACGTATGCGTACCAGTGGTGTTATGGGCTTATAGAACTACTTGTAAAAAGTTGACTGGACAGACACTGTTTAAGCTGGTCTATGGTGTAGAAGCAGTGATGCCGATGGAATACATTGTACCTAGTCTACGCATAGTGGCATCCACAGGTATGGCAAATCGTGGAGCCTTAGAAGAGAGGCTGGCGCAGCTGAAAAAGCTGGAGGAAGACAGAATCTTGGCTTGATTCCATCAATAAGTTTAGAAGGAGTGCGAAAAGGAATGGGACAATCGACACATTAAAGTGCACACCGTCAAGGTAAACGATTTAGTTTTATTATATGACAGCAAGTTTGATACATTTCTAGGAAAATTTCAGATTCATTGGCTGGGGCCGTACGTTATCAAGGATATTACCGATGGTGGGGCAGTTCAGCTTGTGAAATTGAATGGAGATCCATTTCCCGGAAAGGTAAATGGCAGCTGATTGCAACGATACACTGGGATCTGGCCAGATGACTATATGATGGTAGCACAGTCTTAGCGCTCCAGGAAGCTGCAAGGAGACGTGGGACTATAAACTACATTGCCCGATTTGTAGAGTTGTGCGATGAGGGGCCTGTGCGAAATAGAAGGGTGTCATTGTGTCAGCAGACGCATGAAGGGAGTTGCGCTATAGGACGAGAGATCACGCAGTGTAGCCAGAAAGTGACCGTTACCATCATTGTTCATGATTTGACAGTGAGAAAACAACTAAGAGGAGCGGGGGGGGGCGACATTTAAGGCTGAATTTAAGAGCGAGATCTTTGAAAATCTGCCGCCAATCTAGCATTTATGAGTGGATTTTGGGGGGAACAGTCGAATTTGAATTCGAATTTGCCTATAAATTACATATGGTCATCCAACAAGAGACACTTTGCATTCTGAGATTTATGTGTCATGTTGTCTGGTGTGCATGAACCGTGCATTCTTTGAGGACTTGGTCACTAGTTCTGTATTTGAGAGGTTACCTGAGGAAACCCAGTAGCTCATTAACAACTTCATGTCTGCACCAGTTGAGACCGCTAGTGCCGGAGGGTCTATTGCCTCTGAGGGAGTTACCCCTGAGGTTGTGAGTATGGAGGTTCCCGCAACAGTGCCTAAGTTGCCGAGGTTGCCTAGGCTGAAGCCTATGTCGGCAAGGGAGGTCCCCAAGACTAAGAAAGATAAACAAAAGAAGACGTTGCTGGTGTGCGAGTGACTATGAAAACATCCAGCTACATAGGCCCAGAGAAAAGAAAAGCCAACCATGCAAGAAAAGGGCAAAGTGGTAGACCTGGAGGCCGATGAGGGTGCGGAAGAAATCGATATTGAGAGGGTAGAACATATCTCGAAACTACCAGAGTACATCCCTCCACGTCAGGGGGAAGGTGAAAGTCCCAAAGGACCCACATGAGGGACAGTTCCTTCTTCACATGCCCCTATTGCCAAAAGCTATAACTTTTGAAGGTCCGCGCTTGGAGTGCATCCCACATCTAAAGCTTGAGGATTGGGACTTGGGGGACATTGAGCGGTTTCCCCACCTAGCTACTGATACTTTTATGAAAAGGGTGTTCTATAAGGAATTCGGTGTCACCATGTTGGAGTCCGTGGAGTGGATTCTCGGGGTGAACAAGGCAGGATTGTTGAATCTGCTATGGGAGCTGCATTACCACCGCACCCCGATATATTTGACTGTCATCAAGCAATTGTTGTGCCTATTGCACGATGGGTGCCTATGGATGGGGGAGCCAATTCCTATAACCGACATGCTGATCCATCGGATCACATTGTTACCGTATTCTAGACTGAATCTAGGCAAGGAATTTGGCGGAAAGACGGGCGAGCACGACCTTGCTGAGAAGATGAAGGACAAGTTCAAACTTGTCAAAAAGTCACGCGGATATTCAATTTCCAGCATTACGGACCCCGTGGTGAAGGTGGCCACCCATATTTTGGCTGGAAAATTAATGTGAAAGTGTCGCGCGGACGAGGTGATGGCACCAGTGGTTTTGCTAGCGGCCCAGTGCGTGAAGGGCATACAGTTCAACTAGGTGTGCTACATGTGCATTGAGTTCCTCGCGAACTGCAAGGAGGCACATGACCACAACAAGACATTTCATACTCGTGGCTCTTACTTTCAATTGTGATGGTTGCATGGGAATTACCGAAAGATAGCCAATTTCCTTTGATTGAGACAGATTTGCCAGAAGCGACCAAATTTGTGTCTTTATGGGCTACCAAGGACGCTGAGTGCGTCCAGGAAAGTAAAGTTTTTTGTGTATTGATGGAGATGAGCCTTCATATGGCCATCAAAAAAAAGCTATGGTGGTCACAAACCATCTTTGATTAGCTATCTAAATACGCGGAGTTCAAAGCGGACTTCCATCGTATCTACATCGGGGTGCGAAAGGATCCAAACCAGAAATGGTATGATTTACCATGACTAGCTACATATGACCCCATTGCAGAGGTCCTCAATGCCAGATTGGGGCCTTGGTTGGATGAGGCATATGTTATCTTGACCACCATTGAAGAGAAGTTGGCTGGCCTATAGAGGACACAACAGAAGGTCAAAGAAGACAACGAAAGACCAACGACTAAGCAGTTGGTTGAGCAGCTCAAGCAGGCAGCCATGTAGAGCGCGGCCGAGGTAGTAGTGGTGCAAGTCGAGCTGGGAGGTCTCCGTACTAAGATCTCCGTACCAGCAGAGTGACTTGGGGGCTAGTCATGATATTTGTGTTGGGGGGCCTGTTGGGATAGGGTCCCCTACAGTCAATTTTGGGGCAGAAAGCCCAAGTTTTTGTGATGTAAAGTGTAAATTCTCCAAAAGTTATGGTCGCAGAGTGCGTATATAGTAAGTGTCATAAATGGATTTTCCCTTCTTTTATGTAAGTTGTTTCGGCTTGTATAAACCTACCCATGGTTCACGGACCGTGGGATTGTATAAAAAGAGAGTCTTAGAGAGTCTAAGAAACTTGAGTGAAGTTCATAGATGAATGTAATGTGTCATTAGAAGTGAGAAGTGAAGAGTCTTAGAGTAGAAGAGAGGCTCTATAGCTATGTGCGCAGAGGCCTAGAGTAGAGTTCGTAGCTGAGTGCACAAACCCCTGTAGCTGAGTGTGCAGGGTAGTCTTGAGTCTATAAGCGAATATGAAATATCAATACAGAGATTATTCTGGAAATATATGTGTTTTTCCCATTTACTTCTATTATGATTGAATGCATTTATGTTCTGATGAATATTGGGTTTATGATTTAATACTGTGTTGATGTGTTATTCTGCATGGTTTACATTGTTATATGGACACAAGTAATAATATCTGTTTACGTGAAGAATATCTTAATGCATGCTAAAGATATCTAAAACTTAAGATGATCTGGGTAATAACAGACTTAGGAGTGACTACAAAGGCATGTAAGTGGTTGATTCGCCTATTTAGGGTCCATGAAAGACAGTCGTAGACCTTCGCGAAGGCCTAGATACTGGTAAGAGGGGATTATATCGATAAGCCTCAAGGGCTTATCGATCTATGCGAAGGAAGGTTTAGGGCATAAAAGGACATCATAACCATCTCTAGGTGCAGAAGCTTGGTTCCAACATCCCCCCATACTGCTTTGGATGAGACTTTAGTCCGCGCTCCATGGATTGATGCTGAAAGGGCTAGTAGCAAAGGGATTTGTTTGGCAAACTTAACTCTGAACCTATGTCAGGACCCACTAAGCCAATAATGTTCTCACAATGTCCTTCGCATTTCATAGTCCCCCATCGATTATAAGGACCTAAAATTTGGATATTGCTCACAAAAAATAATAAACAACTTCAGTAACCCATTTATGGACAAAATTATGTGTGTTGTCATTGGTGGGCTCCAGTATTGTAGCAATAATGCTACAACTCCTAGAGCTTCCTTCTCTAATTTTATCAACCCGGTAGTTCGTAACAAACTTGGAAGCGACGGTGCTGTATGCACAAGTACTAGCTCTTGTCGCAGCTGTCACTTGGTCAGCTGGCACAAGTCCGCTAGGGGCTCAAGCCAACTTCTATGAGCTCTCAGAAGAAGCTTTTTAACTAATGGACGAAAGCTAACTCAAAGGAAGCTAATCTATTTGCAAAAAGGAACTGAAAGCCAACAAGAAACGCAAACCCTAGCAAACCCTAATTCTACCAGCTAGTCTTACTGATGCAGAGATGGGGATGCAAACTACTGAAAGCGATGCCATTACTTCTACGAAGGTGAAATGCAGGTGTTTAGACTATCTGTATCCGAAGAAAACACTTTTTGTATTTTTGTTCCAATTATTAGAATTATCATGCATGTACTTTTAACTAGCTTTTTACTGTGCAGAGGTGGATCAAGGAGGTGGAAGGTTCAGAGAGGGTCTAAGGGGGTCCCTAACACCCTTTCAGAGGGTCTCACAAAGTTTGGCTCCCAAGAAACTGTGCTTATGAGCTTCTACAGGAAGTCTGCAGGGGTTCTACATGATGTTTCAGAACTTCTACAGGATGTTCAGTAATTCCTACAGGATGTTCTACAATCGGATTTTTGGGTGATGGATGAGTGGAAGAGGCTGCATGGGTGGATAGGGAGGTAGGAGAGGGGTTTGTAATGCCTTAGTGATAGAGAGATGAGATGATGAGGGGGTGTGCTAAGCTGGTTTGTCTAAAGGAGGGCAGAGGGAATGGAAGGCCGAAGAAGGTAGAATAACGAGGGTAATAGAATAGTTGAGAGACAAGGGGTCTAATTGGGAGATGAGTAGTCGGCTTGGGCACGGCTTAGAAGGACAAGAGAGTGAGGGAGTAGCGCTGCATAGTGTAAACGAAACAAATCATCCACGTCTTGCACATAACCGAAATATTATTAACTTATTCTAACTATTTAATAAAACCAATGAACAACAACGTTATTTCTAAGGAGAATCATGCATGGTACTGAAACAAAGAAACATTCCAAGAGATCTGAACGCATGGACACTTCTACAAACGAAAATATTACACCACAGATTGCATGAACGTGTAAACCAATGGTTTTGGTGGGCAGCACTGTCTGCAATTCCAGCCCCTAGAAAGAGGTGAAAATGAGTGTGCAAGCAACCCTTTTCTGGAACCTTTACCAACTCTAATCTCTTCAATTTATTCTAAACAGCTAAAGCAATTCTATCTTCTACCAATGACCTACTTAACCACACCAAGAAATCTGATTCAACAACTGTGTTTCAAATGCATGTAGATAAAAACCATAATGCTGAAAGAGAGATAACAATACAAAGGAAGGAGGCCTTAGGCTCTCAGGTTGGGCCCAACCCCGAGAGCTATGGCTCCTTTAAGAACTCAGAACTGAACTCAAATCTGCCTGCTTTCCATTAAAAGATAATAATCATAAGCCAAATAACATGCCAATAATGGCTACAAAAGAGCAAAACAGAGCTAGCAGCTCGTAGTCCAGAATGTGCAACAAGGTTTCAAAAAGTCGTTTTCGAAGGCTAAAGCCCTATCATTTATACATCTCGAGGCCCCAAGCTGGCCTCCTAAATCAGTGGGGCTTGGCTGACCAAACTAAGAGTGAACTGTTGCTTCCTCAAAATCCGTTTGGTTGTCTTTAAATCCGGTTGTGGTGGCTGCTGGAGCTCGGAGTTGGGGGTGAAGATCCCGAGGAAGGTCATTTAATGCTGTGGACAACCCTCCTACGAATCCTCAACCCCATCTTGGCTGTCTTCTATCCTTATCTGCTCAGTTTTGTTCCAATCATGTGTCAAAAAACCTGAAATGAACACGTGTTAGCCACCTAGGAATAGTGACTGCCCTCATTCGTACAAATGACATAAATATACTAAAAAATGATGCATAAGTTATGAAAAATGAAGGATTGAGCAGAGGTAGTTAGGCCAAATGAGCCCAAAATGTTACCAAATTTGGGGCTCATCATCACCCCCCAGCTAAAATGATTGCTCATCCTTGAGCAACTAATCCAGCTCCTCGTCCTTCATTGCTTTCACTGCCACCCTCACATCCCAGGCCTCTGAAGTGGTCTCCTCCTCACTGGCATGGAACCCAGCCTTCCTTTCCACCTCTTCCCACTGCTTTTTCTCTTCTTTTTTTGTGCTGCCTTCCATCAATCCTAACAGCAGAGGTGGGCTTAGCTTGAGGCCAATCCAGCTGGCTTGAAGGTTCTGTATGGACTTTTTGTAGAGGGGCACCCGTGCTAGAGCTTCCCTCATTCGAGTTGGAGTATGATATTCTCTGATTTTAAGGCTGTGGGACAATGTGTTCCATCGGCGGGTGCAAGCATGAACACAGTTGTCCCCTAACAGTCGCTCCATATCCTCGAAATGTGCTATGGCATGTGCCTGCTGATCCATGTATTTCAATAAAGTTTGAGGGTTGGTGGCTAAGTGTTGGTGGGCCGATATCAACGCAGTGGGATCCCCTCGCTCTGCTCTGATCAGCAGTGGCTCATGTAATTCTCGGTCCATGACCTCCTTGACTTCTGCTGCCCTCTTTTCTTCATGGTTCAACCATGAGGCAAATGCCATCAATTGCATATCCCCTACAACTGTGTTGGGATCCCATGTAGTCACGTTAGGAAGGGCCAAATTATGGAGATAGAACTCCGAGAGTTTGGCCTTATCCTCTGATGAACTGCTATTACATAATGTTGTGAACTGCTGGGGGTCTTGGAGCTGGGAGATACCCCTCTGTGCCAATGCATTTATCTGAAATTGCAGCCACTGGTCTCGTAGGTACAGGCCATAGGATTTGGCCGGTTGTCTGCATTGTAGAGCATCCATGGCCCAACTGGCCATGCAAGCCAGTTGTGCCTCTTTTTGCTGCAACTGTTGTTTGAGAGCTTGTATCTCGATTTGTGCTTGCAGTTCCCCTTCCTGTAGATGCGAGGTTGGATCCCCAAGACCAACTTGCAGTCCTTCTCTGCCTTGATGTTCTGCTGTAGTGTCCCCTGAGGATGTGCCCTTTTCCTTCTTCAGCTCCTGTAGCTACAGTCTAAGTTTTTCGTTCTCTTCCTGTAGGAACACCCGCTGGCAGTTTGCCACGTGTTTAGCCACAACTAATTCCTTTCTTGCCTCCTTGAGTTGTTCCTCCAAGGGGCCTATGTCTGCCACACCTTTTGATTTAGCTATTTTCATCCACGTGTGGGTTCGTACCCTTTCTTCCTCCAACGCAAAGAAAAGTGGCACAGTGAATTTCTGTGGTATAATTTTTCCAGCTTCTAAGAAGTTATAATATGAGCTCAAACTTGGCTGGGGACTAGGCTCTGGAATATGCTCTTTTTCTTCTTCCCTTGGTGGCTCTACTTCGTCTTCCCTAAGTGGTGATGAGGGTGCCTCTCCCTCCATCCTCTCTGTCTCCTTAAGCCGGGCCAAGGTTTCCTGTAGAGCAGCCTCAGCATCCTGTAGCCGGGCTTTTGAAGCCAACCGGTCCATCCTCTCCTTCCAAGTAGTCGTCTTCGGGCTCCCCCTCTCATAAGTGACTGATATCTTTGAGGGGGACCTCTCCCTTGGCGAGGTAGGAGTATCTTCTATAGTAATTGGGTTGTTGGATGGAGGTTGGGGCTTGCCCGTTTTGATTCTCACACTTCTCCTAGCTTTGAAATATAGAGGGGCCTCCCTCTTTCTCTTTTCCTTTGGCTTAGGAGGTGTACTAAGGGTGGCCAGCACGGCTGCTGCCTCCCTTGCAAGAGTTTCCGCTGTCTTCTCTTTTGGTTTTCCTTTCTCGGGGCTTCCTGTAGAAGCCGTTTTTGGTTTTCCTGTAGAAACAGGTGGCACCGTTTTAGCTTGTTTGACTGCGGGGGCTTTGCTTTTTGACTTGGTTGGGGCTGCTGTTGAGGTGCCTTTACTGACGTGGACCTGCTCAGTCTTGTCCACCCTACTTTGTAACCTTTTCTCCCTGGGTGTCAATGTGGGTTTGTCATCCTTCTCTTCGGCAACCTTTTTCTCTTGTTTTCCTTTTTGCTCTTTCTTCGGTGCTTTGGCCGTGGGTTCTTGGCCTTTCCCTTTCTTCTCTGTGCATACTGACTCCTTTTCCTCACTGCTGGAGGAGGTGAGCTCCTCGGTCAACATTTTGATATCGCCATCCTTAGTCAGATTCCGGAAGGCTTCCCACGAGAGAGGGACTTTGTATGTGTGGATTGCATCCTCCACAAGGAGCTTAATGAGCCCATGATGAGCTACCTGGTCTGGTGTGACCTCTCGTAATTTGGTGGCACATTCAGTCATAGACTGCAGGAGAAAGTAGGGAATACTTAGTTTGCTTTCTGCAGGTAGGTCCATCTGATGTCTCAATTCAATGAGTAGCCGGAAATGGTACCCATATACAATGCTGAACCGTCCTTCGCATGTGATGTATTTCATAATTTGGAGGTTGACCTCACTCCAAAGTGGCTGTAAGCTAGCTCTGAGAACCCCATTCTTATCCTCTGAGAATTGCTCCTCTGGTGGGAAGAACTCCTTTTTAGCCTTCTGGCCTAATTTCCTCTCCTCCTTGTCCCACAGTACCCCCATTGGGAGCTCAGTGACTCTGTTGATGAACTGTGGGTTGAGTCTGAGACTCAAACCCCTGAAATTGACAGTGGCCAGCGTTTTTGATTTTGGCTTCAGAGCTCGCAAGAACTCCTCTGCCACCTCATCATCATAACCTTGAAGTTTGTCGCAGAACGACATCCATCGCGCACGAGTGAACAGTTCCACCACCTCAGGGTTCTCCCTTAGTTTCTTTGAGTCGGTCGGTTCCTTTCTGATGAATCCACCCGGCATGGTGAAAACCTGCTATGTTAACCGGAGGTGGCGGGTGCGTATCAAAAGATGGCCTTTCAGATTTCTTTGGGACAGAGCGTAGAATTACGCCTCTGTCACGCACGCAATTCGTGAAGATTATCTACAGATGAGCCTTGATAGGGGCTCAATTATAAATCACATCCTGTAGAAAACCCCACATATACTTCGACGACAATTCATGCAAAAGGAAGACGACGCTTGCAATTTTATGCTCAGACTTTTTGAAGACGTCGACTTCGCCACCCTTTTAACCAATTGCATGGGAGGAACAGGTTCAGGCTTACCTTTTCCAATTCGCCACCTTTGACGTGAAGGGACCAATTTTCCTCGTGGCAGTGAGCTTCCTGTAGCGTAGCTTTCCTGTAGAAGTAGCGCACGGGTTCTGGAGAGCACGGCAGTGGTTCTGCGTCTTCTGTGCCACTACCAGACGTTCGAACAAGCCGAAGACTTGGAGTAACGAGCTTCAGAGAAATTCGGACGCTCACTCGACTTCAAAACGGCTGATGATAAATGAGTGGAGTGGCGATCCAGCCGGTAGATTTGAATCCCGGCCAAACTCGTGGCGCGGGGGTGAGCTGTCCCTGCCAGACCGTTGGACGACGTCACCTACTCATTTCACTGCAAATCTCCCCGACTGCCGCATCATTCCCCGCAGATCTGCCGCTGCCATTTCCGTTAAATCGCGCTTCTCCCCGACTGGACGCTTCTCACGTGTCCACTACCCGTTTTGCTTGCCACGACCACCACTTTCCAAATCCGACTAGACCATCTGACTGGTCGTCATGGCCAGTTGAATGGCCATTCGACTGCTCAACCCGTTCATTTCATACTTGCAAACATTCTAGAGTAGTATTCATGTAATTTGACGAAAGAAAGGGCGAGGCACTTACCTGTGTGGCCGCGACATGATTTTCAGGTTTCAGGACGATGGTGATTAGATTTGCGTGCTGCTGCTATTTGCACAGGCCCAGGGGTCCTTCCTTGCAGACTGCCGCTGATGACGAAGCTTGTGACTCGGCTGCATGTGCCCGCTCTATTATTGCATGTTGCAGGCGATTTAATGGTGTACACTCTAGCTGGATGAACTGCTACGGGATTCCTGTAGGATGTCCTGTAGCAGTTTTTTCCTTCTCGGGTGCATGCTGAGACAATGGAGATGGTGGCATCACAGCCATGATCGCAGGGCCCTCGGATGGCTTTGATAAGTATTGCATGGTATCTCTGCATCTTCTTTCCATTTGAGAAGCGCTTCCTCTGATAATTCAATGTTCTGTTTTGACTGTGCAGGTATTTTCATTGCATGGCAAATGGGGTGGTAGAAGGAGGTGACAGCAGTGCGTGATGGAGAAAATACTAGCTTGCATGCCTACGTGCCGAACCTCGGGCATTAGATCTCCCCACACAATTAGTTCTGGGCCGTCCAAAACTTCTACAGGAAGTTTCCTATAGAAATACAGAACTTCCTGTAGAAAGTCCTGTAGCTTCCTGTAGAAGACTAAACTGTGATCAAATTGTGCCCAGACCTTGGAGAAGATGAGTGTTTTTGGAGGGGGTGCTAGTGAGGTCACCTGGTAGCATAGTAAGGACCCTTGTCTTTGAGTTGAGGGACCTCTTTTCCTTCATAGAATACCTGCAACCTGCATGCATTGCCACATTGTGAACTTGATGTCCCTGTTTTTTTGTTTTTGTTTTTTTGTTTTTTGAAAGACAGCAGGGGCGCCTCCATGAGGTTTTCACCCTTACCATCTGCCTTGAGCGCCTCAAAGAGGTTTTCAATCAAGGGTCTTTTTTCAACCATTTTCAGAAAGATAGTAGGGACACCTCAATGAGGTTTTCACCCCTACCATCTGCCTTGGGAGCCTCAGAAAGGTTTTCACCCAAGGATCTTTTATTTTTTATTATTTATTTTTATTTTTTAAGATCTTCAAGGTATGCCCAAAACAGAGGCAGAACCCTTCTCGATGACCAGCACTGATTTTTCCACGGTCTTGATGAATTCTTGCCTTGACAGAGGCTTCCTGTAGATCTTCAACCGATGCCCATTGACAAGCATAGGGATGGCCTCCTCATCAATGGTCCGAATAAGAACAGATCCATTGTCATTACATTTTTCCACTGCATATGGTCCCAGCCATCTGGTTCTCAGCTTCCCCTTGAAATCTTTATGCCTGGAATCATACAACAGTGCCCAATCTCCCGGCTGAAATTGCTTGTCATTGAGGTGTTGGTCATGCCACACCTTCCTCTGAAGTTGAACCACTTCTGAGTGAAGAAGGGCCTGCATTCGGTGCTCGTCCAATCCATTCAACTGCAATAACCTTTCTTGTTGGGCATGGCTGAGATCTAGGTCCAGCTAAGCTGCCATCCTCAAAGTGTTGTACTCGAATTCAATTGACAGCAAATCTCTCTTCCCATAGACCAGCTCATAAGGTGTGAAGCCGGTTGTGGTCTTCCAGGTGGTGTTGTAAGCCCATGTGGCCTCAACCAGGCGATCTGCCCAATCGTTTCTACTGCTGCTCACCACCTTAGTCAAGATCCCTTCCAATGCTCTATTGGTGACTTCCACCTGCCCATTTGCTTGAGGATGATAGGGGGTGGAAGTCCTATGCTTGATTTTGTGATGAGCTAGTAGGTCTTCAATTAAGTTGGAGGTGAACTGGCTTCCTTGATCGGTGACTAGCTCTCTTGGGTAGCCAAATTTGTAGAAGATGTTTTCTCTTAAGAAATCGGCCACCTTTTCTTCTATCGCTGCTTTGATTGCCTTGGTTTCTGCCCACTTTGTCAGGTAGTCTGTGCACACAATGATGTAAGACCTTTGCCTCAAAGGAGGATTGAGCGGACCCAAAAAATCCATACCCCACTTCTCAAATGGCTCAAGAGTCACTTGAGGTTGGAGAGGCATTTCATCCCTTGGAGTCGGTTTCCCCATCCTTTGGCATCAGTCACACTGGCTGATATACCTTCTGACATCTTGATGAAGCGTGGGCCAATAGTAGCCTGCCTGCAGGATTTTGAAGGCAGTCCTCTTTGCTGCAAAATGTCCTCCACAAGGCCCGTCATGACAGGTGAGGAGGATATCAAAGACTTCCTCCTCCCTTACACAACGCCTTAAGATCTGATCAGGGCCAAGCTTGAATAGGTTGCCCCCGATCCAAGTGAATGAGGCACTCTTTCTGACGATTCTGCTCTTTTCTTTGGAGGATAAGTGCGGAGGGAATTGTGCTGAAACAAGGTAGTTTGCTATATCAGCAAACCATGGAGAGAGTACTGAAATAGCAAACAGATGTTCATCGGGCATCTGGTCATCCACTGTTCCATCCTCATCTGCAGGTAAATCCAATCTAGACAAAAAGTCAGCAACAACATTTTCTTTACCTGGTTTGTCAACGATAGTCAAATCAAACTGCTGCAACAAAAGTAACCATCTAATAATACGGGCATTCACATCTGGTTTATTCATTAAATATCTAATTGCAGCATGATCAGTATGTACAAATGTTTGATAGCCAGTGATATAATGTTGGAATTTGTTCAGTGCATGGACCACGGCCAAGAATTCTTTCTCAGTTACAGTGTAATTCAGTTCTGCCTTGGATAAGTTTTTGCTGACAAAGTAGATGGCATATGGAAGTTTTTGTTCAACTTGTCCTAAGGCTGCCCCTATGGCTTTGTTCGAGGCATCAGTGTGGATGTGGAAAGGTAGGGCCCAGTTTGGACCTCTCAAGATTGGGGCAGACACCAACTTGTCCTTTAATTCCTTCAGAGCCTTCTGACAATCGTCCGTCCATTTAAACTCAACATCTTTTGCCAAGAGGCTAAACAATGGCGAGGCTAGCTTGCTGAAGTCTTTAATGAATCTCTTATAATATCCCGCTAATCCTAAGAAACTTCGAACATCTCTTACCTTCTGAGGAGGTGGAACCTTCTTGATGAGAGCAATTTTGTTAGGATCCACCTGTAACCCTTGGCAAGAAATGGTATGGCCTAGCACGGTCCCTTCAGTCATCAGGAATTCACACTTTTTAGGACTAAGGGACAGGTTCATCTCGATGCACTTGGTTAGGACTTTTCCCAGATTGGACAATGCTTCTTGGAAGTTGGACCCATAAGGTGTGAAGTCATCCATATAGATTTCCACCGAATCATGGACCAGCTCAGAAAAGATGCTCAAGACGGCTCTCTGGAAGGTGGCAGGAGCATTGCATAGTCCAAAGGGAAGAACTCGGTAAGAAAAGGTACCCCAAGGACAAGTGAAGGTGGTCTTATCTTGGTCTTCCGGGCTGATTTGGATCTGGTTATACCCGCTAAACCCATCCAGGAAAGAGAAAAATTTCTTTCCTGCCAGTCCATCCAACACTTGGTCTATGAAGGGTAGAGGAAAATGGTCTTTCTTGGTATCTTTGTTCAGTTCTCGGTAGTCCACACAGATTCTCCACTTCCCATTTTTCTTGGGAACCAACACCAAAGGGGACACCCATTCGCTATCCGAGATGGGGTAAATGAATCCGACATCCAACAGTTTTTGTAATTCCTCCTTGACGATGTCCTTAAGGGCTGGATTCATTCTCCTTTGGGGTTGCCTAACCAATTTACAGTCTTCTTTGATGTAGATGTGATGGGTACAGACCGAAGGATGAACTCCTTTCATCTCCTTATAGTTCCAAGCAAAAGCATCTAGATGACTGGCCAACAGACTACACAGCTCCTTTTCCTGGGAAGGAGATAGGGAGGAGCTGATCTTTAACGTTCTCTCAGGACCGAAATCCACATTTTTTACTCTAGGAGTGACAGGGTCGGTCACACAAAGGTCCACTAAGGTGCTGGCTTGGGCATCCTCCACCAATTCCTCTAAGGACAATGCACTGGGAGGTGGAGTCTGGATCAAGGTTTCAATCAAATCATCCTCTGTTGGGAGGCCTCCCCTAGTGGTGTCTAGGGTGCACAAAGGTGCTGAGTACACCTCATCTTCTTCTCCTTCCTCCAACCAAAGTGGTAAGTCATGCTCTAATAAGGGTTGGGCAGGAGGGTACAGGACTAGCTGCTTGGACATAGGACCATTTTTGATGGTCATGTTTCCTGCACGGCAGCTTATGTAAGCATCTGCAGTGGCTAACCAAGGCCTTCCCAAAATGAGAGGGTATCCAGTAAGCTTTTCCTTTGGTTGCAGAACCAAGAAGTCTGCAGGGTACTCCCAAGAGTCAACAGAGACCAAGACATCCTCTACGATCCCTTCGGGAGTCACGGTGGAGCGATCTGCTAGTTGTAGGACTGTCGAGGTCTTTCTCAAGGAACCCTGGAGGTTGAGTTTGAGCATGGTGTCCCTGGTCATCACATTAATGGTAGCCCCCAGATCAATCAATGTGTGAGGTATGATGGTGCCATTGATGTGGACATCCACTACAGGACTCCCAGGATCTAGATACTTTGGGCAGATGGCCTGCCCTAACATAAGATCAGACAGTTATCCTATGACATTGATGGTTGAAGCATCTCTTTTTCGCCCGCCTGGGTGTCTGAAACACTTTTCCTTAACCATTTTGTTGTATATCGGTACATCTTTGATGGCTTGGAGAAGTGGTATTCTCACACACAACTGTTTGAGTTCCCCCAGAAGCTCGTCCTCCTCTGGGTTGGGTTGTGTGGTGGTCGTAAGTCTCTCAGGAAAGGGTGGAATAGCCTTTGGTTCACTTTCCTGTTTATCTTCCTCGTCCTCTGGGGGAGGAGGTTGGCGATCCGGAAGAGTCTTTCCAGATCGCAGATTGATCTCCTGGATCTCCACAGCATAGGTAGGGCATGATGTTTCCCCAGTATATACTTGCTGGGCCTGTCTGTTGTTGGGGTTCGGGTTCGGTTGAGCAGGCATTTGGGGTTGCCTTGGAGGAGCAGGAGGTAATGGTTGTGGTTGAGCTGGTGGTGGAGGCAAAATGGCGGGAGGAGTATTGTACTGGGGCCTCCACCCCGATTGAGGTGCATTCCACTGAGGTTGTGGCTGGGCATGTGAGTGAAACGAAGGAGTAGTGGGCTGAGTATGGTACTGAGGTGGGTAAGACCACGGAGGGGGTATAGACCAGGAAGGATGAACAGGGGGTCCCCAGGAAGGCATAGGAGCAGATTGGTTGGGGCTATAATAGGTTTGGGGTGTCCCTTGCATCCCCTGTTGGTAAGGTCTAGGTCCATGTGGCCTTCTTTGGTTGAGGAAATAGAGAGGTTCAGTGGGCGTTTCTGTCCCTTGATACATGGCTTTAAGCCCAAGTAAGGTTGGACATTGGTTCGTGGGGTGGTCCTCCTCACAGACAAAACATACCTCAACCGAATGTAATGGGCACTCATTCTTAGGGTGTTTCCTTGTACACCTAGGGCAGAAAATAGCCAAAGCCCTCTCAGCTTCCTCTTTCTTCTGCTGGATTCGGAATGTATCAAGTTGCATGGCGATGGTCTGTCTCACCTCACTCTTGAGATCCTCTAATTGATTTGCAAACTCATGTTTGGAGAAAGGAATACCAGCCGAGAGGAGGTTTCCTCTACCTCTTTTCCGGGCTGCCCTAGGGTGGTTTCTAAACACAGTCTTTATGTCCTCATAAGGCAGTTGGTAAATATCTCCTCTAGCTAGCATGTGAAGGGTATCTAAGAGGTCTTCAGGGACTCCTCGGAGCAGGACCAACTTGAGGGATTCAGGGTCAAATGTGCACCTGACCCGTTTATAGCTGAGTTGGAACCTTTCCTCGTAATCTTCTAAAGACTCATCATTCCCCATGGTCATCCGAAAGATTTCTCCTTTGGTTTCCTTAGACCTACAGTAGTCCCTCTACTTGGTATTGAAAGCTTGCTGCATCTGAGCCCAAGTGGTGATACTGTTCCCAGGTAAGCCCATGAACCAGCGTAATGCTGCATCCTTAAGGGTTGAGGGGAAGAGTTTCAGTTTCTGCTCATCTTCAGTATAGTCATAGGTTCGACAAAGGACAGCAAACTCAAATAGGAAGGTATCAGGGTCTTCAGTAGTCAGTCCATGGAAGTGAGGTAAAGCGGAGGGACTGATGTTCTTCATTTTCATGTCTCCATTGGTCTCTCGGATGGGGAAGGCACCTTCAATTCTCTCATCTTCTCCCCTATTGTCAGCCATAGCTTCAGATGGAGTGGTCTCTAACTCTTCTTCTGCTATAGGATCTTCGTATATCTCAGGAGGTTCACCTATAGGTTCTTCTGGATCACTGTCACCAAAGAAGAGAGAAGGGTGACTTAGTGATGTGGTGGGGGTGTTGGGTAAGAATTTTCCTGTTTTATCTCGGTTTCTACGAGGCATGAAATGAAAAGACTTCTGATTGCTTTTGTTTTTCTGGTACCTGCAAAACTAAAATAGATTGAACTGCAACTAACTATCTTGCTGAAATGGAAATGCGGAATTGAAATGAAAGCATGAAAGAACTAATCTATTTTGCTCAAATGAAATTGCAGAAATGAAACGCTAAGCTATGCTTGCAGAATTGAAATGCTAATCTACGCTTGCAGAAATGAAATTGCGGAATTGAAATGTTAATCTATGAAAGCAGGAAATGTCTATACTACTTTTGCAGAAAGGAAATTGTAGAATGGAAATGAAATACTACTTAGCAGAAGGCGAGAGTAGGAAAGTAGAAGAAAAGCAACAATCACTAATACTCTGACGCTTCCCCGGCAACGGCGCCAAAAAGATGGTGGGCTCCAGTATTGTAGCAATAATGCTACAACTCCTGGAGCTTCCTTCTCTAATTTTATCAACCCGGTAGTTCGTAACAAACTTGGAAGCGACAGTGCTGTATGCACAATTACTAGCTCTTGTCGCAACTGTCACTTGGTCAGCTGGCACAAGTCCGCTAGGGGCTCAAGCCAACTTCTATGAGCTCTCAGAAGAAGCTTTTTAACTGATGGATGAAAGCTAACTCAAAGGAAGCTAATCTATTTGCAAAAAGGAACTGAAAGCCAACAAGAAACGCAAACCCTAATTCTACCAGCTAGTCTTACTGATGCAGAGATGGGGATGCAAACTACTGAAAGCGATGCCATTACTTCTACGAAGGTGAAATGCAGGTGTTTAGACTACCTCTATCCGAAGAAAACACTTTTTGTATTTTTGTTCCAATTATTAGAATTATCATGCATGTGCTTTTAACTAGCTTTTTACTGTGCAGAGGTGGATCAAGGAGGTGGAAGGTTTGGAAAAGGTTGGGAAGGTTCAGAGAGGGTCTAAGGGGGTCCCTAACACCCTTCCAGAGGGTCTCACAAAGTTTGGCTCCCAAGAAACCGTGCTTATGAGCTTCTACAGGAAGTCTACAGGGGTTCTACAGGATGTTTCAGAACTTCTACAGGATGTTCAGTAATTCCTACAAGATGTTCTACAATCGGATTTTTGGGTGATGGATGAGTGGAAGAGGCTGCATGGGTGGATAGGGAGGTAGGAGAGGGGTTTGTAATGCCTTAGTGACAGAGAGATGAGATGATGAGGGGGTGTGCTAAGTTGGTTTGTCTAAAGGAGGGCAGAGGGAATGGAAGGCCGAAGAAGGTAGAATAACGAGGGTAATAGAATAGTTGAGAGACAAGGGGTCTAATTGGGAGATGAGTAGTCGGCCTGGGCACGGCTTAGAAGGACAAGAGAGTGAGGGAGTAGCGCTGCACAGTGTAAACGAAACAAATCATCCATGTCCTGCACATAACCGAAATATTATTAACTTATTCTAACTGTTTAATAAAACCAATGAACAACAACGTTATTTCTAAGGAGAATCATGCATGGTACTGAAACAAAGAAACATTCCAAGAGATCTGAATGCATGGACACTTCTACAAACGAAAATATTACACCACAGATTGCATGAACGTGTAAACCAATGGTTTTGGTGGGCAGCACTGTCTGCAATTCCAGCCCCTAGAAAGAGGTGAAAATGAGTGTGCAAGAAACCCTTTTCTGGAACCTTTACCAACTCTAATCTCTTCAATTTATTCTAAACAGCTAAAGCAATTCTATCTTCTACCAATGACCTACTTAACCACACCAAGAAATCTGATTCAACAACTGTGTTTCAAATGCATGTAGATAAAAACCATAATGCTGAAAGAGAGATAACAATACAAAGGAAGGAGGCCTTAGGCTCTCAGGTTGGGCCCAACCCGAAATCTATGGCTCCTTTAAGAACTCAGAACTGAACTCAAATCTGCCTGCTTTCCATTAAAATATAATAATCATAAGCCAAATAACGTGCCAATAATGGCTACAAAAGAGCAAAACAGAGCTAGCAGCTCGTAGTCCAGAATGTGCAACAAGGTTTCAAAAAGTCCTTTTCGAAGGCTAAAGCCCTATCATTTATACATCTCGAGGCCCCAAGCTGGCCTCCTAAATCAGTGGTGCTTGGCTGACCAAACTAAGAGTGAACTGCTGCTTCCTCAAAATCTGTTTGGCTGTCTTTAAATCTGGTTGTGGTGGCTGCTGGAGCTTGGAGTTGGGGGTGAAGATCCCGAGGAAGGTCATTTAATGCTGTGGACAACCCTCCTACGAATCCTGAACCCCATCTTGGCTGTCTTCTGTCCTTATCTGCTCAGTTTTGTTCCAATCATGTGTCAAAAAACCTGAAATGAACACGTGTTAGCCACCTAGGAATAGTGACTGCCCTCATTCGTACAAATTGACATAAATATACTAAAAAATGATGCATAAGTTATGAAAAATGAAGGATTGAGCAGAGGTAGTTAGGCCACATGAGCCCAAAATGTTACCAAATTTGGGGCTCATCAGTCATGTCAATCAATACCACCATCATTTGATTCTTAATAAAGCCTCTGATTTTAACCATTTGTGGAGAATAAATTCCTACAAATGAATGGAGCGATATGGTCGGTTCAGTAGGTGTTGTTGTAGTATCTGGTGTAGTATCTTGAGGTTCCACTACATCCTCCCCAAACACTTCAGTGGGTTGGGCCTCATTATCTAGGCTATTTTTAGCTGTGTCAATCTAAAAGAACTTTAGTTCCTTGCATTTGTGGCTTGGGGAAAATTTGTCATCACAATAGTAACACAATTCTTGTCTTAGGAAATTTCAACCATTTCCACTAGTGACACTTTTTTCACCTTAATGGTTTGGGTGGGGCCACTGACATGGGTGGGATATGCCTTTGATGTCAATGAAGGATGAATATATTGGGAAGTAGTTTCTGTTTCTAAAGCTTTGTGGCAAGATTTCAACCAAATAACTAGTTGATGCATTCTAACAAGTGCCTGGATGGCTTCCTTGAGGCCACTGATGAAACATTACATATAGAAGGTGTCCCCTAGGCCCTCGGTCTAGATTACTAGTCATTCAAATGTCATGATGTAGTCTCGGACTATGCTAGTTTGTTTGAGCTTCATGAGGAGACCCAAAAAGTGAGAGTCCCTGTCAGAATGGGCATAAATGGCTTTAGAGAACATATTCCAAGTTAGCTTTCCAAAGTAGAATTTCTAATGTCATTGCCACCATTACCAACGTTCTTGATCCAAATAAAGAGCTCCCACATGTAGTATTGTTTCATCACATTAGAGAAATTTTAAGGTAAAAAATGGGCCTAAAAAAAAATGCACAACCAAAATAAACTTTATAAGAACCAATAGGATTCAAGATGATGATGTCTAATCATGGGGGATGATTCACCATTTTTGGAGTAAAAAAGTAAAAATATTAAAGATACAAAAATTAAAAATTAAAAAATACTTTTACAACATATTTCCCCACGATTTTACTCAAATATTGAGCAGGAGCACTCGTTGGATGAAAAATGTATTTCTTTAACCAAGGAGTACCCATGTTGCATAATTTTGTTGGACCCTGCTACAAAAAAAAAGAAATACATGAAAAATGTGGTTGCAATAATGCTTTTCATATATTTCTCATTTTTTGTGTAGTAGGGTCCATCAAAAGTATACAATATGGGTAATCCTTGGATAAAGAATTAAATTTTGCATCCAACAAGTGCTCTAGCTCGAAATTAGAGGAAAAATGTAGGGAGATAAGTTGAAAATACGAGTTGAAAAATTAATTTTTTCTTTTTTCCCTCTAAAATTTGATGATCTAATCTAATCTTTTTTTAGTATTTCCACTATAATTTTGTAATATTCCTTAGGAGACCCATTTTAGACCTCAAAATTTATCTAATGTCCCAGATATTATTGAGTTGAAAATATTGTTCCATTTGTGGCACCCCCACTGCCGAGTTAGGACCGTCAAATTTGTGCATGTCAATCTTGGGTGTATTATGGCTAGAATATTGGTGACCCCCATGGAAATGATGATACTCCCCATATCATTGGTGGCTAGATTCTCCTTTCAAGTTTCCATCAAAATGGTTCCCATTTCCCATGGGGTCTTTATCCTTGATGTGTGGTAGTATGGAATCCATGTGTGAAAATTTGGGAATCCAAATCCTATTGCAGCAACTGGAAATAATTCTCCTAAATTAATTCCTAAAAATTTATTTATTATTTGCTACAGCAAAAACTGAATCAATCACACTACAACCTACAAAAATAAATTGCAGAAGAAATAAATGTTGGAAGAAATACTAGCACACATACATAAAATGACACAATTGTTTTTTTACCAATGTCCCTGGAAAAATCCAACTTGGGAAAACCAGTGCAACCGTTGAGGGTTTTATTATTATGCACTAATGAAATAATATGAGTACAAATAGATGCTAAAAATGGAAATCCTATAGAGAAAAATTGGTGAGAAAAATCTAGTAAGGAATTTCCTCAATCCACAGGCAAATCCGGGCTTCGACCTTAGCTCAATTTGAGTCATCCGCTGTCATTTCGTCACCCTAGTGCCATCGCTTCTAAATTCATATTGGAACAAACTTTTCTCAACACATCTAGTCTGTTGTTGTCCAGGAAATTGTCTCTCCTAGCCTCCAGAACCTCTTCCCAACTTCTGGCACTGAAGCTCATCTTTCCCTAGCAAATTCGAAATTGCCTCTAGAGGCTATTGCGCTTCTCTGTGTTAGCCTCACTATGGCTCACTTGCCTTTCTAAAAATTCACTCACAAGAACTAGAAACCTTCCTCCGGCTTCACTGTCTCTTCCCCTCTCTCACTACTTCAATCTTAGTAGCTCTCTCTTCGGCAACTGACGTATGCTACTCTAGAAATCAAAGTACTTAAGTAATTTCTCCAAGCCCCACCGACTTCTTCTTATAATCCTTTGTTGATACTTCAATGACCAAGATTAGATCTTAATCGATGGATAGGATTAACTTGAAGTCAATCCATGTGAGTTTCTAGAACATTCACACCTTAACTTAATTAATTATGATTAATTAGTCATATTCCCTAAGTTTAGACTTAGGAAACATTTAAAAACTGACTAATAATATAATTAAGTCATTTTTAAAAGAAATTTCTAGAAACAACTTTTGGGTTTTCGAGATATCATGCATTATAGCCTCTCCAAAAAATTTTAAGGCTAGAACACATGCGATGCTGCAAAAACTAACACTCCCTCTTAGCGAGGAATGTGTTCTAGTGCTACTACACACCCTGTAGCAACACCTTGTCTCTGCATAATCTTTTGTCACGTTGTTAATGTCTCGTTGTTTCACACCAGCCACTGCGCAACTCTGATATACGTTGTATATGTGCTGTTGTTGACCCTACTGAAGCACTGCCAACACTACATTTTCACTGCAACTCCCTCTCATTTGTTGTTGTTGCGAATGAAACATATGCAACTGAAAAGAATCCTAAATACCAAATCAACTATGATCAGTATGATGCATTTGTCTCCCAAGTCTCTAATTGTTGCTAGTATCTACGTCGTCACTGAGGCATCAGTGCTGTTGTTGACTCTGCACTATGCCACCTGCACTACTGCTAACTTTGCACTGTGCTCCCCAGCATCTAACTGCAATTAGAATCTACATCTAACTACATCTATTGTCATTGATCCATCCTGCTACTGAATACTATGGGCTCCCGTAGCAAGGTACTGATTCAAGAGGTGGACCTCCTCAAGAATCATGCCCATCTGTAGCACTATAGGGCTACAAAACCAAGTCACCCTACTTCACTCCTGGGGGTATCTCAGCAAACATGGTGAAGTCTTCCTCCAGCCTGTAGGAAAGCTTATCAATCTCTCCTAATGCACCATGTTGATCCTTCTTCTCCTCCTTTTCCTTCTTCCTGAGAGGGCACTGGGTATTGTAGTGACTGAGCTCACCACATCTGAAGCACATTCTCCTCCTCCTTCACCTACCTCGATCCACTGCTGCTGCAACTGAAGGAGCTCTTCACTAGATCTCGTCTCAGCTCCTTTTGCTGCAAATCAACCCGCATCCTGTCCCACCTTGGCAAGATGTCTCTTCACAATATACTTTGGACAAATACCTTCCACTCCTCTAAGGCATTGTTTAGTGCCAAACACACTAGTTCTATGGGTTGAGGAGCTTCCACAACAATTGAAAATTGGTCCTAGATCTCTTGTATCCCAGAGAGGAATGTGTTAATGTGTTCCCTTCCTAAATCCTAGTGCATCTCAATGGTGAACCCATAATAACTTATGAAGAGAGTTATTTATACAACAACAGAAAATATCCTAAAATTCTTTTACAAAAATAGATTATTGTGAAATCAAAATAAAGAGTGCTAGTTGATCTGGCACTATTTTGATGCTGTGTTGTTGGTGACTATCACTGAAAAAATGAAAATTGTTGAAACTGGCTGATTGTTCCTATTATATAGGTTCTGTTGTCCTTTAGACTTTGATCTTTTTCCCTTTAAGCTGCTTGGCTGTTTGATCTTCACGCTGGATGTCATTTTTAATTATGACCTTTCATCTGATACACTTTCATCTTATACTCTTTGACCTTGTTGACCTCTCAATATCCTTTAATGTGATTTTTACTTTTGTTGTACATTTCAAGTTTTTACTGTGTATTTCAACAATAAATCATTTATTTTTTTACATGTCTCGGCATATGGTAGTTGGATATTGATCATCTTTTTGTATATTTCATCTGTTTGTATTTTAATTGTATGTTTTATCCACCTCCTCTATTTTAACATTTACTGTCTCTGTGTAAAGGATTTCTTCTTTGTTTTAACCATTACTGTGTAAATGACTTATACTTTGTGTAAATGATAATTGTCTTTTAACTGTATAAAGGCTTTTGAATTCATTTCCTGAGAGAATCTGGAACAAATAGGTTTTATATGATCGCCTGCAAAATACAACAATTGTTAAGAAAAACACAAGCTGACAGGGAAGCGATAAATGGCTTTATTTGAGCTAAGAGGTCTGTGGATGGAGTCCTAGCAGTGTTCATATGGTAATCAGAGGTCAAAATGGGTTGTAGAGGCTCAGGGTGGCGCAAGAAGGGTTAGACAGGTTTTACTGTGCAAATGGGCGAAAAGAGTGAAAACGAGGGTTTTCACGTTTAAATGGGTAAAGGTTAACTTTGGCGCGGAAATTCATAATTGTGAATAGTGAGTGGTTTCAGCCTACGTGGGGAGGTGGTTTCATTGCTCATCGCACCGCTTTGGGTCGTGGGGTGGTTTTTCTCAGAGGGCACACGAGTTAACATAGCGCTGCCACATAAACACAAGGGGCCCAAGCAAAACCATGAATCTCACGTGCTCTCGGGCGGGTAAAGGTTAGAGATCGGGACCGTGCAATATTGCTATGGGTCATTGGATTTGGGAGTGGATGATCTCACAGCTATCACGCGGTGGAGTTGCACGGAGGACATTCGGCGGAGATTAGCGGGGCCTAGGGGTTAATTACAAAGGATTTGTAATTATTTTATGATATAAGCGGGGTTTAAGCATATTGTGATGGGTTTAATAAAGTGGAATTGGGGAATAAATAAACTAGGGATATAGGTTAAACAAGTATCGGGGAAGGTTTATTAATCATACCCAGGCTTAAATGTGGGGTTTGTTCAACCACACCATGGGGTTTGGTTAAACGGGTTTTGTTGGGAAAATGGTGATTTGCATAGTTTTGTTAAGTAATGTGGGGTGAACATAAAACTTAGGCTTGAGGGGTTTTATGTGTAAAAAGGGTTTTTGTCGAGAAAACATGAATATAGCGGAGTTAACTTTATAAATCGGAGGGGGGAATAAAAGTTAGGATAAGGGGTATTATGGGTTTTTATGGGTTTTCTAGGAAACATAGGAAAATTACAAGAGGAAAGTGATTTCTTCAAAGGGGAATGGGTTTCACACTAGGAAAAGGGGTTTTTAGGTAGGGGAATGAGTTTGGAGGGTAAATTTCTAGGAAAATGTGTGAAACAAAGGGGCAAAGGTGAAAATGAAGGGAAAAAGGTATTTTCTTAGGAAATGATGAGATAATGAGGAAATTAGTAAGTATGTAGTAGGGGGTGAAATGAAATGAGGGGAAGTTAACCAAATCAACTTGTGAACGTCTTTTCACCTTCATAACTGCTCCTGCACACTGCAACACATGATCAAGCATGATAAATGTGCTTATGCTTCAATCAAGTTTGTACTTCTGCAACCTTTCTTCTACCTACCCTTTACTTACCCTAACCTTTTTTCTTCACTTAATTGGGTGAATTTAAGCTAGCAGACCCTTTATTTCCTTTTTCTTTTGAAAAGAAAACTATCTAATTCTAACCTTATAACATCCAAGAGCTCAGATTAAACTAATGAGCTCCTTATTATTCTCTACCTAACTACTGATCTACCAAGATTAAATAGTTTGGCTAGATCTTTATTCTCTAACTATAAACATGAAATTTAAAGCATGAACTAGTCAAGATTAAACTATTTGACTGTCATGGGTTGTGGCATTTATGACAAGCTGCACACAACCATTATTTTGCATAATAAAGTAAAAAGTAGTGTCACTTGTACTTGCACACTTTCAGAGTTTATTGATTTTTTCTTTTCTCTCTAACCTAACATTTTATTTTTTCCTTCATTCTTTAGGGCATTTATTCTAACATTTTCTTTGATATGGACATATTTATTAAAATATTTCCTAACATTTTTATTTAGTATTCTTTTTGTCCATATCCTAGCTTAACATTTTTGAAAAATATTTTCATTTTTTGACTAATTGATTCTAACTTACCAAAACCAAAAAATGCTACAACATTGGCTCCAACTGGGGATTGCTTTCTCCTATAGAATGCAGAGAACCTGCAGATCCATGTGCCTTCTCCTCAGGCTATGGAGTCTTTTGCTGTAAAAAATCACATTGACAGCTTGAAAAGTAAAGAAACCGAAGTTTTTACAATGGTAGTAATGAAATCTACTTCAACTTCTCAGTGCTGAATGTAATGTTTGAGAAACTTTAACTTGAGTTTTAGGAATTTGGTTTGAAGCGAGTTGAAAGCAACCAAAATCTTGATCAATTCCATAAATGGGATGGTTCCTTGGCTGGTCTTTTTTCAAACAGTGTGCACAAATCTTACCTCTCTATATAACCTTAGTTGTTCTCCCCCATAAACTGGAATAGTGGCATAAGACATATCCATCTGAAGAGTTCCCTCTAATTTGGCACAGGAAGACCTAGAACGAATTTGGGAGGGATATCTGTGACAACTATATCAAGCACTACTCTTTTCACTAGAATTTGGCAAGGGTGACTGCTAAATCCTTAATCAATCCTAAGCATGGCACCCTTTTATAATAAAAGGTGTACAAGTCATGATAGGATCTATTTATGTCAAGTTTCAAATGGTCCATGATATTTTTTGGCATGAGGTTATGTGATGCTCCAAAATCAAGCATACAATTATATAACATGGAATCATTTGTCTTAAGAGTTACATAGAAAGGAGGCACTATTTCATCTATCATATCTGAGATAGGACCAAAGAAAACTACTGGTTTTTCATCTTTCAGACTAATGATATCACTTTCAGCATTAACCAAGTTATTTTGTATCCATTTGGAGACTTGATTTTTATTCCCAGGGATTTTGGAAAGTTCTGAATGTGGAATTAGGATTTTAACTCTTTCTAACTCTTTTTCAATATTAAATGTAGTCAAAGCATTTTTATCATTTTGAACAGTATGAGTTGACTGATTTAATGGTCAAATAATAGTTGTTTGAGTTTCAAAAACTTTGGTACGAGGTTCAATTATTGGAGTCTCCTTCGGAGGTCTTCCAGGGCCAGTTCTAGGCCTAAGATCATATCTCTTGTTCAACTCTGCAATTAAAAATTCAGAGAAGGCATGGTATGTAGAAAGCTGTGAGGATTCTTGATCTTCTTGAACGTGATTTTTTTGTGAGAGATGAACCATAACTGTTCGATTAGAAGAAGTATCCATGTTATTGATATCTTCAGTAATAGTCATAGTATTTTCATCAAGTTGGTGATCATCTATCAGTAAAGGAGTGGGAACCTGCTGATCATTACTAGGTCTCTGAAGAATTTGTAATTGTGGATTCCTTCTATAATGACCTCGATTTTGATTTTGGGGTCTAGTAACTGTTTTTTGAACTGTCCTAGGTTGAGCCTAAATCTTGGAAATTCTATTAGATAGAATTCTAAGAAGAGAAGTTATTTCATCTATTTTAGAATCTTCAGCTTTAGTCTTAGAAGAACTAGAGGAACTAGAGGCTTCTTGAATAGATTTGAGTTTTCTTTGGGCCTTTTCCTCTTTAGCTTTCAAGGAAGTCGAAGCAGGCCTATTTGCTTCCAACTCTATAGCATTTGTTTGCATATCTTTAAGAGTTCTTGAATTTATCTCTCTTAGCATTACATAAAAATCATCGTCAAAGGCTTTAGAAAACCTAGACTTAGCTACTGCTGCAGGGGGTTTACAATCAGGGGGCATCTTATGATAAAGTTTATTGAACCTTTTGATAAAATCTGATACAGGTTCACCAAAGTTTCTTTTAAGTTCTTCAAACTCAGTCAGAAAGTAAAGAGGATCTTTCTTTACACCCCATTGATTTTTAAATATGTTTGTAAGCTCTTCCCAATTTCTAATGGAATTTACAGGTAACTACCTAAACCAGATTCTTACATTTCCTTCAAGTGACTATACAAGCAATCTCATATAAACATTTTCTTGTTCAATATTCATGTTCTCTGCAAAGTCTAGAAAAGATTGAAGATGGTCCTCGGTCATGGGACCGGTTTCTCCATTATACCTGAGAAGGTATTTCAAGTATCCAGCTGGGAATGCATCGAGGTTAGTAGGTAAGACTAAAGCTGCATATCTAGCCTATACAATAGGATGGAATTCCATAGTAGAAGGTGGTGTATGAGGTGTTTGTGTAGATGAAGAAGAAGAAGATGAAGAAGAGGTAGAAGAAGGTGATTGAGGGGGTGTGTGCCTATGTGGAGGTGAAGAAGGACGGGATCTCCTGAATGAATTTAAAGGAGTCTTAAGAACTAACTTAGGGACATGTGAATGAATACCATCTTTTGTTTCAAAGAGTGGATTTGAATATACAGAGATGGTCTCTTCAGTTTGTTTAGAAGTAGAAGCTTCAGGTCTTTCAGAAGTGGAAGGAAATGAATAAGTGGTAGGGGATATGAAATATGTGGGTTTGTATTCCAGTAAATGAACACCCAAAGTCAGACTCAGTTTTAGGTGATCCTGGTGGTAGTGGGGGTTCTGGATGCTTTTCAAAAGAATTAATGAGGAAATTTGAATCTAAATCAACTCCACTATCTAATAGTTCAGAAACCCTAGGAGGTATTTGTGTCAAATCAAGATCAGATGGAATATTACTAAAAGGATCAAATGATACTAAATCTTTACGCTGCAAGGCTGAAGAGGAAGAACAAGATGGTTGATGTCTCCTTTTAGAACTGGCTTTCCTCAGAATTTTTTCAGGATCTGACAGAGGATTAACTAAGTCAGATTCTGAATGAGATCTAGTATAATTAAAAGGTGTCAGTTTGGGCTAGTGGAGTCACTAGGTGAAAGATTTTAACCTTTCTAGAGCTTTAATCACCTTAAAGGAAAAGAATGAATATCATTGCCCCATGAAAAATTAATGGAATTCGAATCCCCGACAATGGCACCAGACTAATGTTGTACCTCTGAGTTGATACTGGTCAACTATCAAGCCAGAGCATTTAAGATAATTGTTTTGGGGTTTTTGTTTTAATTTGGAGGACCAATGAATGAAACAGATATAACACTGTAATGCCTAACCTTTTGAATAATATTAATCCCAAAGCAGCAGGCTGCTATAAAATTTCAGATAGTGATAAAGCTTGATTAGTGGTGAGCAGAAACAAAAAATAATATGATTATCATAGTTTTTAGACTGAAAATTGAATAATCATAAGTATGAAAACCTTTGACTAATGTTCAGAGGGTTTAAGAGAATATTCTTATGCTTACAACAAGATGCTGATGATTTATTGATTTAGAGGGAATTAATTAAATAGACAGTCCATTAATCCATTCTCTTTGTAGATTATCACTTCAAAAGCTTATAGGAATAGATTGAGACACAATTATTCCTACCTAGGTATCTTTGTAAGACATAAGAATATGAAGAAAAGCATAATGTGTAACACTGGAAAAACTTACAGGAAACACAAACTGTGTAAAACTGAATTCAGAATCCTTTGCTTTGTATTAAGGGTCCAGAAAAGCTAAGTACATCAAATGTTTACAAATGCTTCATCAAGGTGCAACCTTTCTTCAAGAGTGCAACCCTTCTTCAATGGTCAACCTGGTTCAATGGTGAACCCATAATAACTCGTGAAGAGAGTTATTTATACAGCAGTAGAAAATATCCTAAACTGCTTTTACAAAAATAGATTATTGTGAAATCAAAATAAAGAGTGCTAGTTGATCTGGCACTATTTTGATGTTGTGTTGTTGGTGACTATCACTGAGAAAACTGAAAATTGTTGAAAATGGCTGACTATTCCTTTTATTTAGGTTCTGTTATCCTTTAGACTTTGATCTTTTTCCCTTTAAGCTGCTTGGTTGTTTGATCTTCACGTTGGATGTCATTTTTACTTATGACCTTTCATCTGATACTCTTTGACCTTGTTGACATGTCAATATCCTTTACTGTGGTTTTTACTTTTGCTGTACATTTCAAGTTTTTACTGTGTATTTCAACAGTAAATCATTTCTTTTTTTACATGTCTCAGCATATGGTAGTTGGATATTGGTTATATTTCTGTATATTTCATCTGTTTGTCTTTTAGCTGTATGTTTTATTCGCCTCCTCTATTTTAACATTCACTGTCTCTATGTAAGGGATTTCTTCTTTGTTTTAACCATTACTGTGTAAATGACTTCTGCTCTGTGTAAATGATAATTGTATTTTAACTGTATAAAGGATTTTGAATTCATTTCCTAAGAGAATCTGGAACAAACAGGTTTTATATGATCGCCTGCAAAATACAACAATTGTTAAGAAAAACATAGGCTGATAGGGAGGCGATAAATGGTTTTATTTCAGCTAAGAGGTCTGTGGATGGAGTCCGGGCAGTGTTTGTATGGTAATAGGAGGTCAAAATGGGTTGCAGAGGCTTAGGGTGGCGCAGGAAGGGCTAGATAGGTTTTACTGTGCAAACGATTGAAAAGAGTGAAAACGAGGGTTTTTGCGTTTAAATGGGTAAAGGTTAACTTTGGCACGGAAATTCATAATTGTGAATAGTGAGTGGTTTTGGCCTATGAGGGGAGGTGGTCGCATTGCTCATCGCATCGCTTTTGGCCGTCAGGTGGTTTTTCTCCGAGGGTACGCGAGTTAATGTAGAGCTGCCACATAACCACAAGGGGCCCGAACAAAACCACGAATCTCGCATGCTCTCGAGCGGGTAAAGGTCGGAGATCGGGGGTGCGCGATATTGCTGTGGATCGTTGGATCAGGGAATGGATGATCTGACGGCTATCGCGCGGTGGATTTTCATAGAGGATAGTCAATGGAGATTAGCGGGGCCCATGGGTTAATTAAAAAGGATTTCTAATTATTTTACGATATAAGCGGGGTTTAAGCATATTGCGATGAGTTTAATAAAGTGGGACCAGGGAATAAATACAGTAGGTATATAGGTTAAACAAGTATCGAGGAAGGTTTATTAACCATACCCAGGGTTAAATGCGGGGTTTGTTTAACCACACCACGGGGTTTGGTTAAACGGGTTTTGTTGGGAAAATGGTGATTTTCTCACTTTTGTTAAGTAATGCAGGCTTAACATAAAACTTAGGCTAAAGGGCTTTTATGTGTAAAAAGGGTTTTTGTCGGGAAAACATGAATATAGCGGAGTTAACTTTATAAAGTAGAGGGGGAATAAAAGTTAGGATAAGGGGTATTATGGGTTTTCTAGGAAAAATAGGAAAATTACAAGGGGAAAGTGATTTCTTCAAAGGGGAATGGGTTTCACACTAGGAAAAGGGGTTTTTAGGTAGGGGAATGAGTTTGGAGGGTAAATTGCTAGGAAGATGTGTGAAACCAAGGGGTAAAGGTGAAAATGAAGGGAAAAGGGTATTTTCTTAGGAAATGATGGGATAATGAGGAAATTAGTGAGTATGTAGTGGGAGGTGAAATGAAATGAGGGGAAGTTAACCAAATCAACTTGTGAACATATTTTCACCTTCATAACTGCCCCTACACACTGCAACAAATGATCAAGCATGATAAATGTGCTTATGCCTAAATCAACTTTGCACTTCTGCAACCTTTCTTCTACCTACCCTTTACTTACCCTAACCTTTTTTCTTCACTTGGTTGGGTGCATTTAAGCTAGCAAACCATTTTTTTCCTTTTTCTTTTGAAAAGAAAACTATCTAATTCTAACCTTATAACATCCAAGGGCTCAGATTAAACTAATGAGCTCCTTATTATTCTCTACCTAACTACTGATCTACTAAGATTAAACAGTTTGGCTAGATCTTTATTCTCTAATATAAACATGAAATTTAAAGCATGAACTAGTCAAGATTAAACTATTTGACTATCATGGGTTGTGGCATTTATGACAAGCTGCACACAACCTTTATTTTGCATAATAAAGTAAAAACTTGGACTTGCACACTTTCAGAGTTTATTGCTTTCTGCTTTTCTCTCTAACCTAACATTTTATTTTTTCCTTCATTATTTAGGGCATTTATTCTAACATTTTCTTCAATATGGACATATTTATTAAAATATTTCCTAACATTTTATTCAGTATTCTTTTTGTCCATATCCTAGCTTAACATTTTTGAAAAATATTTTCATTTTTTGACTAATTGATTCTAACTTACCAAAACCAAAAAATGCTACAACATTAGCTCCACTTGGGGACTGCTTTCTCCTATAGAATGCAGAGAACCCGGGGATCCATGTGCCTTCTCCTCGAGCTGTGGAGCCTTTTCCTGTAAAAAGCCACATTGACAGATTGAAAAGTAAAGGAACCAAAGTTTTTACCATGGAAATATTGAAATCTACTTCAACTTCTCAGTATTGAATTTAATGTTTGAGAAACCTTCCATTTACAAGATAAGTGGAATATAGCCCCTCAAGATTTTATAGCACAAAAGTGTTGTTTCCATTCACTTCAACAATTGCTAAAGGTCCAAACCATAGTTTGTCAAACTTGTCATGTTTTCCCTTTTCTTCTCTCTTGGACTCCCATCTTAGAACTAGGTCACCTTCCTTGAAGCCCCTTTCCCTGGCTCTTCTGTCAAACAGGCTCTTCATCTTATTCTGATACTTTTTCAATTTGTATTGAACCTCATCTCTGTTTTCATTTAGTTCTCCTTGAAAAATCATCAGGTTCATCTGTTGAATCCTGCAGGAATTTATAAACAGGGAAGGACAAATTGGCAGGGAAGATTGCATCATTCCCGTAAACTAACTGGAAAGGAGATTTTCCAGTAGATCTCTTTGGAGTAATTTTGTTTTCCCATACTGCATAAATTAAATGAGTGTCCCAGCTCTTTTTATGATCTGCTAGAGTCTTTTTTATTACCTTTACCAGACTTTTATTGGAGGATTCTACAAGGCCATTACCTTGTGGGTAATATGGAGTTGAATGATGTAACAAAATCTGATATTTTTGGCAAAACTCAATCATTTTAACACTAGAAAAAATTGTTGCATTATCAGTGACAATTTGAGTTGGGCAACCAAATCTAGATAAGATGTTCTCTTCAATAAATTTGATTACTACTGAATCAGTAGCATTTCTCACTGGAATTGCTTCCACCCATTTAGTGAAGTAGTCTATTGCAGTGAGGATCCATCTATGTTGATTACTTGAAGTGGGATGAATCTCTCCAACAAAATATAATCCCCAATGGAGAAAAGGTTCTGAGACCATTGATGGAACTAGTGGAAGAGCTGCTAATTTTTGCTTACCAGCAAACATTTGACTAGGAACACAACCTCTGACCTTTTCTCCTACTTGTAAGAACAATGTTGGCCAATAAAATCCCCCCCTTAATATCTTATATGTTGTTGCTCTCCAAGCATAATGTCCTCTACAAAATCCTGTATGAAACTGGTAAATGATTCCTTCAGTTTCTGATTCTGTTAAACATAATAGCAAAATATTTAGTGGATCTTTCCAATACAAATTTGCATTTATGATACAGTACTTGACTGCTTTGAGTTTGAGAGTTTTACATTGGATTTTGGAGAATGATGTTGGACATTCAAAATGGATCAAGAAATTTACAATGTCTTAGTACCAATCTGACAACAGAAATTTGTCATCAATGTATAAAGGGTGGATCTGATCTGAAGGTAGAGGTTCTTGTGGATTCTCTTCTTTAGGATGAAGGGAAGGTTCTTGTGTATTCTCCCTATTTGAAGTTTGAGAAGGTTCTTGTGGATCCTTCCCTTGTATCTCTAAAACAGTTTTGATTCCAAGAACTTTACAATTGGATTAAGCTAGAAGCTTAGCTAATCCTTGACCTTTTACTAGCTTTGTAGTTTTGATAGTTAGATCAAACTCCAATATTTGAGTGATCCATCTACCTCTCTTTCCATCAGTGTCTGGTTGAGTTAAAACGATTTTCACAGCACTGTTAGGAACATAAGCAGTAATAGGAGAATGTAGGACATACATCCTGAATGATTTTAGGGCTTGAATAAGGGCATAGGCTTGCTTCTCAATTATGTCATACTTAAGCTAAACATCTCTCATAACCTTATTGAAAAAGGCTATGGGTTGGTCATGGGAATCTTCATTCTTTTGTAGTAGAACAACAACAAGTGTTGTTTCTGAGGCAAAGGAAAAGATACTGAATGGTTTAGTGTAATCAGGGTTGGCCAAGGTGGCAGCTTCAGAGATATCTTTCTTGATATGATCAAATGCATGCCTGGAAGAGACAGGCCATTTAAATTCATGATCCTTTCAGAGCATGTCAGTTATATCTTTTACAAAATCAGCATAAATTGGGATGAATCTTCTTAAAAAATTAATCTTCATGCTCTCTCTTCTCAAAAACAAATCTCATTGCCTTGATGATGGACTCACTAAGCTAGTCCAAAATGTTGGTTTCAAATCTATTCATGGGTTTTTCCTCAAAAAAAAAAAAAAAAAAAAAAAAAAACTTGCCTAGAAAAGCTTGAATCTGCTTCTTGTTTCTAGGTAAGGTCAATGTTTGAATGGCAGACACATGCTTGGGATCAATCACCACTCCTTCTTTTGAAATTATATGGCCCAATAGTTTTCCTTCTTTGATAGCAAACAAAGACTTTTTAGGATTCAGTGATATTTCGAATTTTCTACACCTGTCAAAAACCTTCATTAAGAGCTTTAGGTGTTTCTGATCAGATTTATAAAAAATAGTTATGTCATCAAGATAAATGACCCCAAATTTATTTTATTGACCCACAAAATCTACATACATAGCTCTCTGAAATGTTGCTCTTGCATTGGATAAGCCAAATGGAATTCTAGCATACATGAATGTACCCCAGGGTGTAGTAAAGGTTGTCTTGTCTCTGTCTGCTGAATCAACATATACCTGATTATATCTTGAAAAACCATCAAGCATAGAAAGTATTTGTGCTCCTGAAACCATTTGAAGTAACTGATCCATTTTGGGCAAAGGATAGTTATCCTTTAATGATGCTTTGTTCAAATTCCTAAAGTCCACACAGAGTCTAATTTCTCCATTCTTCTTTCTAACAGGAACTAAATTTGCAACCCAATTAGAATATCTAAGAGGGAGAATGATCTAGGCATCTAGCATTTTCTTAATTTCCTTTTCTACAGTTGGTAGAAGAGCTGGATTGATCCTCCTAAGTTTCTGTTGATAAGGAACTGCTTCTGGCTTTAAAGGAATCTTATGTTGTATTAATGAAGTATCATAGGTTTTTAGATCAGCATAGGTCCATGCAAAAACATCCTTATAAGTTTGAAGTAACTTAAGATATTGAGCTTTGATCTCAAGATCTAGAGATGCACATATTTTGATGTTTTTAATATCATCATCTATTCCAATATTAATTTCTTCTATTTCATCTTGTGATGAAATGGACTGAGGGTTTCATAGGACATCATTTTGATCAAACAATTTTTCTAAAGGAATGAGGCCTTGGGAATAAAATTGTTGGACAATTGAATAATGTCATGATAAACAATCTTTGAATTGAAATTTTAAGTATCATTTCCATTTGTATTTTCATCTATTTCTGTTCTATCTTCATCAATTTGTAGAACTAAAAATTCATCTATAGCCTGAAGAAAAGATTTCAAATGTTCATCATCTTCAAATATCTGCCAGTGTTTTAGATTGTCTGGGATGGATGGTCTATACTTGACTTGTACTTGATAGAGTACATTGGTCTGATAAGGAATTTTAAATGAACTAGCAGAAATAGCTAAGGCATCTGCATGAATATTCTGATCTCTTGGAATATAAGTCAAATTAAAAGCATCAAAGAAGTTTTCAACTGAATCCCAAACTTCAATTAGATAACACCTAAGTCTAGGATGCTTAGTCTGGCAAATATTTCTCACTTGTTTGACAATAAGTTCTGAATCAGTAAAAGCATTTAAGTTTTGAACCTTTAAGATTTTGGCTAATTGCAATCCCAAAACGAAAGGTTCATATTTAGCCACATTATTTGTAACTTCGAAGTCGAGTTTGCATGATTGGGTGATATTTTCTTTTTTCTGGTGAAATTAAAACTACCCCAGCTCCCGCTTCTTTTGTACAAGAACCAGAAAAAAATAGTTTCCATACATCAGTGTGATTTGGTTCAAGACTTTCAATTACATCTTCTATTTTAACTTGAGTTTCAGGAATTTGGTTTGAAGAGAGTTGAAAGCAACCAAAATCCTGATCAATTGCATAAATGGGATGGTTCTTTGGTTGGTCTTTTTTGCAAACAGTGTGCACAAATCTTACCTCTCTATGTAACCTTAGTTTTTCTCCCCCATAAACTGTAATATTGGCATAAGACATATCCATATGAAGAGTTCCACCTAATATGGCATAGCAATACCTTGAAAGGAGCATTCCAAATTTGGGAGGGATATTTGTGACAACTATATCAAGCACTACACTTTTCACTGGAATTTGGGCAAGGGTGACTACTAAATCCTTAATCAATCCTAAGCAGGGCACCCTTTTAGAATTAAAGGTGTACAAGTCATGATAGGATCTAGTTATGTCAAGTTTCAAATGGTCCATGATAGTTTTTTGCATGAGGTTATGTGATGCTCCAGAATCAAGCATACAATTATATAACATGGAATCATTTCTCTTAAGAGTTACATAGAAAGGAGGCACTATTTCATCTATCATATCTGAGCTAGGACCAAAGACAACTGCTGGTTTTTCATCTTTCAGACTAATGATATCACTTTCAGCATCAACTGAGGTGTTTTTTATCCATTTGGAGACTTGATTTTTATACCCAGGGTTTTTGGAAAGTTCTGAAAGTGGAATTGGGATTTTAACTCTTTCTAACTCTTTTTCAACATTAAATGTAGTCAAAGCATTTTTATCATTTTGAGCAGTATCAGTTGACTGATTTAATGGTCGAATAACAGTTGTTTGAGTTTCAACAGCTTTGGTACGAGGTTCAATTATTGGAGTCTCCTTAGGAGGTCTTCCAGGGCCAGTTCTAGGCCTAAGATCATATCTCTTGTTCAACTCTGCAATTAAAAATTTAGAGAAGGCATGGTATTTAGAAACCTGTGAGGATTTTTGATCTTCTTGAACCTTATTTTGTTGTGAGAGAGGAATCATACTGTTTGATTAGAAGAAGTATCCATGTTATTGATATCTTTAGTAATAGTCATAGTATTTTCATCAGGTTGGTGATCATCTATCAGTAAAAGAGTGGGAACTTGCTGACCATTACTAAGTCTCTGAAGAATTTGTAATTGTGGATTCCTTCTATACTGACCTTGATTTTGATTTTGGGATCTAGTAACTATTTGTTGAATTGTCCTAGGTTGACCCTCAATCTTGGAAATTCTATTAGATAGATTTCTAAGAAGAGAAGTTATTTCATCTATTTTAGAATCTTCAGCTTTAGCCTTAGAAGAACTAGATGAACTAGAGGTTTCTTGAATAGATTTAAGTTTTCTTTGGGCCTTTTCCTCTTTAGCTTTCAAGGAAGTCGAAGCAGCCCTATTTTCTTCCAACTCTATAGCATTTGTTTGCGTATATTCAAGAGTTATTGAAGTTCTTTCTCTTAGCATTACAACAAAATCATCATCAAAGGCTTTAGAAAACCTAGACTTAGCTGTTGCTATAGGGGGTTTACAATCAGGGGGCATCTTATGATAAATTTTATTAAACCTTTTGATAAAATCTGATATAGGTTCACCAAAGTTTCTTTGAAGTTCTTCAAACTCAGTTAGAAAGTAAAGAGGATATTTCTTTACACCCCACTTATTTTTAAATATGTTTGTAAGCTCTTCCCAATTTCTAATGGAATTTACAGGTAACTGCCTAAACCAGATTCCTACATTTCCTTCAAGTGACTGTATAAACAATCTCATGTAAAAAATTTCTTATTCAATATTCATGTTGTCTGCAAAGTCTAGAAAATATTGAAGATGGTCCTCGGCTGTGGGACCAGTTTCTCCATTATACCTAGGAAGGTATTTCAAGTATCCTGCTGGGAATGCATCGAGGTTAGCAGGTAAGACTAAAGATGCATATCTAGCCTATAGAATAGGTTGGAATGCCATAGTAGGAGGTGGTGTATGAGGTGTTTGTGTAGATGAAGAAGAAGAAGATGAAGAAGAGGTAGAAGAAGGTGATTGAGGGGGTGTGTGCCTATGTGGAGGTGAAGAAGGAGGGGATCTCCTGAATGACATTAAAGGAGTCTTAGGAACTAACTTAGGGACCTGTGAATGAATACCCTCTTTTGTTTCAAAGAATGGATTTGAATATACAGAGATGGTCTCTTCATTTTGTTCAGAAGTAGAAGCTTCAGGTCTTTCAGAAGTGGAAGGAAATGAATAAGTGGTAGGGGATATGAAATATGTGGGTTTGTATTCAGGTAAATGAACACCCAAGTCAGACTCAGTTTTAGGTGATCCTGGTGGTAGTGGGGGTTCTAGATGCTTTTCAAAAGAATGAATGAGGAAAGTTGAATCTAAATCAACTCCCCTATCTAATAGTTCAGAAACCCTAGGAGGTATTTGTGTCAAATTAGGATCAGATGGAATATTACTAAAAGGATCAAATGATACTAAATCTTTAGGTTGCAAGGTTGAAGAGGAAGAAGAATATGGTTGATGTCTCCTTTTAGAACTGGCTTTTCTCAGAAGTTTTTAAGGATCTGACAGAGGATTAACTAAGTCAGATTCCGAATGAGATCGAGTATAATTAAAAGGTGTCAGTTTGGGCTAGTGGAGTCGCCAGGTGAAAGATTTTAACATTTCTAGACCTTTAATCACCTTAAAGGAATAGAATGAATATCATTGCCCCAGGAAAACTTAATAGAATTTGAATCCCCGACAACAACGCCATACTATTGTTGTACCTCTGAGTTGATAATGGTCAGCTATCAAGCCAGAGCATCTAAGATAATTGTTTTGGGGTCTTTGTTTTAATTTGGAGGACCAATGAATGAAACAGATATAACATTGTAATGCCTAACCTTTTGAATAATATTAATCCCAAAGTAGAGGGTTGCTATAAAATTTCACACAGTGATAAAGCTTGAATAGTGGTGAGCAGAAACAAAAAATAATATGATTATCACAATTTTCAGACTGAAAATCAAATAATCATAAGTATGAAAACCTCTGACCAATGTTCAGAAGGTTTAAGGTAATATGCTTATGCTTACAACAAGATGATGATGATTTATTGATTTAGAGGGAATTAATTAAACAGATAGTCCATTAATCCATTCTCTGTTAGGAAACTAGCTCACAAAAAGATAGAAAAGATATATCAACACCTTAGAATTCAGCCTCTTCGAGGGGGCAACCTCCTTTATAGTACACAAATGAATAATTATTGGATGATACAAATGACTAAAACTCCCTTCTATATATAGGAGTCTAAGGGGTCACAATATAATCAAGCCAACATAACATTAATAACATAAGGGCACAAAAATAACAATAGTGGGTTTCTTTGGGGCATACTAATAACAATATGGGGACAATAGGGGCACAATAATAACAATAAGGGATACAATGACAATAGTAATGGGGGAATCACTAGTATTATAGGGGCCTAACATGCCCCTCTCCTTCCGAAAATCGTTGTCCTCAACGCTTGAGTAGTTTTGGATGCTTCTGTATAAAATTATCATCCTCCCATGTGGAATCTTCATCGGATAAGTTCTTCCACTTGATGAGATACTCCAAAATTGATCGATTTCATAGCTGTCGAGTTCTTGTTTCTGTGACTGCTTCCGGTTCCAATATGATTTTCCCTTCCTTGTCAAGTTCTAGCAATATTGTTTGAACTGGGAGCTTGTCACCTATAACCTTCTTTAAACATGAAACATGGAAGACTGGGTGCACTCGGGAAGCTGCAAGGCTGCTAATCATTCAGACGGTTCTCAAAACCTGCGATCTGGCTTGGTGGAACTTCTTCCTTCGGCAAGTATGAATTCATTGATGGCAGACTAGAAATCTTCTCCGCGGTTAACGGCTCCCTCTGGTTCCCCGTTGCAGCATGAACGCAGCAATGTTGCTAACCCGCTTGCGCTGCAGAAACCGGCCCAGGTGTCTCCATTTCAGCGGTTGCGTAATTGTTCGAAGGTCGATGAAGTCGCTGACCAGGGAGGAGGAAGGGCTTCCCCCCAGGAGCTGGAGCATTGTCCGCCTCAGGCTTCCGCGGGGTGTGTATCGGCTGGACCTTCTGCTGTCGACGGTCCAGGTTCGCCGTTTTACAATTTGGATGATAATAGTGTCAGTGCTGATAGTTCGATCATGGCTGTTAACGTTCCAAGCTATAATAATAAATATAAATGTGGTATTAATAAGAATAGAAATTTATATTATGCTAACGCCTTTAATAAGAATATGAATAAGTATAATAACGGTACTATTAGTAATAATAATAAGGATTTATATTATTGTAATAAGAATATTAATAATGATATTATTAACACTAATAACACTAACATTAATAATAAAAATATATATAATTCTAGTAATTTTCTTAATAATAAGAATAATATTAATACAAATAACATTATTATTAATAATAAGATTTTTTATTCTAATAATGACCTTAGTAATAATAATATCGATAATAATGAAGGTAATAATTCTATTTCGGAAAATAATTTTTCTAATAATGGTAATGATAATCGCATTGGAACAGAATCTTCTAGCAATAGCGATGGTGGTAACCTGAGCAATAAGGTTTTGAATTTGGACCAGGTTATGTCCCGCAATTCTAAGGTAGTTAATCTTTCTAGCTTCTCTTTTTCCCCTTCGGTTTTCAGTGTTTTAGGCAAAGGTCTAAACTTTGCCCTTGCCCCTAGAAAAATCTCGGTGGAGGACATTATTTGCGATGTGGAATTCAGGATTAGAGATCTTCCGGATAATATCAAGGACACCATTAGACAGGATTGTGTTGTCGTCCTTAGGAAGGCTAAGCCTCCTCGTAGGAACCTCAGCAGTGAGGAAGCCTCCGCCCTAAAATCCTTAAATCTGAATGAATATATTGTAGTTCTGAAGGCGGACAAAGGAGGAGCTACGGTCATCCTTAACAAGGATGATTACCAGAGGAAGATGCTAGATCATCTCCACAATATTGGCAGTTATAAAAAACTGCCCAAGAACCCTCTGAAGAAGATTTCTAGGACTGTGGCTCTCGCCATTAAATCTAATAATTCAGTGAGTTCCCTGTGCCACAAACTCATTGAAAGTAGTCCCATTACTCCTAGGATCTATGGGTTACCGAAGATTGACAAGGAAGGGGCCCCTCTGAGGCCTATCGTCAACACCATTGGTGGTTCGACCTATCTTCTGGCTAAGTTCCTTGCCCTTAAGCTTAAACCCTTGGTTGGCCGCACTGAGTCCTTCGTGAAAGACTCTGCTTCCTTCATTAAGGAGCTCAAGGATATTAAGCTTAGCCCTGAGGACATTCTCGTCAGCTTTGATGTGGTCTCCCTTTATACTTGCATCCCTATAAAGGAGGCCTTGGAAGTGATCTATCGCCTAACAAATCCCGATACTGCACATCTGGTGGAGATCTATCTCACTTCCATGTTCTTCTATTTTGAGGGTGAATTCTTTGAGCAGACTTGTGGTGTTGCCATGGGTTCCCCTCTTTCCCCTATTGCGGCAAATCTTTTTATGGAATATTTCGAAGCCAAAGCTTTATCCTCAGCTCGTCTTCTTCCTAAGCTTTGGAAAAGGTATGTGGATGACACTAATGTCATCTGACCCCATGGCCCTAAGGAGCTGGTTCGTTTCTTTAATCACCTCAACAGCCGATCCTCGGCCATCAAGTTCACCATGGAAAAAGAGGTCAATGGTTGCCTCCCTTTCCTGGATATTCTTTTATCTCGGAATAAGGATGGCTTTCTCTCCCACTCTGTGTTCCGTAAGAAAACGCATATGGAGCAGTATCTTCATGCCGATTCCCATCATTTCCCTGCTCAAAAGTTGTGTTTTCTTAACACCCTCGCTACTCGTGCCCTTAGGATCTCCAATTGTGAGAGCTTTGATAAGGAGAGATCCCATCTCCTTAATGTCTTTGTGGAGAATGGATATAGTAGATGCCTGGGTCAGAAGGCTTTCCAAAAAGCCTCAAAAAACGCATTAATTAAGAAAGAGCCAAAAGAGCGTCGTCCAGGTGTCCACATTCCTATGTTCAAGGAACCACAGACAAGATTGCTCGGATCCTTAAAAGGTATGATATTCCCTCAACCTTTAGGCCCCTCAACACCATTCGCAATTCCCTCCGATCTGTGAAATATCCCGTTAACCCTAAGGACATGAAGGGTGTCTACTTGATCCCTTGTTCTTGTGGGACCCCCTATATTGGGGAAACAGGATGCTCCATCCATCAAAGGATCTGCGAACATGCAGCCGACCTAAGACATGGGAGATCCAAGTCTTCAGCATTAGCAAAGCATGTGGAAAAGACCAAGCATCAGGTGTGTATTGAGGAGGCCAAGGTTGTTGCCAAAGTTGCTCAGTTTCACCATCGTAAATTGAGGGAAGCTATTGAGATTGAGAAGAGGCCGAGCAATCTCAATAGAGATGATGGTTGGAAAATCAGTAGGTGCTGGATTCCAGCACTCTCTTCTTATTCGATTTTTCTGCCCCTCCAATTTATTATTATTATTATTATTATTATTATTATTATTATTATTTTTTAAGCATCCTAATATTATAATATATATAATATTAGCAATAAATAATTTTATTAAATAAATAAATTACCTTTTAAAACTAACCTTACATTATTTATTTTAACTTAATTTATTAATTAATTAATTAACTAATTTTTTTTTTGTATATATAAATTATATATATCTATATATATATATATATGATTATTAATAAATAAATTAATAAATTACTTTAAAAAAAAAAATTAATATCTTTCTCAACCTATGATTAATTTATATATATATATATATATATATTATATATATATATATATATATAATTTTAATAATAATTATTAAATAATTTAAATAAATTATCTTTTTAATCTAACCATTAATCCTAACTTTTACCTCAATAACCTAATATTATAACTTTAATTATAATATATATATATATATATATATATATATATATATATATATATATATATATATAATTGTTATTAAATAAGTTAAATAAATAAATAATTACATCTTTAACCTTAAAATTATTTTATTTTTATATTTTAACTAATTTCCATAAAAATAAACTAACTATTAAATTATTATTGAATAAAAATACTAGTCAACCTAATATTATGATTTTAATTAATATATATATATATATATATATGTGTGTGTGTGTGTGTGTGTGTGTGTATAATACCAATAATAATTATTAAATAATTTGAATAAATAAATAAATTATCGTTTCAAACCAACCATTGAAATTATTAATCCTAACTTTTATCTTAATAACCTAATATTATAATTATTATTATTATATATATATATATATATATATATATATATATATATATATATATATATAAATTTAAATTTAAATAAATAAATAAATTCCCTTTTAAAACCAACCATTTTACCTAATTTAACTTATTTCCATAAGAATAATAATAATAATAATAATAATAATAATAATAATAATAATAATAATAATAATAATAATAAATTAATAAATAAGAATTTGACCAGGGTCCTAAGGTCAAAATTAGCCGTTAGTCAATTTAGCTGTTGGAGACTCTGCTCAGACTATTTATCATGCTAAGCTGGATCTGTTTCTTCAACTTGTCCTGACGATGAACCACACTAGTTGGTTCGAAATGCGTCGACAAATGTATGTCTAGATGTGATTTACGCCGAAGTTATTCTTTAAAAAAAAAGCTCCAATTTGTATGCCACCGTACTAATCTTTTGCAACACCTTGTACGGACCATAATACTTTGGTGATAATTTATTATCCTTCTTAGCTTGCTTGAGGGGCATTTGTTTATATGGTTGTAGTTGTAGGAATACCCAGTCACCTACATCAAAACTTCTTTCACTGCGATGTTGATCCGCATGTTGTTTCATTCTATACTGCACCAACGTGAGGTTATCCTTTAAAAGTTGGAGAACTTGTTGTTGATGCTCGATGTGATGTTCCACTGCTTGAACCTTAAAATTTTCTCTTAAATTTGATGTGATGGATGGTGGATGATATCCATAAAGTGCCATAAATGGGGTCATTTTGCTGTAGTATGGAAGGAAGTGTTATACCACCATTCAGCCAGAGGCAACCATTTGACTCATTGTGTCTATTTATCAGATACAAAGCAACAAAGATATCCTTCCAAAAATTTGTTTACTATCTCAGTTTTCCCATCAGATTGAGGATGATAAGATGAGCTATGAGCTAACTGAGTAGCGAGACAAGAAAATAATTCTATCCAAAAATTTCCAATGAAAATGGGATCTCTGTTGCTTACAATAACCTTTGGGTTTCCATGTATCTTTTTAATTGTTTCCATAAATGAAGTAGAAATTGTACTGGCTTTAAATGGATGTGATAATGCACAAAAGTCTGCATAATTAGTAAGTATGTCAACTACCACCATTATGACACTCTTTCCCTCGGACTTGGGTAAACCTGTGATAAAATCCATTGAAACCTCCTCCCAATGTTGGCTTGGAGTGGATAAAGGTTGTAATAGACCTGGGGTCTTAATTGTTTCAACTTTATTTTGTTGGCAAACCAAACATTCCACCACAAAATTTTGAATATCTAATTTAAGGCCATCCCAAAAAAACTCCTTCTTAACCCTGTGGTAAGTTTTTAAAAATCCTGAGTGCCCTCCTAAGGGAGGAGTGTGCAATTCCATAAGAATATTTTGTTTGAGTTGGGAATTCTTACATATGTATAAGTGATCTTTGTACCATAACGAATCATTTTTCTAGCTAAATGTATCAGATGTACTGGGATCTTGTTGTAACTTTCGAATGAGTGCCCACACTTCTTCGTCATTCCTCCATTCCTCCCTTGCTTCCTTTATCCAATCTGGTTGGATAATAGAAATGGTGCACAACAATGCTTCCACATCCTCATCCTTTCTTGAGAGTGCATCTGTCACAACATTTTGCTTCCCTTTTTTGTAGATGATTTCAAAGACATAACCCAACATCTTTGTGACCCATTTTTGTTTCTCTTCAGATGATAATCCATGTTCTAAAAAGTATTTAAGACTATCATGACTCGTTTTTACCTTGAAGTGTCTTCCCATTAGGTAGGGTCACCATTTCTTGAGTGCATGTACTATTGCCAACATTTCCTTCTCATAAATAGCTTTGTGTAAATACTTTCCCTTGATTGGACGACTTTCGAAAGCGAAAGCAATGGGTATTTCATCTTGCATTAAAACAACACCAATTCCATTTCCTGAAGCATCACATTCCACAATAAAGGTTTCTGTGAAGTCCAGTGTAGCTAAGACCGGTGCTCGGCACATTTCCTCTTTAAAATGTTCGAAGGCCTTTGTTGCTTCTAGAGTCCATGAAAATGCATTTTTCTTCAATAATGTTGTTAGAGGTGTTGCTATTCTCCCATAATTATTAAAAACTTGAGATAATACCTTGTTAACCCGAGAAATCCTCGTAGATGATTTATGGATGTGGGGATTTTCCATTCCTTAATGGATTTAATTTTGCTAGGGTCTACCTTAACACCTTCATGAGATACAATATGACCCAAATATTCCACCTCTTGTACTCCAAAGAAACATTTGGAGCTTTTTGCATATAATTGCTTCTCCTCCAATAGTTTGAGCACCCTGTCAACATGTTCAACATGATCCTTCCAAGGCTTGTTGTATATTAGTATATCATCAAAAAATATTAACACAAATTTTCTAAGGGTTTGAAAATGGAATTTATCAAACCTTGAAATGTAGAAGGTGCATTGGTAAGGCCAAAAGGCATGACCAAAAATTCATAATGACCATCATGAGTTCTAAATGTTGTTTTCGGAATGTCTTCAGTCTTCATTCTGATTTGATGATATCCTGAATGAAGATCCAACTTGTTGAAGTAAATTGATCCATGCAATTCCTCCAATAATTCATCAATGACAGGAATGGGAAATTTATCTTTAATATTGAGCTTGTTGAGCTCCCTATAATCCTGACACATGCGCCATGATCCATCCTTCTTGTGCACCAATACTACTGGAGCAAAGAAAGAACTTTGATTAGGTTGAATTATACCAGCCTCTAGCATCTCTGCAATCATACGTTCAATTTCACTCTTTTCGGCATAGGGATATATGTACGGCCTGATGTTTGGAGGAACACTTCCTGGAATCAAATGAATAGCATGATCATGATCATGAATAGGTGGGAGAACTTTGGGAGTCTCAAATACCTTGGAATGATTGTCCAATACTTTTTGGAGATATGGAGAAATAGATGATTTCGATGTGGGAACCTCTAGCGAAAATAATTGTGCAATTACACCTCGTTATTCTTTCTTTAGAAGCTTTATCATACCATTAGAGCTGATTATATTTCCCGGTTTCCTTGCAATACCCATTAATTCAAATTCCTTTCCTTCCGCACAAAATTTCATGAAAATTTCTTGAAAATTATAAGCTATTGTACCCAAGGATTGTAGCCATTGGAATCCTAGTACAACATCAACACCACCCATTGGAATGGAAAGCATTGGGCTATTCAATACATATTCTTAGCTTGATATTATGGCACTTTCCAGAGCAATTTATGGTTCCTCCCCTTGAAACCATCACTTGACACTCTGGTGTTGGATATAGGAAGCAATTCAATTCCTTTGCTATCTTATAGTGAATAAAATTATGGGTACTTCCCGAATCAATCAACATTATTACCTTTTTCTTCTTGATATGTCCTTCTATCTTAATAGTTTGAGGAGTGGTAATTCCATCCAATGCATTACAAGATATGGTCGAATTCATTTCTTCTTTATCTAGGGTTTGTTCCTGGAGTATATCCTCTTCTTTTGAAATTTCTTGTTCATTTTCTTCCTCCTCTTCACAATCTATGTAGAATAATTTCTTCTCAGCACACTTATGACCTTTAGTGTATTTTCTATCACAATTGTAACAAATCCCTTTTGCTCTTTTTTCTTCCAATTGTTGTGGTGTCAACCTTGTAGGTTGTGGAAGGATAGGGGAAACAACACTTCCATCTTTATAGTTGTGAGTGGTAGGCTTCTTGGTCGCCATAATTTTGCTTTCCATTTTTCTTGCTAACCTAAATGCCTTCTCCAATGAATCAGGTTCCCAAAGGCGAACCTCATGTTGGATATTATCTTTAAAGTCCCTATGAACACATCAATCCTATGCTCCTCTAGAATATCTCTTACCCTGATGTTCAATTTTTGGAAGTCCTCAATGTGCTCCATCATTGAACCCTTTTGTTTTAGATTTATTAATTGGCTAAAAAAGGTGTTGCTTTTTGTATCCTCATAATGTGCTATCATTTCTCCCATAAAAATTGCCCAAGTGACAATTTGTTTATGAGAGAAAAGCCATTGATACCATACAAACTAATTTGGTTCAAAATATAAAGTTGCAATACGTACCTTTTGTGTGTTTTGCACATTATGGAGATCAAAAAATTGCTTCATCTGTAGTATCAATGTTCCGCGATCCTTACCATCAAACTTCCTCATATCGATTTTTGGAACATGGTGGGTCTTCAATCCAACATTAGAGTATATGAAATCACTATTAACATTTTTTTCATTCTGTATTCAAGCTTCTGTGATCCATAATAAATTAAACAAAGTATTTCGGTAGAAATCACATGAGAGAATTTTTTTGGCCGACATGTTTCGAACCAACAAGTGTGGTTCATCATCAGGACCTGATGATGAACCACACTTGTTGGTTCGAAACGCGTCGGCCAAAAAAAAATTCTCACGTGATTTATACCGAAAGACTTTGTTTAATTTCTTTTCTTCTCATCATGAGTTTCCTTTACTACCTTTTCACCATTAGTGACCATTTCTTGTAGCAACTTATTCAAATTTATCTTCAATTCTTCCATCTTATCGTCCATGCCATTCATCTTAGCGTCCATGCCATTCATCTTAGCTTCCATGCCATCCATATTAGATTCCATATTAACTTGCATTCCATTCATATTAGCTTTCACGCCATTCATCTTGGCTTCATTTACCTTTAGTGAGAGTGAAATTTGTTGTACTTGGTCCTGTAATTTTGATATATCATGTTGCATTTCTTCCTCTTCTTCACGAGTCATGCTAGAGATTTCAGGTTGCTTACTAGGTGTTTCCATTTTCTTTCTTTGGGGCATTAATTAATGCTAATAATTCTTCACTATTCCCTTTGAATTCCTTCAAACTAATTTTTCAAACCAATCTTATGCAAAATTTAAAAAGACTACAAACCTTTTTTTTCACTTTGTAAGAGCTCGATATTGAATCTATTGTATCTCTATAACTGTGGATCTTTAATATCTGAAATCTCATCCTATGGTAGCCCGTTGAGTCCTCTTTCTAACCCCGCAAGTCTAATCAAGATTGGATTCTCCAAGGAAGATTTATGCCAAATCTCCCACGGTGACCTGATTATAAACTAGTTCAGTAGGGTGAACTTGTACAACATGCCACGTGTCACTGTTTCGACCTTAGTACCTAAAACTGATACAAAGAAAACTACAGGCCATCCTCTTTCTGAAAATTCTTACGAAATTTCAATCTAATGCTCAAAACAAAAGTTATAATGATTTTCCCCAGGTCACCTATTTGGAATGTAATTCGAGAGTTTGCAACAACCCTAACTTCCTTAGATCATATCTCCACAAATATAGCGAGACAAGCTCTAAAATTTGGACCCGAAGTTCATAACGATTTCGGATCAAATGGGTTTTTTTTTAGCTTCTGAAACGTCGTAGAAAACATGTTATACCGAAAATTCTACGATGACTTGTTTGGAGCAGCGAAACCCTAGAGTCCGAACCTCTGATACCAAATGTTAGGAAACCAACTCACAAAAAGATAGAAAAGATAGATCAATGCCTTAGAATTCAGCCTCTTCGAGGGGGAAAGCTCCTTTACATTACACAAATGAACAATTCTTGGATGATACAAATGACTAAACTTCCCTTCTATATATAGGAGTCTAAGCGGGCACAATATAATCAAGCGAACATAACAGTAATAACATAAGGGCACAAAAATAACAATAGTGGGTTTCTATGGGGCATACTAATAACAATATGGGGATAATAGGGGCACAATAATAACAATAAGGGATACAATGACAATAGTAATGGGGGAATCACTAGTATTATAGGGGCCTAACATTCTCTTTATACATTATCACTTCAGAAGCTTATAGGAATAGATTGAGACACAATTATTCCTACCTAGGTATCTCTGTAAGACATAAGAATATGAAGAAAAACATAATGTGTAACACTGGAAAAACTTACAAGAAACAAAAACTATGTAAAACTGAATTCAGAATCCTTTTCTTTGTATTAAGGGTCTAGAAAAGCTAAGAACATCAAATGTTTACAAATGCTTCATTAAGGTGCAACCTTTCTTCAAGAGTGCAACCCTTCTTCAATGGTCAACCTGGTTCAATGGTGAACCCATAATAGCTTGTGAAGAGAGTTATTTATACAACAGTAGAAAATATCCTAAACTTCTTTTACAAAAATAGATTATTGTGAAATCAAAATAAAGAGTGTTAGTTGATCTGGCACTATTTTGATGTTGTGTTGTTGGTGACTATCACTGAAAAAACTGAAAATTGTTGAAACTGGGTGATTGTTCCTGTTATTTAGGTTATGTTGTCCTTTAGACTTTGATCTTTTGCCCTTTAAGCTGCTTGGTTGTTTTATCTTCACGCTGGATGTCATTTTTACTTATGACCTTTCATCTGATACTCTTTGACCTTGTTGACCTGTCAATATCCTTTATTGTGGTTTTTACTTTTGTTGTACATTTCAAGTTTTTACTGTGTATTTCAACAGTAATTCATTTAGTTTTTTACATGTCTCAGCATATGGTAGTTGGGTATTGATCATATTTCTATATATTTCATCTGTTTGTCTTTCAACTGTATGTTTTATCTACCTCCTCTATTTTAACATTTACTGTCTCTGTGTAAAGGATTTCTTCTTTGTTTTAACCATTACTGTGTAAATGACTTCTGCTCTGTGTAAATGATAATTGTCTTTTAACTGTATAAAGGCTTTTAAATTCATTTCCTGAGAGAATCTGGAACAAACAGGTTTTATACGATCGCCTACAAAATACAACAATTGTTAAGAAAAACACAGGCTGACAGGGAGGTGATAAATGGTTTTATTTGAGCTGAGAGGTCTGTGGATGGAGTCTTGGTAGTGTTTGTATGGTAATCAGAGGTCAAAATGGTTTGCAGAGGCTTAGGGTGGCGCAGGAAGGGTTAGACAGGTTTTACTGTGCAAATGGGCGAAAAGAGTGAAAACGAGGGTTTTCGCGTTTAAATGGGTAAAGGTTAACTTTGGCGCGGAAATTCATAATTGTGAACAGTGAGTTGTTTCGGCCTACGTGGGGAGGTGGTTTCGTTGCTCATCGCACTGCTTTTGGTCGTGGGGTGATTTTTCTCCAAGGGCACGCGAGTTAACGTAGAGCTGCCACATAACCACAAGGGGCCCAAGCAAAACCACGAATCTCGCGTGCTCTCGGGCGGGTAAAGGTCAGAGATCGGAAGCACGCGATATTGCTATGGGTCATTAGATTTGGGAGCGGATGATCTGGCGGCTATCGCGTGGTGGAGTTGCATGGGCGATAGACGACGGAGATTAGCGGGGCCGAGGGGTTAATTACAAAAGATTTCTAATTATTTTACGATATAAGAGGGGTTTAAGCATATTGCGATGGGTTTGATAAAGTGGGACCAGGGAATAAATACACTAGGGATATAGGTTAAACAGGTGTCAGGGAAGGTTTATTAACCATACCTAGGGTTAAATGCGGGGTTTGTTTAACCACACCATGGGGTTTGGTTAAACGGTTTTTGTTGGGAAAATGGTGATTTGCACAGTTTTGTTAAGTAATGCGGGGTTAACATAAAACTTAGGCTAAAGGGGTTTTATGTGTAAAAAGGGTTTTTGTCGAGAAAACATGAATATAGTGGAGTTAACTTTATAAAGCGGGGGGGAGTGGGGGAACAAAAGCTAGGATGAGGGGTATTATGGGCTTTTTATGGGTTTTCTAGGAAAAATAGGAAAATTACAAGGGGAAAGTGATTTCTTCAAAGGGGAATGGGTTTCACACTAGGAAAAGGGCTTTTTAGGTAGGGGAATGAGTTTGGAGGGTAAATTGCTAGGAAAATGTGTGAAACCAAGGGGCAAAGGTGAAAATGAAGGGAAAAGGGTATTTTCTTAGGAAATGATGGGATAATGAGGAAATTAGTAAGTATGTAGTGGGGGGTGAAATGAAATGAGGGGAAGTTAACCAAATCAACTTGTGAACATATTTTCACCTTCATAACTGCTCCTACACACTACAACACATGATCAAGCATGATAAATGTGCTTATGCCTCAATTAACTTTGTACTTCTGCAACCTTTCTTCTACCTACCCTTTACTTACCCTAACCTTTTTTCTTCACTTAATTGGGTGCATTTAAGCTAGCAGTCCCTTTATTTATTTTTTCTTTTGAAAAGCAAACTATCTAATTCTAACCTTATAACATCCAAGGGCTCAGATTAAACTGATGAGTTCCTTATTATTCTCTACCTAACTACTGATCTGCCAAGATTAAACAGTTTGGCTAGATCTTTATTCTCTAACTATAAACATGAAATTTAAAGCATGAACTAGTCAAGATTAAACTATTTGACTATCATGGGTTGTGGCATTTATGATAAGCTACACACAACCATTATTTTTCATAATAAAGTAAAAGGTAGTGGCACTTGGACTTGCACACTTCCAGAGTTTATTGCTTTTTTCTTTTCTCTCTAACCTAACATTTTATTTTTGCCTTCATTCTTTAGGGAATTTATTCTAACATTTTCTTTGATATGGACATATTTATTAAAATATTTCCTAACATTTTTATTCAGTATTCTTTTTGTCCATATCCTAACTTAACAATTTTTGAAAAATATTTTCATTTTTTGACTAATTGATTCTAACTTACCAAAACCAAAAAATGCTACAACAGTTACCATATAATTAACACGGTCAAAATTTTGGTTTACTTAAAACTATAATGGCTACAATGGACACGATACAAGGAGTTTGTTGATGTAGGTCACTTGAAAGCACCTCAGAAAAAGTTAGGACCGCGGGAAAAATGGGCGCATACTAGCAGATGGTATCACTGTGATTAGCTCGTCGTCCTGAATCTTGTGGGATAGGTTTCTCACAAGTGGAGTTTTGAGACCACTAGACTTTTCTTTTTCTTTTTTTAGTCCGAGAGGACTATTACTTCCAACTGATCAATGCTATGGTGGTTGAAATCCTAGAATCTCAATACTGCAAATTGTGTAGGAATTTGGCAGTCCTAATTGATCAATACTATGGCGATAGAAACCTCAATTGTTGAATACAAAGAAATCCATATAAATTTTGTTGTCCCAACTAATTAAGACTAAGGTGGAAGAATACCCAACTTTTAGATACTCTAAAATGTGACGGCCAATCAACAAGAAGTGATGAAATTATGGCAATAAGGAACAAATCGTGATATATGTCAGGATTCAGACAATAGTACTCAGTCTAGTCTTTCAGAAAACTAACTAAGGAGGATCAACCATTTCCCTTAGTCATACTACCCGACTACCCTAGGTACATGAGAGTAATCTCCCCAAGTGTTGTCTTGGTGTATTATAGTAGCAAGACGATCAGTGACTCATCTAAGGTCGGTTTCAGTGTAACCTTGTGGGGATTTTGATATACCAGAGGTAAGTGGAAAATCAATTTGTGTATAGGTGTTGTCTGATGTGCTAATACTGGAAGGGGTACCAACAGGTGTTGCAAGGGAGTCCAATAGACATAACCACCTCTTGTAATTCCTGTGTATTCTTCCCTAACCTTATATTGATGCATGTAACAAGAGATCTTTGTAGCTTAAAGACACCAAAACACGTCTCTAGCCTAAAACAAATCTTGCTAAAATGGGTGGTGCGGTGATCTGTTGTTGAATGTTAGTTTTTTTGTGCTAATTTCAATTTCAGATTTATAACAAATGCTTGTCAATTGATTCATGTGCATGATTCTCTTATGGTGTTTGTGATTGGAAACAGGTAAATTTTATCAGGTTTTATGTGAAATACATGAGCAAAATAGCATAAAAAACAAGTGTTGAACAATATCAAATGCAAAGTATAGCAAACCATCAACATGAACACTTAACACAATGTTTTGATGAAGGAGTTCACCCCTTCTGGGCTACATCTCCTTGGTCTAGTTTACATGGCTTGGGCCTCTATATTAGCTCAATATGGAAAAAAATGTTGTTTACAAAGCTCTACTGCTCCTGAAACATTTTTCAATGTGTTCATAATGCTCAAATTAGTTAGGAACACCTTTTCCTGAGATCAATTTGGTCAATTTTTGCTCTAGTTGTGTTCAAAATAGTTTTCCCTAGGAAAACTCCTCTAAAGCCGGAGCAACTCCAGTTAATCCCGCTATTTTTGGAGTTAGGGCTGAAATTGGTGGGTTCCAACAAAAGTATACCAAGTTAAACTCGATTTTAATTAATGTTAAGTGGAGTTTAATTAATAATAAACTACGGATTAGCACATTAAGTGCATAGTTAAGGGCTAACTGTTAGCCTTAACGATGGCGGTTTGTAACAACCCTGGTGAAAATTCCATGTAAAAATATATAAATATCACGGATGATGGGACACATATTCCAAGATGAATGGTGGGCAGGACATCCTAAGGGGTGTTCATTTGGTTGTTTATGGCTAAGGAAATTGGCAAAGGCAATGGCTAAGGCTTTAAAGAGGCAAAAAGGTATTTTGACACATTTATTTATGAAAATAATGGAAATTAGGAGAAAAGGAAGGTGAAAGGTCACATTTTGCATGTGAGGAGGAAATTGAAGGAAAATAATGGAAAATGAAGAAAATAGAGGCCTCATTAATAAAAAGGCCTATGAGGATGAGTGGGCAAGACTTGGTCAGTTTAGCTTTGGAGCTCTCTGATTATTTTCTCTCTCTCTCATACTCTTGGATACTTAGAGCTTTCTTGGATCACTCTTGGAGGGTGTGGCATACTTGGATTCTTGGAGCAAGAAGGCAAAGGAAGAGCAGGAAAGCATAAGAGGGCATCGACATCAACAACTACATCCGGTTTCTTGCAGGTGTCAAGTTGCATGTATGATTTCTTCACTATTTTGGCATGCATGGCACATACATGTGGTTTCTTGGTTGTGATCTGTCATTAGCCTGGAGGATTGCCTAGATTGATAGTGGATTGCCTAGCCTTTCCATTTCCTAGATAGCCATGGTGATTGTGGGTTTACTTCATTGCTTTGTTTTGGTTGGTTCTCATGTTTCCTTAGCTTGGGTTGAGTTATTAGTCCTGGAAGCCCTGGTTGAACAAACGCTCTCGAAACCCTGTAACAGCTTGGGTTGACTTACTAGTCCTGGAAGCCCTAGTTGAACAAACGCTCTAGAAGCACTGTAATATCTTGGGTTGAGTTACTAGTCCTGGAAACCCTGGTTGAAAAAATGCTCTGGAAGCCCTTGGTGGGTTGAGTTACTATTCTTGGAAGGCTTGGTTGGAAAAACACTCTGGAAGCCTTGTATAAGTTTTGGGTTGAGTAACTAGTTCTGGAAGCTTTGGTTGGACAAATGCTCTGGAAGCCCTGTATAAGTTGTGGGTTGAGTTACTAGTTCTAGAAGCCTTGGTTGGACAAACAATCTGGTAGCCCTGGAAGGCTTGGAAGGAGACCAATCTAATTATGGTTTTTGGTGATGTTCGACCATGAGGTTCAATCGTTGTTTGATGGGTTGAGGTGGGTGGCCTCTGGAAGCCTTGGATGAGTTTTGATTGATGTGCTCTATGAGATCCCACATTCATGCTTGGAATATGGCATGAGGGCGATTGGATGAAGAGAGACTTGGCTCAGCCAATCTATGGTCGGGTGGAACGTGGTAGTCCCATATCCAGTTGGTTCATTGCATTTATTAATGAAAAAATTCATTCCCTTGATTTTCATGTGCAATGTACTGATGTATATATGGATTTTGATGGCTGAAATTTTTATTGTATTTTTGTTCCTATTATGTTGTTTATATGCATATTTACCCTGGAAGGTGTTACATAGTATTCATGAGTGGGAACATGATGTGGTTAAGCTACGGTTAGCGCAATACCCGCGTGGTTTCATAACCGTTGACCTTGCGGATAACAAAATTGCGGGCACATATCATTGAATGTAGCGGTTGTGGTCTCCGTAGCTGCCAGCGGTTTCTCCTAACCATTAAAATTGGCGGTTACATGATGTGTGTTCACATGGAGGGGGTTGCCTCACAGGCTAGCTCCCTCCTTACTCCCAAATGCTAAACCGTTACAATTCAAATATATGTAGAAGTCATTATATGTTAAGTTGTAATGTGGCAATGGAACGGTAAGCTGTGAGGTTTGTATGGTGCAGGTGCTGGGTTCGAGCCCCCAGCCTACCACAAAATTTTGCTAATTGCGGGCCGAGATGACCTTTGGGGAGGGACATGTGGCAGACTCCAAGATTTCCACTTGTCCCCTCCTCATTATTCCTCCATTAACCAACCAAATCATGCCACATCACCACATCTGATAACCAACCAAAATCTAACACTTGTTGAAGCCTAATTGGACCATTGACCACTGTTGACCTTGCACAGTCACCTACCACATCAGCAGTACAGACTGCTGACTATGCAGTGATTGTACATTTTTTTTTCAAAATTTCTTTTATTTGGAAAAGTGGACATAACTCAATATCTTCCTCATACGAACTTGGTTTTTAGTTAAATGATTTTGTTGGGATCATTTTGCCGAGATGGACGTGGTCATTCAGGTTTCGAGCCATTATGAGAACTTTGATTTTTGAGCTAAATACTGAGCACCTGACCATTCCTCCCATTGGAAGCCTTTTGGACCCCAAAAGATTTTATCAATTATTCAGTAGGTGAGTGTACAGCTCCCTCACCTTCTTGATATGTAACCATTTGGCTTTAGAAGGCTTTTGTCCCTTGATTCCCACTCTAAGGTATTCGACATTCCCTCTCTTTGAAGTTCCAGTTTTTCTGTCAAGTATGAGATCTTGTTGTATGTCATCAAGATATTCTGGCAAGAAATCATCTATTGATGGCAGCTGAACATGTTGTCCTTGATCATCAATCAAAGGAGGCTCAAACAATCTCAAATTTTCAACATTAACAACAAAGTATATTTGCATATAAGGAGGCAAATCTAGTTTAAATGCATTGTTACCAATCTTTTCTAGAATTTTGAAAGGACCATAACGGATTGGCTTAAGATTTTTACTTTCCCCTTGAAGTCTCTCTTTGCTAATATATAACCAAACTTCGTCTCCAACTTGAAATTTGTGATCGACCTAGTGTTTTTCATGCCTTTCCTTTTAGTTGCTTTGACTCTTTTCCAATTGTTCCCGCACTGTGTGATGTATCAACTGAATTTGCTCTATGAACTTCCTTGCCTTATCGGTGTCATTGTGACCATCGATGGTGACATCTTTCTCAAAGATGAAGTCCAATGGCGATCTTGGCAAGTACCCAAAACATGCCTCAAATGGCGATGTGTTTGTGGAAGAATGCTTTGCCCTGTTGTATGTTGGGTGTGGAGCCTGATTATGTTTTGTATTCAAAGGTATTGCCGCATTGGACCCCAATTTGTAACGGAGCGGCAACGCCGCCCATAAAATATTCGCTGCAGGGGGGGTCCAATGGGGGGCAACTGTGACTTTTTAGGAGCCCCCGGCTGGTGGGGGGGTCAGGGGCAGCGCCCCCGAAGTTAAGAATAGATGTAAAATTGCCTTGTAAAATGTTGTAATTTCGTAGTCAATCTGGGCCATTCATTAGGTGAAGATATGATGGTAGAAGTTATGTTTAATTTAGGGTTTTTTTCCCTAGAAGGTAACCCCTCGCTATATATGAGGGAATTGTATTGCGTCTATGTATATCTATATTCTGAGTGAGGAAGAGAGAGGAGATTGACAACGAAGAGGGTGTTATAGCAGATCTGTTGTAGGTTGTATCTCTTCAGTTTGCTAGATAATATAAAAATAAGGACTGGCTGTTTCTCCATGGATGTAGCCCAAACTGGGTGAACCACGTATATCTATGTCTCTCTTGTTTTATGTGTTTTCTGTGTTTATATTTCTGCAATATTTTATGTGTTCCATTGCTGTGTAATATATAATTTTATAACAACTGGTATTAGAGGTGAAGGTCTATTTGGCTGATAAACTCGCAAGAGAGAAGGATTCTTGGTTCGAGTGGGAATAATGGCAGAAGATGGTAGGTTTAGGGTCAAAAAATTCAACAGCAAAAACTACCAACTGTGGAAGATGCAGATGGAAGATTATCTGTATCGGAGAGATCTGTACCTACCATTGAGCGGAAAGACAAAGAAGCCGATGAGTATGACAGACACAGAATGGAATATTCTCGACAGAAAGGCACTTGGAACAATACGGTTGTGCCTAGCGGTGTTGGTAGTGTTTAATATTTCAAAGGAAACGACAACAGAAGGTTTAATGTCGACATTGGCCAAACTATATGAAAAAACCTTAGCCTCAAATAAGGTATTTCTTATGAAACGTTTATTTAATATGAAGATGTCAGAAGGTGGATTTGTTGCTGATCATTTAAATGATTTTAATACAGGTACAAGTCAGTTAAGTTCTGTAGGGGTAACTTTTGATGATGAAGTTAGCGCTCTGTTATTTCTGTGCTTATTGCCAGAAAGTTGGAATGGTTTAGTTATGGCCATTAGTAACTCTATCTCTAGATCTAGTACCTTAAAGTTTGATGATGTTGTTGGTGCAATCCTTAGCGAGGAAATGCGACGAAAAAGCTCCAATGAGACATCAGGTAATGCTTTGACTACAGAGACTAGGGGAAGAAAAATGGAAAGAGGAAAGAGCCCGAGATATCGCAGTAATTCAAGAAAAGGCAGATCCAAGTCCAGATCGAGGATAGTGTGCTGGAAATGCGGGAAGAAAGGACACCTAAAGAAAGACTGCAAGTCTCGAAAGGGAAAAGGAGGCGACGTGCAACAAGAAACTAATCATGAAGCGAATGTAACAGGTGATGTGTTGCAAGATGCTTTGATTCTTTCATTAGAAAATATTATTGATGCCTGGGTGGTAGATTCATGGGCCTCATTCCATGCCACACCTAATAAGAAACATTTTCATGATTATGTTCAAGGAGATTTTGGACAGGTTCGATTGGGTGATGATAAACCCTGTAAAATCATTGGAATGGGTACAATTTTCATAAAACAACAGAATGGAAATCAATGGCTATTGAAGGAGGTAAGGCATGTTCCAGATCTGAAGAAAAATCTGATTTCAACAGGGCAGTTGGGAGGTGAAGGTTGCGTAACTACTTTCATAGATAAAACCTGGAAGGTCACTAAAGGATCCCTGGTAATAGAGAAAGGAGGAAAGGTTGGTACATTTTATTTATGCAATGGTATTTCTAATTATGTTAATGCTTTAACCTCTACAGGAGAAGATACGACATTGTGGCATCATAGGCTCGGGCACATGAGTGAGAAGGGGATGCAAATTCTTCACTCAAGAAATTTTTTGCCAGGTTTGAAGCATGTTGATTTAAAATTCTGTAAGAATTGTTTTATGGAAAACATAAGAGAGTCAGATTCCTTAGAGTTGGGAAAGAAAAGAAGAGCGAAAAATTAGAGCTTGTGCATACATATGTATGGGGACCTACTTAGGTATCATCTCTTGGTGTCTCTCGTTATTATGTTACTTTTATTGATGATGCAACCAGAAAAACCTGGATTTATTGTATTCAAAATAAATTTGATGTATTTGATACTTTAAGGAAATGGAAAGCTTTGGTCGAAAATGAGATAGGAAAAAGGTTGAAGTGTCTCAGATCAGACAATGGAGGTGAATATTGCAGCAAAGAGTTTGATAGGTACTGTTCTGAGAATGGAATTCGCAGAGAGAAGACAGTTCCAGGAACACCACAAGAAAATGGTGTGTCAGAAAGGATGAACAGGACAATCATGGAGCGTGCAAGGTGCATGAGATTGCATGCAGGATTTTCTTTACAATTTTGGGCAGATGTTGTAGATAATATTGTTTATCTAATTAACAGAGGGCCTTCAAGTTCTTTGGATGGTGGTATTCCAGAGGAGGCATGGATAGGTAAAAAGGTAAACTACTTTTTTTAAAAGACTTTTGGTTGTGAAGCCTTTGTCCACATTAATAAAGAAAATAGAACAAAGCTTAAGGTAAAATCAAAGAAATGTACCTTTATTGGATATGGTGTTAATGATTTTGGTTATCGCTTTTATGATTATGAAAAACACAAAATCATTAGGAGCATAGATGTCATATTCAATGAAAGGGTTTTGTATAAGAATCAGTTGCAGGGAAAGAAACAAGAAAAAGAAAACAGAGAATACACGGTTCTTGACGAGATCATAGGAAAAGTGATGGTGCCTGAAAATAATAATGATCAACAGCCAGAACAACAACCACAACAAACAACAAGCACTTCAAACACCTGAAAGTGGTGTTAGAAGATCTACCAGGATGACTAGACCCCCTAAACGATACTCTCCTTCATTATATTATGTATTGTTGACTGATTCTGGTGAACCAGAATGTTATGAAGAAGCAATGCAGGTAGAAACTAGGAAGAAGTGGGAGCAAGCCATGAAAGAAGAGATGGACTCCTTAGCACATAACCAGACTTGGGACTTAGTCAGGTTTCCTACAGGTAAAACAACATTACAGAATAAATGGGTTTACAAGTTGAAGAAGATGGAGGTAGAAAAAGGTACAAAGCTAGACTTGTGGTGAAGGGGTTTGCACAGAAGAAAGGTATTGATTTTGATGAAATATTTTCTCCTATTGTTAAAATGACTTCAATCAGAACTATTTTAAGTCGAGTAGCAGCTAAAGATTTGCATCTTGAGCAGTTAGATGTAAAGAAAACCTTTCTCCATGGGGATTTGGAGGAAGAGATATATATGTAGCAACCACAAGGATATGGGGTAAAAGGGAAGGACAAACTAGTGTGCAGGTTGAAGAAGAGCTTGTATGGCTTAAAGCAGGCTCCAAGGCAATGGTATCTAAAATTTGACAGGTTTATGTCTGAACAAGGTTATATTATATGTCACTCTAATCATTGTGTTTATCTCAAAAGGTAAAATGATGGCAGCTATATTATATTGTTATTGTATGTAGATGACATGATTGTTGCAGGTTCTAACATGAAGGAAATAAATGTGATCAAAAGAAAATTGGCAAACTCATTTGCAATGAAAAATTTGGGTGCTACAAAAAAAATCCTTGGTATGAGAATAACTAGAGACAGGAAGAATCACAAATTAACACTGTCTCAAAGTGAGTACATAGAAAAGGTGTTGAAAAGGTTTAATATGCAGAATGCAAAACCCGTTAGTATACCTTTGGCTAGCCATTTCAAATTAAGTAAGGAGGAGTGTCCCAAGACTCAAGAAGAAATGGATCATATGTCTAAAGTTCCATATGCATCAGTAGTTGGAAGCTTAATGTATGCAATGGTCTGAAAAAGGCCTGATATTGCACATGTAGTGGGAGTTGTAAGCAGGTACATGAACAATCTAGGAAAAGAACATTGGATGGTGGTGAAGTGGATTCTCAGGTATTTGAGAAAATCAAGCATTATGCTTTGGTGGTTCAAACATTTCTCTACAGGGATATGTTGATGAAGATATGGCGGGTGATAGAGATAACAGGAGGAGCACAATAGGGTATGTGTTTACTGTAGGTGGAACAGCTGTCAGTTGGATCTCAAAACTGCAAAGTGTTGTTGCACTCTCAACAACAGAAGCAGAGTATGTTGCTGCTACAGAGGCTAGTAAAGAAATGATTTGGTTACAAAGGTTTCTGGATGAATTGGGTAAGAAGCAAGAGTTGGGCAGGTTATACAGTGACAACCAGAGTGTCATACATCTTGCAAAGAACTCTGCATTTCATTCCAAAACTAAACATATACAGCTCAAGTACCATTTCATACGGTTAGTGTTGGAAGATGGACAGTTGAAGCTGGAAAGATACACACTAGCAAGAATCCTGCAACTATGTTAACAATAGTTGTAACCAGGGAGAAACTGAGAATCTGCTCAATTTCAATTGGTCTTCAAGTATGATGAAGAAGATGAGAAACAACCAGGTCCAAAGTGGAGTCATTATCCAGCAAATGAAGCAGCGATGGAGTTGCTATAATCAGTCTCCAAGTGGGAGATTGTTGGATGTGGAGCCTGATTATCTTCTGTATTCAAAGGTATCGCCACATTGGACCCCAATGCGTAATGAGGCGGAAATGCCGCCCTTAAAATATTCGCTGCAGGGGGGTCCAGGGGGTGGCTACGACTTTTTGGGAGCCCCCCCCCCCCCCTGGCGGGGGGATCGGGGGCAGAACCCCCGAAGCTAAGAATAGATGTAAAATTGCCTTGTAAAATGTTGTAATTTCGTAGTCAATCTGGGCCGTTCATTAGGCAGAGATCTAACGGTAGAAGTTATGTTTAATTTAGGGTTTTTTTGCCCTAGAAGGCAACCCCTCGCTATATATGAGGTAATTGTATTGCTTCTATGTATATCTATATTCTGAGTGAGGAAGAGAGAGGAGATTGAGAGTGAAGAGGGTGTTACAGTGGATCTACTATAGGTTGTATCTCTTCAGTTTACGGGATAATATAAAAAGAAGGACTGGTTGTTTCTCCGTGGACGTAACCCAAACTGGGTGAACCACATATATCTCTGTCTCTCTTGTTTTATGCATTTTCTGTGTTTATATTTCTGCAATATTTTATGTGTTCCATTGCTCTGTAATATATAATTTTCTAACATTGTATGCATGATGTATGTAATGCAACTATTCATCCCACAACTTGGGATGTTTGTTGCAATATCCTCTAAGAAGATGAATGATTGTCTTGTTGACCACCTCGGTTTGTCCATCTGTTTGTGGATAAAAGGTTGTACTCTTCTTCAACTTTGTGTCCATCATGTCCCACAAATTTGACCAAAAATTCCAACCAAATCGAGAATCTCGATCACTTACAATGGAAGTAGGAAGACCAAAATGAACCCAAATGTTTTGGCAGAAAAGTTTAGTTGTTTGTTCAGCTGTAATTTTCTTTTTACATGGCGTTAGTATACACATTTTCTTGAACCTCTCTACAACTACATACAAGTAATCATGACCTTTCCTTGACAATGGAAGATCTCCTACAAAATCCATTTAGATACTCTCCCATGGATGTGAAGGTACCCGAAGTGGAGTGTACAATCCTAGTTTCCTATTGCTAGGCTTACTTGTTGCACAGAAAGAACATCCTCTTATAAAATGAGATACATTATCAAACATGCATGGCCAATAATAATACCTTTGGAGATTTCCTAATGTCTTGCCTACACCAAAGTGTCCAGCAATCAATGAAGTGTGCACCTCCCTTCTGATATTGTTCTTTTTCCCTGTGGAATACATAACTTTCCCAAGTGATACAACAAATGGTTATGTACATGGTAATCCAACTCTTAAATTTGGTTTCCTTGACTCAAGTTTTCATACACATCTCGAAATTCATTATCATATGCATATTGTTCAATGTAACTTTCATGCAAAACATAATTTTTCTTGAGTGAAATAAATGAATTTACAATAGGCCTTGAAAGCATATCAACTACCTTATTGTAGATTCCCTTTTTGTACTTGATAACCAAATGAAATTGTTGTAAAAAACCCATCCATCTGAAGTGTCATGATTACTCCAACTTTGACTGTGTCTGTAAGTATTGTAATGGTTGATGGTCGGTATGGATAATGGTCTCCTTCCCCATCAAGTAATGTTTACATTTTTTGACACTTTGTACCAATGCGTAAAGTTTTTTGTCACAAGTGGGATAGTTAGTCATAGCTCCATTAAAAATTTCATAATGAAATGAAATGAAATGGGCTTACCATGTTGCATAAGAACTTCTCCCATGGCGTAATCACTAGCATCCTTTTGAATCTCAAATGGTTGTCTAAAATCTGGAAGAGCCAATATTGGTGTTGAACTAATATTTTGCTTCAAAGCATCAAATTATTTATGTTGTACATCTCCCCAATGGAAGAGTTTCTTAACACTAATCAATGCATGTAATGGTGCTTCAATGGAAGAAAAACATGGGGGCGTGTTATAGATCCATTTGGGCACATCAACCCCGACTTACAGATCAGCACTATTAGGGCCCATCAAACCCTAATTCAGTTGTTACATGCCCTAATGATGTCAACCATTAGAATTCCTCCTTCCTAAGAGATTCCATGATTGAAATCATCCAAAAACTACCTCTAAGAAGATTAGCGCAGGCAGGCCTTTATTAGGGTGCACTGCAGTGCAGCCCAGTACACTACCAAGGAGCATTGTAGCGCACTTGAGCCCTCTTTGGCCTGCGCTGGGCAAATTTGAGCAAAATATGCATTTGGGTTTGGAATATTCTTATCCATAGGATGTCTCTAGAAGTTTCCCAAGGCTATCCACTCCTTTGGGATTGAATCTGGATGCGGGAGGAAGTTAAGGAACATCAATCCCTTTATTCCTTCCTCCATGGAACTAAATCCTAAGCTTGGGAGGGCATTCATTGTCACCATTTATGGCATAACTTCCTTCATTCACCTATAAAAAGACTACTCATCTAAGTGATCAGGGGCTAGCTGGGCTAGAAATCATTGAATTATAGGGAGATGCTGTTAGTATGAGACTTGAGTTGGTTTCAAGTATTGTAATGATGTCAAAATGTCTTGCTTGTCATGAGGAGAGTACGGGATTGAACTGGAGGAGTGACACTGAATCAAACAAATTGGGTTACAACTCTTCCTTTTACTAATAAAGTGTTCAAATATTTTTCCATATGTTTGTATTGTTTATTTATGCTTTCATATGTGTATTATGCACTTGATTCCATTTTATGTTTAATCAATAGATCATTATCATATGCTTTGATCAATTTTTGTCTTCTGTCTATGTGCAGGTACTTTTCAAGCGGATTAAGTACGGAAAGGAGCAACAGAATTGGTCAAGGGAGATAAGGAGTAAGCGAAAGCTTCAGGTAGGCTTCTTTACTATCTTATTTAATCTATTGGTTATAGAAAAAGTAGAGAATGCTTTGCACTGTTGTTCTAGACTTAGCTACTAGTCTAGGGGTTTAGGCATTTATCCATAGACACTAAAACTTCCCAAAACAAATTGGCGACTCCACTGGGGATCGATTATCCATCTTAGTAGCTTATCAGCCTCTTAAGACATTTTTACATACTGTACTTGTGGTTGTTGATTGAATTTCAGTCTTATTTCATTGAAAATTGAGTCAAAACTGTGTCAAATTGCCTTCAAAAATGGCTTACTATCACCAGCGCAGCCCAGTGAAGGACACAATGCACTGCAATGCACTTCCTGCATAGAGCCAGTGCACTGAAGTGCACTGTCTCTCACTGCAGCCTGCGCTGATCCCTTGAGGGTCAGTTTCCCATCTAGGAGCTGAAGTTTTTTGCCAATTTTCTCCTGTTTGAATGATTTGCTGAATGTCAATGATGTCTTGTCTCTGAAAATAGTTTTTCATCTCCTTAGCTGGCCCTACTTAGACTAGGATTGATAAATGTTTCTTATGTATTTACTTTGTCATTTTCAATCTATAGTCGAAAGTTAGTTTTTTGGTCGATTGATCTTTGTCGAAAGAAAGTGTCGTAAAATCGTCTTTTCCTTCGAAAATTGAATTGTCGTAAAGTCTTCATTCATGAAAGATCGATTGATTGATGTGTGCATATGATTAGTATTTTCATTGAAAGTGTCATAATTCCTCATTTCTTTGAAAATGAAAGTGTCGTAAAGTCTTCCTTTCCTTGAAAAGAAATTGTCACAAAATCGTCATTTTTATGAAAAGAGTTTATTGATCGATTGTGCATTAGTTTTCCTTTTTGTTCATTCACATTAAGGGAAATCGAAAAGAAATACATGCATCTTGCATTGAAAATGTTTTTGAATGCTTGAAAGGAATAGATAGGGAAATTGCATTAGATGTGCTCTTTGCTCTTTGTCAAAAGGAATCTGATTGCTCTATCCCTAAGTAGCTAGGATTTTCATCGTTAAATTGAATGGAAAGAATGATTATCATGATAGTTTCATTTTAGGAATTGCAAACATACATCACGTGGTGAACTTAAAGGAAAATTCTAAAGAATATCAACTTAAAATTTATCTGAATTTACCTAATGGAGCATTGTCACCTGACGAAAAACATTTAGAGGTCTAGGATAGAGACATGTTCCGTCGTCGTAAAACAAAGCAGTTGTCGCTAACTTGTCTACAATACATCTCGAGTGTGATACCTCATTCCACGTACCTTCGGGTATATAGGGCAGTGTTACAGTACGTAAAGTATATGGGAATGCTCTCACTGTGCGGTTTTGCATTAGACAGGGCTTATAAGGACTGGGCCTCCATGTACCTTCGAGTATATATGGGAGCACAACTATAGGTTGCTATCCATCCTTAAGTAACCAAGTTGGCTGCCTTGTAAACTGTGATACACTGAACACAGCATTCGGGGAGATTGCCTACCCATACTTCTCAGTTCGCCGGGAGGTATTATGCAGTTTACAGTTGCTTGGTAAACCCTTTTCCTAGATTGTCCCTCTTTTATTTTGTTATGTTACTTTGATTAAAATAAATTAATTGACGGGGATAACATCCTCCACGCTCACTCCTTAGTTGATCTTAGGTTGAAACATATGGCGACAAATACGGAGGCCACCGATCAAGGAATTCCTTTTGATGGGAATCCTAGTCCTTTTCCTCCTTTTGGAAATATTGGTGCTCCATATATGGCTACATTATCCCTACCGAGAATTACCATTGGCTTGCTAGTGTGGTTGTTTTCAACCTCCTTGGTTCAAAATGTTGTGATTTCTCCGCAATTGAGTACACCTCCAACTAGACAAAATCAACCTCCAATTGATCCTAAGGTTGACCCTTTGCCTTCTTCCTTGATCATTTCTTCCTCGATCATTTCTTCCTCCCCTTATTCCTCTTCGTCTGGTGAAAGTATTGGTACTAGTAGCCAGGTGGCTAAGAAGAAGAATAAAGGGAAGAATAAGAAGAAGAAGCAAATTTAGCAGAGGGGCAACCAAGCAACCATTGCTTTGAATGCAACATCTATTGAGCAATCATCCATCAAGCCTCACAAAGTTTGATATCCATGCAAACTTTGTACGGGAGACCATCTTCTTCGAAATTGTCCTGATATTCCTCATATCTTAGAAGAATGGTCTTCCCGTTCACATCATCCTGTGTCATCAACTTCTAGAGGTCATGTTGGTGACACACCATCAACTAGTGGTAGTAAAGTTCATGGAAAGAAGGATAAAGTTTAGTTTCCTTGTAGGTTATGTGAAGGGAATCACCCCATCCACCTTTGTCCCTATCTGGATGAAGCCAAAAAAGTGTTGGATAACCGTCCTGCTTCAACACAATGACTTCCATCTGGTTACAAGAAACTCTCCCTAAATCCTTCACTAGTTGATGAATTGACTAACCAAAATCAACCGTCAGTCAAACCCACTCTCTCTGAAAGTGAATCCTATGAGTCTATACCCAACCTAAATCAACAGGTTGAGGTAACAGTTGACCCGATTTCACCTTCAGTAAATCGTAATTTTCCCGAAGAGAGTGAATACAATACCACTCAAGTTCTTTTTGTTTCTTCAGATTCCAATGAGCTTGGGGGTAATCCTCCTGTTCCATCAAGACAGGAGGAAAATCCTCCTGCTTTCGTAACTCAAGGGGTTAATTCTCTCGTTCTTACGGTACCCCCTCCAAGTAGTCTAGTCACTTCCTTTGATTGGAATCAACTGGCAGGATTATGTCTTCCTTCTTATGTGCCTTTCCAGATCATAGTACAGGTTTGTAATATGACTGTATCTGGCACTATTATAGATGAAGGTGCATCAGTGAGTATCCTTTCCTCAACTGCTTGGCGAGCGCTCGGTTCGCCGCCACTTGTGCCTGTTACCCAAAATCTGTTGGCTTTTAGAAGAGGAACCAATCAACCATTATGGATCCTCCCTCAGTTACCTATTAATTTGGGAGGAAAAATAGTTTATCTGAATCTGATGGTAGTCCCAGGCCCTTTAGATTACAATTTACTTCTTGGGCGCAACTATGTTTACGACATGGGAGCTATTATTTCAGCACTCTTTCAAGTGATTTGTTTCCCGCATGAAGGTAGAATTTTCACCGTTGACCAGCTTTCATTTCCCGGTCCAAATATGGCTTCCAATCAACCATCTTCCCTAAATGGTCCTTTTGTACCAATGGTATCATCCCCGCCATGGGTTAATTATGTGGCAACTCGTTCCATACCTACATCAACTGACGATCAATTCAGTGATGTTGTACATCATGTATTGGGGGCATTAGAACCGAATCTCTCCTTCACGACTTCTTATGAGTTTTGATCAAAGGAGTATGAGGATAGTTCTTTTACTGTGTCAACCTCGTTAAAAAATGAAACAGGTCCATGAGGATAGTTCTTTTACTGTGTCAACCTCGTTAAAAAAAATGAAATAGGTCCATGAGGATAGTTCCTGGTCTTGTGTCAACCTCGTTAAAAAATGAAACAAGGAGTATGAGGATAGTTCTTTTACTATGTCAACCTCATTAAAAAATGAAACAAGGTCCCAAGTTCCAAGTCGAGTCTTTGAGTAGATCTCGTAAAATCCCAGTCAAGTCTTTCACTTGATCTCGTAAGTGAACCTTCATTCCATCTACCTCATAGCCACGAGTAGTCTACTTAGGTAAATGTAATGAAGCTTAGGGGGCAAGCACCTAATGGTAAAAGTTAAGTTTCCTTGTAGGTTATGTGAAGGGAATCACCCCATTCACCTTTGTTCCTATCTGGATGAAGCCAAAAAGGTGTTGGATAACCGTCCTGCTTCACCGCAGTGACTTCCATCTAGTTACAGGAGACTCTCCTTTTCATATGTTGGGGCCATGTAAACCAATCTCAAGCACAGTTTTTCGGTTCAAGCTTGTGAAAAAATGAACCCATTTCCATTTTAAGGGGAATGAAACTGAATCCAAGCATAGTTTGTCATTTCAAGCTTGTGTAAACATGAAACTGAATCCAAGCATAGTTCCCTATGGTTCAAGCTTGTGTAAAAATGAACCCATTTTCATTTTAACCCTCGTGATTGCCTTCTATCAACCTCTTTCATCAGATGAGCCTTGGTGGGTTTCATCCCATCGCCACCATCCCTTTGGCCAATCATACACTTTCGCTTGGTTGTTTTACCCTTTTTGAGGAGCAAGTTGCAATGAGTGGTCATATTAGCCAGCCTCTTCACATAAATCAACATGTTTTGAGATGTTCCAACATCACCAAAACCAGTTTCTACCCGAGACACCACTCGTTCCTTAAAGTGGAGTCCTCTTTAAGCTCTTTTTAGACTCTTTATATGTGAAAATATTTCCGAGCACTTGTCATTAACAGCTTGTTATTTGATTGGAATTCATATCTACTCAGTATAAGTTTAACCCTTTTTCGCGCTGAGATAGATTTACTACGAAAAAGGAATATGTTGATCGAACATGGTCAATAGGTTCTCTCTCGTATTGTTTTATTCTTTTTCGGACTTGAGAGACAAATCTACGAAATTTCCTTTTTGTCCCTTTTCAAACTCTCTAAACATGAAAAGGACCGAGTTATCTTTGTCGTTGAACTCGTTAAAAACATCAAATAGCAACAAACTTGTCCATTTAGAGAAGACCGAGTTTCACCTTCGCTAGACTCGTTAAAGCATCAAATAGTGATGGATTCACCCGAAGGGTGGAATTATACAACAAGCATATGTTATCCTCCTCAAGCTTGATAAAAATAAAGAGGTACTGGTCAACAATGACTGGGGAAAATTGGAAAAAGGGAGAACACTTTATGGTAGCAAGTCGCTCTTGAACATGACACTTTCACCTCATCATCATGACTATGTGGGTTGGGTCATTCAGCTTGATGGTTATCACACCGTTGGTCTATCATACCATCCATTACTTTGTTTTGGGTCAATGCTACCAATTCATTTTAGTGTCGTCGACATGTTCAAGAGAAGTCATTCAGTTCAAACTTCATCCTTTGCAATATCGTAAACCTTCATTTTCATGACCGCCATTCCTGAACCTTCTGTCGTCAGTCGATTTTCATCTCCAAAATCATTTACCTCATTTCATGTCGTTGATGTGGGATACATCAAGGCCCTCCTGCGATGAGTCACTTCTTGTCGACATCAGCACATTATCCAAGAATTTGACTTAGAAACACCCCTTTAGTACCTTGAGGCTTGCATACATCAATTGTAGGTTTCTCGCTTCTAGCAATAGGTTGACATCACTGGCCTTCGACCGAAAGAATTTGTATGGTGTTCAACATCAAATCATTTATTCACACCATACAAAATGTACTATAGTACCTTGAGGGTAATTATCATTATCGTTGATTCCTCTTGTGTCTGTTAACAACTTACATCATTGGCTGGTAATCAGACAATGTCTTCCCATGTTCGACTTTAGATCATCTATTCACATGGTTAGAATTGTACTTGAGTGAAATATTGAACGAGATTGAAGATCCCGGATCTAGTTTCATCCATCTGGGCTACGATATTCTTAGGAGTACTAAATCAAATGTACAATGGCCTTACATTCATGGTCATCCATTCATGGGTATATATCTGTAGATGACTATATTTGTACATGTAATGAAAGTTTATAAGCTGAGCATGGGTATGCCTTCCCTCAGCAAGTTCATGAGAAAAAATCAAATTATCATGATATATGTATTGTAATTGATGCAGGTCACCTTCCACTTCAAAACCTCCTCTCCACATAGTAAATTATTTCACTCGACATACATATTTATGACTTCATGCTTTAGGGGGCAACTGTTACAGATCCATTTGGGCACATCAACCCCGACTTACAGATTAGTACTATTAGGGCCCATCAAACCCTAATTCAGTTGTTACATGCCCTAATGAAGTCAACCATTAGAATGCCTCCTTCCCAAGAGATTCCATGATTGAAATCATCCAAAAACTGCCTCTAAGAATATTAGCACAGGAAGGCCTTTATCAGGGTGCACTGCAATGCAGCCCAGTACACTGCCAGGGTGCATTGCAGCACACTTGAGCCCTCTTTGGCTTGCGTTGGGCGAATTTGAGCGAAATATGCATTGGGGTTTGGAATATTCTTATCCATAGGATGCCTCTAGAATTTTCCCAAGGCTATCCACTCCTTTGGGCTCAAAATTGGATGAGGGAGGAAGTTAAGGAACATAAATCCCTTTATCCCTTCCTCCATGGAACTAAATCCTAAGTTTGGGAGGGTATTCATTGTCACCATTTATGGCATAACTTCCTTCATTCACCTATAAAAAGACCACTCATCTCACTGATCAGGGACTGGCTGGGCTGGAAATCATTGAATTATAGGGAGATGCTATTAGTATGAGACTTAAGTTGGTTTCAAGTATTGTAATGATGTCAAAATGTCTTGATTGTTATGAGGAGAGGATGGGATTGAACTGGAGGAGTGACACTAAATCAAGCAAATTGGGTTGTAACTTCCTTTTACTAATAAAGTAGTCAAAGATTTTTCCATATGTTTGTATTGTTTATTGATGCTTTCATATGTGTATTATGCACTTGATTCCATTTTATGTTTAATCAATAGATCATTATCATATGCTTTGATCGGTTTTTATCTTCTGTTTATGTGCAGGTACTGTTGGGCACCAAATCGGGCTATCTTTCTGTTGCATTTCCATCACCCTTTTTACCTTTTTGCACTTATTTTCCCATGTTTACTATGCTAAATTCACAAGGTAAACACCCCTGACTTGTCCATTGGAATATTTTGTTAATGAACTAAAGTCACGGAGTTTTACCTATTCGCAGCACTAAAATGTATGTTTGACCGCAGCTTCTGGAGAACAGGAACCAAGGCTTCAGCATTCCACAACAGATCTGCTATTCACAACAATGACCAGCCATAGGGAGGCCACGCAGCTAGAGTCGCAGATCCCTGAACCATTCTTGGGCATCTTGTTGATCTTGTATGACTGGTGTTGGTGTCGTTCCAAACTAATGTATATTCTTGGGGTTTCGGTTACCATGTTTTGGGGAAAGAGGTTGTTCTCCCTTGCTGTGTATAAAATAAAAATTTATTCCTGTAATTGGGGACGCCCCATTGATATTGTAATAACCCTTTTCAGATTAATAAAGTATCATCTATTTTGTTGTTCTAATCTTCGCTATGACTAACGCAGCCCTGATCAGAGAGTTGGTCCCTCTCTTCTGATCAGGTGCTGCATCCTTTTGTGTGTGTAGTTTATGCTTGTTGTTACAGTTCTTTCATTCTTGTAATTGTTTTGCTGAAGTTTGTATTTGATTTAGTTTCACAAAAATGTTTTGAATCTTAATCATGAACCCTTGGTCGGAATGGACTATGCTCTTGCCCCTGCATATACCTTGCACGTTTCCTTGAAAGGATACACACCCGGATTGATAAATTAATGTAGGAAAAGGGTGAATAAATCGTTCATACCTAGACACCAACATTTTGGCATCGTTGTCGGGGAGGCCAACAAGGTGCAAGACAACGATCCAGACCAACTAGAGGGTCAATCTCTCATCCTGGGGAGAGAACGAGTTTTCTCACTCTGCTTCAGGTCCTGAGCGTAGGTGTTCTTTCCACTTGTTTTTTATTTTTTCTTTTTTGTTTTGGGCCACTCTCTTGTCCTGGGGAGGGAGGAGTCTTTTGACGCCCTGCTCCAGGCCCTGAGCTAGATTTTTATTTTATTTTTAAACCCTTGTGTGTTTTTGGGAAACCCTAGCTTTTACCTTGGGGAGGGAGGAGTCTTTTGACACCCTGCTTCAGATTTGGAAGTATTAGGTCTTCCCATGGTGTGTTTTTGTTCCTGGTTCTTGCCCTGGGGAGGGAGGAGTCCTTTGACGCCCTGCTCCGGGTCCTAAACCCTAGATTCTTGTTTTTTTAGCTGCCTTTCTTTTTGTAAGTTCTTTCGTCTTGGGGAAGGAATGGTCCTTTGACACCTTACTTCAAGATTAAAGCATTGTAGGTTCATACCTAGACCTTCCATCATACCAACTTTTTTATGAACAAAGAACCAAATAAGAGGGGCAGAGGGAGAGCCCCAAAGAGGGGAGGACCAGATCTAGGAAGAAAGACCTATATCCAGAAAATTATAGCAAAGGCTGAATCAGAAGCATCCTCTCGCGCAACAGTGAGACTAAGGGCACGAAGAGTGAAGTCTGAGGGACAATCAGTAGATCAACCAGTGTTGTCTACAACATTCTTTGGTGATTCGACATAGCAGGTCCCCCTAGCAGTTGAAGAAACATCCAGTAGTATACCTGACCAGGGAAATATTACGCTGGTAATAGAGGGGGAAGAGGTCGCAAGCAGAACATCGACAGAGTCAGACCACTCCAACAAAGGAAAGGAGGTTGTAACCGAGGGATCAAGTCATCAGGACGCAAGAGAAGGGAACGAAGGAGTACTTGCATCACCAAGGGACCGGGGAAGTGCCGCTAAAGCAACTCAGATTCGAGTGGTAAGGAAGCCTCAGCCATCTTCTACAGAGCCTGTTGAAATACCCAACGGTTATTGGAAGATATTTATGGCTCCCACAACCTCCACCATCAAGTTTCTGATAGGGGATCTAAGAGCTGGTGCACCCACAAAGCCTATTCCATTAGCAGCCTTACCAAACTTCCATGGGCTTGTTTCAAAAGACCCCGACACATTTCTATTTGAGTTTGACATAGTGTGCCGGGGGTATGACTACACGACGGATGCCCAAAAGTTAAAAAAATTTCCTTCTACATTAAAAGGAACGGCTTTGCGATGGTTCATGGGCCTTGGAGGAAGCTCTATTGCCACATGGGATGATATGTGGACAACTTTTCTAGAAAAGTACCAGGATTACTGTAAATCCCAGAATATCAAGGAGGAACTTTTCAAGTTCGCACAAAAAGAAGACGAGAGCTTGGAAGATTGTGTGGAATGATTCAAGTACACCTTACATAGGTCAGGTCACTCTGACCTGGATAAGGAAATTTTAAAAATTATCCTCCTTCGATCTTTCCGTGAGGACTCGATGGAACTGTTGAACATTGTGGGAAAAGGGGACATCTCTTAGGAAAGCTTCGAAGTTATCTACAAACTATGCATTTAGTGCTCGAGGGGGCTTGCAAGAAACAATCAAGGAATTCGTTCGGAAAAAGGGTCTGGCAGAGGTGTTACAAAAGCAGAAATCAGAACCCTGCCAGACAATTTGAGGATGGATATCCTCAACACTCTATCAGCACAAATGGATACTCTACAAGTAAAATAGAAGCAGCTCGAATTGGACATGACCATGGCGATATTCTTCCCGAAGTGTAGAAAGAAGCACCTAGAAAGGGAATGTCCACTAAACTCCATAGAGGAATGTGAAATCTGCGAGCTAAATCATGCAACAGGCTCATGCCCCTCCTTGCCAGGCTTGAAAGCAGTATTTCAAGGGATGGGGGAAGACACGAAGCAACTATACCTCATGGGGTCTAGGAAGCCATGGCAGCCTCGACCACCGATGGGAAATCAAGGTATGTACTCAAATCCATCTCAGTATTTCAATAATTTTGATATGAATCCTCAGTTCATGCCCTATCCTTCCATCTGGCTGCAATACCAGTTTCCACCTTAGTAGCAGTGGAAACCTCAAGCTAGTGCGAGCTCCCCATGGGCTCCAACTTGGCGAGGATCCCCTCCTGGGTAGTTTCCTCAGCCGATGCCACAACAGCAACTCCAATTTACCTGTAATGTACCTCTTGGTAATCAACCTACCCGTCCTCAGCTTCCAATCCAACCCAATCCGAATCCCAATAATAAGGGAACTCATCAAGATGACATTCTTAACCTACCTTCATATAGCATTTCCACTACAAAGTTTTATGAAATGAATCCACGATCAGGGCAGACAATTAATGTTCAACCTCCTCTAGTTATCATTGAACAACTTGATAGTGAAGGTAAGGAACCAGAACCAATTAATAAAGAGCCAAAACAAACTGATAGAAACCAGGTGCCTCTTGTGAAACAACATCAATCTGAACTGCCTTACCTAGAGAGACTAATTTTGAGTAAATCAAGCCCTCAAGCTGAATTTTATTTATTAAGAGAATTGCAGAACTTATTTGTTAAAATTGTCTTGTTACAAGCCATGAAGGATGTGCCAATATATGCAAAGACTCTTAGGGAATACTGTTAAAAGAAACCTGCAAAGAAATCAAAATATCCCCTTACCATTCATGTTATGGGAAAATTATCAGATTTCATGATGGGAAAATCAATGCTTGAAAAGTATGGAGATCCGGGTAACCCAATTCTAACAGTACAAATTAATGGGGTAGAGATTCAAAATGTGTTGGTAGACCTGGGTGCTGCCATCAACTTTATCACCACTGAAACCATGCATGCATTAGGTCTTCGCAACTTGAAACATACACCTACAATATTGGAATTAGCAGACCGATCTACAGTCAAACCTATAGGGAAGTTGGAAGATGTAACAATTTCAGTGGATTCATGGCACTATCCCATAGATTTCCTGGTCTTACATACACAATCTTCAGTGGGCGGCCACCCTTTTATTTTGGGTAGACCAGGGCTGGCTATTGCAGATGCTTACATTGGGTGTCGTTCAGGGCACATGGTTATTTCAAATGGGCACAACACTAAGAACTTAATGTTATACCCACCTGAAAAGCCTAACCCATCCATAAAACCAATGGGTGGCAAGGAAATTTTATCTAGGAAAATGGAATCGGAAGATGATGTAATCACCTCCTTTATGGATGATCCTTGCTTCGCCTCCAAGCCAAATCAACAAATCCTAGAGTCTATCCTAAGCTGTGAGACTCAGGAAACAATTGAAACAGCAGAAGGATCAGAGGAACTACCTGTTGATGCACCCCATGAAAGTGTGCCAATGGAATTAGAACCAGGGAAAACCTTGAATATTAATCCAAACCTGTTAGAATCCCAGAAGAAGCAGCTCATGGATGTCCTTCGGAAACATAAAGAAGCCTTCACCTGGGATTACTTAGATATGAAGGGGATTCCTGCTAATTTATGTACCAATAATATATACATTAAGGAGGATTGTCGTCCTGTGAGACAACCTCAGAGGAGGATGAACCCCGCATTGAAAAATGTTGTGAAAGAAGAACTTCAGAAATTACTGGACGTAGGTTTTATTTACCCCATCTCAGATAGCCAATGGGTCTCCCCATTAGTAATGGTCCCTAAGAAAAATGGTAAATGGCAGATATGCGTGGATTATTAAGAATTAAATAAGGCAATGCAGAAAGATCATTTTCCTTTGCCATTTATTGATCAAGTTTTGGACACATTGGCTGGAAAAAAAAATTTCTCTTTTCTAGATGGGTTTAGTGGGTATAACCAGATCCAGATAGCGCCTGAAGATTAGGACAAAACCACTTTCACATGCCCCTGGGGAACATTCGCATACCAGGTCCTTCCTTTTGGCCTGTGTAATGCTCCTGCGACTTTCCAGAGGGAAATTTTGGGATCTTCCCTGATTTGGTAGATGACAGCGTTGAAATTTACATGGATGACTTTACACCATATGGGGATTCATTTCTTGAAGGGCAGAAAAATTTAGAAAAAGTTCTCGAAAGTTGTATACAAGCGTGTGTCTCTCTGAGTACGGTAAAATTCCATATGATGATGGAAGAGGGAATTGTTCTGGGAAATTTTCTCTCAGTTGAAGGAATTCGGATGGACCTAACAAAGATAAAGGTAATTCTGCATTTCCCGACACCCAAAATGCCCACGCAGGTACACAACTTTATTGGTTGTGCTAGTTATTACAGGCGTTTTATAGAAAAATTTTCTAAAGTAGCACATCCACTTTTTCAATTGCTAACAAAAGATTCAGACTTTGTGTGGACAGAGGACTCTGATGCAACCTTTATGAGAATTAAGGAATTGGTCTGTAGCGCTCCGATCGTTAGAGGGCCGGACTGGGCGTTACCTTTCCATATTCATACAGATGCTTCCCAAATAGTGATTGGTGTGGTATTAGGACAGCAAGAGGACAGAGTACCATACACAGTTTACTATGTTAGTAAAAATTTGGCTCTGGCTGAATTAAACTACACAGTGACTGAGAAAGAGTTCCTTGCTTTCATTTATGCCATCAACAAATTCTAACACTACATTACCGGGTATCCTACTTTTGTGCATACTGATCATGTAGCTATTAGGTATTTAATGAATAAACCTGTTACCCTTGGTCGCATTACAAGATGGCTTTTGCTACTACAGGAATTTGATATTACTATAGTAGATAAACCAGGGAAGGACAATGTGGTTGCAGATTTCTTATCTAGGATAGAACATGATGGTAAGAATACACCAATTGAAGATAATTTTCCAGATGAACATCTTTTTGCAGTTTCTGCTAACACTCTGTGGTATGGAGATATTGTTAATTATCTTGCTACAGGGAAGGTGCCTTGTCATCTGTCATATAAGGAGCAAAGGAAGATTATTTACTAGAGTACACGATATTCATGGATGGCAGGTTATATCTTTCATACAAGGGTTGACCAACAGATTCAGAGTTGTGTGGCAGAAGATGATATTTATGAGATATTAAAGTCTACACATGATGGACCCTGTGGAGGAAATTTTGCAGACAAAAGAACAGGTCATAAAGTACTGCAAATGGGATATTACTGGCCCTCCATCTTTCATGATGCTCGGGATTATGTTCGAAGGTGTGATAGCTGCCAACGGATGGGACAACTTGGGAAAGTGGATGAAATGCCTTTACAACCCCAGATAGTCCTTAAACTGTTTGAGAAATGGGCCATCGATTTTGTTGGACCCTTCAACCCACCTTCTCATTAGAAAGCTTACATCCTGGTCTACACTAATTATGTAACTAAATGGGTGGAAGCCAGAGCGGTCATGAGAGCAACAAAGCAAGTAGTGGCAGACTTTCTTTTTGAAGAGATCTTTGCCTGATACGGTACTCCAAGGGAAATTGTATCAGATGGAGGATCACAGTTCACATCTCACATGATAGGGAAGTTGATGCAGAAATATGGGGTCAAACATAGAGTGACAACCCCCTATCACCCGCAGGCGAATGGACAAGTAGAAAGCACAAACAAGGTATTGGAAAATATCTTGACAAAGACAGCAGTGAGTCATCGCTGGGACTGGGCATAGAAACTTCTAGAGGCTTTATGGGCATACAGAATAACATGGCAGAATACAATTGGGTTTTCTCCATTCAAATTAGTCTATGGCAAATTCCCCTTGTTTCCAGTGGAATTTGAAATCAGTACACTCAAAAAAGCTCTAGAAGTAGGCCTGGACCTATCAGAAGCACAGAAACACCGACTAGAACCGCTAAATGAGTTGGACGAGATTTGGTTAGTAGCTATCTAGAAGACTACTGTTGTTCAATAGCAGAGAATGAAATGGCATGATAAACTTATCAAAAGTAAGGTGTTTCATGTGGGGGATTGGGCATTACTTTATGACTCCCAATTTCAGAATTTTAAAGGCAAGCTTCACACTCGTTGGATGGGGCCATATCAAGTGGACGCAGTGTTCGACAATGGAATGGTTAGATTAATTATAATAGATGAGAATCATACCTCGTTCTTAGTAAATGGACACCGTCTAAAACTATACCACCGCCCAGCCTCTAGAAATGCCTTTGTAAAACACCTTTCTGATTCATCTGATTTAATGGTTGTTGGAATGAAGGACACTCTCACTCTGTTCTAATATATATATATATATATATATATATATATATATATATATATATATATATATATATATATATATATATATATATATATATATATATATATATATATATATATATATCTAGATATCTATATATATATATATAGATATCTAGATTAGATATCTAGATATATATATATATATATATATATATATATATATATATATATCTATATATATATATATAGATATATATATATATATATATATATCTATATATATATATATATATATATATATAAAATAAATAAATAAATACTGTTATTACTTACTTGTTTGTATTTTGCAGGAATAACAAAGAAATATGGCCAGGAGAAATGTAACACTCGGTGTTGTTACTCCACCAGTGCTGCCATTAAGATGTTGTTGTTATTCCACTGGTGTGTGCCACTAAGTGCTGTTACTCCACTAAGTTCTATTACTCCACTAGTGCCGTTACTCCGCCAGTGCCGTTACTCCACAACTGTTGTTACTCCGTCGATGGTGTTACTCCGCAATTGTTGTTACTCCATCGATGTTGTTACTCGCAACTGCTCTTACTCCGCCGGTGTCGTTACTCTGCAACTGTTGTTACTCCGCCGGTGCAGTTACTCCGCAACCACTGTTACTTCGCAGGCACTGTTAGTCCGCAACTGCCGTTACTCCGCCACTGTCGTTACTCCGCAACTGTCGTTACTTTGCCGGTGCTGTTACTCCGTAACTGCCATTACTCTGTCGTTGTCATTACTCTGACGTTGTTGTTACTCTGCCAATGCCGTTACTCTGTAACTGTCATTACTCACTGTTGTTGTTACTCCCTATTGTTGTTACTCGTTGTTGCTGTTACTTCCTGTGTTGTTACTCCGTCAGAAATTTTTGCTGTTACTCCACCATAAGGTAGGTCCACAGGTACATCTCCACTGATTTTACGGATTTAACTAAAATATTCCAAAAATACATTAAACCGTGCCATGGACAGCCGTAATTAAGTTGGGGGGGGGAACTGTCATAATAAATGACGGCATACCTCAAAAACGCATTCATGACACACGATCCTCACCTAACAGAATCTAATGATTTCAGTACTCCGTAATCATACCTTTGATGTGTTGGAATGCATATTCATATGCACAAAGTCATAATCAGTCACCTCCCCAACACGCTGCATTAAATTTCTGAAATATCTAACAGTACCACTATAACCTGTCATCATTTTCAAACGTACCAGTACTATTTCATCCGTTGTCCCCAAAAGTGACCATGACGTTATTTTAGTCGCTAATGGTTTGGAGCCCTATCACTCTCCCCTGCCAGCCAACTGCAGTCGTCGTGCTGATCCCGCCTCTACAGCAATGGGTGGACGATCTGTGCGGCATGAGCCTGAAGATACAACGAGAGTTCAGAACAATCAGGAGGTATGGCAGGTTTTTGAGAATGCAGGCTGGAATGTTTACTTCGACAGGTTGAGAGGGTTGAACGAAGAAATTATGGCAGAATTTACACTCAACTTGGGAGAAGAAAGCTCTCGGGTTCACGGAATTGAAATCCCTGTGACAGAGGAAGCTATCGCAGAAGTGAGTGGACTCCCTCAAAACTGACAACGTTGGTTTTCAAGAAGGACTACCCTTCTGGAGTTTCCCGAATACTTTTTATAGGCAGGAGAAAGCATCATGCAGAAAGGTCGGGGATACGACCAAAACTCGCTACTGCATCCATGGGGAGGAGTAGCAGAGTTCCTCATAAAATATATAACCTGCGAAGGGAGATACTCCACCATATTCAAATACCATCTCCGCATACTAGCTCACCTGCAATTTCCCCAAGCAGAAGCATTCTCAATGAATGTGCCTTATTTCCTATTGAGAAGCCTTCACTTAATGGCACACTCGGCTCAGGGGTCGCAACAGGTTTTGGCAGTCATCACCCACCATGGGCTGGTTCAGCGGTTAGTAATGAATGCCATCAGACGAATCCCGATCCCATGGGAACTGTTTCGGGATTCTACAGAAGAAGAAGTAGCAACCGATGTGGCTACTAGGGAAGATGAAACAGAAGCTATGGAGGAAGAAAATGCAGAAGAAGATGATTATGTTGATTAGGAGGAACCGAAAGAGATGGAGATGGAAGCTGAAGAACTTGAAGAAGAGGCTGCTCCCCAAGAGCAAGCTGAAACTATGGATCCGATGGAAGATATAGGAGTTGACATAGAAAGGCCCACTAGTACCACGGCCGAGGCTGTCCCACAAGAACTAGCCTCGCCTGTGGAACTAGCAGAGCAATTTGATAGCATGATAACCACAGAGGCAGACTCACAACAGGCAAGAGTGGGCGAATTGGTCAATATTGCGACTGAGGGTACCCCACAAGGACCTCCTACCACCATGGAGCCGATGGAGGAGGATAACCCGGATGAAGAGGAGGTCGTGACCACTCCGACCATAGAAGCCATGGAAGAGGAGGAACGAGGACAAGAAGGGCTCGAAGCTAAGGAAGCCATGGAACCCGAGGAGGAAGCACTGGGAGAACTCGGGCGTGAGGTTGGCACTGACCCACAAGAACTAGCATCAACCTCGGGACCGAACATTGAAGATTCATTCCAGTTCTCCTTTTTCTCCTCTATCCCAAGAGGAGCAAGGGTAACTCATTCCCTTGGTGCAAAGAAGATTATCTCGCCATTCCTATAGCTTTGAATTTATCACAGAGGCCATAACCGTGTGGGGTGGATGCTACTCAGGCAACAGGATATTCAGAGCATGAAAGGAGAAAAGAGGTAGAGGTCCCTAAGGCTGGGGAACCGGGAAGGATTCCAATAGACACATTAGTAGGAGAGCATCTCGCAAGGGCACCACTAGTCACAGTGAGTGCGCAACAAGAAGAAGTAGCCATTGGTGAAGAGGAGGGACCAAGCGAAGCGGTCCCAACGAATGAGCCAATGGAAAAGCCAGGTGAGAAGATCGTGAAGCAGGAGATAATCGAAGAAGAATGGGCAGTGGAGGAAAACCTGACAGCCGGCATAGAAGAAGCCATCCTGGGGGATTTACCTCCAGCTGCTGAAATGGAGGAAGTTTTGGTTAAACAAGAATGGGTAGAGCTGTGTGAACAACAAAGACTCTTAGTCAAACAAAAATATTAGCTGCAATTTAAAGAGACATTGCAGCTTAAGATGGAGGTCAGGAAACTATGGAAGTAGTCACACAAAATGCAGAAGCGGATGAAGAAATACAAGCGGCAAGCTAAAAAGTCCAAGGCCATAGGAGTAGAAGCAGAGACTCATACGGACTAGGTAGCCACAACCCCTACTGTCACTCAAACAGATCTGGTCGAATGATTGTTTGAAGACCATGAGTATGCCTTAACGACCGAAGTACAGACTTGTAAATCTATTGCGGTTCGGTATCAAAATGAGGTCAGAAGGACTCAGGAATGAGCCTTCACAACTATTTTTGAGTATGTGGAGCGCATAGACATTATGAGGTTAAGGCATGCGAAGTAGCAGCTCAAGATGGAGCAGCTGGAAAAGCAAGTGGCAGAGCTGAAAACTAATAAGGAGCAGCTGTTCAATTTGGTGCAAGAGGTGATGGCATGTCGCCCCCCTGCTTCTTGTTATTCTTTATTATTACATGAACGTTTTCTTTTATTCTGCATGGAGAGCATAAAAAATGAGATTAGTTATGAAATAGAAGATGGTGTACAATTCCTTCAAATCATGAGGAGCCATGACGTGCCAACTGAGTATTTTATGTACGAGTTTTACCTACACGGGTATCTACTGCGCCTCGATAGAGAATTCAACCTGGTTCCATATGTGGGGGACATTCATTTAAGGGCCCTCACCTCTTACACGTTTAATCAGATCAGCTAGCAAAAGGATTTTAACACATTTGAATCCAATCAGGTTACAAAGCCATTTATAGTAAGAGGATAACATGAGAGGTCAATCACCATGTTCACTAAACACAACACCTTTTTGGGAATTGAGGGGAACAGAGACAGAATGTTGAGGACACAAAATTGGTGCCTTGATCTTTGTGTCAAGCAATTAGTCACATTTTAATATGAGGCCCTTGATTGTTGTCAAAAAAGGTGGATGATGTCACCTACAGCTTTCCAGAACAGGGAACCTTTTGGGGCACAAAATTTTGCACGAGTGCTCCCGAGAGTGCCCAGATATGTGGCATGTGTCCGAACATGCAGGGTCTGGTGGATTGGAATATAGTTTCGGTTTCCTACTTTTTGGTTGCCTGTAGAAAATTACACTCCTGCGTATAATGTCCCAAGAGATTGGTGGAAGGAAGTCCTCCTTTCAAATGGTTTTAAAGTTCCACGAACAGAGATGGCTGAAGAATATGATCTCGCCCAGCTTCAGGAAGCCTACAATTTGCAAAATCAAGTCCTGCGGAGGCGATGAATTGCATGAGGGCATGTAGAAGGCTAGTTGAGGGGAGATGTTGGGCACCAAATCGGGCTATCTTTCTGTTGCATTTCCATCACCCTTTTTACCTTTTTGCACTTATTTTCCCATGTTTACTATGCTAAATTCACAAGGTAAACACCCTTGACTTGTCCATTGGAATATTTTGATAATGAAGTAAAGTCACAGATTTTTACCTATTCGCAACACTAAAATGTATGTTTGACTGCAGCTTCTGGAGAACAGGAACCAAGGCTTCAGCAGTCCACAACAGATTTGCTATTCACAGCAACGACCAACCATAGGGAGGCCGTGCAGCTGGAGTCACAGATCCCTAAACCATTCTTGGGCATCTTGCTGATCTTGTCTGACTGGTGTTGGTGCCGTTCCAAACTAATGTATATTCTTGGGGTTTTGGTTACCATGTTTTGGGGAAAGAGGTTGTACTCCCTTGCTGTGTATAAAAGAACAGTTTATTCCTGTAATTGGGGACGCCCCATCGATATTGTAATAACCCTTTTCAGATTAATAAAGTATCATCTATTTTTCTGTTCTAATCTTTGTTGTGACTAACGCAGCCCTGATCAGAGAGCTAGGCCCGCTCTTCTAATCAGGTGTTGTGTCCTTCTGTGTGTGATTTACTAGTTTATGCTTGCTGTTACAGTTCTTTCATTCTTGTAATTGTTTTGCTGAAGTTTGTATTTGATTTAGTTTCACAACAATGTTTTGAATCTTAATCGTGAACCCTTGGTCGGAACGGACTGTGCTCTTGCCCCTGCATATACCTTGCATGTTGCCTTGAAAGGATACACACCCGGATTGATAAATTAATGTAGGAAAAGGGTGAATAAATCGTTCATACCTGGACACCAACAAGTACTTTTCAAGTGGATTAAGTATGCAAAGGAGCGACAGAATTGGTCAAGGGAGATAAGGAGTAAGCGAAATCTTCAGGTAGGCTTCTTTATTGTCTTATTTAATCTATTGGTTATAGAAAAATTAGAGAATGCTTTGCACTGTTGTTCTAGACTTAGCTACTAGTCTAGGGGTTTAGGTGTTTATCCATAGACACTAAAATTCCCAAAACAGGGCATCACTGACAAACCAATATTATATCACGTGCATTCATATTGGGGCATTAAAAATGGAAAAATCACAAAATGATATATTGGGGTTATAATGATGGCCTAAAGGGTTTTAATATACTATACAACAATATATATAACCTAAGGTATTGTTTATACATTTTTTTGGCCAAGTGGAGGGAAAAATACACCAAGCGGAGGGAAAAAATTGTGCTACACATGGGAAAAAATCGGGCTACACTTCACGGGCAGAGGGAAAGAGTTGCATTTTGGAGCTGCAACTCTACTCATTTGAACCCTAGCAGCTTTCTACTCGTTTGAACCCTAGCAACTTTCCACTCGTTTGAACCCTAGTAGCCTTTAGCTATCGAGTTTCTCAGGACTTGACTGGGTCGCCCGACGCAGGACCTTACCTAACTAGAGCCTTCACATCTCTGCTCTTCATTGTGTTTCTTTATTATTGAAAGCGCGCCTTTTCTCTTCATTGTGTTTCTTTATTATTGAAAGAGGACCTTTTTCCTAGATGTGACTGTCGGTGTGCTCTGGATCTGGAAAGGATCACACTCGATCCAAGGATGGGAGGGTCTATTGTCTCAAGTTCAGGTATTTATACACTCGCAAAACAATTTATTTTGTAGGTCCTGACTTCTGGGTATGTATTTGGGAAAGGATACTCTAACCCTGAGTTAGATTTTGGGAGAGATTTCAAAGTGTGCAATTAAAACTACAATGGCGTAAAAATATATTAGCTACATCTACAGAACAGAGTCGATCACCTGCCAAATTGTACTTCTTTGGTTGTGACATTAAAGAATACGAGACATGTTGACCTTCTGACCTTAGTTTGATTAACAAAAGAAACAAATATTGCAAACTTTTGCCACATTTTGAGGTTACCAAAACAGATCGATAGAGGATGCAGAACAGAGGTTCTATGGAAAACACAATGGCTAATAACTGGAGTAGCTATACAAGGACAACAATTGTGAAAGGCCAAGCAACAATGCAAAATTATTTGTAGAGCTATATCATAGAAATACTACTGCTCTAGTTGTTTTCTTCTTTTTTTATCGAGCTATCAGATATTAGAATACTCTATCTTTGTTTCCAGTACAAAGGCTTCTCTTTGGTTTTCGTCATTTTTCTTTGTTACCACTCTTGAAAATCAGAAGAGCATACATAATGTCATTTTTTTTCCTTCACTTTGGTTGTGTTTTATTGCTTTAAAGTTTAGAGGATGCTTCGATAGAATTTTTAAACTGCCAAAACTTTACAGATATATGATTACCAACCTGAAGTTGAGTGGCAACAATAACATATCTTGGTTTGCAGTCTTTTGCAAAAATATTCATAGAGTCATGACCCCAGAAACAATCGAGATGGTTTTCAGCATTGAAATTGAGTACACTTCAAAATTAAAACCAATGTTTACAGGATTCATTTCACATATTTTGTGAGAATAATTTTTGTGTGTGGTTGTTGCCGGTGCATTTGTTAAAGTGGACAGGTGCAGGGGGTTATTAATACTCATTAAAAATCACTAGGACTTGTGGATGATTAATTTTGACCATTTTGTTCACTAACAACACACAATGTTCCACCAAGTTTCTAGACAGTGGGGATGCAGGAACATGGAACCACGTCCAGGGTATGTGTCGAGACTTGCCCCAACCCCAAATTTTAGAAAATGTCATGGAAATGTTGGGGACCCCATCCAAAATCCTTTAAAAAAAGGAGACTTTAAAAATATGAAAATAATGACTAGTCACAAACATGAACATAGATTAGCACCTAGATGACAGACTGGCAGAGAAGCATCAACACTAATTTATAGTAGTTTATGTGTCCATAGAAATTCCACACGTTGTTGAGGACTACATGGTTCAGGGTATTCTTTCATTCAAAATGGATTTTTGGATGAGATGTAGTGCAACAGGGTGTGGCTTTGATATAAATTGACATCCATTTTCTTGATATTTCACTCCCGAATTAACTACCCGCATTCGAAAACCAGATTTGTGTAGCCTAAAAAAGGTATTTTCTAAGGATTTCCTTGTGCCATGTGGTTTGACCCTTTTCCATCATGGCCAGTGAGAGATCTACAACAAATTTTATGGCTAGACTTCAACCCAAGAGCTTGGTTGTGCATTGATCAATTCTCTCATGGTGTAGCATAACTACCAGATGCCCCAAATATTTTTCGTTGGAAGCTTTCCCTCCATTTCTGGAGAACCTGGGTTTCATGTTGGTCTTTAGGGAGTCATTTTTACGTAAATTCACTTTCAGTATCCAGTGTTGAGGCCAAATTAGTGTATAAGCAGTGAGGAAATGTGTGTGAGAGAAGGATGATGGTGCAAAGTAATATAGAAAGCTATGTGACAACTCAAAAGAGAGGCATACAATCAATGTGACATTTTAGGTTTAGGATTCTCTATAGCATAACAGATCCATGTACAATGAAAGGAAGCTAGGAAAGGATAGCCCTTACCCATCGTGGTTCGCACAACCTTCTTTGTACCTCCATATGCATCCATAGGGCCCCTATGATCTGCAATGTGTTGAGATAAAAGAAAGTAATGTTAGCTAGATCTTCCTTCTCTTATTGAATCATTATTCCTGAAAATAAACCATCATTTGGAGAGGATAAAATGGTCTAGGGACCACAAAGTAGAGGCATGGTCTCTAACATAAATAAACCAAAGCACACAGTCTCGACTCTCCTTAGTCCCAATGGAAATGAAAACCCTTTTTTACAAATTCACCATCGAAACTTTATCAAATTCTGATGTTGTTTTTTAAACTGATATGCTTTGTAACCTATGTGTTTCAATGCCTCCTCCTTGTCTAGGCAGTGGCGTTATCCATTTATGATATGAAATGATCATATGTTAAAACTGACGTAGAATTGATTACGCCATTAATGAATAGAATGTTAACTGAAAGTGCTGAAATCATGAGAACTACTTGAGAAGAATGACTTTACGACAATTGATAAAACATAAGTAAGATGTAAAACAGAAGTGACAACAGCAAAAAAACAGCGATACCAGACAACAAGATTGATTATGGAGTTCGTCCCTGATGGACTACGTCTCTGGGCCTGCTTTCAAGATGGGCAACCACTCTATTAGGATTGAAATAGAAGAGGTCAATTACATAGAGATTTGACCAAACTAAATGTGCACGAAGACACTTCTGGTCACTGTCAACAGATAGCTCTATGAACCAGCTTTCCAACTCCTATCACAGTTCCCAATTCTGACTCTGGATGCTCCTGTTACACTTAAAACAAAATCGACTATAACCTCCATAACCTGCATTCAAAAACCGAAAACCACTCTCCTTTTTCTCTTCATGAAAAAAACTGCCTTTATAACTTATCAGATGCACTCTAACTCCTTCATGCTAATTTTAGGTGTGAATCAGCTCAAAATAGGGTTTTGTTGGTTTCGGTCCTGTTAAGTTTTACCACCTTAGGTTTCATATGCATGGTCATTGCATTAGTTTAGAACAAACTGCAACAACAAAACCGTGGCAGCTTGCTGACCAGGTGTAGCAGGTTGACCACCCGCATGTGAACAGGGCAGTCTAACCATTGTTAGACACCTGGTGGTTTATCCGCCCGGTGTTTACGGTTTTCCAGTCAGCCTCATGCGATGTGAACGTGGCTTCCCCTGGCAGTTTCGGCAACGGTGCTTCGGTGGTTACATATTGCGGTTTCCTACTTCGATGGTTCCGTTCACATGTCACAATTGATGCTGATGGTTCCGCTGCGATCAGACCCCCGGCGCTAACCCTGATGGCTTACACAAGACTTTGCTTACATGTCAACTGCCCTGCGGTCTTCTCCCGCGCGGTTAAGGCCCACAGTTTATGATTGCGGTTAAGGCTCTGAATTATCTGCTTGTTCACATGACAACACTCTCGCTGTGGTCTAGAGATGGTGGTTTAGGACTGTTTATAATGTTTTGTTATGTTTTATGTATTGTTTAACATAGGTCGAGAGTTAATATATAGGTTTGTGTTGTTTTCAATACATTGTAATGTATTGATTTAGAATATAACATGTCCGATAGGTATAGGTTTTAGGGGTAGGCCTTTTAATGTATTAAAATGTAGGTTTAATACATATTTCAATGTATATAGGTAATGCATTAAGTTATGGTTTAGACTTAAGGTTATTGTATTAGGGTTTGAAGCTTAGGTTTTTTTTAAAATAACCCATTTACTACCTAATGTCACAAAGCGACATTACCAACATCGTATGACATCGTATGACAACAACCCAAATCCTGCGAGGAGGACGATAAACACATGTCGACACAAAACTCTGCAAGGAGAATTATCAACCCACGTCAAAAATCAAATCTTGGCAGAATTAAGGACAACCTCATGTCGACAACCAAGTGCAAAACCATATCAACCATAGACATTACCTGAACAACCTGAACCATAAACAACACTGTCTAAGCTGACGACATTGAACTAAATGCTAACGACAACACTGAAACTGTGTAACTGATCTGATGAGATCCTCCTAGATCAATCCTCTCCACTTAAAAGCTTTTGGACCACAAAATTTTGACTAAAAAGATAGTTGATGAAGGTAGAGGTCCCTCACTTTCCAACTTGCCCGGATGATGTACTAATGCATTCGATCAACCACCTAACAGTGATGATCCTGATGATGCTGACCATGGCACATTTTGAATCACTGACCCATCTGCAGTATGAACAACTTGCGACAATGGTAAAACAACCTGTTATGAACATGGATATTGATTTCTTTCCACGAAATACCATGAGTTAGTGATTCATAATCATCTTTGAAAATAGTCTCTACGGGATATTTTTCAATACCATTGACATGTATTAACAATCTATTTTGCGGAATAATAGAGACAATCAAAGATATTCTTGACATCAAACCAGCTACTTGACTTGATATACTTTCCTGATTCCTGATTACTAAGTGAACTTGCTGCAATAAACTCGTCAAACTGTAAGGTGACAACTACTGCAACTTAGTTTGATTTTGAAAGTATTGAATTATTTGTTGATTTATTTGAATCACTGTTTCTTCATTCATTAAATGATGTTTCCATTGATTATCACTTTCCCCTGATGCATAAGTTTCCCTTAAATACTTTGACACTGCTTTAGAAAAGGCTTTGATATGAAAACAAATAGGTTTCCTCTCCACTTGAAAAGAGGCTTCCAAACTATTTGAAACATGAAATGGTGACACAATACAAGAGAAATTGAACACTGACTTTCCCCAATACTGACCTGCATCCCTGTAATTGTTAACTTCCAAACTTGGACTGAATTGATTCATTCTAACATTAGGAAGAGGATATTTAGGCACAAACTATAATTCATGTTGTATTCCCTGCTTATGAGTAAGATGTTTGGTTTCTTTAGATAGAACTGAAGAATTTTCTACCTCTTTGATCAAACTATCTTTAAGCTGAGACTCATAACTTGAACAAGCACCCTGTTGTTTCTTATGTTGTTCCTTTACACACATGATTACAAATATTTTATTTGAACTTATTAATCGCTTCATCTGATTAGCAACAATATTCAAATGATTTTTACTTTGATGTGCTCTGACAATAAATTCATCCCCATCTTTCTTAAGGTGATATTTATGCTCTCTCTTGTAAAACACTGCATCTCAATCATAAAGATAATGACTTCCTAAGACAACTCCACATATGTTTACTGGAACCACATCTAATTCCACTTCATCAATGTAATTAGTTGTAATGGCAAATGTTAATCGACACTATTTTGTGACTTTTATCTGAGTTGATTTATTTCGCCATCCTAATGGGTAAGGTCTTGGATGATTCCATGATTCCAAACCCAAATTCTTAACTAAATATTCAAATATTAAATTTGCCTGTGATCCACTCTCAAACATTATATCTATCTTTGTATGCTCATAAGTTATCCTTATGTTAAACAATTCAACTCTTTTATCCTCATTTGAAGGATTTATGTTTGATGAAGATGCAATAGTATTCGAACTTGAACCAGTGTCAAAATTTTTACCTGTCGTAACCATAGCAGTTATCCTCCTTTCATCACCTGAATCTGAACCTAGATCTTGCTAGACTGCTGCAATTGCTTTATTTTCATCTTTCTCCTTAAGGAACTTTTTGGGCTTAAGTTCTGGATGAAGTTTCCAACATTTAGATTCATCATGACTGATTCTCTGGCAATGAGAAGAAGTAGGTCTTTCCTTTTGAGCTATCACTGATTTCTTTCTCTTCGAATTATTATTCCCCTTACTGTCATTGGAATCTTTGATTTCCAACTCTTTGGATAATTGCGATGAAAACTTGAATGGTCTGCCACCTGATTCAATATGTATGGCCTGAACACACACTTCATCAAAATCATCAAGATTAAACATCAATAATGTATGCTGCAAATATGAATGTAAACTACTGATGTATTTTAACAAAGTTTCACGTGTATCCAATGAAATACCAAGCGACAATGCTTTCTTTCTAAACTCCTGAGTAAACTCCTGAACACTCTACCCTTTACCTTGCCTCAGATGCTGCCAATCAATAACAACTTGCTGCATGTATCCTAAAGGATAGAATTGTTTCCTAAGAGCTTTTAAAAACTTAGACCATAAAGAGATGAATTTACCTTTCCACTTTACATCTATCTGAGTTTTACTTTCCCACCATTCTTAGTGTAGCTAACTGAATTTTTATTTTATCATCATAAATTTTCTGAATATGACAATACACTTCTAACTGCTTAATCCAGTTATCTAGCTTTTTAGGATTCATTTTGCCATCATAAATAGGTAACTCAAATTTTACATCAAGTTTCAAAAGAGATGTTTTCTTAGGTTTCTTTTTTGTTTCAGATTTTGCATTGGAAGAAGAAGAAGAAGAAGAGGATGATGGAGATGATGGAAGTGAAGGTGGTTTATCAACCCTGCCTTTACCTTTGTCCTTCTTCGATGTCTTTGAAGAAGAAGCTACATCTCTCACCTTCTTCTCTTTGTAAAGTTCTCCCAACATCTACTGCATAGTCAAGAATGCTTGCTGAAACTGTTCATCACTCATCTTAGTTTCAGTATTTTCACCTACATCAAATCCTATCATGGTCGACTTATGAACGACTCTTCGCTTTCCAATCTCTGGATCAATCTGCTCAAGGATTCCTTCTCCACGTTGTGACTTTGACCTGGTTAACATTCAATTGCAAATTCTACAAATGCAACCTACTCTGATACCAAATTATATGATCTGAAATGATCATATGTTAAAACTGAAGTAGAATTGATTACACCAGTAATGAATAGAATGTTAACTGAAAGTGCTAAAATCGTGAGAACTGCTTGAGAAGAATGACTTTACGACAGTTGATAAAAACATAAGTAAGATGTAAAACATAAGTGAAAACAATAAAAAAAAATAGCGATACCAGACATCATGATTGATTACGGAGTTCGTCCCTGATGGAATACGTCTCCAGGTCCGCTTTCAAGATGGGCAACCGCTTTACTAGGATTGAACCAGAAGAGGTCCATTACACATATATTTGATCAAACTTAATGTGAACAAAGGCAATTCTAGTCACTGTCAACAGATAGCTCCATGAACCAGCTTTCCAACGCCTGTCACGGTTCCCAATTCTGACAATGGATGCTCTTGTTACACTAAAAAAAATCGACTATAACCTCCATAACCTGCATTCAAAAACCCAAAACCACTCTCCTTTTTCTCTTCATGAACAAAACTGCCTTTATATCTTATCAGATGAACTCTAACTCCTTCACGTTGATTTTAGGAGTGAATCAGCTCAAAATAGGGTTTTGTTGGTTTCAGTCCTGTTAAGTTTTACCACCTTAGGTTTCATATGCATGGTCATCGCATTAGCTTAGAACAAATTGCAACAACAAAACCCAAATAGAAACCTTACGATAAAAACAAAACCGTCGTGGCTTGCTAACCGGGCGAAGGAGGTTGACCATTTGCATGTGAACAGGGCGGTCTAACCATTGTTAGACACCTGGTGGTTTATCTGCCCAGCAGTTACGATCTGCCAGTCAGCCTCATGCCATGTGAACATGGCTTCCCCTGGCAGTTTTGACAACAGTGCTCTGGTGGTTACATATTGCAGTTTCTTGCTCTGATGGTTCTGTTCACATGTCATGGTTGATGCTGACAGTTCCGGTGTGGTTAGACCCCCGGCGCTAACCCTGACAGCTTACACCAGACTCTGCTTACATGTGAACTGCCCCGCGGTCTTCTCCCGTTGTGGTCTAGAGATGGTGGTTTAGGACTGTTTATAATGTTTTGTTATGTTTTATGTATTGTTTAACATAGCCGAAAGTTAATATATAGGTTTGTGTTGTTTTCAATACATTGTAATGTATATATTTAGAATGTAACATGTCAGATAGGTATAGGTTTTAGGGTTAGGCATTTTAATGTATTAAAATGTAGGTTTAATACATATTTCAATGTATAGAGGTAATGCATTAAGTTATGGTTTAGAATTAGGGTTAGTGTATTAGGCTTTGAAGCTTAGGTTTTTTTTTAAATAACCCATTTACCACCTAATGTCACAAAGTGACATTAGCAACATCGTTTGACATTGTATGACGACAACCCAAATCCCGTGAGGCGGACGACAAACACATGTCGACACAAAACTCTGCAAGGCGAATAATCAACCCATGTCGAAAATCAGATCCTGGCAGAATTGACGAAAACCTCATGTCGACAACCAGGTGCAAAACCATATCAACAATAGACATTACCTGAACAACCTGAACCATAAACAACATTGTCTAAGCTGATGACAGTGAACTGAACGCTGATGACGACACTAAAACTGTGTAATTGATCTGATGAGATCCTCCTGGATCAATTTATCAACCTACTTCTATCAAAGTATAGAAATACGTATCTCAAAATATAATTGATGAAAGTACCTTGGTGGATTTGACATGACACAATACAAACATTCTTGCTGGAAGGAAGGCTACATTTGACAAAGAAACAAAATAGTTTTAAAGAGGAATCTATTAAGCCATTTGGTAGAAACCTTTTGGAAAAATTCCACCATTGCTTGTAGTCAATATCAAGTCAGGTTTCATCTGCTTTGTAGACAGGTTTGGAAAGACAATTCAAAGCACACATTGGGTGCCCATAAGCTAGAAGATCTTTCAGTTTAACCTTCAGCTACAAGAACCTTTCAGATTTAGCTCTAGTCCTTGTAAGGCAATTTTTTTCTCAACCTATAGATTTTAAATCTTCTCAGGAAAAACCGTTAATTTATTCATATTGGAGACTTATACTTCTTTCAAATCTTTCTCAAAGTTAGTTGTGGAGCACAAGAATCATGTGTCATAGTAAATTCTCCAGAAAATCAACATTTTCTTTTCTCCGTTTTAAAATCAGAAATTAGTAAGTTTGAAATCCATATTAGTTAAAATATGCATTTCCTCCACCAATTCCAGTCCTCTCTGGAATGGTATTCTCTCTGACAGTCTCATGTAAAAGGAGAATAATCTCATATTATATCAGATTGCCATGTACTTTTTATTATTATTAAAAAACTAAATAACAAAACATTTTTTTTTTTAAATATCAATCCATTGTGAATATTTTTGTTAACCTTGCAAGCTTTTCTTGTACCATGATCATTGACATCGACAACAGTGTGCATATAAGTGTCATAAGTTCCTGGTGTAGAATTAAAGGAGAATGTTGGTGCCTAATAACAATTGAGTGAGTGCATAATAAGTATGAAGAGAAGTTTTGAATCATGAACTTCACAAACTCAAGATTGATAACTTCCTCAAATCTGCTACTAAACCATTTGATAGTGACTCTACAATCATATATTAATAATAAGTTATGATTAAATATGAATTCCAAGTCAACAACCCACCCATGTTAAAACGCACAATGCCTTACATTATTGAATCATAATTTTCATTAAGTCACCTCAACCTATTTCTCTTTAGGTAAAATACACGAATATTTGTTTAATGACAATTTAAATATTGAGTTTCACGAACACAAGATTCAAGGAAAATACACGAGATTCTTTACAAATATAATATTAGTTAGTAGATACATAAATTGTTAGAGAAAGATTTCGGCGAAAATCACATGGAACATCATTTGTCGACGCGTTTCGAACCAACTAGTGTGGTTCATCGTCAGGACAAGTTATGAAAACATGAATGTTTTTTGGAAAATGGAGCAAACCAAATCCACTTAGGCGTGCATTACAATTTATATGAACTTTTGAAAGTTAAAAGAAGTCTTTACCCAACTTCATGGTACAAAGAACAATTGAAGATCAAATTTTTAGAGTGTATAGTTGTATAATTGCATTATTTGTATCATTGTACATCTATGGAACGGTGCCTATCCTATTAAAGGATTCAATCAAGGCTAAAACTTAAAGTGAAAAGAAGAAAATGTTGGTTATTTTTGTGCAAAGATACAACACTAGAAAATCCTAATGGTGTTGCCATGGGTCGAACAACAAGTACTCCATTCATTCACACACTTCCCTTTTCACCAATCAAACGATTTCCATTTTCTTTTGCTTGTGCTATGTCACTAGTAGCCTTCTCATGCAAAAAAATATTAAAGAGTCCTTGGCCCTAAAGAAAGGAGAAGAAAATTTTTCTTCTGTTGGCAATTCTTACAGCCTCATATGTTTTTGTATTTCTTCCTACTAAAACTGCACTATTATATCATATGGGTACCGTGATTGTTTTCTAACACCAACCTTCAAATTCTCTATATGCAACTTCTGCCATTTGAAGTGAGGAAACTATATCTAGAACATTTTGTAGGCTAGGATTATTGAAGGGAAATTTCAGATTCTCGAAATAGACAAGATATTTTAGGCAATAGAGAATGTCAAATCAAAAAATGTAGACCTAAAACATTCACTTTTCACTTTTGACACCAACTCAGAAAGTTTTGAACAAGTAACTTCCAATCCAACTAACCCTAGGTTGTATCTTGCAAGAGTTTCCCTTTCTTTCTCTTGAATTTACTGCAAGTAATGTCTTTGTGATTCCTTACGTAGTTGCAAGTGCCTTTGGGCCTGTGAAAAATTGAGGCACACAATCAATGTGACATTTTAAGTTTAGAATTCTCTATAGCATAGTTGAGTTATGTACAATGAATGGAAGCCAAAAAACAAATTATAGCCCTTACCTCTAGTGGTTTCATGCAACCTTTTATGTACGTCCATCTACATCCACAAGGACCCTATGATATGCGATGTGCTGAGAGAGTAGACAAGAATGATGGGTGAATATTCCTTCATTAGGACTCCTAGAAAATGAACCATCATTTTTAGAGGATAAAATGGTCTAGGGACCATAAACCGGAGGTAGACTCTCTAACATAAATAAACCAAAGCACATAGTCTCCACTCTCCATGGTCCTAACAAAATTGAAAACCCTTTTTTACGAAAATACCATCAAAACTCCATCAAATTTTGATGGTGATTTTTATACTGAAATGCTCAGTAACCTGGGCATTTCAAGGCCTCCTCCTTGTCTAGACAGTGACCCATTTATCAACCTAGTTCTATCGAACTTATGCAATCTCAATGGATCCTAACATGGAGTGTACTCGATATTATAGAACTCAAATTTCATGTCTTTTGAAGTCTCTTTGCCACAAACTGCACAATGCGCTTCAAAAGAAGAAATTATTAGAGTTAAAGAATTACAACCCACATTGGCCTTCCTCAATCTAGATGCTTTAAATGGTGGAGAACATGTATTCTAACACCCATCCAAGAGGCTGAAAAGAGTTCTAGTGCAACAATAAATCAACTCTCAAATCTATTTTAGTAATATGTTTTATTTCTGGTTTCAGTTCCATTTGAGGAATCCACCGATAGTACATTTTTAATTAAGGTGTTTCATCCAAATAGTAATATTTCTTCATGTTTCTTGGAGCTTTGAATTGAAATTTCATACGTTTCTTCCTTGATCTTTGTTTATAATAACCAATATGCTTGTGGAATTTTACTTACTTTTTCATTTATTTATGTGCAAAAATAGATGGAGTTGTTTTATAAAATTGCTATCGGTGAAGAGAATTCTATCATTGGCATGGTCAAGTGTCGAGAAGGTTGTACATTTGCTTAAATTTGTGATGCAATTGTGGATGATGAAATCGTTGGATACCCTTTTGATTTTATCCAGGATGGAACAGATTTAAATCAAAAGCAAGAGAAAAAATGGAAAGTTTGTACAACACTTCTAGGCATCAAGAGGAAACTAGGCACATTTAATGTGGAAGAAGAGTGCTCAAATGTAGTGGAAACAATACCAATCTTTAAAAACATTGAAGTGAATGTGGAGGGACCTATGCATAAACAACCAAAAGTTGAAAATATGTCTTTGTCAGTGGAACAAGCCATAGTTTTTTATCCTAGTGTATTGGCATCTTGGGAAAAAAACTTAAAAGTTTAATGGAAGAGTTTGTCAATGAGAAAATTACTCTCAAAGTATATTTAGAAAAGGGAGAATCTAAAATAAAGATCCATTGTGAAATTTGTGGCATTGATTATGGAACAAGTGATGTATCCTTGGCAGCATGAACAACACGAAACTTCAAAAACCATCATATGAAAACAGGGGCCCATCAACAACGCCTATCAATTCCAAGTGGTAGTGAAATTCCTTCATGTAATGAAGTACAAAAGACAGTGATGGTTGGAGATCAATTTCATATTGATCAAGCAATCAAACTTCTAGATGATTTCAACAAGACATAAGAGCCTAATTTGTTCAAGGTGGTGGAAGAAACACTTGCAGACTATAAGGACATGAAAAAAGTGAGAGTGGAATGTACACGATGCAATAAATGGTTTTGTTTAGTGCCGACAAGTGGTAATATTTTCATTTCTCTAATTGAACACATGAAATCAAAGAAGCACACTGCTACTACTACAAATGAGGGTTCACACGAGGAGATTGGGCTACGGAGTGGCACAATTGGGAGACCCAAAAAGCCTACCAATGATAAGTCCCAACAAAGTTTGACTATGTTCTTGGTCCCATTACCACCAGCAGTATTACATAGGGGTTCTACAAGTGCAGATCCTTCTACTTCAGGTGTGTTAATTAATAGCTTAGACTAAACTTGAATATGAATTTGTATATTATTTTATTTATCTTACTTCAAATTTATTTGTTTGTTGTCATCTTATTACAGCTCAATTATCTCCCTTGTTACTACAATGTTGGGGGTATTGGTATCCTTATATTGATAGAAATGGGGGGATATTGGAAACAAAGGTCCTAATGGATGATCAAAGGGGTGGAAAATTATGGGCCATAGAGAAGCATACCAAGGTCATGTTATGTTATGAGGGTATTGAATGTCGTATTGATGGAACATATAGGCATATTCATTTCCAGAGGGCTTCTAAAACAAGGATCCCATTTGATTCATTAACATGCAACTTTTGTAAGTTGGTTCCAGAATGTGATGACTTCAAGATGCGATTATATCATGAATCAATGTTCACCAATAAAAGAAATGAACGAGATACGGGAAAAGGTAGAAGACTTGACTATTTGACTCACAATGAATTGAAGAATGTTGCAAGGGTTACAAATGCTAACCATAGATCAACAATGCGATCTCTTTGGTGGGAGAGGAAAAATGTTGCTACACTCTCTATTAGAATGAGATCCCTAAAGGAAAATTTGTTTGAATCGACAGAAAGGAAGGATGTCTTTAGGTTTCGCAAGGATGTGTGTGAGGCACATAAGCAAGGAAAATTACAAGGTAAAGATGCAATTTGGGAATTTGTCAAGGATATTTTTCGTAACTTAATGCATGCAAAAGTAGGGAGAAAGTATAGTAGATCCACAAAATCCCTTTATGAGATGATCATGTTATGGGGAGGTCCTAGATTACATAGCTTTATTAGCTTGAATCTGGATGGTCCTTCAATATCTACGACTTTAAGGAAAGTTAGAAAGTCATTAGAATATATCTCAGCAGAGCATGAGCATATTTTTGAGGCAGTCAGAAAATTTTATGCTTCTTATGAAGCCAAGCATGGTATAGATGGCCCAATTCCTGTATTGCTCACTGAAGATGAAACAGTTGTGAAAAAATATGTTAGCTGGGTAGCAAAAAGTGATACACTGGTGGGGTTTTCTGGTATGAAAGAAGAACATCAATTCCAATCACATTTCTTGGTGAGAGTTGGTGACGAAGCTGTAGGCTATGAGATTAGAACAGATTCTTTTAAGAACAATGTTATTGGCCAGTATGCACATGTTATTATTGCAAACCCTTTACATGAAAATATTCCTTGTTTGGTTGTAGTTTTTCATCCAACATGCAATAGGTTCAATGCAATTTTTTTTATCAACAATGGGAAAACATAGAATCTATGTGGAAGAAACATGTGGAAAATAATTTGGGACCTATTGTTGGTCATTCCTCAGATGGGGATAGCAAAAGAAGAAAAATTATGTTGAAGCATTATTCTTCAACATCAGGTCTTCGATATCAAATTCCTTGGGAAGGGTGGAGGCTAATCGGGTTGTACAATGGTTGCAATGTAACAGGATTGCATGACCAAGATTACATCCACAACGACAAAAAGCTAGTGAATCCTTTGTTTAACGGTCGACAAGAATTGCTTTTAGGAAATGATGACATAAGTTTTGGTCATGTCAGAATGGTTTATCACACTTTTAAAGTGGATGATCACAAGCTTAAGGGTGAAGATATAGATAGGATGGATCGACAAAATTGGGGATCCGCACAACGCAGTGCTTCAAGGCATGTTCAGAGGTGTTTGAAAGAGTTGATAAGTACACCAAGTGGAAAGTTAGAGATGACACTAGCTACAGAGACTTATCTAATGATTGTTGCTGACTAAATTGACATCTTTATGTCTCATAGTTTGAGCCTTTAGGAAAGGGTGCAAAATGCTTCACGAGTTCATCATTTCTTCACATTATGGTTATATTGGGTACAGAAATAATCTCATACTAATGTCAACATAAATTTCATCAGCAGGGAAGCATATCAAGATGTAAAAAGTTATTGCAATTTTGCAGTTTTGTTGATGAGATTGTTTCGAGATCATTACTCTAACTTTCCATGTGTTTTGCACTTGACTGGGTCATATGTATGTGAGAACTTCATTAGTAAAGTTGGCGGGATGGCTGGAGTGGAGAGGGCCTATGATTTCACTGACTTGCTTCATGTTGTTGGAACCCTTAATAGAGTTGCTGAAGAAGAATCTTTTAGCTCTTCTATGCAACGCTGATTTTATAAGGTCAGCAGGAAGCTTGGTCTAATTGGTGGTGTTTTCAAAGGGGCCCCACATTGGTCATTTTCCCTTCTCCTCTTACCCCGCTTACTCTCCACCACCTTCATTTCCCTATTTTCCTCCTAAACTCGACAAAGTAACCCCCTTTAACCTTAGCGCCAAGCGCAAAATCCCAAAACAACCATAAAACCCCACCATATGTATTCGCGCGTTCATAACTCGTCGCGCCGCATCCCCACCATTGATTAGCCCCACCGATCCAATGGCTCCCGTCATACCCGATAAAGGTGACCCACTCGACCATTTTCCACTGTCAGATGCATCTCTGCTCAATTTGACGGTCTTCGCTTTCATCGTGCCGGCAACTTGATCGAGCGATAGCGTGCGATGAGAGCGGTTTTTCTCTCTCATCCGCTGCTATGTGTCGATCATTGAATGGAATCGCTCAGCCCCGAGCTTTTACCACTTAACGCCCGAAAGCGGTGCAATGAAAACCATTACCGCCCGACCAAACCGCCCTCACCCGATTAAACGCTCGTGCAGCTTCGTTTCCCGAGGACTGTCCGATCTTTCTGTTGAAGGTCTAATGGCCCTAACTCACCCCGCTCCCACCTCGACCGATAGCCTCCGTCGAGCCATCTTCGCCGTCCATTTCCCTGATCCGATGGCCATTCTTCTCGCTCATCCAAATCGTTCACCTACCCATGCACTCCACATCCTCTGACCATCCTGTTGCCCAAAGAAAGAGATGACCAACTCCACCATCATCAGTCACAGTCAGACCCCCAAAAACCATATTTAACAGAAAGCATGGCCAAAGGAGAAAAGGACATATCACGGCTCTTTAATTGAATTTATCAGTCATGGACTCCACTGGTACGAGCACTCCAACTGCCTAAGGGATAGCACAGCACCTGAACAGATCGGATTCACCGTCTGAAACAAGCAAACCTCGTCCAGAGACTCCATCAGATGGTTAAATGCAGTTGGTGGTCAATTATGACCCCTCCATACCTGAACGGCCAAGTGCCCTAGTATTGTAAAATTATAAATATCCAGAAGCAAGACATAATAAGGGTTGGCATTTGATGTAAGGTTCAACTTCTGGAGACTGTAGACATTTTGTCACTTGCAGCGTCTCATCTTCATTTTCAGCTAATACAAGCTTCTTTTGTTGTTAACTGCTCACTGTCCATTTTCTTCTTGTTCTAAGCTTGTGCCTGATGTGTTGTGTTCTTGAGCTCTTGGTGTTTAGCACTAGATAATTGTCATCTTATCTCTGTGTTAAAGTATTGATTGCATCACTGAATAGGTTGCTCAGGTTTCTTTCTATCTAATGCAAGAGAGTTGTCATCCTGTCTTGCATTAATAGATTAGATTTATAGGTTTCTTTACTAGTTGCAGTCGACCATCACATGGTCTTGTGTATCTGCTGGTGTGGTTAGTATTCTCCATATTCACCTTATATCTAAACTGTGAGCATTGGTGGTCTAAAGCCTTGTAGTCTGAGGGTGTTCATGCATGTCTAGAGTGAAACAGAGTAGAAGTGGTTATCTGGCTTGAGCCAAACCATCATTCCTTCCATTAAACCTGCAGCAATAGTTGAATTTATATGTTACCAGGAATCTCCGAGCTACAACCTAGGAGAGTTTCTTGGAATCCTAACATAATTGGCGTCGTTTCCGGGGAGAGGAGATTGAAGCTCAGCTTCCCTGGGAGAACGACACAGATCCAGCTTTGATGATAGACAAAGTCTGGACACATTTTGGTTGTAATCATCTATCTGGAGACTCTACTGGAGGCCGAACCTTTTGGTGACTCCACATCACAATTCTGGCTCAGTTTGGGAGGCACACTCGGAGAAATCCTCAGAAATCACCAGCTGACCCAGTACCTGACCCCGAGAAGATTGTTGAGAAAAGAAAGATATCACGAAAAGGAGCATTAGGATCTGGTAAGCCTAAACAATCTTATGTATCTTTGCAAGAAAGGCTTGTAGCTGAGCATGCACATGTTGAAAATATAGAGCCTAGAACTATCAGTGAAGAAATACTCTTAGAGATTCATAAAGCTCCTTGTTCAATAAGTTCCCATTTGGATCTCAGTCCAAAGAAAGCCTCCCTTCCAGTCCATCATATTCCTTTAGCCCTGTCAATCATTTCTCAACTCCCTACCCTACAGACTGCCAATACCCTTCCATCTACCCCAATCATGGTAGGCCCACAAGCACCCACCAAAATGGAAAGAATCATAGCTGCTAAGTATGGACCCCTGGTCCTACCTATTCCTTTAAATTCCATGCCTATAGGAGAATACTAGAAATACATGCCTAAGTTCACTGGTACAGAGGGAGTAATAGCCGAAGAACACCTTGAGTCTTTTTATAGCTATGCTAATAACCTAGATATCAGTGAAGATGATGTGTGGATGAGAGTATTTGTCCAAAGCCTTGATGGAGAGGCTAGAAAGTGGTTTAGAGAGCTGACCCCTAGGTCTATAGCAGACATTGAAGCATTAGATGATGTGTTTTTAAAGCATTGAGGAGATAAGAAAGACCTGCTATATTACCATACTGAGTTTGGCAACCTAAAAAGGGAAAATGGGGAGTCATTATCTGATTTTAATAAAAGATTCAATCGTATGTATAGCAAGATACCAGCTAAAGTGAAGCCTACACCCACCTCTGCCAAACTCACCTATGCTAATGCCTTTGATTCTGATTTCTTCCTGCTATTAAGAGAGAGAAGATGTGCTACTCTAGCTAAAATGCAAGATGCAGCCTTGGAGGTGGAATCCAATATCATGGCTGCAGAAAAACTCAAAGGACATGCTGATAGAAGGAGGCAGAGAGGTGAGTCCTCTTCTTCTTCTTCATCATCTTCAGAACCTAAAATAGACAAAATGACTAAAATGATAGAGTCATTGGCTGCTGAAATATCCAAACTAAAGGTTGAGCAGAGTTCTGGGAAAGCAAGGCTTCCTAATACATTTGCTCCTAGAAATCCTAATCCATTCAAAAGAGCAAATGAACAATTGCAGATCATTCAGAGGGGCAAAGAGGCCAGTGAAGAACAAAGGGTTAAGACTCCTTTCCAGAATGTAGCCATGGAGGAGGAGCAATTTGATGAAGAGGATGAGATTCACCGCATGGAAGACAAGGGCAGTGCTGCCTTTTTTACATTAGCTGCCTACGAAGAGTCATTACTGAGAGACCAGACCAGTCAAGAGTGGGACATAGAAGCTGTCCTACAAACTGAAGACCAGAAAAGGTATAACTTGAGGGCAAGAACGAGTAATGTCAAAGAGAATCCTGCCCAAAGAGCTATTGTCCCCACAGAACAGCAGATCAGCAAGCAGAAGCGACCGACAGCTGATCCCATCATCCTTAAAGCACCAGCTCAATAGGTAAGAGGCCCTGACAAGTCTCCTTTCCCTTTCAGTTTTGAATCAGAAGTCCAGAAGTTAAAAATTTTCATACCTTTGACAGAACTTGTAAAGAGTGAGGTCTTTAGGAAGCCTATCCTCGATTCCCTTGAGCTGAAAGCCACACAAGCATCCAATGACTATGTGAATTTACAAGATGATAAACCTGCAGTGGTGCTTAGACCAAGGATTGAACTTGCTGATGACAATTCCCCATAATTTTATGCCTCCTTGACCATTCATGACAAAATCCTCCACAACTGTTTGCTGGACACAGGTGCCATCCATAATCTTATGCCCAAAGCTGTCATGGAAGAGTTAGGCCTTGATATTACCAGACCTTATCATGACTTGTTCTCCTTTGATTTTAGGAAGGTGAAATGTCTGGGGTTAATCAAAGACTTGGCTATCACCCTAACTCAGTTGCCCATGAAAAGCATGATGACGGATATTGTGGTAGCGGATGTCCCCCCTAAGTTTGGTATGCTGCTTTCTAGAGGATGGATTAAGAGGTTAGGTGGGACATTGCAAAATGACTTGTCTTATGCCACTATCCTAGTTTCTGGAGGAGAAAGAATAACACTGTACAGGGAAGCCCAGCTAGCCTATATCATCAGTGATGAGAAGAATCCCACTAATCATCCCATTTACGCTGTGGACACTGATTTTGGAGCATGTATTCTCCAAATTGAAGAATCCTAGAGGGCCTTGGTGTAGATCAAGAAACCAGTATGCCAGGTCATGGAAAAGGAAGGGACACAGGCTTGGGATATGTTCTTTGATGGAGCATGTTCAAAGGAAACTGCAGGAGCAGGAGTGGTGCTAGTGTCTCCAAAACAAGAAAGCACGCATCTGTCTTTCAAACTGACTTTTCAGGTCACCAACAACATAGTAGAGTATGATGCTTTGATATTGGGCTTAAACACTACCAAATACATGGGAATCAGAGACATAAAAGTGTTTGGAGATGTTGACCTCATCATTCAACAAGTGAACAAAACATTCCAAGCGAGGCAGCGAGGCACCCAAGGCTGAAAGCATACAGAGATGAGGTATGGAGACTCAAAGAATCTTTTGATAGCTTTTGTATCTCATATATTCCTAGAGTAAAAAATCAACTTGCTGATTCCCATGTTGTGTTTTCTAGCATGTTCATCCCTCCCATGCCCCCTAAATTGGCTTATGAGGTCCAGATAAAATATAGACCATCCTTGCCTGATAATTTCCAGCACTAGAAAGTCTTTAAGGGTGATGATGAAGTAAATAGGTTTCTACAAGTCATTGATGAATTCTCTGAAATGCAAATCGATCAAGAGAATGAAACCTTGGAAGAATGTCCCTAGCCCAAGCTAAGGAACCGAATTGGCCAAGACAGTATTGTTCAGTTTCCTAGCAATCATATACCTAAAGGTTTAGTGCCTCTAGAGACGTTGTTTGACCATAATGATGTGCCTCATAAGATTTCCCAAAAAGAAGATCAATCTGCAGTCCATAGGCATAACATAGGGAGTCCAGAGCATCCAAAGTATATAAATCTATCCACTCATTTGTCTGTTGCCCAAAGTTCTGAGTACCGCACCTTAATGAATCAATTTGCTGATGTCTTTGCCTAGGAATACAATGACCTCAAAACTTATGACAAAAAGATCATCCAGCATAAGATCCCATTGGAGAAAGACACCATTCCTTTCAAGCAGAAGCTGAGACCCATAAATCCTTTGCTCCTCCCTCTAATTGAAAAAGAAATCAAGAAGTTGTTGGCTGCCAAAATCATAGTTCCTCTAAGATATTCAAAGTGGGTAGCCAACTTGGTAGTGGTGAGGAAGAAAAGTGGAGAAATCAGGCTGTGCATTGATTTCAGGAACCTGAACAAATGCTCTAAGAAAGACAACTATCCTCTGCCCAAGATGGAGCATTTGCTACAGAAAGTCTTAGGAGCCAAAGTTATGTCTTTCCTGGATGGATTTTCAGGGTATAACCAAGTTGTTGTACATCCAGATGACCAAGAAAAGACTACTTTCACCACTCCTTGGGGCACTTTTATGTACTCCAAGATGCCATTTGGGTTGATGAATGCTGGGGCTACCTTTCAGAGAGCCATGGATATAGCGTTCGTGGGAGAGAAGGATAAATTCATCCTTGTCTACCTGGATGATATAACAGTGTACTCCAGCGGCCATCAAGATCATTTGCAGCATTTAAAGAAGGTGTTTCTAAAGTGCAGAAGGTTTGGGATATCAGTGAATCCTAAAAAGTCACAATTTGCTTTAGAAGAGGGCAAACTTCTTGGACACATTGTTTCTGCTGCAGGTGTGAAAATTGACCCAGAAAGAGTGAAAGAAATACAGGCCTTGTTTGTCCCAAGATCAAAAAAGGACATCCAATCCCTTCTGGGCAAAATAAATTTTGTAAGGAGGTTTATTCCTAATTTCGCAGAATTGGTAAAACACATCACCTCCATGCTGAAAAAGGGGTCAGAAATCAAATGGACTGATGCAGCTAGAAGATCTTTTGAGGCCATCAAGAGAGATATTATGGAAGCTCCCACTTTGATCAACCCAGACTATAGCAAGGAGTTCCATATCTTCTCCTTTACTTCCTGTGACACCCTTGCAGCAGTCTTATTGCAGAAATATGATGAGGATTCAGAGCATCCAGTGGAATTTTTCAGAAAAACCTTAAGGGATGCTGAACTAAGATATGATATTATCGAAAAATAGGCATATGCTCTTATCAAATCTTTAAAAGCTTTCCGAATCTACATTCTGCACTCCAAGGTAATTGCATATGTGCCCTCTGCTTCAGTAAAGGATGTCCTAACGCAGCCAGTTGTTGATAGAAGAAGGGCCAAATGGATTGCAAAGCTTATTGAATTCAACATAGAACTGAGGCCCACCAAGCTTATTAAGGGTCAGGGCCTTGCCAAACTGATGGCTGAGGAAAATTGCAGGATGTTGGACATGAATTGGGTAAGCACAAATTCAAAGGATGGACAGACAGAAGAAGCAATAGTAGGACATGATCAATGGTTGGCTGAAAATCTAGCTTCTTGTGAATGGTATTCTACAATAGCTAAATTTTTGCTAAAGCTAGAAGTTCCTCCAGGCCTAAGTTCAAGCCAAGCCAGGACTATTAAGCTCAGGGCAGCCAAGTTCTGTATTCATGAAAACTTGCTCTATTGGAGGGATCCATCTAGAATTCTTTTAAGATGTCTGGAAAAAGAACAATCTATGGAGGTCATGCATCAGTTTCATTCCAGCATCTGTGGAGGACACCACTATTGGAAAACCACTGCCCACAAGATCCTCAGAGCTGGGTATTATTGGCCCACTCTGTTTTTCGATGTCTTTTCATTTGTAAGATCCTGTGACAAATGGCAGAGGTTCGAAGGAAAACAACAGTTAAAATCCTTACCCTTGAAGCCAATACATGCCAGCAGCCCTTTCCAGCAGTGGGGCTTGGATTTCATAGGGGAAATTAATCCACATTCTAGTGGCTAGCACAGATGGATCTTAGCAGCCACTGAATACTTCACTAAATGGATTCAGGCCATCCCTACTAGGAAGGTTGATCATCATGTGGTCATGAGGTTTTTGACAGAAAACATTTTCACCAGGCTTGACTGTCCACATAAATTGGTTACAGACAATGCAGCAGCCTTTAGGGAAAAAGAGTTGGTGGACATGTGTGACTCAATGGGTATTAAGCTAGTGCATTCCAACTCATATTACCCTCAAGGTAATGGTCTAGCAGAATCATCCAACAAGAGCTTGATAAGGATAATCAAAAAGTTGCTGGAAGACAACAAAAGGAATTGGGATTCCAAACTAAAGTCTGCATTATGGGCTGACAGGGTGACCACCAAGAGATCCATAGGGACTTCTCCGTTCAAGTTGGTATATGGCACTGAGGCTGTATTCCCAATCCAGTTGACCCTCTCTGTGGCCAAGTTCTTGTAGAAAGAACAAAATGAGGAAAATGACATGGCAAAGAGGATTAGTGACTTGGCCGAAGTGCATCAAATCAGAGATCAATTGATTGAAAAGTCTGCAGCACATCAAAAGAGAATCAAGGAAGCCTTTGACAAAAAGGAAAAGATGGACAATTTTCAAGTTGGAGACTTGGTGCTTAAATGGGATGCACTGAAGGAAAAGAAAGACAATCATGGGAAATTCGATGCTCTGTGGACTGGACCTTTTGTCATTGCTCAGGTCCAGGGGAATAACACTTTCATGCTACAAAGCATGGAAGGAGAAATAGTTTTTGATGGCCCGGTTAATGGGCGGTTTTTGAAAGTTTATCTTAATTAAGGCCTTCATGCCTTAGCATTGTGAATATGTCCTTTTTACAAGTTTTAGTGTAGGCTTAATTAGACTCCATGCCCACTGGAACACTAGGAAATATTGTTGGTCTTGTTTTGTATGAAAGGCAGTGGTCTACGGTTCTTGAAACCTCACAAGGATGCTTTCATCCCCAGAAGGAGCCAATGTTAGCTCTGCTATGCAGTGCTAACTTTATAAGGTCAGCAGGAAGATTTGTCTAATTGGTGGTGTTTTCAAAGGGGCCCCACATTGGTCATTTTCCCTTCTCCTCTTACCCCGCTTACTCTCCACCACCTCTGTTTCCCTATTTTCCTCCTAAACCCGACAAAGTAACCCCCTTTAACCTTAGCCCCAAGCGCAAAACCCCAAACCAACCATAAAACCCCACCATATGTCTTCATGTGTTCATAACTTGTCGTGCTGCATCCCCACCGTTGATCACCCCCACCGATCCAATGGCTCCCGTCACACCCGATAAAGGTGACTCGCTCGACCATTTTCCACCGTTAGATGCATCTTCGCCCGATTTGACGGTCTTTGCTTTCATTGTGTCGGCAACTTGATCGAGCGATAGCGCGCGATGAGAGCAGTTTTCTCTCTCATCCGCTACTACATGTCAATCATTAAATGGAATCGCTCGGCCCCGGGATTTTACCACTTAACGCCCGAAAGCAGTGCAATGAAAACCATTACCGCCCTCGCCCGATTAAGCGCCTGCGCAGCTCTGTTTCCCAATGACCGTCTGATCTGTCCATTGAAGATCTAATGGCCCTAACTCACCCCGCTCCCACCTCGGCCGATAGCCTCTGTCGAGCCATCTCTGTCGTCCATTTCCCCAATCCAACGGCCATTCTTCTCGCTCATCCAAATCGTTCACCTACCCATGCACTCCACATCCTCTGACCATCCTGTTGCCCGAAGAAAGAGATGACCAGCTCTGCCATCATCAGTCACAGTTAGACCCCCAACAACCATATTTAACAGAAAGCATGGCCAAAGGAGAAAAGGACATATCACGGCTCTTTAATTGAATTTATCAATCATGGACTCCACTGGTACGAGCACTCCAACTGCCTAAAGGACAGCATAGCACCTGAACAGATCGGATTCACCCACTAAAACAAGCAAACCTCGTCCAGAGACTCCATCAGATGGTTAAATGCAGTTGGTGGTCAATTATGACCCCTCCATACCTGAACGGCCAAGTGCCCTAGTATTGTAAACTTATAAATATCCAAAAGCAAGATGTAATCAGGGCTAGCATTTAATGTAAGGTTCGACTTCTGGAGACTATAGACATTTTGTCACTTACGGCGTCTCATCTTCATTTTTAGCTAATACAAGCTTCTTTTGTTGTTAACTGCTCACTGTACATTTTCTTCTTGTTCTAAGCTTGTGCCTGATGTGCTTTGTTCTTGAGCTCTTGGTGTTTAGCACTAGATAATTGTCATCTTATCTCTGTGTTAAAGTATTGATTGCATCACTGAATAGGTTGCTCAAGTTTCTTTCTATCTAATGCAGGAGAGCTATCATCCTATCTTGCATTAATAGATTAGATTTACAGGTTTCTTTACTAGTTGCAGCCGGCCATCACATGGTCTTGTGTATCTGCTGGTGTGGTTAGTATTCTCCATATTCACCTTATATCTAAACTGTGAGCATTGGTGGTCTAAAGCCTTGTAGTCTGAGGGTGTTCATGCATGTCTGGAGTGAAACAGAGTAGAAGTGGTTATCTGGCTTGAACCAAACCATCATTCCTTCCATTAAACCTGCAACAATAGTTGAATTTATATGTTACCAGGCATCTCCGAGCTACAACCTAGGAGAGTTTCTTGGAATCCTAACAGAATCAAATCCCCAAGGGCTTCATTTTAATAAATCTCATAAGAAGAAAGAAAGAATTTGGAATAGATTGCACCAAGAAACAATAAAAAACATTGATATATTGTCACAATATGATTCAATATCCACAGATGCTAAAATTGTAGAAGCCCTTAAGATTGGATTGAAGGATGCACAAGACATTTTATCAACTCTTGGAATCCAACCAGAAAATTACACTCAATCTTCTTGGTGGGTTAAACATGGACATAGGATCAAAATTATCCAACATTCCAAATTATGGATGAAGTAGTTGATGCTTCTCCACCGAGTTGTTCCAACTCTATATTCCAATATTCATCATCATTGGTACACAATGAAAGTGAATTGCAAATAATGGAAAGTGAGTGGAGACACGAGTTGGATGAAATTGTAGATTACATTGATGAAAATGGAAGAAAAACGATAAAGCCAATGGTGGATCTTGATGGTAAGGATATGTTTAAAGCATGTTTGGTTAGTCATTTGAATGGAAATCCGACATTATCTAAAGATAGGTTGACAAAAGTGAGAAATGGGGTCTACTTTAGGCGAGATGAGAAGGCTCCACAAAAGGGTGTTTCAATCGGCTTTGGAATTGGATCAGATTGTGGGGTGTTGTTTGAAAGCAATTCAATTCCCCCCACTGAACGTACTAAAAGAAAAGGTGTTCCTCAAAGTACAAAACAAGGTGTTTCTTATGAAACGTGGTACATTGGAAGTGTTCAAAGAATAAGGAACAAGGATGGTAATAGGGTGTTTGATTACCATAATGACATTGACCTTTTGGATAGATTAGAAGGCATCGAGCTTCAATTATGTTGGTATAGTAGAATAAAGGGGAAACACATGTATAAGTATGATTTGGCAGATCATGCTTTTGTACAACTTGAATCTGTTATAACAATCACAAACTTGTCATACAATGCTAGGAATGATACATACAAATTAGAAGAATGTGATTACAAAGTTTTTTCAGATTTTGTGAAAAATTTGAACAAGGTAGATTTTCAAAACATTCTACTTTCTCTTTCCTTATGTATTTCCATATGTTGGATCATTTATAAATAATTATTGGTTGTATTTTTGTTGATTTGTTCGTATGAATATGATGTTAATTTTGTACTTTTTGGTTTTAGGTCTAGTGAATAGTTCAAATGGTGAATTTTCGGGATAACCCAACCTTTTTTTGCTACCTGATTTTTGGTGTAAGTTTCTTTCACTAGCCATTCATCCTTTTGTAGTTGTGTTTCATTCAAACGTTAATTTGGTCCTCTAAAGTTGGTCCATTTAATCATGAAAAACAGGAAGAGATGGTTCCTTTTTCATGAATATGTTTTGTGGATAAGTATGTTGTTCTTCTCACTAATGTTAACATTTTCCTTGAATTTTTAGATTAATGGTTCGCTTGCTAGAAAGGATATCAAGGATCTGATGGCACGAGCTTTAGTCAGGATGGTTTCTTTTCACTCAAGTCAACAGATTTACACCAGAGCAATGTCTAGCACATGAAGTGCATTTTATTTTGAATGTTTATGTGGTAGTTGGCTTTCCTATTTTTTAAATTGGACATATAAATTAGAGTATGTAGTTCGAATGTGCCATTAGAGTCTTTTTGTAAGTATTTATGTTTTGGCCATACGCATGGGGTATACAATAGTGGGGCTTGGATTTCATAGGGGAAATTAATCCACATTCTAGTGGCTAGCACAGATGGATCTTAGCAGCCACTGAATACTTCACTAAATGGATTCAGGCCATCCCTACTAGGAAGGTTGATCATCATGTGGTCATGAGGTTTTTGACAGAAAACATTTTCACCAGGCTTGACTGTCCACATAAATTGGTTACAGACAATGCAGCAGCCTTTAGGGAAAAAGAGTTGGTGGACATGTGTGACTCAATGGGTATTAAGCTAGTGCATTCCAACTCATATTACCCTCAAGGTAATGGTCTAGCAGAATCATCCAACAAGAGCTTGATAAGGATAATCAAAAAGTTGCTGGAAGACAACAAAAGGAATTGGGATTCCAAACTAAAGTCTGCATTATGGGCTGACAGGGTGACCACCAAGAGATCCATAGGGACTTCTCCGTTCAAGTTGGTATATGGCACTGAGGCTGTATTCCCAATCCAGTTGACCCTCTCTGTGGCCAAGTTCTTGTAGAAAGAACAAAATGAGGAAAATGACATGGCAAAGAGGATTAGTGACTTGGCCGAAGTGCATCAAATCGGAGATCAATTGATTGAAAAGTCTGCAGCACATCAAAAGAGAATCAAGGAAGCCTTTGACAAAAAGGAAAAGATGGACAATTTTCAAGTTGGAGACTTGGTGCTTAAATGGGATGCACTGAAGGAAAAGAAAGACAATCATGGGAAATTCGATGCTCTGTGGGCTGGACCTTTTGTCATTGCTCAGGTCCAGGGGAATAACACTTTCATGCTACAAAGCATGGAAGGAGAAATAGTTTTTGATGGCCCGGTTAATGGGCGGTTTTTGAAAGTTTATCTTAATTAAGGCCTTCATGCCTTAGCATTGTGAATATGTCCTTTTTACAAGTTTTAGTGTAGGCTTAATTAGACTCCATGCCCACTGGAACACTAGGAAATATTGTTGGTCTTGTTTTGTATGAAAGGCAGTGGTCTACGGTTCTTGAAACCTCACAAGGATGCTTTCATCCCCAGAAGGAGCCAATGTTAGCTCTGCTATGCAGTGCTAACTTTATAAGGTCAGCAGGAAGATTTGTCTAATTGGTGGTGTTTTCAAAGGGGCCCCACATTGGTCATTTTCCCTTCTCCTCTTACCCCGCTTACTCTCCACCACCTCTGTTTCCCTATTTTCCTCCTAAACCCGACAAAGTAACCCCCTTTAACCTTAGCCCCAAGCGCAAAACCCCAAACCAACCATAAAACCCCACCATATGTCTTCACGTGTTCATAACTTGTCGTGCTGCATCCCCACCGTTGATCACCCCCACCGATCCAATGGCTCCCGTCACACCCGATAAAGGTGACTCGCTCGACCATTTTCCACCGTTAGATGCATCTTCGCCCGATTTGACGGTCTTTGCTTTCATTGTGTCGGCAACTTGATCGAGCGATAGCGCGCGATGAGAGCAGTTTTCTCTCTCATCCGCTACTACATGTCAATCATTAAATGGAATCGCTCGGCCCCGGGATTTTACCACTTAACGCCCGAAAGCAGTGCAATGAAAACCATTACCGCCCTCGCCCGATTAAGCGCCTGCGCAGCTCTGTTTCCCAATGACCGTCTGATCTGTCCATTGAAGATCTAACGGCCCTAACTCACCCCGCTCCCACCTCGGCCGATAGCCTCTGTCGAGCCATCTCTGCCGTCCATTTCCCCAATCCAACGGCCATTCTTCTCGCTCATCCAAATCGTTCACCTACCCATGCACTCCACATCCTCTGACCATCCTGTTGCCCGAAGAAAGAGATGACCAGCTCTGCCATCATCAGTCACAGTTAGACCCCCAACAACCATATTTAACAGAAAGCATGGCCAAAGGAGAAAAGGACATATCACGGCTCTTTAATTGAATTTATCAATCATGGACTCCAATGGTACGAGCACTCCAACTGCCTAAAGGACAGCATAGCACCTGAACAGATCGGATTCACCCACTAAAACAAGCAAACCTCGTCCAGAGACTCCATCAGATGGTTAAATGCAGTTAGTGGTAAATTATGACCCCTCCATACCTGAACGGCCAAGTGCCCTAGTATTGTAAACTTATAAATATCCAAAAGCAAGATGTAATCAGGGCTAGCATTTAATGTAAGGTTCGACTTCTGGAGACTATAGACATTTTGTCACTTACGGCGTCTCATCTTCATTTTTAGCTAATACAAGCTTCTTTTGTTGTTAACTGCTCACTGTACATTTTCTTCTTGTTCTAAGCTTGTGCCTGATGTGCTTTGTTCTTGAGCTCTTGGTGTTTAGCACTAGATAATTGTCATCTTATCTCTGTGTTAAAGTATTGATTGCATCACTGAATAGGTTGCTCAAGTTTCTTTCTATCTAATGCAGGAGAGCTATCATCCTATCTTGCATTAATAGATTAGATTTACAGGTTTCTTTACTAGTTGCAGCCGGCCATCACATGGTATTGTGTATCTGCTGGTGTGGTTAGTATTCTCCATATTCACCTTATATCTAAACTGTGAGCATTGGTGGTCTAAAGCCTTGTAGTCTGAGGGTGTTCATGCATGTCTAGAGTGAAACAGAGTAGAAGTGGTTATCTGGCTTGAACCAGACCATCATTCCTTCGATTAAACCTGCAACAATAGTTGAATTTATATGTTACCAGGCATCTCCGAGCTACAACCTAGGAGAGTTTCTTGGAATCCTAGCAGAATCAAATCCCCAAGGGCTTCATTTTAATAAATCTCATAAGAAGCAAGAAAGAATTTGGAATAGATTGCACCAAGAAACAATAAAAAACATTGATATATTGTCACAATATGATTCAATATCCACAGATGCTAAAATTGTAGAAGCCCTTAAGATTGGATTGAAGGATGCACAAGACATTTTATCAACTCTTGGAATCCAACCAGAAAATTACACTCAATCTTCTTGGTGGGTTAAACATGGACATAGGATCAAAATTATCCAACATTCCAAATTATGGATGAAGTAGTTGATGCTTCTCCACCGAGTTGTTCCAACTCTATATTCCAATATTCATCATCATTGGTACACAATGAAAGTGAATTGCAAATAATGGAAAGTGAGTGGAGACACGAGTTGGATGAAATTGTAGATTACATTGATGAAAATGGAAGAAAAACGATAAAGCCAATGGTGGATCTTGATGGTAAGAATATGTTTAAAGCATGTTTGGTTAGTCATTTGAATGGAAATCCGACATTATCTAAAGATAGGTTGACAAAAGTGAGAAATGGGGTCTACTTTAGGCGAGATGGGAAGGCTCCACAAAAGGGTGTTTCAATCGGCTTTGGAATTGGATCAGATTGTGGGGTGTTGTTTGAAAGCAATTCAATTCCCCCCACTGAACGTACTAAAAGAAAAGGTGTTCCTCAAAGTACAAAACAAGGTGTTTCTTATGAAACGTGGTACATTGGAAGTGTTCAAAGAATAAGGAACAAGGATGGTAATAGGGTGTTTGATTACCATAATGACATGGACCTTTTGGATAGATTAGAAGGCATCGAGCTTCAATTATGTTGGTTTAGTAGAATAAAGGGGAAACACATGTATAAGTAGATTTGGCAGATCATGCTTTTGTACAACTTGAATCTATTATAACAATCACAAACTTGTCATACAATGCTAGGAATGATACATACAAATTAGAAGACTGTGATTACAAAGTTTTTTCAGATTTTGTGAAAAATTTGAACAAGGTAGATTTTCAAGACATTCTACTTTCTCTTTCCTTATGTATTCCCATATGTTGGATCATTTATAAATAATTATTGGTTGTATTTTTGTTGATTTGATCGTATGAATATGATGTTAATTTTGTACTTTTTGGTTTTAGGTCTAGTGAATAGTTCAAATGGTGAATTTTCGGGATAACCCAACCTTTTTTTGCTACCTGATTTTTGGTGTAAGTTTCTTTCACTAGCCATTCATCCTTTTGTAGTTGTGTTTCATTCAAACATTAATTTGGTCCTCTAAAGTTGGTCCATTTAATCATGAAAAACAGGAAGAGATGGTTCCTTTTTCATGAATATGTTTTGTGGATAAGTATGTTGTTCTTCTCACTAATGTTAACATTTTCCTTGAATTTTTAGATTAATGGTTCGCTTGCTAGAAAGGATATCAAGGATCTGATGGCACGAGCTTTAGTCAGGATGGTTTCTTTTCACTCAAGTCAACAGATTTACACCAGAGCAATGTCTAGCACATGAAGTGCATTTTATTTTGAATGTTTATGTGGTAGTTGGCTTTCCTATTTTTTAAATTGGACATATAAATTAGAGTATGTAGTTCGAATGTGCCATTAGAGTCTTTTTGTAAGTATTTATGTTTTGGCCATACGCATGGGGTATACAATAGTTAAATTGCACTTGGTTATTATTTTCAATTGAGTCCTCAATCATATTTTGGGCATTTCCTTTCAGGTCTTTCACTAAACAACATTAACATTAATTACTATCTGTAAAGGGTTTTGGACATGTGATGGTAGTTTGTTTTTAAATTGTTTGCAACTTTATTGTGATATGTGCTTCTGGTAGATTGTTTGGGTGATGGTACTTTGCTTTCTTATTTTTGCCTACATTGATATATATGTGTTTGATGGGCCTTGCAATGTGTGCGTATGATCCAAGAGCTATTTTAAGGTGAATGGTATCTGATTTTTTGCAACTTTTGGATTGACAAGAATTTGATAGGGTGAATGGTATGAAAATTCTAATTGATTTTATTTTTCCAAAGAAAGAATGCATACGTTTCTATTTCATGGTTTGGAAAAGGAAAATACATAGCAAATTGCTTATGGCATGACATATCACCTCCAAAAAGGAAAATAAGGCCACTGGGTGGCCACTTTTCATAAACTTTCATACATAATATACCTATGATCTCTCTCGAGAACACAGGTAGAAGAAAAAATTATGCGTTGTTGAGCGAGGCAAGTTTTCAATGGGAGGTGATGTAGAGCTAGTTCCCAATTTTCTATTGCTTATTAGTCTCTCCATTATCCCAGAATGTCCAAGATGGCTGGTAAGATTTTAGAATTCTTGAATTATTGCAATAAATGATATTAACTACATAAGCAATTTGAAAGGGCACTTCTGAATCAATTTGAATATCACACTTTGGATATCATGTAGTTGATACCCTTGTTACTGGGCACTTCTGAATCAATTTGAAAGGATCGTGGGTCATTATGAAATGATTTATTTTATGAGGCTAATTTGTATCTATATTGCATTTCCTTTTGGCTCATTTAAGGCACAGACTAGCCCTTTATTGAGGCCCTTCTTGACCTTTCTGAGACCCCCCCGTCTGAGGCATTTTTGTATTAATTTCAGGCCTGTTCTAGGACCTATTTCAGCCCTCAGTAGTATTTGACCTATGTATTTTCAATGGCATCTATGTGGACAAAATTTGGGATTATTCTTAGTGAAGTTGGAGGACATTATTGTGTTACCTCTCTATGGTTTCTAGAATAATATGATGCTCATTTAAGCCTCTGTTTTGGGCTCTTCTGAAATAAATCTATATATATTCAAAATACCTCCAAGGCAGATTGTTTGTAGCCTTATCCTCACCTTTTGTAAGGTTTATCATTTCTGCCAAATTTGAAGGGTTTGCTGAGCTATATCTAGACCTCTCTGGAGTTGCATCTAGGATTTATCAAGGGCTTATTGAAAGAAATGATAGAAGCATGTAAGGAAATGATGGCTATAATCAAATCATGCCTTGCTTCTGAAACAGTTACAAGAAGTCTATTATTGGCCATCTCAAGAGCAGATCTCTCTTCACTATTGGTATTGGTGTATTTTCTTACATTTCAATTTGATTTTATGTTTAAGGTCAGGATCACACTCAGTTATGGCTTCCTTATTAGTTTTTGAGGGGTTTGATTGTTCAATAGTTACTGAATTCTTTGTGTTTGTATTTTCAACAAACCAAACTTGGAATCGAAAATAGGGCGGTGAAGCCCAACAAGCCCATGGCTAGCAAAGGTATTTTACAGTATTTTGTTGTCCAAACCCCATACCAAAACCTAATATCAACAAATATGTAGTACATCTTTATTAGTGTTTATATGAATATCAATGGCTCTATATGACTAGTGTAAAACATAGATCGATTTGATAGAGGTTATATGCATGCTTTGTGATGTAGTGGTGACGCGGGCCGAAACGAGGCCTAGAAGGGTTTTATCAGACATTGGGAACCTAGGGTGCCATGCTTCAAAACCCAATGGGGGTGATGAGATCAAGCTAGAGTAAGCAGGCTTTTTCATTCCTAGAACATATGTATTTTTTTTTAAATTTGCAAAACCCTTATGTAGTACTCATGTTTTATCAGCACATAGTGGAAACTTCAGTTTTATAAAGAAGTTTTGATTGTGAGATTAACCTCTTTGGTGAAGCATTTTTCTCTAGCCATATGCTTATTTAGGCATTTTAAACCCTCTTCTGGCGGGGGTTGATGAAGAAAAATGTTGTATGTGGCGCTTTGGGTGTGTAATTCTATGTCCACATGAAATCTAGGAAGCAGAATCAGCTTGTTGATAAGCAAATTCCAAGGTAGATTCAGCTTCCCAATATGATGCTCTGGTATTTTGTAGATACTTTGGGGTTTTTACCAATTAGAGTTAACAACTATAATTTGGTGTGTAGGAGGTTTGGTGTCGATGTCAAGAATATGAGTGCTACAACAAAGTCATCATCCATGGTATGTAACTCATCCATGGCTGTATAAATTGTGTGTGATTAAACAATTGTTTGATTTATTTATCATGTATCAATCCCGAGATGTTAGTATGCAACATGAGGTGAATGATTTGAGTTCACTACTACTGGGATTTATACGTTGGCCTCCGTTCAAATCAGTAATTGCGTGTGGATATATTGAGGTCAATAACAGGGATCTTTGCTTGCCTATTTAGTTGGGATGGTACATGTATTTATTTTACTTCCGTTGGTTTTGTTTTGCTGCCATTCAGCCACTGGGGCCACAGAGGAACAAAGATGAAAAGGGAAGCATTAGATAAACTTTGGTTTCAAAATCCAAGCATGTAGCAGGTTCAGGAAAAGCACTTAGGATTTCCAATTTTGGACCCTTACATACACGTGAAACAGTTTCAGGAAAACTGCCCAGGGTTTTGAATGTTGAGGTCTCAAGTAATTATCCATCCAGTTCAAGGATACAACGCAGGCCTTATACCACTGTCTCTCTGGTAAAAACATTTCAGCTTCAGGGAGGTCTTCTACTACTAGCCTCTTAGATAAACATGCTTCAGCTTCAAGGAGGCCTTCTGTTGCTGAACTCTCTAGCAAATGTACTTCAGCTTCAGGGAGACCACCAAGGCCTTCAAATGTTGACATCTCAGGAAAAGTTGTTTCAAATGCATCCAAGTCTAGGTTCTACCCACCTATAGCTAAATGTGTCTCAAGAAGAATGCCAATGACTGATGCATCAAAAAGGAAGACAAGCCTTCCATGAGCTTTTACATCAACACTGACTGCTAGAAGTGAGGTTAGGAGAATTTGGTCCACTGCTCTTATTTTGGCATGTGTAGATGGTGCTTTTTATTCACAGAGTTTTACTTTGTTCTTTTGCAAAAGAAAGTGAAGGGTTTATCTAATCCATAGCTCCAATTTCCATCCAATGGTTTCTATTACACAGCTTGCATCTGGAGCCATTGAGTGGGATTTCATGGAAGAGGAAGGGGACTTGCCCAAGATTAACGAAGCAGATAATGAAAATCAACTCGTTGTAGTTGAATATGTTCAAGACATTTACCATTTCTATTGGTATGCAGAGGTACGTCCCTTTTGTCATGGGAGCCTTGCAAACTGTTTTTGTTCTATTCGAAATAACAACATCTTGTCTTGGAATAATACACTTCATTTAAACAATTTAATCAGACACTAGCTTTTCACTGCATATAGTATGCAGTGATTACATGTGAGCAGTGTGTGTCTGTGCCATACATGAATATCTCCACTGGAGAATTAAAGTGCCCACTTAAGCATCATGGAAGGCTATAATTTATGAATGAGGACATTAGGTCAAGCATTGATGCGAGCCTTGATCCATGTCTATAGTTTAGATTCAACTCTGAATAAATAGTTATATGTCTAATTTGTTTCTATTTTGGTCTGTTGTGTTTGTTGTATTGTAGGCATGCAACAATCTCTCATCAAACTACATGTCAAGCCAAGTTGATATCAACCAGAAGATGTGGGAAATACTTGTAGACTGGCTGATTGATGTACTTAATTAATACATATCGATATCTATTTGTTTCTGTAATAATACTTTTTTTTTGTACCTTTCCGTTGATAATTTTCTAACATAAACAATTTTCACTTACAAGTGCATTTAAAATTTGACTTAATGGATGAGACACTTTTTCTCATGATTAACCTGATTGATAGATTTCTTTCTGTGGTGTACACTATTACGAGAAAGGATATTCAACTAGTGGGGTTGACTGCCATGCTAGTTGCTGCCAAATATGAAGAAATTTGGGCTCCCAAGGTGGTAAACAATGACAGGAGGGAAAGTTCGTTGTTAAGCTGAAATTTTGTATTGATTTGTTTTGACTAAAAACTTGTTTCCAGTGCCCTTGATTTTGCATCTAGAATAAGGCTTCACATTCTAAGTCATTTTCCTTAAGGTCATTACAGGTTAAGGAACTAATTACAATCTCAAACAATGTTTACACACGTGGTGATTTTCTTTCCATGGTGAGATTTTTTTTTCTCACATTATTATGTCATATTTGTCTCCCATATTTCAAGCTTTATATTTCTAATTGTTTAAATAATTCATATTTGGAATTGTTATCTTTGCTCGTGTTTATGGTATGTTTCATTTTCTTCATGAGAAATTGATGCTCAACAAATTAAGATTCAATTTGGCTGTACCAACTCCCTTTGTTTTCATGAAAAGGTTTCTAAAGGTCGCTCAGGCTGATAAACAGGTATTCTACTTTGCTTGAAATTTTGATGAATATTCAAATGGCATTGATCCTCACTTATGTTATGAAATGCATTATATTTTCGATGTGTTGCATGAGAGGCATCATGCACTATTTTGTTCTAACTGTAAGCTTCCATAAATGGGAACTTTATAAATTTAATGCTCTTTTGGGTTTGTTTCCATGGATCAGCTTGAGAAGCTGGCATTCTATCTTCTTGAACTATGCCTGGTTGAGTATGAAGCATTGAAATGGAAACCATCTATGCTAGCAGCCTCAGCTATATACATGGCACAACACATCCTGCAAAGGATGCCAACTTGGACAAGACTACTTCAGAAACATGCACACTATAGAGAATCAGAACTCAAGTAAAGTCATCGGCTCATTGGTTTACCAGCTTTCTTCATGGAACTGACAAGCAAGCTTGTCTTGTGAATGGTGAGAATGGACGTTAGAAGGCTTCTGCGTCACTCTTTATTTTGCAGGACAAATTTACATGATATATTGATTGGATATTATGTTTCAACTTGTGGGCTTAGATCAATTTTAGATAGTGTACATAATTGTAGATGTTGTACATGAGACAACTACCTATGGCTAGGGGTATGGCAGTTAACAATATACTGATTTAGTTGGACAGGTTCTTCAATTCTATTCCTGTTAGTATAGGAAAAGATTGTGGCAGAGAATTGGGTGCTCATTTTCATAACTCATAATGATCAGAAATTCCATGGTTTTGCAACTTTTTTAAAGCACAACCATCCCTTTGAGAGGCAAGCCACTCAGCATGCTAAGCTATGTTTGAAACTATAAAATGACATACATTATAAGATAAGTTATATTCTGATTTTTATTCCAATTCGGAGATAAAATAGTCTGATATATAAAAGAGATGTTTTTCAGTTATGGTCTTTATGTGATTGTTTTAATTTTGTTAAGATCAACTTTGACTCTTTATTTTGAGATTATGTGGCCTAGGTATTCCATCTTCGCTTTAACAAAAGAACAAATCAAAATAAATTATGGTTTCTGCCAAGATGGTCAATACCTGTTAATTGTGTTTAAAGTGTTCTTTTCATGATTTTCTATAGATGAGAAAATAATCAAAGTGTATAAATACAATTTTTTTAAGATATGGTTGGAAAAGTCCATTCATGATTGCTTAGAATTAAGAACTTTGGTTAAACTGAATGACATTACCCTTGAATTTGTAATGTCCTTCATGAGTACTAAATATTGTTTTGCAAAATCCAGTTGTACCGTGAGTTGATAATTCCTTTATCTAAGGTATAATTTTGAGAAATATTTGGTTTCATGAAGTTTATTCAGCATTTTGTTTATGACTGGAATGGGAAATTTGTTTTTATTATTATCTTAATCTTTGGTAATCTGAAATAAATTTTTTTTGGTACTAGAACCAGTGTATCAGGGCTTTTCCTTTTTATTAAGAACTCTGCATCTCAAAAGATCCCAAATTAACCTTTCTATCTCTATTTTATGGTAATGTTGATCTCTGTATTGCTTAACATTGATAGTGCTTTCTAGTGGCAACTCCATGGGTAGGTCTTGTACTGGTTTAGTTCTGTTATCTCCAAATGCATGGAACATAGGATTTCCATTTGATAAAATCAAATGTCAGCTTGAGAAGTTGGCATTCTATCTTCTTGAACTATGCCTGGTTGAGTATGAAGCATTGAAATGGAAACCATCTATGCTGGCAGCCTCAGCTATATACATGGCACAACACATCCTACAAAGGATGCCAGCTTGGACAAGACTGCTTCAGAAACATGAACACTATAGAGAATCAAAACTCAAGTAAATCTTGAATACCCATTGTCTTTTACATCTTAGTATTTCCTACTTGATTTTATTCAAGTACAAGGTCTGTACATGGATTTGTGTTCTTAAGCAATTTAAACTTATTACAGACAACATCCTTAAGTTCTTTTGCAAACAAAACAGAAAGCCTCTTACAAAGATCATTACGTTTTTCAATGGAGCCCACACTGGCCAATGCTAGATCTCGGAGCTTAGGAATTTCCTTAAAATCCAAAAGTTGAAAATCTTGTAGCCAGGAGCAATGAGCTAGCAAAACATAATCATCACTAAGTTGAGTGCCAACATGGTCATCTATCTATGCTTGTTTTGCAATTGTTGCAACTTTCCAAGCAAGTGTCAGTTGATTTCCTCTTACAAATTGTCGAGAGCCATCATCCTTAATGTGAAAATAAAAGGAATCATGACCCCTTCTCTCTATTTTGGCTGGTACACGTACAGGAAGGCTTGGAGGTGCATCTTCTGCAATACTCTGTAAAAGAGTACCAATGGCAACTTTCATAGCAGCAATTTTAATAAGCTACATAAAATCAATATTGCCTCTTACAATTGCTTTATCATTATGTAGATCACCTCCAGTTTTATCTTCACTAGTAGTTTCATCATCCTTCTCTTTATTGACATCCTGGATTAACTGCTTAAAAACCCCTAAGATTATATCTGTGTTTTCCTGTTCTGGAGTCACAACTTTCAACACCTTGAATTTTAGGCCAGGCATCCCAACTTTAAGAAATTTAAGAACTCATCTCAATCCCTCATCTCCCACATCTGCATCATCATTTTTCTCTGTGTCAGTATCTGAGTCTTCAGTAGCTTTAGGTGATACTGAAAAGGAAGCATCTGCATATTGTCCATTCTGCTGCAAGTAGACCACCTGCTCCTTGTATTTCTGATCACTGTCTTTTGTTATGAAAATTTCAAACAAAGGAATGCCTGGAGCTCCTGCAGCCAGCTGCCTTGCATTGTAACTCTTGGCAACAGATCTCTCATGTTGAGAATCAATATGGACAGTTCTTCCATATGGATCATTTGCACCCTCTACCAAACCAGCCCACCATCCAACCTCATGTTTAATCATTCCTTGTAAACCTAGAGTACAATGATCATGTGATGGCACCAGTATAGGATTTGAAGTGCATGAATAGTTCCCTGAAACAGAATTATCCCAATTTGAAGAAGTGGAATGTTGCTCAATAATGTGTACTGCCTGGATTTAGCCTCCTATTTCCTTTGAATCCGGATGAAATCTTCCTTTCACCATATAATTTCTTCGCAACACCTCGAATCTGATTCAGAAGCCCAAAATTGTGGAAATGACAGAGCCCACCCAACGCAAGATTTTGATTGGGTTGCAGTTAATAGGACAAACAAAACCATGAGAGGTGGAAAGAATCAGTGGTCTCTTTGATGATCTATGTTGTGATTTGGAGTGTGGCCGAGAACTAGTAGACTTGGGAGATAATTGGAGATTTGCAAACCATCATAATAATAATCCTGTATAAAATCCTGAGAGCAACTGCAACCTTAAACACCAAAACAAAAATTTCCCATATAAATAATTTTTTAACAAAAATCTATATGTGATAACAGGTCTGAGGTAAGGTTTTAGGGCCGTAGGTGCAACATTGCATGGAGGACTGTTTGAGGGCTGAGAGGCCTATTGTAGGGCCTTCTCTTCAAGTTGCAAGTGCACAAAGACTAGCGCAGGTGGAGAAAAGGGTGTTAACCCTTGAACAAAGTTTGGAGCTCTTGTTGTAGGAAATCGTGGGTTGTAGGGTGCCTTGTGTAGGTTTCCAAAGACTAAAACAGTGAGTGGGAAGGCCTAGAAGGGACAACAAAAGAGATTCGGTTGTGTGGAGAAGGGTAACACAGATTATTTTCAATTTCTGGCAAAGCTTTTCTCATATCATTTCATCCTTGGACATTTAAGCCCGTCTTGCGAGAACCTCCGTTCAGATAATCGTTATATAAAATCTTGGAAGTCTGATCCCATGCTTCTCAACTGGTTTTCGAATTTGAAAGTCCCATATCATGCTTTTCAACTGATTTTGGTATTATAGATGTTTTCTCTGGCAAAATTGTGTACATGGATGTTCTCTGGCAGATCTTTTTTGTAAATTTGATCTTGCATAGGTCGCTTTGTTATAGGGCGATAAGGCTCTTGGTTCTTGGTGTTCAAGACATTACTTTAATATTGTTTAGCCTAAATTTTCAAGTGATTCTTTGATTATAGAAATGCCAGGGTCATTCCGAAGTGATATTAGTTCTTAATATTTTTTCTAGGGTCATTTCTATTTCCTATATGATGTTACTTCCAATGTAATCGCTCATTATGTAAAAGAGACCTTAAGGAGAAATCCACTATATCTAGCTTGAGTGGGCCTAATGGTTAAGAGGATGTGTTTCCTCCTAAGAGGTCACAGGTTCAAAACTAAACGGGTGTAGAATATGTATGCCTTCATTGACTTAGCGGTCAAATCATTGTGCGGAGGTGGGTCCCTTGTCCCACAAGTAAGGGGGTCTCATACACCAATGTGGTGTCTGGCTTGGTTGTGACCTTAAAATTGGATAATTAAAATATCCTCTAGAAATTTTAGAATTTTATTTCAAAGGTATGAGAGTGCAAGGAAGCCTTGTCTTTAGTGAGGTGCATGATAAGGAAATGCTTTCCTTCAACATGTAGACAATCGTGTAGACGTTTGGAGGTTTATTTTGGAATACACCATTGTTTTGAGCTAGCCAAATGGAGAAGATCACCTCTACAACCAAAATTTTGTCTGATGTTATAGTTGTAGTCCATTCATTTAATGCCTCTGTGTTATCTCCAATCCATTGTTGCATTTTGCATAGTCTATGAGTGATAGTTCATATCTCGTTGGTGAGGTGACAGTGAATCAAAAGGTGATTTCATGCTTTCGCGTGATTCCCTTAAGAGCGCATGTGTTGGGACTTGTCCATCCTCTTCTTCTAAGCATGTGTAGGTTTGGATTGCACCCTTGATTTAAGATTTGGGGCCCCAACCTTGGTTGTAGATAGTTGTCTTGCATCTAGAGGGTCTAGACTTGTGCTTGAACACCTTATTTGTTGCAAAACTATTCATAAAGATTCATCAATTGATTTTTCATCATCATATAGATCAATTTATATGTTATTTTATATACATGCACATAATCAATCTTCCTAAAACATGGTTGATCTTTGTGTGCCTTAGACCATTAAATGCCACAAATCATAGTGAGATGTGCTTGAGTGTGGGTTAAGTAATTGCATTGTGGGAGAACTAATATGCATTTACAATGTATATCAAAAGAAGAAAGGTGCAACTAATATGCATTTACAATGTATATCAAAAGAAGAAAGGTGCATTGTAGAATGCATGTGGGGTCATAAGAGAGGCATCATGTCACTATACCAGGGATATAAAAATAAAAGGGTATAAAAAATGTGAATAAAAAAATGGATACATACAATATTTAGTGAAAATAGAGGTTTTATAAATTGGGAAGGTGTATTGAATTTATATTGGCAGGGGATTAAATAATGTGACTTTTAGAGGTATTTTCCAATATGTAGTCAAATTAAGGGTATTTTTTAGTATTCCATGAACACACGTGCTATGTCAGAGGTTCAGTGAGTGAAGCCCCCGTGAAGAAAAATTAGCAATAAATTTCCTCCAATATTGTGCTGCCCCTAAAAAGCTTCTTACCTCTGTAACTGTATTGGGCTTGGGCCAATTCAGACTTACCTCAACTTAGAGGGGTTGATCTTCAGCTCACCTCCTCCAACAATGTGTCCCAAATACATTAAAGAAGTCTTGCCAAATTCACACTTCGACATCTTTAAAAACAACTGTTATTTTCTCAAGACATCAAGTACTTTGTTCACATGCATGACATGTTCATTTCTGGATTTGTTGAATATGAGAATATCATCTAAGTACACAATGACAAAGTCATATGGAAATGGTCTCAATACATCATTCATAACTCTCATGAAAGTCGTTGGAGCATTTGTAAGACCGAAAGGCATAACAAGCCACTCAAACAATCCTTGTTTAGTTTTAAATGTGGTTTTCCAAATGTCCTCTTCATCTATTCTAACTTGATGATAACCACTTCATAAGTCTAACTTAGTGAAATACTTTGCATACCTCGAATGATCAAGAAAATAATCAATTCTTGGGAGTGGATAACGATTCTTTACCATGATTTTGTTCAGTGCACGAAAATCCACACACATGTGTGAAGTCCTGTCCTTCTTTGGCACCAAGACAATGGGTGAACCACATTGTGAAGTAGATGGGCATATGATACCTTTGTTCAATAATTCTTGATTTTTCTTCTTGATTTCCATTCTCTCCATAATCGACATGCGATACATGACAATGTTTGGAAGTGGAACATCCTGCTGCAGTTGTATCTCATGTTGAATTCCCCTCTTGGGAGGTAACCCCTTTGGTTCCTAAGACATCTCTCCATGCTTGCTTACCACATCAAACAAATCAGATTTTAATTTGTCATCACAACCTTCAAAAGATTCATAATCAATATCATTCTTTTTCTTGATCATGAGAAGTACAAAAATTTTACTTGCATTTACTAGTCTCTTCATCTTCTTTGCATTAACCAAAGAAATGTTTAACTTTTTGCGATGGGCTCTCACAATGTACTCCACTCCATTCTTAAGAAACAGATATTTGTTCTCATGGCGATAAAATACTGCTTTCCTATCATACAAATATTGACTACCCAAAATGATTCCTGAGATGTCAAGTGGAACTACTATAACTCAACTTCATCAATGAACTTTTCAGTAATGGTGAACTTGAATAAACACTTCCTTGTAACCTATAAATTTTCATTATAGACTATCCAACCCAATGAATATGGCTTATGATGAGGTACAGTTTCAAGGTTAAGCTTTTTGACCAAGTCTTCTGAAATTAGGTTTGATTGTGACCCACTATCAAATAATGCATCAATCTTTGTATGATTTGAAATTACCCTTACATGGAACAATTTTATTCTTGATTCTTAATTTGGAGTGTTGTTATGACTATGAGAGGAACTAGTACTTGCAACAACTTCTTTTCCTTTTGTAACCATGGCTGAAATATTGGTCTCATCACCAGAATCTGATCCAAGATCATGTTGTGTGGTAGCGGTCGTTTTTTGTTTTCCCTTACTGTTTTATTTCTTAGGCCTTAGTTCGGGATGTAATTTCCAACAGTGGGCTTCATCATGCCCAACTTTGGAATAATGTTGTCATATAGTTTTCTCCCCTTCTTTCTTCACACTTGCATTCTTCTTTCCCTTCCATTTTCCTCCCTTCTCTTTCTCCTTACCTTTGATTAGCTTCCTCTTACTACCCTCTTCTTGAATGTTCATTCCCCTTGCTTCAAGGTGCGTGGTTTGCACACATACCTCATCCAAATTGCTTGGATTGAACATAAGGATAGTATGTTTTAAATAGGAATGTAAACCCCCAATATATTTCAACAGTGTATCTTGGGAATTCAAATTTACTCCTAACAACAAAGCCCTCTTTCTAAACTCCTGGGTATAGTCTTGGACTGTTTGGCCTTTAAGCTACCTAAAATTTTGCCAACTAATAATGACTTTTTTCATATAGGCTAAAGGGTAAAATTGTCTTTTAATTACAGAAACAAATTAAACCCAAGTGTTAGCCTCTCTCACAAAACAATAATAAATCCAAAAATAAATAAATAAATTAAATATTCCAAGTTAGGAATTTGTGCCTAACTCTTGGGTTGTTCCTCTAAGATAGGAGTTAGTTTAGGTAACTCCTATATTGGTGTGTGTCTGGTGAGAAATTATCTCAACCAAAGGTGTCTAAGATAGCACGCACTATCTTGAGAACATTGTCTCTCATCTATTTATTTGTAACACTATATTCAATTATTTTAATGAAAAAGAGAGAGAATACCTGAGGAAGCCATGAGGCTGAAGCCTTTTCCACCAATATTTTGTGTCTGATTTTTATGTGTGTTTTCTGTAATCTGTTTGAGTTAATTTCAATTTTCAATATGTGGTATCAGAGTTGCGGTGAGATTAGGTCGGGTGCTCGATTTTGTTGAGTGAGCCCTTGTCAATATTGTGGAGCATTGTGGTAAAGCGCTGGAGCAAAGGTCCCATTTCTGTGAACATTGAATGGGAACCAGCATCACACGACCCTGCAGACTGGTGCAAGAGCCGAAGAGTATAGGACGTGGGCCGCATTTCTTCTCCAATGAATGAGCCATCACAGATTGTATAAAGCAGAATTTATTAATTCCTGAAGCTGGCCGAGTTCATTATCAGCTAAAGCAGTTCCCATTGCTAATCGTGGGTCATTTCCCCAAACTGGACAAATTCTGTGCACAAAAAGACAGTGAATTTCTTTGCAGAATTTTGTGGCACGATTTTGTGCTAAATTTCACTGTTTGAGGTATGAGCTAGTTTTCATTGTTTTCTGATATGCATTAAACCAAGCTTTTCCACAGTATGGAGCTTTGATTCATATTTCACTTACTATGGCTCTTTGTCCCCAATTTTGTAGCTTTCACACTTTTAAAGCTGTAATTTATCTTCTTGAGCTTATTTCACAGTTTTGCAGCTGTAATCCACGCATTCTGTAATCTCGAAATTTCACGTTCTAAACTCTTAGTTTGGGCAAATTTTGAGGTTGTTGAGGCCCTAATTCCAACTTTTTTGTCGGTTTAAAATTACTTCTGAACGCGTTCCAAGGTCTTTGTGGCTTACTAAACTTTGAGAGGTTCCTTGAAAATCTTTAATCTTAACTCATCAACAAAGGGATGTTTGGATTTCAAGCCTCTTCCCAAGGTTTATTGAAGCAAATTCGAATTCAGAGCTTGAACTAATCTCTCTCCATCTTCAGAGCTTGATTTGTAAAGCATTTGTATCCACCATTTCTGGAATGAAATTATAAAGTCTCTGCAATGTTTGTGAACTTTAACTCCTCTGTGGTGATTCCAAAGCTTTCTTTGTGTGGAACTTTGAACCTGTCAAGATTTTTCTGTTCATATTATGGCGAAAGTGGATTGCATACAATTCAGAAATATCTATCTTCCTGAGATGTATGATGCAAGACTTGAAGCTCAGACCAGGAATGGCTGAAAAGTGGTGGTTGCAAGGCAGTGGTGAACTGTGCATTAACCCTAATATATTGAAGAAACTTTTCATCTCTGTAGAAGAGAAATTTTGGAAATTGAAGCTTAAAAGGCCCTTCTATAAAATCTCATATCCAGCTTTAGAGGGGAGTTTTGACAATTCACTACAACTTTGACTGAGATGTGGGGAATTCTCAGATGCTTATTCTGCTAAATTGAATAAGGGGATCTTAGGTACACCATGTGTATTTGTGATGGCAAGTGTTTTTATGGCTTCATGTTGTTGCTTGTGATTTGTGTCTAGTTTTGACACATAAATGATCGAATTTACCACACACATAAAGTTCAATGCAAACAAGCACAACACCTGTAATGAAATAGCTACAAGGAAGGATAATTAAGCTCCACACATACAACAACTAATCAAAGTTTTCAACATCGGCATTCTACCTCAACAAACAAATTCACTCAATACAATCAAGTTCATGAATCTGCAAACTCTAGCATTTCAAAGCAAAGTCTACATCACTACAATCAAGTTAATGAATCTGTAAACTTCAATGTTTTAGAGCACAATCTACATCAACATTATTGAACTTGTAATCAAACTCAAATTACATTGAATTGTAAGGGTGCATTCTCAGTTGAAACCGACACCCAAGTCTTGAATTGAGTCAAATTGAATTCATTGTAGTGAGTCATTAAATCATTAAGTGTTTTTTGGGTGCATTTTCGACAGTGTTCGACACCCTTCCTTTAAGCAGAATCAAGTGAATGCACGAATTTTAACTCTAAAGCAAACAAGCAACAAGTTCACATCTCCTACAAGCGAGCGTGAGTATTCATTCAAGCAATTTGCATCAAAACAGTACAAAGTTCAAACCTTCAAGCGAGCCAGAGTGAAGTTCATTGCAACAACCATCAAAGCAACCAAACAAGTTCAACTCTAACACTAATCAAGCAAGCTGCGATCGACATCAAGTGAGCGTGAAGTCATCAAGTAAGGAAAGTGAGCATTCACGCAAACACGATCGTCATCAAGTGAGCGTGAATTCCAGAGTTTAAGCAAGAAAGTTCTACAACTCTAGCAAGTGTTCCCAGCAAGTGCAATAAGCAACAAATCAAGCGAGCGTGCCATTCAAGTCCCATAGCAAGCGAGCCTATCATGCAAGTAACAAAATCAAGTGAAATAGTTCAAAGCACGACATCTACAACAAGAGAGCCTGATTTCAAGTGAGCAAGTTCAGATGGCGCAACATATTCAGTTGTTAAACATTCTTCACAGTTTGATCATCTCCAGTGATGAAGACATGGTGCACATCAGCAAAGAAACTCTTGCTGATCTTTCACGGCATCTACGACAAACACATGAAACCATTGAGTTTCTTCAACTCGAGTCGCAACTTCAAAGGAATGAATTGCAAGAAAAGAGTGATACTTTCAAGTCTTTGAACCATCCAGATGATAAGTCATTCATCCCAACAACTTCAAGTGTCGAAGTTGTTCCAGTTCAAATTTCTTCCAAACCCATCATCAAGCCCTGGGAAGAAATTCAAAATAACAAGAATCGACGAGGCTTAGGATATGTCACTGATGACACCAACTTACATATCCCAGATTATTCCAAGCCAATTAAGTTCGTCAGTGTAGGATTTCTTGCACAACACACCTCAGCAGGTTCTGAGAAAGTTGCAGACAAACAGAATTGCACACAACCTGAAGTTGAAGTCCAACAGAAATGTTCTCATTGTCAAAGAACCGGTCATATGGAATATCAGTGTTTTGATCTCCATCCTTGTCACCATTGTGGCAAGCAGAATCATTCCTCAGAAAAATGTTGCAAACAAAACAATCAGCCAAATTGAAGATACATTATGAATGGATCGATCCTTGGGAATGGTCATCCACAGTCAAAAGATTGTCTCAGTTCTACAACCGACTACAATCACACATAGTGCAGCCAACAGTGAAATGATGATGGTACTCTCGTGCAGTTGAATGGGGGAGTACAACAGTGACACTCTCCTACACCTGAAGGGGGGGGGTTCAAAATTCAGATATAATTTGAAGAAGATTGTCTCTCCTTTCAGCTGACAAAGGGGGGAAAATGTCAATGAAATTGACAAGTGGTTGTCAGACTGAAAGTCTCGACAACATCAGTGAAGTAGCCAGTGGGCATCTTCATCAGCCAGTGGGAATTTTTCATCAACAGTGAGCATCAGAAAATTCGCTAGTGGGTGACCAACAACAAAGCAGCAGTGAGCAGCTTTCATCATAGCAAAAGCAACATTGAGTTGTTTTTCGACATCATCAGCTAGTGGGCGATCATCATCAGCAAATACGCCAGTGGGCGTTCATCAAATTGTGTCAGTGGACACTGGATGTTGTTTTCAAGCAAAGGATAGTTGGATCCTTTTGCAGCTTGGCACATGATGGAGTTGTCAAGCGACATTCAGAGATGAATCAGGCATGCAGTTGATTCATGTTCTCTTCAGATTTGAGTTTTTTCCAGCATCCCGTTTTGGCGGTTTTTTCAGGCAATGTTTTTGAGGATCAACATGAGAACTTGGAAGATGGTTCCTCATTCTTATTTTGGATTTATCATTGAGGGGGGGAATGTTAGCCTCTCTCACAAAACAATAATAAATCCAAAAATAAATAAATAAATTAAATATTCCAAGTTAGGAATTTGTGCCTAACTCTTGGGTTGTTCCTCTAAGATAGGAGTTAGTTTAGGTAACTCCTATATTGGTGTGTGTCTGGTGAGAAATTATCTCAACCGAAGGAGAAATTATCTCAACCAAAGGTGTCTAAGATAGCATGCACTATCTTGAGAACACTGTCTCTCATCTATTTATTTGTAACACTATATTCAATTATTTTAATGAAAAAGAGAGAGGAATACCTGAGGAAGCCATGAGGCTGAAGCCTTTTCCACCAATATTTTGTGTCTGATTTTTATGTGTGTTTTCTGTAATTTGTTTGAGTTAATTTCAATTTCCAATACCAAGAAATGGATATCTTACCATGAATTCATATTTCCTCTTGAGTCTTTGCTTCCCACCAAACTAATGATGCTCCTTCTAGCCTCAATGAAGCCAACTGGATCTTTATGTTATCTTCTTGAAGGTTCTGAATTCTGCAGTAAACCTCCAATTGTCTAAACTTTCTGCATTCACCTCACCATTGTACATGGGAAGTTCAAACTTAATATCCAATTTGACTAAGGGATTTTTTCCTTTTGGGGTTTAAGGATGAGTATTGACAGTTTTGGTGGTGGAAGTGGAAGATCTTGTTGTTTGAGATGTTGAGGATGATGAAGATGGTGGATATGGAGGAGGATTTCCTCCATTAACCTTTGAATCCTTCTTATCATATTTTTTTATCTCCTGAGCTTCCTTCTCCATGTGGAGGCTTAGAACTCTCTCCAGCCATTCTAGTGTTCCTCTCTTCACAGAGGACTCTAACCATGTCAGTCAAGCCATAGAAATATTTCTTGAATGCTTCCTCTTCTAAAAGACCTTCAGTCTCTCTTTCTCCAGACATGATGGCTTTGGATTCAAGCTCAACGTCTAGTACTGCTTGTACCTCCTCAATTTCAATTGAAGGTAAAACTTGCGGTGTTTCAAGTGCAGCTGGATTTGGAACTTTGGGTGGATATTGTGGCCTTGTGGCTCTCCTTCTTTTAGGAATTACCTCAGGAGTTGCAACCAACAGTTTCCCTTCTCCTCTCTGCAACTTTAACCTTGTAAGCATCACAATTTTGCAACCATTAAAACTGTACTTGCACAAAACTTAAGCAATCAAGAAAATAAACCTTTTCTCTCATACCAACTTGATCTGTTGTTGAATGTTAGTTTTGTTGTGCTAATTTAAACTTCAACTTTATAAACAAATGCTTGTCAATTGTTTCATGTGCATGATTCTCTTATGGTTTTTGTGATTGGAAATAGGTCAATTTGATCAAGTTTTATGTGAAATACATGAGAAAAATAGCATAAAAAACAAGTGTTGAACAACAACAATGAAAAGTACAGCAAACCATCAACATGAACACTTAACACAGTGTTTTGATGAAGGAGTTCACCCCTCCTGGGCTACATCTCCTTGGTCCAGCTTCCATGGCTTGGGCCTCTGTATTAGCTCAATATGGAAAAAATATTGTTTACAAAGCTCTATTGCTCCTGAAACCTGCTTCAATGTGTTCAGAATGCTCAAATTAGCTAGGAACACCTTTTCCTGAGCTCAATTTGGTCGAATTTTGCTCCAGTTGTGGTAAAAACAGTTTTCCCTAGGAAAACTCCTCTAAAACTGGAGGAACTCCAGTTAATCCCGCTATTTTTGGAGTTAGGGCCGAAATTGGTGGGTTCCGCCAAAAGTCTGCCATGTTAAACTCGAGTTTAATTAATGTTAAGTGGAGTTTAATTAACAATAAACAGTAGATTAGCACATTAAGCGTGCATTTAAGGGCTAATTGTTAGCCTTAACGCTGGTGGTCTTTCTGAGTGGGCACATGATGTGGTTAGGTGACGGTTAACGCAATACCCACGTGGTTTCATAACCGTTGACCTGGCGGTTTACAAAATTGCGGGCACATGTCATTGAATGTAGCGGTTGTGGTCTCCATAGCCACCGGTGGTTTCTGCTAACTATTAACATTGGCAGTTACATGATGTGTGTTCACATGGGGGGGCTAGCCCACGGGCTGGCTCCCTCTTAGCCCCCAAACGCTAAACTGTTACAATTCAAATATATGCGGAAGTCATTATATGTTAAGTTGTAATGTGGTGATGGAACGGTAAGCTATGAGGTTTGTATGGCACAGGTCTTGGGTTCGACCCCCTAGCCTGAAACAAAATTTTGCTAACTGTGTGCCGAGACGACCTTTGGGTAGGGACACGTGGTGGCCTCCAGGCTTGCCACTTGTCCCCTCCTCATTAGTCCTCCATTAACCAACCAAATCATGCCACATCACCACATCTGATAACCAACCAAAATATGACACTTGTTGAAGCCTAATTGGACCATTGACCACTTTTGACCTCGCACAGTCACCTACCATGTCAGCAGTATGGACTGCTGACTGTGCAGTTTTTTTTTCAAAATTTCTTATGTTTGGCAAAGCGGACAGAACTCAATATCTTCCTCATACGAACTCGGTTTTCAGTGAAACAAGTTGCGTTGGGATCGTTTTGCAGAGATAGACACAGTCATTCAGGTTTCGAGCCATTCTGAGAACTTTGATTTTTGAGCTAAATATTGAGCACTTGATCATGCGGCTAGCCCGGGAAAGTGTTGAGGTACCACTTGTAGCATGACTAACCTATAGAAATTACCAAAAGAGTGAAATATGTTGGAGATACCACATAAAATAATGCAATGGGAAGATAACAATGTAAATATATTATTAATATCTACAACAATATTGTTCACTTACCTCTTCGAGGGGGCAACCTTCAGTAGAGCAGAGCTCAATTACACAAGACAAGACAATACTTATCTTAATATATTAAAAAATATACAGTTTCTTGAGACCCAAAAACCTAACTACTCATGGTCTCGTGCATAATGCAGGTTAACCACTTTATTTGTTAGCTATGGTCCATTATAACTAATTGTAGTCCCTTTTTTATAATGTAGGTCAAACACTTATAATGCTCAAGGGCTTTATTAAACTAACTAATCATGACTCTTACGGGGCCTCTTGGGCTTATCACATTAATAAAGGGGTTAGGGTTCGACCCTAACACTATTTTACTAGGACTTTTGAAGGTATTAAAATTTGAATTTTACAGTTATAGAAGTGCTTCTCCAAAAATGCATTTACAAAAGTACTTTCACAAATGTGCATTTACAAAATTTCTTTCAAAAATGTGTAGGCGTGAAATATTATGATTTTATAAATGTGCATTTATGGATTCTTTTCCACAAATATGCATGTTTGAAAGCTTTTGATTCTATAAAAGTGCATTTATAGAATCCTCCTTCCGTACATGTGCATATACGAAAGCCCTTCCATAAATGTGCATTTATGGAAGCCCACTTATGCATATGTGCATGTAAGGAAGTGGGCTTTGACATATGCACATTTACAGAAGCAGATTTCTGCTTATGCACATATAGGAAAGGGCGCTTCCACATATGCACATATAAAAGGAATCCAACTTCCATAAGTTTTGTATACTTATCATAGATTGATTCCTATCGATTCCATTTGATTTATATTGTTGTGCTAGTATCATCGTTGGTGTGCAATAACTTAGCAATTTAACTAAGTCTCTAAGTGTGATATGTTTTCTATTACGTTTCCTTCTTTTTTTTGGGATTTGGAGATATTATTTTTGTGAAATTATAATTTTACATTGTTTATTTAAAAAAGAAATTGAATACAAAATTGGCTCCAATGTTTTGGATTGTGTAGATTACACAACTCAAATTTGCATTTCCAATAATAACCTACATGATGCATCACTTCAAAAATCTACTTGAATAATTGAAGTGACCAATTATAAATTGTGACATAGTCCCATTGTTCTAAGTTTTGGTTTATGTTGCGAGATTTGATAATACAATTATTAGTGAAATTATAATTTTTCATTGTTTGAATTGCATTTCTAAGTCCATAAATAAATTCAACGACGAAAAAAACCTAAAACATATGAATTGTGTAGATTACAAGACTTAATTCTATTATTCCAACACATCCTACTAAATACTAGACAAATACTTAAAAAATATAACCTAAAAAACTAATATCTAAAAGAATTAAACTATATTATAAATTTTAATATTATTTAAACAATAGAAAATTTATTTATTATTTGTAAAATTTATTAGAAATATTAATATAATAATTTTGTTTAAACAAGAGAGTTTATTTACATTTTGTAGAATTTATTAGAAATATTAGTGTGATGGTTTTTTTAGGTTATAACATATTACTTCAATGTTTTATACCAATTTAGTTTCTATAAAAGATACCAGTTTCCATTTTTGCTTTTAAAAATTATATGTGACATGATATATAAAAACTTTAAAATGATAACATATATTAGCTATTTGTTTATATTTAACGCTTTCCCTATTCTATTTCTAAATATAATTAATTTGTGATTATTATTATTAAATATATGTAATGTTTTTCAAAATACACTTATAGATATACCCCACCCTTCCAAAGTGCACCATCAAATATCTACACAATCTATAAGACGTTGAAATATACGCACCATGTGCATAAAGCATAACCCTTAAGTATATAGTGAAAATTGTATTGAACACTAATACAGTGGAAGGAACTTTGCCATTGAAAGAAATAAAGCAATGTCAAATAAAATTAACTTTTTTTCCATTAATTTTGAAGTAAAGCGGTGTTATATAAAATTAAAAAGAGCTTTTCTAAAATGATGGTATTGTATCGGTGTTTATTCCATTAAAGGCTAATGACATGCATGTCGGTTTTTAAGAAGTGAAAATGAAATTTAAAACCGTGTTTATAATGTAATGTTTAATTAAATATGAATATTATATATCTATAAAGAGAATTTATTATAAATTTAAAAAGTATATATTAATATGTTATGATTTTATTTAATTTTATAAAAAATTAAGTTAAATGTTTATATACTTAGAGTATTAAATTTATTATATTATTATGAAAATATAATATTAATTTAAGGTTACCATTGTTTATTGTTGCATTTGGTAATATTATTCTTCGTATTCAATATAAATATTTTAAAGTATTAAATGTTTATATACTTAGAGTATTAAATTTATTATATTATTATGAAAATATAATATTAATTTAAGGTTACCATTGTTTATTTATTGTTGCATTAGGTAATATTATTCTTCGTATTCAATATAAATGTTTTAAAGTATTAAATTTTTAAAATTGTTATGAATATCAAATCTTGTTGTACAATATTACCAATGTTATGGTTATTTTTCGCAGTATCATTCCTCATGTTATGAAAATTAAACGTTGTACTTTAACATTACTAATGTTTAATGTTTATTGTTGCATTTGGTAATATCATTCCTTGTGCTAAATGTACATGTCCTAAAGAATCAAACTTCTCACACTTTAATGGAGATCAAATCTTGTCATTCAACATTACGAATGTTTATTGTTATCATTGGTAATATCATTCCTCATATGTTTACATCTTCGTGACCATGGGTATGCCTTATCTTGTTACAATGGAAATCAAAACATAAGTTAGATTGTTGTCATCACTTTTGGTGGCTTAGAATATGTTTTGACTAAGATGGCATTGATATTTTTACTAAGTGATCTATTAACAAGTCCTTTTGTAACCCATAGGTTCGATGTTAATATTAAATGTTGTCTAATGCATAGTGATACTTTTTAATGCCATCTGGCATCTTAATCTTTATTGAAGTTGGTCTTCATCTGTGTTTTACAAAGTCACATGTAATTGTTGTGTTTAACATTTTTAACATTCATTTATTATCGAGAGCCAAGTGCTTTGGATGTTTGTTGCGTTTGCGGAAAGAAGGTGGGAGATCAATGGCATAGTCTAGGACAAGAACTCACTCTTTTTCCATTCAAGAGTTGAGGTTCTCCATTGATGCCCCCCTATCAAAAAACTTTCCTACAATTTTTGGACCCTTTGACATTGCGATTTGAATAACTTGCAGATCTTCCCCAACTATGAATGAAATATCATCTCCTTTCCAAGTTATTGTGGTTCTTCATTTCCATTGATAACTCCCTTGCACATTGGATAAGCTATCACCATGAAGTTTAATAAGATCCTATTTACTATCAATAAACCATAAAGAAGGAACCCCATCAAGGTCGAACCTTACTTGAGGAAACATAAAAGGAACAATAGGGTAGGATGTGTTTGAGGATTGAGTAACTGCGGGGTCTCTACACACTCAAAAGTATCCACGACAATTTTCTCCCTTAGGCCATTCAATATCTTGTCCAACACTTTGACATAGATTCCAAAATTCCCTAGAGGATTTACAAATATATGTGATTGGTTAGTGTTAAGGCACATTATTGAGAAGTGTAGCAAGAAAGGCTCAATTTGACTTAGCCTTTGCCAAATTGAGAAATTTTGAAATTTCCACATCAGCAAATAACTTTGAGGTAGTTAACTGAGGTGATGTGTCTCTTATCACTCAGTAAGCTTGGTAAATTCGAGTTAGTGGGCTTGGAGTTTAGTTTCATGTGTTGATTGCTAATTTATAACAATCCAATTCAGGTATTTCCAGTTGTACTCAATTAAACTAGTTCTAACAGTTAATAGAACTAGTTGGAGGTCAATTACATTATGGGACAATAGTCTAACTTGGAGATTATCCAATTGGCTGATCAACCAACCAAAAATAACTCATACATGCAAGGAATTTGAATTTCTCAGTTGTGGTGGAGATTCCAAGGCAGTGTAACATCAATTTTAAACTAGTGTTGAGTGTACAGGTGTTGCATGAAATCAATGATCAATCCTTGGGAATTGCACAATCAATTTGGAGGAAATTCCTAAAGAATAGGGGCCAATTTCCTCAAGATTTGTGCAAGGAAATAGGGGCATTGGTGAGAAAATATTTGGCTAAGTGTTGGACAAAGCTTGTTCATTGAGCAGGAGAACAATTATTCTTTTGCAGGTTGAGATTAGAGTTGGAGCTAGCAATTGTAATAGTTTCTCAATTCATTGATTAATGCAAACATGCTTGAGGGGCTTTTCCCAATTGGGTTCCCCTATAAATCATTGTGTAATTTTGGTTTTGCTTATTGCATGTCTATGCATGTTGCTTTAAATTGTGAATTTCATTTTGCAGATCAGTAGAGTAGAATTGTATCTCTTGATTTTAGATTAAATTTCTTTTGCACTTGAAATTTATATCAAATTTCTACATGTTATTAGAGTAGGATTCACATTAGAACAAGAATTTTGAATTTGTTCCTTAGGAGGTTCGAATTTGCAGCTTTAGTGTAGCATGATTTCCTTAGATTTGGGAAAATGGCCTTTAATGGAATGAGATCAGAATATGTCCTGGAAAGAAACTCAAATTTCATTTCCTGGAAGGATCGCATGGAGGAAGTGCTTGATGATAATGGATTGTTGGATTATGTCAAAACAAACATTCCAAAACCAGGATCTGTTGATGCCCATAACCTAGCCCAGTGGAAGAAATATGTAGCCAAGGTGAGGAGAATAATCCTGGAGGGAGTGAGAGACCACATTGTCTCAAATATCCATGGAAAAGAGACTCCATTTTCTATGTTGAAGCACTGACTAAGCTATTCGAAAATAGCAGTGACCATAGAAAATCAACCCTGAAATACAAACTTTGAAACATTAAGATGTAGAAGGATGATACTATTTTGTAGTATCTCTTGAGATTTACACAAGTTTGGGATAGCTTGGAGGGTTTGGTGTGAATGTTGCAGAAGATAACCTGGTGAGCCTAGCTCTTCTAGGCCTTCCAAAATCTTGGCATAGCTACTAGGACTCAATGAACAAGAAGGATAAATCACTGAATTGGGAACACTTAAGGCCTGATTTGGTACAAGAAGAAATCAGGTGAAATACCAGAGATGGAGTTTCATCCAAGGGAGAGGATGAAGAAAATTTTCAATTGTTTGGGAAGGGAAGGAAGGGAAAATGGAAGAAATCTCAAACCAAACTAGATTCTAGTAAAGGGGGCAAGAAGAAAGACTTGTCCAAAATAAAATTCTTCAATTTTCATGAATTGGGGCACTATGCTACAAAGTGTCCACACAAAAAGTCTAGCAAGAAGAAATCAGGAGGAGCAGTAGGTGAAACATTAGCTTCACAGTTCGAGTTAGAATTCACCCTAATCACATGCATGGCTAGCACTGTGATAAGGAGTGTGTGGTACTTAGACTCATGTGCCTTGTTCGACATGACAAGACGTAGAGAGTTTTACAATGACCTAAACAAGAAATATCTCCAGATGCATATTGATCTTGTGGACGATGAAAGGTACAGTGCTATTGGGATTAGTACAGTAACCTTTATGAGGGAGTCAAGATCCCCTCTTTGCCTCAAAGATGTCATGTTTGTACTAGGCCTAAAGAAGAACCTCATCTCTATAGCAGTTTTGGAAGACCGTGGTTATGATGTAATATTCAGATTAGGGAAATCCTTTCTGAGACACATAGCCACTGGGAAGGTAAAGCAGATTGGGGTTCGTGTGAAGAACCTGTACAAACTTGATGTGGAAGATTGCACTGAATTAAGTAATAAGGTAGATAAAGTGAAAATTTGAGATGTTGGTGAACTTTGGCACAAAATACTTGGTCATTTGCACCATGGCACCCTTAAAATTATGCAACAAATTTTAAATAACCTGGCCTCCCTAAAGGATCACTTAAGCAGCAGGATGTCTGCAAGGGTTGTACCTTGGGGAAATATGTAAAATCCACATGCCATGATCGAGAGAACAAAGAAAATGTAATCTTTGAGAGAGTCCACTCTGATGTTTGTGGACCCTTCTCAATAGTATCCACTACCATACATAAATACTATGTTATTTTTATTGACGATTTCTCAAGAAAGTGTTGGATCTTCTTAATGTGAAAGAAGGATGGGACATTCTCAAAATTTGCAAAATTCAAGGCACTAGTTGAGAAAGAGACCAATAAGAAGGTGGAGGTTCTCAGGAGCGACAATGGAGGTGAGTATGTTTCAAATGACTTCAAGGAATTTTGTGCCAAAGAAGGAATTTGAAGAGAAATGATAGCTCCCCACAACCCACAACAAAATGGGGTAGTTGAGAGAAAGAACCAGAGAATTATGGGTGTTACGAGAGCTATGATACATGACTAAGGCCTTCCACTCCATTTGTGGGTAGAGGCATGTAACAAAGTAGTCTACTTGCAGAATCATAGTCATCATCAGATTCTTGGTATGATTACACTAGATGAGGCCTTCTCGGGGATAAATTCGGATGTGTCTCATTTCAAAAAATTTGGAGCATTTTTTGACTGCCATGTCTCCAAATATTTTAGGAAGAAACTTGAGCCAATAGCAGAGTTGGAAGTTTTTTTCGGTTACAATGAAACTCCACACAAATACCAGGTGTACTTCTCCCTCAAAATGACAGTTGTGAGAATGGATGTAAAGTTTGATGAGGATAAAGCAATGAGATGCTCTCTTGAGAGGGAGCTTCAATTCCCACCAGAAGAGGAGATTTTAGCTCCGATGGAGGAGCCTCAGGAAGTTGTGGAGCAACCACAAATGGAGGAGGAGAGAGGAGGTAGAGTGGAGACATACACTCAATCAGAACCATCTAGAGAAGGTAGAAAAAGAACCAGGGAAGTTGAAAGACTGGTGTAGGATGCGAGGGATAATGTGGGAGCACATTCAAATTTGTGCAAGAATAGAATGTCACCTGAGAGGTACATTGGCTACATGGCTCTAATGACTAATATTGTAGAGACTGAGCCATCCTATTTTGAGGAAGCAGTTGAGCAACCAGTTTGGGTTGATGAAATGGGGAAGAATACGAATCCATCATAAATAAATTTGTTTAGGAAGTTGTCTGAATATTGACAAAAAATCAGTTGTGGGTTTAAAATGGATCTTCAAAGTAAAGCACGCACCAGACGCAAGCATAAAGAATTATAACATCATATTTGTAGCCAAAGGTTTCTCTCAAGTTGAGGGAATTGACTAGGAGGAAACCTTTTCTACCATAGTAAGGTATTCATCCATCAGATCAATTCTTGCACTGGCTGCATAGATGAATGTAAAAACATCATTTCTCATAGGTGTTGTTGAGGAGGAAATTTACATAGAGAAGCTACAAGGATTTGAGATATATGATCAAGAGTCACATGTGTGCATAATCAAGAGATCATTGTATGGTCTCAAACAGGCGCCTCAGGCATGGTACTCTCAAATCAAAAATTATCTCATTGGATTGGGCTTCACCAAAAGTGAAGTAGATGTGAACATCTATCACATTGTGGTAGATGGTAAGTTACTTATTCTTGTTTTGTATGTTGATGATTTAATATTGACAGGTGATGAGAAGTTAATTTTCTCTTGAAAAGAGGACCTTGTAAGGGAATTTGAGATGAAAGACATGGGCCTCATACATTACTTCCTCGGGTTGGAAGTATGGCAGGGTGATGGTGATTTGTTTGTGTCTCAAGGAAAGTATGCTACCGAGATACTTCAAATATTTCAAATGGAGAGTTGTAAGCCCAAGGAGACACCTCTAGTGACCAACTGGAGGAAGGTGAATGTCGTTTCATGTGAAGAGGTTGACGCTACCAATTTCCAGCAACTAGTGGGTTCACTAATGTATCTTGTGAACACACAATTATATATGTGCTATGCAGTCAACTAACTTAACCAAGCTATGGTTAGGGTGATCAAATTGTATTGGAAGGAAACAAAGCATGATTACGGTACCTTAGAGGCACTACCCAGTATGGATTATGGTACATATGGATAGAAGGAATGAAGTTGCATGGCTTCATAGATGCAGATTGGGCAGGGAGTCTAACTGACTAGGAGAGTACATTACGTGAAATTTTCATTTTTAGGTCTGTAACAATTTCCTGGTACAACAAGAACTAGAGGTTTGTGGCGCTTAGCTCAATAGAAATTGAATACATGGCTACAAGTCAAGCAACATGTGAGGTGATCTGGATGACAAATATACTTTTGGGGCTCTTTGGTTAGGAGATGGATACAAGGGTAATATATTGTGATAATCATAGTTGTGTTAAACTCTCTGTGAATCCTGTATTTCATGACCAATCCAAGCATATAGATATATGGTATCATAATTTACGGCACTGTGTGCAGAGGAGGATAATGTTGCTAAAATACATTTTGATTAAGGAACAAGATGTTGACATCTTGACAAAGACTTTGTTAAGAGGGAAGTTCGAATTCCACAAGCGCAGAATAGGGGTGGTCGATAATCCCTTTCTTGCTAAGAGGGAGTGTTGAAAAGTGTAGCAAGAAAGGCTCAATTTGACTTAGCCTTGGTCAAATTGAGAAAATTCGAAATTTCCACATCAGCAGACAACTTGGAGGAAGTTAACTAAGGTGACATGGCTCTTGTCACTCAGTTAGCTCAGTAAATTTGAGTTAGTGGGCTTGGAGTTCAATTTTCATGTGTTGATTACTAATTTATAGTAATTTGGTTCATTTATTTCCATTTGTACTCAGTAAAAATAGTTCTAAATGTTAATAAAACTAGTTGGAGGTCAATTATGCAATGGAACAACAGTCTAACTCAGAGATCATACAGTTAATTGATCAATCAACCAAAAATAGATCATTCATGCAAGGAAAATGAATTTCTCAGTTGTGGTGGAGATTCCAAGGCAGTGTAAAATCAATTGTAAACTAGTGTTGAGTGTATATGTGTTGCATGCAATCAATGATCAATCCTTATGAATTGTGCAATCAATTTGGAGGAAATTCCTAAAGAATTGGGGTCAATTTCCTCAGGATTTGCGCAAGGAAATAGGGGCATTGGTGAGAAAATATTTGGCTAAGTGTTGGCCAGAGCTTGTTCATTGAACGAGAGAACAATTATTCTTTTGCAGGTTGAACTTAGAGTTGAAGCTAGCAATTGTAATAATTTCTCAATTCATTGATTAATGCAAAGAGGCTTGAGGGGTTTTTCCCAGTTGGGTTCCCCTAGAAATCACTGTGTATTTGTGGTTTTTCTTATTGCATGTTGTTCTAAATTGTGAATTTCATTCTGCAAATCGGTAAAGTAGAATTATGTCTCTTGATTTTAGATTAAATTTCTTGAGCAATTGTAATTTCTATAAAATGTCTACACACATCATCGCACATCATCGCATAATTTTTATTATAAAAACTAATCAAAACACCAAAACTTTCATCCTCATGATACAACACACGTATAAGTTTTACATAAAAGTTCAAGAATATTATCTTTTAATAATATAACTTTACAACCATCAAACAAATTTCAAGGAATCATTCATCTCCCCATCACACTCCAAATTTCCAAAAATCTCACCACCTATCTCTAAAAACCCTCTTAAACCAATGCATATAAGTCCTATTATTACAAAATCCCTCCCTACCATCCTAATTCATGAAATCATAATGTTATTATCCTGCCGCATGGCAGTTATTAGCATTCGTTAATGCGTTGAACTTTAAATAAATATCCTTTTGTTTGTAATGTGAACTATATATATTATTACATTAAATTTAAATTTTATGAATTATGATGTCTAAATTTAAAAATATATATATTATTACATTAAATTTAAATTTTATGAATTATGATTGGTCAAGAGAGCTTAAGCTTTATTGGGTAATCATGTTCCGCTACTGGATGATGTTGTTGCCGCTGTTGTACTCCGAATCTTTTCGGGAGCGGCTAATCAGTTTGTCATAGGGCATTAAATGCCTGGTTATATGCAGGCTGGATAACCCGATAACACAAGCGCGCCCATTTCTTATTTATGTAGTCTCGCGGTTATCCAACCTGCATATAACCAGGCATTTAATACCCTATGACAGGCTGGTTAGCTCCTGCGTTCTCTTCGAAGCACCTCAATGACTGTACTGTTTGTTTTTGATATGTGGATTACTGTTTAGCTTTCCTGTTTGGTTATCTGCTCCAAGCCATTACTCTGCACCAACCCCCTCACATTATCATGCATTATGGTAAGTTATACATGAATAAATTGCCGTAAGTTGTACATGAATAAATGGCATCCAGTACCTCCAAAATTGGCACTTTGACTAAATAAACAATTGCCGCCCGATAAACCGCAGCGAAATATAAACATTACACTCACTAATGATTTTTATTTTCTTGGGCGTAGAATTTGTAATTGTAATTTTCTATTCTTTAAATAATATTTTTTAACGGAAAGTAGATTTAATTCTTTCAAAAATGCAAGACATTTTTGTAAATTTAATAATCTAAAATAATTTTATTTTTTAATTAAAAATTATTTATTATTTCTTATAAAATCTTAATATTGCATTCTTTAAATTATGTTTTTAAATTTAAAAATGAAATTTTCTGCCACAGTTTTAAATTATATGTTTTCAAAATTTTGAAAAAAATATGGATAATTTTTTTTTAAATGATTTTAACTAATCTCCCATGAAGTAGGAAAAATCATAGTTTTGGTTGTTGATACAATATAGTCTAAATATTTCATGTAATTTTAATAATATTTTTCTGCCTGTAATAATACAATTTAAAACATGAGACATTTTTCTGCGTTTAATAATACAATTTAAAACATAGAATATTTGAAATCTTAGGAAAAATCAGATCATTGAATTATAATGAAATAATTAAAAAAATTATTTATTATTACACAATTCAAATATTTTTAAATTTTTTTAGAAGTTTTAATTAATTTATATAATCAAAAATACATTTTAAATGAGTAAAAATCACAATCTCACATAAAATCATTAAATTTTTAAAATAAAACTTAAAATCATTAAATTAAATTAAATTGAAACAAAAAATACCAAAAAGATAATTTCAAACTTAATAAAAATCCTCCTATAAAATTCAATAAAAAAAAAAGTATATTCCACTAACAATACTTTCACTACTAATGGACTTTTTAGGTGGCACAGGGGAGTAAACTGGTTGAAGTTCACCAGTTTACCACCACTAACCTAGCTTGATTTTGACGGTGTGGCTCAAGTGGAGAGCTCTTTGCCAACAATTTTGTATCTTGCTTTTTTTCTCTCAAATTTTTATTAACATATTTTTGACGTATCTTAGTTTTTTCCTCTCAATTTTTTTACTAACATATTTTTGGCTCTAACTAGCTATATTATGGTTGCCTCTCCATTTGCACTATCTCGTCCATTGGCAATTTAATTCCTCGCATTAAACAATTTAGATACATATAAAGCATAGAACATTTGAATTAGTTATATTATATTTTATTTTGTTTGTTAAATAAGGTTTCTATTCTATATTTTATTTTATTTTTTATTTTTATTTTGAATGAAGAAAAATATCTTTTTAATTTTTAATGAATAAGAAAAAAATTTCCACATTCTTGTTTATAAAAAATTTATAAATAAAAATATTTATTGTACTAATTAAATTGTTTTTCCAAAAACAATTATATTCTTGATTCAAAAATTAAAATATCGTTAAAAACATTATTCTAACCATTATATTGTGTATTATTAATTCATACATATAGAGAGTAAGAGAAAAATTTCAATATAAAGAATCTAAAACTTGTTTGCTTAATTGGTGTGTCTAAGTAATGACATATATGAATTTTATGAATTAAGAATGTTTATTTTCTTTGTTTGAATGACCCATAAGGCTTTCAATTTTATGGTCTACATAGAAAAAGTAATCACCAATTGAGCTACCCTATTTTGTAGTCCTTGTTCAAATATAGGAGTTGGTTCATATCTTTCAAAATTTAATATTTAAACTATGTGACACGGAACACTAGCTGTGGTCGTGTGGCCTTGTTAAATAACCTTGTTAATCTATTTTGAATAATTAAAGCCCTGCAATAATTTGGCATCTTTTATATTTACTTTTTCAATAATAACTCTAAGAATTCTTCATTGGTGTAAACAATTTTTTCATATCAATTTTGGAAAGCTCTTGAGTCTTAGGAGGACATATTTGTTTAAGAAGTTATATTCACATTTAGAAGCATTAATGATTATTCTTTAAAGTGATCGAGGACATATTTGTTTAAGAAGTTATATTCACATTTAGAAGCATTAATGATTATTCTTTAAAGTGATCGAAAAATGCTAGTTAGGAGCCCATTCAACACCATATTACAAGGTATTTGGATTTAATACTCACAAGGCATTTGTATTTAATAGTTTGTATCTGAATTATATAGTCTAATTTAAATAACTTTAAATTCAATGGTATGAAATCAATTAAATTCCCTATAATATTTTCGTGTCATATTAAGTGTAGTACACACTATACACCTCCTCACAAATAGCCTAGTTTGGAATCCAAAAGTTAACTACTGTGAAACTAGAAGCCTTCTTCATTAAAAACACAATTAATGCATGTTGGAATACTTTAATTTCTATTATGAACAAAACTATTGAGTGACTTCTTGAAACATAGGAGTGAACTTGATGCATTATAACCCCAACAATATATAATAATATAAAGTAAGTGTGTGTATATATATGGATAAAATCCATCTTGTTCTATGAATTAAACTCAACCTCCATTAACCCAGGCAACGTGGGCATTAACCCATATTCCTTCATTGCTTTCCAAGAAGGAAACCACTAGAGGCACATCTTCCACCCTTACCAATCACTCAAACAAATTGGATTTTGTTATAGCTTCCACCATGACCTTGCTTCCCTATGAAAAGAGCATATATATGGCAACATGGCCTAGGTCCACACAATTTGCAGTAATATGAATTCCCCTGAACTCTTGCACTATAATTCTCATCATCATCTTTATGGTCGCTTTGTTCGATGTGTATGTATGAGCCTCAATGCCAGCAATCCCCCTAGGAATCTACTTAGGTTGATGATGCAAGCACTACCGCCCCCAGACAAACCTCTTGACAGACTCTTTGCTAAACAAAAATTCTCCTCTATATTTCACTTGGAAAATATTTTCCCACTTTTCATCGGAGTTTTATGTGAGGGTGGAATAGTTTGAGTCTGTCACTCCTACATTGTTTATCACATTATGGAGGGGTCAAATATGTGCTTATCCAAGTTAGATAACTAGGTAACCTAGGAGGGCTAGGTGACATCAGCTCTATGGATAATTTCTTGAACACCATCACCTAAAGAATCCAAGTTATAGATTATGGAAGCCACCTCCTGTGAGGTGGCTTGGTTTGAGGATTAATGTATAACCACTTTGGCTTCTTTCTCTTCCAAATGGAGGTAATCTCCATACCAATCCCCCTAGAGGAACTTGTTGCAATGGCCACTCCTCCTTCCATTTCCATTGTCATCCTTAGCTTCTACTTCTCTAGCATCATCTTGAGGGATACATATAAAATAATCGCACATTCACTTTAACAAACAAATCACCAATATGAAATATAACATATATAAAACCAAGTGATAATGTCCTAATATAGATAAGGGTGCAATACATCATTCATTACTATCGTGAAAGTGCTTGGTGCATTGCATATACAAAATGGCATGTCTAACCACACGTACAAACCTTGTCTAGTTTCGAAGGTGGTATTTAAGGTGTCTTCTTCCTTGACTTGCACCTAATGATACCCTAATTTTAAATCTAGCTTGTTGAAACATTTTTCTTTCTACAACTAATCTAATAGATAATCAATCCTAGGAAGGAGGTACCTATTATTAAGTGTAATATTTGTTAACACTTAATAATATGCACATTCTGCAAGTCCCATCCTTCTTTAGAAAAATTATGATGTTCAACCCACAAGGTGAGGTACTTGGTCAAATCACACCATATTTCAGCAACTTCTCCTTCACTTCACTTACTTTCTAAATAGACTACCTATGGAGAATCAAGTTACATTTATATCTCATGATTCATTTTCCTCTTGGGTGGTATCCCTTTAGGCTATTAGAACACTCCATTATATGCCTATAGAAAATATTCTAGTTGATATCTCTATTCATTAGTACAACTCTCCAAGGATGCCTTTTCCCTTATTAACTCCTCACTAGACAATAAAACATATTTCTTGCAAGAAATATTCATTTTTTCATTTTGCTAATAGTTACTAGTAAAATCTTTGACTTTCCCTTATGCATGTTGGTGATGAAGGCTTTTTTTACTTAATGAGGTTGTATTATCTAGCTCTCTATGTTAATATCGCATCCCTCATGTACATATAAGAAATCTCAAACAAAAATCTACATACATTAAGTGGAACTACATGCAATTATACTTCATCAATAAAACCAACATTAATATCAAATTCAAATTTACATTGTTTAGTTACATTTATATATACCTCCTTGTTGACCCATCCCTATGAATATGGGTTTTGATGGCCATGAACCTTCGATCCATGTTTGTTGACCATATCCATTGCTATGTTATTTGGTTGTGAACTTAAGTTGAATATAACGTCAAACTTTTCCTTCTTGACATGTATTTTTATGTGGAAGATTTTGGTCATCTCCTTCTCTTCCCTTTGACGAATGATACTAAAGTTCACCCGCTTCTACACTATTGTGTATATAATATTATCATCCATGTCAAAATTATTTTCCATCCAGTTACTCAAATATGTGGCTATGATATTTTTCTTCTTTGTATCCTTCTTACGGTTCTTCAAGTTGAGCTCTAGATGTAATTTCTAACACTTCTCCTCTATGTTACCATTAATGTTGCAATCATTGTAGGGGTTGCTAGAATTTTTTCACTAGTGTGTTGTGGTTTTTGTCTTGTTTTCCTTACCCCATTTCTATTTCTTCATCCCCTCCTTGGAAACTTCTCGATGATCATTCTATTTTGAAAGGCTTGACCACCCTTTTTTTTTGCCTATGTTTTCCAAAAGTTGTTCTTGCACACACACCTTTTCCACCATTCTAGGTTTGAATATCACCACTTTCTTTTGTAGATGGTTGTGTAAACTTGTTAGATACTTGATGACTACATATGGGTTCTAAAGAGAAATACCCATCATTTTTCCATCTTTAATTATGTGGTAATACCTATATACCCTCTACTCCTATATCTAACTAGAGTAATGTCACTACATCAATTCGTCCTCTACTCACCCGATAGGGTATAATTGGGACTTTAAGAGAGTTTTAAAATATTCCCACCTAGTTACTAAAGGATACCCCTCTAGTGTAAGAATTTCCATGTGGCTTTCTTGTCAATTCAAGGCATGACCCTCTAATTTGAAATGAGTAAATGATTTTTTTGTTCCTCAATTATGTGGTGAACACTAAAGTAAACCTCCCACTGTTGCAATCAATGAGTTAATTTCAAATCATCAATCTCACCTTGATATAGCTTGATGACAACCTTTGCTTCCATCTTGAAAATGGAATGTGAATGTTTCATGATGCTTAAAATCGACTCCTTTTTTTGAGTTCTTCCTTGGAATCCTCCTCTAGTTCTTCTTGATCCCATGATTTTCACTTTGATCAAACCTTTGAGTTGGAATCTCCACCTTGACTGATTCCAAGCTTGTTTTCTAGAGTCACCATAAGGATGTTCATACACATATGATATATGTGACCTATGCTTCTAGCCTTGAGAATATCTCCTACTTGAGGGTTATTATAAATATATTAATCGGCCATGGTTGGGGTTTTATGAGTTCCTTCTCAAACTATTTCTTGGATCCCCTATGAATTTCCAAAAAAATCTGAAAGAATCCTACTTTAATACCAATATGATCTATAAACTACCATGGATATTACACTAGATAGTTCGTCACAATAAATATATTTAAATAAACCAAAATATATAAGGGTTATTTCCTTTTAGATTCCATATATATATATATATATATATATTGCATGCACACAATAGATAAAATGTGAAAATTAGAGAACGAAAAAACTCAATAAAAAACCAATCACAATGAACACTATGAACTACTCTAAAAATTCCTTAGAGGAGAGATCCCAACTAGAAGGTGAGGTTGCTCTACTCTGTTTTTTCTAGAAGGGAAATGAAGCAATTACAAAGGGGAAGTCACTCTCTACGTAGTTACTCGAGACATATGGTCCACGGGTCACTGCATAACACAAACCTCCTTTGTTTTTGTTCTCTCTCTACCCACTCCCAGCTAATCCTCTCTAATATGGAACATAAATTCAAGCAAATAGAATGGAATCCATTTTCCTCTTGGTTTCCCAATTATAACATAGCACAATAGCCAACTAGGGGTTAAGTTTAACTCCATTAACTCTCAAATAAAGTTACAAACTTGTCCTTTCTAGGGTTATATTCCTAACCTTCACATGGCTAACCTACTTTCCATGAGTGCCACGGGTTGACATGGCATCCTCTCGTATTATGGTAGCAATCATGATAGATCAACTTCTGGGAGGCATAACTTTTGCATACAGACTCCAATTAACATGATTATTGCACTGTTGAAAATGTTTTCAAGTGTAGAACAACACCACGTGGTATGACACTTACGAAAAAACATATATAAAAATAAATAAATAAATTATTGCTAAAAGGCACCATTTAAAGCCTCAAAATGGCCCTAGAAGGTTTTAGACACCAATTTTCCAAACTTGGTCTTCCTACTAAAACTATCTAAGTAAGTTGATTTCTTTAATTTTTCCACTCTAAAAGCATTGATATGGATGAAAGATAATATAATGATCCAATCTAGAACATGAGTAAAAACAAGCAATGAGTAGTTACATATTAATAGTCAATGATAATGGATGATTTCTCTCACCACAAAAAATGGGATGATAGGAGTAGATGAAGACTCACGAAAATGTTCTTCATTAGACTGAGGAACATAATCATAAAACACTTTGGGTATCCTTTTTCAGTAGAGGTAAATATAATATACTTGATATTGAATTAGAGATGGATCATCCATGATATTTAAATGATTCTAGCTCACAATAAGGTGAATCATTAGGTTATGTGAAACTAGGCTTAAGTAGATTCCTCCCTAATTTTTTACCCCTACTAAGTTAACAACTACACTCCATAAGTATAGTCAAACAACCAAAATTAGTTTTACCTCTTATTTTCAAGCTAGGGCTCATATTAATTCTAATCTATTCCCCAAAACATGAAGATATGAAAATGTGTATTTTATGTGCCCATAAGTATGTTCCTCGCATGACTATCATCCCTACTAAGTTAATATCCACATGCTTAACTATAGTCAACCAAGTAAAAGCTTCCTTTTTTTAAAGATGGTAAAACCTATCGTAACTTAATGGTCAACTGGTAATGAGGACATTGATCCATAGCTTTTATCCATGAATGTGGGTTAACTCATCACCATTATTCAAGGAAACCCAAGGTAGCTAAAAAGACCCATTAGTGATCCATAGGGGGTTAGGCTCTCATTTTTTGTCAAATGCTATTGCGTCTTGTGTTGTTAACTTGTTTTCTTATGCTTAAGAAATATGAGCTCTTAGCCAATTAGAAGTAGTTTTAGGTCTTTCTCTAGGATGAATAGTAGTTACAACCTAGTTAATATTTGTAAGAAAACCAATATCCCCCTAGTGGTCATCACTAAGGATACCTTAAATGGGGTTATGTGGTTTCTAATCATATCTATCCTTAGTCCCATACATAAGACTACATACCGCATCTTGTCATGGAGGGCCCAAAATGAATGTAACCTCTTATTTGCAATTTTGCTTTTCCTTTATTTTATTTTTCCCTTCTGTCTTATTTACATGTTTTTTTTAAGAAAATTCCCAAAACCTATTACACTTGTCTATTTTAGAATAGGGCTTCAGAATTTTAATTTAATTATCAATAATTATTAGGTGGATTTTGGTGATTTAACCTTCACAAATTTTTCTAGAATATTCATAGTAGTATTTGAATAAGAGGTTGAGATTTATCTCCAAAGTTTTTTGTCCTTTTAATTAAATTGATTAATTAAAAATATTTATATGAACAACTGTCATATAAAGTGAGTTAGTTTTTTTTGGGCATGTGGTATTGACAAGCCATGATATTAGGCTAGGGTGTTGTAACAAAGCTTATTTACAAATTAAGAATCTCTTGTTAAAGTGGGTGTAAATTATCCATGGTTAAGAATCTTGTTCCAAATTTATATATATATATATATATATATATATATATATATAAAACTTATATATTAATTTATAATTGGTAATAATAATAATTTAAAATAAAATTATAATTTGATATTTTTTAATCTTAGCAACATAAGATATATTATGATGTCATATTTTAATACTTATTATTACTGCCTATCTATATTTTAGCCATTTAATATACATGGCTATACTCATCATAACTCATTTATCAACTAAACATTTAATTTATATCGCTATCCTTATCATAACTCATTTATCAATTACCACTAACTAAAACCATCACTTACCATTATTTGTAAATACATACTATCACATCATCATGAATCCAAAAAAACACCAAACGTATTATTTGTAAATACATACTATCACATCATCATGAATCCAAAAAAACACCAAACGTATTATTTGTAAATACATACTATCACATCATCATGAATCCAAAAAAACACCAAACGTACTCAATAACATACTAATGGTTTATAAAGAGCTAGACCCCGGCCTAAATAATTTTCAAATGTTAACCTATCTCCTTATCCTTTTTATTTAAAAAAAAAAAATACGCCCATAAAAATGAATTAAATCTTCAAAATTCGAAAAGAATTTTACAAATCAGTCCACCTACCAGTGTAGCCACATGATATCGAGAGACGCCTTATCCTTATTCTTATCCGCGAGCTAATTGCATATTAATTTTTGATTTGTCGCAAAACACATAACGATCTGTAGTTTATGTGGTCAAATGAACACTTTCAAATATGAGGCGTACGCGATGTATTTATTTCAAATTCTCTTCACGTGGATGTGGCCGGGGCCCGTTGCGCTAAAACCAAACGGACACATGGCGCCCTCCGGACCATTCGGCCGGACACAGATTCGATCCATGGACGGGACTATTTCAAACACTTCCAACTTGCCATATGCACCCTTTCGATTCCTTGCTGCTCTGAGCCTTCCAACTCGCCCCTTTCGACTCCTTCCTGGTCTGAGCCTTCCAACTCGCCATATGCAAATATGGTCAAACTGGGTTGCGGCAAATGTGCAGGTCTGCTGGCTGTCAGCGTGTTATTTCATTTACACGCTGTTATTGCTCAACCAGGTGAGTATTTCTATCTTTGTAAACAATCCACTCCAAAGCTCTTACGGCCGCGAATTGTTGAGTCATTGAAATTCTGTTTATTTATTAGTGCTCATAGATTGTTTCATGTTTATGTATTACTTTTTTTCAAGATATCCTTTGATGCACCAGGATTTCTCAGTATCGATTGTGGAGGCCAAACAAATCATACCGCAGAAAACAACATAACTTGGGTCACTGATGTTAATTACATAGACGTCGGTGAGACAGCATACATAGGGGATGCCTCCCAGCAAGCTGGCGGTTCTTTCATCCAATACCTACGCTACTTCCCACAGCCTCTCAACAAATCTTGTTATCACTTGCCTGTGGCTCCCAATGTGCCTTACCTCTTAAGGTTATGGTTTGCCGTTGGAAATTACACAGGATTTCAAAAATCCTCAACCTTCGCTTTCTCTTTCTCTATTGAGACCTTGGGTATGTTGGCTGTGCAAAAGATACCAATCACAAACCTGACAAATATAGATCCATTCTTCTATGAGAAAGTCTTGGTTAGTTCTGGTAGAGTGCTATATGTTTGCTTGATCAGAACCTCGGAGAATAACGATCCCTTCATCTCTGCAATCGGATTGAGGACACTCCGCCGTGGCATGTATCGACAGGCTATGCCAGGAACAATGTTGAGTATCGGAGCAAGATCTGCCCTTGGTGCAAATGATTTATTAATCAGGTAATTGTTTAGAGTTCATATGTTTCTCTCCGGCAATCTAAAACTCATACACGAAGTAGAGTTTTTAAAGAGCAGCTAGCACAACCAAGTGATGCTTTCTATATGGAACATAACTTTTGATGGACTACTGTTGTGTAGCTGTGATAACTTTTTTGACGGTACTCTGAATATCTTTGGATGGTGAATTAAGCAGGTATCCCCAAGACGAGTTCGACCGCCTGTGGTTCAGTCTTCAAACCGGAGAAGCCAGTAATGTATCGTCGCAACAGTTCATTTCAACAAACAATACCCAAGACTTCCCTCCATCTGTAGTGATGCAAACGGCGTATGTATCCAGCATTCCATCGATAAATCTCACTCTCGGTGGAGCAGAAGGGACCAGATCATTACTGGTCTTATATTTTGCAGAAGTAGAGCGGCTGAATATAACTGAAACGAGATCTTTTTCCGTTTATATAAATAATCAATTAAGATCTGAAGCCGTTACTCTGGTGCGAAACTATTCGGCCATAGAGCTAGCATTCTCGAGCACCCCCGATTTGAATGTGCAAATTTTGCGGACAACGAATTCAACCCTTGATCCTATACTCAACTCTGTGGAGTATTACGGGATGATTGATACGGAACCGCCAACCTATTTAGAAGATAGTAGGTAACCTTTACCTATAAAACTACTTATAATGAAATTGATGATATAAGCCTAACTAATTGGTGTTTGAAATTGCTGAACCAAGTAGTGTTTGCCCTGCAGTTGAGGCTCTTGTCGCTATCAAATCAAACTTCGACAAAAAAAGCTGGATTTCTGATCCTTGTTACGTAATCCCCTGGGACGGAATAGGCTGTGATAAAAGCTCTTCCGTTATAAGGATTTCAGAAATGTAAGCTCAATGCTCATTTTTACGTTTTTCTATTTTTTAGCTCAAACTGCAGGAACTTACGAATTCATCTCGTTTTCAGCAATTTGTCGGGAATGAATCTTACTGGATCAATACCTCAGAGTATTGGACGATTGACTGCATTAGTTAACGTGTAAGTGGAATTCTACAATGTAATGCTCGCCAATCTTTGTATCTACGATGTAATCCCCAAATAAATACACAAATGCTCATATCTTGAACAATCATTAAGAATTGTTGGTTAAAAGTACCCGTTCATAAGAATCCCACTTAGGATTATGCAAGATCGAAACATGACTTGTCTTATACACTAAACCGATTTATCCATTCATGTTGAAATTAGCAGGTCACTTGACAATAATCAACTGACGGGACCCTTGCCAAACTTTTCTAGTTTAACTATGCTGGAGCGACTGTAAGTGATTTCTTATGAACATTAACGCTCACCTGAGCCAATTATGTGATTTAAACGAACCGGATAGATCTCTATTACAAATAAGATTGCAGTGATTTTGTTGGCTTGTTGTGCAGACATCTGCAAAACAACAACTTGAGCGGCAGTCTTCCTGAGTGGCTATCTGAACTCAAAAACCTTAAAGAATTGTACGTCTCTCTGCTACTCTTCTGCTAGCTTCTGAACAATAATAGTAAAAAGAATTAATTGCTAATAACTTGTAACAATACCCTTTTTATCCTAGCTGATTCAGCACTAAAGTAAAAACAAATTAATTCAGGATGAACCATATTAACTGGTTCGAAACTTCTATCATAATGATGTAATTAATTTGAAAAGCAATTTCATAAACAAATTAATTACTAATATTCTATAACAATTCTTTTCTGATCATTGCTGCCACAGGTTTATAGAGAACAATAATTTTACTGGTGTAATTCCTGTGCAACTTCTCCAAAAGCCTTCACTGAAACTCAAGTAATTCAATATCTTATTTATTGTATTCGCACAAAATTTCTGTACTTGTATATTGATGTTGAGTAGTTTCAATACACACAAATTCACTAAAAATATCATTATCTTTCTTTCTTACTGCAGCTACTCTGGGAACCATGACCTCTGCATCCATATGCAAAGGGGGAAATGCATCGTGTCTGATTCAAGAAAAGACAAAGCTAGTATTGTCCTCGGAACAGCCATAAGCGGAGCTGCAATAATGGTTTTACTAGTGATGGTGTGCATTGCTGTACATCGGAAGAAATTTAGGGAAAAGAAGTGTCTCAACAAAGGTGAGGGGGTAATTTAATTTCAGTTGGAATATTCAAATAGGCAAAATCAAGTTAGTCATCCCTATGAAACTACTTATAACTGCATTTAAATTTCAACAATTGCAGACTACTCGATGACTATGCCACCAAATCCATCGATGTCCAGCGCCTTCAGTCTGAAAGAGATGACCAAAGCCACAGAAAACTTTAGTCGCAAGATCGGGCAAGGGGGTTTCGGATCAGTGTTCTTTGGTAAACTGCCGGGAGGGAAAGAGATAGCGGTAAAAGTGCTCTCCCTCTTCTCCAAACAAGGAATTCACGAGTTCCAGAATGAGGTAATTCAGAGATTCTTAAAACTTAGCGAGTGATTTAATTTCTAAATTTTTCTAATCACATGGTTTTCAATCATATGAAAATTGAAAATGATTCGTTTCACTTGAATAACAGGTTGATCTTCTTTCTAGAGTTCATCATAAGAACTTGGTATCCTTACTTGGCTACTGTAATGAGTCTAAAGAACTTATGCTTATTTACGAACACATGTCTGGCGGGTCTCTAAGAGACCATCTTTACGGTAAATAACTGAGCTATGTTGTTTGAATCATTTGCTGCAACTTATATATCAATGGTTAAAAATCTCTAATTAATTTCAAATTTCTTTTCCAGGTCCTAAAGCCGGAATTTCCGAACTAAATTGGAAAACACGGCTCAAAATAGCATTAGATGCAGCGCAAGGTAGCTCTTTAAATAATTTTAATTAAAGTAAAATTGTGTGATGGAGATGTAGGTTCATTTTGATCTATAATTAATCTTTCAAAGGATAAATCGTGCTTAACTATATTTCTCATGTTATTCAATTGCTATTTCTATTTGAAGGATTGGAATACCTGCACTTAGGTTGCACCCCACAGATAATTCACAGGGATGTTAAGACAGCCAACATACTTTTAGACTCCAATTTGAAAGGAAAACTTGCAGATTTCGGTCTTTCAAGGATGGCAATTGATGAGGAAGCGACTCATGTTACCACTACGGTGAAAGGAACGTTGGGTTACCTCGATCCAGAGTAATGACTTACCTTGCCCTCTATATTAAATATGCTTCATACTGAAAAACCACATTAAATGTGATAGGCGTACGTCAAACTATAGTGCAATTCCATTTTTTTTTCGGAATGTTTTCACAGGTATTTTCGCACTCAAAAGTTGACAGAGAGGAGCGATGTATATAGTTTTGGAGTGGTCCTGTTAGAAATCCTTTGCGGCAGACCACCCATAAATCCAAATCTACCTGAGGAAGAACTAAATCTCATTCAATGGGTAAGGAATAGGATTATATTTAATCATTCAAAATATGCAATTATTAACGAATTAACAACAGGATTTTTTATTTTCAAGTGCACTTTCTCAGATTCAAGAACATAATTTATGATTTTCAAGTGCATTTTCTACGAGAGACTCCCAATAATTATATTTGGGCCTTATTTACAGGTAAAACCGTATGTGGAGAATGAAAGTGCCGAGGCGATAGCAGAGGTCATAGACGGGAGGTTGGGTGGTAACTACGATATGAAATCAATCACTGGTATTGCCAAAGTAGCACTTAGATGTGTGGAGGCTAAACCATCGTCCAGGCCGAGTGTGAGTGAAGTAGTAGCAGATATAAAAGAGGCCATCATACATGAGAATGAGAATAATGCTCCTCTTCCAAATCCTGAGGTGATTGGTATAGAATGTGGAGATTTGCAGTGCAGGCCGGGCTGTTCACAGGTGGATGCCATGGAATGGGGAGACAACAGCTCCAACCTCCCCAATGAAGGAAGATGATTGAAACGTCAAACATACATTAAGAATCTGCAGTGGAGAGAAGTCCAAGTTAATCTTAGCTTTATTCGCATCTCCTTCCATAATAATTGTCCGTAAGATAATTTGCTTCTCTCTTGTCCATTTAACATTCGTGACACCAATTGGCTTGCATTTGGGATCTTACCCTGCATGCACTGTGGATCTTATTTTGTATGCCAGGAAGCTTTACACTGAAAGCAAAGCTGTCCAATAGTTTTCTTTTTCTTTTAAATTCAAGTGCCATGTCGAAAATTAATACAACATCGTTTTTTTTTTTCTGTCAAGGGTATATAATCTAGTATTTATTTATTGTTCAATAAAACGCCCACCCCTTTCATAAATTATCGAATGTTCAACTGAACTGATCTTGATACCACTAATTATAATTCAGTGTTCCATTAAATGAGGAAGGTCATCGTTGATTTATCTGCCTATCCACCGAAACCATGTTACAATGTAATTTATAAAAATCCTAAATTTCCATGAGATGTCTCGTTAGTTTACACGGTATTTCATAAAAACGTAAATTTACATAAATATCATAAATTTCCATGACATATCTAACTGCTTGCCCAGTGACATGGAGTATCCATGCCGTGCTATTAGTCACTGCCGTAGATATTATTTTCGGCCCGTTCAAATTTTTTAATCGATGAATTTACACTTTCTTAAAGGGAGTCGTCTAAAGAGGTGGAGGAATTGTTTGGATGGTCAAAAGATTTACATTAGAATTTACACTTTCTTAAGGGAGTCGTCTAAAGAGGTGGAGGAATTGCCTGGATGGTCAAAAGTGACCGGAATTCGGGCAAAAAATTTTCAAAAAATCTTGTAGAGGCAGTGTTTGAATCGTGTTTTTGATGGTGGAAATGGATTCAGCACCATCAAAAACGTCTAGGACACCTAAAATTTTGAAGTTTAACAACTATAACTTGGATTTACAAAAATCCTCGCTGGATTTTCTCTAAATATGACCGGAATTTCCATAACTTTCCGGGCAACTCCTCTGCCTCGTCAGACTACGCATTTCTTAGGCGGTGAGCTCAGTGTCATCCCCAGTTATGTCCGACTGGAGTACACGAGATCGCTGGATAACTGTTGTTAACTGCGTAGTCTAACGAGGCGGAGGAGTTGCCCGGAAAGTAATGGAAATTCTAGTGATGTTTAGAGAAAATCCGGCAAGGATTTTTGTAAATCCAAATTATAGTTGTTAAACTTTAATATTTTTGGTGTCTTAGATGTTTTTGATGGTGCTGAATCCATTTCTACTATCAAAAATATGATTCAAACACTGCTTCTACAAGATTTTTTGAAAGTTTTTGGCTTGGATTCCAACCACTTTTGGCCGTCCGGACAATTCCTCTGCCTCTGTAGACAACTCCGTTGTTAACTTGATACTACCTTGTTAGACTGTAATGGATTAAATGCTCAGACACCGAATTTTTATCATAAATTGTACTTCCAAAAGACACCAGTAAAGATAAACTATGGATTAACTCCAAAACAGAAATCTAAAAAGTTGGTAACGATCTCATCCCAAATCCATTGACAATCAAGGATGTCAAATTGCATGAAATTGGATGAGATTGGAACAAAAGTCTCATCATTGAAAATTCCAGCAGGTGCACATTACCTAATATTTGTCTTAACCGCACAGGGACTTATCATAAACATTTATATCAATATATTTGAATAATTTTAACTAGTGTTTATATTAAAACTTTATTAGAGAAATTTTTTGTTTTTATTATTTAGAATTGGTCAGTTTTAAGGATATTTTAGTTAGTAGAGTTTTTATTGCTAACTACTTTATCAATCCAGAGGTCAAGAGGTCTGCTAATTTGACTACCCAGCAGATTCCTTCGAATTGATTTACCTAAATTTTCCTCTGATAAATCCCATATAATTCCTTATCTTTATTTTAATTTTAATAATAAATAATTAAATTAACATTTATAAATAACTCTATTAAAATTTATATATCTTTATTTTAATTTTAATAATAAATAATTAAATTAACATTTATAAATAACTCTATTAAAATGTATAGAGTAAATTTTAATAATTAAATTAAAATTTATATAAAGCAAAATTTAAATAAATAACTAAATTAACAATTTATATGGAATAAAATTTAATAATTAAATTATTTTGAACCCTTAAATTATAATTTAATTATAGTAAATATGTCTTTCCGAAATTAAAAATTTTACAAAAAAAAACCTGTACAAAGATTATTGTACATCAAAAGTCTAAAAGTTTTGTAAAAGGAATGACATACCAAGTTTCAGCATAAGGCTTGTTTAAAATATCAAAAAAAAAATTTAATCGTATTAATTGGGTTAAATTTTATTTAGATTTATAATTATAATTATCAAATTTATATATTGAAATAAATTTAGGGTGATGTATTTAATAATTTAGGGTGATGCATTTACAATTTCTCTGCGGTAATAATTTACGATCTCTGTGATTATAATTTACAATCTCTCTGTGGTAATAATTCATGATCTGTCTGCAGTAATAGAAAAACAATCTGAGCTACGTGCGTCTGCGTGATATCAAGTGTACACATTCCTTATATTTTTTTAATACATATCTGTTCATATATTTTCAAGAATGAATAATTCACCACAATTACCCAAGACTACCAAAAGTAGACCTAACACAGTTACTCTACAAAGCCTCTATGAGTATATAGAGTCTTTATAAAAACGTGGAGAAGAAAAAGAAGTCAAGCTACAAACAGAGTTAGCAACCATGCTGGAAAATAAATTCACATCTCTTGAAGACAAGATCCCAAAACAAATAGAAAATAAAATAGAACTATTGGAGAATACGATGGAGGCAATGGAGACTAGGTTGCAGGTTATAGAAAAACAAAACCAAGATATGAACCAAACATCCCAATAAGTAGATGTTGATACTTTAGAGAGTCTTAAAATGAAGGACATGATTAAAGAGCTAGAAGAAAAAGTTAATAGCCACCTCACCCTAAATAGTGTGGCAGGTAAATTAGATATCCAACCAATTAAAGATGAAATGAAAAAATTGATAGAATTAGACCATGAGCGTAACAAAAGGACCTTGAACCTTATAATCTTTGGTTTGAAAGAGGAGGTAAACGAGGATATTTTAGCCATAGCTCAAACAGAATTACATAACAGATTACAAATTGAAACAACTTGTCTCACAGAAGCAACAAGGTTGGGAAAATTAACTGAGAATAAAGGAAGGCTGATTCGAATAAAGGTGAGCTCTACTGACCATAAGTATGAAATACTTAGTAAAACCTCAAGTCTAAAAGGAACAAGAATATTTATAAATGAAGATCTCATTCCAGAAGATCAAGCAGAATTGAGAAAGGAGGTTCAAAATGTAAAGGAAGCTAGGAAGGAAGGAAGATGGGCAATAATAAAAAAATAGAAAAGCCGTTATTCGAGATAAAAACCAAAAAGATAATAATAAATAGCAATTCAACATGCTCCAGATTCTTTCTTGGAATTGTCGGGGCTTTCCATGGAACAAGGCCCCAAGCTAAGTTGGATCTCGAATGATGTTGATATTATTTTGCTTGTTGAAACTTGGGAGCGTGAAGAATCTAAGATCCCTAACATAGATGGATTTACATTATGGTCTACTTGGAATAAGCGATCCTCCCGTAGAGGCATTGGGGGTATAGCTTGTTACATTAAGAAGAACATCTCTCCCCATGCTAGGATTTATAAAACCGACCCTTACAACCAATATAGTTGGATAGAAATTACTGACATTTATGATAAAAATACCTACATAGCAATCTGTTATTTCCCCCCATCAATTCTAACTTCTATAAGAAAAAGAATCTAGATAAAAGTAGTCCTTACAATGGTTTAGAGAATGATATTTCTAGCCTAAGGAATGAAGGCAATATCCTTTTAATGAGTGACTAATGCTCAAACTTCAAGCAACCAAGCTATTCTTCTAAGCAATCATTCCAACCTTAATCCTCTTTGGTTAGATGAAGACCTTCCTCTGGCTAGCCAGTACAAAAGGAGCTCTGAAGACCTCAGGGAGAATTTGTTTGGGTCAGAGCTAGTCAAGCTCTGTAGTGCTCAGGATCTCATAATTTGCAACGGTCTAAAGAAGTGGCCCAATTCTAGTCAGATGACCTGCATCCATGGGCTTGGTAGCAGCATGGTAGACTATGTTATCTCCGATCTCCCTCTATACAACGAAATAACAAATTTTGACATCTTAAACGAACACGAGCCTTACTCTGATCATAGGCCTTTACTTATAACTCTCAATTTGTTCATGCATAGAGATCCCATAGAAGATGATCCTTATAGTCAAAAGAAGTTAAATATTTGATAGAAATAAAAAAGATCTCTTTCTAAATGAATTAAAAACTAATTTGCTTCCTTTATCTAGTATAGACAACATAGAAGATCTCTAGCATAATTTTACTACAACCCTCTCATATTCTGTTAACAAGTTCTCAATTGAAGTTTCAAATAATAAAAGAAATAGCAAAACCAATCCATGGTATGACAAAGATTGTAAAAGTGCGAGGAGAGAAATTAAGGAAGTTGTTGATGAATCTCTTAAAATTGGTAAGATAAAAATATACAAAGCCCTAACTAAAAGAAAAAAAAGACAGTATATTCGTAAAAAACAAGAGAATCTCTTACACCTCTCTAAGGTAGCTCCTAAGAAATTCTGGAGGCAGATTCTAACTAGGAAAACTAAAGATAATAATAAAATTGTTTTACACAACTGGAATTCCTATCTTAAAAAGCTTTATGAATCTCCAAATGTCATGGATAATTTTGAAACCCTGCTCACAACGAAAGAAGTTTTCTCATTAGAAGACATTGATTTTGGGGTTAATCGCTTGGCTAATGGGAAAGCTAAGGACATTGAAGGTTACCAGGTAGAAATCTTAAAAATTGGAGGTCATGTCCTCATCCCCCACATTCACAAGCTTTTCAATCAAGCGGTCAAGCAAGGGTTCCCTAAACCATGGACTCAAAGCCTCATTATCCCTATTTTTAAAAGTGGGGATACAAATAACCCCTCTAATTATCGGACAATTATGATCAACCCTCTCTTAGCCAAGTTATATGGTATTATTTTGGAAAGGAGGTTGAGCATATGACTTGAAAGTGAAGGTAAGCAGGCTAAAGGCCAAGCGGGTTTTAGAAAGCAGCACTCAATGACAAACCACCTCGTTATGCTTAGGATCATTATGGAGGAATGTCGCAATGATAAATCCAATCTCTTTTGTTTCTTTGTGGAACAGATTAGAAGAGCTAAAGGTTCCTTTTGAGTTGAGAGCTGCCGCTATAAGGTTATACGAGAATGTAATTTCCAAGTTAAAGAGCAATGAGGGGTGGTCGAAAGATATTAAGTGTAATATCAGAGTTAAACAAGGTTGCCCCCTCTCCCCTACCCTATTTGGCATTTACATCGACAAGCTAGAAGGTTGTTTAGAGGAAGCAGGATGTGCTGGCACGATCTTAGCTGGGATAGTCATCATCCTTCTTCTCTACGTTGACGATATTGTTCTTCTCGCAAGGTGCCCATCTGATCTTGATAAGCAACTTATACTCCTTAAGGATTTCTACTCTACCATGGGTATGATTGTTAACACTGACAAAACAAAAGTTATGATTATCAAATCCAAGAAGGACACTTACGCTAATTTTATGTATGACAATAGTAACTTGGAGGAAGTGTCTTCCTACAAGTACCTAGGAATTGATATTCATCACAAGCTCAACTAGGGCTATAGCATTGAGAAAAGGATTAATGGGGGATGGAAAGCTTATTTTGGTCTTGAAAATAATTGTAAAACGACAAACCTCGTAACGTGGGATAGAAAAAAGTTCCTCTTTGAAAACTTTAGTCACTCCGATTATCTTATATGGATATGAGGTTTGGGGTTGTAGCATCTTTAGAGAATCCTGGAGAAAGATTGAGCAAATCCAGAAGCATTTTATAACGTATAACCTCAAAATTAAAAGCAACACACCCTATCCTATTCTCCTTATAGAAGTGGGTCTTTCCCCTATCGAGAGCCTAGCTATGACTAGACTTCTCTTGTACAAGCACAAACTCAATAACATAGGAGACCATAGACTTCCTAAGCTAGTTTTAAATTCCAGCTAAAACCACCTAAAGCTCAAACGAGGTTGGTATAAAGACACCAAGCCTTGATTAAACCATTGGGAGATCGACAAGAATGTTGCATTGCAAAACATTAATAACATTAAAAATATTGCTACTTCTAAGTTCAAAGAAAAAATGTGGTGTGAGAAAGATTTAACACCTAAAAGAAAATTAAGATATTATAAGGAGGTCATCAACCCCACCCTAGAAGATCAAAAGTATCTTTCTATTTTAACTAGCTCAAAGAAGAAAATTAATATAGGCAAGATTAGAACGAACTCTCATGAGCTCCATAGTGAAATGGGTCGTTGGGCAGTTCCTAAAACACCATGGATGGAAAGGTTCTGCCATCTCTGTGAGAATACGAACATCGAGGATGGAAATCACTTCCTTTTAGATCTCAGTTTCAAAATCTTTGTTGCAATACTGACCTTCCTAGCCTTTCACGTTGTCAAAATTACAGTGAGCTCGAGAGGCTTCTCTCCAAGCTTTTTGAGCATAGGAATAAAATCTTAAATCAAACTAAATAATTCGTTTCTTTAGGTATTTGACTATCATCATCATCATCATAAAAAAAAAAATACAGAAATTTTTTTAATTTGTTTTTGCATATATTTAATGTTCTACGATATATTCCACACAGAGTGAAGACTATATGAAATGAAGATGGCTGACCTGACTTTTATTTAATCTTAATAATTGGATTAAATTTTATTTAGATTTATAATTAAAATTAAATATATTTAAATAATTAAATCAAATTTATATATTGAAATAAATATATAAAAAAATAAAGAAGGATTTTTAATTTGTTTTGCGTATACTTGACATTCTACGATATATTTGACACGTAATGAAGACTATATGAAATGAAGACTGCTGACCTGACTTGTATTTAATCGTAATAATTAGATTAAATTTTATTTATATTTATAATTAAAATTAAATATATTTAAATAATTAAATCAAATTATATATTGAAATAAATATATATAAAAAATAAGAAAGATTTTTAATTTGTATTGCGTATACTTGACGTTCGACGATATATTCCACACGTAATGAAGACTATATGAAATGAAGAGTGCTGACCTGACTTATATTTAATTGTAATAATTGGATTACATTTTATTTAGATTTATAATTAAAATTAAATATATTTAAATAATTAACTCAAATTTATATATTGAACTAAATATATAAAAAAATAAAGAAAGATTTGTAATTTGTTTTGCGTATACGTGACGTTCGACGATATATTCCACATGTAATGAGAGAACATGAAATGAAGACTGCTGACCTGACAATTGGATTACATTTTATTTAGATTTATAATTAAAATTAAATATATTTAAATAATTAAATCAAATTTATATATTTAAATAAATAAAAAAAATAAAGAGAGATTTTTAATTTGTATTGCGTATACGACGTTCGACGATATATTCCACACGTAACGAAGACTATATGAAATGAAGACTGCTGACCTGACTTGCTTTACAAGTCCACACGTAAGTTAAATCAAGAGTGAGGCACATTATCGAAAGCGCGTGCTTCACGTTTACAGTCATCTACCTGCTTGGGAGGTTGGAGTAAGTGAAACTCGCGTCAACATGCAGGGCCCGCCTGCAAATCACCAAATTTAATGTAGTTGAGAGAAATTATAATTATCTCGCTGGCGCTGCATATAAAAGATGGTTCACCAAACACATGTAATCGCTAGTGACAGATATCATGCCTTGTTTTTCGGTTTCACCATTGATTCTGGATTTTAATCCATTGTCACATTGACCTACCTCGGTTTCACCAATCTTCATTCCTAGCTCTTACCCAACATGTAAGTAGTTAACTAATAACTAATATATCCCAAAGCGGGGAAAGGAAACGCCGAAATGAATGATAATGATATGTTCTTTAAAGATAAAAGAAATTTTTTAATTGGTTCTTGAATAAGTAATGGAATAGGGTGTATGGATAATGTAATAATATGATATTTTAGATAGTTAAGCATATTTCTATATAGTTTAGACAATGTGAAGATAAATGTTTTTTGAGTTGGTTAAATGGTATGAGTAATGATAAGATTGGTGGTACAAATGCTTAGTATTGTCAAGTTTTGGATAATTATATGGGCCTTCCTAGATAGACCATGGTAATGGATGTATTGTCTCCAATTGATTATGCCAATTTGAAAGTTAATGCTTAGAAAAACAAACACCCTTTTGTGTGCTTGAACTCTTTATACTTGATGAAGGAAGGTGATGTTGAAGGAACACGTCGTTTACTTGGCCTCTATGGAAGGTTTTGGGTTCATTAGAAGAAAAAATGATGTAAGGTCATTGAAAGTCAAGGAAGGATGTGTTCTTAGTTGTGGGGGGATATATTGTAGTCAACCAAATTCTTGACCTTTCACGATGCACTTGGCACAAAATTGTATTGGCAAGTCGGTATAGAGTAAGTAGAGTCGGGGTTCAAGTTTAGGCTATATACTTGTAACTCACATACTAACAAGATGTATGCATTGGTTTTGTGTTTTGCAAGGAAGAAGATGTAGTTTTTATATCAAATGAAGTTTGGTTTATGGATAGGTCTTATTTGTCTATAAAACCTTGCCACTCTTTTTTTATGCTAGGGATGAGACCATATAAGACACCCAATATGGATAAAACTTCTTGGTCTCCCTATGGAACCCCAAGATTCATGCATAATTGAAAACAACCTAGGAAAAAATATTCTTGTGGATGATGACTTTGCCTATGAAAGATAAAGGTCAATTGCAAGGATATTAGTTGATCTTGATGTAAGTAGAGGTCTTTTTTAGACAATTGATTGATTATTTTTAAAATTGAAAATATTCTTGACATACACTTTCCCAACTCCCCATTAATTGACACATTTTTTATGCTCTACATATTGGTTATACTTGTTGGTCCTTCATTTTGTCATAGTAAATATGACTTGTAATCTTGGTCAATTAACCAAATAGTATTTATATTATAAAAGTGACTTTAAATTTATTTGATTTATTAAAAATAATTTAACAAGATGAATCCCAATATTAACAACATAATTTACCGAAAATAATGTGATTTTTTTACTTCAATGTAATATGCCAAAAAGGGAAAAAAAATAGACATTGTTTGTGATTTTTTTTTTTAAGAGCATAAGAAACATGTCAAAAAGATGCACATCATATGTCAAAATTTTTATAGGATTTCATTTTGCACATTTGCATGTTTGCCATCAATTTGTAATTTGAATGGTGAAATGGTTTTCCATCAATTTTATGTTATTTAAGTTGTAAGTCTAGAGTGACCTGGCATAAGAATCTACAATGGTGATGATGACAAAACTTGTTGAAGTAGTGTAGAGGCAATGCTCATCCACCAAAGTGTTTGTTAAAAAAATTGTAAAATATTGAATTCCAACATCATTTGCATATTTAAAACTCTATATCAAAGGATACCACATCTAGAATAACAATATAAAAATATACATTTATTACATGTTCAAAATTTTGGGTCTAAAGGTACTTTATTTTGAAAATTTGAGCTTATCCTAATTGTGGATTTGGGTTATCAAAGAATCCAACCACAAAGTCACCTAAACTCTTATCGATTGTATATTTGGATCATTGGTGGGCGAAACAACAAATTCAACAATTGAATTTGTGGTTGAGCCTTCTCATGAAACCTAGAGTTCATTTGGAAATAAATGAATATCCTCTTACCATATATATAATTGCTTATCCTGTTAATTGACCCTTTTATTTAGTTATTCATGAATCATCCAAAACAAACACTTTCTATATCTTGGAGCAACTCAATGTAACCACACTAATCTCTTTCAATCCTTTTCCCTCCACCCTAATTACTTTTAGCCCCTTTCTATCCACCATAATTACTTTATCATTAAGTAATGTAACATGTTTCACTTAGATCTTTTTAAAACATTATTATGGATAGAGATTGATATTTTATTTGAAAATGATATTATTTAATTTCTTATTGCTTTGGAATTATGGCATATATTTATGATTTAACATGGTGATAAATTGAGTAACTCTTTAAAAAAAGAAGTTATAACAACATTATATTTAATGAAAATTTATATTACTCACACGGGGAAATATTTGTCCACTAAGTCTAATCATTTTACATTTTACATTTTTATTTTTGTTGAAATTTGGTGATACAAATCGAAGTCATCTTGCTATTTTCCATTATTTAAAATGCACTTTTGAATGCATAAATGCCTTCAAAGCACTAAATCTATACATAGGTAGCAACTCAAGTCTATCATTTGAAGAACTTTTGAATAGATTTTGAGCAAAACTCATTGGAAAATATGCCAAACAAAAATGTAAAGCATTTAAATTACACTATATTTGTTTGCATAAATATAACACAACTTTCTACTCTTAAAATATAAATAAAAATTAGAGTGTTATTACCAATACTAAATGTTTGAGGAGCCACCTTTGGGGGCATTAAACTATCCCAAGGGGCATCCAAAATTGGATTGGCTTCCCACAATCTACCCTTTTATTCTAGTCTGCATTAAATATTTTCATCTTTATATATCATTTTTTGTTTGTTTGTTAGCGCGGAACATGTGGTTTGAGTAGTTGCGACCTATGGGAATCTAAGCCATCAAAATCATCAAGGGATTGCACTCAGCCTGTGTTACACCAACACTCAACATGGTTAGATTTTTTCCTGTGGGATTCGAATTGGTTACCTTTCCACCAAGGAGTTCTTTAACAAAATACCCTTTCACAATTTATTTTACACTTGTGGGATTTCATTTTATCTATCTTATTTATTCATTTACAATCCATATAAAATTTGACAAAAGGTTCTAATTAATTTTATTTTAGATTAGAAATAAGAAAATCATGGTATAAAAAAATAAAGTTCTCATACATCTCATTTTCTCATTCAAACCTAAATATGAGTATAAATCCATCTTGACTTGAGATAATCTTTTGAGTGGTAAACATCATTTACACACACACACACACACACACACACACATATATATATATATATATATAATTCCATTTTACATTAAATATTTTCATCCTACCTACCTATTTTTTATTGAACGATCATTCCATATAATTTTTTAGTTAATTTTATTTTAAATTATAAATAAGAAAATCATAATATAAAAGTGTAAAGTTTTCTTACATCTCACTTTCTCATTCAAACCTAAGTACCAATATAAATCCATCTCAACCTCTAATCTATCAACCCTCTAGAGGGATCATCAAATCTCGAGTTGTAAACCTCAATTACATTATATATATATATATATATATATATATATATATATATATATATATATATATATATATATATATATATATATATATATATATATATAAACTTCATGTTAAGGAAAGAAGTAATTACTAACCTCATTAAATTATTTTACATAAATATTAAAATATTTTATTTATGAATAATATTACTATAAAAATAAAACCTTTCTACGAAATTGAGTTATCAATGAAATATTTTGAGGTAGTGAAAGAATCACATCTGGTGCTTATATTGGAAAGTAAAAAGTAAAAAGATAAACTAATCTTTTTATTTTGATTATTTTATTCTATATATGTAAAGTTGATACAAAATTATGTTACTTAATATGCAAATTGAAATATTTTATTTCTCAATGATATAAAAAGTTATTTCTTTTCTAAATACCACATGTGAACTCTATCATGAGTATGGGAGGAATTGCACATGTCCATATTCAGGTATAATATCAATACTATTTTAAATATCATGTATCACTTCCATATTGAGCAGTGAATGCATTACACATCTACAAGAAAATGACTTTTTTCATGTGATTAATATTTATAATCTATATTGAACTTTTCTTAATTATTAATATTTTGTTCGTTTATGAATTAGTGAAAATGCCTGAGAGAGGAGGTTCATGCGCAATTAGGGTTTGTTACAGTTCTGCAACGATAGACCTTTACAGACATCGCCATTCTGCCATTACCCTCTAGCCATAAGCCAACTACTACATGACAAGGAATAGTTAGCCAGCGATGGAACCCCCTCAGGGGGAGGATTTGGAGCCTCCCCCTCCTGATACGGAAAATGTTCTGCGACACACAGAAAATGTCAGGAAGGACCATAAGGAAGATACAGAAACAGAGCACGAAAATGTGCCAAAGAATACCAACAGAAAGGAAGAACCCAGAGTGACGTCAGTAACCTGCAAGCCTGTAGCGGAGGACAGACCGAAGATTGAGCTTCCAAGTCATTGGATCAACACTCAAATCTAGTATATGAAGGATCATGCATTGATTAGAAAGTTCATAGGCTTTTGGCCCATAGAGAAAGCACTGCATGGCTGAATAACAGCCAAATGGAAATCAAAGGGGCACATTACTCTACAGTTAGGGCCTAAGCGATTCTTTACTGCAATCTTTAACTGTTTAGAGGACCGAAACAGGGTACTTGATGGCGGACCATACTTTTTCAATGCAACAGGACTATACCTGCGAGACTGGATCGAGCGTTTCAATCCGGACAAAGAAGATCTGAGCTGGGCTCCAGTCTAGATTCGCCTTTACTCCCTCCCTTTGGAATACTGGGATGAAGATTCGCTGCAAGATATTGGGAATGGTTTGGGCGAATTCATCAAAGTTGCAGAGGAGACGAAACTCAAGCGATACACCTCCTATGCGCGAATATGTGTATATATGCACCTCAACAAAGCTCTCCCAGATGCGGTAAGCCTATATCATGATGATTTCGAATGGATACAGTCAATAGATTATGAGCATGTCCCATTTCGTTGCAGAAAAAGCCACACCCTTAACCATTTATTCTGAGATTGTCCCTCTATTTTGAAATCCTTGACCTCTCCCACAATGGACAAACCTGACTCGGATGGGTTTACCAAAGTATCCACTCGCAAAAAGACCCACAAAAATCCCTCTTCATTCATAAAAAAACCTGTTGCCAATACCTCCATGCCATCAACCAGTAATAGCTTTGAAACCCTGCTTCAGCTAGAGGTTAACATCTTAGAAAACCCAGACCACCCCGAAGAAACTCCTAAGATGAACCCCAACCCACTCCCTCAAGCTCAAAGAAAGCCAAAAAATCTATGCAATCCTTAGATCTCAAATCTACCCCTTCCAGTAAATCCCCAAAACGAAATGTTCAAGGAATGGAGGTAGATAGCATGCAACAAGAACCCACGACTGTAGAGGACACAAAGGTAGAGTGAGAAGAAGCCCAGCACATGGAAGAGGAGCCGGAGAGCTTCGACATTGGAGATCTAGATATACTGGGACTAGAACAAGCTTGTAAGAAAAAAGAATATGACAAGATCCCAGAAAGGCAGCTGGAAAACTTAGAAGTCATTCTCTCTAGAGCACAGCAGCAAAGATCGCTAGGTATCCAATCTGGAAGTCAATGGGATGGAAGAAACATCTTCAAAGATAATAAAAAACGAGGAAGGAAAACAGATCTTCAAAGAACCATCCGCATAGGAGAGATGTTGGTGGAATCCAGAAGATATTCCAAGCTTACAAAGTATTACAATCCCCTACCCAACCATGCATCATGAAGCTCATTTCATGGAACATTAGAGGGCTCAACAGCCCTGAGAAATATAGAGTGATAAAAAACATGTTTCAATAGGAGAAACCTCAAGTATTCTTCTTGCAGGAGACCAAATGTAACTCTAAAATGCTGGAGCAGATCCTTCCCAAAGCATGGCCAGGCAGCAAAGTAGTGGCAGTGGATGCCACAGGAGCATCAGGAGGACTAGCAATAGTATGGGATGAAAGAGCCATAACACTTACTAACATTCATGCTAGTAAGCACTTTATTTAGGCCATGTTCCATATTATAGGGAAAAATGTTCATGGACACATAACCAATGTCTACTTCCCCCAGGATGCAATAAACAAGGTAGACATTCTGAATACTTTAGCTCAGATCAACTTAGAAAGAACTCATCCACTTTGGACTACAGGAGGAGATTTTAATATGATAACAAAATTGGAGGAAAAAAGAAGGGGAAGGGCCAAGCTGGATAATGAAAGTACTCACTTCAAAAACTTCATCCAAGACAACTGGCTCATAGATATGGCTTTCAACAATGGAGTATTTACATGGAACAACAAATGAGTAGGTGCTCAACAAATTGCCTCTCGATTGGATTGATTCCTGCTTTCTAACAATGCAATCCATCTTGGAGGGGACTTCTCGGCCTCAATCTTACCACTCTCAGGCTCAGATCACTTGCCCATCATGCTTCAATGGTAAAGAACGAGAAATAATACAAGCAGGCCCTTTCGCTTCGAAGCCTTCTGGTTGACGCATCCAGACTTTCACAACCTGATTAATGCGATTTGGAAAAATTTCAAACCACCGGAGGGCACAAAAATGTATCAGCTCCAACAAAAACTTAAAAATCTCAAGAATAACATCAAACAATGGAATCACTTTACCTTTGGCAATATTTTCCAAGCACAAGGCGCTCTTGATCAAGAAATGGAAAAATTACAGCAGAGAATCATTGTAGAAGGAAGATCTGAAGCCCTAGCAGAACAAGAAAGCCACCTACAAACACAAATCTCAGAAAGAGCAAAGCAGGCAGAAATACTTTGGAAGCAAAAGTCACGAATCAGATGGCTTAAAGAGGGTGAATGCAACACAAAGTTCTTCCATCACACTACTATCCAAAGGAGAATGCATAACAACATTACTCACATCTAGAATCGGCAAGGGGAACAACTGGAAAAACATGAGGATATAGAATAGGAACTCCTCACCCACTTTCAGAAGGTGCACCAGGAACCTCAGATCGATCGGTTGCCAGCTATAGAGAAAATCACCAAGAACATTCCTAAGATCATAACAGAGGAACACAATCAAATCCTTCTCAGGCCTATATCTTTACAGTAAGTGGAGACAGCTATGCGACAACTCAAAGTAGGGAAAGCACCTAGCCCAGATGGCTTCACATCCGACTTCTTCCACAACTTCTGAGATCTAATCAAGGAGGATGTGTGGCAATTAGTTGAGGTATCCAGGACTAATAGATGGATGCTTCCATCTTTGAACGCAACCTTCATTGCCCTCATTCCTAAGGAAGAAATTTTCAGACCCCGGACAAATTCCGACCTATTGCACTATGTAATGTCATATGTAAAATCATCTCCAAAGTTATTGCTTCACGACTCAAACCCCTGCTTCCATTACTTATCTCACCGGAGCAATCAGGATATGTGGAAGGAAGGCAAATCACAGATGACATCATTCTCACTCATGAGATCATTCACTCCTTAAAGCAGCTCAAAAAAGCAGGTATGCTCCTAAAAATCGATCTCTCTAAATCTTTTGATAGTTTAAGCTGGAAGTATATTCAAAAAATGCTGCTCACCTTTGGCTTCACCCCCCCTTGGGTTAGATGGGTAATGAGTCTTATTACATCTACCTTCTTTTCAATTCTTGTCAATGGGATCTCGTCCGCCCCCTTTCACCCATCCAGAGGCATCCGACAAGGTGACCCCCTCTCCCCCTTTCTGTTTGTCATTATGGCGGAGGGTCTTGGATGATACATCAAAGAAGCCCTTAATTCCCATCAATTAAGAGGCCTATCCTTTCCCAACACCCCTTCCTTCACCCACCAGAAATTCGTGGATGACAACATGTTATTTGGTCATCCCTCGGTCCATGAAGCCCTCAAATTAAAATCCATTTTATCTGATTTTTCAGACGCCTCTGGAGCCTGCATTAACAAAGCTAAATCCCAAATATTTTTCTTTCATACCCATGCTATAACCCAATCCTCAATTGCTAGGATCCTGGCTTTCTCAATTGCGGTTCTCCCCTCCAAATACCTGGGTTCTCCTATGACGGCCTCTGCTTTAAAGCACTCATCTTGGCTTGTGCTCTTAGAAAAGATGGAAGCCCGTATCTCTTCTTGGACCTTCAGAGCACTCAACATGGCGAGCTATCTGGTTTTAATCAAAGAAGTGTTACAATCCATGCAGCTTTAGCTCTTTTTAGTTCTGGCAGTGCCCAAATGGGTTCTCAAAGCAATAAAAAATATTCAACGAGCCTTTTTGTGGGGAAATGCGAAACAAAAGAGAAAATGGGCATTGGTAAAATGGGACATAGTCTGCCTCCCGAAAAATTCCAGAGGTACTGGGTTATGTGATCCTCAACACAGCAACGCAGTCATGGGAGCGCACATTTGGTGGAAATGGATCTCGGACCCGCATACTCCTTGGGCTATCCTCTGGACAACAAAATACGCCAATAATAGACCAGTAGATGACTTAATTCGGCTCAAAGAAGTTGGCCCAGGTTCCCTAATCTGGAATGCAGCTAAACAACATAAAGATCTAATTCAACAGCACAGCTTCTGGGAAATCAGGAATGGTGACAATGCAAGGTTCTGGGAAGATTCTTGGCAACAAAGACCCAAATTGAAGGACCTAATCACACCCCACCAACTACAGGATTGGGTATAACAACCAATGATCAAGGTAAATCAACTTTGGAAGCCCACTCACACCCAAGGATATAGGTAATGGACAAGCTCGAACCACATTCTCAGGCAAGGCACGCAGTCCATCAAAGATAATATGGAAATAGAGCTCTCAAATAGGAAAATACGCTACTCTGACAAGAAGAATATAATTAGATGGGGTTATGAAACGAGAGGAACCTTCACGTCACAAGAAGCCTATCATATAATTCTAAGAAACCACATAGTCAAGGATCATCTCTGGAACAAAGTATGGGATCCCCCAATTTGGCCAAAAATATCCACCTTCCTCTGGTTGCATTGTCAAAACAAATCCTTACTTGGGATAACCTACGGAAAAGGAGATTTTATGGACCTTCTATGCGCCAAAATTGTAAACAGGCGGAAGAAACTACTGAGCATCTCATAAACTCATGTTCGTTGGCAAACCGACTCTGGGAAAAAGTTAGCTTCAGATGCCAAAAATATGGACGAAGTAAGGAGGATACCATCAACACTATACGCTCTTGGGCAACCTGTCCATAGAAAAGCAAACTGTTAAATGCTTTATGGAGACTTATACCAGGTTTCCTCATGTGGACTATCTGGAAAGAAAGAAATAGTCACATCTTCAAGGACCACTCCTCTCCTTTAGAAGTCCTATGGAATAATATATGTCAAAACCTTCGAGAAACCTTATTGCTCCAAACATGGCTTGAAGAGGATTTTCCCTCCATTCTACAGGAACAAAATATATGGGTAAATTGGAATTTCTAGTGGAACCAAAAGCAGGTACACCAAGGTAAAAAGTCTCAACCAGGAGCGACTCCTGATAGATGGACTCCCCCACCCCCACATATGATACAACTTAACTTTGATGGAGCATCTAAAGGTAATCTAGGCAAAGCAAGATATGGAGGAATCTTCAGGAATCACAAAGGCAATTCTCTCCTAACTTTTATGGGTTCAATTGGTTGGGATACAAATAACTCGCCTGAATTAGAAGGGTTATGGTAGGGGCTCCTCCTTGCTCAGCTCCATGGTTTCTCCCCACTCATAATTGAAGGGATTCTCAGATTCTGATTAACATGGTTAATCAGATACTACAGGGAACTCCATCACATAAAGTTGGTAGCAGCTGGAGATTGGCTGAGCGGTTGAAGCAGATTGAACAATGGCTATTAACTCATAGAGCAGTCACCATTAAGCACATTCGTCGGGATGGTAACAAAGCAGCAGATTTCTTAGCTAACATCGGAGTTGATAGTGGAAAGACTCTTCATGTAGGAACACTTAGCACTATTGCCACCACTCCGCAATTGCAGGATTATAATGATTTGGTGCAAAATGAAAGGGCAAATGAAGAAGAAATGCACCCGGATGTGGGTGACTACCCTGGTAATTAATGTGATTAGATGGTTGGACAACGAACATGATGGCCATATGGCCGCCAACGTTGTCCCCAAAGCCAACCTCAAGAAAATTCATAACACCTTGCAGAGGACATTCAATGAATCCGAAGGTTGAGACACCTCCACCGCCCTCATAGACATGGCTCCTGCAGAGCAGTATGCAATTCCTCCTTGCTCCATTGTGTATGCCCTCCGCAGGCAGCAACACCCTGCACTCGCATTGTGACCGACAGCCGATGCTGGTTGCTTTCGTGCCTTGAGTTCGGTAATGGATTTCATTTCTCTCACTCCAACCTCTGTATCTTAGACCAGGCCCAGACCTCCCCTACTCACTCTCCGCATCGAAACTCATTCAATCCCTTTGCTGTCAACCTAACTCTTAATCCTGCTATTGAACGCATCAGGCATTGTATGCGCAGCAGGCATGGCGGAACTCGCGGAGGCATCATCCACACACCGACTTCGACTAGCTCTGCCACCATTTCCCCTGACTCCTCCACTGATATGCTCAATCCTCTCAGTTCTCCCTCTCGCCGCTACCCAAATACCAGAAGTGGAAGGGGTCATGCCAGATTCCAAGGCACTGAAGGGAGGGACATAGCCGTTCACTCAACGGATTTCCCCCTTCCACCGTATCTTGCTCCCCATAGCACTCAATTTCATTTCCGCAGCACCTTAAACTGGCCTGTACTCACTGCTACTATGACCATTTCCTTCTCGAAGAGAATGAGCCCCAAGCTCCTCCATTGGGCACAAGGACAAGCAGAGAAGAGAGGCTTCAAGCAGCTGCGGCATTAGAATTCCTGAAATAGGCAGCATAACAAAGGCAAAGAGGCTCTGCATGGCAAAGCTGTAGCTGGTAGCCAACCAGCTAAGGACAGCAAACAGGGTGACACAAAGGCATTGGGAAGCAGACAAAACGACACATCTGAAATGCAGATAGGCACAGGTGGTGCTGAGGAGGCTCCTCCAGCTCAGGGTAGTGGCGTGCCTGATGCAGATGATGACTGGTACCAATTCGCGTGTCGGATCGAAGAGGAACCAGCCCCAGAGAATCTCTAGTCTTAATGCGTGGCAACCGGTTATTTCCTTATTTCCAGGTGGATGTGTCTAAGTTTGAACAGTCTTTTTCGGTTAAATGTTTTTGGTTCTAGACATGCAATATTTCTCTCTGTCTTTTTGGATAAACACTGCTTACCCATGTATGGGTTCTTTCTGATTCAATGGACTAGTTTCCCCTATGTTGGGTAGTTAAAAACAGACAAATTCATTTTTGGTGATGATTGATGCTCAACAATTTTGAGGTCAAGCTTTTCTGTAACTTCCTTTTTGTATCATATTAATAGAACAATATTACTTAGAAAAAAAAAATATTTTGTTCGTTTGGGGTAGCTCAATTGGCAATGGCTCTCGAAATGAAGTCTCACCAAACCAGAAGTCTTGGGTTCAAATATTGTGCTATCCCCTAATAGCTTCTTGGGTTCAAATCTTGTGCTATAATAGCTGTGAGAAGTTGGACATGATGAAGATTGGGTCCTAATCTTGAGCAGTCATATGATCGTTGTGAGAAATTGGACATGATTATGCCTCATTCCTGGCAAATGATAAAAAAATATATCATAAAATGTATTAAAAGAATGTGGATGTTCCATTTTGAAATTAACTAATTTATTTAATATTCATTTTTTCCTTAACAAACATTTAAAATAAATTTATAAAACAAAGGCTAGTCTTGTTAATTGGAAATTAAATTAAATGTGAACCCAATATAATAAGATCCTTTCAAAAATGTCATTTAAAAGAATTGATGAATTAACTTTTATAGGAATATCAATGTTTTTCTCCATAACATTTAATATTTCAATTTAGGGGTGGAAGGTTTGACTTGTCGATTGCTTCCAACCATACTCTGTGACGTAAGTGTAATCAAGGGTGTCTATTTTGGAATAGATTTCCAAAATTATAATTTAGTTATCAATAACTTGAATCCCAAAAATGATATCTAATATAATGCACTGCGTAATCCCCCATACTTAAATTCAAAAAGAGTCAAGGGATCTCTACTTGAATGGTTCATGAGGCACAATACTTGCTAAGGTTTTGCAAATGGGGTAGCAAGCTAAGTGGGCTTGATTGTGGAAAAACTCCACAGTTAAGCGCGCTTGAGCCAGAGGAGTTCTGGGATGGGTGACCTCCTGGGAAGTCCTGGTTACCGGGTGCAAGCCCGGAAGTGATGATTGATGCTATGTGATTCGTTCTCCACATTTCACTAGTTTCAATCCCACTTCTTCACCCCTGTGAGCATCACCCGATGCAATGAGTGCTAAGTGAACTATTCAAAAATCATGAGAAATTAGTCAGTTACGACTACCTCTCATGGAAATGGTCATACGTTTGAATGACTTACTTAACGCAGTTGAATCCCAAAAATGATATCTAATATAATGCACTGCGTAATCCCCCATACTTAAATTCAAAAAGAGTCAAGGGATCTCTACTTGAATGGTTCATGAGGCACAATACTTGCTAAGGTTTTGCAAATGGGGTAGCAAGCTAAGTGGGCTTGATTGTGGAAAAACTCCACAGTTAAGCGCGCTTGAGCCAGAGGAGTTCTGGGATGGGTGACCTCCTGGGAAGTCCTGGTTACCGGGTGCAAGCCCCGGAAGTGATGATTGATGCTATGTGATTCGTTCTCCACATTTCACTAGTTTCAATCCCACTTCTTCACCCCTGTGAGCATCACCCGATGCAATGAGTGCTAAGTGAACTATTCAAAAATCATGAGAAATTAGTCAGTTACGACTACCTCTCATGGAAATGGTCATACGTTTGAATGACTTACTTAACGCAGTTGAATCCCAAAAATGATATCTAAACTATTAGGTGGATAGGATGGTTTTCATATCCATGGAATATTTTAAAATATTCTTAATAGTAGTGACCAATCCCAAAAAAAATTACGTCTTCTTTGTTATTTTAATTAAATGGATTAATTTCAAAAATTGTCATATGAATATGAGTATTGATTTTTTAGGTATTTGGTATTAGTAAGCCATGGTGTTGGCCCATGGTATTGTAACAAATTCTATTTACAGATTAACAATATATTTGATAAAATTGATAAAATAGAGGTGAATCTACATGGCTAAAAACATTATTGCCTATTTTTTAAATGTAAATACATTTATTTCTTTTTATAAGTAATGACACATCAATAATTTGATTACTATCAATGTTTATCAACCATTTAATTTATATGGTTGTGTTGATTATAACAAAGTTATAATTTAATTAATTTTTATGATTTTTTTTTTAAATGTGAAATGTAGCATCAATTCATTGACATGCTCACTCATTGGGAGTAATTTCTACGTGAAAGATGACCAGCTCACTTAGACACAAGTGGGTTTTCCATTGAAGTAGCTAATATCAATTAATACAATGAACCACACTTAAAAAAATAGATAATAAATATTTAATAATAAGTATATAATGATATAACTATTTAAATTATGTTATATAATTTAATATACACTGATTAATTTTTTAATTATATTTTAAAATTTTATCCACACTAAAATCTTTTCATATCACTTACATTATTAAGATCTTATTAAATGTAACACATCAATCCACACTTAACACAATAATTATAATAATTATTATTATGTAATATCGTGTATTCAATTAATGTGTCATCATTTATTAAAGGTACGTGAGTACCTAACCTTACCTTCTCATCTCACTTAGCGTTAATGATCTTTATACACAGATCTTTCCTCGGAATTTGGTTACCACTTGGTGGTTTGGTTCATAAATGCACTGGTTAAAGTTTTATTAACCCGCAGCTCTAACCCTCGCTCTGGTTTTGAATGGTTCTCGATCCCGAGATACCAACCTCCAGCTATCCACGATCTTAGAAGTCTGCATGGAAGTCTTGCCACTGTCGATTTGGGAAAGAAACTCTCAACGAATTGGATTTGTTTGCTCTGGATAAGTGTACCTACCCACCGAGTATTTGAGTTTTACTATCATTTGTTCCATTGCTTCTATAGAGAGGCTAGCTCCGCTCATCCCTCTGTTGCAGTTCTTACCAAACCATTGTTACGGCCATGCTAAGGTAAAATGGAGTATTTCAGCTATCATAGATTACATCGATTCATAGGTGAAGGGTATTTTCTTTGCAGTGTGGCTTCATTCCTCCTTGATAGCCTGGTTTTGCTATTGCAAATGATGATGGCCGCCACTTCCTCTCTTTATTCTGCGCAAAGGCAGCTCACACCGTCAACGAGTTACCTCTTCCACCATTTGGATGGTTCTCCGGGTCCAATCATTGTTCCTGTTGTAGGTTCTTCCCCTGGAGAAGTTCTACCCAGAGAAAGGACCCTCCATCGCAGGCAGCTGGCCCAGGTAAGTTCTTCCAAATGTATTTTTAGCTTGGCTAATATTTATTTTGTCTGTTATAAATATATATGAACATGACTAAGAGTAAATGGTTTTGATGCAGGGGAGGAGTCGGGTTCCCATGTGGCTCTCTGGAGGACAACCTTCAGGGTATCACCCTTCATCTCTGCACCACTACACAGGTTGGATGAACCTCTTTTTATTTTTGGGAAGTTTGATAAGTTTACTGTCTAAAAAACCTTAAGGGTTTACTCCTATCCATTTGGATATTTTTCCCTAGACAGGGTCGTTGTATAAATTGTTGTTTTCTACTTGATTGCTGGTCTTGATGACCCTTAGGGTTGATGCTAGATATATATGTGTCTCGACACTGTATTGTTTAATTAATCTATCTGTCGCTTCTGGTTCTGGTCACTCAGAGACCGTTGTTAAATTAATTTATGTATCTATGTATATATACCTGGGTGATGGTTGTTTACACTCCAAGGTTTGATAATGATGGTATTGCTTCCCAATTACTGTGTTTATGTTTCTCAGTCCTTAATGGCTTGCCGAAGATGGATTTAGATGTTTTAATCATCGAATTTATAGTTTTCCCAAATTGGGTAGTAATTTAAAATGTAGCCCTGTACTATGGCTTCTTGTCAATTAGGGATTGTGTTCTGTCTACACTTCTTTTTAAATTTATAGGCATTTTCTTTATTTTCCTCATGAGATCTGGAACAATCTGTTTCAATGTCATTTCCTCGTTTCTGTATTTTTAATAGTGAAGTAGCACATCCGTAATTCAGCGGAACGGCCCTATGGCTACCTTGTTTCCATTTTATAGACTGATTATTCAATGTATGATAGCGTTAATATTAAGATTTCTCTCTTAAGATTTTCTATGTCTGTTTTATTTGAATCATTCCACCGAGGATGCATTATCATGTTTTCTAACACAATATCACTACCCTGAGTAGCCAATGCCTACTGTTTATCGCTTTTGCTTAGAATTTTACTGTTACTAAAGTTCTGTTATATTTCCTTCTATAAGAAATCATTATTACATTCATAATATACTGCTATATAATATATATGTTGGTACCAGTAACTCTTTATTTATTGGTATAAAGAATGTGTTTCCTAAAACCCATTAGTCTTGTTTAAAGAATTTCATAATTACAATATTTACTAAAAAACATTGTGAGGGTTTAGTTCACTTGTCTCTAGCACTTGTCACGACTTTAAGGAAATAAATTCAATCTTGTTATATAATCAATAAATTATCACAACAGAGAAATGTTATTGCATAATCATTGATCTACACATAAAAGAATCAACATTGTACAAGTAATATAAAGATAGGTTATATTTTATTATGAGGAGTTCTCATACTCTGTTCCCAGACAATTATCTCCCTATACCATAAATTGGTAAATATAAAAACTACTTAATCTCTTAACTGTTTAGAACTCTATTTCAATTCTTTCTACAATAGCGATTTTTCCTTTTCTCTGATTTCATTATTCTAAAAATTATCGATTAACAAAATTGTAATATGTGCTCAGAGTACTTATCTGCATTTTACTAAAGAAATCTCTCGGGCTACGGCCACACCTCCCTACCAACGAGAATGGTATGCTCACCGTTCTCCCCCCGAGATCTCCCAACTCCCAAAATAGTCAAGAGCTTCCTTTCAAGCTTAATCTAGGCACTCAGAGTCTTCCTGGACTCAGCCTGAATAATCTTATAGAGGATGAGCTTTTCCACTGGTCTTTACCAGATCAGGAATTGAGCTCTTGGGTAGCACACAACCTCAACCCAATTCTCCATTCTTAACTTTCTACAAAATAAAAACACCAAACCCCTCCTCTTCCTTGGATCCTTTCTTTAAAGAAAGTCCCTTGGAGTATGGGGTAATTGTTTCCTCCACTTGTTTCTTGGGAGTGTTGGGTTGTGTTATATTCTATACACGACTAGCCGATGTAGTTAATCGGGGAGGGGGGGGGGGGGGGTTAGAAGGGGGGCGGAGCCCCCCTTCGTTGCGCCGATTGCGTAGCGGGGAGGGGGGTCACAAGGGGTTTGAGGAGTGCACATAACCCCACTCTATGGGGTCCAGGGCAGCGCCCCAGAAAATTTTGTTTTTGGACCCTCTGTTAGGTTGGGCAGACCTACCTATGGTTTTGTGCATGATTTTCGCACATGGTTTTGGACACAATGGTTTTCGGTCCATGGTTTTGGACGCGATGGTTTTCGGTCCATGGTAATGGATGCTTCGGCATGTATAAATATGTATTGTAACATTGAAAGGAAAATAATGAAAAATCAAGCTGGTAGTCTCGGTTTTGGGATCCAGGGGAAAATCTCTGTGTATATGTGTTATGCTCTCACATTGTTTATTTTCTGTGTTTTAGAATTTGTATGCAGGTAATTCCTGTACGGGGTTAAAAACTAAATTTTGTATCAGAGTTGTTTTGGCTTCAAGCGGATGCCTTTGTTGCTGAGGGGTTTTGCTCGGGCCTGTGGTAGACCCTGTTCAGTGGGAGATCTGCGAGATCGATTCTGGTGGTGAAAGAAGATGGCGAGCAGTGGAAAGATAGAGATTGAGAAATTTAATGGTCAGAGTTTTGAGTTATGGAAACTCAAGATGGAGGATCTGTTGGTGGATAAAGATCAGTGGATCGTGGTAGATCCAGGTACTAAACCAACGGGAGTGTCCGATGAAGAATGGAAGAAGTTGGATCGGAAGGCAAAGAGCACAATATGATTATGTGTCTCAGATTCAGTATTACTGAATGTATCAGGGGAAGCTACGGTGAAGACTTTTTGGGACAAGTTAGGGAATTTGTACCAATCTAAGTCTCTGGTGAATAAATTGTTCCTACGGAAAAAGCTGTATAACCTAAGGATGAAAGATGGAGACTTGGTGACAGAGCATCTGAATGCATTTAATACTGTGGTAAGTTAGTTATTATCTGTTGATATTAAAATTTCAGATGAAGATAAGTGCATCAGTTTGTTGTGTTCTCTACCAGATTTGTGGGATAGTCTGGTTATTGCAATAGGTAGCAATGCAACTGCCTTGTAGTTTGATGAAATAGTCTCATCCTTGCTGACGGAGGAAATGAGACGGAAAAATATGGAGAGCCAAAATGGTGATGCCTTGTTTGTACAAGGATGGTCCCAGAACATAAGCAAAAATAAGTCATCGAGTGGGAGATCTAAATCTAGAGGGAGATCTAAATCTCCAGGAAAACCTATAAAGGTGGTGTGTTGGAAATGCGGAAAGGAAGGGCACTACAAAAGGGACTGTAAATCTAAAGCTCCTGATAAAGGAAAGGGATCTGATGATCCTCCTTCTGCAGAGGCGAAAACCACCTCAAATGAAGGCGGGGATGTGTACTTGGCTTCTTCAAGTACACATGTAGATCATGAGGCATGGTTGATTGACTCAGGTGCATCCTTTCACTTCACTCCACATAGAGAGTGGTTCTGCGAGTATGAGAAATACGATGGTGGTGATGTCTTCTTAGGGGATGATAGGAAGGCTAGAATTGTTGGTCGCAGAAAGGTAAAGTTGAAATTGCAAGGTGGAAGGGTTAGAACACTTCTGGGTGTTCTGCATATTCCTGCGTTGGCCATAAATATGATTTCTGTAAGCATGCTAGATGATGCAGGTATAAAAACAATGTTCGAGAAGGATACGCACAAGATGGTTTGGGGAGCACTGGTATTGATGCGGGGAGTTTGGATTGGAACTCTGTACAAGCTGCAAGGTAGCACTATTGTTGATGGGTGCAACAGATTTGTCATTCCTGAAAGTGGAGCAGAAAATCTAGTGGTCTCTGGAGAGAAGACCATGCTGTGGCATCAAAGGCTTGGACATATTGGAGAGAAGGGCCTTCGAATACTTCATGGTAAAGGTATGGTAGAAGGTATGAGTAATAGCTCTCTGGATTTTGATTTCTATGAAAATTGTGTATATGGGAAGCAGAATTGGGTGACTTTCCACTCTAGTGGTAAGAGGGAAAAATAGATATTAGAGATTCTGCAAAGTGATGTGTTTGGACCTGTGAAGGTTCCATCACTAGGTAAGTCTATGTACTATGTATCATTTATAGATGACTTATCAAGGAATACATGGATATATTTCCTTAAGAAGAAATCTGAAGTCTTTGACAGGTTTAAATAATTTAAGACTCTGGTGGAAAACTAGACAAAGAAGAAGATAAAGGTGCCGAGGACAGATAACGGTGGAGAGTTTTGTAGTAAGGAATTTGAAGAATTCTGTAAGAAGTGTAGTATAGCACGGTAGAAGAATACTCCATATACACCTAAGCAAAATGGAGTTGCAGAAAGAATGAAAAAGACGTTGATGGAAAGGGTAAGAAGCATGCTTAGTGGTTCCAGGTTAGGACAAGAATTCTGGGCAAAGGCAGTGGAGACTGCATGTTACCTGGTCAACAGATCACCTTCAACAGTGTTGGAGGATAAGACTCCACAAGAGGTATGGACTGGTAAGAAACCCTCTCTTTCACATCTGAGGGTATTTGGATGTGATGCATATGTACATGTTCCAAAGGAGAAAAGAACAAAGTTGGATAGTAAATCTGAAAAGTGCATCTTTATTGGGTATAAAGATGGTTTAAAGGGTTATAAGCTTTGGAACCCAGTAACAAGGAAGGTTGTGTACAGCCAAGATGTGGTGTTCAGAGAGGTGAAATATGCTATTAAACATGAAGTCCAACCAAAGTAACCTGAGAAGATATAGTTTGAGCTTAAGGAGGAAGATTCAGACTCTACAACAAAGGAGGAATCAGAAGATGAAGAGCCACAAACTCCGGGTGTGAGAAGATCAATTCGAGAAAGAAGGCAGCCAGAAAGGTATAGTCCATCTACTTTATGTTCAAATTTTGCTTTATCTATTACTGATGATGATCCCAGAACTGTGAAGGAAGCAGTAGATTCAGAGGATGGCAAACTATGGAAAGAGGCCATGGTTGATGAAATGGCATCTTTGCACAAAAATGAGGCATGGGATTTGGTGGAGTTGCCAGCTGGAAGGAAACCCATTGACAAAAAATGGGTGTTCAAGAAGAAGACAAATGCAGAAGGAAAGGTGGAGAAATACAAAGCTCGATTGGTAGCAAAAGGTTATTCCCAGGTGCCGGGAATTGATTTTGGTGATATTTTTTCTCTTGTTGCCAAGGTAGCTTCTATTAGATTACTTCTATCTGTTGCTGTTGCTTTTGATTTTTAGGTAGAACAGATGGATGTGAAGACAACATTTCTTCACGAGGATCTAGAAGAGGAGATCTACATGAAGCAACCTGAAGTTTTTGCGATGAAGGGTAAGAAAGAACTGGTATGCAAGTTAAAGAAGTGTCTGTATGGGTTAAAACAATCACCAAGGATGTGGTATCAGAAATTTGATACATTTATATGGGGACTTGGCTTCACCAGAAGAAAAGAAGATCATTGTGTGTATTTTAAATTAATTGGTGATCGTGTTATTCGACATGAAAGATCTTGGTGCTACAAACTATATTTTGGGCATGGAAAATAAAAGAGATCGGACAAAGAGGAAGCTCTGGTTAAACCAGAGGAAGTATGTCGAGACAATATTGCAGAGGTTTAATATGCAGGATAGTAAACTGGTGAAGGTTCCCATTCCTGTAGGTGTAAAGTTATCTGCTGAACAATGTCCCTAGACATAAGAAGAGGAAGACGACATGTCCCGTGTTCCATATGTAAGTGCAGCCGGTAGCTTGATGTATGTGATGGTCTGTACTAGACCAGACATTACACATGCAATGGGAGTATTGAGTAGGTTTATGTCAAAACCACAGAAGGAGCACTGGACAACAGTGAAGCGGGTTTTCAAGTATTTGTGTGGCACTAGTGATTATGGTTTGTGCTACCAAGGAAGACCAGGATTGGACAAAGTGTTGGATATTCGTGGCTTTGTTGATGCAGACTGGGCTGGAGAACTGGATTAGAGAAGATCTACAAGTGGGTATGTGTTTAACCTATTTGGAGGTGCAGTCAGTTGGATGAGTAAGAAACAATATGTAGTGGCACTGTCAACTACAGAGGCAGAATACATGGCAGCCACTCATGCAAGCAAGGAATCAGTTTGGTTGCAGAGATTGTGTTTAAGTATGGGGTTAGTACAGGGAACTATAAGGATAGACTATGACAGCCAAAGTGCAATTTTCTTGGCAAAGAACCTACATATCATTCAAATACAAAGCACATTGATGTTCAGTATCACTTTGTGAGGGATATGATAGAAGACAAAAAGGTCTTGCTGGTAAAGGTGGACACTTTGAAGAATACTGCAGATGCATTGACAAAATCTGTGAGCTCTGAGAAGTTCTCTTGGTGTAGAGAAACAATGGGCACTGCAGGGCTAGATAAATGACTAAGCTCTCCTATGGCCCCCTGTGGAAAGAAAACAACAAGTGGGAGAATGTTGGGTTGTGTTATATTCTTTCCATGACTAGCCGACGTAGTTAACTGGGGGGTTAGAAGGGGGGCGGATCCCCCCTTTCGTTGCGCCGATTGCATAGCGGGGGGGAGGGGGGTCACAGGGGGTTTGAGGGGTGTAGGTAACCCCACTCTATGGGGTCTGGGGCAGTGCCCCGAAATTTTTTGTTTTTGGACCCTCTGTTAGGTTGGGCGGACCTACCTATGGTTTTGTGCATGATTTCCGCACATGGTTTTGGACGCGATGGTTTTCGGTCCATGGTTTTGGATGTGATGGTTTTTGGTCCATGGTATTGGATGCTTTGGCATGTATAAATATGTATTGTAACATTGAAAGGAAAATAATGAAAAATCAAGTTGGTAGTCCCGGTTTTGGGATCCAGGGGAAAATCTCTGTGTATATGTGTTTTATGTGTTATTCTCTCACATTGTTTATTTTCTGTGTTTTAGAATTCATATGCAGGTAATTTTTGTACGGGGTTAAAACCTACAGGGAGTTAGGAACTCTTATGGTCCCCCTCAACTTTCTTTTCCTCAGATAGCACATATTCTGGTAAATTCTTAATCATTTCTTTTAAATAAGAATTAAAAGTAATTTCTAACTCCTTAGGTTCTTAACTAACAAAATAACCTGTTAACCTCCATAAGAGGTATTTTCTTAACAATTAAAATGTTTGTAAAAGACGGAAATTAAAACTAAAGTAACCGGGGGTGTTACAACTCCCCCCCCCCCCCCTTATGTGCAACACCGTCCTCGGTGTTCTCCCAGTACTGAAGCAAAGCCGGATAAGCTTGTCGCATAAAGCCTTCATCTTCCCAAGTAGCTTCATCTGGGCCAAAGTGCTTCCATTTCAATTTAACTTGGATGATAGCTCACTTTCGGAGCATTATTTCTCTTCATTCTAGAATACACAGGGGTTCAACCAGGAATTCTCCGTCCGATTCTACCCGCATTCATCATACAATTTTTTTTTAAATCAATCATTTAACTACAATGATTGGAGAAGTAGAAAACAAAAATAAAAAAATAACAATAAGACAAAAGAGAGGAAAATGAAGAATAAATACTATCATTTCTTCCTTTACCTGTATGTCTTGCCAATTAATGACATGCCTGGGGTCATATATATATATATATATATATATATATATATATATATATATATATATATATATATATATATATATATAGTAATGACACGTGGAACACATTATGAATTCGTAGGTGACCTGGCAGAGCGAGCTGATAAGCTACAGGCCCAACTCTTTCCAAAATTTGAAAAGGTCCACAGTAACGGGGAGCTAACTTCGTACATCCCCCCCATTTTAAAGAGATTTTTCTAGGCTTTATTCTTACATATACATGATCCCCCACTCCAAACTCCCTATAGTTCTTTTTTTATCAGCGTACGCTTTCTGCCTATCCTAGGCAGCTTTTAAATTCTAGCGCACCTTCTTTATTATCTGTTCCATTTATGTCAGGTCCTAAAATTAATTTATCTTCGGGATTACTCGAGTTTGTTGGAGTTTGGCACTTCTTCCCATACAATACTTCGAAGGGAATCATTTTGAGGGATTCATGGTAGCTGTTATTATAGGAAAATTCTACTAAGTGGAGGTATTCCTCCCATTTAGCAGGTTACTGCATTGCGTACATTCAAAGAATGTCTTCTAACACTTGGTTCACTTGTTTAGTCTGCCCATCCATTTGCGGGTGATAAGCAGTGCTGAACTGAATCTGAGTTCCCAAACCTGTAAATAAAGATTTCCAGAAATCAGAGGTGAACTTAACATCTCTATCAGATATTACTACTTTGGGTAACCCATGTAATTTAAAATTTTCCTTCATGAATATATCAACAATTTCCACAGTTTTATAAGTAGACTTAACAGGAATAAAATGGGTTGTTTTTCTTAATTTGTCCACTACCACCATAATGGAATTGTTTTTTCTTCTGGATCTAGGCAGTCCAGTTATGAAATCCAATGTAATTGTGTCCCATTTCCATTCAGGAATAGGGAGTGGGTGCAGTAGACCAGCCGGGTGCTGGTGTTCTGCTTTAACCTGCTGACACTCTAAACATTTATCTAGATAGTCTACAATATCTTTTCGCATCCCAGGCCAAAAATAATTCTTTTTTATTGCTGAAAACAATTTTTGATAGCTTGGATGTGCCATATACGGGCTTCTGTGAAATTCGTCCAACATGTATTGTTTTATAGCTTTTTGATTTGGCACAAAGATTCTCCCTCTAAAAGTCAACATCTGATCACAGTTTATACCATAGTCACTCTGCTTACCCGAATTTACTGTTTGCTTAGCTTGCTGCCAAAGAAAATCATATTTAGGATCCTTCATAGTTGCTTCTTTAATTTGACTTAAAATCTTACTTTCCACCTTACTGAATGAGATCTCATAGATGTGATGCACCTTCTGGCTTAAAGCATCCACCACACGGTTCTCCTTCCCCTTCAAGTGCTTAATATCAAAATCAAATTCGCTTAGGAAGGCTGTCCATCTTGTCTGCTGAGCATTTAAGTTTGGTTGTTTGAAGAAATAGGTAAAACTATTGTGATCTGTAATTAGAAGGAATTTCTTCCCCAATAGGTAGTGCCGCCACATTTTCAAGGCGTGGACCACAGCTGTTAATTCTAGGTCGTAAGCCGAATATCTTTGCTCGTGATCTTTAAGTTTTCGAGATTCATAGGCTATCACTCTCCCTTCCTACATCAACACACCTCCAACCCCTTCTTGACAATCATCTGTACATACTGTGAATTCCTTCTCTGGGTCCGCTATTCCTAAAACAGGGGCCGTGGTTAATAATTGTCTCAGCAGTTCAAAGCTGCACTAACATTCCTCTATCCAGCAAAAGGCTTTTCCCTTTTTTTGTAGAGAAGTGATAGGGTATGAAATTTTTGAAAACCCTTTTATAAATCGTCGGTAATAACCATCCAAGCCCATGAAAGATCTGATATCGGTTACATTTTTGGGAACTGTCCAATTCATGATGGTTCTGATCTTCTCCGGATCTACTGCTATACCCTCTGAGGATATAATGTGGCCTAAATACTGAATCTGATTTTTATAAAAATCGCATTTACTGTATTTGGCGTACAATTGATTTTCCCTTAGGACTTGAAGTACTATTCAGAGGTGTTCTTGGTGTTCTTTCAAGTTTTTAGAGTAAATCAGTATATCATCAATGAATATTAGAACAAATTTATCCAAATAAGGATGAAAAATTCCATTCATCAAACTCATAAAAGTTGCTGGTGCATTGGTGAGTCTGAAAGGCAATACAATGAATTTGTAATGCCTGTAACGTGTTCTAAACGTTGTCTTGCAAACATCTTCTTCTTTTACTCTGATCTGATGATAACCTGACCGTAGGTCTATTTTGGAGAAGATAGTGGCTCCCTTCACTTGGTCAAACAAATAATCTATTCTTGGCAGCAGGTAGTTATTTTTGATAGTCAACTTATTAAGTTGTCTATAATCAATACACAGTCATAGGGTGTCGTCCTTTTTCCTTACAAATAACACAGGTGCCCCCCAGGGTGACACACTTGGGTGAATGTACCCTTTATCCAACAGTTCCTGCAATTGCATCTTGAGTTCAGTTAACTCAGGTATGCTCATTTGATAAGGATCTTTCGATACCAGAGCAGTTCCTGGTATCAATTCTATGGTAAATTCAATATCTCTTTTTGGTGGTAATCCTGGTATCTCCTCAGGAAAAATGTCTGCAAATTCCTGAATAACAGGTATATCTCTCAAGGTGGTTGTTTTGTCTTTGGAATTGGTGTAACCAACTTGTACAACATACACTTGACAACCTTTTCGAATACATTTACTTAATTGGTTGGCAGTAATAGGACGTAATTTAACAGTTTTTTGAATTCCCTGAATTTCTTGTCTAACCCCTTTGAGAGGTAGTTTATCGACTTATCCTTACAGTTAACAACTGACCAATGTTTTTCTAACCAGTCCATTCCTATCAGTACATCATAGGACCCTAAGGGTAACATATTTAAATTTACCCTTACTGGCTGCCCAACTATTTCTAACAGATAGTTTTCTACCTTAGCAGAAACCCTACACTTGGCCCCAGTGGCTAGCTGGACCAACCAAGGGGTTTTAAACTTGGCAGAGTTTAAGTGACATAATTCAACTATCTTAGGACTAACATAACTCAAACTTTCTCCTGGGTCAATTAGAATGGATACAGGATGATTAGCAATTTTACCTTCAAACTCCACCATAGAAGGCTGATACTCGGCTTGGTTATCCTCCAAGGCTGTGTTTATTCGAGGGATGCTTCAGGCCAAATCTCCAACTATAGAAGCTTCCTGAACGTTTTCCACTTGTCCCGCTCTAGTACGGTGGGGGAAGTTTTTGTAATAATGGGGTCCCCCACAACCCCAACATTGTAGCGACGACCTCTGCTGTCGGCTGCCCTCAGGTTTGCTGGAGGCTTCTGTAGCTCGAATCTCAACAGGTTGTCTTGGTTTCACCTGATTTTTCCCCAACATTCCATTCTGAGGTTTTCTAAACATATTTATGGGATTTCCAGGTTTTGCATTTTTAGGACTGAATGCATTCTTCTGTCCTTTTTTTTCCATCCAACCTTTGTTACCTTCTCCTTTTTGTTTCATTTGCTGATAGCAGATTCTAGCCTTTCGTATAGCTTCGTCCATGGTTTTTGGACTGTCAAACTCTATTCTCTCCTTCATAAAAGCTGGTAAACTGCTAACAAATCACTGCACTTTAGATTTTTCCTCACGTATATAAGGTACATACCTTAATAGCGACGTGAATTTGGTCACAAACTCATCCATAGTTTGCTGCCCCAATCTAAGATCATGGAATTCTTTGGCTTTCTCATCATAAAATCGTTTAGTAAGATATTTTTCCTTAAAATACTTTTGAAACTTCTCCCATGTAACTTCTTGTTCATCCACCCCCCGTACCATTTTAACTTCCTCCCACCACAAGGTAGCTTTTCCTTGCAGCTGGAAAATGGCGAGTCTGGATTTTAGATTATCTTCATATTCATAGATCTGAAAGTACTTGTTCATGTTAATTAGCCAGGCTTCAACAATTTCTTCTTTTTCTCCATCATACATCGAGGGTTTGATCTTTTTAAATTCTCCCAGTAATTCAGTCTTCTGTCTCTTATTACCTTTACCACCTGATACATTTTTTGACCCTTCTTCATTCTCTAACTGGAAATATTTTGCTCGTTGTTGGTGTTCTTCATTTCTATTCTCCTCCTCCCGACTAGGAGTTGGATTCCTTTGGTTTTGTTTGTTAGAAAGACTCTTCAATATTCTTTCTTGTTTGAGTCTTAATATTTCATTATCTTCCCTCAGATTTTCCATTTCAGCTCATAGTTGTTTCACAGTTTCTAGTAGCATTGCATCTGTATTACTGTGGGTGCCTTCTCCTAACTGCACCCATACCTCAGGATTAGTTCCCATATGTGATGTAAATTCTATTCCGGTGGCCACTCTTCGTGATGGTGTAGATGACGCTCCTCTACGCATGCTCTTCTCACCTCTGTGAAATAAAAATGTTTTGTTAATGGTATTTTCCTTAAGGCCATAGAGTTGAAACTTGAGCTCTGATACCACTTGTAACACATCAACCCGCACTTAACACAATAATTTTTATTTATTTATTATGTAATATCGTTTATTCAATTAATGTGTCATCATTTATTAAAGGTACGTGAGTACCTGACCTTACCTTCTCATCTCACTTAGCGTTAATGATCTTTATACACAGATCTTTCTGGAATTTGGTTACCACTTGGTGGTTTGGTTCATAAATTCACTAGTTAAAGTTTTATTAATCTGCGGATCTAACCATTGCTTTGGTTTTGGATGGTTCTCGATCCCAAGATACCAACCTCCAGCTGTCCACGATCTCAACAGTCCGCATGGAAGTCCTACCACCGTCGATTTGGGAAAGAAACTCTCAACGACTTGGATTTGTTTTCTCTGGATAAGTGTACCTACCCACCAGGTATTCAAGTTTTATTGTCATTTGTTCCATTGCTTCTGCAGAGAGGCTAGCTCCGCTCATCCCTCCATTGCAGTTCTTACCAGACCATTATTACGGCCATGCTTAGGTAAAATGGAGTATTTCATCTATCATAGATTACACCGGTTCATAGGTGAAGGGTATTCTCTTTGCAGCATGGCTTCATTCCTCCTTGATAGCCTGGTTTTTCTACTGCAGATGATGATGACCGCCACTTCCTCTCTTTATTCTACTTAGAGGTATCTCACACCGTCAATCAGTTACCTCTTCTGCCATTTGGATGGTTCTTCGGGTTCGGGCATTGCTCTTGTTGTAGGTTCTTCCCTTGGAGAAGTTCTACCCAGCGAAAGGACCCTCCATCGCAGGCAGTTGGCCCAGGTAAGTTCTTCCTAATGTATTTTTAGCTTGGATAATATTTATTTTTCTGTTATAAATATATATGAACATGACTAAGAGTAAATGGTTTTGATGCAGGGGAGGAGTCGGGTTCCCATGCAGCTCTCCGGAGGACAACCTTCAAGGTATCACCCTTCGTCTCTGCCCCACTACACAGGTTGGCCGAACCTCTTTTTATTTCTGGGAAGTTTGATAAGTTTGTTGTCTAAAAACCCTTAAGGGTTTACTCCTATCCATTCGGATATTTTTCCCTAGACAGGGCCATTGTATAAATTGTTGTTTTCTACTTGATTGCTGGTCTTGATGACCCTCAGGGTTGATGCTAGATATATATGTGTCTTGGCATTGTATTGTTTAATTAATCTATCTTTCACTTATCATTCTGGTCACTCAGAGACCGTTGTTAAATTAATTTATGTATCTATGTATATATACCTGGGTGACGGTTGTTTACACTCCAAGGTTTGATAATGATGGTCTTGTTTACCAATTACTGTGTTTATGCTGCTCAACCCTTAATGGCTTGCCGAAGATGGATTTAGATGATTTAATCATCGAATTTATAGTTTTCCCAAATTGGGTAGTAATTTAAAATGTAGCTCTGTACTATGGATTCCTATTAATTAGGGATTGCATTCTGTCTACACTTCTTTTTAAATCCATAGGCATTTGCTTTATTTTCCTCATGAGATCTGGAACAATTTGTTTCAATGTCATTTCCTTGTTTCTGTATTTTTAATAGTGAAGCAGCACATCCATAATTCAGCGAAACGACCCTATGGCGACCCTGTTTCCATTTTATAGACTGATTATTCAATGTATGACAACGTTAATATTAATATTTCTCTCTTAAGGTTTGCTATGTCTATTTTATTTGAATCGTTCCACCGAGGATGCATTATCATGTTTTCTAACACAATATCGCTACCTTGAGTAGCCAATGCCTATTGTTTATCACTTTTGCTTAGCATTTTACCATTACTAAAGTTCTGTTATATTTCCTTTTGTAAGAAATCATTATTACATTCATAATATACTGTTGTATAATATCTGTGTTGGTACCATTAACTCTTTATTCATTGGTATAAAGAATGCATTTCCTAAAACCCATTAGTCTTGTTTAAATAATTTCATAATTACAATGTTTACTAAAAAGAACTGTTAGGGTTTAGTTCACTTGTCTCTAGCACTGGTCACGACTTTAAGGAAATAAATTCAATCTTATCATATAATCAATAAATTATCACAACAGAGAAATGTTATTGCATAATCATTGATCTACACATAAAATAATCAACACTGTACAAGTAATAGAAAGATAGGTTCTATTTTATTATAAGGAGTTCTCATACTCTATTCCCACACAATTATCTCCCTATACCATAAACTGGTAAATCTAAAAACTACTTAATCTCTTAACTCTTCAGAACTCTGTTTCAATGCTTTCTATAGCAATTTTTCCTTTTCTCTGATTTCATTATTCTAAAAATTATCGATTAACAAAATTGTAATATGTGCTTAGAGTACTTATCTGCATTTTACTGAAGAAAGCTCCTGGGCTATGGCCACACCTCCCTGCCAACAAGAATGGTCTGCTCACCGTTCTCCCCCCGAGCTCTCCTTACTCCCAAAACAGTCAAGAGCTTCCTTTCAAGCTTAATCTAGGCACTTAGAGTCTTCCTGGACTCAGCCTGAATAATCTTATAGAGGATGAGCTTTTCCACTGGTCTTTACCAGATCAGGAACTGAGCTCTTGGGCAGCACACAACCTCAACCTAATTCTCCATTCTTAACTTTCTACAAAAGAAAAACACCAACCCCCTCCTCTTCCTTGGATCCTTTCTTTAAAGAAAGTCCCTTGGAGTATAGGGTAATTGTTTCCTCCAATTGTTTCTTGGGGATTAGGCACTCTTGTGGTCCCCCTCAGCTTTCTTTTCCTCAAATAGCACATATTCTCGTAAATTCTTAATCATTTCTTTTAAATAAGAATTAAAAGTAATTTCTAATTCCTTAGATTCTTAACTAACAAAATAACCTGTTAACTTCAATGAGATGTATTTGCTTAACAATTAAAATGTTTGTAAAAGACAGAAATTAAAACTAAAGTAACCTGAGGTGTTACATTAGCTAGATTACAATGAAATAGCTTTGATTAGGTGGCTCTCATCATTTACAATGAAATAGATTTGATTAGGTGGCTCTCATCATCATTGTGTGTAAAGACATTGTAATATTTTTGTATATGCCACTTATGGAAATATATCAACCACACTATGCTAGTTATATAAAATCAACATATTTATTTACTAGCAATTGTCCCAAAAGGTACAAAGAGAGGCCGATAGAATTATGAAGTTGGAATTGTTGAATTTCTGTAGAAGATTAAAAAGTACAAGTGGTTAGTGCACATCTCTCAAGGCACGATTATAAGAGTGGAAGATGAAGGGTCGAAAAATTTGGCTTCACTTCAATGTTGAATGAAGGTCACAAGGCATAACACCAAATAATCAGCAATGTTAGTTTTAGGGTGAGGAAGGAGGGAGTAAGGATACTATTAGGAACTTACCATGAAGCCAACACTTTTAATTCAAAAATCTCTTCAGTTTTAAAAAGACAATGTACAGTAAGAGATTAAAAATTCATACACGATCTGCTTCTAGATAAAGTCAACAACTTTCTAATAAATATAAAAACTCAAAGTCACAGTACTTGCATAGAATTATTTAAGGAAACCATTAAACATAAAAGAGGTTCAGTTTATGGCCTCCACATGACACTAAAGCATAGCAACATTTACAGTAAAATGCAGTTTGTCATAATGTAAGAAACTACAACAACTAAATGAAAAGATATTTTTTCTCACTTTCTTTTGTAACAAAGAGAATATATGGGAGAAGATGAATCTGTGATTGCAGCTGCTGCACATTTTAGTCAGTAGCTTTCTAATAAATATAAAAACTCAAAGTCACAGTACTTGCATAGAATTATTTAAGGAAACCATTAAACATAAAATAGATTCAGTTTATGGTCTCCACATGACACTAAAGCATAGCAGCATTTACAGTAAATTGTAGTTTGTCATAATGTAAGAAACTACAACAACCAAATGAAAAGATATTTTTTCTCACTTTCTTTTGTAACAAAGAGAATATATGGGAGAAGATGAATCTGTGATTGCAGCTGCTGCACATTCTGAACATGATGCAAGATATGCTTTTGTGGTTGTGGATATTGTTGATGCTGGAAATGCTGCCTTTTTAGTCTGTTGCACATTGAAGTTGTTGAAACCAAACAAGTTGTAGTCATTGAAAATGCAAAGGCTATTTTGAAGGATCAACTCTACTGATTTCTTGCAATGGTGTTGTCACCATTGCTTTGTATCTAAGCTGCATGAAATGAGAAAACATGTACTAGTTTTGGAAATGGAACCACCTAGAAATGTGACTGCCCTCCCTCCCCCTTCCATGGATTAAGTTTTTTGCCCCTCATGGTTAGTTGGGGGTTTCCAAGAAGTTGTCAAGGCATTTCCAAATTTCCACAAGTTTCTAGTAGTGGTACATTGATTGGATTGTTGTCACAAAATATTCAAATCTCTATTGTATCTGTATCCAGATTCCAAGGATCCCTGCCTATTGAAAGTTTAAACCCTGGCTTTACTGTTTCATTATCTTTTCTACCCACCTAAACGTTTTATTTATGTTGCCCTTGTCATCCTTAAAAACAAAATCTTCCAAGAAGATTTGCTGGCGTCCTTCCTCCATCAGAACATACATGGTTTCTTGGTATGGTTAACATGTAAGCAACCACAAAATGGATAGAATCAATATTCATTCCTCTTGCAGCCAATGTACTGATAACAGGGGTTATTAGTGAAGTGATATCCAAAATTTAGATTTCAGCTTATACCCAAGATAATTTACCGCAGTATTAACTTTCCCAAAGCTTTTTTCACTAACCAAATTATGTCTATTTTTGTCAGCTTTGAAAGCAATTGCTTTACCATCTTGTCTCTTACAACCAACATAATTGCAGCAAGTTGTGCAAGCTGGTTCAATTTCATGAATACATAAAGAAGGCATGTGCCTTTTTGTTTTTCTGTTTGTTGTTCCAAAACTTTGAGATAGTAAGTGGCATAAGTTCCTGCCCATCTCAAATTGGAGTCACCCCTTAATGTCATGCTACAACTGTCTATGATATATTGACAATTTTTTCTTTCGTGTCTATCAACTATTGACAGATCTTTCTTTCAACATATATGTCAGGAGACTGATTTTTGCAGTAGAATAAGGTATCTTTTGTTATTGAACCTCATAATACCATGGTTTTGACTACTGGAATGTATTTGATCAGATTATATATAATTTGTATGTGGTTATAGTGATGGGAGTCAAGCCATAAAAACTTCAATAAATGATCCCATGTACAAATGATGTGATATGTTTGTATGGATTCCTAATGTGGAGCTCAAGGGAAAGGCTTGATTAATGATTGGCTAAGTATGTAGATGATGTAAATATATATCTACAAATTGTGTGGTAGGCTTGCCATGGTGAACTCAAGTTATGTCAATATTGATGTTGAAATATAATATATTATGATCCAATATGGCAAGGAGAGCACAAGAGGGGATATGATTCTACTAGAGGGGAAGAGAGAAGGGGCTCTATGGGAAAGTATCCTACTATTTCCAAGTTTAAGCCTATGAACTCGTCTTTTTTCCATCATATGTTTTAAAGTGAACCCAATTGCCTCCTTGTCTTCTAAAGCTAATCATTGAATGCATGCATAGGTTGGTGGGGAAGTTTTATTATGTAGTTATTTGACCATGGGTTGAGTACAATCATCATAGGGAAGCACAATAGTACTTCATTCAACCATCAGAAGCAAAGTCAAGACTCAACTTTCATAACCTCAACTCTTTCACTGTAGTTCATTATGTTATTTTCTCTCGTTGTTAGGTCCCTATACTAATAGTGTAACCCCTTATTGTTATTAGTACAACCCCTTTATTATTATTGTGCCCCATAGAAGCATACTATTGTTATTATTGTGCCCTTACATTATTATTGTTATGTTGGCTCTAATTATATTATGACCCCTTAGACTCCTATATATAGAAAGGAGGTCTTGTCATTTGTATCATCCAAGAATTGTTCATTTGTGTAATGTAAAGGAGGTTGGCCCCTTGAAGAGGCTTATTTCTAAGGCGTTGACCTATCTTTTCTATCTTTTTGTGAGTTGGTTTCATAACATTTGGTATCAGAGCTTTGGATTCTAGGGTTTCGCTGCTCCAAATAGGTCATCGTGGCATTTTCTCTATAACATTTTTTCTATGATGTTTTAGAAGCGAAAAAAAAACCCATTTGAGACTAAATCTTGCTAAACCTTGGGTCTGAATTTCATATCTTTTCTCGCTATATGTTCGGAGATATGATCTGAGGAAATTAGGGTTTTGGCAAGCTCCATAATTTCATCTAAAACAGGTCATCGTAAAATATTTGCTATAAATATTTCGCTACGAAGTTTCAAAAGCTAAAACAAAAACCTATTTGAGAAGAACTTGTTCTGAAACACGGCTCTAAATTTCAGATCCTGTCTCGCTATATTTTTGGAGATATAATCTGAGGAATTTAGGGTTTTTGCAGACCCCCAAATTACATTCCAAATAGGTCACCTTGGGAAAATCGTCATAACTTTCGCTCTGAGCATCAGATTGAATTTTCGTAAGAAGTTACAGAGAGAGGACGGACTGTAGTTTTTGTTGGTATCATTTTCAGAACCTAAGGTTGAAATAGTGAGCCGCGGCACATCGTACAAGTTCGCTCTACTGAACTAGTCTATAATCAAGTCACCGTGGGAGATTTGGCATAACTCTTCTTTGGAGAATCCAATCTTGATAAGACTTGCGGGGTTAGAAAGAGGACTCAGAGAGCTACTGCAGGGCCTAATTTGAGAACTTGGAGATATGAAATTACAGAGTTACAGTCATTTCAATATCGATCTTCTAAAACCAAGAAAAAACGGTATGAGGAAGTTTGATGGCAAGGATCCGGTAAATTGGATATTACAGATGGAGCAATATTTTGATCTACATGAGGTGCAATTGTTACAAAAGGTATGTATTGCATCTTCATATTTAGAACCAAATCAATTTTTATGGTATAAAGGGATTTGTTCTTGTAAACCACTTGTTACGTGGTCAATTTTCATGGAGGAAATGATAGCACATTATGACGATACAAAGAGCAATGCCTTCTTTAGCCAATTGATAAATCTCAAACAAAAGTGCTCAATGGAAGAGCACATTGAGGACTTCCAAAATTGAATATAAGGGTAAATGATATTCCAGAGAAGCAAAGGATTAATGTCTTCATAGGGGCTTTAAAGGATAGAATTCAACATGAGGTTCGTCTTTAGGAACCTGATTCATTGGAGAAGGCATTCAGGTGGGCAAGAAAAATTGAAAGAGAAATTATGGAAACAAGGAATCCCACCACTCATGACTATAATTATGGAAGTATTTTTTCTCCTAGCCTTCCACAACCTACAAGGTTTACACCACGACAATTGGAAGCAAATAGAGAAAAAGGGCTTTGCTACAATTGTGATAACAAATATACTAAAGGTCATAAGTGTGCTGAGAAGAAATTATTTTACATATATTATGAAGAGGAGGAAGAAAAGGATCAAGAAACATCAAAAGAAGAGGATATACACCAGGAAACAACCCCATATAAAGAAGAAATGAATCTGACCATATCTTGTAAAGCATTGGCAGGAATTAACTCTCCCCAAACTCTCAAGATAGAAGGACATATCAAGAAGAAAAAGGTTCAAGAAGTGAAATATGACATCGAGAAAGAAGAAATGAATCCGACCATATCTTGTAATGAATTGGCCGGAATTACCACTCCTCAAACTATCAATATAGAAGGACATATCAAGAACAAAAATGTTCAAGAAGTGAAAGATCACATCGAGCATCAAGAAATGAATCCGACCATATCTTGTAATGCATTGGAAGAAATTACCACTCCTCAAATTCTCAAGATAGAAGGACATATCAAGAAGAAAAAGATTCAAGTAGTGAAAGATCACATCGAGCATCAACAACAAGTTCTCCAACTTTTAAAGGATAATGCCACTTTGGTGCAGAATCGAATGAAACAATAGGCAGATCAACATCACAGTGAAAGAAGTTTTGATGTAGGCGATTGGGTATTTTTACGGCTACATCTCAAGCAAGCTATTTATGAGAAGGAAATATTGGCAATACTACATGCACTTAAGAAATTGCAACCTTACCTAATGGGAAGACACTTCAAGGTAAAAATGGATCATGATAGCCTTAAATACTTTTTAGAACAAAGATTATCTTTAGAAGAACAAAAAAAATGGGTCACAAATATGTTATGACTTTGAAATCATCTACAAAAAAGGGAAGAAAAATGGTGTTGCAGATGCACTCTCAAGAAAGAATGAGGATGTCGAAGAATTGTTTTGTTCTATTTCTATTATCCAACCAGATTGGATAAATGAAGAAAGGGATGAATGGAAGAAGGAAAAAGAAGTGTGGCCACTCATTCAAAAGTTGCAAAAGATCCTAGTTCAAACAATATTGCTAGAACTTGACGAGGAAGGAAAAATCATATTGGAACCTAGAGCAGTCACAGAAACAAGAACCTGACAGCTACGAAATCGATCAATTTCAGAGTATCTCATCAATTGGAAGAACTTACCCGCTAAAGATTCCATATGGGAGGACAAGAATTTTATACATAAGCATCAAGAACTACTCAAGTGTTGAGGACAACACTTTTTGAAGGAGAGGGGCATGTTAGGTCCCTATACTACTAGTGTAACCCCTTATTGTTATTAGTACAACCCCCTTATTATTATTGTGCCCCATAGAAGCCCACTATTGTTTTTATTATGCCCTTCCATTATTATTGTTATGTCGACTCGGATTATATTATGACCCCTTAGACTCCTATATATAGAAAGGAGGTCTTGCCATTTGTATCATCCAAGAATTGTTCATTTATGTAATGTAAAGGAGGTTGCCCCTTCGAAGAGGCTTATTTCTAAGGCGTTGATCTATCTTTTCTATCTTTTTGTGAGTTGGTTTCATAACACTCGTGCTGACATTAAACATTTCTCATGTTGTGTTTTCCTTGGATAACCAATCAACCAATTTTGAAATTGTCCAACTTAACTCTGTAAAGGGGATTTTGTAGACCTTAGATGAGAAATGGTTGTCAGGTAAGTCATGAAGCCTTCACCCTTTGGTTATTGCTTCTCATTGGTGCTTGATAGCCAAGTAATATTCTTCTAGGCTATTCCTATAAGGCATTTAGTAGATTGGATTTCCCCCCCTATGCTGAAGAGCACTGGAAGGGAAGAATATCCCTAAGCGATAGTTGAGCAGAGAAAGGGAAGATCTTCCTTGTGTAAGATAGTGAAGAGAGTGCCATGGCTGCTTAATGGTTAACGAGATGCCTGTAGTGCTTTGGAGTGAGTAGATTAACTAAGCCATGAGAGAAATTTCTCTGGGATGAGTGAAAGAGAAGCCCATAGCTTGGTTCCCTCACCTTGGTGTTTTCATAGTATGGCCTAGGGGTGGCATCTAGCCGAGCTGCATATAATTGGGTTCAAAATTGCTTGTATACAACCAGTTTGTTGGATTATTTTTCGTTAAAGACAAGTGTTCTGTCTCTCTGTTTATGAATTTGCAATTGAATGTTGTTTATGGATATGGAAATATGTGTGTGTGAGAGAGAGATTATGTTTAAATCTGGTCATGGGCATTTAGTTGCCATGAATTTATGTTAATCCATGCATGTATATTCTGCTGGATGCATTTTATTATTTTGCATAGTGTGTGCAGGTATATAATTCTGTGCCTTTGTGGGAGACCTTCTTTGTTGGGATTATGGTAAAATGGTCTCTCGAGGGCTGGGAATTAATAGCCTGTTTAGTGGCTATCTATCCCGTGGCTGGGAGTTTGTGGTAAGGGATATGATCTTATAGTTGGGTCCCCTTAGCTCTCTGATCACTTCCCTAAGGATATCATTCATGATTGCATTGACCCTTTCAAAGTCATTGATGATTTTGATAGTGATACTGCATATCAGTCCCCTGTCTTGCCCATGGTTGTTAGAGTTAGGGGGTTTGGACATCCTCTCATATGTTATTATTGAGCTGGGAGAATGGAGACATTTTGAAGAGATTGGAAGCACATTTATGAAAAATAACTAAAACCAACAAGAAAACAAATGCTTAGGATGAATACCCAGCTGGACAAGCCTAAAAAGCAATAATATTTGTGGAAGTAGGGGAAGAGTGCATTAGGTAGAAACTGCAAGATCAAGAAGACTTGAATCGAGATTTGAACTGCAGCCTGGAAAAGATGGATATTATGTACCCATGTCAAATATTTATGCTGCAGATGGCAGGTGGGATAATGTTTCAAAGGTGAGGACACTGATGAAAGACCGAGGCATTAAAAAGATGCCAGGTTGCAACCTGGTTGAGGTAAAAAACAAAGTGCATGCATTCATTGTGGGAGACAAGTCACACCCTCAATCTGAGAAAATATATGCAATGTTGAACAACTTGGCTAAGCAGATGGAGGAAGGAGGGTATGTCCTGGACACAAATTTTGTATTAGATGATGTGGAGGAAGAGGCAAAGGAAGACATGCTGCATAGTCATAGTGAAAAGCCAGCCATAGATTATGGCCTTATAAACGCAAGCCCTGCTCAGTGCTACGCCTATCAGGATCATGAAAAACCTTGAGTCTATGGTGACTGCCACAATGCCACTAAATTCATCTTCAAGATTTTCGAGAGAGAACTTATTTTAAGGGATGTTAACCATTTCCAGCATTTAAAGGGTGGATCATGTTCATGTGGGAATTACTGGTGACACTGATAGCAAGTATAGCATGCATGAGCGTGCATAGAAATCTAGTGAAGCTAGAAAGCCTCAATTTGGCTCCTAAAATTTTTCAAATGAGAAAAGAAGGGAAAGGATATTAATGGGCCGAAACGAACCAGAACTATAGGAGCTTTAACATTATCTGTTTTAGAAAATTAATAATATATTATTATCTAAAAACAGAGGCGTAATTGAGCGTTTTGGTTGATGAAGCCATACCAGAAATGTCTTTAAGTGATATATTTAAAAGTAAAAACATTACCAAGTAATTATATACAATGATGAGCAAATGAAATTTGAATCATATACAATGTTGACGAGTATTATCATAAAAGTGGAAACAATATTGTACATGCTATGCAATGTCTTTCTTGAAATTTTACATATGGTCTATACATAGAGACGTGTTTGGTAGTTAATAACTAAACATATATACAATAAAAGTATTCTATGACATCTATACATATATACAATAAAAGCATTCTATGACATATAGATGTAAGTGACAATGAGCAGCTAATCATATATGCATGATGGGGCATGGCATCGGCAACACCAATTAATGTTTATTGTGGTGCCAAACTGTGAGAGTTGTTCCTGCAATTGATTCCGCATTTTCCTGTGTGCATCCCTTTCATGGAAGTGAATTGTTTTTTTTAGTATTTTTCTTATCTTCTGTAACAATTCAATAGTTGGACGCAAACGGTAAAGAGGCAATGATTGTCAGGGCAGGATCCTTGCTTGCATATCTTGTAAGGTAAGTTCTTGTTGCTAAATTTCTTGGCAATACTCATATAGCATGCGTAAGTAGCCTGTATCCATACCTGTTGGCCATCAAAAAACAAAAAATAGTAAGTGACAATGGATGTGTTTGCTGAAAACATATTTTTTTAAGAAATGAAGTAAAATAAACAATTTTTTAAATAAGTATAAAACAATATGAGGTTAAATGGAATAGAAAGCAAATGTATGTGAAATTTGGTTAAGTAGCAAGTGGTGTTTACCATGTGGGTAAATATGGAAGACAGGGTGTATGATTGGCTAGAGTGCATTCTCTTGTACATATTTTGATGCGAGTAGTGATTCCTCTTGCTACTTAACCACCCTTGAAATTGCAGTGAATGTTAGACTTTGCAGTTCTTTGCTGAAAACATCTTGTTTGAAAATTTGAAATAAAATAAATGATTTTTTAAACTAATATAAAATAATATGAGGTTAAATGTAATAGCAAGCAAATGTATGTGAAATTTGGTTAAGTAGTAAGTGGTGTTTACCATGTGGGTAAATCTAGAAGACAGGGTGTACGATTGGCTAGAGTGTATTCTCTTGCACAGATTTTGATGCGAGCAATGATTCCTCTTGCTGTCTACACTTAAGATATGGATTCTCGTGCATGTGTGCGATGTGTGAGAATGGAAATGCTGGATTGATTTGAATGTCTGCCAATGACCGCACTCTTGAAGTTGCAGTGAACATTAGTCCTTGTCGTTCTTTGGTGTCGATGTCTACTATTGCTTTGTCTAATGTCATTCCTTGTGTCTTGTGTATTGTTAAATCCCATGCCATTCAAAGTGGTATCTGATGGCGTGTACCCCTTGTGATGGGAGAAATGGGTACATATGTTGGGTGTGAAATGTATCATGGTGTTCCTTTGTATTGGCTAAAGTCGATGACCACGAAGGATGGTAATTTTGGGGGCTTTGAGTCAATTGAATAAAATATTGAAATGACTTTCCCAAGTGCACCATTGACAAGGCCTACATTTACCCACAAGTTGTTAGTGAGCATAACTTTTTGTTCATTGCATAAGAGAACTTTTGCGGGAAAATGCTCATCTTTTGTTGTAGTAGAAGTTTTCTACCTTTGTTGTTCTGCAGAGCAAAGCGCGACTGGAATGCTCAATTTTTTAAGCATTTTTTTATTATGCAAGACAACTGAGTTGTTCATTGCATATAGGTGCATGGATTCTTCAAATGTGCATTGCTCTTCATGTGTAAGAGAGGAATTTTTCCTTGACATTAGGAGTTGCCAATCTTCAAGAGTAGATATTCCATTTTTGAGATTTGTGAGTATTTGCCAGAAAGCAACCTGGGACGGGTTAGCTCCTTGTTGGAGAAAAACGGTTGAAAGTGTTATGAATGTGTCAAAGTTGCGCCAAAGTGCAGTGCCACGTGATGTCCCAGCATATAGAGGAATGTCTTTTACAGGTGGTAGTTGGCCTAAATCTCTGACAAGGATAATCGAGCGATTACCAAATGGTGCATTTCAATGAAGGGGAAATGCCTCTCTTAGACGATCGTCAATGCGAGAAAGCATTTTTGGACCGATGAAGCTCATTTCATCAATGAGGATGTATTCTACATGACAGAGTTGCTCTTCAAGTTGTAGGAGTGGTTGGCCTTCAAGAGGATGCATTGATTGGATAGGGATACGAAGGGCATAGTGGATTGTGAGGGAATTTATGTTGAAAGTTGCAACACCAGTTGGTGCAAGTAACAACAAAGGGTTTTTGTTTGTTGGTGAGTTTTCCACAAATGCATGGTGCAAACATTTAATCAAATGGGATTTTCCTGTCCCATTTGTTCCTTGTATGATGATTCTGCGTGGGGGTTTTGGTGAAGGGGTTTTGAAGTGAGAAAAAATAGTGGTAAAAGCTATGTTTTGGGTAGGAGATAATGTGTGATCTTGGGGAAGGTTGGAAAAAGAATGATGTTGGTTTTGAATATTTGAGCGGTTGAATTCAATGAAATTTATGGAAGTTTCTTGCAAGTGGAGAGGGATAGAAGTATGTGACCAATTTTGGTTGGCATCGAAGTCGCGGTAGCCAATCATGTTGAGGTCATCAATTTCAATATTATAACTTGGGTGGAGTTGAGAGAGGATTTGCCATTCATTCATCTGCATGGAATCAAGAGGGGTGTCAGAGGTAGATTGATCTTCAATATGTGGGGTTTGTGGGTTTTCAATTTCTCGGTGGACATGCCATGGTGTATATGTACCTTTTTTTTGTTCCCAGTGTGCAATTATTTTTGCATCAGTTGAACCAATATCATTGGGGAGTGTGCAAAAAGGGAAATACAATAGTAATTCACTCCAACAAAAAGTGGCATAAGAAGGATCATCAGAGGAAGGAATGACATTGTATCGTGGCAAGACATGTACAATCATTGGAGGGAATATGTGTTTCCATTGGTTTTTTTTTTTTTTTGGTCCGACGGGAAGAAAATGACCTTTGTGCAGCTTCAAGGAGGGGCAATGATTCCAATGAAATAGGTCTGTTCATGTATGCAAGGATAAAGTTTGGTGTCGAAAGGGGATTCTCAGTATCTTGAGAAACACATTTGAAAATAGTCCTGTTAACATTCAAAGAAACAAATGTACGACTGCAAAGAGAGAGAGGTAGCTTTTGTAACATATGGCATATTTCTTGCGCTCCAATATCTCTATCTGCAATGGTTTCCATAAGGAGTTTCTGGATAACAGCAACAATAGGTGCTTCTGGAGTGGCACTTTGTGAAAGTCGTGATAGCATTTGTTGGTAGCTCTCATATCTTGTTTCTGCTTTTGCTGCATACTTTGAAATATAGTTTAACACAACATGATGAGATAGAACTGGTTGACAATAAACATTTTCTCTCCAGATAGAAAGTAGATCGGCATTGTGAATATTCAATCTTTCATCATTGCGAGCAGGGACGTAGGTTTTATGACCTTTATCATCAATGAAAAGTGAAGATGTGGAGTTTAACTCCCACGGTACTCCATACCGACAACTAAGAACATTGTCTTTCTTGCGAAGACAAGAAGATTCATGACACTTTGTATGACGTTGAACGCAGTTGACGAGCTCTACATAGTCTTCAGACTGGGTGGACCTGAAGATTGATGTTGTGTCAAGAAGACATGGGTTATGAATTGCTGATTGGTGAAGCGCAAGATTTCGATGTTCTGGCTAGCGTGGATTCCAGGCAGTTACATAGTGATCAAAATACTTCTGTGCATCAACAACTTCTAATGCATTGTTCCAGTCAATAGTGTCCATATTTGGTGCATTTTGCAACCAGAGGAAGCCATGAATGTGTGCAGATCCTCTATGTTTCCATTCGTATCTGAATATAATATGAAGGTAAAAGTTGGTTAAAACATATATGCAATGTAGAAAATTAATGTAGAGAGAAATGGATATTAAAAAATACCTGCACCAATAATCTATTGCGTGGAGGCCTTTTTGTAGGACTTCTTCGAGGAAAATTGTAAATCTGCAATGCATATATTGGGATGTTAGATGTGGGTTTTTAATTATGTTTTGAATTCTCCATTGGAAGTGGTTGTCTAAACTGGAAGGAACATTGGTAGGCATGATCATGTGCAATTCATGCCATTTAGTATCAGCTGCACTAAGAGTGAAAAAGAATGTCAGACTTCCTATTTGTGTGATCATGTCAGTCAGTTCAGATCATTGTTTGTTCCAGAAAGACTGTGTTCCTCGTAGGCTTGAACCGAACCGCATTATTTTCTCGGGTAATTTTGAATCTGGAGAGTCACGAAGACACTGTCGTAGGTCTAAAACTGTTGTTGGCAAGTTGTTCTCAATGTACTTCTTCACAAAAATAGTAGCAGTTGTTTGGCTATGGTGGCGCATTAGAATGTTATAAAGGTAGTAGTGGAATCTTGGATGTTGGCCAAATCAGTTATCATGGTAGTGAAACAAGTGCAAAGCATATTCATGCATCTCAAATTTTGTAATTCTTGGTTGCATGATCATGGCAATGCCTGTAGGAAAGAGTGTGGGGAATGCCATGGCAAAGAGACCTACGGTGTTGTATTCATTCATAGCTGTTAAAGATATTGGAGGCTAGTCAACTGAGCTTGTTGAATTTGAATGGGTCAAGTGAAAATAATCACATATGTGCTCAAGTTCAGTACATGAATTTGGGAGTATTGGAACGAAAGAAGAGGGTTGGATTTCTAATGGAGGTAGCATGACATCAGTATCATAAGTAGAATCAATATTGGTTTGATGGGGTTCAAAAGAGGAGGTGGTTACATTATGGAGAAGAGAATAAATATCTGTAGGGTGATCTGGTAGAGAAGAAATTGCAGATGAGTTGAACTGGACATCATTGTAGTAAGGGTCATTTTTTATTTTGTATTCAAGTGCTGCAGGGACACGTGATTTGCAAACAAATAATTCATAAGCCTTTTGAGATGGATTGTGACTTTTCACAATGAGGATGTCTAAGTCAGAAATCATTCGGGGTAAGTATTTGGAAATAATAGTGATGTCTTGAGGGAAGCTAATTGTATGGCCACTATATTTGTATTGACCACCACGGGCATGAGTGACTTGTAGAATGGGGTTCACACGTGCAATGAGAATTTCCTCAACTTGTGTTAAATGTTGAAGGACATATGGTTGTTCACCAGGGTCCATGTTGTTCAGATGAGAAAAACGATTGGTAGATTTAGATGATGCACAACGAAAACAAGAAAGGCTACCATGTAAAAGTCTTGTTTTCATTCCTGGGTATGATTCTTTGCATATTGTGAAAACATGCATGGTAGAAATTTTATCGATCCTTTGTCGAAAGCGACGATGTTCATCATTAAGGGGAGGGTTATATTGGATTTGATGAAGGTGAGGTGGGTTGGTTTGCATAGTTGGGAGAGCACTTGAGGTGGGAAGGGATGTAGAGGAAGTAGTAGGGTTGTTGCGGTTTTTATAAAGAAGTCACCGATGTGCATTTATTGTATCCTTGTGTTGTGCATAAAGAAGATGGCGCCATTCGTTTTTATCCGCATTTTGATTGTTGTTTGGCATATCTAAACAAGTACAAATAATTATTGTTAGTTTGGATACATAACCAACTTAGAGTGAATCATAAACAAGTTTTGCATGTATAGAGAATGTATTACAAGTTTTAGAATTACATTTTTTTTATTTGAACATCGTTGAAGTATAGGAAGAATAGGTAAAAGGAAAAACATGCAATTCATAGACACGTAAATGAGGGAGTAAGAATGATTTGACATTGTTGCAAAGCTTGATATATAGGTTATGTAAAATTTGAAAGGGTAAACATACATATGGTGAAAGTAGTAATTAGGAGTATTACAAAAATATACGTTATTATGGCATCTATTATTGAGAGGAGAAGAGAAAGATAACCAAGTTTTTGCTTTCTTCTTCTTCATTTTTTTTTCAACAATATTGAACGATAGCATGAATAGATTAGCAAGCAAGAAATCAATGTATAGCCATGTAAACAACGAAGGGAAAAAAATGAATTAAAGTCTTTACAAATGTTGATATCTATATTATGTAAAATGCAAAGGGGTAAACATACATATTTTGGAATAACTGAAAAAGAGTATTTGCAGTGAAAGTGTGCAGCACAACAACATGGGCGTAATTTACAACAATATGGAATAATGAGCTATGCAAAAATGTCAATTTATGTACAAACAGTAGTGTTTGAAGAAACCCTGAAAAAATTTCAAAGGCGACGAACAATAGGTCGTTTTGAAGTGGACATTGCTTGAATGTCATTGAGGGCTTCTTTGCATGTAGAGGCATATTGAATTTCTTCTGAATTAATCAGTATTGGTTGCAAGCGCTCGACACCATTGAAGTAGTCTGTTTTAATGGAAAGTGTTAGCAGGAAGTGGCGCCCTGAAATTCGGCCACAAATTTCTTGAAGATCAGTTGGTTCGATAGAAAGAAGGAACAAGTCTTTTGTTGTGATGCCCATGAGCTCATTTCCTATGTCATTGAAAGCTGTGACGTTCTGTAGGTGCCTGGTGTGGTCATGCAGCTCAATTTTAAGTTTGTAACGGTAGTCACATTCTGGGAAGTCACCGTTACACTTTGTACAATGCCAAAGATTGTTAGAATGCTCCATAACCTTTTTCATGCATTGTTTTCCATTGAAATCTAATGGACATGCAAGAAAGTAGAAGTCATCCATGTGAAGAGCAGTTATCATTGCATAAACTGAAACCCATATTGCTTTCTCGGAGGCTTGCATGCAAGCAATTTCATGAATCGTCTTTTGTGCTAGGTCATGTTTTGAAGCAACGCCATAGTTTCTACTCAAATATGGAGAAGAAGAGCTATAACCTATTTCACGGAACCATGCATGTAGTTGATGAGTTTCTTCAACTTGTGGATTTATGATGAGAGTGCTAGTTGATATTGTCCCTATTGTGGTCCATTAAATTCAGATACACGACCTCCTTTGATTGCAAGGATTGGTGGGTTGTCAAAAGAGTAGAATTCAACAAGGTTTTGTCCTATAGAGTCACAATGATCTCCCCATAGTGTTACATCAATGCTAAAACCCGACTTGTCTTTTAATATGAGTGTTTTACTTAGTGTTTCAGTTCTGTCTTTTCATCGAATTGTTGATGTAGGTGAGGTGGAGGTAACAACACCAATGACATCCACATTCGTATTTGGACTTGCATTTTTTTATTTCAGAAATAGTTTTGAAGTGAAAGCTCTGATAAGGAAATGTTGGATCATCTATGGAACATGAATTGATAGTGGAAGCAGAAAACAAGTAAATTTCCCATTTGTTCTTGAGGTGGTTGTAGTTTGGGTTTGCTTATTTAACTGTGCCATTTGAAACAATGTATAGCTGGCCAACTTGAATTAGACTGTAAAGAGATTCGGCCAATTCAGCAAATGCAGAAAGGTGGATCTCTTCTTTATCACGATTGATAAGGTCAAATCCAAAAACTTTTCCTGAGCCTCACACATTGTTGTAAGTCTTCAATGTTGTTTTTGCAGATGCTCTACCTTGGATTGACCAATACTTTCGGTAGGGATTGAGCGCCTTGAATGGAATAGTTGTAGTTGTCGCCATAATTAGTGGAGTAACTATAGAGGGAAAGTTCTCTTGTGTTGATGAAGAGCTATACTGGGATGTACTTGCCTTTGCATGTAGTAGTGTTGATGAGTCCCTGGTCAACATTGCTTTACGCATCACAACTTCAAGCTCAACAACTTGGATGGACCTTATGTAAACAAATGAGAAAGGAATTAATGAAGATTCCATTTTTGTTTTTTATTTTTGTAATGCAAGAAGAGTATAGAAGACAAAAAATAAAAGAGGGTAAATTCAAATGTTGGGCCTTATGAGGAGTTTTGAAGCATCGTGCAAGCTGCTTTTTTAAGCAGAATGATTGAGCCAATTTGGATGTCTTCAGATGCAACTTGTGGGCTATACACAGATGGTAGCAAAGTCTTGTGTTGATGTGTTCCATCAAATAGAGTAATGTGGAAGTGCGAGGATGTAGTTTTTAATGAGGTAATAGAATCAATATCGATAATCTGGAGTAGTGGTTGAATCTCAGTGGAACCATTCAACAACAGAGGAATGGCGTTCGTAGTCAAGGCTGGCTCCATAATATTAACAGAGGGCAATATTTTTTCCATGATAGTAATACCTATAATTCATCAAATTCACCAAGTTGGAAGGATACTAATAGATCATCTAATTCATGCCATTAGAATTAGTCTTCACATAGTTGAATTAAACAAATTACAAATTTAGAATTGACCTACTTCCATCCAGCACAAAATTCTAATAAAGAAAGATGTGATGTGAATGCGGAATGTACTCTAACAAGGCTAACTTTTGATGGTGAAACAATAATAAGGGCATATGATATGAGAGTGACATTGTCATTCACACCACTATTAAAGACGAGCTGACCTTGTAGCACAAAATTTTTTAACATGTTTTTGCATAAATTAAAAATGCTTTACGTAAATTCCATGCTATGTATGTAAGGTATGTGTCTAAACCTTCTGAAAACTGTAACGATGTTTCTAAAACTCTTATAACGTGCTCAGAATCTGCCTGAACATGTTGTCTCATGGACAACTATGATTTGTGCATGTGCCCAACATGGGTTAAACCAAATACAGACCACTATACCTGCTTGATTGATCTTCTTGCCCATGTTGGGAACATGGATGAGGCAGAGAACTTAATAAACAACTTACCACATGAGTTGCTGACATTGTCATTCACATCACTATTAAAGACGGGCTGACCTTTTAGGACATAATTTTTTAACATGTTTTGGCATAAATTAAAAATGCTTTATGTAAGTTCCATGCTATGTATGTAAGGTATGTGTCTAAACCTTCTCAAAACTATAACAATGTTTCTAAAACTCTTATAACGTGCTCATAATCTGCTTGAACATGTTGTCTCATGGACATCTATGTTTTTTGCATGTGCCCAACATGGGTTAAACCAAATACAAACCACTATAGCTGCTTGATTGATCTTCTTGCCCTTGTTGGGAACACGGATGAGACGGAGAACTTAATAAACAACATACCATATTGATATGGAACCATATAACATTGGAACATATGTAATGCTCTTAAACATGTATGCTGCTACTGAAAAGTGGGAGGATCTAGTAAAGGTGAGGAAAATGATGAAAGACAGGGGGTGAAAATGGAGCCAGGATGTAGTTGGATGCAAACCAGAAAGAGGGTGCATACATTTGTGGTAGGAGACAGATCCCATCCACTGGTTGGCATAATCTATTCCATGTTGGAGAAATTGCAACTGCAGATGGAGGCAGCAGGGTATGTGTCAGATATGCGATTTGCCTTACATGCCATGGAGAAAGAGACCAAGGAACTCACTACTAAAGGCTTCATTTGTCTTTTGCTAGCTAGCATTTCCCATGAGTAGACCAAGCCTAGCGAAAGCATTTGGAGGGCATACAAGCCTTGTTGAAGGAGACATAAGGACTAATATATTATCCATCTAGATTCTATAGTCTGTATTCATTGACAAAAGGATCAAATCTCTTCATCACCCTTATCCATCCCTAATCTCTGTTACAAAGCTGCAGATCTATTCTAAGAGAGTGAAAGAAAGCAAACTTATATAGAGAAATAATAGGACCATTGTAGAGATGACCAAGATCATGCTTAAGGGCATAAATCTTTCAAACAACTTATGTGCTGAAGCAGCCTATACACTTGACATAAGCCCCAGTAAGGATGTGAAGATCACCCTTGAAGAAGCATGGAATGGTAGAACACAAGTAATTCATTCACAAAATATTTAGTTGTTGAAGAATCCAAGCCATAAATGCTCTTATAGATCATAAGCTAACTTGCAAAAATCTCATGGAAACATTTCTAAGCTGTTTCCTGGCCACCTCCTAGAGGCTAACTATTTTCAACCTAGAGGGGGTGTTTCCAGTCTTCTAATGTGGGATGCACACAGACCCTACAAACTTAAAAAGCACATTGCTGATAAAAAGAAAGAATCATAACAAGAAAGAAAAACACATTTTTTTAACAAAAGAAAAGAAACCCTAAAAGTTATGTTTTGTCTTGCATCTTTGCACCTTTCTTTCATTTTTTAAAATTACAGGTACTACAGCCTAGATAGCTGTCACCATGACCTACTGTCACCGTAGTCTGCATACAAGGACAAGTAGCTGCATATTCTGGAAGAAATCAACCCTTAATAGTAGTGGAGTTCTAACAAGGTGGGTGGCTTAGACTAAAACTTTCTGAGTAACCCTAGGTTGTAGGAAACTCCTAATGATTATACACGTAAATGTATTCTCTTCAATTTTTAAGAGCTGAGTAAACTTTTTGTAAAGCATTTATATTATGGCATAAATCTACAAGCCAAATTTTGGACATTGCATGACGTAATGTTACTTGGGAATCACACATAATTCCAAGTTTCATGAAACTTAGGTCATAAGCAAGAAGAATTAAATCAACTACTATACCATGGCATTTTGAAGACAAGTAAATTTTCAGAACAACATGCAGAGCTGCACTCAGAAAATCTAAACAGTAAGACTAGGAATTGTCAAACTGATTAGCACCTCTCAAGCCAGTGGAAATCAGAACACCAGATCTGCAAACACATCACTCTGAAGATACAAACAGCAAGTACAAAATCTGTACCACTCAATCACCTGCCCTCTATTAACTGAAAGGAGAAAATTAACTGCATTATAAGTTTCTTCTTAATGATGTGAATGAACACTAAATCAGTTTGTCATGTAGCACTTAGCTGTTCCAATACGTCAGACTTAGATACATTCCTATTCCCCTGCTGTGACCCCACGATCATTATGAAATGAAATTGACTGCTAAGTAGTAGAGTAGAGGATGCATTCAAACTCAATTAAATTTTACATAATCTCAATTAAACTCAATTAAATTTTACGCTTCCCCTTGATAGGCGTGCCGTTACATCTAAGATACATCTCCGAGTAAAAACCATGATATGCACTTCAGTTTGTATTCACTAGTTTGGGTAGCAGGTAATTATTTTTCTATGCTGATCAGGTGTGGATAAGCATTTAAAACATAAGATACTTATAAATTTTTGCATTTAGCGCCTACCTAAAGGGCTTTAGCGCTCCTTCTCTGGTCTCTTGAGCACTTAACTTCTCAACAGGGTATAGCAAAATACTGAATGAGCACTTAACGAACAATTTCTGAACAGGGAATAACATAATACTGAATGAGCACTAAACAACCGAGTTGTAAACAAGGTATCGCAGAATACTGAATGAGCACTGAACAACCGAGCGCTCCTTCTCTGGTCTCTTGAGCACTAAACTTCTGAACAGGGTATAACAGAATATTGAATGAGCATTGAACAACCGAGCGCTCCTTCTATGGTCTCTTGAGCACTAAACTTCTGAACAAAGTATAGCAGAATACTGAATGAGCACTGAACGAACAACTTCTGAATAGGGTATAGCAAAATACTGAATGAGCACTGAACAACCATGCTGTAAACAGGGTATAGTACAATATTGAATGAGCACTGAACAACCGAGCTGTAAGGCCAGATGACAACATAATTTCATTGTTATGGCAACAGCTCATGGAAGCAAGTCGTGCACAGCAGAAACCGGAAGCATTGTTATGGCAGCAGGTCGTGGAAGAGCAGAAATCGAAACGGTTTTGGAGAGGGAGAAATAGTCCAAGATATTTAGCCAGATGTCAATCAGACCATATGCCAGATGTCAATCAGATAATCAAAATGTAGACTACTAAATTGATTCAAAAGAAAGCCTAACGGCCTAGAAATACACAATGTAGTATTTCTAACATTTTTTATTAAAAAATAATTAATATTTTCTAATCAATTTTTTATATTATTTTTAGTAAAAAGTTTACCATAATTTTTAATAAAATGGTTGAAATTGTTTAGATTAAATACTTTAAAGCAATAAAATTTTTAGATATTAAATTTATTTAAATTTAAAAATATAAAATGAATAATAAAATTTTATAATTTTTAGAATTATTTAATTATTTCATTTATTAATAAATATAAAAATAAAAATAAAAATATTTAATTTTATTATTAAATAATATATATATAATATTTAACACCATCCTTAAAAATTTCAGAGACATACACGCATACTTGTAACCTCATTACACGAAAACAAACGAAGGCAAGTAGTGATTCGCGTCTCCTCTCTTTCAGCTGGCGCCACGTATAGATCCCGCTAGCTGTGAATCTGATTGCAAGCGGTCGAATGGATTAGATTCTAAGGTTGGACCAACTCGATGGTTTAGATTCTACGATTCAATTTTTGTGGTTTTTATAATCTAAATATTTTAGATGTTTTTTTAAAGTATAGTGTTGAGTTCTTTTTCATATTAAAAAATGTAATTTAAAAAATTAAAAATTAAAAATTTATTTTTACTAATTTTAAATAAAAAATTAAATTTATTTTAACAGTATTTAATAATTTTAAATAATTATTTAAATTTTTTATAATGTTTGAAAAAAAAATTGACTTTGAAATCTAATCTAATTTGTGATTACCTTAAATGAGGGGAAACCAGAATTAAAAGTGGAAAAGTGAAACTTTCAGAATAATAGAATTTCAATTTCAAGTTAGTTAATAATAAAGATTAAATATAAAAATATTTACCATATAAATCTTCATAAAAAAGAAATAGCCTGCATTATATATTATTTACAACATTCTTTTTCTAAACTCTTGACTCCAACCTCCTAGGTCCGCAGAAAATGAGTGAAAAGTGTTTATTAGTGAGCTGGTAGAGCAAGCCAAGTCAACAGCCTTCATTTCATAGAATTTTCATACGTCAAAACCCTTCACATCAGGCATATGTTTTCGGTAATCTATAAATGGGTAAAGTTTCATAGAATTTTGGTTATTCAAAACTATATGAAAAAAAGGAAAGATGTTAACTTTAATGAGAACTACAACCACTTGCGGCTAATTAATCGATTAAGGTCATTTTTTTTAGGACCCATATTCTCTGTTATTTGAGAATTTGTTGTTATTTACATATTCATATAAGTGCGGGAAAGGTAGAGTGCTCCTAGATAATAAATGATTTAATTGTGTACTATGTAGAAGGGAAGTGAATGTTTTCTTTGTGCAAAGTGTTAAAGTGGAATTGAAATTTTTATTACATATAGTGTGAATTTTTGATACACTGTAAGTTTTCTCCAGAGAGTAAAAGGCATAAGGAAAAAGTGTGGATTTATTTTTTATTTTTTTATATATTTTAAGTTTTTTTTTTTTTTATTTTTTTTTTTTTTTGACATATTTTAAGTTTTTTTTTACAGTGAAAGCTTCACATGCATTTATAAATGATATTGAATTTGCTTTCATACCAATATTAGTTGTTTTAAGCCATATTTCTTTTTGCTCCGCATGCATTCATAAATGATATTGAATTTGCTTTCATAACAATATTAATTGTTTTAATTAATCGATTAAGGCTATGTTTCTTTTTGCTTTGCATGCATTCATAAATGACATTGAATTTGCTTTCATAACAATATTAATTGTTTTAATTAATCGATTAAGGCCATGTTTCTTTTTGCTATGCATACATTCATAAAATTCATAAATGACACTAAATTTGCTTTCATAACAATATTAATTGTTTTAATTAATCGATTAAGGCCATGTTTCTTTTTGTAGGGCTGCATCTTCTCGTTATTCAAGATTTTGTCATTATTTATGCATTCACATAATTGGTAAGTGCAAAGTGCGAGGGACAGTAAACGTTTTAATTGTGCACACTGTAGAAGGGCAGTGAATGTTCTCTTTGTGCAAAGTGCACAAATGTAGTTGAAATTTTTACTGTACATAGTGCAGATTTTTTGATACATTGTAAGTTTCGCACAAGAAAAGCTTTGCACAAGGAAGCTCTGCATAACATAACACTGATTCCTGCAAAATTGGCTTCCTTATATGCATTCATAAATGACACTATATTTTCTTTCAAGCTTTTGCACAAGGAAGCTCTGCATAACATAACACTGATTCCTGCAAAATTGGCTTCCTTATATGCATTCATAAATGACACTAAATTTGCTTTCATAATAATATTAATTGTTTTAATTAATCGATTAATGCCATGTTTATTTTTGTGGGGCCCACATTTTCTTGTTATTCGAGATTTTGTTGTTATTTACGCCTTTGCATACGTGGGGAAGTGTGGAGTGTCTAGGGACAATACACGTTTTAATTGTGCATAGTGGAGAAGGGCAGTAAATCTTTTCTTTGTGCGACTTTTAATGTACGTTGTGCTGATTTGTTGATACATTATAGACATCCACCAGATAGTGAAATCTCTGCATAAGGAAAGCTCTGCACAAGGAAGCTCTGCCCAATGAAACATTGATCCCTGCAAATCTACCTTCCTTGCATGCATTCATAAATGACCCTAAATTTTCTTTCATAATAATATTGATCATTTTAATTAATCGATTAAGGCCATGTTTTTTTTGTGAGGCCCGCATTGTCTCATTATTCGATATTTTGTTGTTATTTACACATTCGCATAAGTGCGGGAAGTGCGGAGGGACAGTAAACATTTTAATTGTGCACAATGCAAAAGGGAAGTGAATGTTTTCTTTATGCGGAGTACAAAAGTGGAGTCAAAACTTTTATTGTACATAGTGCAATTTTTTTGATACATTTTAAGCTTCCCTAGAATAGTGAAATTTACACACAAGGAAATCTTTGTGCAAGGACAATTCTAGACAAGGAAGCTCTGTATAATGAAACATTGATCCTACAAATCAGGCTTCCTTGCATGCATTCATAAATGACACTTTTTAGGTTTTATAGCAGGGTATTTTTTAAGGATTGAAATACAATGCCTATGTATAGTATTATATGTCATTATTCTTGGTTGAAAAGTCATACATATAGAATGTGGGTGAATATTCGCTAAAAAAACATATACTTTACTATTAAAATTGGTAAATTTTTGGCAAATATTATCCATTTAATCATATATATGTAAAAAAAGGTGAATTTTTAATCAAATGAGCAAATATATTTTCAGAAAATGTCCAAAAAAATAGCCAATAGTGAAATTTCCCCCCTAAATTTTTCCCTAGATTTTAGTTATTTAAGCGAAGCTTTCCTTGTACAAAGATTTCATTGTCCAAAGGAAGCTTACTCTGCTCAATGAAAGCTTTCATTGTAAGTTGAAAGCTCCACACGAGGAAACTCAACACAATGAAACATTGCTTCATTGTAAGTTGAAAGCTCCACATGAGGAAACTCAACACAATGAAACATTGATCCTTGTGACTCTAACTTCCCTGCATGCATTCATAAATGACACTGAATTTGCTTTCATAATAATATTAATTGTTTTTAACAATTGATAAATTTATTATTAAATAAATTGTTTTGGTCATAAAGTTAAATGAATTTAATTTATATTTATGATTTTTTGGTTTATAGTTTTTTAAGTGGAGCTTTCCTTGTACAGAGCTTTCACTGTGGAGGAAGATTCCTCTACACAATGAAATATTTCATCATAAGCTCTGCACAATGAAGCTCCACATAATGAAAAATTTACCCATGCAACTCTTGCTTCCCTACATGCATTCATAAATAACACTAAATTTGCTTTCATAATAATATTAAGTGTTTTTAGCAATTGATAAAATTTATTGTAAGTAAAAAAAATTTGGTCATAAATTTATATTAATTTAATTTATAGCTATGATTTTTAGGTTTATAGTTTTTAAGTGGAGCTTTCCTTGTTCGGAGCTTTCACTGTGCAAAAGAAGGTTCTTCTACACAACGAAAATTTTCATCGTAAGCTCCGCACAATGAAAGCTTCACACAAGGAAGCTCCATACATACAATGAAACATTGATCCCTACAACTCTGGCTTCCCAACATGCCTTCATAAATGACACTGAGTTTGCTTTCATAACAATATTAATTGTTTTTAGCAATTCAAAAAAATTATTATTAAACAAATGTGATTTCATCATAAAGTTAAATTAATTTAATTTATATTTATTATTTTTAGGTTTACTGAACATAGTTAATAGTTAAAAGGAGACTAATATTTGTCTTAGGATTTCAATGCTTGATTATACCTCTATATACGTGATGAAGAAGTCTACTACTAATTAATTGATTAAGGCCATGTTTCTTTTTGTGGAGCCCACATTTTCTTGTTATTTGATATTTAATTTATATTTATGCATTTTACATTTATAGTTTTTTTAAGTGGAGCTTTCACTGTATGGAGGAATCTTCCTTTACACAATGAAAGGTTTCATTGTAAGCTCCCCACAATGAAACATTGATCCCTGCAACTTTGGCTTCCCTTGGTGAAACTTATTGAATATATATTAGCCACATGCATATAAAAAAAATGCATGATGAAGCATGTTTCTTGTTAAAATTATGTTATAAAAGCTTCACAAAACTTAGATATTTTAATTTATGATTTGCGCTATAACAAAACAAGGGCACAAAATTTTGCACTTCCGCATGCATTGTTCCTCTGCATACTTCTCCCACACACCTTCCTTCTGCACACTACTAGTTTTTAAATGATCAAAGCTAATAATAGTAATCACTCTACACACTGCATCAATGAATAGTTACCATGCAAAGTACGGAGAAGCCAATTATTAAGTGGATATTTCCTTGTGCGAAGCTTTCATTGTCTGGAGGAAGCTTACTCTACACAATGAAAGATTTCATTGTAAGCTGAAATCTCCAAACAAGGAAGCTATGAAAAATGAAATATTGATCCCTGCAACTTTAGCTTCCCTGCATGGATTCATAAATGAGACTACATTTTCTTTCATAATAATATTAATTGTTTTCAACAATTGATATAATTTATTATTAGATAAATTTGATTTGGTCATAAAGTAAAATTAATTTAATTTATATTTATGTTTTTTAGTTTTATAGTTTTTTAAGTGGAGCTTTCCTTCTGCGGAGCCTTCACTATGCAGAGGAACCTTCCTCTCCACAGTGAAATATTTCATCGTAAGCTCCACACAAGGAAATTCCCCGCAACTCTAACATAGTCAATAGTTAATAGTTAATAAGATACTAGGATCTGCCTGAAGATTTCATTATGCAATTATACCTCTGTACAGGTGCAAAAGAAGCTTTCATTATGTAGAATACGAAGATAAGGGAAAGGCACAATGTAGAAGAAGGAGAAATGGTGAGTGAAAAGTGTAGATTGTAGAGGAGCAATGAACATTTTCATTTTGCAAAATGTAAAGGGGCAATGGATGTTTTCATTGTACGGAGTGTGGAGGGATAGTGAATGTTATGCATACTGTATAGGAAAAAAAAATCAAATTAACAGATTCTCTCACACTCAATTTATCCACAAACTTCTTTTTTTCACACTTCCTCCACAACCTTTCTCCTTCCTTCGCAAATCACAAAATTAGGCTTCGCTGGAAAATCACAGAATTAGCCTTTTTATACATTCCTTGACTTCACATATTAAATTAGTCTTATGTAGAGTGTGGAGGAAGAAAGCTTGTTCACATGAATTAAAAAGATACTTAATTTAATATTGCATAATAATAATATTTAATGCAAAAATGTGAAATTGCAATTTATTCGAAATAAAAAACCAAGGGCTTCAAGCAAGTTATATAAGTTCATTGTGCATGTTGTGGCTTTTCCCAACACTTGGAGCAAGGTTGCTTCCAGAGATAGGAAAGCTTCCTAGAGACAACCTCTTGGTTGATTATAGACCAGTGCCTAGGACATATTAAGTAGTGATGGTAGATTAGTCTTGGGAGCCTTCAACACTAATAGTTTTCTATCATGAATAGCTTGAAAGGGTTGGTTCAAAACTGCTCATGAAGCACACTGTAAGGAATAACATGTGAGCAGAATTCCACAGGGATTAATACTCAAACAGTGGTGGGAAAAGAAGATTGAAACTCATAGTGAATCAATTGTTAATGGAGATGGAATAGTAGGAGATAATAATGAGAAAACCCATCAAAATAGAGCTTAGATTTTAAGAATTTTGTATCACTGGATCTAGAGGAAAACAAGAGCAATGAGAGGTTTATGAGATGCTGAGATGCATGGAGCGCCTTTTAAAGACCTTATCACCATATCAATACAGGAATTCTTTATCAAAGATTTGACTGAAATGATTCTGCATATAATGGAAATACATCTAGATGTTACTTACACACAATCTGAGGAGAATGTCAAACACATAATGAAATATTGAGAGAGAAAAACATACTGCAAATCAAGGAGTTTAGAATCACCACAATTCTTCCATTGAATTCTCTGATAGAGTGCATACATCAAAGTTCATACAATTCCTTTGTAAAGTAGGAAAAGGATCCCTTAGGAGTTTCTTTCCCAAAATTTCGAACCCTTTTAAGAGTGGCTTCCCTCTAATTTATTAGAAGAGGGGAGCTCTGAACTATAATTACAACAAATATCTCGGCCCATCCTCAGCTGTCAGATCGACTAGATGTTTCAGCCTAGGATGGCTCTGCGGCCTAGAAAGACTACAATCATATTAATTTCCTTATTAAATTGTGACAAGTACCTGATGACAAAACAAGTTAATTTGCAGGGGAAAAATTCTGAAAAATATCTTAATGCCCATCCCTGTGATGGAATTTTCTCATGTTGTTGCTTGCCCATGGTCTGGTCTCCTCTGCTACTCAGCTGATTCTTGTCACTTCTGCCTTTACTGCTCGAATCATTCATTCTCTAGAGCTGGGAGTGGTCAACTATCAATTTAATGCCATAGTAGAGAAGTAGAGGTCACCTAGGAGGTACTTTGTCTTCCCTCTACATAGAGCACCATGCTGAATCATCAAGTCCTCTCAAGCTTTCATGCCTTCATTTACTTTGTCTGTGTTGACCCTGATTTCATGTCACAAGGGGCATTACAAGGTCATTCCATGCCAATTTTTGAATGCTCCATCTCCTTCTTAAATTCCTCAGTTTCCGACCCACAACGCCTTTAAAGCTATGCATTACCTTATCGCATAGTTATCACTTCAGGATTTCCCATTAAAAGTCCTTACGGGAGGGGGCATTCCGATCCCCTTTAGCCCCTTTTTCTTTGAGCCCCTTTTGCTTCATGTGACTGGGGGCTATGACAGGGCGCTTAGTCCTTGAGTGCTAGGACCTTTGGACTCATGTCTGGGAAACTTATCCCTTTGTTAAACAAAACCCCACATATTGACGATTTCTAATGCTCGCCTTTGGTGACTCCACCCCATTATTTATATCTCCGATGTGTGATGCGGCATGGCCCACTTGGAAAAAGAATAAGGGAGGGTCCATGCCCTTTATAGTTTGCGACCGCCAAACACCAATTGGACCCACCTGGGATATCGCATTCGGTATATCGGCGATTCCCAGGCCGTGCCACTTATGCGACCTGCCTTCCTGCGAGACTTCTCCTTAGCACTCAACCCTCGGTCCTTTTCTCCTCAACATGATTGTGGGCTAGCCCTTGTATCAGAGGTTTGACATTGGTGAATTCCTTGTGATGCACAATGCACTACTACCCACAATCCCTGATTTTCGCCTGATGATGTCATTAGTGCCACGTGTCGCTTCTTGAAGGGGGGATATGTTTCACCTGGATATGCCCTCATAGGACCCTGAAAGTGTCAGATCAACATGCCACATGTCCTTCATACTTCCATGTCATGGTGATGTCAGCGCCACCATGTCTTTATCAGATCTAATAATGCTCCACCGTGTGGCATCCCTGGAGGAGAGAGAAAAGGCCCACCTACCCCTTGGTTTTGCATTGATTTCCTTTGTCATGTTTTACGAGGTGCTCCCCGAAATTTTACACTGTTGGCTCCTTTTCCTGGCATTTTCTTTATAATGGTCATTTGCAGACTACTGGGACCTCCGATGTGTGACTTGCGGATGCGCCACGCTACTGGTATTCTGATCTTTGTGATCGCCGATTGCTGACATTGCTCTAACCTCTGATTACTGCATTGTATGCTATTCCTTGGACCTCTGAACTTTGATATCGGTGATCGTTGATCGCATATCAACGAGTTTCTTCTATTGTACCATGCGTTGCACCTCAGGACCTCCGATCTCCGATCACAGGATTTTTCCTTAAGGCATTTTCTCCTTGGATTTTGGTTTTCAAGGGTAACTTCAATCTGCTATAACTTTTGATTCCGAGGTCCATTTGATGGGTTCTACATATCATTGGAAAATTAATTCCAAGCATTACCCATTAGAGGAGGTCCGATCAATCCTTGACTACTTTTGTGACCCTAAAGATGGTTGCAAACGTTTCTACCCAATTGCACCTTTTTAACAACTGAAGATAAGCTTTGTAGAGGGTGACAACATTGGCTCCACCTGGGGACAGTGCCTTGCTAGAAAGGTGCTAAGAACCTGCAGACTAGTAGCCTTCTATCCATTGGGCATGGAGTTATTTTATTCAAGTATATATAAAAGTAAAAATAGAAATGTAAAGGACTGAAATTATAACATATTTTTTACAATGTCTCACCGGTATGTACAATGGGTGAGGGATGAATCTTAATAACATTGGAAGTATAATTTGAGGGACTACCCATTTACAGGCAACTCAAGCATTTCACCCTCTAGGTTCTCCAGTAAGAAAGAATTGTTTCCCTTTGTCTCAGCAACCTTGAAGGGCCCAAACCACAAGGGGTCACATTTCCCATGTTTTCCTTTATCTTCTCTTCTTGCATCCCACCTTAAAACTAGATATCCTAGGTGAAGAGGTCTATCTTTGGACTTTCTATCAAATAGGGAATTTACCTTTTGTTGGTAGTTCTCCAGCCTATGATTCACCTGCTCTTAGGTTTCCTGGAGCTCCACCAATTGATGTATCCTTCTAGTTAGAGAGTTGGGTTCCTCTTTTGCTTCTTGTAGTATCTTAGCCACTGACATAGCAAGTTGAATGGGGAATACAACAACTTTCCCATAAACCAACTCAAAATGGGATTTTCCTGTGGATCTTTTCGGAGTGACTCAGTTTTCCCATAGTGTGAATTTCAGTTGGGAATCCCAATTCCTCTGACTTTCTGCAATTGTCTTTTTGAGGACTCTTACCAATGTCTTGTTGGAAGACTCAGCCAACCCATTTCCTTGGGGATAGTAAGTGGTGGAATGGCCAGTTGTGATGTTATATTTCTAACAAAAGGAGTTAAAATTTGTAGACTTGAAAGTCTGGGCGTTGTCAGTCATGATCTTTACAGGGCACCCAAACCTAGCCAAGATATTCTCCTCCATAAATTTCATAACCACATTGTCAGTTTCATTCTTGGCTGGGATTGCTTCTACCCATTTGGTGAAGTAGTCAGTGGCAGTGAGGATCCACTTGTGTTGGCCACTGGAAGGAGGATGCATTTCCCCGATGAAGTCTAGTCCCCATTGTCTGAAGGGTTCTTCTTTAATAACAAGGATCAAAGGAAGTGGAGCCAATTTTTTCTTCTTAGAAAATAGTTGACACTACTGATAGGCCCTAACATAAGAATGGACATCTCCAAATAGCATGGGCCAATAGAACCCTTATTTGAGTATCTTATGCACAGTGGTCTTCCAGCTATAGTGCCCCCCCACAAATGCCATTATGGAACTCATCCATCACTCTTTACGTTTCTATTTCGACCAAACACAACAAAAACACTCCCACTGGGTCTTTCCAATACAGTTGTCGATTAGATATAACAAACTTATGGGCTTGATCCCTCAATTATCTATACTTGGTTCTCTCCACCTTTGTCGGGCATATCAGAAATAGAAAATAATGGATGATATTTTGATACTAGGTCGAAGTTTCATATTTGACATGAATCTTTTGGACTATGGTCTGGATCATGGGTTGTGTACCCTCTTCACCCTCTTCTGCTAATAGATTTATCCCCAATGCCTGAAAATTAGACTCTGATAGGATTTTAGCCAATCCTTGTCCCTTGATGAGCTTTGTGGGTCTTTCCTCCATGTCATACTCCTGGATTCTTGCAATCCACTTACCCCTTTTACCCTCGCTGTCTCCTTGTACTAGGATGTCCTTTACCGTTGTTGTTAGGACATAAGCCACGATGCTCGAATGAAGTAGATAGACTCTTAATGCCTTCAGAGCTTTGACTAGAGCATATGGTTTTCTGTCCAATATATTATATTTTAGTTTGACATATCGTAGTGCCCGACTGAAAAAGGCTATGGGCTGCTCATGGCCTTCCTTATTTTTCTGAAGTGACACAACAACGATAGTATGGGGGGAGGAAAAATAAAATATATAAAACATCCTCGAATATTCCAGGTTGATCAACACCAGAGCCTCTGAAAAAAATATTTCGATTCTAGAGAATGATTCTTGGGAATCTAAGCCCCACTTTACCTCATTTTCCTTTTTCAACATTTTGGTAATGCCTTTCACCATTTCCATGTAGTTAGGCACAAACCTTCTTAAGGAATTAACCCTCCCTAAGAAGATTTGGGCCTCTTTTTTATTCCTCGGTAGGGAAACATGACTGATAGCCTCCACCTGCTTAAGATTGGTCCTCACCCATTCCTGCATTACAATGTGCCCCAACAGTTTGCCTTCACTCAAAGCAAACTGAGATTTCTTGGGGTTCAGAGAGAGCCCATACTTTCTTAAATTTTCGAAGATAAGCTTCAAGTGTTCAAAGTGTTATTCATATGTTTTGGATAAAACAGTGATGTCGTCCACGTATACCACCACAAACTTATCTTACTCTCCAACAAACACTATGTCCATCACCCTCTGGAATGTTTCTCCTACGTTTATTAAGCCGAATGACATCCTACCATACATGAAAGTCCCCCATGGAGTCGTGAATGTAGTTTTCCTTTGGTCTTTAGGTTGCATAGCCAGTTGGTTATATCCAAAAAGGCCATCCATCATTGACATCCTATCAGAGCCATTTACCTTCTGTAAAATGTGGTCCATTTTAGGCAATGTTTAGATGTGCTTCAAAAAAGACTTTTTCAGGTTCCTAAAGTCCACACAAAATTTGATTTCTCTGCTCTTCTTCCTAACATGAGTGAGATTTTCCACCCATTCTAAGTATCTCAGGGGTACAATGATCTTTTCTTGAGCAACTTCTTCACTTCCTTCTCGATGGATGGGAGGAGAGGTGGATTGATTTGTTTGAGTTTTTGCATATAGGGCTTCATGTCGTTCTTTATGGGAATCTTATGTCACATAATATTGACATAAAAAGTTTTCAAGTGATCATAAGACCAAGAAAAAACATCTTTATAAGCTTTCAGGAGATTTAATTACCTTTGTTTGTAGTGTTGGGGGATCTTGGTTGATAACTTAACCAACCAGGGTTCATCCTCTGAGCCTATGTTACAGTCCTCCATGTGTTCCTCAACTTCCTATTCAGCCGAATTTGAAGCTACTTCGTTTGGTTTGAATATCCTTTCCAAAGGGACTAGACCTCGTGGAATGGCGTTTCCCTCCAACTGCAGAACCTTCTATCTAGCGATGCTTTCCTCCCATGTAGTTGACTGCTCTTATGTTATTTCTTCCTCTTCTCAGTTGATCACTAAGTTTGAGAATTCCCTGATGACCTCCATGAAACGCTTGATCTACTCATCATCCTCAAATACTTGCCAATGTTTCACATTGTCCGACACCAAGGGTCTATATCTGACTTCAATTTCATACCTGAGTAGAGGATTCTATGGTGGCTTGAATTTGTTGGCAACAATGGTTAAATAATCAACCACTTGGTTTCCTTCTCTTGGAAGGAATTATATATTGAAAGTTGAGAAGAAATTTTTGATCATGTCCCAAACCTCATTTCTATAGGCCCTCAGCCGGGGGTGTTTGGTTTTGCATTTGTCTTTGATCTGCTTGACTACTAGTTCAGAATCTCCAAATACTGTGAGGCAATCTATATTTAGATTCTTTGCCGCTTGTAGTCCTAGTAGTAGTGCCTCATATTCTGCCACATTGTTGGTGGCCTCAAAATCCAATTTGAAAGATAGAGGAATTAAGTTACCTTCTAGAGATATCAACAATATTCCTACCCCATTTCCTTCTTTTGAATTTTCCCCATCAAAATACAACTTCCACACCTTGTTACATTCTCCGAGCTGTCAATCTGGTTGGACTGCAGGCTGTATTTGTGTCTCCTCTAGAATGAATTCGTCTTCTTCTAGCATAAGGAAGGAGATGTCCCTCTCTGTCTCGTACACAGGTGCATTTTCTGAACAATCGGCTCTTGTGATAGTTTTGATGAATATGGATTCTCTGTACAACCTTCTTTCCTCTCCACCAAATATAGGAATGGTAGCATAAGTCAGATCCATCTTGATAGATCCTCCAATCTTAGATCCCCAAGACCTGGAAAAAAGCATTCCAAACCTTGCTGGGATGTTTGCAACTACAATATCCATCACCACACTTTTTGCTGGGATCTGGGCCAAATTGACCACCAGGTCCTTGATCATCCCCAAGCACCTGACCCTTTTAGAGTCAAAGGAATAGAGGTCCTTATAGGGCCTGGTTATTTTGAGACCCAACTGCTCCATTACGAATAATGGCATCAAATTATGGGAAGCTCTGGAGTCTAACATGCAATTGTAAAGAAGAAGGTCGTGTATTACCATAATGACATAGAAAGGTGGTGTATAAGGATCTTGCTCCTCAACATGAGGTCTGAAGACTACCATAGGTCTTTCTTCCTGTAGGTTTAGGATGTCAAGGGGTTGAGCTGGACTGGAAGGAAACAAAAACTGAGAGACTTGGGCCTTGTAAGTGGGCTGCTACAAGAGCTCAAACAATGGGACTAGGATCTTGACTTTTTCAAGCTCTTTATGGAGGTTAAAGAGCGTATGACCTCTTTCTCCAGTGCTAGTTTCTACAAACTCTTTTTCTTTTTTATGGACAAGTTTAGTGGGGGGAGGTGACTTACCTCTCTTAATGACTTCAGGCTGGTGGTTGTTCTGTTCGGAGGACTCTTTCTTCCTTGAGATAATTGGGTCCACATGTCCCTTCCATTTATCCACAGACTTAGGGGGCTCCTGGGAAGAAGTACCTTTGTTATGATGTGGTGCTCTCAATCTCTTTCTGGATGATCGAAGGTCATACTTCTTGTGCAGTTGAGCTTGCATGAAATCAATGAATTGTTTACAATAGCCATCAATCTCATCATTGTCTAATGTGGCCTACAACTCCTCCTCATCTTCATATGTCTTGAGTTCTTGCCCCTCCTCTGAGAAAGAGGAGTACAAGTTCCCCTGAAAATTACTTGGTTCTGGTGACAGTTCCTCAGGATCATCTTCTATGTACAATGGAGGATGAATATGGTCCTGTTGTTCTTTCCTCTCCCTTTGCATCAACTGTAGGGGAGGCCTTCTATATTGGGGATTATAACCCCGATTGGCAGCTGGGAAGTTCTGCCTTTGGAGGCTTTTGTTCTCCAGCTCCATCTTTGTCAGTTTACTGGATAATATTTTAATCAATTTATCCATTTCATCTATCTTCTGGTCTTGAAATTCTCTTCCACTTGTGGAAGCTACCTCCTCTTTTCCCTTTTTCTTCTCTCCAAAGTCGGTTCTGCTTCTTGAATTTCCTGTGGAGGTATAGTTTTCCTCTACTTCTAGGGCATCGGTTTGGATCTGATCTAAGGTCAGAGACCTCCTTTCTCTAAGAGTAAAACTGAAATCTGAATAAAATGCCCTGACGAAAACCACTCGGGCAACGGCCGGTAGAGGTTTTATTTCAGTGGGCAGATTATTGTACAACTTATTAAATCTTTTAATGAAGTCTTAGACATCCTCACCATATTTCTTCTTGATAGCGCTGAACTTAGTGAGGATGTACCCATGGTCTCTCTTATCACCTCATCTCTGCAAAAATGCATTCTCCATTTCTTCCCAAGTGTTGATGGAAGCATTTGGAAAGGATTTGAACCATTTCCTCACCTCCCCATCTAGGGATTGGACGAAAAGCCTCAACACTACATCCTGATGTTTAAGATTTTGATTCTCTGAAAAGGAAATTTTTTTTGATATGTGTCTCTTTGTTGTTACATCATATTCCTCGTTATACCTAGGCATGAGCTTGAGGTAGTCCTGGGGCATGTCATGTGGAGGTTGAGGCAGGTTTAAGGGAGCATACTTGTTTAGCAAGAAGCTTGGGACAACCATTTGGATCAGGGGTGCTTGAATTCCTAGAGGAGCTTGAGGTATTACCAATGGTATGACAACTAACTGGAAGTGGAATAAGGGATTGTTCACACTATGGGTAGGGCTGCCATGGGGTTTATTTTTTATCTCCTCAACTTCTTCTTTGTCCTCTAGGGAGGCTGCACTGAGGGGTGGACCACTCTTAGGAGGATATACCTAAACTCTAGGAGGAGATTTGGAACAACGAATTGCAGCCTTCTGTGAACTGGATGAGGATTTTTGTTGAGAGGGGTTTGCATGGGTATGGGGCCTTTTAGAAGCCAGAATGAAAAATAAAAATACAGAAAATGGAGTCTCCAAGGTGAGAACTCTTCAACGCACACTTCCCTCACTCACCTAATAGGGGGAATGTAATGATTTGTCATACCCAGGGAAAAGTATTTCAAAATTCCTTCCCCAACAATGGCGCCAAAAAGATGTTGTGGCTTTTCCCAGCAGTTGGAGCAGGGTTGCTTCCAGGGGTAGAAAATATTCCTAGAGACAACCTCTGGGTTGATTATAAACCAGTGCTTATGACATCTTAAGTAGCGTTGGTAGATTAGTCTTCGGAGCTTGTAACACGAATAGGTTTATGTCACGAATAGATTGAAAGCATTGGTTCATAACCGCTCATGAAGTACACTATAATAAATAACACGTCTGTAGAATTCCACAAGGAGTAATACTCAAACAGTGGTGGCCAAAGCAGATTGAAACTCATAGTGAATCAATTGTTAATGGAGATGGAATAGTAGGAGATAATAACGATAAAACCCATCAAAACAGAGCTTAGATTTTAATAATTTTGTATCACTAGATCTAGAGGAAAATGAGAGCAATGAGAGGTTTATTAGATGTTGAGATGCATGGAGTGCCTTTTAAAGGCCTTATCACCATATCAATACAGGAATTCTTTATCAAAGATTTGAATGAAATGAATCTGCATATAAAGGAAATATATCTAGTTGTTGCTTACATGCAATCTGAGGAGAATGTCAAACACATAATGAAATACTAAGAGAGAAAAACATACTACAGATCAAGGATTTTAGAATCACCACAATTCTTCCATTAAATTCTCTGATAGAGTGCATACATCAAAGTTCATACAATGCCTTTGTAAAACAGGAAAAGGATCCCTTAAGAGTTTCTTTCCCAAAATTTTGAACCCTTTTAAGAGTGGCTTCCCTCTCATTTATAATAAGAGGGGAGCTCTAAACTATAATTACAAAAAATATCTCGGCCCATCCTCAGTTGTCAGATCGACTAGCTATTTCGACTTGGGATGGCTCTGCGGCCCAAAAAGACTACAATTAGATTAATTGCCTCATTAAATTGTGACAAGTACCTGATGACAAAACAAGTCAATTTGCAGGGGAAAACTTCTACAAAATATCTTAATGCCCATCCCTGTGATGGCCTTTTCTCATGTTGTTTCTTTCCCATGGTCTGGCCTCCTCTGCTACTCAGCTGATTCCCGTCGCTTCTTCCTTTACTTCTCGAATCATTCGTTTTCTAGAGATGGGAGTGGTCAACTATCAGTTTAATGCCATAGTACAGAAGCAGAGGTCACCTGGGTAGTACTTCATCTTCCTTTTTCATAGAGCACCATGTTGAATCATCAATCCCTCCTGAGCTTTCATGCCTTTATTTACTCTGCCTGTGTTGACCCCAATTTCATGTCATAAGGGGCCTTACAAGGTCAGCCCATGCTGATTTTTGAATGCTCCATCTCCTTCTTAAATGCCTCTGCTTCTGACCCACCATGCCTTTAAAGATCTGAATTACCTTATCGTGCAATTATCACTTCATAATTTCCCATTAAAAGTCCTTATGGGACAAGGCATTCCGATCCACTTTAGCCCCTTTTTCTTCGAGCCCCTTTTGCTTCATGTGACCGGGGACTATGACCAAGCGCTTAGTCCTCAGGTGCTAGGACCTTTGGACTCGTGTCTAGGAAACTCGTCCCTTTGTTAAATAGAATCCCCCATATCGGTGATTTCTAATGCTCACCTTTGGTGCCTCCTCCCTATTATTGCGATCTCCGATGCATGATGCGGTCTAGCCCACTTGGAAAAAGAATAAGGGAGGGTACATGCCCTCTATAGTTTGTGACTATCGAATGCCGATTAGTCCCACCCGGGATATCACAATCGTCACATCGATGATTCCCAGGCTGTGCCACTTACGCGACTTGCCTTCCTACGATCGCTGACTGTGGGACCAATCCTTATCAATCAACCCTCAGTCCTTTGCTCCTTAACATGACTGTGGGCTAGCCCCTGCATCGAAGGTTCGACATCGACGAATTCCCTGTGATGCACAATGTGTTGTTACCCTCACCCTGATCCCCGATTGCTGATTGATGATGTCATCAGTGCCATGCATCGCTTCCTAAAGGGGGGACACGTGTCACCTGGGTATGCCCTCATAGGACCCTGAAAGTGCCAGATCAACATGCCACGTGTCCTCTGTACTTCCATGTCATGGTGACGTCAGCGCCACCATGTCTTTATTGGATCCAATAATGCTCCATCACGTGGCATCCTTGGAGGAGAGAGAAAATGCCCACCTGCCCCTTGGTTTTGCGTTGATTTCCTTTGTCACGTTTTTCGAGGTGCTCCCTGGAATTTTACACTGTTGCCTCCTTTTCCCAGCATTTTATTTATAATGGTCGTTTTCAGACTGTCAGGACCTCCAATGTGTGACCTACCGATGCGCCACGTTGTTGGTCTTCTAATATTTGCGATCATCAATTGCCAACATGGCTCTAACCTCCGATGACCGCACTGTACGCTATGCCTTGTACCTCCAAACTCTGATATCAGCGATCACTAATTGCATATTGGTGAGTTTCTTTTGTTGTACCATGCGCTGCACCTTAGGACCTCCGATCTCCGATCGCGAGATTTTTCCTTAAGGCATTTTCTCCTTGGCTTCTGGTTTTCAAGGGTAACTTCAATCTGCTATAAATTTTGATGACGGGGTCTAGTTGAGGGGTTCTACATATCGTTGGAAAAATAATTATGAGGATTACCCATTGGAGCAGGTATGATCAATCCTTGACTTCTTTTGTGACCCTGAAGATCGCTGCAAAATTTTCTACCCAATTGCACCTTTTTAACAACTGAAGATAAGATTTGCAGAGGGTCACAACAATGTAAATTTCTGAGGGAAAGTAAATGTTTACATTACGCACAGTGCAAAGGGGAAATGAACATTCAAATTATGAGGAGTGCAGAGGGGCAATGGAAATTTGAATTGTGTTGAGTTCCTTATCTTTGTACATACTCCTTTTGCAATTAAATTATGTTCAAGAAAATAAATCTAATTAAATAGGTGTCTATAATAATTAAACCAGTGCTTTATTTAAAAACTCTTCTCCCAAGAGTTCTTTGGTGCACATATATATGGATTCTTTAAAGAAAATTGACAGAAATACCCAAAAGGAAGGGGGGTCAACTTATATGTGGAAGGAGTGTGTGCGAAAAGTGCAGAGTGTGGAGGGGAAGTCAACATTTTCATTGTACGAAAGGAGCAGTGAACAAGGAAATCCTTTCCCACACTTTTACATTCCGCAAAAATTAAAAATATTAAAACTACCTACACTAAGCATTTTTTTTTGGAATATTAATGCTCCATTTAATGAGAAGTTCTTATTATGCTTACCAACAATGCAACTCAGGTTTATAGTTTTTAACGAAGAGCTTTGCTTGTGCAAAGCTTTAACTGTGCGAAAGAAGCTTCCTCTACATAATAAAAACATTCATTCTAAGCTCTGGAAAATGAATGCTCTACACAATGAAACATTGATCCCTATAACTCTAGCTTCCCTGCATTCATTCATAAATGACATTGAATTTTATTTCATAATAATATTAATTATTTTTAGCAATTGATAAAATTTATTAATAAATAAATTTGTCTTGCTAATAATTTTAAATAAATTTAATTTATACTTACAATTTCAGATTTATAGTTTTTTAAGTGGACCTTTCCTTGTGCGAAGCTTTCACTGTGAAAAGAAAGCTTCCTCTACACAATGGAGGATTTCATCATAAGCTTTGCACAATGAAAACTCTAGAAAATGAAACATTGATCCATACAACTTTGGCTTCCTTGCATGCATTCATAAATGACATTGAAATTGCAACATAATAATATCAATTGTTTTCAACAACTGATAAAATTTATTATTAAATAAATGTGATTTCTTCTTAAAGTTAAATGAATTTAATTTATATTTATGATTTTTAGGTTTACTGAACATAATTAATAATTAAAATGAGATTAATATATGTCTTAGTATTTCATTGTGTGATTATCCCTCTGTACAGGTGCAGAAGAAGCTTTCATTATGTGGAATACGAAGATAGGTGAGAGGCGCAATGTAGAAGAAGGAGAAAGGGTGAGAAAAAAGTGCAGAGTATGGAGGGGAAGTGAACAAATTCTCCTGCACTCAATTTCTCTACACAATATTTCTACTGCACTTCCTCCACAACCTTTCTCCTTCCTCCAAAAATCACATAATTAGCCCATTTTTGTACATGCATCAACTCTGCATATTAAATTAGTCTTATGCAGAGTGCAGACAAAGAAAGCTTCTTCACACCACTAATTAAAAAGTCACTTATTTTATAACAATACTATTTAATGCACAAATATGAAATCACAAATGCAAGAGAAATAAACATTACAATTCATTCGAAACCGAAAACCAACGGCTTCAAGTGAGTTGCACAAGTTCATTGTGCATATTTACGAGGAGCAGTAAACATTTACATTGTGGGGAGTGTAGAGGGGCAATGAACATTCCAATTGTGTGGATTTCCTTATCTTTGCACATACTCCCTTTGCAGTTAAATTATGTTTAAGAAAACAAATCATATTAAATAGGTAAGTATGGAATAATTAAACTAGTGCCTTGTTTAAAAACTCGTTTCCCAAGAGATCCCTAGTGCACATATATATGGATTCTTTCAAGAAAATAGATAGAAATACTCAGAAGAAAGTGGGGAGGGCTCAACAAATATAAAGAGGAAGGATATCAATACATTTTATATCAAGCATTTATATACCGGGAAATAGAAATTGTACAAAATCAATATATCAATTTCATTTCCAAATACAAAAATGACTTTCATTATGCGGAATAGGGAGATATGGGGAAATCACAATGAAATATTTTCTCGTGCTGCCACATTCTGCACAAATTTAAAATATTAAAATATTCAACATTATTGAAGCTTCATAGCAAATAGAACTACTAAAATTAACAAATTCTTAACTACATTTCTATTATGTATTCTTTCCAAATGTATGCATGACATATTATAGGATCTCAAAGCGTAAGGCTTGAATATTAAGCAACATAATCACAGTAACAAGAATTGTATCGAGATTCAAAATTTCAATCATCATAGCAATGATTAAATTAAATACAATACATAGAACATATATCTAAAATCTAAAATTGTTTTCGATCATTCATTCTCGTTGTGATTAGTAACATAAGTTTAGATATAATATAAAAGTTAAAAGTATATCATCGAAAACTTATGTTCTATTAATGTTTTTGGGCAATGTCACAAATTCATTTGCATAAAAGATCTTACGCAAAACGTTAAGAACTCTAATTTTCTGTGGAAGGCACTTATATAGGTAACGAAAATGCTCAAAAACTCAGCGCATCAACTCATTCACTATATTTTTCTAACATCTTCTCCTTAACTATCTACTCTCACATTCCAAGGAAAATGAGTAAACAAAATAAATCATATATTATCTCTTAAACAAAGATATCTAGTGTAAGGAAAGCACATGTAGATGGAAGAGATTATGTAATTGAAGCTACATTTATGCTTGACGTCTAAAGCAGCTATGAAAACCATTCTACTTGATCATCAAAGTAAATGTGTTCGTCCCAATGGGGACTCAGATTAGGCTCCCGTGAACCATAATATGGAAAAAGGAAACTACAAAAGAAAACAAGGAATTGCATTAAACAATTAGACTAGATGACATTAACAAAATTAACAAATCCCAATAATTAAATACTAGTAAATAAAAAATGAACGTGTGAAGAATTAAGGACACTTATAGTATGTGAAAGCATATACAGTAATTGTTTCACTATCAGTTGTCTTTTGGATTAATGATATTTTCTACAAATCTCTCCAACATAGCTTTAATGGAATATTTTATTGGATCGAATAATATCTAGCTTAACATGTTGATTTAATATCTTATTCTCAATTTCTGTAGCCTCTTTTTGTAATTGAGTAGCTAAGACAAACTTTTCATTAATACTAACAAATATAATTAGCCATTTGCTAATTTAGTTTGTAATAAAATCATTTATATCATCAAACTTTGCTACCATTGACTCTTTTAGCCTTTTCAATTTGGCTATTAGTGTATCTTTTGTGATCAATTTAGAATCGTGTATGACGCGTGTACCATTTAGATCTTGAAAATTTTGAAAAGGCTTAAAAAACACATCACCTATTCTATTATTTATTCTTTCACATTTAGAATTAATGTTTTCTAGTGTGTTGATTCTTTTAGACCATCTAGCTTTGATCTGCTTCATTATATTAACATTTGGGAGTTCTCTGTTTTTTTTGTCCAGATCAGACATCAATTCAAGACTTCGACTAAAATAATGTAAGTCATTAATAACGAAATTCTTGTCTTCATTAACATTACTTTTAAAAAAATTGGAAAATGAGTTGATTTCATGTGCTAAACATAGCAGATCAAAATTTGTGTTCCATGCATGTTCAATGATTTCTAATCTTTGGCATATATTATTGATAATATCAGATTTGACTCTATTAAGGAATTTCAAAGCTTTATTAGCTCCATGGGACATGTTGGAAGTAGAAATTTCATATGGTACTGTCTTTATTGCGAGTGGAGTCATAATCAAAGGACCCAGATTTAGAGAATTTTCTAGCTCTTTTATTCTTGGTTTTAGTGTCAGGTTCCCTGCTTCTTATTAGCTAATAGACACTGCAAGTGCATTACCAATATCTTGATGGAATCGCATGAGTCCACTGGCTGCAATTCCAAACACATCAACATTCGTTTCTACTTTATCAATAACTTTTTTATTATGGGCCTTTACTTTTTCAATTTTTAACTTTTTACTATCCTTGTCATAGTTTGCATCTTGCAAACTGACAAGGCGATCATCGAAAGTAGAAGCTTCTTTGGAAATTTTCTCCATTAGTTTCTGATTTTCTGCTAAAGAGGTACTAACCCAATGAGTAGCGTAGCACTTTCAATTTCCATATTCATAGTTTGTTCAATGCTTCCTATTTTTAAGGGACTTTTGGATTTGGACGATTCAACAATGTGTGTTTTTTCTGGAATGAATTTCTTAGGAGGCTCTTTGTCATCTCCACCAGCTGATAGTTGATTATGAATCACTTTTGAATTTGCATTGTATTTTCTCTTTGTTTAACTAGAGGATGAAGTCGGACTAGTTCTGGATATGCAAGGTGAAGATTGATATGGAGGGTTTTTGCCTCTTTGCTTGTACTTTGTTTATGTGTTGATGCTCACTTCTTCAACAATTTCTCTAGTACTCATGGTCAGTTCTTGATTTTTTTTGGAGCACTATGAATCTCTTCTTTTTTCTCTCCAACTCTTGTAAACAATTTCCCGTATTTAATAACACCTAAATGTGTGGTAAATAGGCATTTTGGATCAAAGCCTTGTCAAGCTTCAACTTATTTTAAATTAAAATAATGCAAAGACTTTACAAGCTCTACAAAATGAGTTTCATTCTTCACAGTTACTTGTCCAATGGTAAATGGCATATAAATAAATTAGTTTTTCTTTTTCTGTTCAAATATAACTAGCCAATTGTGGTATTGTCTGCGGTATTCAGCAACAAAATACCTGTCTATAACTATTCTTAGAAGTAATAGTAGTTTATCTTCAAACCCATAACTGAAAATAATTGTATTCTTTTCTCTTTCTTCATGTACCCCTTTCCCCACATGAAAACTTGGGCTTGGGTAGACATTTGATAGGGATCTAATCCAATTATTATGTAAATGATTTACTTTACAAATATATCTTGGATTAGACAAAAAATTGATGTAGTTTCCTAGTTCCACAGTATGGGATACCAAAAATGCATCAGTCCTTCATTTGAATTGAATTTAGGTTTATGTGGTAAGTCATGAGATACATGACTCGAGAAAAGGGTTATTATTAGATACACCATCATGAAAAATATATTGCTCTTGAATAAATTCACTAACTGAAAAGATAATTAATTTGAAATAATATTAGCATAATCGAATAGACAATATTTTTTATATGAATAATCGAATAGATAAAGAATTGATTTTGGGACATTTGTCGTAGTTTCGTGGCCCATCAAATAGGCACAAAGCCAACAAAAGTCTCTAAATGAATGTCCAAACAAAGAAATATTTAGAATGGAAAGATCAAAAGGAACTTGAGTTTGGTGAAATGAATTCTTGAATGATGTTCCTGCCCCCTACTTGTGACTCTAGAAAATTATTTTCTTCTGATAATTTTAAGCATATATTCAGGTTTGATAGCTTGAATATACATCTGAATGCCTCTAGAGTGATGAGCCTCATCATTGGGTAACTATATGGACCTTAATACACCTCCTATCTTATTTAAATCAACTCTTCTCATAATTCCTTACATATTTTGATTATATTTTGCTTAATGAGATGAGTAAAAGTGAGATATTATGCCTAGTGGACTAATGTGCATTGATTGCAGGTTTTTGAGAGAAAATCATGGCAATTTTGGCTAATTAAGGGCAGAAACTCGAATGAGACAAGGAGGAGAGATTGTAGGAGGTAGATCCTCCTCATTTACTCCTCACTCATTCAAATATTCCTCCATCAAATCACACTAGATCGGAGTTTCACGTAGTCGAGCCATGAAGATCAAAAGGAACCTGAGCCAGTGACAGTTAAAGAGCCAATTCATCTTGAGTTTGGGAGCCGAGACTCCCTAGATTTAAGGAAGTCATTGGAGACTTCCATTGTATAAATAAGGAAGCCTATAGCCTCATTAGGATTTGAATTTTTGATGTAAAATCACTAAGCAATTTTTGAGTTCAAGACTTGTGGAAGACATTGTTATGTAATTTTTTGATTTGATAATGAGAATGAGCATTTCCTTGATCTAACACTAAGTTGACTCAGAGGGTTGAAGCTCTGGGGTTAGGGCCCAACCCTAGCAGCAAAGGCTCCTCTTCTTGTATTTGTGTGCTTAGTTGACTTCATAGATTAATGGTTGAATTGTCTTTAGCATTATTTCATTGCAAGTAGTTGTGGATTTGATTAGTTTGCTTTTATTTATGCATTGCTTCATCAGTAGCTTAGGAAGATAAAGGGATATCAAAAAGCTGTTAGTAGGTGGATTTGGCATCACTCCTCCCTTTAGGGACCATGGTTTGAGGAAAGAACTCCTATGCAACCCCAAAAAGACATAATTCTAATTTCTCATGGAATTTAGGGTTTTCTGTTACTTAGGCCAACATTTTACTAGTTTTCAAGAATAGGATTTAAGTGTCATTTCTGATATCTTCAGCCTTGCATTAGATCTCATAAAGGTTTCACATTATTCTACAAGTTTTCCCATGCATGAGATAGGCAACTAGATAATGAAATTCTATTTTTCCTTAGTTAATCGAAATTCTTCTTGTTTACATGGTTTATGGATAAATGTCAATGATTGATGCAGTGCAGGAGTTTCAGTAGTACAGAGAGATTTCATGACCAACAACCCCATCCTAACCTCATCCATCCATGATCATCACTTTTTCCACTAAATCCTTCACCAAATTCATCATTCCATAAGAATACTTCTCCAAGCTTGTTGAGCAAATCCAACCATCTCACAAACTCTGTTTTGAGATCTGAAGGAGTCCTAGCCACTCCTTTGCCTCATTTCTCTCACCATTCACCTTCCCTAAGCCTTACACCACCTTCCAAATCCCTCCTCTTGCTCACGGTTGTATCCTATAGGAATACAGGGGATCCTGTAGGAGCATTAGGACATCCTGTAGGAGGCATTAGGACATCCTGTAGGAGGCATTAGGACATCCTGTAGGAGGCATTAGGACATCTTGTAGGTCGACCTGTAGTGGTATTTTTTGAGGCCGAATTGTGGAAAAAGCACCTAGGAAGATAGGAGAAGACCCCTACTTTCCTCCCAAGCCATCTGACCATTCACCATCATCCCTAATCCACTTGCCACATCACCAAGAGAAGTTAGCATTCACATTTTCACACAAAAAAGACAAAAGGAAAAAAGAGTTATTTTGTTCATTTACATGCACAACAGTAGAATGTTTGGATGTTTCAAATTGCATGCCTAGGACAGTAGGATTTCACATGTGTTAATTTAGTATTATTTTGAAGCAAAGCATCTTAGCAATTAGTTAGATGAATAATGTGTTTAAGAATTTGATTTTAGTCTTTTCCTTACTACAGTAGATAAGATTTCCTTTAGTGCAAATTTCCCCTTTTCTTATTGGTAATCAAGCTTCTTCTGAATCAATAGAAGGTTGGCTTGAGAAACCATAGTGGTTTATCACCAGATTAGTAGTGACAAAGAGCAGACCCATTGCATCTACTTGTGTATATAGCACTGTCACCTCCAAGTTTGTACGAACCCTGGGTTGATAAAGTAAAGTTGGTAGCCCCAGGAGTTGTAGCATTCTTGTTGCAATATTGGTGGTCATCACTTTTTGGCACCGTTGTCGGGGAGGTGTCTGAGTAAGATGTGATTTTTGGTTTCTTTCTTCCATTTCTTATCTCTGACATTCTGTTATTAGCTTCATTTCTGCAAAAGTAATTGTAAGTTAGTTTGCTTTCTTTTCCATTCTGCAAGTGAGATTTCATTCAAGCAGTTAGTTTCCATTCAGTTTGTGATTTCAATTCTGCAATTAGTCTCAAAGCTTGAAAAAAAACACAAAAAAGAAACAAAAAAGCTTCTTTCATGCCTCGTAGGAATAGGGATAACTTAGGGAAATTTTTACCAAATATCCCCACAACTTCAAACAACCAACCTTCCCTCTTCTTCGGTGGTTGTGAATTGGAGGACCCCTTAGGTGAACAACCAGAGATATTTGAAGAGCCTGTAGGGGGAGAAGAAGAAGGAGAACCCATTCCAACTGACCTAATGGCTGAAAATAGAAATGAAAGGGGAGATAAAGAAAGAATCGAGGGTGCCTTTCCCATCAGAGAAACTAATGGGAATACCAAGATGAAAAACATAAGCCCCTCTGCTCTTCCCCATTTGCATGGCCTGACCTTAGAATATCTAGACACTTTCTTGTTTGAGTTTGATGTCATATGCAGAACTTATGATTACACCACTGATGAGAAGAAGTTGAAACCATTCCAATCCACTCTCAAGGATGCAGCTCTATGCTGGTTCATGGGTTTACCTGGGGATAACATCACAACCTGGGCTCAGATGTAGAAAGCCTACAACAACAAGTATCAGGACTACTACAGGTCCAAAGACACTAAAGAAGAAATTTCTAGGATGACCTTGGGGCATGATGAATCCCTAGAGGATTATGAAGAAAGATTCCAGCTTAGTTACAAAATTTCCAGGTGCACACTTGATCCTGAGTCACTAAAGCTAGTCCTACTCAAAGGGGTAAGGGAAGATATTCTGGATACCCTAAACCTGCTAGCAGGAGGGGACATCTACCAGCTACCCTATGAAGATATCAAGACTATCTTTAGGAACCATTCTAGGGCAGCTAGGAAGAAGGGTAGGGGTAGTCAACTAATGGCCAACCCATCCTCTTCCAATACATCCATCAAAGGTAAAATTGGAAATATAATGGAAGATTTCAAAATTGAAACGCTGCAAACCCTTGCCCTACATATGGACACTATGCACATCAAGAGAAAGCAAGAGGAAGCAGAGAGAGCCTTAGCCATTTTTTACCCTAGATGCATAAGGAGGCACCCTAGGAATGAATGTCCATTGAATCTGATTGAAATCTGCTTAGTCTATGAAGAAAACCACTCCATAGAAAAGTGCCCTTCTCTACCTAGACTAAAAGTTGTGTATCAGGTAACAGATGGGGTGACTGAACAACTCTGCGACATAAATCAAAGGAGACCTCATGGGCCTCGACCATACCAGCAGGGCATGCAAGGGTTATCCCATGCATATTACAACCCTAACCAGAACACATCCATTCACTCTTGGGGGCCCCCTGCTTATCCGTCCTGGTCTACACCTCCTTGGTCTATTGCCCCTCAGTACCATTCCCAGTAAACCAGCTAGTCATTTCAGCCATATGTTCCGCCACAGCCTCAGTGGAATGCACCACCCTAGGGGTGGAGGCCCCCATACAACAATGCTCCAGCTTTATTTCCTTCACCTCATACTCAATTACAACTTTTACACCCTGCTCCGCCTAAACAACCTCAGATGCTTTCCCAACGAAATCTGAACTCGAACAATAAACAGGCACAACAAGTGTACAGTGGAGAGACATCCTACCCTGCTTATGCTATGGAGATTCAGGAAATCAACCTGAGATCTAGGAGAGTAATCCTGGACAACTGACCTCCACCTCCCTAGGGAAAGTAAGGAGGAAAGGGAGGAAAACATGCCTAGAGTAAACACACCACCCTTTCCTGAGAGATTAACTCATCCAGTCCAGCCTAACCTAGAAGAGAATGAACGTCTGGGTGTGTTGGCTTGTTGTGGCCTGACCCAGTTTTAGAAATGTTTAATCCCGAAACTACCGGCCCTTTCGGAAACAGTCCGTGGAGCGCGGACTGAAGTCTCACCCAAGGTAGTATGGGAGGGTGCTAGAACTAGGTTTCTGCACCCTAGGGATGTCTTTGATGAGGTTTGGAAGGTCCACGAATTGATCGCTCATGTCTGTTCAGAACAACGACCTTCACGCGATTTGAAGGACGAGCGTGAATGATTTTTACCCTTCCTATGCTTAGTATTCTTATAGATATTGAATTAATTTAAGTACGCACAATGCTTTCAGTTACCGGTTAAGACAAACAAATATGCACGCAATCATAAACGATAAACAGATGCTTAAATAGAAATAGAGAAACAGACATGCGATATTCCAAAATCAACTTATCTTTATTAATGTTTTTCTAGTTACAAACCATTTCCTACCCTGCACACACAGCTGTAGGGGTCCGCGCACACAGCTGCGGACTCTACTAGGCCTCTGGGCACACAACTGCAAAGCCTATTCTACTACTACGACCCACGACACAAACTTACAGACTTTGATCCACTATTAATTTCAGAAACCCATACACTTTAGATCCAATCTCCACTTAACTACTTTTTACACCTAGAGCCTCGCTCTATTTATACATTCCTATGGTCCGCGAACCACGGGTAGGCCGACATATTCTAGGTTAATTTACAATATTTTAGGGCGGACTACCCTTTGACTTGACTCATTACACCTCACATTTCGCGCATTTCATGGAGCCTTTATAATATCAATCCCCGAAATTGTGGGCTTTTAGCCCCAAAACCGTTACGCGGGGGATCCGCTGTCTAATAGGCCCCCAACACAATCATTGTGACTCGTCCTGAGTCACTTGGCTGGTGTGGTGATCTTTGCACGTAGTTCATCCAACAATCTCTATGCTTCACGAACATCTGCCACACATTCCTCCGCTGTTTTCTGTATCAACAATGCGCGATTCTCGGATGCATCGTTGTCAGCGACCCCCTCTTTCCTTTTTGCATATACATCCTGCATTTGCGCTAGCTTCTCCTCGATCTGGCGGTGACCATGAATGCTTCGTCGAGCCAAGGCTAGATGCGTGCTTTAAGCCCTGCTTCTTTCTGGCATGTGGCGTCCACCTGTTCTTTCAGAGTTTGGGCCTCCCTCATCTTGGCCAGTCGCTGGGTAAGGACGACCGTCTGTGCGGTCCCCCGAACATTGTCATAGGCCTGCTGTAATTCCTGCGCTTCTACTTCTAACTGCTGTAGCATTGGATTCTCCTATAATGAAGTGAGGGTGACGAGTGACTGATCCAAAAATCCTGTACAGTCTTGGATAGCATGCTCTATTTCTTTCAACCTCGATTGAATAGCACGGTGGCGCTTCTCTTGGACTTCCGAGGGTGTAGAGGATGGTACCTTCATTCTCAGCTCTGTGATCTGCAGATTCAACTCCAACTAGACCTTTGCGTCCGCCTCCTGGGTCCTGCGGACTCCAGCTTCTAGTTGATGAATTTTTTTCGCGGTGGGGAGTCCCGCTAGCATGGCCAACTTCAAAATTCGGCTACAGGCCTCTTCCACTGCTTGCTCTAATCCCTAGTTTTGAGCGACCATGCTATCGTGCTGCAGGTTGAGCTGTTCTAACTTATCCTTCTGCTCACTCAAGATTTGGAGAGCACGGCCTTCCCGAGTGCGAAGCTCTGTACTTACCCCATCCTGCAGCTGGTATAGGGTTTCTCTAGGAAGGGCGGCCAAATTCAATCCCCAGCCCCTCCTGTCCCCTTCGGCTTCTACTAGGATGGCGCCTTCTGGTAACACCAAAGTGTTCATTTTGTGTGTGCGCACCATCTGCTCAGCTTCGTCTATATGTTCCACAAGGTGCGGTGTCATCGCTCCTGGGGGTTGCACTTGTAAGGCCTGTAACTGCGCTCTGAGCGCCCCCAACACAGTTGTCTATTCCATCATTAATTCTGCTAGAGCATCCTTGTCAATAAGGGTTCCTCCTGGTCTTTGTTGTGTTTGTTCTTTTTCGCATGGAAGGCTGCTCCTGGACGCACGGCCTCTTGTGTTGGGTTACGTTCATGCATTCCTGTGTCTCCACCTCCCCCTGTATATCCTGCTCCATAGACATTTCTTGGCCTTCCTTGGCCTCCTCAGTGGGCGTGGTTATGGTTTGTGTCATTTTTTCTAGTGCTGCTACCTCAGCCGCCATTTGCTGCGTGGCCGCTTCCTGTTCCTGACGCTTTCTTTCCGCTAGCTTCACGATGCGCAGCTTGGTCTCCTTCTTCTTCTGTTGTGCCGTGATCTTTTCCAATTCCGCCAAGTCTGGGGCGTGCCACTCCGGAGACCATGATGCCATTACTTCGAAGATTGCATCATCTGTGGCAATGAACAACAACTTTTCCCATGCTCGGACTGGATCCTTGCATGCCCAGATATACAAGTTATGCATATCTGCTTTGAATTCTGCCACACTCTGTAACGTGTTATATACCATCGGGGATAAGCGCAACCTACGGTTGATCCACGTTCGTAAACTCGCTTCTACAAATGTCCAAAATACCTTTATCTCCTGGATCCTTGCCGTGTCTTTTGTTTCCCAAAGCGAGGTATACCTCACAACCTTGGGTATGTTCCTCTCCACGGCGGGAAACTGGCTGTCTGCTGGCAGCTCCTTGGAAACCAAAAAGATGGATAAGAGCACCCACACATAGTGGAAGGTCTTACCTAGTCCCAGGCTTCCCTGCAATTCATCAAAAATTCTTCATAGAGAAACTGCGCCCAATTGAACTAGACTCCTTTTGCACACTACTCTGCCAACACAATTACGGATGCTGGCACTTCGTCTGCACGACATTTCCTCATGAGTTTGCTGGCCAGTAGCTGGGTGGTAATGCACACCCCTCAGTCCTTGCTACTTGCTATTACATACCCTCACTTCCTTTTCTCTAGTTTATATTTGGCCTTCATAGCTTCCGCGAGGCCCAAGTTGCTACTTTTTCCGACGATGTCTGCGGGATTGCTTCCTTTAATAGGTAGCCATGAAATTCGGTGAATTAAGTCAACCGTGATGGGAATCGGCTCCTCCAGCCACAGATACCTGTCATGTACTAGACATAGTAGCTGCCAGATGACAAAGAATGTGATAGGTACGCAGTGGTAGTAGGGTATCCACCACAGATGAAGTAACCCTTCCTTCTCCACACCACGCAACCATTTCTGTTGCAGTAGCTTTTCCCAGGCTAGTTGTGGGAACTTCTCACTATCCGCAAGGTCCCAGTCTTTGAATTTTATATTCGGTACCCGTCCCAGCACCGAACCTTCAAACCTCATATCATCTAGAAAACTGGGGTTTGGAGCGCACTCTTCGTGGCCTCCAGGTCGTTGGTATCTTGGCTATCCCTTTCCATGGGGGAATGTAAGGGGGTAACTCTATCGCTAAAGGTTCTTGGGAGACATTTTCCGCCTCATCATCCTGTGCCTCAATTTGGGCGATCAGGGCCTACAGATCTTCTTCCTCTTCCTCTGTTTCAACGGTGACAACTTTTCCCTTCTCTGCCATTGATACTTTACTAACTCTTGGGTGTCGTGGCGATACCCGGACTAGCGCCATTGGCTGCTTGTTTTTTTGTGGTCGCGGCGTGCGTGGGGATTTTAGTATCTCTCGTGCGCCTACTTCTTCTCTAAGCTCCTCCTGGGTCACCCGGGGTTCTGGGGTAACTTCCATAAATCGCACTCTGGTTCTTGACATTGTGTGGATACTGGATTCACTTGGTTGCGTACTTACGGGCAGTAAGGTAGCTTGGTGCTCACTGCTCTGTATTGGCTCAAATCTCAAACAACCAAGTGTTGCTCCGCAGCTACCCCTCGGACTTTTATGGTAACTTTTGAATTTAAACTCAGCCATTCCCTCCATATCTGAGTCAGCAGTACCTTTTTGGCGGCAGATTGTCCCGAATCTAGCTCTTAACTCCTGTCTTAATGGCCCATCGCCTGCTCCTTTCTGCCTTAAATTAGAGCTCTTTTCATGAATAGTGTCATCAACGGTCACCTCCCAGCTTAGCCGTGCAGCAGAGAAGCTCCTTATACGCGACCGCGAACCTTGTGACAGGCTGGCTTTGCATGGAGCATCTTTTCTATGCAGCTCTTTTGCAGACTTTTTTAGAGTCCCCCGCCTTCTTTCAACTACGCGAAGTGCTGAGACTGTGCTTCCTATAGATAGTCAGGTGGTCGCACTCCAGGTGTGAGGCTTCGATTTCCCTGCTAGCCTGAACTGCGGGCACCCTTCGACTACCCCTACGTCTAGTAGTGTGTCGCGTCCTTCTTGGCGTGGTACGCTCCCTCGTGTAGTAAGATGCGGTTGCAGCCATACTAGCAGGGTCACAACTCTTTCTAATGCAATAGTAGGGCTGGCTCGGCTCGATCCCGGCATGCTTAGTTTCATGCAGCCCACTTGCGCGCTTTTTTTTTTTTTTTTTTCAGTTCGCTAATTTCTTCATCCAGTATCGTACTTCTCTTCCTTAGCTGTGCCCACTTGTCATCGAGTTCATGAAGTCACATGCTCCCTTTCTGAAGGTCTTCTTGCAACTGCCTAATTCCTCTACCCAGGTCCTCCTGTCTTGTTCCTACTGTGGTCGGGGGCCTCTCCTTTGTCTCCTTGGTTTCCTTCCTTCTAGATACCGTTGCGCTCCAGTTTTTGCTTATGGTCCTATAGGCCCATCAAACTGCTGGTACGCGTAGGTCCCAATTTGTTCATCTCGCCTGGTAAACTTTATTCATTATTCCGCATAGCTTTGTGAATGCTTCGTCGCGGGGTATTTGCAGAGTGCGTCGCTTTTCCTGCTGCTGTGTTAGTTTCTGATTTTTTATCCTTAGCCTATGTTGTGCTTGCCCAACACTCGTCTGTACCCATCGACACAGGTGGGAACGCAAGCTGTTTTGCCTTGGCTGCCCAGCTTGCTTTTGATGTTGGGGACTTCTAAATCGTAAGTGCATCCGCTTTCTGCATTCATGCTAGTTTCCAATATTTTTCTGGTGTGCCTGCCACCATCGTGCGGGTGTCGCGCTCAACGCCCCTTCCATCGCACCGTACCTTTGCTATTTTTGTACTGACCGCTCAGATTTGTCTAAGAATTCATCCACACCTGTCTCCCCCTTATATGTTGGGAGTTCCCTTGCTTCGGACCTCACGCACCGCAGTGACCTAACCATCATGTTGCAACTTAGTGTTGTTACTTCGTGCAATCGGTTTTGCCAACGTTCTATTTCTTCGTCTGAATCCGAAGTACATGAACTGTCGCGCTCCCACGAGATTCTTCCATCTTCAGTTGGGTTCACGCAATCCTGGTCTTGCATCGTTATTTGATAGATGCAATCCAACTCATCGTCGCTGTCATCCTCGCGCATAGGTTCGGTGTAGCACGCCCCTTCAGCCGGATCAAGCAGAACTACTACGCGTAAGGACTTTTTCTCGAAAATCATTTTCCACTTCTTCAGGTTGATGACTCCATTCATATTTGTGGCCCAGTCTATCCCTAACAGCGAGGAGTAAGGGTTACTGTCATCCACAATCTCTATTACTTCAAAATCGGTTTGTGTGCCCACACTTTCAATATCCACTGTTACCCCTTGCAATCTTCCCATGGGCACGATATTTTGTTGGCTCGCCTTCAATAATTGAATAGGAGACCACTATAGTGCGGGCTTGCCCATGCGTTCCCACGTCTTTTTTGGTAGCATATTCGCGTCCGGACCTAAATCTAAGATCACCTGATCCATTTCATACTCGCCAATCTGCGCCGTCAATCTCATTTCCCTTCTGGTGCGCAGTGCATGCCTTCCCAATTTTCGGACTACGTGCGGTTCACCCAGTCCTGTGCACCTAGCGATCAGCTCTTGTAGTCCCTTAACCGCCTTATTGTCGCGTAGTAGCTTCATGCATGTCTCTAGAAAGGTAGTAAGCATAGAAGGATCCATTCCTGTTTCTGGTTGATCCTTACTACCTGAAGTAGAGACCTCCGCGAAGCTCTTCTTAGCTTCCATAAACATTTCTCTTGCGCATTCCAAGTCAAACTTAGGTTCCTTTGTAGGAGCCTTGCGTACCCAGGTATCTTCTTCAGGTTGCTTCCCCTTATCTTCCCCCATGGTTGCGCCACTTTTGAGCATCATATTCACGTTGGGGTCTTCTTCACGCGGTTTCGACCTCATCATTTGGATATTTTGGGTTGGAGTAGTAGGCTGTAGTACCCCTTTCTCGCGCATTTGTGCGATCAGCGTTGGAAAATCTACCATTTCATGATCAAACTGCTCACAGTATGGACAAGATATTCTCATTGGGTTGGTACAATCGCGAGCGTAGTGCCCAGGTCCTCCATAATTGTAACAGATTAGCTGTTTGCGCCCTCGTCCAGGCCCCATTCCTCCTCGCCCTCATCTGCGTCCTTGGAATCCACCGCATGCCATTGCTGCGGCTGGATCGAAACCTCACGTTTCTATCTGCATTTGATAGGCTGGAGTCCTATCCATCATTATCTCGTAGCTCCAACATGTTCGCTCATCGTGGCCTACTGATCTACAGAAATTACAAAATAGCTGCTGCGTAGTCTACGTATACTTCTGCAACAGGTGACAGTTATCCATAGTGTGCTTTCCTCCCACCTAACAGATCACGCACCAGAGCACGGGTGCCGCACTTGGGCCCGCCTGTGCCTCTGGCCTCAATGGCATCAGTCCTCCTCCCGCCAAATAGTTTGCAAATACAGGGCAGTGATCCTTATCGTGGCCCTGGCCTTTACATTTTATGCACCACACTTCTTCGCGCGCTTCTGGCCAGGGTGCCCTATCCTGTTTCAAACTCTGCATCTCCAAGCATAGGTTTTGTAGCTGCGCGTGGATTTGTTGGACTCCCAACCTCGGATCCTGTATCGGCGTCTCATGCAACCTCATCGCCATTTCCAATGCTTCTGCCTGGGTTGAGAGCTTCTGTTGTGATAGAGCCGTCCTCAGGTGTGGTGTCAAAGATGCCACAAACCATGCGCGATGCTGCACATCTGTCAGTGTCATATTAGCCTTGTGGATCATACTTTTCAGCCTCTGATCCAGATCCCAAGGGGTTTTTCCTGGAAGCATCACGATCTCCTTGAATCCAATGATCGACTGCATTTTCGATTTCAGCTGGCTAAATTCTTTGTTCAATGCAATCTGGATCTCCGCTATTTCGGCATTCGGGTGATCATTCGAGTGCTTGATATACCATGTCAGTGCGCGATCCTGCAGCACACTTACCAATGTGGCCTTCTTGATGTTATCATCCATAACCCCTTGCGCTTCCCATACTGCTCTTACTACGAACCAAAATTGATCTGGGTCTTCATTTCCTACTCCTCTAAATACAGGCAACTTGATCGCGCTCGCCATGCTAAATTGCTGGTTTGGTGGAGGTAGTGTGGGCAAAGTCGGAGGTGAAGAAGGTGACGGGAGTGGTGGCATTAACAAGGATGATATCTGCGGAATGCACTGCCTGATCAAACTGACCGCACTCCTCGGAGAAACCCAAGCACGCTCTTCGTCACTTGCTCACGGAGGTGAAATTAAAGGATTGTTTCCTAACCCTTCGATCCCTTTGTAGGCCTTTCCGCTCCGCATCATTCCACTCATTAATGTATTCACATCACCCGTTTTTCACATAACAGCATCTTAATCCAGGTATTCAAAGACTTGATGTATTTACCTCGCGGTCCCTTGAGAAAACGTCTCTCTGCTTCGTTGTAGCTGACAGTTGTGTCTATCACAAATTCAGTGATAAACCCTCCTATGATCCGATCCAGCCAATGGTCTACAACCCGCATGATCTTATCTTCAGATGCCTCTAGCCTGTGCACCAACTCTAGAGTCCACACTATAGGTTGATCAAGCTTGCACCTTCCTTGGCTGTCTGCTAGCCTCGCGATCCACTCATATAGTTTTGAAGAGAAAGACGCAAAGAAGATCTCATGGATTTCCGTATATACGTAGCGATCCAACCACCTCTTTTCAGATATCTGCGGGGTTTTGTTTTCCTGTACCACGAACTCGTGAAGCTTCTGATCCAACCAATCTTCAATTTCCTTCTTCATAGGGTTCCAGCGTTCCGACATCAGACATCCCTTAGGCAGATATCGGTCCCGTCAACGAAACCATTTGTTGGCTTGTTGGGGGCTGACCCAGGTTCAGAAATTTTTTGTCAAACAAATCCCGAAACTACCGGCCCTTTAGGCAACAGTCCGTGGAGCGTGGACTGAGGTCTCACCCGAGGTAGTATGGGAGGGTGCTGGAACTAGGTTTCCGCACCCTAGGGATGTCTTTGATGAGGTCTGGGAGGTCCACAAGTTGATCCCTCGCATCTGTTCAAAACAACGACCTTCGCGTGGTTTGAAGGACGAACACAAATGATTTTTACCCTTCCTATGCTTAGTATTCTTATAGATCTTGAATTAATTTAAGTACGCACAATGCTTTCAGTTACCAGTTAACAAAAACAGATATGCGCGCAATCATAAATGGTAAACAGATGCTTAAATAGAAACAGAGCAATAGACATGTGATATTCCAAAACCAACTTATCTTTATTAATGCTTTTCCAGTTACAAACCACTTCCTACCCTATGCACATAGTTGCAGGGGTCCACGCGCATAGCTGCGGGCTCTACTAGGCCTCTGCGCACACAGTTGCAGAGCCTCTTCTACTACTATGAACCATGACTCAGACTTATAGACTTCGATCCACTATTACTTTCAAAAACCCATACACTTCAGATCCAATCTCCACTTAACTACTTTTTACGCCTAGAGCCTCGCTCTATTTATACATTCATATGGTCCGCAGACCATGGGTAGGCTGACACATTCTAGGTTAATTTACACTATTTTAGGGTGGACTACCCTTTGAATTGACTCATTACACCTCACGTTCTGTGCATTTCACGGAGCCTTTATAATATCAATACCCAAAAATGTGGGCTTTAAGCCCCAAAACCGTTACGCGAGGGATCCGCTATCCAACAGGGTAAATTGAAAAACCTATGTGTCAAAATTCCACTTCTCCAAGCCATCAAGGATGTACCTATTTACGACAATTTGATTAAATAGAAGTTTTTCAAACATCCAGGGAGGCAAGAAAGAGACACCCCTACCATTAGTGTCATTTGACAGCTGTTTGACTTGATGCTGGGGAAGGTAATTTTCCCAAAGTATTTGGACCCTGGAAGCCCTGTAATAGATGTGCACATCAATGGAACCATTGTCCCACACACTTTGATCGATATTGGGGCTGCCATTAATGTAATGACTAAAGACACCATGCTCAAACTCAATCTCCAGGGTTCATTAAGAAAGACCACAACAGTCTTGCAACTTGCAGACCGTTGCACAGTAAGCCCTGAGGGGATCGTTAAGGATGTGATGATCTCCATTGACTCTTGGGAGTACCCGGTAGACTTCCTAGTTCTCCAGCCTAAGGCCAAGATTACTGGTTATCCTCTCATCCTTGGAAGGCCTTGGTTAGCCACTACCAATGCCTACATCAGTTGCAGGGCTGGAAATATGACTATAAAAAATGGGCATATGTCCAAGCAGTTAGTTTTGTACCCTCCTGCTCATCCATCTCTAAAACATGACTTACATTTATGGCTAGAAGAGGAGGAAGAAGATGAAGTCTACTCATCCCAACTATATACCTTAGAAACAACCATGGGAGGAGGACAACTGGATGAAGATGATTTGATTGAACACATACTCCAAAGTCCAACTCCCAACACCTTGTCCTTAGAGGAAGTAGTAAAGGAAACCAAGAGAAACCATTAGATTGATCTATGCTTAGCTGATTCAAACCCTACCCATGTCAAAACCATAGAATTTGGCCCTGAAAGAACTTTGAAAATCAACCCATCTCTTTCTGTACACCAAGAAGAAAAGTTGTGAAACATGCTAAAGGAACATCTGGATGCCTTTGCTTGGAGTTACAAGGAAATGAAGGGAGTGCACCCATAGGTTTCTACTCACCACATTTATATCAAATATGGTTGCAAACTAGTCTGACAACCCCAAAGGAGAATGAATCCAGCTCTCAAGAAAATAGTCAAAGAAGAACTGCAAAAGTTGCTGGATGCAAGATTCATCTACCCTATCTCGGATAGTGAGTGGGTTTCCCCTTTGGTGTTGCTTCCAAATAAAAATGGGAAGTGGAGGATTTGTGTCGATTACAGAGAGTTAAACAAAGCAACAAAGAAGGACCATTTCCCTCTACCTTTCATTGACCAAGTGTTAGATGGTCTGGCAGGGAAAAAGTTTTTCTCTTTCCTAGATGGGTTCAGCGGGTACAATCAAATCTAGATCAGCCCAGAAGACTAGGATAAAACCACCTTCACTTGTCCTTGGGGTACTTTCACTTATGGGGTCCTTCCTTTTGGACTATGCAATCCCCCTGCCACTTTCCAGAGAGAAGTCCTGAGTATCTTTGCCGAGCTAGTCCATGATGCAGTAGAAATTTATATGGATGATTTTACATCCTATGGGTGTGATTTCCAAGAGGCTCTGTCCAACTTTGGTAAGGTACCGAAAAAATGCATTGAAATGAACTTGTCCCTTAGTCCCGAAAAATGTGAGTTATTGATGACTACAGGGACTGTTCTAGGTCACTCAATATCCCAGAAAGGACTGCAGGTGGACCCAAATAAGATAACCATCATCCAAAGGGTCCCACCTCCACAAAAACAGAGAGATGTCAGAAGTTTTCTAGGTTTAGCTGGATACTATCAGAGATTTATAAAAGACTTCAACAAGTTAGCTTCTCCTTTATTTGGGTTATTGGCCAAAGACTGAGTTTTTATGGTCAAAAAGGTGTCAAGAGGCCATGGACACCTTGAAGGAAAAGTTGACCACTGCACCTATTCTCAGAGGCCCAAATTGGGGCCTTCCTTTCCATATACATGATGATGCCTCTCATAAAGCCATAGGAGCAGCTCTAGGCCAGATAGATGACAAGATACCTTATGTCATTTACTTCCACAGTAAGAATCTGTCAAAGGCCGAAATGAACTATATAGTAAATGAGAAGGAGCTCCTAGTTGTTGTGCATTGATTGAACAAATTTAGACATTACATTATAGGTTGCCAAACATTTGTACATATTGACCATGCTACAATTAAATACTTGATGAATAAACCTGATATGAATGCTTGGATTATTAGATGGTTACTTTTACTACAACAATTGGATCTAACTATTGTTGATAAGCCTGGAAAGGAGAATGTTGTTGCATATTTTTTATCCAGATTAACTTTGCCTATAGGGGAGGAAGGAATGGTTGATGATCAGTTACCGGATGAACGCTTATTTTCCATTTTAGTTCTCTCTCCATGGTTTGCTGACATAGCAAAATACTTGGTGTTTTCACATTTTCCACCAAACTTGTCCTCCAAAGAGAAAAGAAAGATTGTGAGGAAGAGCGCCCCATTCACTTGGATTGGGGGAAACCTCTTCAAATTAGGCCCGAATCAAATTCTGAGAAGATGTGTCAGGGAGGAGGAAGTCTTTGACATCCTTCTGACCTGTCATGATGGACCTTGTGGAGGTCACTTTGTAGCCAAGAGGACAACATTCAAGGTGTTACAAGTTGGTTATTACTGGCCCACTCTTCACCAGGATGTGAGGAGGTATACTATTCAGTGTGATCACTGCCAAAGGATGGGAAAACCTACTCCAAGGGATGAAATGCCTCTACAACCTCAAGTTACTTTTGAGCCATTTTACAAGTGGGGCATGGATTTCATTGGACCCATTGACCCTCCATCCAGGAAAAAGTAGTACATCATTGTGTGCACTGACTATTTAACCAAGTGGGCTAAAACCAAGGCAGTCAAGGCAACAACAGAGGAGAAAGTGGCTGAGTTCTTAAGGGAAAATGTATTTTATAAATTTGGGTACCCAAGGGAACTGGTCACTGATCAAGACAACCAATTTACATCTCACATGATTGAAAATTTGTTAAGCCAACACAAGATCAAGCATAGAAAATCCACTCCTTACCACCCACAAGCTAATGGGCAAGTGGAGGTGACCAACAGAGCGTTGGAGGGCATTTTGAACAAAGTGATTAGCAGCAACAGAAAGGACTATGCAGATAGATTAGTTGAGGCCACTTGGGCCTACAATACCACCTAGAAGACCACGACTGGATTCACTCCTTATGAGTTGGTCTATGGGAAGAAGGCCCTGCTATCCATTGAATTTGATTACAACACATTAAGAATGGTAGCACAACTAGATCTAGATCTCACCAGGGCACAATAAGAGAGATTTCTCCAGCTGAATGGGTTAGATGAGTTTAGAATGCAGGCCCTCCTACACATAGAGGTGACTCAAGTTCAAAGAAAGATCTGGCATGACAAGAACATAAAGGAAAAAAAATTTCAAGAAGGTGATTGGGCTTTGTTGTATGATTCCAGATACAAGGATTTTAAAGGCAAGTTAAGAACTAGATGGTTAGGGCCTTACGTCATAGAGAAATTTCATGATAATGGTTTAGTGGAGATAAGAACCATTGATGCAGAGGCTATTCCTTTACTTGTCAATGGGCACAGATTGAAGGTCTACAAGAAGCCCTTGTCAAAGAAATAATTCATTAATGGAATCAACAAGACAGTGATGGTAGTGGAGCAAGTCTCAGCTTCTACCCCATCAAGTCACTAAAAAAAGAAAAAAAAAAGAGAAAAAAAAAGAGAAAAAAAAGGAGAAAAAAATAAAGAGACTTGGGTGAAAACCTCCATGAGGCACCTGAGACCCACTGTTGGGTTGAAAACCTCTTGAGGCGGCCCAATGGTGTCAGAACAAAAAAAAAAGAGATAAAAATATCTCTAGGTGAAAACCTCTTTTGAGGCACCTAGGGCAAGCAACTAGGATGAAAACCTCTTGGAGGCAGACTAGTTTAAAAAAAAAAAGAGAAAAAAAAAGAGAGAAAATAAAACTTTGAAAATGTTGTTTGCAGGTCAGCAGGAGGAGGATCAGAGAAATAAGAGAGGATCAAAAGGACCTATACAGTTCATGTTTTCATTCCTCCATTCCATATCCTTCATCATCCCATCATTCCTCCCATTTATGGACTCATCTAGCTCAGTTTGCAAGGGTTCTGTGTTTTCTACAAGATTCCCTAAAAACCTACAGGATGATCCTGTAGGAATTATAGTGGCTTGGGAATCCCAAGGAAAGTGACCCTAGAGCAAGGGGATGACCTGCTTGTGTCAAAAAAATAAATTTTTACTTCACCACCTCATCACCATGCCTCTCTCCACCATGATTACCCCTGCATTCATCCGATAAGTCAGTTTAAAAAAATTACAGTTTTCAAGAAAAATGAAAAATAAATAAATAAATAAAAAAGAAGGTGGACAACACTTGAAGGCTATACCTCTCATCCACCAATCCCTAGACCCCTTCTCTACCCATGAAAACCATCCTCATGCTCCAGAAGTGAAGGAATGAATAAAAATTTGGGGGAGAGGCAGCTATAGGACATCTTGTAGGAAATCCTGTAGCAACCTATCCCACAAAACAAGATTTCACAGGTTGCAGTCATCTTCAGCATGGAGATCCAAATGTCAAATAAGCTCCTCCAGAGCTTAGCAACAACAATAGGATCATCAGCATCACCATCCAGTACCTGCACATCAAAGAAAAAACATCAAAGGAGGACAATAAAAAAAAGAGAAAAATACATGCAGCAAATACACAGCAAGGACATCACTCTCCAACAAGCAACATCAAGGCATCTTACCACAGGTATGTTATCTCGCTTCAACTCTCTCATTAGCATAATATGATAAAAAATGTAGATTTGTGAAAGAGTTGGTTTTATAAGAAAAAGGTGGCCAGTTAACTTGGCCACCTTCAGTCAGTCAACGAGGAGAATACATTTAGTTCACTACACACGTGGCAACAGTCAAATCAGGAGAAAGAGGAGATGAGGCCAAAAGTGGTTAAGTTACAGATGCCCAAAGTGGGAGATGATTATGAGGAAGGGAGGAATGATGATGTGGTAGTGGGACCAACGGTCCAAAAGTGGGAACTCATACTTCGGTTTCCAGCACACCATCCCACTCAATCACCCATATGAGGAAATAAATCATTGATTCCCATGCATAGGAGGCATTCACAATCTCGAGGATACATCGAAGCTAGCTTGCTCTCGGCCCCTGAAGCAGTCTACAAGAAAGACAATGAGCAGTTGTTTCAACGTAGGAGAACCTACAGGATCCTACAATGTTAAGTTTAAGTATGTTCTATGCGAGAGAAATTTATTTAAATTTTCATAGTTAGCAATCACATTAGCATTAAAGTAAACTACAGATAGAACATAAATATAAATCGTAGAAGACAAGCCAAGACAAGAGGACACAAGATGTGGTGCCAGCTAGGGACAAACCCCAATGTGGGGAAACCCTTGATCAATTCTTCTTTTATGTTCTTCAAAGTTTAGCAGAGAGAGAGACAGTACATTTACAATAGAAGTCAACATTTTGACTTATCTAGATCTGAGCATAGATCATCTCCTATAACAATGATACATGAGATCAGTTGAAGACATTCTGCTTCAACTGATTCTCCAAGGTGATGGCTTCACCTATCCATTTCGTCCATTTACTACACCTTACCATGTAGCACCATCTCATCTGCTTTCATCATCATGCTTCCCATTATTCTGCATCTTCCATCATTATGTAGCCCTATTCATCATCATGCTGCTCATGCCCATTATGCTGCATCATACCCATTATGCACCATCATACATCATCATGTTGTCTCATCCATTAGCATGCAGTCTCATTGATGCTACCTCATACATCAACATGTAGTCTCATTGTCTAATCATGCTGCCCTTTAGATCATCGTGATCATGCTGCCCTTTAGATCATTATGCAGTCCCATTACTGATCATGCTCATATACATATATATGATGCTTATCATTGTTCTTTGAAACATGATGAGACTACCGTATGCTACGGATCTCTTCATTTGAACCCTTATCTCATTATCAAGTCATAGCTAGGCTTTGATTTATCTAGAGGAGATAACATAACAATCATTGATCCGAGAGAATAGGTCATTCTCTGTTATCTGATGATTAGTCTGCTAGAACTTCCACTAAGATCAAGACTGTTATTTGTTATACCATGATTTCTTATGCCGAGAATCTACGGTTCTTTAACCTATCCGAGGACGCAGCCAAACCCTAGAGCTATCCCACATAAAATGCGGATTCATTTTCTTTATGAAATAGCCTTGACTGTGGATCCATTACCTTGACTGTAGTTTCATTATCCTTACTGCAGCTTCATTATTATAACTGTGGCTTCGTTGTCCTATGTGTATAAGTGTCATATAAACAGCGTGTAGAATGATCACAGTCATGAATGCTTCATTATGCTGAGAGTACCAAGAGGTCTTCATCAAGACTGCGGCTCACTGTGGTTATGTCCGAGACTATAGCCCATAACTCATATAACTACAACGTCCTCATTTGAAACTTGATTGTCCTGATTGCTACTGTGATTTACCATGACTGTGGCACCCTTACACTCGACTACGACTCCTACTACGGCTTCTGTCTCCATCACTGCGGCTTTCTGTAGCTTGACTGCGGCCTCATGTCCTTATGACTGCGGCTCCCTTTACTACGACCTTCACCCTTGACTGCAGCCTTATCTCCAAGCGACTTTATTACCATGGACAGACTTATCTGCAGCTGTGGATAGACCCTTCCTCTTGCTGCGTATAGATTCTGCGTTTTAGATCTTAGGGCCTCATTTTCAGCTAGGGCATCATCTAGGACCCAACGTATCTTCTTGTGTGTCTCTCCGTCACCAAAAACCCAAGACGTGGTGAGGAGGAGATCACACATGAAGAGGTGTGTTCCAAATGATTTCAAGTCCTCTATATTTATACCAAAAACGTATATGATGAATAGACACGACTATTGGGCTTCTGAGCCTACTCAAGTTGCTGGCCTACTTGACAATTTGTCCATAACATAAATAAATTCATAACTTCATAAATAATTATCAGAATCGGATGATATTCAGATCAATCCTACACCTCTCGATGAGAGAGATCCAATAAAAATATCAACTGCCATAAATAAGTTGACCCACATGGAGTTTGGCCCTAGATGCCCATTTTAACATACAGGAAAACCTACAAGATCCTACAGGCGATCCTACAGGATCCAGAACGGTCATCTACAAGATTGGCAGTGAGCATTTTGGAAGGGAAAAGCCAAAGGTTGGCTTCATCATGGAGTGACAAGGAGGTAGGAGCTATACCTTCCCACATTTTCCAAGTTAAAAATAGAGAAAAAACCTTCTATTGTGTTAAGGATATTGCAGTCTAGGGGAATTGTATACAGAATTGTCATTTAAAATCTCTCACCCATTAGAATTTGGAATTAAACCCACACAAGCCTCCACATTCATCACAGAAAATGACAGGGGGATTTAACAAGAGGGAACCCACCAACACAGTGAGAATTCATCAGCACCCTCCTATAGTAGAGATCTTCACAAGACACAATTGGATGGGTTTCTTTGAAAAAATGAGGGGATATGATGATGAGGTGGCCAGAGACTTTGCTCTCTCACTCATACCACTAACTAGGACCCATGCCACTGCTGTGGTGAAAGGCCTCTCAGTAGAACTCACCCCTGAACTCATAGGCAGAATCACCACACTTCCTTTAGGGTTTCCTTGGAGAAAGGAAGATAAGGGTAACAACCAAATTGCAAAGAAGAAATTCCTTTTGGAAGGAGAGGAGGCAATGGAAGAAAAAAATGGGGTCAGAAGAGAAAGCCTGCCATATCCTTGGAATGAAATTACCTACCACCTCATTAAGTATATATCATGAGAAGGTAGGTACAATGTGGTATATGGGTACCATTTCAGGCTTCTCCAAGAGCTGAGGTTTGGAGCAGACACACCTCCTCAAAACAGACTAAGCATACCCTACTTTCTTCTTCAATCAGTGATAGATATGAACATCAAGGTGCAGGAAGGAAAACATCAACAACTAGCCCATCACGGGTTAATAAAACTTATCCTAGAATATTCCCTCAAAAACCTAAGGCTCCTTATTACATGGACAACTTTCAGAGACATGCAGACAGAGGGAGAATAAAATCTCTTGAATATGACAAAAGCCCCACTAATAGTGAGAGGGATGAAGAAGAAACAAAGAGGGATGAAGAGGAAACAAAGGAGGAAGAAGAGGAAGAAAAGCAGGAGGAAAGTGATGAAGAGACAAAACAAGATGCTAAAGAAGAAAACAATGAACAGAGTGAGGAACTAGAGGGAGAAGAAGGAGAGAAAGACAAGGATGAGAAGGAAAATGGAAAAGAGGAAACAAAAGACAAGGAAGAACAAAGGTCTATAATTCAAGGTAAATAAGGGGAGGACTCACCCAGGGTATCTCCACAACCCACTGAGAAAGAGGCAACAGCTGCCCTCACTACCCTAAGTACCCCTATCAAGCAAAAAGGGAAGAGATAGAGACAAACCCCACTATACTTTAGGACAAGAAAAAGTACAAGGATCATACAAGGAAAACCTCAAACACCCACAAAATTTCCTATTGTCATTGAAGACTCCCCAAAGCAACAGGAAAAGATAGCTCCTCTTATGAAAAATCAAGGAGAGGGATCATCAGGACAAACCTCTCCCAAATATCCTATCACTTATGTTAGGAGGCCTGTCACGAGATCTGCTTCATCCAAAGGAAAGGTCTCCTACAGGTTACACAGAAGGACCTACAGGAAGCAGAGTCCATCCTATAGGAAACTCTGCTAAACCTACAGGAAACTTAGAAAATGGACAAAGAAGGGATCATGCAGCAAGAAACAAAGAAGGAGGATCCAGAACTGAGGGAACCTAGTCCTCAACCCAACCTTGACTCTTACTACAGGTTCATTGAAGGGGGTAGGGTCATTCCACAGAAATTTTCCATCCCCTTATTCTTTGAGCTTGAGAAAGAAAGGGAAAGAACACATAGGTGGATGCAAATTGCAAAATCTAAAGGAGTGGAGGATATATGCCACATGGAGGAGAAAGTAAAGGAGATGGGCAAAGAACTGAGCAACCTAAGGGATAGAGAGGCAATGATGAAAGCTCAATTGGAAGCAGATAATGCATGGCTAAGGAGACAGTTACAAGAGAGAGAAATTCAATTGGCATCCATGGTCAGTCTATCCTTAGAGGCAATCCAGTGCAGGATGCCAACAAAGTCCTATGCATTGTATCTTAAGGAACAATGGCTACAGTTCCAAATCAAGACTTTAGCATAGAGAGGCACTATGCCCTTCCAAGACTATAGAAAATTCATTGATCTCTATGATCAAATCACCTTGGAGGATAGAGCTAAAATGTCTGAGTTTTACCTACATAACTTGGCCTTGACAGATCTGAATGTGTGGGACCCTAATTCAAAACTAGGGGACTTGCAATTGATGGCTTTGGCATCATGGATGAATCATGAGGAGGCAAGAGCTACAAAGATGAAGAAAGTAATGGCAAGAGAAGAAATAGAACCCCTCATGATAAGAGATGAGGAATCAAATCCAATGGCTATCATCAAGACCCACAACCTGATTACAAATGACCCTAAACTTGCACCTAGGTACCTTGCTGCCCAAGAGCAAGCAATCACACACTTTGAGGACATGTTCAGATTGTTAGGGGATTACAGCATGTAAGCTTGCCAAAGGAGATGGAATACTTTTCCCTCCAGCTTGAAAATCAGAGAGTACCATTCTCCTTAGAGAATGAGAGAGGCACTAAATAGAACACCCATGTACAAGCAAGCTCTCCAAAGACTCAAAGTCAATTGGATTGGCTTGAGACTTGGTCCACCATTGCTCTTAGGAATGTTGGATGGAAGGAAAGAAGAGGAAGAAGGAAACCAGTGGGAGGAGATAGAGAGGAAAGCAGGATTCTATGCACAGGAAGAGGAAACTACAACAAAATCATGGGATGTCAGGGAGGCCACTAGAGCAATGAAGGACATGGATATAGATTGAGTTGCTCAGAGGATGAGCAACACTTTCAGTTGGGGGTGATGATGAGCCTCGTCATTGGGTAACTATATGGACCTTAATACACCTCCTAGCTTATTTAAATCAACTCTTCTCATAATTCCTTACATATTTTGATTATATTTTTCTTAATGAGATGAGTAAAAGTGAGATATTATGCCTAGTGGACTAATGTGCATTGATTGCAGGTTTTTGAGAGAAAATCATGGCAATTTTGGCTAATTAAGGGCAGAAACTCAAATGAGACAAGGAGGAGAGATTGTAGGAAGTATATCCTCCTCATTTACTCCTCACCCATTCAAATATTCCTCCATCAAATCACACTAGCTTGGAGTTGCAAGCAACTGAGCCATGAAGATCAAAAGGCAGTCGAGCTAGTGACAGTTAAAGAGCTAGTTCATCTTGAGTTTGGGAGCCGAGCCTCCCTAGATTTAAGGAAGTCATTGGAGACTTTAGTTGTATAAATAAGGAGGCCTAGAGCCTCATTAGGATTCAAATTTTTGATGTAAAAGCACTAAGCAATTTTCGAGTTCAAGACTCGTGGAAGACATTGCTATGTAACTTTTTGATTTGATAATGAGAATGAGAATTTCCTTGATCCAGCACTGAGTTGACTCAGAGGGCTGAAGCTCTTGGGTTATGCCCCAACCCTAGCAGCAAAGGATCCTCTTCTTATATTTGTATGCTTAGTTGACTTCATAGATTAATGGTTGAATTGTATTTAGCATTATTTCATTACAAGTAGTTGTGGATTTGATTAGTTTGCTTCTATTTGTGCATTTCTTTAGTAGTAGCTTAGAAAGATAAAGGGATATCAAAATTTTGTTAGTAGGTGTATTTGGCCTCACTCCTCCCTTAAGTGACCATGGTTTGAGGAAAGAACTCCTATGCAACCCCAAAAAGACAGAATTGTGATTTCTCATGGAATTTAGGGTTTTTTGTTACTTAGGCAAGCATTTTACTAGTTTTCAAGAATAGGATTTAAGTGTCATTTCTGATATCTTCAGCCTTGCATTAGATATCATAAAGGTTTCACATTATTCTGCAAGTTTTCCCATGCATGAGATAGGCAACTAGATAATGAAATTATGTTTTTCCTTAGTTAATTGAAATCCTTCTTGTTTACATGGTTTATGGATAAATGTCAATGATTGATGCAGTGCAGGAGTTTCAGCAGTACGAAGAGATTTCATGACCAACAACCCCATCCTAACCTCATCCATCCATGATCATCACTTTTTCCACTAAATCCTTCACCAAATTCATCATTCCATAAGAATACTTCTCCAAGCTTGTTGAGCAAATCCAACCATCTCACAAACTCTGTTTTGAGCTCTGAAGGAGTCCTAGCCACTCCTTTGCCTCATTTCTCTCACCATTCACCTTCCCTAAGCCTTACACCACCTTCCAAATCCCTCCTCTTTCTCACGGTTGTATCCTGTAGGAATACAGGGGATCCTGTAGGAGCATTAGGACATCCTATAGGAGGCATTAGGACATCTTGTAGGTCAACCTATAGTGGCCTGTTTTGAGGCCGAATTGTGGAAAAAGCACCTAGGAAGATAGGAGAAGACCCCTAATTGCCTCCCAAGCCATCTGACCATTCACCATCATCCTTAATCCACCTGCCACATCACCAAGAGAAGTTAGCATTCACATTTTCACACAAAAAAAGACAAAAGGAAAAAATATTTATTTTGTTCATTTACATGCACATCAGTAGAATGTTTGGATGTTTAAAATTGCATGCCTAGGATAGTAGGATTGCACATATGTTAATTTAGAATTCTTTTGAAGCAAAGCCTCTTAGCAGTTAGTTAGATGAATAGTGTGTTTAAGCATTTGATTTCAGTATTTTCCTTACTATAGTAGACAAGATTTCCTTTAGTGAAAATTTCCCTTTTTCTCATTGGTACTCAAGAGAAGGCTAGTTTGAGAAACCATAGTGGTCTATCACCAGCTTAGTAGTCACAAAGAGCAGACCCATTGAATCTACTTTTTTATATAACACTGTCACCTCCAAGTTTGTATGAACCCTGGTTGATAAAGTAAAGTTGGTAGCCCCAGGAGTTGCAACATTCTTGCTGCAATACTGGTGCTCATCATAGAGTCAAAGGAATAGGAGTCTTCTTAGCTACTAGCATAATTATTCTCATATTTGAATCAAAATTTTTTGCACACAAATAAACGATTTTTCTGAAATTAAACACCTCTGGAATGCATGCAAAATTTGCTAATCTGCTAGATCAAATCTTATTACTATTCTTCTTTTCCATTGATAGATTCACAAATCACTGATACAAAGCCGACCACTGAAAGCTCTCATTGATAAGTGTAAGTGAGTTAATCATATCAGTGCAAATAACTTCTTTCCTTCCCGTGCTAGGAATTTTTGCTTTTTACTTTCAAAACATTATCTGAATCAGTAACATTTTCAATGCCCTTTAAGTATAGATTTATTGATATGATAAATAATCACCACGTGTTACTATTTTGCATGTGAAATCTGTTTCATTGGACACTCTCAATAAATAGTAATTTAAAATAACAGAGCCTACATTTATGGGAAGTAGTCGAAATAATTTGCGTAGACTAAATAGGCTACAATTTCACCGAGAAAGCAATAGAAATTTTGGCATGATTTTTAGAAAATATGGCAGAAATTTTTGAAAACCTAGGTTATGGCTAGAAAAATTTATGAATATGGGTACCCTAGTGATTTTTCATGATGATGAATGCATTTCTTCCATAAAGAAAATCAATTTAAACACTTCGACAGTCAAACTTTTTAAATATCTTTTCACCAGTTTCTGCCAAGAAAATTGTTTTCCAGGAGAAATTGTGGCTTTGGTAGACAACACCGAAAAAAATCTTGAAATTATAACACTAGTTTGTAATTTTGTGTTTTCTCTGTTTGTGTTATATGTTAGTAATCTGTCTGTGAAATCTATTTCACGAGATATTCTCAATAAACAACAATTCAAAATAGAAAATCTGACGTTTATAGGAACTAGTGGAAATAATTCGTGTAGTCTAAACAACACACCATTTAGCCCATAAAGAAATAGGAATTGTGACATGATTTTTAGAAAATATGATAATTTTTTTAAAAAATGGATTATAGCTCTCAAGCTTCAGGATTTTGGGTGCACATTGTTGCTATGACAAACACCCTCCAAAATTTTTCCCATACATGAATTTTGGAGCTTACTGTGGATCTTGTGATTGGTCATTCCTTAGTTACCTCTTGGCCGATTGATGCTTTGATTGTAAGTGTCAAAGTCACCTGCTCATACAACTTCATTTCGTAATGCATTAATGATTGCATTCTTTCACGCAAGCTTGAACGGACATGGCACAGTCCATCAAGATAGTTCCTATGCAATTTTTAACTCATGTTGACAGTTAGTGTGCACTTTCGTTGATAATATCTTACTTTTGGTTATGTTTGTACTTCTATCTCGGTGAGCTTTTCAAACTCTCGCTTTTGCGCATCGTCGCTTTTGTGGGTATCATTTTCATGTTTATGACAACCGCTTTTACTTTTTTTTCACCTTAACGAGTGGTGTTTTCATGTTATATTCACTTTGGCATGTGTCATCTTCACCTTTGTTCATATATCAGAAGTGTTATTCACACTTTTCTCTTCATATCGCAAGTGTCATATTTTAGCATGTTAAGTGTCACATATTGTACAAAATCTAGTTATGGTTATTTCAAGGGATAATATTTGTGTTAATGAGTTGTCCTTATCATGTAAACATGTATCACACTTATTTCCTTAGTCTCATGCATTATCCCAGAAGTATCGTCGCTATCATTGCAAAGTGTATCTTTAGTGTCGCACTTGGAGTGACTTATCACAATGTTGTCGCATTGAGGAAAGTATGTTTTTCTTGTGTTTTGAGTGTTTCGTATTGTGTCGTCAAGTGAACTAAGTGTGTGATCATTTTCAAGTCTTGTTTTTTTTCAACTTTCTCTCACTGATCCAACACAATCAAAACTAAGAAAACTCCTCAACCAGACCACTCAACCTCATCTAGCCCTCCTGAACTACACATTGTACAGTCTCAGTCCTCAAGCAACAACCTTGCCTCTTGACACTGCGCAATGTGCAGTATATGCCTCCTAGAATTGTGTACTTCAGAATTACAGTGCTTAAGCCCATCCCCTAAGCTCCATAACTACGCATTTTCCTTCTCCATCCAGTCCTTCACTACACATTGTGTAGTCTCGGTCCTTAAGCCTCAGCATTAAGCTCCTAAAATGCACAAATGCATAATTACTTGGCTTCCTCTCCTTCCATAACTGTGCAACGGGAAAAATCAGTACCCAATCCCTCAGCCTACCTCCTTGAGTTCCCCAACTATGCAATTGATGAGCCTAGCCTAGCCTAGATTGAACCGCATATTGCACAGTATTAAGTCTCAGTCCATGATCTTGACTTCCTGAGTTCCTTAAGTCTGTCCTTCCAGAATTGCGCATTGGGCAACCTCAAGCCTCCAGTCCAAGCGTTGAGCTCTTGAGCCCCTCAATTATGCAATCCTTTGACCCTGGACATCTTGAACTGTGCATTGCGAAGTCTCAAGCCTCAATTCCGGACCCTAACCTCTGGAACTGTGCAATCCCTGAGTTAGTCACTCAACCAATCACTATTTATATCCCTAACAAGTGATTTCATGAAACATGTAAGGTTAGGGTTTTATCAGACTGATGCCATCTTGTCATGAGTGGTTTTCAACTACGCGTATTCTATTATGTCATGACAAGATGATGGAAAAGGAGATGGAGAAGGAGACCATGGTAGAATAAATATTTGAAGCTACAAGGGAAAGCTGATCAATAAAAGGGAGACAAAGGGACATAATATTGTGACAACAAATGAAGGTCAAGATCACATTGAAGATTCCTTATCTTTAAGCCATGAGGAGGAGGAAGAAGAAGAGCATGTTCCATATCTCAAGAAGACATAAAGAAATCGACAAAAAAGAGTGGCTTGACATGGCCATGTCATCTTGAAGTCCATGTCATTAGTGTCATGTCATGTCATGTATTAGGTCATCATGTGCCACATCATTTTATGGATTATGTAAATTCAATATTAGAGAAATGAAATGTAAAGTGGAAGTCCAAGAGTCATCCATGTAATGTGAAAAGTCATGTAGGAAGTCAAAGAGTCATGGAGAAGTCAAATAGTCATGAGGGTAGTCCAAAAGTCACAATGAGGTGAATGGTCACCTCATTTGTTATATATACACCTTCATTGTACAAGAAAATGACTTTTTCAGCTTGGATCCTCCCATCAGGAATTGGAGAGGAAGATAGTTGTTTTGGAGAAGCGAATGACTACTCTAATGCTCCACTATTAAGGCTAGTGGTGTTCACTATATTGATGTATCTTGAAACTTTTACTTAATTCAAAATCTCGTTGAGCGAGCACGCTTTCATGAATATGCCATGAATATTGTAAAGCTATTCTTTGAATGTTTGTGATATATGTTGTTTTCTTTTTTTTTGCTAATGTAAGAGTCATGCCTTCTATTCAAAATAACCAAAAAGGATTAATTACATAAATTACAACCACCGCAGAGGAAACTGGGGACATATAGTTGAATTTCCCCCCCAGGGTATGGGGCAACTAACCAAAGGCTCAACCACTGTGCCAAGAGTACACTCCCCTAACAAAAGGTCCTTCACAAAACATATGCATTATAATCCGTTACAACGGAGCGAAAGAAAACCAAACAAGATGGAACTATAACCAGACCTGAAAAGGAATTAAACCCCCAACTATTCAGATTTCAGGTCCGCAAAAGGGGAATAAACAATGCGTATGTGGCCCGCCCGAAATTCCTTGATGCCCGCCACGAAGCTAGATAAGCACGGATGATAACAGAGAGACATGCCTCAGACCCGGACCCACCAACCTGCATGATGCATCTAGGCCGTTGATCTGCCTCGCCAGATCCAACGGTTGAGGAACATATCGGATGGAAAAGAAGCCCAGAGAATACCCACCCGATGAGGGTGGTATTCTCTCTCCTACTGTAGCCATGTGTTGCATGTTGAGTGGCATTGGGCTTAAATCAATGAAACCACTCCCGGTGTTGAGAGCTTCCGATAATCCGTAAACCACCTTGAGGGCGGTATTGACACAACAGGTTGTTATGAGGAAAGTTTCGAGTCTGCTGAGGAAGCAAAGACTCTGGCCTAAACCCATCGAACTGTAATTTGACTCTCCACCCTTGATCCTCAGTCGCTTGATCCAACAGATAAGAGGAGTCTCCTTTTGAGGACAACCAAGATGGATTCTCGCCATTCGAGCACCCGAAAACCTATAGACCAACCTCGCTAGTTCACTGTAACCATTGCCAACAATTATGTACCTATGGTGGGACTCCGTTGTACCTTCTAACTGAAGGCTCTTCATCCCCTCTTCCCACCAAGCAAAACTGAGCGGATCTGTATTAGGAAAAAGTTTAGCAAAAATCCGCAAGTTTTCGAACAACTTCCACCCAAGAAATCTGTGTCTGAACTGTTATGGGCTGAAAAATCTAACAAAGGCCTGCGTACCGTTTTCAAAATTACCTCTGGAAAACCACTTCATATTAAATGTGTATCGACTAAACCCAACCTCAACAACTGTTGACAATCTTTGTGCTGATATATCTCTCGGGCCTCATTCACCTGGTTGAGACAATCATCCCTCAACCTGTCCTGTGGAACCTCTTGCAATATATATTTATTGCTGCTTTTAGTGCAGAGAGCCCCTTTATTAGCAAGTATGTCTGCCAATTTATTGGCCATCCTTCGCACATGTGTGAAACTTAAGGTTCTCATGTTCTGAAGGTGGAGATGAATTCTTTGATATCACTGAAGTAGCCTCCAGTGTCTCGAGACCTTTTCCGGAGCCGAACCACAGCAAATTCTCTTGACCAAATTGATGATTAGCTCAGAATCAACTTTAATTATGATATTTTGAAGATTGTTGTGCTTCAGGATTTCTAAACATTGCTCAAGTGCCATTAGCTTCGCCATATTGTTTGTGGCTTTTCCAAAATTAAAATGAAAAATGTATTGTATGCAACCCTTTTCATCCCTTAACACACCACCATAACCAGCTATACCCAGATTTCCTTTTGAGGCCCCATCTATGTTACGTTTCATAAATCCCTGAGGGGGAGGATGCCAGAGTCTTTCTCAGTGACTGGTTGCTTTACCATCCTGTTCTTGCCCTAAGGAATAAGCCCCTGCATACCCAACTGAAGAAGTATCTACATATCAGCATTTGAAGGGAGATTTTTAGGGGATGTTTGCACTAAAGTCCCAATTGTCTCCTTAAGCTATCTTAAGATCTGTTCCATGATGCTCTGGGAAGAATTTATTTTTATTTTTGAAGATTCTATTGTTGCGTTCTTTCCAGACATTTCATATTAGGAATCTTGGAGTTAAAGCCCAAGCTCTATTTATCGTTTCATAATCAGAGAAATTTCTTCTCCAGTTGCTAAGGGTATTGGTAATGCTTCCTCTATCCCTGTCTGTTTGTCTGAAAATTAAGGCAATGCCATCCCACAACGTGCAGGTAAATATGCAGGTGTTGAGGAGGTGCCCCATTGTCTCCTCTTGTGACTCACATAACTCGCATCTGGATGGGCCTAAAACGCCCCTTTTTCGGATGTTCTCCCAAGTTAGAATTTTCTTATGATGTACCAGCCACATGAACAGTTTGGTTTTCATCCATCCTTGGTTCTTCCAAAGATTCTTCCAAACCCAATCTGGTTCTGTAGAATCAAGCTCCAGGGCTAAGCACTTTGCCTCTTTAAGGTTAAAGGTGCCTTCATTGTTATTGCCCCATCTAAGTTGGTCATGATCAACTGATATCAGAATTTTTCTTTGATCCAAAATTTCTATTAGAGCATCAACCTTTGCTTTCAAGGGGCTATCATCCCTATATTCCATTTTCTTCCAGGTTCTCCATTTTCCTTCACTATTTGTCTGATCCCAAAAATCTTTTACCCTTAGTAACCCTTTGGTGTCAGTATCATTCTTGAGATCCACAAAGTCCTCTCTTAATAGTTTAGGTTCTTGTTGCCATTTATCCTCCCAAAACCATGCCAAGTCTCCCGCTCTAATTTCCCAGAAGCTATTCTTTTGAACTATGCCTCTATTCTCCCAAGCTTTATTCTAGATGTGGGAGCCTTTTATGGTACCAAACATCCTTATGTGGTCCTTGTTTTGCCAATTACTTGCGTATTTCTCTTTCCAAATTCGAGCCCATGAAGCATCTGAATCTTTTATCCATCTCCACCATAATTTTTCCCCTAAAACGTTTTTTAGCACTTCAGGATCATCCAGTCCAAGACCTCCATGGTTTTTAGTTTTACAAATTGTTTCTTAGGCTACCAAGGCCCATTTCTTCCTCTCCTCCTCTTTGCCCCAAAGAAAATCTCTTTGAATATTTCTACATTGTTGCATTACTTGTTTTGGAGCTGGAAGGACTGAAAACATGAATATGGGGATTGTTTGAAGGGCAGCTTTTGTAAGCACCAGTTGGCCCGCCAAGTTCAAAGTCTGATTGTCCATTTTCGAGTCTTGTCCTGTAGCTTATTAATCACTGGCTCCCAAACAGTCTTGTTGAGAGGTTTGTCTGTAAGTGGTACACCCAAATATTTCGAAGGTAGCATATCTCTTTGAAATCCCAGAATTTTGGAGATATTCCGCTGAATAGTAATGTTAGTATTAAAAAAGAAAATCTTTGATTTGGAGAGGCTTACCTCTGTACCTGCCGCCATAGAAAAGTCACTCAGGATTTGTTTATAAGCTAGTGCTTCTTTGACCGTGGAAATGCATTGTAGCATGGTATCATCTACAAATTGTTGATGGGTCAAAGCCTGCCCATTCTCAAAAAGTTTGAGGCCCTGGATCTTACCTACTTCTTTAGTGGACTTGATGGTTCATCCAAGTCCTTCCATCATGAGAATAAAGAGAAAGGGGGAGAGCTGATCTCCCTACCTGATCCCTCTTGAAGGTTTAAAGGTCTTAGATGGAGAACCATTAACCAGAATTGAAAAACTAGAGGAAGTCACCAGGGCCATTACCCATCTTACCCAGTTGTGGTTAAATCCAAAAGCTAGAAGGACCTTCCTAGTATAGGTCCAATTTAATTTATCATAAGCCTTTTCTAGGTCCAATTGCATAATCATTCCCGCCTGCCTATTACTCATCAATGAATGAACCACCTCATGTGCTTGAATGATATTATTGAGAATTTGTCTGCCTTCCACATATCCCGTTTGCTCCATAGAAACCAGAGTAGGAAGAAGGGGTTTAAGTCTGTTGGAAATTATTTTGGATATTATCTTATACACCACATTGCACAAAGCTATAGGTCTGAATCTATCTGGAGTCATAGCATTGTCCTGTTTGGGAATCAAGGAGATGAAGGATGTATTGAGCACCTTCAATATGGTTCTATTATTCCTGGAGTCCTCCACTACATTCAGAATATCTTGCTTGACAATATTCCAGCATGCTTTAAAGAAATATACATTGAAACCATCTGGGCCTGGCGCTTTTCCATTCTACATTTCTTTGACGACTTCATTGACCTCCTCTTCATTCACCGGCCTATTAAGATTGTAATTATATTCTCTTGTTACTAGCTTACGAATGTGCTTTGTGAAGTCCCTGATAAATTGTGATCTATCTAAGATGGGTTCCTCTACTATGCTTTGAAAATGCTTCTATATCTTTATGGGTGTTGAGAAGTTGGCCTCTGGAGTCCTTGATCGTTGAGATCCTGTTGTGAGACCTATGCTCCATTGTAGATCTATGGAAAAACCTTGTGTTTCTCTCCCCTTCTTTTAGCCATTGAACTCTTGATTTTTGTCTCCAAAATATTTCCTCTTGTTTACATAAGTCCTCCCAATCCTGTTGATGCTTGTTGGCTTGTTCATTTCTTTCCCCATCAAAGCCATCTGTGATAAGGGTTTGATTAAGTTCATGCATTTTTCTTTCAACAACTTTTTTTTGCTTCAAAAATATTTCCAAACTCATTCTTATTCCAATCTTTGAGCTTGAGCTTGATGTGTTTCAATATTTTGTGTAATAGAAACATTCTCGTTCCCTGGATCTGCAGATCTTCTTTCCACCATTTTTCAATGTTGCTAATAAATTCTGGATGGGTGAGCCAGATATTTTCAAATCTAAAAGGTCTGTTCTTTGGGGTTCCAATGCCAGTAACCTAAAATTGAACAGGCCAATGGTTCGAGCCACCGAAGGAGAGAATTCTCACTGTCATATCAAGGCCCGTGGGCATAAGGTCCTCTGAGACTATGAACCTATCTAACTTTGAGGCTACTTGAGACTCTCCTCCTCTTTTGTTGTTCTAGGTAAAGAGGCCATTACTTGTATCTGTGTGAACTAGCTTCATGTTGTCTATAAAATTCTAAAATGCTATAGAGTCTCTGCTTATAGTTTTGGTTCCACCTTTTTTATCTAATAGGGATTTGATCATGTTAAAGTCCCTGCCCAGAATCCATGGTATTCTTGAATGTCTACCTCTTATATCCTCTAGAGAAGTGAGTAGCCTGAGTTTATCATTAGGTCTATGAGGGCCATAAACGTTCGTGATTAAATAAATCTCCCTGTCTCCCACAGGCTGAATAACCATTGATAAATAATTCCTAGATGCCTCTGCATCCACTATGCCAATCTTTTGGGGGTTCCAAAGTGTAAGAATGCCTCCTGCTTTTTTTTTTACCTTAACTTCTAGAAATTCATATCTATTGAGCCATTTGCTATTTATTTCTATTATTTTTTGAATTGAGCATTTAGTTTCCTGGATAAAAATCATATCATGAGTTTCTTTTTTCATTCTGTTGTTAAGAATCATTTGTTTCCTTTTACTTCTTAGACCTCTAATATTCCAATATGTGAACTTCATTAAGAAATATTTATAAAGGAGTAGCTGGTTAGATATTTCATCTTACCTGAATCTATCATCAGTTTTCCACATTCCATCAGTAGCTCATTTTGTTTTTTTCTGTCCCTTTTCCTTCCTGGGTTTCTGGGTGTGAGTCCTGATGTGGCTTTCATGGTTTTTACCCTTTCATTGTCCTACCTTTCGAGGTTTATTTTCCCTACCAGCCCTTTAGCCTGAGTTCTCCATAGAAACAGCTGCTGCACTCTATTAAACTCCTCTTGAGGTAGTGAATCCACACCTCCCATGGTCCCCTGTTTCAAGAATCTTTCCAGATCTAGGTGTTCTCTTTCGAGAATATCCTGCAGTTCATGATCCTCCGTTTCCACCTCACTCGGGGTCATTTCTTGGTCCATTTCCAGTTCCATGTTGCTCAACATAGTCCCATTTTGTTGGTTAATTTCCTGTGTCTTCTCACTATTTTCTTCCTTTTCCTTCTCCCCTAGGCTGCCCTCCATGACCTGATCTACCTTTGTTACCTCTTCCTCTTCTTCTAGTACTTTGTACCTGTTCGGACTTGCCTGTTGCCCCTCTGTGTGGTTTTTCTTTTGCAACCTTTTACCTCCTTTTCCTCTATTTCCCACTTTATGAAAGCTCTCAGTGTCTTTCCCTATTGTAACTTTACTTCTGCTCTTTGTTTTGTTGAGAGGGCATTCTCTGAATAGATGCCCATGTTCATGGCATTTGCGACATCTAAAAGGAATATGTTCATAATCCACTGTTTGCACCCATTCTTCATCAAAAAATTCTAGGATCACCTCATCCAGTAGAGCTCCAGAGAGATCCATCTCCACACATATACGGGCGAAGGAGGTGTAATTTCCCCTTCTAGTTGCCTAAGATATTTTAACAAAACTCCCTAATATATTTCCTATTGCTGATAAAGATTCTAGTTGCTAATAATCTAGAGGTAAGGAGTAGAGTGGTACCCAAGCCGGGACCGAAGTGAAAGTCTCATGCTCCGAGACAAAATTCATCATCCAAGGCTGCATATAGAGGCCTACAACTGCATAGAAGTGGGGTCCTCTTTCAAACACCCTGTATTTATCCTCTATGTTAGTAAAGACTACAGTAAAGAAACCCTTTGACCCAAGATGTAGGTCTATATCCCCTTTAGGTTTCTAGTGATATTTAATCCACGCCTGTAGCGCCTTCCCTGTGGGCCATAACCCCATGAATTTACAAATGATAGCATAATTCCTCATGTGATCCCTATGTTCTTGTAGTGCTAGATCACTTAATACCACTCTGGGTGTGACCGCGGTCTTAGTCTTACATGGACCCTTTTATTTTTTGTTTCCTGCTTCCTGTTTCTTGTCCTCTTCCTCTTTTTCTTTTAATCTGTCTTCCTCCCTTTTATTACTCTGCTCCTGTGCATCATTGATGTTCCCTTTCCCTCCTCCTGAAATACCTTTTTCAACCTCTAGCGGTTTCTTGCCTCGGCTGGAGACTGCCTGACAGTAGGAGGGAGTGGAGCTCCCCCCTTTCAGCCCCTCCATGGAGTTCAATGCCTGAATAATTTTTGTAAACCATATCTCTTACCAGTCGTCGCCTCAATTGTCAATATGAAATCAATCTATTTAAATATATTGTTAGATACCATTTAATTGACTGAGTGGTCCATACCATTTGTGCTACTTCATCCACGATATATGTTGTTTTCATTTGTACTAAGGAAATTGAATTATTTTGGTGGCTTTGGTACTTATCTTGTTGAAGGTGTGTTGTATTTTCTTTAACAATCATTGCTTCCTTGTGAACTATTTCTTTGGTTGATCAACGATTCATTCATATGTATATGCTCATGTGTATTTTTTAGATTATTATTATTACTTGTCTTTAAAGGGCCCACTTTTCTCTTCCCTTTCAGTAGAAGGACCTTGATACTTTCTGCAACTGAACATTTCACAAGGAATACTCACTTGTTGATCCAAAAATACTGTATATTACTCTCTTGTGTTGAACTTTGTAGCCAAGACAAATCCACAAGGATACATGGCAATCGGGCTGATATTCTGGATGGTTTTCCTACTCCAAATGGTGTGAGGTCTAATTGGGACTCCACATCAGGGAGACCCCCTAGGTTGATGGATTTCCAACACCATCAATACTGCCCCAATGATTGTTAATAGTGTTGAATTGATTTCTTCCATTAAAAAAAATGATTTAAACACTCCCACACTCAAACATTTTGAATATTTTATTGTTAGTTTCCAACAAGAAATTCGTTCTCTGGGCGATTATAGCCTCGGTAGACAATCCTAAAACAAATCTCAAAATTTCAAAACCATCTACTCCATCTACTTCGCACTTTGTTGTTTCTTTAATATCATCAATATATGAATCAAATTAAATGTGAATTATTTGTGATAATGACAACTAGCCTACAAGTTGTCAATAATAACTCTAAGTTGAAATGTGTGCAAGGACAATCACAAACAAATATTGTGTGTAAATTTCGCTAGTTATCTCTATTACGAAATGAGTTCATATTTCGGTTGGCACCCACTACTTTGTCGATATTAGTTTATACGTGGCAAATGTGTCGATTTCCGCATTCATTGAAAGAATGTTAAAACGTCTTAGTATTGAGTTAATGTCATTATGTGGAAACCACACTCCACACAATGAAAGCTTTTTCGGTTGTACATAACACTAGTTTGTAATTTTTTTCTTTTTCCTTTTGTTGTATGGCTTAATAATTTTTAGTATATGCTTAATATGAGTTAATATTAAGCAATAATATTAAAAAAAATGAGCTTTGCAAAATGATAGATTTTCAGCTAATCAACATGTAATCAGTCCATTGTACACTTTGCATCGAATATCTGTCAAACAAAATTGCAAGAACGAAAGGTGGCACCATGTAGAAAACACTAGCAGAACCATAAAATAATTGTCTGTTATTGCGTCTGCACACAATATTTATGTGTCGTTGTGTTGAAAGCTTGTAGAAAAATGGCCATGATGACAGTGAGTTCATATTTATTCTAGTTTGTAATTTTCTGATACTTGGTACACATATATTGACAATAAACAAAGTAAACTATCAAACGAGAATCGTAGCGAGTACCCATTTTTTTGAGGTAGTAAAAAATCATCTGATTTTGAAAAGTGTTGATTCAGAATACACATTTTTTTTGAAAGCATATCTTTGACACTTTGGATTTTGTTATATATCAAGTATGAACATTTTTTTTAAATGTTAGTGATTTTCATGCTAATTTTGAAAAGTGTTGATACAACATCAAACCCTTTGTTAAATGGCTTATTTTTGACACTTTAAATTTTCTAATGTATTAAGTGTGGAATTTTTTTTTTAAATGTTAGTGATTTTCATGTGGATTTTGAAAGACATCAACATTTTTTTAAGGCATATTTTCGACACTTTAAATTTTGTTATGTATCAAGTATGGACATTTTTTTTAAATGTTAGTTATTTTCATGCTAATTTTGAAAAATGTTGATGCAATATCAAGCCCTTTCTTTGGAGGGCTTATTTTTGACACTTTAAATTTTCTAATGTATTAAGTGTGGATATTATTTTTTAAATGTTGGTGAATTTCATGTAGATTTTGAAAAACATCAACATTTTTTTTAAGATATATTTTTGACACTTCAAATTTTCTTATATCTTAAGTATACAAATTTTTTCTAAATGCTGATTATTTAACCATTTTATTAGATATCATTTTTGGGATTCAACTGCGTTAAGTAAGTCATTCAAACGTATTTAACCATTTTTCAAATTGTCTTATTCCTCTGCATGTTTTTCGTGCGAAGATATTTCTTTTTTAAGGGTTTTCCATTTTTTTTTGCAATATTTTTTATAGTGAAATTTCTAATATTTTTTGCAAATTTAAAAATAATAATAAAATTAATTTTGGAGGTTAGGATTTTTTTTTAATTAATATTTTGATACACATAAAATAATTATCAGTAAAAAATAATAATTTAAGAAAACTTGACAAAAAATAAACATTAAAAAAACTAGATATAGATATAATTAAAAAAAATATGTATTTCAAGACCTTTTAGCTAAAAATATATAAAAACATTTAAACAAAAAAAAGAAAAATTAAAATTGAAACCTCTTGGGCCCTGGGCGAGGCTTGGACGATTCCCAAAATTGGCCAAGTGTAGCCCAAGGTCGCAACCCATCTGGCCCCTAGGTGGGGCTTAGCTGATTCCAGAATCGGCCAAGCCCTACCTAATGGCCCGAGGGGCCAAGACCCTACGCAGGTGGAGCTTATGCAACTCCACCCGCCAAGGGCCACAACCCCTCAGATGCCTAGGCAAAGCTTAGCTAATTCTGGGCCCCTAGGCGGGGATTGGCCAATTCCAAGAATCAACCAAGCCCCATCCAAAGGCCTGCGGGGCCGCAATTTTATTTTTATTTTTATTTAATATTCTTTAATTTTTTTTTCATATTATTTTACTTGTTTTTTATTTTTTCTAGCTTTTTTAAATATTTTTTTATATAGTTTTTATTTTTTAGTTTTTTTAAAGTTTTTTATTTTATTATTTGTATTATTATTTAATTTTTTTAACCTTTTATTTCAATGTTTTTATAAATGTTTATTTTCATTTTTATTTATTTATTTTGTTTATTTTTTTTATTGTCTAATAAAGTATTATTTATTTGTTGTTTATTTATTTATTTTTTGGTTAATTTTGTTTCCTTTATATATATATATATATATATATATATATATATATATATATAATTTTATTTATTTGTTTTTTTATATGTTTCATAAGTTAATATTTATTTTATTATTATTATTATTATGATGTTTGATTTATTTTGTATATTTTAATATATTTTTTTATATTTCATTTTTTGGGTTATTTTTTAATTTTATTATTTTGTTGTAATATATATTTTATTTACTTGTTCTTTTTTCCTTTTTTTGCTTTTTTTCTTTCATTGTTTTAATATTTGTTTTCTCTGGAATTTTTCATATATATATATATATATATATATATATTTTACAGGGTTTGTTGTGAATCCCCGAGTAACAACCTGATCCCATTATGTGTGAATTTGATAGTTGTTTTTAAAGTTTTCATTATAATGGATTGAGTTCGCCCCCACAATGTGTCAATTTTACGCTTGGTTTTTAATTTTTTGTTGCAATGGATCGATTTCGTCTATACTATTTGTCATTTTGATGGTTGAATTTTTTTTGTTTTTGTTTTTGTTTTTTTTTTTTTTTTTATATTGTGTCATGTTGTCTCAAGCTAAGATTTCAAAATAGCTATATTTTTAGCATTTTTAAAGGAAATTACTCTTGGTATAATGACTCTTTTATTCGGGTGTTCATTTTTTTATTTTTTTTTAGTCACAATTTTTTTATTATAATGCAATGGTTGAAATATGTTGAAAACTTAAGGTTTTTTGTAATCATGATCTTTGGTTTTAATTCCAAGGTTGAAAATTTGTCAAAATTTTAAGATTTTTTAAAGTCGTTATATTTTATCTTTAATGCTATGGTTGAAAACAGTTATAAGTATTTTTTCTTTAACACCATGGTTAAAAATAGTTGGAATATTAAGGCTTTTCAGAGACATGATATTTTATCTTTAATTCCATGCTTGAAAATCGTTGGAATTTTAAGGTTTTCTGGTACCATGATATTTTATCTTTAAAAAATGTTGAAATTTTATACCAAAAAAAAATGTGTCATTCTAGCATCAACACTTTTCGTTTTCAGGGTGTTTTTTACACAAAAAAAGGTTTTCGCTACCATTTTTAAAAAATGTTGAAATATTATCCATAATATATATATACACGTTATTCTAACATCAACACTTTACGTTTTCAGGGTTTTTTTGTATAAAAACAATTGGTTTTCACTGCCATTTAAAAAAACAAGGTTGAAAACTTACCCAAAAAAATGTTATTCCAGGATCAACACTTTTCATTTTCGAGTTGTTTTGTCATGTCATGAAAAACTCTAAGACATTGTTGATTGGCCACATGTGCCGAATGCAGAGGCACAGAGAAAAATGAGCGGAGTCGCTCTTCATTATGCGTAGTGCTAAACTGCGAATGCAAAAATAACAACCAATAGCTAAAATTATTGTTTAAACAAAGAATCTTTCGAATTACGATAAAACACATATCCAACATGTTGTGCATAGTTCAGAGGTGCGAATAAAGACATTTGTGGATTAAATACTTGTTATTATCGTTAAATATTAAATTAAGTGTCGTTTTAATGCATTTAAACAAGTAATGGTGTGCAAGAGAATGGGTTTGTGGAGCAACATACACAGATTTTCTTTTGTAATGTTTTGGTCCTCTTTTCGGACACATTTCTCTCACACGATAGTACATATTATTAATCAATTAATAATGTGTGATGGTGTTGCAGAGGGAAATTTATTCCATATACATGAAATCATTAAAACTTTAATCAGAAACTTGGTATCCAATTCAAATAGAAATAAGCTTCTTCCACACAATAAAATAGGTTGCTACAATTATTGTTCTCAGTTTTCTAGGTGAAAGCTTCCCTGCATGCATTCAAAATGACAATGACTTTGCTTTCATAATAATATTATTAATTGTTTTTCGCAATTAATCAAATTTATTATTAAATAAATTTGATTTCATCATAAAGTTAAATTAATTTAATTTATATTTATGATTTTTAGGTTTATAGTTTTTAAATGAAATATTTCATTGTGCAGAGGAAGCTTCCTCCACACAATGAAAGCTTTAATGTAAGCTTTGCACAACGAAACAAGCTTCTACATCTAGCACAAGTTTTTTAAATTCTTTTTTTTTTAAGAAAATAAAATGTACATGTATATAACTAAGTTACTTGCAAAGACTAATTTATCATTGACAATTGCAAAATGAAATTTGAAAATTTTTCACAATGCTTTGAAAAATAAAACCCATAGTTTAATTTATTATTATTGCATCCTGCTTTCAACTTCAGCAAAATAATTTATTGTCTCATAAGTCCCTGTTATTTTTTAGAAATTGATAAAATTTATTATTAAACAAATTTGATTCAGACATAGTCAATGTTTCATTGTGCAGGGATTTCACTCTTTGGAAGAAGCTTACTCTGCACAATGAAATCTTTAATGTAATCTCTGCACAATGAAACAAGTTTCTAAATCTAGCACAAGTTCCTTAAATTCTTATTTTCTTTAAGAAAATAAAATGTACATGTGTATAACTAAATTAGTTACGAAGACTAAGTTATCATTGACTATTAAAAAATGAAATATGGAGTTTTTGCACAATGCTTTGAAAAATAAAACCCATAGTTTAATGTACTATTATGAGATCATGCTTTCAACTTCAGCAAAATAATTTATTGTCTCATAAGTCCTTACTAATATACTATTTTTTATAAATTGATAAATTTTATTATTAAACAAAATTGATTTAGTCATAGTCAAAGTTTCATTATGAGAAGATTTCCTTGTCCAAAAGAAGCTTACTCTGCACAATGAAAGCTCCACACAAGGAAGCTTCACAAAATGGAACATTGATCCCTGCAACTCTGAATTTTGTGCATGCATTCATAAATGAAGAAACTAGAACATAGTAATTAGCCTTTGTGTTTGAGAATCCTCACACATTAACCAACACAATTATAGTAACAACAATTGTATTTAGATTCAAATGCTAATCACTATAGCTATGATTAAAATAAACATTACAAATGGAATAAATATCTTAGAGCCAAAATTCTTGATAAACGTTCAATTTCATTGTCATGAATACAAGCCATTACATACAATATAAAAACTCAAAAGCATGGTCTAATAAACTTATGTTCAATCAATGTTCTTGAAGAACAATATAAAATCCATAGCTATACAAGTTCATATGCAAAACATTATATAAGAATTATTGATAAAATTGGTAAACAATTTCAGTATTAGGATAAAGTGAACAAAAATTCATTTTAATCATCATGAATTATAGAACATTAGCTAATATATAAAAGCTTAAAGAAAATACTAGAAAAAACATGTTCAATTAGTGTTTTTTGCACAATGTTCTAGAATTCAGATCTATACAATATCTCATGCAAAACATTATCTCAGAATTATTTACATCATTGGTAAATAGATTGAGAACTTGAAAAGGAAATAATAAGAATTGAAACAAGGATTGACTACAGAATCATGGTCTAGAAAATAATCTTTGTTGCATAAAGCATTTATAAAAATCCCAACACTTAAATCACAAAATTAAATGCATTCATCCCAATTGGGACTGGGATTGAGCTCTTGTAGACCGTAATCTCAAAAAGGAACCTCCAATGGAAAACAAGAAACTACATTCAGGAATTAGATAATTTCATGATAATATGCCCATAAAACTTCAATAATAAACACTACAAACAGAATAAGGAATGTTCTAAGACATTGAAACACTTACAATAAGAAAAATCATAACCCAACATTGTTTGATTGCTAGTTGTCTTTCAGAATTACGATTTCTCCAAGGAATTCCTTCATTTTTTCTTAAATGAAATCTTTCATCGGAGCGATAGTAATCTCCTGTTTAACACATTCATTGAATATATCCTTCTCAATATCTCTAACTTCTTCTTGCAATTGCGAAGCTAAGGAAGAGAACTCTTCGTTAACATTAACAAAAGTAATTAGCCATTTTCTAATTTCCTCTATAGTAAAATCAGTTATATCATCAAACTTTGTTTCCTTTGATTTTTTTAGCTTCTCCAATTCAACCATCAACCTATATTTCAAAATTAATCTAGACTCATATGCAATGCACAAACTGTTTAAATCCTGGATAATCGTTATCGCCTCGAGATACACATCAAATCTTCTATTATGTATGCCTCCATATTCAGAAATAATGTCCTCTAATGATTTGATTTTCTCAAACCATGCAATGTTGATTTGCTTCATCCAATCAACATCTGGGAGTCCTTGTTTCTCTTTTTTTAGATCAGACAGTATATAAAGAGTGCGACTAAAATTTAGTAAGTCATTGTCTATGAATTCCTTGTCTCCCTCGAGCTCACTTTTGACCCACTCGATAGATGACTTATTTCTCGAGAATAAATGTCGCAGATCAAAAATTTCTTGTCATGCATTTTCAATAAATCGTAATATTTTGGATATATTAATAATAATATACTATTTCATTGCTTTAAGAAGATTGACAGATTTATCAAATCTATGGGATGTTCTGAGAGTAGAAATTTCCAATGACGGCTTGTGTATTACCACTGGAGTCATCAATAAAGGACCTAGGCTTAGAGAATCTTTTAGCTCTTTTATTCTTGCCCTCAGTTTCATATTTTATTCTTCTCATCAACTAATAGAATCTATAAGCATGTCAATAGTATCTTGATGCAATTTAATGAGCCCTAACATTGCAAATCCAGATACATCAACATTCATTTATACTCTATCAATAAACATTTTTTTTGTGAGTCTGTAATATTTCAATTATCAATCTTTTAATTCCCTTATCATAATTTCCATGTTTCAATTTGATAGGTAAGTCATTGAAAGTAGCGACTTCATTGGCAATTTTCTCAATCATTTTTCTGTTTTCTTGCAAACAAGTACCAATCCAATTAGGTAGTACAACGCTATCAACTTCCATGTCCATAGCCTCTTCAATGCTCCCTATTTTACGAAGACTATTGGATCTATTTTATTCATATGTGTGCACTCTTTCTAGAGTTACTCTCTAAAGAGTCTCTTCGCCATGTCCGCGATCTGATAGCCCACAACGAACCAATATTTCACTTGCAATAGTTTTTTTCCTTTTTCGACTGCTAGATGAAGTTGGACCAACACCGTGTGTGCAAGATTGAGATTGTCCCGTAGGATTTGTGCCTCTTTTCTTGTATCTTCCTCTCATGTCGATGATATCTTTTTCAACGATCTCTTCAACACCTATTAGAAATTCATGATTTTTTTTGGGTGCACTATGACTTTCCTCACTCTTCTCTCTATTTCTTGGAAACAAGTTCACATACCTAATAAACTCTAGGTGTTTCTTGAAAAAATGTTTTGGATCAAATCCCTCAACGGATTCGTCTTGACTTAAGTTAAAAGGATCTAAATACTTTGCAAGATCAATAGCATGAGTCATATTCTTCACAGTGACTTTTTCAACAATAAAATAAAAAAGAAATAAATTGTTTTTTTTTTCAAATGTAACTAGCCAACGAAGGTATTGCATGCAGACTTCAACAAAAAAATACCTATCTAGAACAAACCTCGATAACAACAATGGCCTATCTTCAAAACCATAAATTTGAATTATCGTATTACTTTCTCTTTCCTCATGACCCCCTTTTCCAGATAGGAAAAATTGAGCCTCTACAGATATTCAAGGAGGATCTTGTCAAGTTAAAATGCAATATACTTGCTTTACAAAGAAATCTTGAATTAAACAAAAAATTAAAGAAGTTGTATGCTTCCACAATATAGGATACCAAAACTACATTGGTTCCTCGCTAAAATTGAATGTAGGATTAGAGGGTAAATTGTCAAACACATGGTTTGACATGAAGGTTATTATCAGCATGACATCATAAATAATCTATTTCTCTTGGACAAATTAACTAATTGAAAATCCAATTAATTGCAAACTAAATTTGCCTAGTCGAATATCCAATTATTTTTTTATGAGTGATAAAGCATAAAAAATGCATTTTGGAACATTTGTTGTAGTTTATTGGCCCATCACACGAGAAAACAACCAAGAAATGTCCCTAAACAACTGTCTAAACAAAAAAATATCTAGCAGAAAAAAGATTATAAGGAACCTTAGTATTTGGGGAAATGAATTCTCAAATAATGTCAATCGTGCTTGCCTCTAGCTTCATGAAGCTATATGCATCATACAATTTTAAACACTTATTCGGTTCTAGTAACTTGAGTAACCATATAGTGCCTTGGGATTCAAAGAAATCCTTATTTCTCCTAGCACAATTTTTCTTGTTCTTGAATTGAAATTGTTTGCACACAGATAAAAAATTTCTCTAAAATCAAAGACTTTTGGAACACACCCATCTTTCGCTAATCCACTACTCCAAATCTTGTTGTTTTTTTTTTCACTTTTGTTGGAAAATTCACATACTGATCATATGTCCTCAAATAATCAAAGTTCTCATTGATATGAGCAAGTGAGTTAGTTGTATCACTGTAAATAGCCTCTTCCCTTTCTTTGATACCCATTTTAACTTTGGACTAAAAAGTACCCTATCAATGAATAATGTTTTCAAATTCCATTTAACTTTACAATTCTTTGTTCTCTTCACAATCACTAGTTGTTACTATTACTCATGTCAAAACTATTACACACAACACTATCAATAAAAAACAATTAATTATACTAAAGGCAACATTTACGAAAAGTAATAGAAATAAATTTCAAAATTCCAAAAGCATCCTATCCATTTACTTTGCATTCTGCTCCTGGTTCAAGATCATTGATATGTGTGTCATAAGAAATATATTTTTATGATATAAAATAAAAATAAATTACCTGTGATCATGACAATTAGCTAATAAACTATCAATAATAGTTGTAAATAATAAATTGTGCAAGGACAATCGCAAATAAATATTATGTGGAGCTGATGGAAATAAATTTCAAAATTCCAAAAGCATCCTATCAATTTACTCTGCATTCTACTCCTGGTTCAAGATCATTGATATGTGTTTCATAAGAAATATATTTTTATGATATAAAATAAAAATAAATTACATGTGATCATGACAATTAGCTAAGAAACTATCAATAATAGTTGTAAATAGTAAATTGTGCAAGGACAATCGCAAATAAATATTATGCGGAGCTAATGGAAATAAATTTTGAAATTCCAAAAGCATCCTGTCCATTTACTCTACACTTTTCTCCTATTTCAATATCATTGATATATGTGTCATAAGAAACATAAATTTACAACGTAAAATAAAAAGTAATTACCTGTGATTATGAAAATTAGATAAGAAATTGTCAATAATAGTTGTTGTAGAATTTTCCTATAGATTCACAAGCTCATGCAATGTACTAAAGCACATGACAAGAATCTACTTCTACTTTCAACCAGCAAAAGCCAATAGATCGATGAAAACGATAAGAACAAGAAGAAGACAAATCAATGGAACATAACAAAAGATGTATTTGGGGAAAGCCACTGCTCAAAACCCTGCTATCTGTATTGGATATATAAAAATATGAGTGAAGATACAATGTTTGTTCTCACAAGAACAATTCCACACAAGTATGCTTAATTCTCTCATCTCACAAGATAGCTCTTGGCCAACACTTATCCAATTCTAAAACTCTTGAAGCTCCTAATCTCTTGCGTAATTCCTAGGATGAATAACCCATATTTACAGAGAGTTCATGCTTCCAAAACTGCGCAATCAAAACATAGGATCAATCTCTGATGCATGAATGATATTTACACTCTAATTAATAATACCATTGATAGTACACTGTCCCTGCACTCTAGTCTCAACTGGGTCTTTCTCTGAACTGACATGAATGGGTTTTTCATGAGGGAATCTTCAATTAACTGGAGAAGCACTAGTGCAACAACTGACTGTTAGTCCTCTATTAGTTCCTCAAATAGTTTGGAACTTAACTGAGTAAACTGAGTGATCTAATTTCCAACTCAATTTAAACTCATACTGGACCACTAAAACTTACGGAGAACATATACATGACTACAGAAATATTTCAACTCGAAATTCCTAAGCTAGTTAAATTAATTAAACTTAATTAACTATTTACAAGTTGTTATGAGAATATAATTTGATTTTAATTCTCAGTTTAATTCAAGGACATATTAAATTGGAATTTCTTGTTTCCATTTCTCAACACTCCCTCTCAACAAGAAATGGATTATCAACTACCCCAATCCTGTCTCTGTGAAACTCGAATTTACATCTTGACAATGCCTTTGTCAAAATGTCAGCTTCTTGCTCCTTCATGGGAATGTACTATAACAACATAATTTTCCTCAATACAAAATCTCTTAGATGATGATATCAGATATCAATATTCTTGGACCGATCATGAAAACCTGGATTTTTAGAGAGTGTGATACAACTCTGATTATCACAGAAAATCACAATTGGATCCATCTGCGGACCAAACAAACCAACCAGGATCTTCCTCATCCAGATGGCCTCACATGTTTCTTGACTCGCAGCCATGTACTCTGCCTCTATCGAACTGAGTGTAACCAATCTCTGTTTCCTGTTGTACAAAGACATTGTTGCTGACCCATACTGAAGATCCCTCCTGATGTGCTCTTCCTGTCGGATGGACTCCCTGCCTAATCTGCATCGGTGAAGCCTTGAAGCTTCACTCCCTATGTTCATCTTCAAATTCTTTTCTGCCTTCCAATAAAGCTTAGTAGGCCTAACCATCGCTTGACTAAGCAGGTTAACTGCATAGCACATATCCGGTCGTGTGTTCACCAAGTACATGAGTGAACCCACAAGCTTCCTATAAACAGTATCTTCCACCTTGAAGTAGCATCCTCCTTCCTCTAGTTACGTGTTAGAGGAGTCTCCATGGGTTTGCTACTCTCCATGCAGAATCTCTTAAGTATCGCGTTGGGATACTTTCCCTAAGACACAAAAAAATCCCCATCTACCTACCATACCTCCATGCCAAGAAATTAATGCATGAGCCCCATGTCCTTCATCTCAAACTCTCTTGCAAGGTCCTCCTTGCAATACTTGATCAACTGATCATCACCTGTCAGTATGAGATCATCAACATAAAGTACAATGATCAACAATTTACCTTCCACCACTATGTGGTACAGGTTCGCATCCGCTTCACTCTTCGTGAAGCCCAACCCAGTGAAGTAGTTATCTATCCTAGTGTACCAAGCACGAGGTGCTTGCTTCAACCCATACAACGCTCTCTTGAGCTGGCACACATGCGACTCATGGTCAAAGGTTTCAAAACCTTCAAGATGCTCTATGTACACCTCTTCCTCAATCATGCCATTAAGGAAGGTTTTATTCACATCCATCTGATGTATCTTCCAACCCATCTATGCTGATAGTGCCAATATAGATCTGATTGACGAGTACCTTGCAATAGGAGCAAAGGTCTCATCATAGTCAATCCCCTCTACCTGTGAAAAGCCACGGGCCACAAATCTAGCCTTATGCTTCTCCACACTACCATATGTAGCTTGATTTACCTTGTAAATCCAACGGGAGCTCACCACTAACTTGTCCTCTGGTCTTGGGACCACATCCCAAACACTATTACGAAGTATGGAGTCATACTCCTCCACCATGGCATCAACCCAAACTAGTCGCCGCACTGCTTCCTTAAAGGAATATGACTTTGTCACAACACATTCGCCCATAAGAGCCATGTATCCAATGTACCTCTCAGGTGACCTCCTCTCCTTGCGCTGAGAAGTGGGTGCTACAACATTCTCCAGCGCATCATCCAACAATCTCTTAGCCTCTCTCGTGCACTTTCTTCCCTCTCTGGAAGACTGCCTGAGTGGATGTATCCAATCCTAGATCCTTTTCATGTGGCTGCTCAACATCAATATGAGGCTCCTAAACCTTAGGAGCTAAAAGCTCCTCATTTGTATGTAGCTCAGTCTCCCTCTCAAGGGAAACTCGCATGGCCTTCTCCTCATCGAATCTGACATCCCTACGAACCACTGTCATCCTGTTGGTCGGAAAGTACACCCGATAGTTGTGAGGTGTGTTAGTGTACCTCACAAATATTCCCAACCCTTTTGTAGGCTCAATCTTCTTCCATGCATCTTAGGTCACATGGAAATATACTGATGACCCAAAAATCTTGAAGTGACCAACATCTAGCCTCTTACCAGAATAAGCCTCCTCTGGTGTCTTCATCTTAAGTATCCGATGTGGGCTACGGTTCTGAACATAAACCAATGTGTTGCATGCCTCAGACCACAAGTGTAGTGGTAGGCCATGATCATGCAACATCGCCCTTGCTACCCCTACTATGCTTATGTTCTTCCTCTTGGCCACCCCATTTTGCTAAGGGTTATGGGGTGCTTTCAACTCCCGTTTAATCCCTTTCACTACACATAAGTTCTTAAACTCATTTGAGACATACTCACCATCATTATCACTCTATAGAGCTTTAACCTTATTTCTCGACTCTTTTTCCACCAATGCTTTAAACTCACAAAAATTTGTGAAAGTTTGATCCTTTTTCTGCATGAAAAATATCCAACATTTATGAAAATAGTCATCAACAAATATAACATAATACATGTGTTTGGCCATGGATGTTGTCGAGAATGGTCCACACACATATGAATGGACTCACTCTAGAGTAGCCTCTGCTCGACTGTCTCTTTCGTGAAAGGAAGACTTGGTGTATTTTCCCAAAGTACACCCCTTTCATGTATCAACTTGCTCAAGCGTACCTTTGGGAAGACCGGTAGAGATCTGCTGCAATATCTTCAAAGCACCATGATGCAAGTGGCCCAATCACTTGTGTCGCAACTCACCAATGTCTCAGCTCTGCACCCTTTCTACTTTTATGCTCAAAGCAGTACACTTCTATACCTCCAACTTATAGAAATTCTTCACCTAGATCCCTATCTTCTTTACTTGACCCGTGGCTATGTGTCGAAGGAACACCTTTCCTTTCAAGAAGATCACATCATAGCCTCTATCCTCAAGCATGGAAATGGATACCAAGTTCTTATTCAGCCCGGGAACATACATAAAATTCTTCAAGGTGAGTGGAGCCCCATGCTCCCTCTGAAAAGTAATCGTGCCCAATATAGTAACACTATACTTCTCGTTGTCACCCATATCGATATGCATCTAGAGATCGTTCTCCTCTAGGTCACTGAATAACTCTTTTTCGCCAGTCATGTGGAATGGAGCTCCACTGTCTAAGTACCATACACTTCTCATCATTGATGACACCATGCATGAAATGAGGGAAAATTCGAATTCAAATTGAGAGGCCTAAGCCTCACCCGTCGCTCCTCCCAAGGACTTCTTCTTGGACTTCTTGAGTGGAAATTTGTACAAAATGGCCTAGCTCATGGCAATGAAAGCACTTCACTTTCGTCATGTCTTTCTTATTACCTCCATGATAAGAATCCAATTTGGTATGGGAATCTTTCCCTTTCCCTTTCTTTGCCTTAATCGCTAAGGCATAGTTCTCTTCATCATCAGTCTTTGATGATGAGACATCCCTGGTGTTCCTCCTGATCTCCTCCTGCATCAAATCCGACCATAGTCATTCCCAATCTGGCAGCTTCTCTCGACCATTCATAGAGTCCTGATAACTATGCCAACTCTTTGGTAGTCGTAGAAGAGAAAGACTCACCATATCATCCTTGGAAACCATGATTCCAACACTTCCAAGTTCATCACAACATTGAGTGAACTTGGTCAAGTTTTTGGAATCATCTTGCCTTTCTCCATTTTGATTTTTCGAAGTTTGTCCTTTAGTGAAAAATTCCTTTGGTCACTTCTATTTTTATACAAGTTCATCAATGTTTTCCACATAGCATACAAAGTTTCCTTGCCATAGAGACTCAAGACAATGTGGTATCAAACTCCATCAAGGATTATCCACCTCACCTTTGCTACACACTTCTTCCATTCAGCCAAATTCTGCGCATCTGATGTTGTTGGCTTAGGAATTTCTTGATCAATGAATTCCTTCAAGCCATTATCTTCTAGCACAGACTCCATTCTATCCCTCCAGGCTATAAAATTTGAGCATCCTTCCAAGGCATAATTGAGCTGCAAACCGTAGAACGCCATATGCCGATCCTGAAGTATGTATTGCAAATTCGAATTTCACCTATAACCCAGAACTCAAAACTTCGAAATTTGCTCTAGTATATTGTTCTCAGCTCTGATACCATGTAGAATTTTCTTGTAGATTCACAAGCTCATGCAATGTACTAAAGCACATGACAAGAATCTACTTCTACTTTCAACGAGTGGAAGCCAATAGATCGATGAAAACAATAAGAACAAGAAGAAGACAAATCAATGGCACATAACACAAGATGTATTTGGGGAAAGCCACTACTCAAAACCACTATCTGTATTGGATATATCAGAAATATGAGTGATTATACAAAGATTTTTCTCTCTAGAAAAATTCCACACAAGTATGCTCAACTCTCTTAGCTCACAAGCTAGCTCTTGGCCAACAATTAGCCAATTCTGCAGCTCTGCAAGCTCCTGATCTCTTGCGTAATTCCTAGGATGAATAGCCTGTATTTAAATGGAATTCATGCTTCCAAAAATCCGCAATCCAAACATAGGATCAATCTCTGATTCATGCATGATATTTACACTCCAGTAAATAATACCACTGATAGTACAGTGTCCATGCACTCTAGTCTCAACTGGGTCTTTCTTTGAACTGACATGCATGAGTTTCTCATGAGGGAATATTCAGTTAACTGGAGTATCACTAGTGGATGCACTAGTGCACCAACTGACTATTAGTCCTCTATTAGTTCCTCAAACATTTTGGAACTAATTTAACTGAACTTCACTTAGTAAACTGAGTGATCTAATTTCCAACTCAATTTAAACTCATACTGGATCCATAAAACTTAGGGAGAACATATACATGACTACAAAAAGACTTTTAACTCGAAATTCCTAAGCTAATTAAGTTAATTAAACTTAATTAACTATTTACAAGTTGTTATGAGAATAAAATTCAATTTTAATTCTCAGTTTAGTTCAAGGACAAATTAGACTGGAATTTCTTGTTGCCATTTCTCAACAGTTCTAAATAATAAATTATGCAAGGACAATCACAAATAAATATTATGTGGAGACGTGTTTGGATACCTTCTACCATGAATCGAATTGATAGCTAGTCCCCACCACTAAGTGAAATGGAACCAAATTTGATTGATGAATGACTTAACACGTGGTTTTGAACACTATTGTGCAAATCTAACTGTCAAAATGCGTTCAAGCCAGCTAGACGAGGCCACATATATTCCCTCGCATAGTTCTTCTGCGTACCTACATAACCAACCACAAATTAATAGTTTATGATAATAGATTTATGTTCACTTCATTCCCACAAATTAATAGTTCATGTCAATGGCTTTATGTTCAATGCCTTCAAGTCAGCTTATTTTGGTAACAAAAATGCTAACATTGCACACAAGAAATTTCGGAAGTGCAAAGAGAAAAAAACATTACAATTCATTTGAAATAAAAAACCAATGACTTCAAGTGAGCTACACAAGTAAGGAACAAAAAATTCTTTTCTGAGATACTTTGTACCTCTGCATACATTACCCCAATTAATTAGCCATCATTTACAATGTATCCAAAAACCCAAATAGTTGAACATAAAATGAAATAATAGGAATTACCTTTCTAAAATTGGGGTAGCTATGGGACAAATTTTGCATAGGAACCCATCTACCCCAAGTGAAACCATCTTTCCCCAAAAAGGAAAATTAGAAATTGGGTAGATAAATTATTATAAAGTGGTTTGGTTCTTCTCTTATTTAATTGGGCCCGAATCCCCTTGGGCAAGAGGTCTTCAAATCATGTGATAGTATATTTAATAGTAGAGTTTAGGCTTTTGTGATCCATATCAAGTTTACAAAGGATTTTTCGGCGAAGATCACATGAGACATCATTTGTCGACGCGTTTCGAACCATCCAGTGTGGTTCATCATCAGAACCACACTGGATGGTTCGAAACGCGTCGACAAATGATGTCTCATGTGATCTTCGCCGAAAAATCCTTTGTAAAGTATATTTAATGTTAATATAAATTCAAATATTTCCCTGCAAATTCAAGTCGGCCTCATATCAGCCTTCCTAAGAGTCGTGACATCTCTCAAGTGGAAACAAATATAAATTTTTTATGCAACCAGCTCACAAAATAGAAGAAAAGATAGATCAACGACTTCAAAATCGGCCTCTTCAAGGAGGAAACCTCCTTTACATTACATAAACGAACAATTCATGGATGATACAAATGACAAGCCCTCCTTTCTATATATAGGAGTCTAAGGGTTCACAATATAATCAGAGCTGACATAACAATAATATTCTAAGGGCACAACAATAACAATAGCGGACTTTTATGGGGCAAAATAATAACAATATGGGGACTACATGGGCACAACAATACAATAAGGGGGTTCCACTAATAAAAATAAGGGGTTACACTAGTAGTATAGGGTCCTAACATGCCCTTGTCCTTCAAAACTGTGTTGTCCTCAACACTTGAGTAGTTATGGATGCTTCTGTATAAACTTCTCATCCTCCCATGTGGAATCTTCAGCGGGTAAGTTCTTCCACTTGATGAGATACTCTGAAATTGATCGATTTCGCAGTTGTAGATTTCTTATTTCTGTGACTGCTTCAGGTTCCAATATTAATTTTCCTTCCTTATCAAGCTCTGGAAATCTTGTTTGAACTCGGATCTTGTCACCTATAACCTTCTTTAAGCATGACACATGGAAAACTAGGTGCACTAATGAAGATGCATGAAGCTCCAATTTGTAAGCCATTGTACTAATCTTTTGTAACACCTTGTACAGACCATAACACTTTGGTGATAATTTATTATCCTTATTAGATTTCTTGAGGGAAATTTGTTTGTATGGTTGTAGTCGTAGAAATACTCAATCACCTACATCAAAACTTCTTTCGCTATGATGTTGATCTGCCTGTTGTTTCATTCTATTCTACGCCAAAATGAGGTTATCCTTTAAGAGTTGGAGAACTTGTTGTTGATGCTTGATGTGATCTTCCACTGCTTGAACCTTAGAATTTTCTCTTAAATATGATGTGACGAATGATGGATGATATCCATAAAGTGTCATAAATGGGGTAAATTTTGCTGTAGTATGGAAGGAAGTGTTATACCACCATTCAGCCAGAGGCAACCACTTGACCCATTATGTCTGTTTATAAGATACAAAGAAATGAATATATCCTTATAAACATTTGTCCACTATCTCAGTTTTCCCATTAGATTGGGGATGATAAGATGAGCTATGAGCTAACTGAGTACCCAAACAAGAAAATAATTATGTCCAAAAATTTCCAGTGAAAATGAGACCTCTGTCGCTTACAATAATCTTTGGGTTTCCATGTAGCTTTTGAATTATTTCCATAAATGTAGTAGAAACTATACTAGCTTTAAATGGATGAGATAATGCACAAAAGTGTGCATACTTGGTAAGTCTATCAACTAGCACCATGATGACACTCTTTCCTTCGGACTTGGGTAAACTTCTGATAAAATCCATTGAAACCTCCTCCCAATGTTGACATGGAATGGATAAATGCTATGTTGTAGCGGCTACAACCACCCTCCAAAATTTTTCCTTAGCTTCGTTTTGGAACCTCCCTACCAAGATTTCACAGCAGCTTGTCTTGCTTCGTCAAGTTCACAAGCTTCAGTGTTTTTCTTGCACAAAGGAAGCCTATCAATCACTGCTTGATGCACTCCCCTCACAAGTTGATCACTTGGAATTGGTCCAGTTGCAGGCTGAGCAGTTCCCCCAAGAAATTGTGCAATTATGGAGGGAAACCAACCTTCCCTCCAGAAATTGCACAATCCTGACTAGCATCCTACTGGGCTCCAGAATTGCGCAATTCTACCAGTCAACACTCATAGTGAAAATTGCGCAATTTTTCCCAGCAAGGCTACTTAGCCCAGAATTTGCACAAATCTGGGCAGCAGTCAGTTGCTCTGCCAAGAAATTGCGCAAATCTCCTTGGAAACTAGCCCAGCTCCCAGCCAGAAATGCGCATTTCCTTCCAGCAGTTGAGGAGCCTCTTACATGTGCAGCCGGGTTGATCGGTTCCCTCCGGGACCAAGCAAAACAAACTTGCATGCATGAGATACTTCTCCGAAGACAACATGCAAAGGAATCCATTGTTTCAGGGATCTATTTTTGGCAGCTGGAGGTTACATGCAAGGATCATTTCAAAAACCTCCCAATAAGTGTCACTTTCCCTAGATTTGTGGCATGTGCCTCACAACCTTGATTTTATAAAAACTCATCAACGGGGCATTGCAGAGTTCATTCATCACATCAACCTTGTAGCTTTGACATCCCACATCGCATCTAGGAGTTGTCGACACATTCAGCTCATTTGTTTTTGGGTAAGCCCGCTTTCCATGTTTTTTGTTGCATTTCTGTCGCTTTTTGTATTTCGCCTCGTATGAACGTTGTCTACCTGATTTCAGTGAGCGCTTACTGTCATTTTGATACATATTAGCTTGTACTAGCACCGTTTCAGTTTTCGTTGCTATCTCACTGCTGTCGCATGCATGAAACTATTTTTCCAGAACAGTCGCTGATTCGGTGACTCGCCTCACCCACATGCATGTTGTTTCATTGTCTGAATATGTGATTCACCGTTTGCATGTATGATCATTCAATTAAGATTACACTCAATATCACCATGCATTTGCACTCACATTCACGTTCAGTTGCCCGTTGGCGAGTCTTGGCAACCTCGACCTAGACTCTGCCTTCACTGAGACAACATTGCACAATACTGAGAGGGAAGGCTCTACCTTCCTCCCAATAAATGTGCATTTCTATCCAACAACTATTCCCCATGCCTGCTTTGTGCAATCCTAAGGGACAGTGGTTGCTGGCCCAGAAAATTGCGCAATGTAGTCACTGAGCGTGCAGTCATTTCCAGCTGAAATTGCGCATTGCGCAATTCCAGCAGTCAGCAGTCAGGCTGGACTGTGAATTGTGCAGTTCCAGTAGCTAGTCAGCCTCCTCACATCCCAGACTATGCCTTGCATAGTCTTGGCAGTCAGTCTCCCAAGCTCTTGGCAGAAATTGCAACCTTCATGATCAGTCACACAGGTATGTTGCAAGTCAGTGCTCAAGTTCATTTTGGTTTTTGACTGACAGATTGCTTGCCATGACTGTTGCCATGTCTCCAGGTATCGCAGGTGTTACTCTGCTTGTCAGTAGCATAGGTACAATGGTTTCCAGGAGAGAAAAGTCAAAGACACCGTTCAGAGCACACTTGGGGATGCAGTCGATCAAGTGTCTATGATTTTGACTACTCATGAAGATATCAAGTTGTTCATAGACAAGGATATCAAGATATGACAACAACAACATCACAGCGAGTAGTATCGTGAACAACAGCTGAAGGTAGCATACCGAATGCAACGAATGCAAGAGGAAGGTTTTTGACAACACAGAGGCAGAACAAAGTTGCGAGCTCAAGCAGATCCATCGATGATGAAAGAAACTTTGGAGACTTAGGATATGAGGTGACGATGTGACATGAAGATCGTGGAAAGAGAACGGAAGAAAGAAGAAGTTACATGTGTTGAAGCAGAAACTCAAGGAAGAACATGAAGCTGCACAGACAGACGAATGAGTTGCAGCAGGAATAGGAACCGCAGTAGGCACAACATGCACTCACGGATGAAACTACGCTCATACAAGTTAAAGATCCATCCCAACAGTGAGGATGGAGTAGACATGGTGAGCACTGTTGTTGATCGCATGCAAGGGATTCAGCAACATGCATGTCACTGTGCGCACGCATGCGATCCAACCCATTCAGCACACTCACCAAGGCGAAGACAAGAAGCAAGTCCAACTGGATCTGAACATGTACTTCAGCAAGTTGATGCACATGACCACTAGCACACACTCGAAGATCAACACGGACACTATCCATTAGTGTCTTGTTTTTTCAGCCACACCCAAGACGACCATGCGAATGTTAGCAGATGAGTTGGATGAAGGAGTCGAATGAATGCACTGGTTGCAATGGAGGCAAGAGTTCACTTCAACAAGATGTCACCATAGGGTGCATGCACACCATCACGGACAACCAAGCTTGGCATCAGCTCACCACCTTCGCCATCACAAGCAGGTCCAAGAGTTGGTCTCATCACAATGGACTGAGTGTCAGTGATGTATTACATGGCTTTCTCAAGCCATGTTGTCTCGCATGAGTACATGTGCATTGTAACGTTAAGTCATGTCAAGTGTAAGTCAAGTGTCAATAGTTGGATGTAACAGTCACAGAGTAGGTGAAGAGCCATGAGGGTAGTTGAACTGTCACAAAGGGGAATGTCAAGGGTCACCCCACACTTTGCTATAAATAGTCCCTCATAACTCATTGTAGAGGCCTTTGGTCAGCCAAGCTTCCAATAAGACTATCTTGGAGAGAGCTTGGACAATATTGTAACGTGCCTTGGCTTCTCCACTGCACAAAGCTAGTACATATCTTTGGAGGAACAGGCAGATGTGGTTGTAACGTTCCACTATTGGGGCTAGCGGATGTACATGGATGTATTGTATGACTGGAACTTACACTTCTTTATATAATAAAAGCCAACATGTTTCATTCATATGTTGTATTGTATTCCAGCTGTATTGTATACTCTAAATGGCATATGTATTTTCTTTCTTACGCATGCATGTATGGACTATTTTGTATGAGCATGTATGAATCTTTCTGAAATGTGTTGATTGGCTTAACCACCACTTTGGATTTCCATCTAACTTGCTTTCCAGCTTGTGATGCATCTTCGCTCGTGTGTTCCCTTCCCATCCGAGTACTGTTATAGGTTGCTAAGGGGCGCACTCATCTCAACCCACCGGTGTTAGAACCTCTCATGCACCTTCCTTGACTCACTGCAGTGGTCACACCCTTGCTACTAACAGAGTTATCTTGCTTTCCTCTATAAAAAAACGTAGTCAAGGCATTAGCATATGACCCACTACTGGGACTCCCACACCAAATGGTCTGAGGTCTAATTAGGACTTCTTACCGGGAAGATCCCCTTGACATGTTAGTGGGTCCATCACCATCAACATTTCTGGTGCTAGAAGGAGGGCCTGATGACAAGCTGTGTCCTCTCATCCAGTTTTGAACCGTTTCATACCTTTCATAAATACTTGAATTCTTCTCCCTCCGCGATGTTTCTCGAATCGTGAAGATTTCTTCATCACGGTGGAGTTTTTCGATCTCTTGTCCACTTACACATATGATGATGAAGGCAAAGTGGCCTTGCCTGAGTACTTACATGCCTTTCTTTCCATGCTTCATGAGGAAGATGGGTGTTCTGACAAACAGTCTATCTTACTACTTGCACACATACTTCGCGAATCTCCACGTCATTGCCTGCTCAACCTACCGACTAACAGCATGCACTCACTTGAACACTTCTGTGATCTCATTGAAGACATTTTCTATCATTTTGATCCAGACCATCTTGATCGGAAATTGTTACAACAACGGAAGGCTCCACATGAATTGGTTATACATTTTTGGCGGCGCTTCTGCGACTTGTAATTTCAAGCTCCGAGGAGGCAAATGAAATTTACCTATCTTTGGGACTGGTTCGAGTATTTCCTTAAGAAATATGCCCGTCCCAAGAAGAAGCTTGAGATCAAGCCTCATTCAACATTATTCACTAATGGAGCTATGCAATCTCATGTGGATGTGGTCACTGTCTCAACTAATTGTCCGCCTTCCCCTCATTCATCAGCTCCACCACTACTGAGTGATATTGAGGATCATGCTCACACACCTATTTAGCTTTCACATCCTCCCAACATCACTTCACTCAATTTTCACGCAGATTTGGTTGTGATTCCTTCAAGTTCTCATATGATTTCTGTTCTACGACCTCCGTCTTCACAGTCGGGTGTTCCTCCGGATGATACTATCTTGTGTTTATCCATTCCGTACTCTTCACTTGTTGTGAACGAGGAACAAGCCATTGACGGACTTGGTGTTGCAAAACCAACATGCACTGTCATTCATGAAGAGTATGAGTGGGAGCTTGACCATCAACACTCGACGAAGGATGACTCCCTTATGTCTGAGCCCTCTTCGTTTTTTCCTAACATCTTTGGTGAACCTGCCATCGATGATTTTGCATGTGTGTCTTCATCCATGGATGCACCCATTGTTGATCACTCGCATGACTCACCGGATGTTGGTACATCATTCCACAATGGAGAGGAGAAGTTATTCATTAAAAATCCAGTTGATCTTTCATTTGTCTTCTCCGGAAACACAGAGGATGATTTTGTTCGCTTTTCATCTACCCGTCTATTTAATTCATATGATCATGAGGATGCCGATGAAATCATTGATTTTTTTTATCATGGCGGTCGTGATCCATTTGTTTCCATATTTGTTCATGATCATGACTCTATTGTAGTTGATTTTTCAAAGCCACCAGTTTATGATGATCTATTTGATGATTAAGTTGAAACACCTAAGACTTTCGAGTCACTTTAGGCCGAGCTGATGGTTATTTCATTTCCTCTCTCTCTTGGGGTTAGTCTCACTTCCGATCATGAAACTATTAAATCACCCAAGGCTCGTCATCACTCATATGTATGCATTGAAGATCAATCTCACACACAGATCATACTTCCTCCACTCGAACTGCACGATCCCATTGCTCATGCATTGGAGGAATCTTACACTACAAGCACTCGTGCACGACACAAGTTATCTTTGTTTCTTTCGTTTGCTTGCATGTCACAGTCAAGAGTGTTCTTATGCTTCAAAGTTGCACGTAGTGTCACACAGTGCTACGATAGGTCCACGGGCTACTTGTCATGCACTTGCACTCACTTATGTCCTGTGGGCACTTTTAAACACGAAGTGTGGTTGTCTTCATTGTTATATCTTTCTTGTTTACTGGTTCACACAATTGGGTTGCTTGCGGACCAAGCCTTAACCAACATGGGCAAGCCAACACGTCGGTGACTACTTTTTAAATATCACTTCACGTGATTAGGTCCATGCACAGTTAGTGTAGGAGTAGGAGTAGTGTTTGCTTTCAGTTGTTTGCTTGCATGCTTGTTTTCTTACATGTTTTGTTTGTTTGTTTGTTTTCTTGCTTGTTTTCTTACTCTCTTTGCTTTAAATTTTGCTTCTACTCTTGCTTTGATTTGTTGTTTGTTTGTTAGTTCACTTGTTTCATTCGTAGGTTAGTTTCGCATGAAACCATGTATGACTCTTAAAGCGAGTTGGGTGAAGTACAAGAGGGCTTGTACAACTATCACTACTTGGTTATCTGTCATCTTGCCTCTGTATGAAGAACTTGTTACTTTTAGTCCGTGATACGTCGAAGGAAAATATGTACTGTTCGAAGTGAACCTTGGTGAAAACATAATGCATGCATGCTAACTAGTGTCACCTTCTCTATCGGTAGTTTTTGGGTTAACCCTTATCAGCTCAGTCAAGTAGAGTAAGGTGTGGGGGGAAACCTTAACAGGCACATCAGAGATACAATAAACTATTTCTCTGCTGGAAAAACCTCTTCTGCTCTCAATAAGTCGGGATCCCTCTTCCGCCTCTGAAATGAATAAGTTCTATGCACAGTTGAAAAAATGGAAAATGAAAAAAAAGAAAAGTGAAAAAATTCAAAATGAAAATGAAAAATGAATAAGTCAAAAGAAGAGAAAGGCTTCTTGCGTAGGGAGGTGATGCAAGTAACTCCGCCGGGGTACTGACCAGGCTCGCTGGTAGTGGAGCCATGCTTGTGTTCCTATGTGACTCCACCGGGGTACTGTCCAGGCCTGCTGGCAGCGGAGCAACACCAGAGATGAAACTAAGACTCTGACGACTATACTGCTTGTGCACCAATATACCCCTCAACCCCAATCGAAACAACTGTGTTTCCTTGGCTTGGAATGTGTGTCAATTGAAGAAGAGCTTGGCAGCTGCTACATATTACAATCAAGCTAGTGTGAAACCAAGATGAGTTGAGAACTGAACAATACTTCTGGAGGTGTTAGATTTGCTTTTCACGAACAAGGTCCATTCAGAGAGCTAGAGTTCTACCAGTTTGTTGCTAAGTGTTGTAGTGGCTACAACCACCCTCCAAAATTTTTCCTTAGCTTCGTTTTGGAGCCTCCCTACCAAGTTTTCATAGTAGCTTGTCTCGCTTCATCAAGTTCACAAGATTTAGTGTTTTTTTGCACAAATGCAGCCCGTCGATCACAACTTGATGCACTCCCCTCACAGGTTGATCACTTGGACTTGGTCTAGCTGCAGGCTGAGCAGCTCCCCCAAGAAATTGCACAATTATGGAGGGCAACCAGCCTTCCCTCCAGAAATTGCACAATCCTGACTAGCAGCTTGTTGGGCTCTAGAATTGCGTAATTCTACCAGTCAACACTCATAGTGAAAATTGCGCAATTTTCCCTAGCAAGGCTACTCAGCCCAGAATTTCCGCAAATCTGGGCAACAGTTAGTTTCTCTACCCAGAAATTGCGCAAATCTCCTTGGCAGCCAGCCCAACTCCCAACATTAAATGCGCATTTCCTTCCAGCAATTGAGCAGCCTCTTGCATGTGTAGCCAAGTTGACCGGTTCCCTCTGGGACCGAGAAAAACAGACTTGCATGCATGAGATGCTTATCCTAGGGCAACATGCAAAGGCATCCATTGTTTTAGGGATCTATTCTTGGCAGTTGGAGGTCACATGCAAGGATCATTTCATAAACCTCCCACCAAGTGTCACTTCCCCTAGATTTCTGGCATGCGCATCACAACCTCGATTTTATCAAAACTCATCAACTAGACGTTGCAGATGTCATCCATCACATCAACCTTGTGGTTTTGACATCCCACATCACATCTAGGAGTTGTCAACACATTCAGCTCAGTTGTTTTGGGGTAAGCTTGCTTTCCATGTTTTGTGTTGCATTCTTGGCGCTTTTTGTGTTTCGCTTCGTATGAACGTTGTCTGCTTGATTTCAGTGAGCACTTCATGTCATTTTGATACATATTAGCTTGTACTAGCACCATTTTAGTTTTCATTTCTATCTCACCATTGCCGCAAGCATAAATATGTTTTTCACGAACGGTCGCCAATTCGACGACTCACCTCACCCACATGCATGGTGTTCCATTTTTTGAATCTGTTATTCATCGTTTGCATGCATGATCATTCACTTATGCTTAAAATTAGTATCACCATGCATTCACACTCACATTCGCATTTAGTTGCCCGTTGGCGAGTCTTGGAAACCTCGGCTTGGACTCTGCCTTCACTGAGATAGCATTGCGCAATCCTGAGAGGGAAGGCTCTGCCTTCCTCTCTAGAAATGTGTATTTCTGCCCAGCAGCTATTCCCCAGGCTTTCTTTGTGCAATCCTGAGGGACAGTGACTACTGGCCTAGAAAATTGCGCAATGCAGTCACTGAGCCTGCAGTCATTTCCAACTGAAATTGCGCATTGCATAATTCTAGCAGTCAGCAGTCAGGATGGACTATTCATTCTGCAGTTCCAACATCTAGTCAGCCTCCTGACAGCCTGGACTATGCCTTGCGCAGTCTTGGCAGTCAGTCTCCCAACCTCTCGGGAGAAATTGAGCAACCTTCACGATCAGTCACACAGGTATGTTGCAAATCAGTTCTCAAGCTCATTTTGGTTTTCGACTGACAGATTTCTTGCCATGAGTGTTTCCATGTATCCAGGTATTGCAGGTGTTCATATACCCCTCAACAGCACAGGTACAATGGTTTCCAAGAGAGCAGATTTGAAGACACCGTTCAGAGAACACTTGGGGGTGCAGTGGATCAAGTGTCTATGAGCTTGCCTACTCACGAAGACATCAAGTTATTCGTAGACAAGGACATCAAGATATGAAAAAATCAACATCACAACGAGTAGCATCATGACATCAGCTGAAGGAAACATACCGAATGCAATGAATGCAAGAGGAAGGTTGTTGACAACACAGAGGCGGAACAAAGTTGCGAGCTCAAGCAGATCCACTAATGATGAAAGAAACTTTGGAGACTCAGGCTATGAGGTGACGACGCGACATGAAGATCGCGTGAAGACAGAGAATGGAACAAAGAAGGAGTTACATGTGCTAAAGCAGCAACTCAAGGAAGAACATGAAGTTGCACAGACAGATGAATGAGTTGCATCAGGAACAGGAACCGTAATAGATGCAACATGCACTCACAGATGAAACTCCACCCGTACAAGTTAAAGATCCATCCCAGCAGCTATCACGGAGCATACATGGTGAGCAGTGTTGTTGATCACATGAAAGGGATTCAGCAGCATGCATGTCATTGTGCGCACACATGCGATCCAACCCATTCAGCACACTCACCAAGGTGAAGACAAGAAGCAAGTCCAACTGGAGTTGAACATGTACTTCGACAAGTTGATGCACATGACCACCATCACACACTCGAAGATCACCATGGACACTATGCATCAGTGTGTAGCCAGTTCAGCCGCACCCAAGAAGACCATGCGCATGTTAGCAGATGGGTTTGATGAAGGAGCTGAACCAATGCACCGGTTGCAACGGAGGCAAGAGTTCGCTTCAGCAAGATGTCACCATGGGGTGCATGCACACCATCACAGATGACCAAGCTTGGCATGAGTTCACCACCTTCACCATCACAAGCATGTCCAAGAGTTGGTTTCATCACAACGGACCGAGTGTCAGTGATGTCTTGCAGGGCTTGCTCAAGCCATGTTGTCTCACAGGAGTACATGCGCATTGTAATGTTAAGTCATGTCAAGTGTAAGTCAAGTGTCAATAGTTGGATGTAACAGTCATAAAGTAGGTGAAGAGTCATGATGGTAGTTGAACTGTCACAAAGGGGAATGTCAAGGGTCACCCCACCCTTTGCTATAAATAGTCCCTCATAACTCATTGTAGAGACTTTTGGTCAACCAAGCTTCCAATAAGACTATCTTGCAAAGAGCTTGGACAATATTGTAACGCGCCTTGGATTCTCCACTAGAAGGAGAAAGTACATCTCTTTGGAGGAGGAGGTGGATGTGGCTGTAACATTCCACTGTTGGGGCTAGTGGATGTATGTGGATGTATTGTATGACTGAAACTTACACTTCTTTATATAATAAGAGCCAGCACGTTTCATGCATATGTTGTATTGTATTCCAACGGTCTTGTTTACTCTAAATGGCATATGTATTTGCTTTCTTACGCATGCATGTATGGACTGTTATGTATGAGAATGTATGAATCTTTCTGAAATGTGTTGATTGGTTTAACCATCACTTTGGATTTCCATCTGACTGGCTTTCCAGCCTATGTTGCATCTTCGCTCATGTGTTCCCTTCCCATCCGAGTACTGTTATAGGTTGCTAAGGGGCGCACTCATCTCAACCCATCGGTGTTAGAACCTCTCATGCACCTTCCTTGACTCACTGTAGTGTTCACACACTTGCTACTAACAGAGTTATCTTGCTTCCCTCTGTGCGAAATCACGGTCAAGGCATTACCATATGAACCACTGCTAGGACTCCCACACCAAATGGTCTGAGGTCTAATTGGGACTTCTTACCAGGGAGATCCCCTTGACATGTTGGCGGGTCCAGCACTGTCAACAGGTTGTAATTGAACTAGGTTATTAATTGTCTCAACTTTATTTTGTTGGCAAACCAAACATTCCACCACAAATTTTTGAATATCAGATTTAAGGTCATCCCAAAAAAATTGCTTATTAGCCCTGTGGTAAGTTTTTAAAAATCCTGAGTGCCCTCCTAAGGGAGAGGTGTGCAATTCCAGAAGAATATTTTGTTTGAGTTGGGAATTCTTACAGAGGTATGAGTGATCTTTGTACCATAACGAATCAATTTTAAAAGTAAATGTATTACATGTACTGGGATCTTGCTGCAACTTTTGAATGAGTTCCCATGCTTCGTCATCATTCTTCCATTCATCCGTTGCTTCATTTATCCAATCTGGTTGGATAATATAAATGGCACAAAACAATGCTTCCACATACTCATCCTTTCTTGAGAGTGCATTGCAACAACATTTTCTTCCCTTTTTTGTAGATGATTTCAAAGTCATAAGCCCACATCTTTGTGAACCATTTTTGCCTCTCTTCTAAAGATAATATTTGTTCTAAAAAGTATTTAAGACTATCATGATCCTTTTTTACCTTGAAGTGTCTTCCCATTAGGTAAGGTCACCATTTCTTAAGTGCATGTAGTATTGCCAACATTTCCTTCTCATAAATAGATTTGTGTAAATACTTTCCTTTGATTGGGTGAATTTCGAAAGCAACGAGTCTTCCTTCTTTCATTAAAACAACACCAATTCCATTTCCCGAGGCATCACATTCCACAATAAAGGTTTTTGTCAAATCTAGCGTAGCTAAGACTAGTGCTTGACACATTGCCTCTTTAATATGTTCAAAGGCATTCGTTGCTTCTGGAGTCCAAGAAAATGAATCTTTCTTCAGTAATGTTGTTAGAGGTGCCGCTATTCTCCCATAATTCTTAACAAACTTGCGATAGCCCTGTCAACCTAAGAAATCCTCGAGGATGATCTATGGATGTGGGGATTTTCCATTCCTTAATGGATCTAATTTTTCTAGGGTCTACCTTAACACCTTCATGAGATACAATATGACCCAAATATTCCACCTCCTATACTCCAAATAAACATTTGGAGGCTTTTGCATATAATTGTTTCACCTCCAATAGTTTGAGAACCCTGTCAACATGTTGAACATTATCCTTCCAAGACTTACTATAGATTAGTATATCATCAAAAAATACTAACACAAAATTTCTAAGGAAGTGTTTTAAAATGGAATTCATGAAACCTTGAAATGTAGAAAGTGCAATGGTAAGGACAAAAGGCATCAACAAAAATTCATAATGAACCTCATGAGTTCTAAGTGTTTTTTTCGGAATGTCTTCAGTCGCCATTCTTATTTGATGATATCATGAACAAAGATCCAATTGGTGAAGTAAATTGCTCCATGTAATTCATCCAATAATTCATAAAGGAAATGAATAGGAAATTTATCTTTAATAGTGAGCTTGTTGAGCTCCCTATAATCTAGACACATGAGCCATGATCCATCCTTCTTGTGCACCAATACTACTGGAGTAGAGAAAGAACTTTGATTAGGTTGAATTATACCATCCTCTAGCATTTCTGCAACCATATGTTCAATTTCACTCTTTTGGGCATATGGATATCTGTAAGGCCTAGTGTTTGGAGGAACACTTCCTAAAATCAAATGAATAGCATGATCATGATCACGAATAGGTGGGAAGCCTTTGGGAGTCTCAAATATCTTGGAATGATTGTCCAAAACTTTTTGGATATCTGGAGAAATAGATGATTTCGATGTGGGAACCTCTAGTGAACATAATTGTGCAATTACGCCCCATTATTCTTTATTTAGAAACTTTGTCATGCTGTTAGAGATTATTATCATTCCCAGTTTCCCTGCAATACCCCATAATTCAACTTCATTTCCTTCCCAAAAAAAATTCAAGAAACGGTCATGAAAATTAAAACCTATCATACCCAAATAATGTAGCCATTGGACTCCTAGTAAAACATCGGCACCACCCATTGGAATGGAAATCATTGAACTATTCAATACATATTCTCCCATTGATAGATTTATATTATGGCACTTTCTAGATCAATTTATGGTTCTTCCATTTGCAACCATCACTTGACACTTCGGTGATGGATATAGGAAGCAATTCAATTCCTTCGCTATCTTACAATGAATAAAATTATGAGTACTACCCGAATCAATCAACAATATTAACTTTTTCTTCTTGATATGTCCTTCTATCTTGAGGGTTTGAGGAGTCGTAATTCCTGCCAATGCATTACAAGATATGGTCGGATTCATTTCTTCTTTATCTAGGTTTGGTTCCTGGTGTATATCCTCTTCTTTTGATGTTTCTTGTTCCTTTTCTTCCTCCTCTTCACAATCTATGTAAAATAATTTCTTCTGAGCACACTTATGACCTTTAGTGTATTTGCTATCACAACTGTAACAAAACCCTTTTTCTCTTTTTTCTTCTAATTTTTGTGATGTCAACCTTGTAGGTTGTGGAAGGCTAAGGGCAACAATACTTATATCTTTATAATTTTGAGTGGTATGCTTCCATGTTGCCATAATTTTGCTTTCAATTTTTCTTGCCAACATGAATGCCTTCTCCAATGAATTAGGTTCCCAAAGGCAAACCTCATGTTGGATGTTATCCTTTAGTGTCTCTATGAACACATCAATCCTATGCTCCTCTGGAATATCTTTTACCCTTATATTCAATTTTTGGAACTCCTTAATGTGCTCCACTATTGAACCCTTTTGTTTGAGATTTATCAATTGGCTAAAGAAGGTGTTGTTTTTTGTATCCTCATAATGTGCTATCATTTCATCCATGAAAATTGACCAAGTGATAATTTGTTTACGAGAACAAAGCCATCAATACCATGCAAACTGACTTGGTTCCAAATATAAAGTTGCAATGCGTACCTTTTGTGTGTTTTGCACATTATGGAGATCAAAATATTGCTCCATCTGTAGTATCCATGTTATGGGATCCTTGCCATCAAACTTCCTCATATCATATTTGGAACATGGTGAGGCTTAAATCCAACGTTAGATTCTATGAAATCATGATTAACAATACTTTTTTTCTCATCATGAGTTTCCTCTACTACCTTTTCACCATTAAGGAGCATTTTGTGTAGCAACTTTGCCAAACCTCCTTTCAAACCTTCCATGTCTTTCTTCAAATATTCAATGTTTTCTTTCCGTTTTGCTTCTAAACCATCCATATTAGCTTCCATCTTAGCTTCCACACCATATATCTTAGCTTCCATGCCTTTCTTTAAACCATACATCTTAGCTTCTGTTACTTTTTGTGAGAGTGAAATTTGCTACACTTGGTCTCGTAATTTTGATATATCATGTTGCATTTGTTGCTCTTCTTCATGAGTCATGGTAGATATTTCAGGTTTCTTACTAGGTGTTTCCATTTTCTTTCTTTAGGGCATCAATTAATGATAATTATGCTTCACTATTCCCTTTGAATCACTTCAAACTAATTTTTTAAACCAAACTTATGCAAATTAAAAAAAAAAAACTACACACTTTTTTTCGCTTTGTAGGAGCTCGATATTTAATCTGTTGTATCTCTATAATTTCAGATCTCCAAGGTCTAAAATTGTGACCTATGGTAGCCCTCTAAGTTCTATTTCTAACCCCACCAGTCTGATCAATATTATATTCTTAAAGAAAGTATTATGCCAAATCTCCCACGATAACCAGATTATAGACTGGTTCAGCAGAGTGGATTTGTATGACCTTCTATGTGTCACTATTTCTACTTTCGTACCTTAAAACAATACACAAAAAACTACAGGCCATTTTATTTATTTAACTTCTTACAGAATTTCAATCCGATGCTCAGAGATAAATTTATGACGATTTTCTCGAGGTCACCTATTTAGGATGTAATTCAGGAGCCTGCAAAAACCCTACCTTCATTGGATCATATATCCAAAATTATAGTGAGACAAGATCTGAAATTCAGACCCAAGGTTCATAATGACATCAGATCAAATGGGTTTTAATTTTAGCTTCTACAACTTTGTACAAAACAAGTTATATTGAAAATTCCACGATGATCTGTTTGGAGCAGCGAAACCCTAAAATACAAAGCTCTGATACCAGATGTTATGCAACCAGCTCACAAAATAGAAGAAAATATAGATCAACAACTTCAAAATTAGCCTCTTCAAGGGGGAAATCTCCTTTAAATTACACAAATGAACAATTCTTCAATGATACAAATGGCAAGCCCTCCTTTCTATATATAGTAGTCTAAGGGTTCACAATATAATCAGAGCGGACATAACAATAATATTTTAAGAGCACAACAATAACAATAGTGGGCTTCTATGGGGCACAATAATAACAATATGGGGACTACATGGGCACAACAATACAATAAGGGGGTTTCACTAATAACAATAAGGGGCTACACTAGTAGTATAGGGTCCTAAAAAAATTGGTCCCTTGATATATCAAATTCGGATCACACATTGGAGGCTCACATTTTTTGTATTAGCTTGCATCTCTGTTATTGGCTTGCATATTTGTCCTTGTTTGCATTTATTAGCTCACATATGTTTTGGATTACGGTGACTCACGGTTCTATGGTACATCTGGACATATCGCATGGCATACTTTGGTCAACGCACTATATTTTTGTGGCGCATAATACCTACAATGGCTTGCATAGTTTGTTCTAAGTTCGATGGCTCATATACATTCTTTGTATAGTACCGCATATATACTATTTTTGGCTCTTATATATTTCCTATGGTTCATATAACTCTTTTGTGGTCTGAAAACCTTCCGTTTGGGTCAAATACCTTCGTTGTATGGCCCATATCATATACAGTGGTTCATATTATTATATTCATGACCCACATTTGTATCTATGAAGTCAGCATACATACACTGTGGCATCACATGACTGTGGCATTGCATGATAGAGCCATCATTCAAATATACAGTGACATCATGGCTCAAATATACATAAAGGCATCACTCTATCATTTTGATCTCTGTGGTGGCATCACGATACTATACAATGGCTCACACAAATACTCCCACTCTTATATACTTCAAAGTGACTCTCACTCACACATTTCAGTGGAACGTACTTTGTCTTTGTATTATTTCCTTGGTGTCTCACATTTGTATTTATATGGTTTTCTCTGATTCTATATGGCTCACAATTTATTTTGGCTCAAAATAAATTCACATTTCAATGTGGTTCAGATATATTATCTTTGTTGCCAATATCAAATCTCTGTGGCATGTACAAAATCTTTGTGGCATTTATTGAAGCTCTATGGCAAGTACCACTTGCATATGTGACTTACACTCAGGTATTTGGACTGTCATATGCACCTTTGGTATATGGAAAATGACATATGAAATTTTCTATCTTAATGGAATTCTATGGTTTAATGGTTTTTATCATGACAACAATGAGATTTACAATCTATGGCAGTAATTTCCTATGGACAGAGTAACCTTTGATGTATATATATAGCAGTGCCCTTGTATATAGAGGTAACCTTATATATGGAAATAATATTGAATGAAAATGACCATTGATATGAAAGTAATCTACTTCACATGAAAGTGATCTAAAGACAACAATGTTTGGAAATAAGCCTAGTATGACAGTGACATTTGATGACTATGATGGTGATCCTGTTGCATAATAGTGAGTTAGATACATGTAGTGACCTTGTTAACGATGAACCTAATGTTTGAAAATAATCCTATATGACAGTGATACTGGCATGGAAGTAGAATTTGGTGAATTCCAGTGTGCTCATAACAATGATGGATGGCAGTATTATGACAATGAAGTATGGTTTGAGGATGATGTGATAGTGATGGAAAAAATTCTTTGACAACAACAACGATGTATGACAGTGATAATGTTCTAATGAAAGTATGATGTGGTTTGTTGTTGGATTGGCCCTAGGTGGCCCGATGTAAGTAATAAAGATGTCTCATGATATTGTACTTTGTATCTCAGTTTAATTTTGATGAACATATAATAAAAGAAGAATATTGTTGGGTTTTCCCCCTTGTGGGATTTTTCCTTGGTCTCTAACCTAAATCCTGGTGTCTCTATTGTGCATGCTTTTCTTCTATTATTATTTAATGTTTAGCTACATTTTTTATATTATTGTTCTCTCTACATGATTTCTATTGATGAAATGATATTATGGGGTGAATGTTATATGAAAATGTTGAAAAAGTTTGAAAATGCAATAGAGAACAATCTAGCCCTAAAAATTAACATGGTATCAGAGTTGGCCTAAAGAAAAGTCATTGAAAATAACCCTAATGAAGACACCTATGATGAATTTCATGCTCAAAGAATAGTGAAAGAGATGAAGATGACAAAGACTTTAAAGAATGCTAGGGTTTTAAGGAAACTCTAGGGAATTCCTTTGTTCCTGCAAATAGAAGCTAGGAGAAACCCTAGGAGTGGCCTTCATATGGAAAGATCCTAGTGTGATTTAGAATATTCATGAGATTATTCATTTATTCAAGTACCTATGACATATCAGAGAGACCCTAGACGTACTTGTCTCAATAGGAGATGATATGATACAGTTCTAGAGAAAGATCTTGTACATTTATAAGTTGGGCTTAGTGTCCTCAGGTAATTGTAAAGGCTCCACTTCAGTAAAAGATAAACCAGTAATAGTAGGAGTAACTGGAATTGCAGTACGTACCGGTATAGGTGACTCTAGTAAATCAGATGAAGAACCAGAAGTTTGTGATGTACTAGACTCAGTTAAACAAGACCGCTTTCATCGACTAGGTGTAGCTTAAGGCAGTAAAGGCGGTTTACTCGCTGTCCTACACGAACGACGGGGTAAAGGTTGATTTCCTTCCACGATTTCTGATTGATTTTATTATAAAAAGAAATAAAAAAAGGAGGGTAATCTAAGCAGAAGAATTACCAAGTAACTGTGATTTGCAATATACCACCTCGGAGGAGACAAGGACTTAACATACATGTAGGTAATCTCCCCGAATGTTGTTTTCAGTGTATCACAGTATACAAGGCGGTCGACTCGGTTACCTATGGATGGATAGAAACCTAATTTAGTCCTCCCAAATATACCCAAAAGTACGTGGAGGCCCAATCTGTGTTAGCGTTGTCTAATGCGAAACCGCACAGTGAGAGAATTCCCTTATACTTTTCGTACTATAACACCGCCCGATATACCCAAAAGTACATGGACGAGCTACAATATACTTACGTACGTGGAATGAGGTATCACACTCGGAATGTATTGTAGACCGTTAGTGATAGCTGCTATGTTTAACGATGCCGGAACACGTCTCTAGCCTAGACCTCTAAATGTTATGCGTTAAGTTACAATGCTCCATTAGGTTAATTGAGATAAATTTTAGTTGATCTTGTTTAAATTTTTTCCTTTCAGGTTCACCGCGTGATGTTTTTCAAACTCCTAGAATGAAACTAAGATGAGAAACATTCTTTTAATTTGATTTAAACAATGAAAACCGTAACTAAAAGGGATAGAGCAATCATAATCTCTAAGCAAAGAGCATAGAGCACATCTAATGCAACTTTTCCTATACCATTCCTACAAGCACACACAAACTTCTAAATGCATTATGCATGTTTTTATTTTCATTCCTTTAATGTTTAGATGAACATAAAGAAACTAAATGCACAAACGATCAATCAATTCTTTTCACAAGAAATGAAGACTTTATGACAGTTTATTTTTCAAAGAAATGAAGACTTTACGACAGTTTCTTTTTCAAAGAAATGAAGACTTTACGATAGTTTCTTTTTCAAAGAAATGAAGACTTTACGACAATTCTTTTTTCAGAAAAGTAAAGACTAATCAATGTAAGCTAACTTTGGGATTGATTCAACAATGATAAAGAAAACATAAAGAAACATTGAATAAACAAAGCCAAAGTGAGCATGGAAAAGAAATGCTAATTTGGACTTCATAGACAGAGAAACATTGACCATTCAGCAAACAAGATGTGAAATAGTTTGGAAAAAATCAAGCAAGAAAATGGGTTTTTGGCTTGACAGGGACCAGCCAGCCTTGAGTGGGAGACAGTGCATTGCAGATTACTGTCTCTAGGCTAAGGCTACTCTGTAGAGAAATATGTCAATAACAACAGTGTGTTGATGCTAGAGAGCACTATCAACACATGAATAAGCACATATTTTGACCAAACAAGCTTCAAAATGACTGAATATGGGTAAATGAACTCAAGCAAAGTCTACTGGTGCTGCTAAGACAAGGGATAACTACTAGGAATGATGGTCGATCCCCAGTAGAGTTTCCAATTTTTTATACAGAATTTATACCTATGGATAAGTGTATCTTCCCTAAGTGGGTAGTTACACTTAGAACAATTGAAGTAAATATGTTTAACCTTTTTGTACAATAAACAAATAAGATAAAAGAACCTACTTGTGATCCTTCACTTCCTTTGATATCCTTTGAATTGCTCCCGTCGCTCCCACTTAAACTAAATTTTCTCAATTGGTACCTACCAACATAAACAGAAGATGACAACAATCAAAGCATATGATCTATTTATTGTAAACAAATGGAATCGACAACATTTGAACATACATTCATCATAGATATAGACAAAAGTATTGGAAAAGGAACAAAAAACTTTATTGATTGATATAAGGAGAAGTTACACCTAATTTGGTTCGATCTCGTGACAATCATCAAGCTTAGTCCAAGCCCTCATCACACCAATAGCAACATCAATCCAGCAACATAACATTACTTTGACAATGATTTTAAGTCTCTAAACCAACAATATTTCTCTATAATATCCAAGCTCCTTTGGCTCTATGATAGGAGGCCAATTTATAGATGAATGCAAGTGGTTTTGTCATTAATATGGCATTGAATGGTTTTCCATAATTGGATGATTAGTTTCCATGTTCAAAGGGATGAGAGGATAGAGGATTACATGATCCAAGGCTATCCTAAGTTGAGCTCATCTTGATAGGATAGGAGCTGGGTTCCTTCTAGAAGACTCTAGAAAGGAGGAATATACACAGGATCCAATGAACATTTCGAGGATTCTTGCCCAGTTCAGGCTTGAGTGGGCTTAGGTGCTTTGCAATGCAGCCTTGAATGGGGCTACCTACTCTGCAGAGCAATTACCCATGACCAGGGGTGCACTAGTGACCCAAGGAAGTACTTTAGTAGGGTTTGAAGTCAGGAAACTGTCATGGATAAAATCAGTCAATGAGGTGGCATGTCTAGGGCATGTAGAAACTGAATTAGGTTTTGATAGACCCTGTTTACACTAATATCATCATTGGGACTGATGTGCCCAAATAGACCTGTAACAATCTAGTGTACCGATCTGGTGGCCTTCTCTTCTGTGCAAATTTGAAGGAGCTCCTACATTCTCCCTCACATCTTGCACAAGTCTATCAAATTTCCTAGTTATTTTTATACCTTCTCTAGATGATTTTTCTTGAGTGGGTGTCTCCACTCTACCTCCTCTTTGATCCTCTATTATTGTTTTCTCCACAACTTCCTTAGGGTCCCCCTTTGGAGCTAAAAGCTCCTCTTCTAGTGGGATCTGAATCTCCCTCTCAAGAGAGCACCACATCACTTTCTCCTCATCAAACTTTACATCCCTTTGCACAACTTGTTGAAAATAATACTGAGAGGGGGGGTGAATCAGTATTATCAAATTCTTTTTCAATTTATACAAAGATTTACAGATCTAACTAATGAAACTTGCGTATACCTCCCAGACTTATAATTTAATTTATTCTTCAGAGTTGATCATTAGTCTGTGTGTCAGAATCATATAACAGTAAGCAGGAACAGAAAAGTAGAGCGGACAGTCACACAAAAGAACACAAGACATAAGGTGGAAACCCAATGTGGGTGAAAACCACCTGCTGCAATATGTCTCTATCTTCTTTCAATTAGAAACTTCTTTTTACAATGATTCTGTACTGGTGCAGTCTTATACCAGCATGCAGGCTTCAACCTGCAGAAGGCTACAACCTTCTCTCGTTCTCCAGACTCTCCTAGAAGGGAGCTACAACCCCCTTAGCTCTTGTACTAGCTGAGGTACTAGTACGTAGGTGCTGACCTACAGAAGACTTCTCTTTTCTTCCAGGGACCACGTTTCATAAATTTTCAGACTGGATCCATGAATATCAATCAAACATCAAATAGATCTACAATCAACCAACTTCCTTGTACAAATACTGAATCAATAACTTCTCAGAACACAGTACCAATAACCAGACACCAATTCAGAACCCTGAACACTGCAGTAATAGACAAAAGTAGCTAAAACATATTTCAAGAAAAGTCTGCAACTTCACCACTAGAAACCTGCATACATATGCAGTATTCACTTCCTTAACCTGCGGGTATCCGCACCTGCACTGTGTCGAGCCTGCGGGTATCCGTGCCTGCGCTGTGTCAAGCCTGCGGGTATCCGCGCCTGTGCTGTGTCGAGCCTGCGGGTATCCGTGCCTGCGCTGTGTCACACATGCGGGTATCCGCGCCTATACTATGTCGAGCCTGCGGGTATCCGCACTTGCGCTGTGTCAAACCTGCGGGTATAGATAATTTATCAGACTTCAATTATACCCCAGATTATCATATTTACAGATCTGATCATGTGCCAAAGAGATCTCGACCCATCAGTAGATCCATCTTGATTCAGGTCCAGCTATAACTCACCAACCAATCACCAGTATTTCAGATCTTGCTCTTCTCAAGATATTCAACACATCAGTCACCCCAAGCCAAATGATCTCCTTTCCTTTTTATAGCCTAGGCCTTACTCAAACCATGGTCCAAAACCATAGAGATCCAATACTAGGGACCCAATACCTGGGTTCAATACTTTAGATGCAAAACCACGGACCAAAACCATAGGTTCAAAAATGTCGGACTAAATACCATGGACCAACCATAAGATTTCCCACGTGCGCTTTTCTCTGCATGAAAGTGCGTGTACTTTACGTACACACTTTTTGTTCGGTGCACCTGCGTATATGTCTGCACCTTTTGTTCGGTGCACCTGCATATGTCCACGGCTTTGTGAACAGGAACCTGCGGGTATCTCATTTTCTACTATTTTGAGAGCCTGAACTTGTGATCTACTATTTGAGTGAGTTGCCATCAAGGACAACACTTATGTCATCGAGCCAAACCTGTGCCAAACCTGTGTCATAATGCCAACAATCTCCCCCTTTGGACTTGATGGCAACCCAAAGTCACTCAAAGTCTTTTCTCCCCCTTTGACATCAAGGGCAAAGGGTTATGCTCCCCCTGAGTACATGCTGAAATCTCTGCTCTGCTGTGCTGTCCAAGCTCCCCCTGAAATATAGGCAAGATCTGTAAGAAGATGTTCTACAAAAGAAATATGACTTTACACATCATAACTTACCTTCCTATCACCAAAGACTCATACATACGACTCCCAACCAAGTGGGGATACATGATATAATAAGCATATTACATTATCCATCCTAGGCATAGTGGGGCAAGATAGGTCGTTACATGACCTTGACAAAAGAAATATAGAGACAAAATATCAGCAGCATCTATCAATCATTATTCAAATCAGTATCCATGTTCTCCTTATGCACTTGCTCCTCCTGAAATCAAAACAACTGAAGAATTGAACCAAGATCTTCTATGATAATGCCAACAATGCATTTTTAGAAGAATATATGCTCCCCCTAAACCTGTGCTAGAAGGTCTCTGACAGACCCATATCGGACTCTTCTCATCCTTGCTTTTCGTCAAGTCGACTGTACCCACATAAACCAGTGTATGTACATGTATACCCCATATGAAACTCGCGTACAGCAAACAATCTTTGAAACAGACAAGATTCAACAGTAGGATGATGCATCAACTACCCCCAGCTTTTGTCTGAGGTATTAAAAGGTCTCCCTGGGCAGTGGTTTGGTGAGAATATCAGCAACTTGTTCCTTAGAGGGAACATACTCCAATTTGACCTTTTGTTCAAGCACTTGTTCTCGAAGAAAATGATACTTGATCAGTATGTGCTTAGTCTTTGAATGCATGACATGATTCTTTGAAACACTAATTGCACTTGTATTATCACAGAAAATGGAGATAGGTGGAGTACAAGTGATTTGAAGATAATACTGAGAGGGGGGGGGGTGAATTAGTATTATCAAATTCTTTTTCAATTTATACAAATATTTGCAGATTTGACTAATGAAACTTGCGTATACCTCCCAGACTTATAATTTAATTTATTCTTCAGATGTTGATCATTAATTTGTGTGTCAGAATCATATAACAGTAAGCAGGAACAGAAAAGTAGAGCAGACAGTCACACAAAAGAACACAAGATATAAGGTGGAAACCCAATGTGGGTGAAAACCACCTGCTGCAATATGTCTCTATCTTCTTTCAATTAGAAACTTATTTTTACAATGATTCTGTATTGGTGCAGTCTTATACCAGCACGCAGGCTTCAACCTACAGAAGGCTACAACCTTCTCTCGTTCTCCAGACTCTCCTGGAAGGGAGCTACAACCCCCTTAGCTCTTGTACTAGCTGAGGTACTAGTATGTAGGTGCTAACCTACAAAAGACTTCTCTTTTCTTCCAGGGACCACGTTTCATAAATTTTCAGACTGGATCCATGAATATCAATCAAACATCAAATAGATTTGCAATCAACCAACTTCCTTGTACAAATACTGAATCAATAACTTCTCAGAACATAGTACCAGTAACTAGACACCAATTCAGAACCCTGAACACTGCAGTAATAGACAAAAGCAGCTAAAACATATTTCAAGAAAAGTTCGCAACTTCACCACTAGAAACCTGCGTACATACGTAGTATTCACTTCCTTAACCTGCGGGTATCCACGCCTATGCTGTGTCGAGCCTGCGGGTATCCGCGCTTGTGCTGTGTCAAGCCTGCAGGTATCCGCGCCTGCACTGTGTCGAGCCTGCGGGTATCCGTGCCTGCGCTGTGTCACACCTGCGGGTATCTGCACCTGCGCTGTGTCGAGCCTGCGGGTATCTGTGCCTACACTGTGTCAAACCTGTGGGTATAGATAATTTATCAGACTTCAATTATACCCCAGATTATCAGATTTACAGATCTGATCATGCGCCAAAGAGATCTCGACCCATCAGTAGATCCGTCTTGATTCAGGTCCAGCTATAACTCACCAACCAATCACCAATATTTCAGATCTTGCTCTTCTCAATATATTCAACACATCAGTCACCCCCAGCCAAATGATCTCCTTTCCTTTTTATAGCCTATGCCTTACTCAAACCATGGACCAAAACCATAGAGATCCAATACCAGGGACCCAATACATGGGTTCAATACTTTAGATGCAAAACCACGGATCAAAACCATAGGTTCAAAAATGTCGAACTAAATACCATGAACCAATCATAAGATTTCCCACGTGCGCTTTTCTTTGCATGAAAGTGCATGTACTTTACGTACGCACCTTTTGTTCGATACACTTGCGTATATGTCCGCACCTTTTGTTCGGCACACCTGCGTATGTCCGTGGCTTTGTAAACAGGAACCTACGGGTATCTCATTTTCTACTATTTTGAGAGCCTGAACTTGTGATCTGCTATTTGAGTGAGTTGCCATCAAGGATAACACTTATGTCATCGAGCCAAACCTGTGCCAAACCTGTGTCATAATGCCAACACAACTATCATTCTGAGGGATGTCAAGTACATACAATAGTTGTGAGGAGTTTCTGTGTAACCCACAAATACACCCAATTCTACTATCGACTCAAGCTTCTTCCTTGATTCTTTGGACACATGGTAGTAAATAGAGGCTCCAAAAATCATGAAGTGCGACACATCTGGCTTTCTCCCCGAGAAAGCTTCCTCCAGTGTAATCATGCCCAGAATCTGATGAGGACTCTGGTTCTACAAATAGACTATTGTGTTGCATGCCTCAACCCACAAATGTAGAGGTAGGCCTTGGTCATGCAACATAGCCCTCAAAGCTCCTACAATGCTATGATTCTTTCTCTCATCCACTCGATTCTGTCGTGGGTTGTGGGGTGTTGTCAACTCTCTTTGAATGATTTCTTTCACAACTAAATTTTTGAATTCATTCTTCACATACCCACCTCCATTATCACTTCTGAGAGCCTTTACCTTCTTGTTGGTTTCTTTCTCAACCAATGCCTTGAATTCTACAAACTTCGAGAATGTCTCATATTTCATCTGCATGAAGAAGATCCAACACTTCCTTGAGAAATCATCAATAAATATAACATAGTACTTATGTATGGTAATGGAGGCTATCGAGAAAGGTCCGCAAACATCAAAGTGGACTCTTTTGAAGACTATGTGTTCTTTGTTTTCCCGATCATGGAATGTGGATTTTTTGTACTTCCCCAAGGTGCATCCTTTGCATATATCATGTTGTTGAAGTGCTCTTTTGGGGAGGCCAGTGGTTATTTGTTGCATAATCTTGAAGGCACCATAGTGAAAATGGCCAAGTTTTTATGCCAAATTTCATTGACATCGCAACTTTCTCCACCTTAGTGCTTAAGGCAGCATAGTCTTCCACATCTAGATTATACATGTTCTTCACATAAACCTAGATTTTCTTCACCTGTCCCATGGCTATGTGTCTCAAGAATACTTTTCCTTTGTTGAAGATCACATCATAACCACAATCTTCCAAAATGGAAACAGAGATGATATTTTTCTTTAGGCTCGGAATGAACATGACATCTTTGAGTCTGAGAGGGGACCTTGACTCCCTCTAAAAGGTGACTGTACCAATCTTGGTCATGTTGTACCTTCTTTTATCCCCCATCTTGATGTCCATCTAGAGATATTTCTCCTCCAGGTCACTAAAAAAATATCTACACCCTATCATGTGGAACAAGGCACCAGATTCCAAGTACCACACGCTCCCCATCACTGTGCTCACCATGCATGAAATAAGGGTAAATTCAAGCTCGAACTGTGAAGACAAGTATTCACCTATTGCTCCTCTTGAGGTCTTTTTTCTTGTCTTTTTGTCTAGAAACTTGGTGGAATAATTCCTGAATTCATGATAATGGAAGCATTTGATTTTGGAAAAATCTTTCTTCTTGCCTCCTTGGCTGGGCTTTGGTTTGGTTTGATTTTCCTTCCCTTTTCATTTCTTTCCCTTTCCAACCACTGAAAATTTTTCTTCATCCTCTCCCTTGGATGAAGTCCCATCTCCAGTATTTCACCTTATTTCCTCATGTACCAAATTAGACCATAAGTGTTCACAATTCGATAGTTTCTCCCTCCCTTTCACTGAATATTGGTAGCTATGCCACCTTTTGGGAAGGCCTATAAGGGCTAGGCTTACCAAATCATCATTTTAAATAGTAACATCAACTCCTGCAAGATCATCACGAACTTGTATGAACCTTCCTATATACTATTGAATAGTGTCATTCTTCTGCATCTTGATATTTCAAAGTTTATCCTTGAGTGCCAGTTTCCTTTGGTCATTGTTATTCTGGAAAAAAAAAAATAGTTCTTGCCACATTACACAAGGAGTTTCTTTCCCATGGAGATTGGTGACAATGTGGTCCCGTACTCCCTCCAACATCATTCTCCTAACCTTGGTTACATCTTTCTTCCGTTGGCCTAGGTTCTCGGCATCAGATTCCACTAGTTTTACAACATCTCTATTGATGTATTTTAGAAATCCATTATCATTCGATACCACCTCCATGCAATCCTTCCATGCAATGAAATTAGAGCTGACTTCCAAGGCATACTCTAGTCTCAACCCATTGAAGTTCATCTTCCCAACTCTAAAGAGATCCTACTACACTCAACTGCAAATTTGAACCTCCTGAGAAAAAACATTGCAATCCTTGCTCTAATGTGAATCATGCTCCGATACCATGTAGAAATTATGATGTAGATTTGCAACTTCTCATGAAGCTTTAATAAAAATCACAATACACGAACCTACTCTACTAGTTTTCAGAGTTCAATTCACTATTTAGAGCATTAGTCACAAACATAGATATGTATTACAATTTATTTGCTGAACTGAGCACAACCTGCAAGTGAATAACCTATCTCTCTACTCACTAAGAAGATATGACCTAGACTTAGTCAATTTCTGCCTCTACTTGAGCCCCTATTTCCTTGCGCGATTCCTTGAGGAATTAGTCCCCTATTATTTAGGAATTTATCCAAAATGGATTGTGCAATTCCCAAGGTTGAGCATTTGACTATATGCAACACCTATACACTGAAGACTAATCTACAAGTGATGTTACACTACCTTGGAATCTACACCACAACTGGGGAGCTCAATTTCTCTATATGTACTAGGTATTTTGGGTTGATTGATTAGTTAACTGGATGATCACTGAGTTTGACTGAAGTCCCACTGCATGACTGACCTTCCACTAGTTCCTCCAATAGTTAGAACTAGTTTAACTGACAACAACTTAAAATAAATGACATTGATTGCTACAAATTAACAATCACACATGCTTAACTAAACTCTAACTCCTCCAACTCAAATTTATTGAGCTAACTAAGTGACAAGAGCCATGTCACATTAGTTAACTACATCCAAGTTGTCTGCTGATGTGGAAATTCGAATTTTCTCAATTTAATCAAGGCAAAATCAAATTGATAATTTCTTGTTGCATTTTTCAACAGATCTCAGCTTTCATTTTTTCTAAATAATCGTGGATTCAGAAGAATTTATTCATCCCTAGTAGTTAAGCTTGTGCATCCTTTGAATTATTTATTACACCAACAAGCGTGGGATGTTTGGCCTTGTTTAACTCTTTTAGAATAATTTCTTTCCCTCTCTTATCTTCATGAAAATGATAGTGGTGGCAATGACAATGTTGTGGCCTTCCATACTTATCTTCATATTGTTGTGTGTGGGTGCTTGATTTCCTTTTAGGAATTTGCAAAAGAGTTCCTTCCTTCACCATGTCTTCACTTGACGCCCTGTGACTCTTCCTTGATCCACTTTCATCTACTCCATTAGTCCTTTCTTCCATGTGCAAGGGACTCTGCATGTGCCCATGACTAGTACGTGGCCAAGGCCTATTGCATTTATCTTTTCAAGTATGAAAGGATTTGCAATATAACTACATTAACATCTAATTTTCTCTCATGTGATGATAAAATCATTTCATTATCGGCTTTGCAACTCCTTATTAATGACCTCAAACTCCTCGAGGTATCCCTTAATTTAGGAGAGTCTTCCCCTCCCCCGTGGTTGATTGATCTTCCTTCTTTCCCATGTTTTGTGTGGTCAGAACTGTATTCTACCATCATGTTGTTCATTCCTTGGTATTTAGAATTTATGTTGTACCATCCTTTGTTGTTCTCAATGATATTTATGTGTTGTCATGCACACACACCCATGTTCGACTTAATAAATTTCAATATACATAATCAAAGTTATCACCTTGATTACTCTCAGGAGGTTGCTGATATGTGGTTGACTAAAGCTAATCATATAACGTTAGAACATAAATATCAATAAAACCATAGTAGATCAGTAGAACATGTCACAATCAGATCAAGTCACACATTAATATCCTACTATATAGTTAAATCACTAGGTAAGCATGTCAACCATGCATGCAATAAATTAATCACAGACTCGCTTTTAACACCTAAAGATTTATTTTATCCATTTTCTAAAATTCAATATGAAACCCCTTTGCTCTGTTAACTCTGTAATAGAGTACCAACTTATTCTCAAGCAGTTGGAAGGGACCTTTCTATTATTTTTCCCATGATAAAGGCCATTTAGTCCAAATGTTGAACCTGGATGGACTGATACCTTTTTACACACACATATATATATATCTATATATATATATCTCTATATATATATATATATATATATATATATATATATATATATATATCTATATATATATATATATATATATATATATATATATATATATATATATATATATATATAGATATATATATATATATATATATATATATATATATATATATATGCAATTTCTTTCAAGCTCCCCGAACACAATTTGGATGTTTTGTTCACAATTATCTCATCGATACTTTTCAATTGATATAAATTTTGACCAATTTGGAATCCAAAATTGAAAATTATAGTCCTCTAAAGTATCTTTGAGTTAAATTTTGTCATCTCTTTATTTCTGCCACATGACACCCACATGGAATGCCACTATACTACCATGTCACTCGCATATGTGGGTTGCATTACCCTTCCACCATTGCAACAGTTCATTATCCACACAAATATATATGTATGTATGTATTTATGTATATCGTTGATTGACAAAACCAACAATTTTCATCAATATCCCCATCCCTCGGGTCCTCTACCACAACCTTTTCATTATACGCTCCCTTGAGATGCACCGTTGATGATCCTCTTGGATGACCTATAATGTGGGGCCGCATTGCACCAATATGAAGACAGTTGCAATCACATGTATGTCACAATGTCCCAGTACCAAGTCACCCCGCACCTTTGGAATGCGCCTCTCCTCTAAAATTTCAGGGACCAAACTCTGAGCTTATGTGTCTTGGTCGGACCACTCCTATACATAGCTTTCATGCTTTCGATTGGTCCATGGATTCCATGGTATGCCGTGATGTCTCAACGCTTAGTCACCCCAACAATTCACAATGGTGTGCCTTTGAGACTTTCTAGGGTAAGACCTAAGGATTATATGTCCAGATTACAAAACGGTCCTGTCGCACCTACCATCCAACGACCCACATAAACCTTTCAAATTAACGACTATCATTAAAATAGCACAACCCATCCCCCCCACTGATGTCACATGAGGTGTTTTGATATTTGGGTTCCACCTCGTAGTTCTAGGTAATGATCTGATGGTGACCTGCAATTTGGCTAATCCAACGAGTCTCATGCAATAGCGTGACCCCCCCCCCCTCCCCTTTCTGATTGTGGGGGAGTTCTATTGTTACTCACATTCGTCAATCTTACAAAACAATCCTCGCCAATTTCTATTGCCTGATTGAGCTTGGGATTTGCCCGGGATATGTCACCTTCCTTTTTGGTCTCATCAAATAATCTCACCATCCCACGTCATCACCCTCTACATGTCACCCCAATTCTAAGTCATCCTGACTCTTTATAACTGGTGCAAAAAGGGTCTACCTCTTGGAAACAAACTTTGGGATGGAAATTTCTTGTTAACTATAACACCAACATCTCTTTATGTTGACCCTGACTTAGTCCTTTTATTGATGTGTAATAACTTCCATGTAGTAATAACTCACCCTAGCCTCCTCCACATCATTGATTCCTCCATGTGTCTTGGTCCTTATTACCCCAACATTCCTCTTTGAGCTCTCCTCCTTTGATCTTCCATGGATGAGGTTTTTAGGGAACGTGCACAATGCTCATGCTTACTCTACTCCATGGCTTGAATATCTCCACCTTGTGTAGAGACATGGGGCTTGTCCATATGGAACTTATGATGGAGTTTCTTCGCACCTCTACAGGTTCTAACTTCCCCTCCATGACATAAATGCTAGTGAAAAATATTGCAGGTTCTCCACCCTTAGTGCTTACTATGAATGCATGCAGATAATTCCTTTGCCAAACCTTTGTCACACAATATACAAATACATAAAGGACTATATGAAAGCCTTTAAGGATTGTCCCTCCTGAGCTTTCAATTACATGCATGACCATTGGGCTTTATTTCCATCTATCTTAAGCTTACTACATGTATCAATACATTTGATATGTATGTGTGTGTGTGTGTGTTGGGAGCGGGATCCCCCAAGGGTAGTTTTGGGGCTAAAATCCCATATTTGAGTCAAATTTTGTAATAAAAATGTAAGGACTCCGCATTTTATGGTCGCGGAGTGCGAAGGTGTCATGTGTCATAAAGGGTAGCCTACCCTTAGTTTTGTAAAGTAAAGTGAGCTGTAAGAGATCCACCCATGGTCCGTTGACCATGGGACTGTATAGAAAGATCTAAGCTCTAAGTAGTTTGTGAGACATACAATGATGAATTATGTAAGAGAGTCGTAGCTCTAAAGAAGAAGGTCTAAGTCTAGTGTAGGTAGAGGCTCTACATCTGAGTGCACAGAGGCCTAGGGTAGAAGTCTGTAGCTGAGTGCGTTGACCCCTGCAGCTGTGTGCACAAGGTGGACAAAGTTTGGAAACACTTGGAAGATATTAATAAAGAGAGATATTTTGCAATTTCTGTCTTTGTTCTGTTGATGCATCTTGATATGTTATATATGAATTTTCTTTATTATGCTTATGTGATGCACGAATGAATGCAATTACATTAAATAATTGAATGCATTTACGAATATCTGTTTACGCATTGATTAGATATAATTGTTCAATAAGATAAGAAAGTCACTTAGATTAATTGGGGAATCTGCACGGCTCACTGTTGTAGCAGTGCGAAAGTACCTGAGCAGTAAGCTAAGGCTGTGTGAAGGTCGATCATACCCTTCTGCGGAGGTATTGAAGGCTAGAATAGAGGGCTCGTCTTGCAAGCCCTAGAGTGAAGAAACATGTGTGAAGGCAGGGATAAAGCGAATCAAACAACATCACAACCATCTCAGGGTGTGGAAACTTGGTTCCAACATCCTCCCATACTACTTCAGGTGAGACTTCATTCCGCGCTCTGCGCGATGATGCTGAAAGGGCTAGTAGTGTAGGGATTTGTTTGGATAATTAACGCTAAAACTAGGTTAGGCCCCCTCAAGCCAACAAATGGTTCTGTTACTGTGACCAGAATTTGCATAAGAGATGTGTGATGTTGTATCACTGGAATCCTACTAAGAAAGAGATCGGAGAGTGGTTGGATAGGAAGATCCATGAATTTTCGACAGAGGAGAACAGAAACCCACGACTGACAAAGGAACAATGGTTGTACAAATACCTATATACAGAGATCCACGAGATCTTTTTCTTCTCCTTCCCAATTGAGCTATACGAGTGGATCGCGAAGCTAGCAGACAACCAAGGAAGGTGGAAACTTGATGGTCCTATTGTTTGGACCCCAAAGCTAATATAGAAATTGGAAGCATCTAAGGACAAGATCGTTCGTGTTGTCGATCATTGGCTCGATCGCGTCATAGGAGGATTTGTGATTGAATTCATGGTTGACACCGTAGTCAGCTACAATGAGGTGGAGCAACGCTTTTTCAAAGGACCACGAGGTAAGTATGTGAAATCTTTGAGTACCTGGATTAAAATGCTATTGTGCGAAAAATGGGTAATGCAGCTACCTTGATGTTCGGAACTACGCAGAGTGGAAAAACACATGAACGAAGGGAAAAAGGGTCCAAAATATAGCCCATTGATTTCACCTCTACAAGGTGACGAGGAAGGGATAACGAAGGTTTCCCCATGAAGTGCTATTCAGTTAAAGACAAGGATTACCACAAATACAACCTCTGCCCACACCACGTCCAACTTCACCACCATCACCTACAACTTCACCTGTACCACCTCCACCCCCATTGCAGTTCAGTATGGAAAACTCAGTGAAGCTGCCTTTGTTCAAAGGCTTGGGAAATGAGGACCCAGACCAATTCTGGTTTGTTGTGAAAGCTATATGGGAAGCTCAGGGTGTTACAAATGATCATATAAATAAGGCGACATTTGTTAGTGCTCTGCAAGATCACACACTAACCTGATATATCAAGTAATATAATGATAACCCAAACGCTGGAGTGGCAGACATCTAGATAGCTGTGAATCGAGAATTCAGTAGGCCTGAATCTGAGGCACAATCGATTGTGGGATTCAAGGAGATCGTGATGCAACTAGGCGAGACACCTTGGTAACTCGATTAGAGGTTGAAATGTACAATCCACGAAGCCAACATGAATTTGACAAACGGACAACATCGCGAGTTGTTTGTGGCTTCGTTACTCCCACACTTAAGGGTCGCACTGTCACAGCAGAAGATAACAACTCATGCGAAGGCCTTGGAGATTGCAATGCGACTGCATGAAACTCCAATGCAAGATGAAAAAATGGGGGTTCAGTAGATCCATGCATAGCTGAAGAATCTATGCCTTGAGATGCAAAGTCTGAAGCAAGACAGGACGGTTCGACCAGAGGTGCATGAGGAGGTATGGTGCTTGAAATGCAAGAGTTAGGGTCATGACAAGGACCATTGCCTGGTCTTTGCGAACTATATTGTAGGAGGAGGGCCGATGCCTTTGAGGCTAGAATCTCAATCAGGACCGAGTGCGAGGCCTGCATTGTGGTGCGTTATCTGTCAGGTAGCAGGAAAACATGCCACGGATAACTGTCATTTACTACAGAAGTTTGTACAGACACCGCAACAGTTGTTTTGCAACTTTTGTAGGTCGGTAGGGCATGATGAGCATAATTGTAGGAGTTATGAATTGATGATGGATAGAACTCCTGCCTATAGGGTTCAGGCAGAAACGTGGCCCTTGACCAGAGCATAGGAATGGCACGGATAGGATTTCAGGGGTGAGGACGAGGCTGAGGCGAAGGAGGACCTGGCAGAGGTCGAGGACAGTTGATCTGCTACAATTACGGAGGACCAGGACACTATGCCCACAATTGCACTAACCAACACGTCCATCGTGCAAGTATTGCATGCTGTTTGACCATGAAACGAAGGAATGTCATACGTTGATAGCTAGAATACATGACAAAGGGGTGTTATCGCCTCCGCCGAATCAAAACCTACAGATGATGAGGTTTGAGCCGTGCGAAGAAGATCCAAACCTAAATTTAATGCTCAGAAGTGGAATCACAATGGGAGATGGCAAAGGGAAATAGCCAGGAGATAGTGCATGGGTCCACAAAGCTCCGGTGAAGGAGGTTGAGTTTGATTTGGAGCGTGCATGCGAAACCTTCATGGAAGCTAAGAAGAGCTTTACTGAGGCCTCCACCTTAGGAAGCAAGGATATGCCTAACCAAGAGTTGGACCCATCTATGCTCACAACTTTCCTAGAGACCTGTATGAAGTTAGTACACGATAGTAAGGCTATGAAAGGGTTACAAGAGCTCATCAATAGATGTGCTGGAACCACGATGGGTGAGCCGCGCGTAGTACGAAAGATTTGCAAGCATAAGACAAGGACAGGACGGGAGATCAGCTGACTGTGCAGATAGGAGAGTATGAGATAGGTCAGGTCATTTTGGACTTTGGGTCAGACGCAAACGTCCTACCGAAACAGACTTGGGAACGGATGGGGAGACCCGCACTGCAATGGTCTTTGATTCAACTGAGGATGGAGAATCAACAGAAGATCATCCCCATGGGATGGCTACAGGGGGTAACTATGGATATTGAAGGTGCAAGTGCACTGGCTGATTTTGAAGTAATAGAGATAATGGATGACAGCAATCCCTATCCTGCACTCCTGGGAATTGACTGGGCTACCGATATGAACGGGGTAATCAACCTAAAGAAGTGAAACATGATATTTGAGATGAAATCATTGTGCATAATAATAACCCTAGATCTGGTTGAGGGATCACGCTATACTGAACCAGTCCACGATTATGAGAGTGAAGACGATTTGGATTGTATCTATAAGATAACATCAAAATAACAAGATTGGGTGAACGCCACCGCAGATGGATAGATTACATGGGATCGTGAGAGTTCCTGCACTTCGGACTTCGATGAAGAGCTAGAACGCTGGAATAATCGGTTACCCGAAGTGACTACGCTAAATTGCAAGATGATGACTCGATCACTGCGTTGTGTGTCCTCAGAGGTAAGAAACCTGCTTACTTATGATGGCCTAAATGAGGTAGATATCGTTTTGGATGCATTCAAAAGGGAGGTACCAAAAAATCAGCGCTTCCAGGCATTGGACTGGGCACTGCACACTATGCCCGCAAGATGGTGGGGTACGCATAAAGGAAGTTTTGATGATTGGCATGAATGTAGGAGGATGATGAGAACATGATTTGGGAAGCCTAATATGCGAATGACAGACAAGTATGATGGGCAGGATGATCTGCGCGCGCATTTGGCCAAATGGGCCCAGGCTTATGGAGAAAAGCCCCAACCTGAGTGGGTGCACTTGTTCTATCATACCTTGGATGTTGTCCCAATGAATTGGTACGTAGAAACAAAGCTCTGCCATGGTACAAGTGAATGGGATGTTCTGCGCGAGGGCTTTGTGATGACATTTAGTTTTGAAGACGGATTTGACTGTATTGATGAGGTGCTACAAGAAGTGAAAGCAGCTATCTTTCGGATACCACAGGATCCTTTGGACCTGATTCAGCCTGAGTGGGCTACTCAGCTAAGTCATGCACTGGAATGCTATAACGTGACCACTGAAGAAGAAGATGAGGATCTGCGGAAGATTAACATTCCGGAAACAGAAGGTCACCACGAGGTTAAAGGACCGTAGATTGAGAACCTTGATATAACCGTGTCGTTGAAAACGAAACAAGTAAACATTGGTACAAAGGCAGAACCCAAATTCACGAAGATTGGAGACTATTGGGATGATGCAATGGTAGATAAGGTCGCTGAATTGCTCCGCGAATACCAGGATTTATTCCCTACCAAGTTTACGGATCTGAAGGGGATAATTAGGGACCTAGGAATGATGAAGATTACGTTGAAGCCCGACGCGAAGCCGGTTAAGCAAAGACCTTACCATCTCAATCCGAAATATAAGGAGAAGGTCCGCTTAGAGCTAGATAAGATGCTCGCGACAGGCATCATTGAGCCTATGGAAGAATCTGACTGGGTAAGCCCAATGGTGGTACAGGAGAAGAAGCAAAAGGATGAAATAAGGATATGCGTGGATCTCAGAAAGTTGAATGATGCTTGTGTGCATGATCCTTTCTCGACTCTGTTCACTGATGAAGCGTTGGATAATGTAGGTGGCTAGGAAACATATTCCTTCATTGATGGGTTCTCTGGGTACCACCAGATCCAAATTGTGTCGGAGGATAGGAGCAATACAACCTTTGTGACTGAGTGGGGTTGTTTTTAGTACACTGTAATTCCGTTTGGATTGAAGAATGCGCCTACAATATTCTCACGTGTAGTTGTTGCTGCGTTCAAAGAATTTATTCATAAGTTCCTAGAGGTATATTTTGATGACTGAATTGTATTTAGGCTGGTAAAACGCCATGTAGCAAGCTTGCACCTGATGTTGGATACCTATCGAAGATACCAGATCGTGCTCAATCTCAAGAAGTGTCTATTTTTTGTTCCTTTTGGGAACCTGTTGGGGCATGTGGTTTGCAGACAGGGATTGATGGTAGATCCCGCAAAGATAGTGGTGATATTGAACTTGGAAGCACCAAGGAGTGTGAAGCAATTGCACGCTACCCTGGGACATACGGGATATTACAAAAGTTTATCAAAGGCTATGCCCAGATCATGCGCATATGGAGAAATTTTTGAAGAAGGATGTCACATTCTGCTGGAACGATGACTGTAAGAAGAGCTTGGATATATTAAAAGAAAAGATGGTCACCATGCCGATTCTAGTCTTCCCGGACTAGAAGAAAGAGTTTCATGTGCATGTTGACGTGTCAAGTATAGCGCTGGGAGCAGTACTGACACAAGCTAGCGGAGAGGGCTTGGAACATCCTATCGCATTCACAAGCCAAAGATTATCCAAAACGGAGAAGAACTATTCCACCACTGAGCGCGAAGGGCTAGCCATGGTGTATGCGCTCCAAAAGTATAGGCACTACTTGCCGAGAGGCCATTTTAAGATGTATACGGATCACTATGCACTGAAGTACCCGATCAATAAGCCTATGTTGGGAAGGAGAATCTGTAGGTGGCTCTTATTGTTCCAGGAGTATGATTTTGAAGTTGTGGTGAAGCCTGGATGATTGAACACGGGACCACACCATCTGTCGCGCATCGAAACAGGGAGGAACCCACTAACCTGGAAGAAGGATTACCTGACGCGCAGCTATTTGCAGTGCACGTCATGGCTGGTCATTTCAAGGATATAATACACTTCCTAACAATAGGAACTACTCCAGAAGGATACACTGTCCAGCGAAAGAAGGAATTGGTGGTGCGCGCGGTAGATTACTCTGTCATTGATGGGCATCTTTATAAGATGGGGACTGATGAGATATTGCGATGGTATGTACCTGAGTTCAAAAGATGCAGCATCCTCGCAAACGCTCATGGGTGCACCGTGGGAGGACATTATGTAGGAAGAGAAACCGCATAGAATATTTTACGCATAGGGTTGTGGTGGCAAACCCTCCATGAGGACTCAAAAGCGTATTGCAAGGTGTGTGATGTGTGTCAAAGGACTGGCAGGCCATTGAGGAGGGATGAGATGCCTTTGAACCCACATATGACGTTGCAACCCTTTGAGAAGTGGGTGATAGATTTTGTGGGACCCATTCATCCACAAGGAAAGATAGGAGCAAGGTACATTATCACCGCGATGGGGTATTTGACTCGTTGGGCGGAGGCACATCTTGTAAAGGATTGCATAGGCGCGACCGCTACAAAATTCCTCTTTGAGCATGTATTGATGCAATTTGGATGTCCTAGGATCTTTATGAGTGATTGCGGTACGCAATTCCTGAATGAGACGATCCACGTGCTAATGGAGGAATTTCAAGTATACCACCAGAAGAGCACACCTTATCACCCACAGGCTAACAGGACAGTGGAGGCATCCAAAAAAGTGCTTGAAAAAGCACTAACCGAGATTTTCAATGCTCAGTGAAGTGATTGGGAACTATGCATACCTGTAGTACTATGGGCTTATCCAACGACATGCAAGAAGTTGACTGGACAAACCCCTTTAGGCTCGTCTATGGGGTTGAAGCAGTAATGCCTATGGAGTATATTGTGACTAGTTTGCACATAGCAGTGCTCATAGGAATGACGGATCGTGGAGCCCTAGAAGAGAGGCTCGCACAGCTGGATGAGCTCTAGGAAGAGAGATTTCTATTTGGATTTCACTAACAGGTCCAAAAGCAACGCGAAAAGGCATGGCATGATCAACACATTAAGTTGCACACATTTAAGGTAAATGACCTAGTTTTGCTATATGGTAGTAAGTTTGATAAATTTCCAGGGAAATTCAGGATGCACTGGTTAGGGACCTATTTCATTAAGGAAATTACCGATGGAGGGGTGGTACAACTGGTCAAACTAAATGGAGAACCCTTCCCAGGGAAGGTGAATGGCAGTTGCTTGAAGCAATACACAGGCAATCTAACCATGTGACTAGATGAAGGTGGCACAGTCTTAGCACTCCAGGCAGCTGAAAGGAGGCGCGGGACTCTAAACTACACTGCCCGGGTTGGGGAGCTCTGCGATTGGAGAAGCAAGGAAGTGTCACAGAGTCCACAACAGCGTGGAGGGAGCTGCACTACCCAGGGAGAAATCGTGCAAGTCGGCTGAAAAGTGACCGTTAAAGTCACTATTCATGATTTGACGGCAGAAGTGAGGCAAAATGGAGCAGACACCCGGCATTTAAGACGAATTTTATGGCTCATATCCTTGAAAATCTACCGCCAATCTAGCATTAATGAACCATATTTGGGGGGAACTATTGGATTTGAATTCAAAATGCCCTATAAATTACAAGTGGCTGTCTAGTAAGAAACACTTGGAATTTTGAGAATTAAGTTTTTGAGCTCTCAGGCGCATATGAATCGCGAGCAATACATGCTTCTGATAGCTACTAGGGTATTTGAGACTTTCCTGACAAAAACACAGGAATTCTTGCAGAAGATCATGTCAGCACCTCCTAGATTATAAATACCGGACAAATAGTAGAAGAGCCAGCACAGGAAATGGACATAGAGGCAGAAGTAGTTGCCCCAGAAGTGGCCGAAGTATTGGTAGAGGTCCCTAAGTCACCGGGAATGCTGACACCGAGGCCAACCCCAACCAAGGAAATTGGGAAGGACAAGAAGGGAAGCAGCCTGCCATATCGATGTGCGCCTCGCTAAGGTGAAACTCACCAAAACCCATTGCACAGGAGAAGGGAAAGGCCATAAAATTAGAACGAGAGGAGGAGGACATTGAAGACATCCCGATGGATGATGAGGATGTGGGAACTGAAGTGGATGAGGTTGAAGCCCAGGGTGCGGACCCTATTACGCAGTTAGCAGAGTATTTCCCTCCACGCAAGCCTAAGTCCAAGATCCCAAAGGACATTGATGAGAGTAAGACTCCCCTGCAAACCCCTCTGCTACCAGATGAAATTGCTTTTGATGGTCCGCGTTTGGCACAGGTGTTGATATTGAAGCTTGAAGACTGGGACTTGGCGGACCACAAGAAGTTCCCACACTTGGCAACCAAGAAGCTGATGCATCGCATCATAGATACAAATATGGGAATGACCGCCTTGGAGCCGTAGAGGTGGCTCAAGGGAGTAGAGAAGGTAGGGTTGCTCAACCTGCTCTGGGTGCCACACTATAACCACACCTTGGTGACAGTTTTGGTCATCAAGCAGTTGTTGTGCTTGGTGCATGATGGGTGTCTGTGGCTGGAGGAGCCAATACCCATCACAGATAGGTTGATTCACCGAATAACACACCTGTTGTATACAGGTGAGAATCCAACAATGATCTTTGGCGGCAAGGGTGGCGAGCAGGCTCTCGTAGAGTCAATGAAGGAGAAATTTAAGCTGGTGAAGAAGCCATGCGGGTACGCTATCTCCAGCATCTGTGACCCCGCTGTGAAGGTAGCCACGCAGATCCTTGTAGGGAAGGTGATGCAGAAGTGCCGCGCCAATGAGCTGTCAGTGTCTGTCATTGTGCTCGCACAACAGTGCATGGAAGGAGTCTAGTTTAACTCGTCAGACTACCTTTGCAGAGAGTTCTTGGCGAACTTCCGCGAAGTGCAAGAGCTCAGCAAGACGTTCCACTATACGTGGCTCTTGTTGTCGATTATGCTGGTAGCATGAGAGATACCAGAGGATAGCCAGTTCCCTTCGATCGCGCCAGACCTCCCTGAAGCAGCGAAGTACACTTTGTTGTCGGCGACCAAGGACGCACAATGAGTTCGGGACATCAACATCTTCTAGATGTTGATGGAGATGAATATCAGGATGGCCATTAATTGCAAGCTGCGATTGTCACCCATGGTGTACGCTAACCTACAGAGCTATGCTGAGTTCAAAGTCGATTTCAATTGAGTCTCCATCAGGGCACGGAAGGAACCTGTGCAGAAGTGGTACGAATTACCATATCTCGCCACGGATGACACCATTGATGCGGTGCTTGATCAATGGTTGGCAGAGTGGCGTACTACCACGGACTTGGTGGTGGGTGGAAGCAAGTCTGCCACGCAGAAGAAGAAGGAGGAAGCCAAGCTAAAGATGGCGCAGCTAATCGAGAAGAGGAAAAAGGAGGCCACTGAGAAGGCCCAGGTGGAGCAGGTAGGGAAGCAAGTAGGAAAACAAACAGGTGGCACAGAGTGGGGCTCTGACAAAGGTGCAAGGTCACCTTCACCTGAGACTGAAGAGGAAGACACAAAATAGCATGTTACGGACCCTTAAGAGACGTCTGCCTACATTAAGCGCCCAAGAGAGTTGGAGAAGGGAGGATCCAGAAAGAAATCCAAGGCGACCAAGACCTCATTGGATCCTATCACATTGACAGAGGGCGACTTACATGATATCGGTGACACAATCAGAGATGTCACTGCGGAGGCCCTGTAGCAATTTGAACAACAACAACAGATCATCCTAGGGGCCATCCAGACCAGGTTGCATGAGTTGCAGACCCACACATCGCAGGATAGTACGGTGTCTACCAGCTTGGCTATCAACACTTCAGAGGCTGCCGATATGCTGTGCATGAAGGCTTCCAGTGTGATAGTGTTGCCGAATGGAGCACTGACCACGGAAAATGAGGCTGACAGGCCCACTGTCAGTGCTTTCAAGGGAGTTGGGCTGAACCTGGAAGCGCTTCCGTGCGAAGAACTCCACCTATTGTAGGATGGAGTAATTGCAGAACTGAGGGCCTGAGAGCACCGCGCCCTCTAGGTGATTAGCGAACAACGGATCGACAACGAACAAATGTCCCTACAGAGAAATTCTTCCATCGCCTCTGAAACCGAGGCGACCAATCAAAGCAAGAATATTATGCAGGTCGTTAAGGAGGCATGTAGAATGGTCGCAGAGTTGGCCATTTTGGAGGAGGAGCTAGTTGGGGTATAAATCCACAAGTTGGCCACATGGGTGCGCAACACTCGAATTGAGATGGCGCGGGTTCAGCTGGAGTTGAACCTGCAGATTATAGATCTATAGTTGAGGGCCCAGCCTTGAACACCGCCAGAAGTAAAGGAACAGTGGGCGACTGTTGTCACAAAGGTAGTAGCGGTGGTGGAAAGTGCAGTAGCAGACTGCATGTAGTTATTCGAGCAATCATTTGAGATCCTGACAAGCTTGCAGGAGGACCCAAACATACAGAGGCTAGAGATGGAAGTGCGCAAGCTACAACAATGCTACGATGAAGTTAAGGGCACATCGCGAACTGTTGCGCTGACACAATGACTAGCCAAGCTGCAAGAGGACAAGCAGCTGAAGGAACAAGTGGACGTAGTGCTGCACAAGCAAGCAGTGCTGAATGCGAGACTAAAGCTCTAGCTCGAGGAAGCTTACGCAGTCACAGGAAATATTGAAGGTAAGCTTGCGACTCTGCAAGCAACGCAACAAAAGCTTCAGGATGATAGCACAGGAGCAGTGACCGCGAAGACAGTGGAAGACGCGAAGCAGGCAGTAACTCAAGGCACCGTCGAGGTTGTGGTCATACGGATCGAGTTGGACAGGCTTCATGCAAAGATCTTCGTGCCTACCGAGTGACTCGAGGGCGAGTCATGATGTTTGTGTTGGGGGCCTGTTGGGAGCGGGAACCCCCAAGGGAAATTTTGGGGCTAAAAGCCCATATTTGAGTGAAATTTTGTAATAAAAATGTAAAGACTCCGCATTTTGTGGTCGCGGAGCGCGGAGGTGTCATGTGTCATAAAGGGTAGTCCGCCCTTATTTTGTAAAGTAAAGTCAGCTGTAAGATATCCACCCATGGTCCGCGGACCATGGGATTGTATAAAAAGAGCTAAGCTCTAAGTAGTTTGTGAGACATACAATGATGAATTATGTAAGAGAGTCGTAGCTCTAAAGAAGAAGGTCTAATTCTTGGGTCGTAGCGTAGGTAGAGGCTCTGCAGCTGAGTGCATAGAGGTCTAGGGTAGAAGTTTGCAGTCGAGTGCGCAAGGTGGATAGAGTTTCGAAACACTTGGAAGATATTAATAAAGAGAGATATTCTGCAATTTATTTGTCTTTGTTCTATTGATGCATCTTGATATGTTATATATGAATTTCCTTTATTATTCTTATTTGATGCACGTATGAATGGAATTACATTGAATAACTGAATGCATTTATGAATATCTGTTTACGTGGTGATTAGCTATAATTGTTCGATAAGATAAGCAAGTCACTTAGATTAATTGGGGAATCTACATGGCTCGCTATCATAGCAGCGCGAAAGTACCTGAGCAACAGGATAAGGCTGCGCGAAGGTCGATCGTACCCTTCCATGGGGGTATTGAAGGCTGGAATAGAGAGCTCGTCTTGCAAGCCCTAGAGTGAAGCAACCTACGTGAAGGCAAGGATAAATGGAATCAAATGACATCACAACCATCTCAGGGTGCAGAAACTTGGTTCCAGCATCCCCCGATACTACTTCGGGTGAGACTTTGGTCCGCACTCCGCGGGCTGGTGCCCAAAGGGCCAGTAGTGTAGGGATTTGTTTGGCTAATTAACATTGAACCTGGGTCAGGCCCCCTCAAGCCAACAGTGTGTGTGTGTGTACAAACATGTAACAAGCCATCCCTCCTAAGATTTATAAGTAATTATTGACCTAATGGTCAAACTATTTTAGTAGCCTTTGTTAGGCACGCAATTGGCATTGTAGGATCCTGTGAAAGGCATGAAATCTTTGAATATTTCATGACTTGCGCATTTTTCGCATACACGCTTCGAGGGCACCAATTACATTGGTATGCCACTCTACCCGAAAAATATATTCACTCTTTCCATCATCTGATCATAGAGATAGACCGTGCTTTCAATCGTTTCGACCGTAAAGCGCTCAATAAAGAAATTCTAAAATTACAGAAAGTAGCTCATGAATCCGTTGAACAATTTTACAATTGCTTTTGTAATCTTTCATATCGATTCCTTGAAGATGAAATTGATTGGGAATTCCTTGATGGATGATTTAACTATCTTCTTTACATATCCGAAAATCCACAATTCTTAGAATCGTTCGAACACTTGTTGTGAATGATGATCAATTTGTTGACGGAGTTGGTGTTGTGCATCCAACCTGCGTTATCATTCGTGAAGAGTGTGTCCGGGAGTCTAAAGAAGAACCTGCGGTGAAGGATGACTCCCTTCCATCTGCGCCTCATCCGCTCTATCCTGAAATCCCTTGTGATTCTACCACTGTTGATTTCCCCTTTGAAAACTCATTTCCGGATATTTCTACTTCTGATCATTCACAGGACACATCGGATGTCAGTCTATCATGACATTATGGAGAGGACACATCTTCCTCTAAAAATTTGTCCCATCTGTCATCTATTATTTCTCAAAACATAGAGGGTGAACATCCTTGCTTCTCATCTACCCCTCTGCACAATTCATCAAATCATGAGGATGTCGATGAACATCCTAAATTTTCTAATCGTGGATGTCGTGATCTCTGTACTTCATCATTTGATCATGATGTTGATTCACTCATTGTTAATCTGTCTAGGCCATTGGTCTCTGATGATCTACCTATTGACAAAGTGGAAACCCCACAAGCTGTCAAGGCACTTCAGCCTGGGCTGATGGTTATGTTAGGCCCTCGCTGTCCTGAGGTTAGTTCCACTTCCGATCAAAAAATATTTGAAACACCCAAGGCTCCTCATCACTCTCTTCTTCGCATTGAAGATCAACCAAACACCCAAATTTTGCTTCCTCCACTCAAATCACATGATCCCATAGCTTAAGCTTTGGAGGAATCTTACATAATGAGCACGCTTGCAAAGCATAAGCTATTTGTATTTCTCATGTTCGCTCGTATGTCACAGTCCAAAGAATGTGTATGTTTACAGTCTGCACGCAGTGCATCACAACACCATGGTACATCTGCAGAGTGTTTATTTTGTGCATTCGCTCTTTTCTATTCTATGGATGTTTTAAAACTTGGAGCATGTTGGTCTTCATTGATCTATATTTCTTGTTCATTGGTTTACATGTATATCTTTCTTGTTAACCATTCCTTCACCAACATGGGCCAGCTAACGTGTTGGTGGCTGCATTGGAAATATCACTTCTCGTGAGTAGGCCCATGATCTATTTAGCGTAGGAGTAGGAGTAGTCATTGCTTCGTGCTTTGCTTTGCTTTCTAGTTTGCATGTTTGTTTTCTTGCTTGCTTGGTTTGGTTTGCTTGATTGATTTATTTGTTTACTTTTTTTGCTTCTGCTTTACTTCTGCTTTTTTCTTTTTGCTTTCTTCCATTACTTGTACTTGTAGGTTAGCCTCTCGTGAAACCGTATTTAGCTCTTGAGACAAGATGGGAAAATCTAAGAGGACTTTTAAAACTATAACACTTGGTTATCTATTGTCCTCTCTCTTTATGAAGAGCTTGTTGTCTTCAGTTGATGATGCCTTGATGGAAAATACGTTCTGTTTAGAGTGAGTCTTGGTGAAAACACAATGCTTGCACTATTAACTAGTACCGCCTACTCTAATCAGTTCTTTTGGGTTAACCCTTGTCAGCTCAGTCAAGTAGAGTAAGGCAAGGGGGAAAAACTTAACAAGTATGTCAGAGGTATACATAACATACTTCTCTAAAGGAACAACATCTTCTGCTCTCAATAAGTTGGGATCCCTCTTTTTCCTCTGAAATAAATAAGTGCCTACAGACAATGTTTTGAAAAAAAATGAAAAATGAATAAGGTGAAAGAAGAGAAAGGCTTCCTATACAGAGAGGTGATGCAAGTAATTCTGTCGGGGTACTGACCAAGCTCATTGGCAGTAGAGCAATGCTTGTGTTCCTATGTGACTCCATTGGGGTACTATCCAGGCCTACTAGAAGCAAAGAAACACCAGAGATGAAACTTAAACTCTAACAATCATATTACTTGTGCACCAATATACCCCTCATCCCCAATCAAAACAATTAAGTTGACTTTGCTTGGAATTTGTGTTGACCGATCAAGAGCGTGGCAAGTGCTACATCTTTCAATCAAGATAGTATTGAAACCACAATGATTAAAGAATCGAACAATACTTCTGGAAAGGTTAGAATCACTTTTCATGAAACAAGGTCCATTCAGAGGGCTAGATTTCTACCAGTGTGTCACCAAGTGTTGTAGCAGCTACAACTACCCTCCAAAATTTTTGCTCGCATGCAAATTTTGGAGCCTACCTTCGATCTTGAGATCGATCATCCTTAGTCACTTATTGGTAAGCTGATGATTTAAAGCTCCCCTCCTTTAACCTAAGAGTTGTCCGCGTTCTCATCTTTATGCAACATGTGTCATTTTTGGGCATAGGGGTTGTTGTTTGTCATGCAAAGGGAATGTTTTTTTCCCTCAAGGGAAAGAATGTGTGCATGAGTGGTTGTCATCACATAGACATGTTTCACACTCACTTCACACACTCTTGTCACGAAGGTTGTTGAATCAAGAAAAGTATGTGTTATGTATTCTGGATTACATTGTGTCACTAAGTGTTTTTGTGTGATCACAATCAAGTCCTATCAATGTTTACATACGTTTCATTGATCTCACACTTAGCCATTTTCCCAAGCAACCTAGCCCCATCCAGCTTCCCAGAAATGTGTGCTTTGCTTCTCCAAACCATCAAGCTTCCTCCCTTTCCTGCTAAAACCCTGCAGTGCACAAAGACACCAACCTCCCTTACCTGCTAAAACCTTGTAGCCCGCAGAGATACCAACTTCGCTTGCCTGCTGAAACCCCGTAACCCGTAGAGATCCCAGCCAATACTACTCTCCAAAAATGCACAGAGTTTTCCAACTGTACTACACTCATAAATTGTGTAGAGGTGTCCTCCTAGGACCCCCATCTTGTAGCAGTGTCCTCCTAGCACCCCCATCCCGCAGCAGTGTCTTGTGCCTCAAAACTACGCAATGTTGTCCAAGCTTCCCTATCTGTCTTGCATGTAGAAACTGCGTAGATGGGCCTCCTTAGCACCTTATCCCGATAGAAGTCAATATCTGCTAAAATTGCACAGATCCACCTCTCAGTGAATATAGGAAAAGGTGACATGCTGAGATAACTCCCAAGGAATTGAGGAGAAGGACCAAGGAAGCAAGTAATGGAAAATATCAGGTCCGTATGCAAACTTCGTCAGATGCATGATCATATTGAGGGTAAGTATGGTAAGTAAAGAACAAATTTCAAAGCACACCTCTTAGTTGAGTTTGCAGGACTACTCGTCGTTGTCATATCATCCCGTCCTTGGTAACATACATGTGTGCAAACACGAGAAGTCATTTTATGTTTTTCTTCTACATGTCTTGCTTCCCTTTTACTTGTTTGACCAACTATCATCTTTGACATGTTGATTGTTATGTCATGCTTGCGATCTCATTCTAGTGATGTTGAAGGTTGTGTTTGAGTTGTGCTCATTATGTAAACATCTATTGCACTCACACATGATTTTGTAAGCACTATTGTGCAAGTGTCGTCATGGTCATCTAAATGTCCATCTCAAGTGTCGCGCTTGTTGCTCGCACCTGTTAGTCAGTCACACTGAGTGTATGTTGTCTTGATGGTTCGATTTGTCTCTTCATCGAGTGATATTGAGTGTGTGTTCGCAAGATCATGCATGTATGAAGTCACTTGTTCACACACAGTCATTTTGTTGAAGCTATGTCGACAGGACCAACCCCAACAACTGGACCTCCGCTGAGCTACACTGCGTAGTTTCAACCATCAGTGAACATGTACTGCGGCCCAGAATTGCACAAATCTTGAGGCAACCTTCTAGGCTGTCTCTACTGCATAATCCTGAAGTCGACCCGATTGAATGTCTCCCAAAACAACGCAAAAGTTTCTCAGCAAGCCATCTCAATCTATGCTACCCTCAAGCAAAACCACCAAGCCTCTAGTTGGTCAACTAGAGAGTTTGACCAGGAAATGAACCTGAACCTCACTCCTCCAAAAAATTACGCAGAATTTTCCAAGCATGCCCACTTCTGCAGACTGAAGAAACTATACAGACATTCCAGATAGACACCCGCTGCCTATCACTACACTACCCTAAAAAATTTCACATTTTTTCCAGCCAGTCACCCTATCAGTCGGCCTGCTATTCCTCCTGAAAATTTTGTAGTTTTCATGAGAAATCTCTGAGCTACCCAGCATCCTGCTCAGCTCATAAATTGTGTAAGGATGTCCACCAGGCCAGCCTCCCAACATTGCATAGTTTTTTCCAGTAGCCTCCCACAGCTCGCTGCCATCTCCCCGGAGAAATTTCATAGTTTTTGCTAACAGTCTCCCCCTCTTACCTGCACTGTCCCCATAAAAAAATTGTGTAGATCTTCCCTCCAACTAATCCAGATCCCACAGACAGTCACTACTGATTCGGATTTCCCATCTCAACCTCCCAGTGACCTCTGCACAATTTTCATGGATAGTTCCCAGAGCCCGCATCTCGGCTTGAAATATGCCTTGCGCAGTTTCAGAGCCTTGTCCTCTCTCCTGGTCACCTGCATCCAAAAGAGAAAAACAATTCATCATGGAAGGCTAGGAGATTTATGGATTTGATGTCGTCATGTCATGAGTGATTGTAGATACAGGTACATGGATGAGACATGGCGTGACTAGGAACGGGATGAACAAGGAGCACATGCTAGAAGACTTGTTCATGAACGAACGAACATGCGAAGCATACCAAGGAGCAAGTGAAGGAGACACATGCACATGCATGAAAATCAATCGAACACCAAGACCATCGAAGACTTCACATGCCTTGCTATGCAGAGGTGAATCTATGATACACCAAGAGAACACTCATAACTTAGCAGCATTGTGGCTCGACATGGACACCACCATCAGCATGAACATACCAACACTATCGTGTCGAGTCATGTCATGAGTCATCTCAAACACATCACTGTTGTGGACCACACTGTTGTAATCAATGTAATGTAACGTGGAATTCCACGAGATCCACATGTAAATCTGAAGATTCATGTAAAGTTGAATAGTCATTTAAGTCAAATAGTCATGAGGGAAGTCGAACAGTCACAAGGGCCAGTTTTAGCCTTAGCTATAAATACCCCTCATTTGTACATGCAAAGGAATTTTTCAACTTGGCTCCTCACACATAGCCTTGAGAGTCTGTAATATTTTCTTTGACGAGCGAGCAATGGCTCCAACACCTCACTATCCAGGTTAGTGATGTAATGGTGTACGAATGTGTCTTGGAATTTTCGTTTAATTCATAAGCCTGTTAACAAGCCAACACATTTTCATGCATGTATTGTATTCGCTTGTAAGACTATTCTTTGGATGCTTGTAATGCATGTTTATTTAACCTATATTAAGACAGTTGAACTATTTCAGTTGTTTTAGTACATATGTTGTTGGAAATGTGTTGTATCAGTTGCTAACGTTTTCTCGCCCATGTGGGCTATCCCACCAGACACTCGACAGATTCATTCTCATAAACTTGTTATAATGCCTGCTACATTTGTGTGAACTATTCCACTGGGTGTTGTGTGTGCTATCAGTTCACTTTGTGTTTATGATTGCCACATTCGTGTAAACTACTCCATCGAAAGTTGCACATGTCCTATTGTGTTGTGTGTCTCTAGCAGTGTTGGGACTATTCCCTTTCAACCTAAGACTCACATCCACCCTCTCCCTCTGTAGTGAAAGAAATTTGACACAAGCGACACTAAGCACTCACCGGGCACGCGAACCTCATTGTTCGAAGACAAAGAAAGCCACTTTCACATGATAACAAGCAAGAGCTAAGGCATGTCTTTAAGATAATGACAACCGGACCATCGTACCATATGGGACTCCTACACCAAACGGTGTGAGGTCTAGTTGGGACTTCATACTAGGGAGATCCCTTGAATGTTGGTGGGTCCAACACCATCAACAGGTCTTAAAACTATATTGAAGCTTATTTGCCTAAGTGTTTATGCTTAAATGTGTTAAAAAACCACAAATACCTTGAATGTTTCATTTCTACCTTTTCCGTTGCGATTGTTCCATTAAGTTTCTTTGCCAGTTGTTGCAAATTTTCAAGTTTGTAGGGTTTTCTAAGAAAGTAGGCATTAATTAGTTTCTGTGTAAAGCTTGTTTCCTCAAAGGTTTTAAAATATCATCACTCCTCCACTGTTACAAAAAACAAGATTGCTTAAAACCCTAGACTATTCACTCCTGCAAAAACAAAATCATGTCAACTTCAGAGGAAAAGAAGCACAAGTGTAAATATTCATCAGGAGGATGCTATCGAGGTTTAAATTTGTCTTTTTACTCAACAAGTTAGAAATAGGTCAGTTTTGATGGAGTTTGCAAAAACGTACCAAGGGCATGCTACACATTTTGTATAGTATTTTATGATGAGGATATGACCCAATTTTTAGGTTTTTGGCTGTTTTGCGGGATGTTATAAGGATTTCATAACATCTACTTGTTGCCTCCAACAATTTATATCAGAGGAAGCCATCATATGCTCAAAATTTTGAAGGCGCTAAGAAAGTTTGCTACAGGTGATGAGGAGGTATGAAAGGACTGTGAATCCTATCAAATAAGTTTAGTACCATCACAGAGATATTTCAAGAATACAAAATTGCTCCATTTTTTTAGAGATGGGCTGCAACCATACAAAACATGGAGGGTTACTTTGTTTTGTTGCGAAAATGGTAGATTTGTTGCCTTTTAGATTGTTTTTCTTATGATTTTAAAAAGAGGTTTCTGATGAAATGGAAATGAATTTCAAAAAAATGAAAGAGGATTTTTCCAAGAACAGACCAAAGAACAAAAAACTCCATCCGTTTCTTCACAGGTGTTATAAATTCTAAAATTGAAATGCATCATTAGAGCCTATGTTTAAGGTTTTGTCATTTCCTGTTTTCGTTATGATGTTTAGATGTTGATTGTGAAGAGATGGAGAATATTTTTTGGAAACTGAGAGAGGTTTCTCTCAAGGAAAATATAATATACAAAAACCTATATCAAGTTTCATATAAGTGTTACTTATTTGGAATTACATGTGTCACTTTGACACCCAATTCTCATAATTTTATCAAGCCAAATTTGTTGATAGAATTCTAGAATTTTTTAAATTCGACTTGGTGGACCTCTAAATTGGAATAATTGATTCCAATCTGATTTGGATGATGAATTTTGAATATTTTTCTACCAAATGCCATTATTCTCTCTTCAGTTAGCATATTTTTGGTTAGTAAAAAACCAAACCCTAGATACTAGGATATGGACAGATTTTCCAAATATTTTATTGCTAAAGCATTGTAACCTCTTCCTATCTTTGGGAAAAGGATGGATTTCGACCCCTTAGACTTAGGAAGAGAATATTGTATGTAATTCATGAATATTATTATAAAAAGGGTCAATTGGTCATATTAGAGAAGAAATAATTTTTTCGACTATATTATTTGAAATCTTTGCCAATGAATGAATGAAAGTTAGAAGGTGATTTGTATCGATTCCTGTGTCAGAATCTTCGTGGTTTGTGTTCCTTTGATATTGTAAGTTGTATCATGTGTTTATATCTCTTAAATGTGTATCTTCTTGCTTGAAAACCAGATGTTTAATTTAGAATGCATGCTTCATGGTGCTTTGATTTAGTTCTTCAAGTTATCAATGTTTTCATCCTAAAGAAACAGTTTAGAATTCACCTATGGTATTGATGCTTTATGTTTTTTATTTCACCTTTCTACACTCACCCTCTACAATGATTTAACCTAAATTACACCACCAAGGTTGTCTAGCTTGCCCCTATGGAGAAACCCTTTTCTCTTTCCATCATCTCACTGGAAAAAAATAGATTTGACATGACTCCATGCCCAATCAATTGTCTCTTTTCTCATCATTAGACCTTTGAGAACAAATATTCATTTAACTTTATACCTAGCCTAATATCATATAGATTGAGTAATATAAGTGAGAGAGCCATCTCCAAGGAAAAAAGGGCTATATTCTAACCTAGAAGTGGTTTGTGGTTACCTCTGCAATTTCTCTCCTCAACCTAGGGAATTTACGGAGTCCTAACATTTTGGCACCGTTGTCGGGGAAGGAAATATTTGATCTTCTCTAGGAAAGATAATCAAAAGTTTCAGATTTGATTGCTAATGGTGGACAACAGTGAGACACATATGAAGGTTGAACCATTCACCTGGTGACTCCAATCAATCAACTTGATCCAAAGACTCCACTGGTAGCATGATCGAGAAATTAGGGGATTTATTGGTGACTCCATCGTTCAAAGAATTTCACAGTTTGAATTGCCTAATCTATCAAAATGGCAAGTTATTTGGCAGAGCCTATTTCTATTAAAGGTTTCAAAGAATACTGGGATAATTTTGATGATGATCAAATTGACTAAAATTTCTCTAATTTATTACCTATTTATTTAAATTCATGCAAATGTATATCTGAAATAAAATTCACTTTTTAGAGGAGTTTGTTAACAAACTGGAGAAGGACATTCAGGTCTTAAATGTTCAAATTCAGTCTTACAATTTTCAAGATCAAAATCAGTTTTTTGAGGACCTTTTACAGTTGAAACCAGGGTATGATTTAAACAACACATATGAGAAGTATCATCATGGAAATCAAATTATAGAACTTCGTGATGATTAGTAAAAAAAAATCGTTTATTTTTATCCTATAGTTGATTATATGAAAGATTTCAACTGTCAATATTTGCATCTTTTAATTAGTCGTATGTCTGCAAATGAAAGTAATGGTCAACTAGTATCAAAAACACTGTCGTGAATGATTTTATTGCAGATGTTTTACGCGGACTTTCAGTCCTTTCATGACAACTCTAAATTAGCTTTGTGTGAGAGCAAAGATGCAGTTAACAGATTGCTACAATATGATTGAATTATATTTTCATTTGAGGATCCTTTTACAAGCCTGTTGGAATCATCAGTCAAGGTAGATCTTGTTTTGTTCACTAGTGCAAAGATTGGATTCAGTTTGAGGTTTGAGTTGCTTCTGCCATTTAATATTCCAGTTTTTATCTTCTTGAAGCACAGTCAAGAAATCAGATTATGTGAGCAGCTACTTGATTGGTTTTACTCGAAATTTGAGATCAGTTGATTCAACACTTGTGCTCAAAAAAGTAGGATAAGTAGGAAATGGTGTGCAATAAGCTTGCTTGCCAAACATCTCTTTCAACATGTGTGTTTTTAGATTGCAGTTTGAACATCTTTTTCTAGTAGTGTGTAGTTGTGATTTTCAGAATGTATAGTGGTTTTGGTCTCAGCATCAATTTGCAAGTTTCAAGATTGGGAACAACCCAATGGATAAGGCTACTAGTCTACTATGTTCTTGGAATTCACAGGGAGGACGCCATCCCCATTGGAGCCTATGTTAGGGTCCTATGTCTAGGAATCTTGGTCATGTTATTACTTCTATTTTTCTAAAGTCAATTTGTAAATATTATTCATGATGACCTGACTATTATGGTTTAAATAGGTTTAGATTTAGATTAAGTGTCATGTAAAGTTTTTTACTTTTCTAAAGGCCCAAATGTCTAAAGTCAAGAGGTTTCCTTATTAAAGGGTAATCATAAGTAATTTTTGGTCACCATGGAAAGAGTACAAATATCATATCATAAAAATCTTTGTTATTATAGGTTAGTCACCATCCTTGGTCATCATAAGTGGGCCACCTAAGTTTAGAGGTTAAGTCTACATCAAAGAAATAATGAGATGGATTAGGAACAAACTTGGAGGTTGTGGTGAGTCATTTTGAATGTAATTTCAATGATAGGTTATGATCTCAGTGGGAAGATAACGGTCATAAGGATAGTCCTTTCCTTTTCCCCAAGTGTTGTGCTTTCCAGGAAGTGTTGTGAATTCATAATTTACATTTCAAATGACGATTATCACCATCAGTTCTGCTCAAGGTTGTTTTGCAAGATTATTTGAACTTTACTCTTCATTCCACATCGCTAAGTTCTTCTCCATTTCCATCGAAAGTTGTGGTATGTTCATTTTGGTTCGCTGCGAAAGGGAGGTAGGGGTGCTACGAATCCACATAGCTCTGCAATTCTCGCATATCAGTGGTCAACCCTTCTTGATAGGTGTAAATCCAAGTCTATTTTTATTCCACAGTCCTGGATGAATCCTCAAATTACATGTAGGAGCTAGAATAAATTGTAAAAGGCCTCCAAGAGAGATAAATTCATCATCGCTACCTTTTTGAAATTGTTGCATTTTTTCCTTTTGTGTTGTGTTTTATCCTTATCGTTATGTTGTAGCGGCTACAACCACCCTCCAAAATTTTTCCTTAGCTTCATTTTGGAGCCTCCCTACCAACCATCCTCAGCAGCATGTCTTGCACTGTCAAGCACATCAGCTTCAGTTGTTTCATTGAGTCTTGTCAACCTATGCATGCAAGTTTGTTCCACCTCCTTCACAGGCTGATTTCTGGAGTTAGTGTTAGTTGCTAGTTGAGCAACTCCCTCTAGGAATTGTGCAATTCTGGAGGGGAACCAGCCTTCCCTCCAGAAATTGTGCAAACCCAGATGGACACCCAGTTGGGCTCCAAAATTGCATAATTCTTCCTGACAGTCTTCCTCTCAAAAATTGTGCAATTCATCCCAGGACAACTGCTCAGCCCAAAAATTGCACAATTCTGGGCAGAAGTCACCTGTTGTTCCCAAAAATTGCGTAATCCATTTGGGACAGCCAGCCCAACAACTATCATAAATTGCACAAATCAGTCAAGCAGTCTGTTGGGCTCAGAACTTGCGCTATGCAGTCAGACAAGCTTCCTTGAGAAAATTGCACAATTTGACCCACAAATTACAAGTTCTCATTTATATAGCATGTAAGGGTGCACATAACCAAAATAACATCGAGTGTAATCCATCTCTAAACCGAAAATACATCAACAAATAGGCTTTGGATGGCCTCTAGCATCTAGAAAAACCATGCTACAACAAATACCTACATATCATCAAAATCATTGCCTATCTTGGGATCTTTTTCATTCATATCACCCTCTAAGCATTAACATATGATAGAAAAGCACAGCATGTCAAGTCAATATTTTATTTGAGTGATGGGTACATTTTTAGTAGGGTCATGATAGAGGAGTTTGACAACCAATGTCACTAACATCAAGGTACATTGAGGGCTTAGTTCTCTTGATTAAATATGAGTTCCATACTCTAGTATATGACATAATCCAATGGAAACTTTGCAATCCCCCCAATCCTGAAATCCTGAAAAACTAATAAGTCTATTGGATTTTGAGTGAGATCTAGAATTCTACTTTATCCATATGAAATCTAATGAGGTTGGAACCACTCTCAAACATCCTGAGTCATTTCATGGTAATGTTAAAAAATTAAGTAAAAGGATGAAAAAGAATTGCATGTCAATACTAGGGCCATAGGTTTGAATATTATTCTACTATGGACCTAATATTACCATAGTTTTTTATTTCTCCCTCCCATTCTTGATACTCCCCCAATACTCCTGAAACTTTATTTCTCTAGCCCACTTGTTTTAGCCTCCGCGTGACCAATGTATTCTATAAACCAAACCTTATAATACACATATTGCTATACAACATATAAAACCCTTTTACCCCCTATTATATGTTCAATATATTATTTCATTTTTTCCTCATTTTTTATGCCCCAATATGAATGCACGTGATATAGTATTGCTTTTTCAGTGAAGCCCCCGTGGCTTCTCTCACCAAATAACAACATATCAATAAGGGCTTTATGTTGCATCATGTGCAACCATTCATCACCAGTTAATGGTTCTTCATCAAATTTAACATCAACATAATTTTTATCCACTCTATTGTGGGATATCCAAGCATGCATGTGCTCATCAACAATTTCATTTTCACCAAATTCATAAGCTATAGTTGGATTCACCAATTCACATCTCACTTTGCAGTCATCATCCACGTGTGTCTCATCACAGTGGGATTCACCATCATCCTCACTCTCTTCTGCTACTATTACAAACTTCACTTTCTGTAACATAACCTATTGTTGCATGTCACTCCCCCTTGCACTAATTTCTTCTTCTAAGATCTTCCACGCTTCCTTGGAAGATGTAGCTTTTGCTACATTGTACAAAATTTCTCATCCAATGTCTATTTTATAAAATCCAATACTAAAACATCACATAATTCATCATTTAGATTATTAGACCAATACTCAATTATCTCTTTACCTCGAAGAAAGGTTTGCATTTTGACAACCCAAAAATCAAATTTTTTACCAATAAACATAGGAGGTGGTAGTTGATCCACGCTACACCAAACACCCTTGATCTCTTCTCTGTCCTTTGCTAGACTTCTCAGTTCCTCAGCTGGCACCTGAACCTCTCTAAACATGGCGACGATTTTTGCCTTTTCTTTTCGATTCATTTTCCTAATCTGCTTCAATCGCACTTTGCGACCCATGACTATTGTCTTTCTTCTGTCTAATAGTTGTTTTCCCTATTGCATGGAGCTTCCTTCTTGTTGTGTTGTACAACAACCCCCCATTTCATAAAATTTTACTTTAAAAATCATAATATGAAATGGGTCCTTTTTAAATTTAGATGCGTGAATAAAGTGGTATTAACCCATCATTAGAAAAACCCTCATCAAAAGGTCCAATGGAAATGATATATTTTAAAATAAACATTTTTGAACAAAAATAAAGTCAGTCTTGTAAATAATTATAAAGTTCTTTGTTATTGTGATAAAGTGATCGCAAGATCGCATATCGCAATAATAAGGAAAACATATATAAAAGACCCATTGACTCACTCTGATCCGAAAAGGAAATCGCTATCGGATATCGGGAAAAGGAAAAACACATAGCATAAAGAAACGCCTCCCTCATTTCTCCGATGCGATAAAGTGTATCGCCATCGGCAGTCGGCTGTAACAACCCAATACATGAATTATGACACATTCAAATCCTCCGATGCAATAAGGCGTATCACCATCGACGATGTTGCAATGGTATAAGTAATATGACCCGAACCCATCCCCGATTGTGATGCATTAAATCAAGCTGCGTGTTTCGAAACACATTTAAAAGGCTTGCATGCATTGTATCACCTTTTGGTGATCAGAAGATATTTTGGACTATTATTAAAGCCTTTCCGTTCACGTTACCAATCACCGATTGCGATTTATCTCTGATTATCCACCAAAGAATCTAAGCCACGCTTGAATGGATCATTCATCATATAAATGATATAATGGGTATTTATAAAATCCTTTACCATGATTGACAGGTTAAATGGCCAATTAATGAAGCAGTTATGGCGATATTTTCCTTTAGATTCTATCTGCGGCAGTTTCACTATAATCCTTTATTGTACGCCAATTGACATAATTCTTTCATATTGGTTTATACTAGCTATTCTTTGTATCATGTTGGTTTCATTCCTTGCGCAGAACTCTACTGAAATAATGAATTTGAAACAAATGGGAAAGAAATCCAAGAGATCCGTAGCAGCAGCGGCTCCTATAGCAACAATGTAACGAACCAATGATCCAGGACCAAGTAAAAAAGGTTTAATCTCAGACACTACGTGTCTCGGCCTTGGAAATACAAGTTGGCAAAGTATCTACAATTTAATTGAAGCAGAGGAGCCTGAGGAAGTATTGGAAGAAGCTACTGCAGACTCAACTAATAAATCAGAAGCTTCCCTGAAAGATTTAACCGACTCATATTTGCACAGGATAGCAGCACGGGAGAAAATTCTTCTATACACTGATGTAGTCAGATGGGTGGTAGAAGAAATTTCAGTTTCAAATAGAACGTTTTGCACAGTTGACGGAAGGATTTTTGGTTCATTTCAGCCTGATGACTTAAGGAAGAAGCACCACTTGCCCGAACCTGAAAAGAAATACAACAAAGCCTTTCTGGAAAAATTCGCAGAGGAGAACTAGATTGAATCAGCCCCAATTAAGCAATGGAGATAGAATCCCGCAAAGTACAAACATTAATCATCAGGTAAGTACTTTGTGGATTCATTGTCATCTCCTTACTGTTATGTTGGGGCAATGATGTGTAGAATGTGGGGAATGCATGACTCTGCAAAGTTCACTATTGAAATGGTTCCTTTAATGGAAGTGGCGGTTAATAGTTATGTGATGGATTGGGCAAACATATTGTCCGATAAATTAGCCACTGCAATTCTTGACTTTAGATCAAATGCACATAAAACCACCAGAACCATTCCCCCTTTTTATTACAGTGCTTATATTATGGATATTCTTTGCTTTAATTATGAATATCATGTACTCGGGTGGAGATGGACTGCACAAGACCCTAAGCCAATCCACATTTATCATCAGATGTTATGGAAGGCACACTATAAAGACCACTTGTACCAAATATGTAATGGTTTCATGTTACCTATCTATTATGCCATTTTTGATAATCCTACCCCAAGGATTTTTGAGGAAGCAGGGATTGACTTGACTACTGTAGGGAATTGGTTTGGGGAAGACAAGTTCACATATATAAGGGTTTATGGTAGCCTTGCAAGACCCCATGTCCTTCCTTTGTATGTACCTGATAAGTTGTTGGCTCGAGAGTTGGCCTACCAAATAACAACAGCAGGAACATCCAAAACTCTTAGGAATTCTAAAAAACAGGCGTGGCCTACATTTCCTTTGAGATGCGGTGTTTACACCCTACATGATTACAAACATGCGGAGAAGGAGGCAAGAAAAATAAACATGCTCAATCTTGCAACCATCCCTAACAGGCAATACGATCCAAGGAAAGTTGCCTATAATGTGCTTGAACAAGCCAAACTTACAAAGTTTGATCATGAAAAAGATGAATTTGATGACCTGTTTTCTTCAACAGAATCATTATTTCACGTAAAAACATTAGCCAAAATGAAATATAAAGAGTAAGGGCTGGTAGAATTCAATAGGCTCAGAGAACAGAGGTTGCAAACTCTGCCTCTTAACTTATTAGCTACTACCCCAACAACCCAATCAAGCGAGCCTGAACAACAAATTGTTGACAAACCTCCTGCTGTGGAGAAGATTCCCGAGAAAGGAAAAGAGCTAGAATAGGAGACAGAGTAGGAGAAAGAGAAGAAACAAGGCAGTGAACATATTGATATAGATACTCAGATTGACCCCAAACTCCTCAAAGAATGGCAACAATTTGACTCCATTATAAGCAATCCTGAGACTTCACAAGGGTTCAGCACACCTCAAGTAACAGTCGGTCAAGAGACAACGACAACTACGGTTCCAATTGAAGGGACCAGCGGCCTACCCACCAGCAAAGATGTAGAAATAATTCCTAAGGATCCATCCGATCATATTGTTTTGTAGATAGAAGACATACCACCATTAGCTGTCTTTTACAGTCCCAAACACAGGGCTGTAGTGAAAAGAGAAAGGAAAAGGAAAAGACTTGATCAGTCTTCCTTTTTACCAGCACAAACATAGATAGATAATGTGGTGTGGAAGGAGGAATTTAATCCTTCCGATGACCTCACAAAACTTTCTCAGTATGTCGGAGCCTATTCGGTAGCCACTATGGATAAAGCATTGGAAGTAAGCAATCTACTTAAGGAAAAAGACCAAACAATTGTTTCATTGCAGTCACAGGTGTCCGAAAGAAAACAAAAAATAGAACAGTTAGAACAGCAACTATCAACACAGCAGAAGATAAACAATCAATTAAATGACCAATTGCTCAAGGAGAAGCAGAGGATAGACTTAAGTGCAGTACAGAAACAAAAGGAATTATCTGAAGCATTGGCTAGGTTGAAGACAATGAATGAAAAAATGAGTAAGACGAAAGATGAGAAAATCGCTCAACTGTCACACCAAGCAGAAAAGTTCAAGATTCTTCCTCAACTAGCAGATTTCAGGTCCGAAGCTCTCCAGATCAATAAAGCATTGATTACACAACTAAAAATGCTATGTCATAACATTTATCTGGCTGAGCCCCTCTGTGAAATTACTGCATCAATAGTTGACAAATCAGTCGATGGAAGGCAGGATTTGGAACAGGCCGATGAGACTTTAACCAACTTTCTTGCTTGGAAAGACACCAGTGAAGGGCAAGCCACGAATCTGCCTAAAATTCTAGAATCACACAAAGAAATCCTTTTCCTAGAATGGCAGTCACAACTGATGAAGGCAGAAAGAGAAACCTCAAGATTCATATTATCAACCAGTAATTTAATTGAGTTAATCACTGACACTCTTTATCTGTCTAACTTGATTTTACAGTGCACTAAACTGCCGTCAGCCAAAGCATTGGAACAAACATGCAATCAAGAATTGGAGAAGAATGGAAGATTAATCGCCGGCATCCAAAGTTTAACTTGGGATACCTTTTGGTTTTTCTTAGTTAAACCATACAGTCAAAGGGCCGCACTCAAATGTTTAACCGATGCGATTGGTTACATGATTCCCGAAATCCATGATGCCACATACTCAGCCCAACTGCATTCTCGTCTGAGTCACCCTCCAGAATTGCAACCAATGCTTGCTATCTGCCAGCTCAAGCCAAAGGAAGATCATCCGAAACAATGAATCATGCTGCCGACTGCAAACAAGCCTATTTTGAGGAGATACTCATGATTTAGTTGTACCACCTAATAGCATTTTTATTTCGTAATTAGTTAGCCTAGTTAGTATTTATAGGCCCTTTCATGCTTTTAGAAAGGGTCCTCAGTTTTTGTATAAACTCAAATCAGTAAGTCACACTATTGTGCTTCTGATATATTTTTTTATAAAGACTGGGCCAGTATTCTGAATTTTAACGAAGAAAGCTTTGATGAGATGTGCACTATTGCCTTGTTGTGGAAGTGTTTCTAAGTTAGAAGAAGGAATTTGAATGCGATTGATATCAGGAGTGATCCAAATAACATATGGTACTATTATCTATGCTCTTGCTTCATTCTTTCATGTGAATCGGCATTTATTTAATCTTGCTATCATTGGATATATGTATGTGTTTTAACAGCAGTCCTGATACTTATCACTATTGAATGTCTAAGGAGTGTTATTCTTTCAATCATATTTATGTCTATGATATATATGAAGAATAGTGTAATAATTTTTTCATGATTACTTTGTTCAAATACTTGAACAAAGTAATTATCATATGAATAAATGTCTTTGTTTACCAATAGAGTCATCTATATGCCTGTTTGTAGATAAAGATCATCAAAAGTTACACTAAAGCAGAAATTTCCCGGGATAGGATAGTTGTTCATAATTTTATTTTTTAGATTAAATCATTCATCCATTATCATTATATATTAGAGAATCAACCACTTATCCGTCCTACTTATCAATCATTGGGAAACTGGTCCCATTATTTCCAGTCGGAGCCACCACACCAAATGGAAAAGGAGCTGCCTTTAAGGTCCGGACCGGGTGGTTTTCCCCGATGTTGTTGCAGCGATTTTCGAGGCATCAACATTTTTGGCGCTAGAAGGAGGGCATGAACTATGAATGGCGAGCCAACCCAAACCTATAACCCATTCTGAGAGTAAATCTCCCTCCACCTCACCTCAGACCTCCCATTTGCATGCTGAAACACCAGTATTCAAATGAGAAGAAGAGGAGTCAACCACAACTGCTCAAACCCAACATACCACAGAACGATTAATTCTTGAGGATCCTAAAGTTCAGTCTCTTATCCATAAACTTCAAGGCTTTTCAATATCACCACAAAAATCTGAGGTATCTCAAGGTAGTGAGACTTCACAATTCAATCCACCTCACCCTCTCACCAGACTTCAAAGCGGAAATCTTGGTATTGAACCTACTGAGTTGCCTTTACCCAAAAAGAAAAGGGCAAAAAAGACTACTGAAGGATCTAACAGTGAGACTTTCTCATCATCATCCTCCATCTCATCTTCTCCAGTGTGAAGTCAGCCATCCACCCCTCCATTACACATTGTTGTTCAACAGGGATCAGGAACTTCACCACCTCAAACCTCTATATCAACTCCTTCCCAAACATTTGGAATTTCATCGGCAATATCATCTACTATTAATTTGACAATGGCTTAGAATCCATGGAACAATCCTGGTTCGGTAACTATGCCTGCACCATTATATCCATTGCCAGCACATCCTGAAAAATGGTTGCCAAAATTTAATCCAGATGCAGGAATACAAGTCGACGAACATATCAACAATTTCATGTTATCAGTTAATTTGAAAGGAGTGACAGAGGAAGACGTTGTTGTTAGGATTTTCCCTTATACCTTACAAGGATCAGCTGGGTCTTGGTATTTCTCCTTTCCCTCTGGATCCATTACTAGTTGGAACATTTTCCAAGAACAAATCCTGACTAAGTATGGCGACGACAGATCTTTAGCAACGTTAATTAATGATCTCTCGAATCTTAGGATAGAATCTAAAGAACCTATAAAGGAGTTCAACTCACGATTTAATAAACTCTTGAATAAGATTCCAACCGCCTCTAAACCAAGTGAGCAAATTAGAAGTGAATGGTATATAACAGCCCTACCTTCAAATATAGCTATTTTTGTAGATAGAGCTGCAAAACCAACTTTAGTTGAAAACATGAAAGAGGCACTTGCTATAGAGAAACACATTATTTCTTTAGAAAAGAAAGTTGTTCTTGAAGATGGAAAATCCAGAAAAGTTTCTTTTAAGGATGATTCAAAGAAGAAAACTCCTAAAGATCCATATGATATGGAGGGTCTACAAAAAGTCCTCAAGACTATGTCAAATGAAATGGTAGAAATCAAAAAGCAAATAGTTGAAACTTCAACAAAAAGGCCATTTAGAAATTTTAAGAAACCTGAATAAAAACCACCAAATACTATATCCAATGCAGACTCAGACCTTGAAGAGGAAGAAGAGGATGAAATAGTCTTGCCATCCGAGGAACCAGAAGAAGAGGAGACTGTTGAATGCCATGGGATGTGGGACTTTATTTTACCTAACTCTGATACAGAAAATGAACAAGAAGCTTTTCCTGTGACTACCAGAAGTAAGGGTACTTGTGAACCTGTTCAGGAAAACTCGAAGAAAAGGAATGCAGGTACCACTACTACTAAAGAAAAGGTTCCCACAAAAAAAGTTGCGGTGATACCATCCCAAAATCAACCATCATCTTCAAATTCACCTTCAACATCTAAGACATTAGTAGTTACAGATTCTATGGACTACAATATTATCGAAGATATGAAGAAGACAAAGGCAAATATTACTATGTTTGAACTTAGCAAACTCAAACATCAATAGAAATTACTTCTTAAGGAGCTAAATGCTATACCTTCTTCACCTCTTCCTAATGTTGTATTGTCCAAAGCTGCTAATGATTCAGGCCAACCACCTCCTGGTAGAGTGGAAGCTACTGATGTTGTTTTAATTGGAGATAGATCGAATTCACATACTCCTCCTTTCCTCTTGACCTATGAGATCTATAATAGAAATCTACACAACTGTTTGATTGACTCAGGGGATTCTTTTAATATAATTCCAGTTTCAGTTTGTTCAAAACTGAACATTGAACCCCAAAAGTCTGCAATTCATATTGTAAAGTTGGATAGAACTAAGGTCCAAGTTTTAGGGGAAATCAACTCAGTGACTATCAAGTTATCAGTTGATCCAAGAGTGGTTCAGAGAATTGATATTTTAATCGCTGATATACTTGAATTCTATGGTTTGATTCTGAGTAGAGACTGGTCTGAGAAACTCCATGGTTATATTTCCACTGATTGGTCCCATATGTGGCTTCCTTATAAAGGAAAGCCAAATCAGATCAAGATCGATCGGGAGAAACACATGACCCATACTGTTACCGAATTCAAACAAGAAAATCAACCAATAGCATTCAATAACAATATTTTGGGGAATTACTCATCTGAATCATTCTTTGGAAATTTCACTGCCCAACCATCTCCTTTCTCAGTTAATAATTTCACATCTCAAATTGAAAACTTCTCACAAACGAATAGATCAAGATGTGTTAATATCACTGAGGAGACTGTAAATAAAATTGTTGATAATTCTTTATTTTGGTCATTATACTTTGATGGGTCTAAATCTAGTGAAGGTTCAGGAGCAGGATGTATTTTAGTTAGTCCCGAGGGAGAAAAAACTATGTTATCATGCAGATTGGAATTTGAATGCACAAACAATACAGCCGAATATGAGGCCTTAGTTCAAGGACTCTACAAAGCAATTGGTCTTAAAGTTCAATATTTGAAAGTGTTTGGTGATTCAGAAATTGTTATAAAACAAGTTAGAAATACAATTCATTGCCTTTCTAGTCATCTCAAACACTATCAGTCTTTGGTGCAGGAACTCATATCTCAATTTTTAGCATTCAATATTTCTCCCATCCCTAGGTCCCAGAATGCAGTAGCAGACCTACTAGCTAATGTTTCTTCCAAACTCCTATCATCTGTGTTAGGCCCCTATACTACTAGTGTAACTCCTTATTGTTATTAGTACAACCCACTTATTATATTGATGTACCCATGTAGTGCCCATATTGTTACTATTGTGCCCCATAGAAGCCCACTATTGTTATTATTGTGCCCTTACATTATTATTGTTATGTCGGCTTTGATTATGTTATGACCCCTTGGACTCCTATATATAGATAGGAGGTCTTTTCATTTGTATCATCCAAGAATTGTTCATTTATGTAATGTAAAGGAGGTTGCCCCCTCGAAGAGGCTGAATTCTAAGGCATTGATCTATATTTTCTATCTTTTCTTGAGCTGGTTTCATAACAATTGGTATCAGAGCTTTGGATTCTAGGGTTTCACTGCTCCAAACAGGTCATCGTGGCATTTTCACTATAACATTTTTTTGCGACGTTTCAGAAGTTGCAAAAAAAAACCCATTTGAGAAGAAATCGCGCTGAACCTCGGGTCCGAATTTTAGAAATTTTTGCGCTATATTTGCGGAGATATGATCTGAGAGTTGGTCTTTTTGCAGACTCTTGAATTACATTCCAAACAGGTGACTTGGGGAAAATCGTCATAACTTTCTCTCTGGGGATCAGATTGAAATTTCATAAGAAGGTACAGAAAGAGGACGGATTGTAGTTTATTGTATGCATTTTTCAGATCCAAAGGTCGAAACAGTGACTCGTGGCACGTCGTACAAGTTCGCTCTACTGAACTAGTCTATAATCAAGTCACTGTGGGAGATTTCGCATAACTCTTTCTTGGAGAATCCAATTTGGGTCAAACTTGTGGCAGTGGAAAGAGGACAAAGAGGGCTACCACAGGTCGCAATTTAAGAATTTAAGATCCGATAGTACATAGTTACATTCGTTTCAAGATCGAGCTCCTAAAATCAAGAAAAAGCAAGATGAGGAAGTGTGATGGCAAGGATCCAGTAAATTGGATACTTCAGATGGAGCAATATTTTGATCTACAAGGTGTATCACTGTTACAAAAGGTATGTATTGCATCTTCATATTTAGAACCAGATCAATTTTTATGGTATGAAGGGCTTTGTTCTCGTAAACAACTTGTTACGTGGTCAATTTTCACGGAGGAAATGATAGCACATTATGAGGATACAAAGAGCAACACCTTCTTTAGAGCAACACCACAACAATTGGAAAGAGTAAAAGGGCTTTGTGACATATTGGAAAGAAAAATTATGGAAAACAGGAAGCATACCCCTCACAACTATAAAGATGGAAGTGTTGTTTCTCCTAGCCTTCCACAACCTACAAGGGTTACACCACAACAATTGGAAGAAAAAAGAGAAAAAGGGCTTTGTTACAACTGTGATAGCAAATGCACTAAAGGTCATAAGTGTGCTAAGAAGAAATTATTTTATATAGAATATGAAGAGGAGGAAGAAAAGGATCAAGAAACATGAAAAGAAGAAGATATACGCCAGGACCCCACCCCAGAGAAAGAATAAATGAATCAGACCATATCTTGTAAAGCATTGGCAAGAATTACCACTCCTCAAACTCTCAAGATAGAAGGACATATCAAGAAGAAAAAGGTGAAAGAAGTGAAAGATCACATCGATAAATAAGAAATGAATCCAACCATATCTTGTAATTCATTGGTCAAAATTACCACTCCTCAAACTATCAAGATAGAAGGACATATCAAGAAGAAAAATGTTCAAGAAGTGAAAGATCACATCGAGCATCAAGAAATGAATCTGACCATATCTTGTAAAGGATAGGAAGAAATTACCACTCCTCAAACTTCAGAGATAGAAGGACATATCAAGAAGGAAAAGTTTCAAGCAGTGAAAGATCACATTGAGCATCTACAACAAGTTCTCCAATTTTTAAAGGATAACACCACTTCGGTGCAAAATCAAACGAAACAACAGGTAGATCAAAATCGTAGTGAAAAATGTTTTGATGTAGATGATTGGGTATTTTTATTGCTACATCTCAAACAAGCTATTTATGAGAAGGAAATGTTGGCAATACTACATGCACTTAAAAAATGGCGACCTTACCGAATGGGAAGACTCTTCAAGGATGAGGATGTGGAAGCATTGTTTTGTGTTATTTCTATTATCCAAACAGATTGGATAAACAAAGCAAGGGATGAATGGAAGAAGGACGAAGAAGTATGGCCACTTATTCAAAAGTTGCAAAAGATCCCAATTCAAACAATATTGCCAGAAATTGAAGAGGAAGGAAAAATCATATTGGAACCTGGAGAAATCACAGAAACAAGAACCCGACAGCTACGAAATCAATCAATTTCAAAGTATCTCATCAAGTGGAAGAACTTACCTGCTGAAGATTCCACATGGGAGGACAAGAATTTTATACAGAAGCATCAAGAACTACTCAAGCGTTGAGGACAACGCTTTTTGAAGGAGAGGGGCATGTTAGGCCCCTATACTACTAGTGTAACTCCTTATTGTTATTAGTACAACCCACTTATTATATTGATGTACCCATGTAGTGCCCATATTGTTACTATTGTGCCCCATAGAAGCCCACTATTGTTATTATTGTGGCCTTACATTATTATTGTTATGTCGGCTCTGATTATGTTATGACCCCTTGGACTCCTATATATAGAAAGGAGGTCTTTTCATTTGTATCATCCAAGAATTTTTCATTTATGCAATGTAAAGGAGGTTGCCCCCTCGAAGAGGCTGAATTCTAAGGCGTTGATCTATCTTTTCTATCTTTTCTTGAGCTGGTTTCATAACAATCCGAAGATTACAGCCCAGACAGATTTTCAATAGAATTAATTTTTAGACTATCAATTCCCGATAACGTCACCAATTGGCGAGTGTTCAATCATGATGAAGACATTTTAAATTTCTTGACTTCAGACAAGTCCTACGATGATCAAATCATTGATGAAAGTGAGCATGACCTTCAAATGAAGGAAAAGCAAGAAGAAAACTCAATACCAAAACCAGTGGTCAAGCTTGAAGATCTTTATGATATTAAAGACAGGTTTAAATAGGTGACCAATTCAAAGCTCCAGAGTTCCACTTTAAGATTTGAATTGATAAACCTAGGTACTGAGGAAAACCCTCAAAACATCAATTTGGGATTAGGACTTTCTTCAGAAGAAAGAACGGCATTCGTTAGATTGTTGCGGAAAAACAAATATGTCTTCGCTTGGAAATATGATGATTTGAAAACATACGATGCATCGATCATTCAACATACTATTCCAATGCTTCCCGAACAAAAGCCAGTGCAATAGAAGTTAAGGAAGATTCATCATAACCTAGAGAGTCAAATAAAGGCTGAATTAAATAAACTCTTGAAGGCTAAGATAATTTTTCCTGTCAGACATTCAAACTGGGTGTCCAATATGGTGCCAGTAAGAAAGAAAAATGGCGACATTAGGATTTGTATCGATTTCAGAAATCTTAACAAGGCAAGCCAAAAGGATAACTTCCCTTTACCTACCATGGAGCAGACACTTCATTTGGTAGCTGGTTCTGAGTTAATGTCCTTTTTAGGTGGTTTTTCAAGATATAACCAAATTTTGGTCCATCCTGATGACATGCTTAAAACTACCTTCAAAACTAAGTGGGGAACTTATGCTTACCAAAAAATGCCTTTTGGACTTATCAATGCTGGAGCTACATTCCAGAGAGCAATGGATATAGCATTCAAAGGATTAATCAATAAATCAGTAGTTGTCTATTTAGATGATATTACTGTATTTTCCAAGAAAATATCCAATCATTTACATGATTTGAAACAAATCTTTGAACGCTGCAAAAGGTATGGTATCTCGCTTAATCCAAAGAAGTCCTTTTTTTCTCTTAATCAAGGAAAGCTTTTGGGCTTCATTGTTTCAAAGGATGGTATTTATATTGATCCAGATAGAATTAAAGAGATTTCTGATATTCCTTTCCCTCATAATAAAAAATCCATGCAGTCATTTTTGGGTCAAATTAACTTTGTCAAAAGATTTGTTCCAGATTTTTCCCAGATAATTTTACCATTGCAAACGATGATTAAGAAAAATTCGGTGTTTAAATGGGGACCTGCAGAAAAAGAGGCATTTGATTCTATCAAACAATCAATCATTAATGCCCCTGCTTTAAGCACTCCCAATTTTTCAAGTCATTTCATGCTGTATACCCTCGCATCCGCTTCGTCTTATGCAGCAGTGCTGACTCAGATTAATGATCAAAACTTGGAAGCACCAATCTCATTTTACAGCTCAAATCTTCAAGGTGCTGAACTTAATTACTCGGAAGTAGAAAAACAAGCCTTTGCTGTGTACAAAGCCATTAAACACTACAGACCCTTTCTCTTAAAAGCTCACACAAAAGTTATAGTTCCTTTTTTAGCAGTAAGACAATTACTAGTCCAAAGGGAATTAGGAGAAAAGAGAGCAAATTGGGTCACAGCATTACAAGAATATGACTTAGAAATCAAGCCAGTAAAGATTGTCAAAGGCCAATATTTTTGCAGGTTGTTAGTAGGAGCATCCAATATTCAAGAACCTAAAGGTACAGAAGATACTGAAGTAATCCATCAGATAAGTATCACAGATACTAAATCACAATATGCAAATCTGATTTTCTATTTAAAAAATGGAGACGCTCCTTCTAATCTTTCCTATAAAAACAAACGTGCCATTAGAATGAAAGCGAAAAAATTCATAATTGTAGATGATGTATTGTTTAGGCGAAATTATGATTCAATTTTATTAAGATGCTTAGAAAAACCTGAAGCACAAAAGGTTTTGCAGGAGCTACATGATGGACCAGTAGGAGGGAAATTTGGAGCTGATACAACAACTCACAAAATCATTCATGTTGGATATTATTGGCCCACCTTGTTTAGAGATACTCATGAATATGTAAGGAAATGCCAAAGTTGTCAAACCTCCAGTGTAAGACAAAGGAATCCAGCTTTCCCTTTGCAACCAGTGAACATTGAACAACCTTTTGAGCAATGGGGATTGGACATCATTGGGGAAATCACTCCACATTCATCCAAACAGCACAAGTATATCCTTACCGCCACTGATTACTTTGCTAAGTGGTCTGAAGCAATTCCTTTGAAGACAACAAACTCTGAGGCAATCATGGAATTCATAGATCAATTCATTATTACCAAGTTTGGTGTCCCAAATGCTCTTGTTTTTTATAATGCATCTTATTTCTCTGGAAATTCTGCATTCGAGTTTTCTATTAAAAGGGGATTTAAATTGAAGTATTCTGCAAATTACTACCCCCAGGGTAATGATTTAGCAGAATCCACCAATAAAAATCTTATTAAAATTATTAAGAGAACTATTGAGCAGAATCATAAAAACTGGCATAAATCTTTGATATTTGCAATATGAGCTGACAGAATAACACAGAAGGCCTCCATAGGCACTTCACCATTTAATCTAGTATATGGAAAGGAAGCTGTCATACCAGCAAATTTAGTACTTACATCCCTAGCTTTAGTGCAGTTTATTGAAGAAAGTCCCTCATCTTCTATTCAACTAAGACATGATCAAATTTTGAAACTAGAAGAAGAAAGGGAAAAAGGCAGAATTATACATGCAAAACATCAGCAAATTATCAAGTTATCTTTTGATACAACTTAGACCAGTTCAAAGCAATTACAAGTTGGTGATCTAGTTTTGAAATGGGACAAAGCCCATGAAGATAAAGGAAAACACACTAAGTTCCAGAAAATGTGGCTCGGACCATTTCAAATCAATGAGAAGATAGGCCCTTCTACTTTCATATTGCAAGATCTATCAGGAAAGAGAGATTCTCTTCTTGCTAACGGCCTTATCTTAAAAAAATTCTTGAATTGAGGAGGTAACCCCTTCTCATTTTGTAAATATTCAATTTTCAGCAAAATTTGTGTACATATTAGGAAAATAAAGTTGTATGAAGCCTTCCATTGGTTTTTACTATATTGAAAAGTTACTCAAAAGAAATAGTTTTGATATTTACTTTTGAGAAATGGAAGCCTTAAACGAAAAGAAAATTTCTAGGAAATTAGGTATATTTAGATTCTGAAACCCCATCTTATTTTTGTGAAATCTTCTCAAGACTTAGAAGAATTGTAAATCATTTTAATGTTTTCAACTAGCCTAAAAACGGTTATCTATACAAAATAGGAACTAATTCAATCTTAGCATCTTCAACTCTCACCCTGTCATACATGTTCTCTTAAGGAGAAAATTGTTCATCCCATTCATCAAAGTCTATAATTGCTCAGAGTGTAATTCTAAAATATATTTGATATAAAAGATAAGAGGTCTTATTACAAGCCTGCTTACCATGATCATAGGGGAATAGTTCAACTGACATTACCAATACTGCATACTAAAATAGGGTAATGGCTTATAATTATAAGACAAGGGGTCTCATCACGAGCCAGCTTGTTCAGTTAAATTACAACCAGTGAATGGCATTGTCTAAACAGCTGGCCACCAAACCAGGACAATGGCTTTTTATCTTACAAAATAAGAAAAAAGAAAAAGTGATACAAAAATATGGAGACATATTTTTGGATTCATTCTTTTTAATTATACTCTGAAATGGATGGGATAATGAATGATCAAATGGTTAAAAGGTATCCTTGTCGAAACTATAAATGTTTGCGGGCAGCAGAGGCTCTACCTATGACAAAGGAGTCATTATAAAGCTAAGTTGGAAAAGTTTCTTGTTTTATCATTATCAACCAATTAAGGCTAATTTAAAACTTAGAATGTATTTAATTTTAACACGAGAAGAAAATAGCAGAAATAGTTATCATTATATTCAGAATTTATGATTGCCTAGTTATATTAGAATTTTCCTGTCAGATAAGATTTCCAGATTAAGAAAGTTTAAATATTTTAACATTTCTCAGAGATAACTGTTTCTCCCAGTGAATCGCCAATTGTTGTGCTGTACAACAACCCCCCATTTCATAAAATTTTACTTTAAAATTCATAATATGAAATGGGTCCCTTTTAAATTTAGATGCGTGAATAAAGTGGTATTAACCCATCATTAGAAAAACCCTCATAAAAAGGTCCAATGGAAATGATATATTTTAAAATAAACCTTTTTGAATAAAAATAAAGTCAGTCTTGTAAATAATTATAAAGTTCTTTGTTATTGCGATAAAGCGATCGCAAGATCGCATATCGCAATAATAAGGAAAACATATATAAAATACCCATTGACTCATTTTGATTCGAAAAGGAAATCGCTTAAGGAATTTAGACTTTTGTGATCCATAACATTGTCTAGAAATCTTCGGCAAAATCACATAATCAGTCTTTTGTCGACGCGTTTCGAACCAACCAGTGTGGTTCATCGTCATGACAAGTCCTGACGATGAACCACACTTGTCCTGATGATGAACCACACTGGTTGGTTCGAAACGCGTCAACAAAAGATTGATTATGTGATTTTACCGAAGATTTCTAGACAAGGAAATCGCTATCGGATATCGGGAAAAGGAAAAACACATAGCATAAAGAAACACCTCCCTCATTTCTCCGATGCGATAAAGTGTATCGCCATCTGCAGTCGGTCGTAACAACCCAATACATGAATTATGACACATTCAAATCCTCTGATACGATAAGGCGTATCGCCATCGGCAATCGGCAATGTTGCAATGGCATAAGTAATATGACCCGAACCCATCCCTGATTGTGATGCATTAAATCAAGGCACGTGTTTCGAAACACATTTAAAAAGCTTGCATGCATTGTATCACCTTTTGGTGATCAGAAGATATTTTGGACTATTATTAAAGCCTTTCCGTTCACGTTACCAATCACCGATTGCGATTTATCTTTGATTATCCATCAAAGAATCTAAGCCACGCTTGAATGGATCATTCATCATATAAACGATATAATGGGTATTTATAAAATCCTTTACCATGATTGACAGGTTAAATGGCCAATTAATGAAGCAGTTATGGCGAGATTTTCCTTTAGATTCTTTTTGCGGCAGTTTCACTATAATCCTTTATTGTACGCCAATTGACATAATTCTTTCATATTGGTTTATACTAGCTATTCTCTGTATCACGTTGGTTTCATTCCTTGCGCAGAAATCTGCCGAAATAGCAAATTTGAAACAAATGGGAAAGAAATACAAGAGATCTGTAGCAGCAGCGGCTCCTACAACAACAGTGCAGTGAACCAATGATCCAGGACCAAGTAAAAAAGGTTTAATCTCAGACACTACATATCTCGGCCTTGGAAATACAAGTTGGCAAAGTATCTACAATTTAATTGAAGCAGAGGAGCCTTAGGAAGTATCGGAAGAAGCTACTGCACACTCAACTAATAAATCAGAAGCTTCTCTGAAAGATTTGGCCGCCTCATATTTGCAAAGGATAGCAGCACGGGAGAAAATTCTTCCATACATTGATGTAGTCAGATGGGTGGTAGAAGAAATTTCAATTTCAAATAGAACGTTTTGCACAGTTGACGGAAGGATTTTTGGTTCATTTCAGCCTGATGACTTAAGGAAGATGTATCACTTGCCCGAACCTGAAAAGAAATACAACAAAGCCTTTCTAGAAAAATTCGCAGAGGAGAACGAGACTGGATCGGCCCAATTAAGCAATGGAGACAGAATCCCGCAAAGCACAAACATGAATCATCGGGTAAGTACTCTGTGGATTCATTGTCATCTCCTTACTGTTATGTTGGGGCAATGATGTGTAGAATGTGGGGAATGCATGACTCTGCAAAGTTCACTGTTTAAATGGTTCCTTTAATGGAAGTGGCGGTTAATAGTTATGTGATGGATTGGGCAAACATATTGTCCGATAAATTAGCCACTGCAATTCTTGACTTTAGATCAAATGCACGTAAAACCACCAGAACCATTCCCCCTTTTTATTACAGTGCTTATATTATGGATATTCTTTGCTTTAATTCTGAATATCCTGTACTCGGGTGGAGATGGACTGCACAAGACCCTAAGCCAATCCACATTTATCATCAGATGTTATGGAAGGCACACTATAAAGACCACTTGTACCAAATCTGTAATGGTTTCATGTTACCTATCTATTATGCCATTTTTGATAAGCCTGCCCCAAGGATTTTTGAGGAAGCAGGGATTGACTTGACTACTGTAGGGAATTGGTTTGGGGAAGAAAAGTTCACATATATAAGGGTTTATGGTAGCCTTGCAAGACCCCATGTCCTTCCTTTGTATGTGCCTGATAAGCTGTTGGCTCGAGAGTTGGCCTACCAAATAACAACAACAGGAACATCCAAAACTCTTAGGAATTCTAAAAAATAGGCGTGGCCTACATTTCCTTTGAGATGCGGTGTTTACACCCTACATGATTACAAACATGCGGAGAAGGAGGCAGGAAAAATAAACATGCTCAATCTTGCAACCATCCCTAACAGGCAATACGATCCAAGGAAAGTTGCCTATAATGTGCTTGAACAAGCCAAACTTACAAAGTTTGATCATGAAAAAGATGAATTTGATGACCTGTTTTCTTCAGCAGAATCATTATTTCAGGTAAAAACATTGGCCAAAATGAAATATAAAGATGAAGGGCTAGTAGAATTCAATAGGCTCAGAGAACAGAGGTTGCAAACTCTGCCTCTGGACTTATTAGCTACTACCCCAACAACCCAGTCAAGCGAGCCTGAACAACAAATTGTTGACAAACCTCCTGCTATGGAGAAGATTCCCGAGAAAGGAAAAGAGCCAGAACAGGAGACAGAGCAGGAGAAAGAGAAGAAACAGGGCAGTGAACATATTGATATAGATACTCAGATTGACCCCAAACTCCTCAAAGAATGGCAACAATTTGACTCCATTATAAGCAATCCCGAGACTTCACAAGGGTTCAACACACCTCAAGTAACAGTCGGTCAAGAGACAACGACAACTACGGTTCCAATTGAAGGGACCAGAAGCCTACCTACCAGTAAAGATGTATAAATAATTCCTAAGGATCCATCCGATCAGATTGTTTTGCAGATAGAAGACATACCACCATTAGATGTCTTTTACAGTCCCAAACACAGGGTTGTAGTGAAAAGACAAAGGAAAAGGAGAAGACTTGATCAATCTTCCCTTTTACCAGCACAAACAGAGATGGCTAATGTGGTGTGGAAGGAGGAATTTAATCCTTCCGATGACCTCACAAAACTTTCTCAGTATGCTGGAGCCTATTCGGAAGCCACTATGGATAAAGCCTCGGAATTAAGCAATCTACTTAAGGAAAAAGACCAAACAATTGTTTCATTGCAGTAACAGGTGTTCGAAAGACAACAAAAAATAGAACAGTTAGAATAGAAACTATCAACACATCAGCAGATAAACAATCAATTAAATGAGCAATTGCTCAAGGAGAAGCAGAGGATAGACTTAAGCGCAGTACAGAAACAAAAGAAATTATCTGAAGCATTGGCCAGGTTGAAGACAATGAATGAACAAATGAGTAAGACGAAAGATGAGAAAATCACTCAACTATCACACCAAGTAGAAAAGTTCAAGAGTCTTCCTCAACCAGCAGATTTCAGGTCCGAAGCTCTCCAGATCAATAAAGCATTGATTACACAGCTAAAACTGCTATGTCATAACATTTCTCTGGTTGAGCCCCTCTGTGAAATTACTGCATCAATAGTTGACAAATCAGTCGATGCCAGGCAGGATTTGGAACAGGCCGATGAGACTTTAACCAACTTTCTTGCTTGGCAAGACACCAGTGAAGGGCAAGCCGTGAATCTGCCTAAAATTCTAGAATCACACAAAGAAATCCTTTTCCTAGAATGGCAGTCACAACTGATGAAGGCAGAAAGAGAAACCTCAAGATGCAGATTATCAACCAGTAATTTAATTGAGTTAATCAATGACACTCTTTATCTGTCTAACTTGATTTCACAGTGCACTCCAGGTAAACTACCATCAGCCAGCATTAGAACAAACATGCAATCAAGAATTGGAGAAGAATGGAAGATTAATCGCCGGCATCCAAAGTTTAACTTGGGATACCTTTTGGTTTTTCTTAGTTAAACCATACAGTCAAAGGGCCGCACTCAAACGTTTAACCGATGTGATCAGTTTCATGATTCCCGAAATCCATGATGCCACACACTCAGCCCAACTGCATTCTCGTCTCAGTTGCCCTCCAAAATTGCAACCAATGCTTGCTATCTGCCAGCTCAAGCCAAAGGAAGATCATTCGAAACAATGAATCATGCTGCCGACTGCAAACAAGCCTATTTTGAGGAGATACTCATGATTTAGTTGTACCACCTAATGGCACTTTTATTTCGTAATTAGTTAGCCTAGTTAGTATTTATAGGCCCTTTCATGCTTTTAGAAAGGGTCTTCAGTTTTTGTATAAACTCAAATTAGTAAGTCACACTATTGTGCTTCTGACATATTTTTTTATAAACACTGGGCCAGTATTCTGAATTTTAACGAAGAAAGCTTTGATGAGATGTGCACTATTGCCTTGTTGTGGAAGTGTTTCTAAGTTAGAAGAAGGAATTTGAATGCGATTGATATCAGGAGTGATCCAAATAACATATGGTACTATTATATATGCTCTTGCTTCATTCTTTCATGTGAATCCGCATTTATTTAATCTTGCTATCATTGGATATATGTATGTGTTTTAACAGTAGTCCTGATACTTATCACTATTGAATGTCTAAGGAGTGTTATTCTTTCAATCATATTTATGTCTATGGTATATATGAAGAATAGTGTAATAATGTTTTCATCATTACTTTGTTCAACTACTTGAACAAAGTAATTATCATATGAATAAATGTCTTTGTTTACCAATAGAGTCATCTATATGCCTGTTTGTAGATAAAGATCATCAAAAGTTACACTAAAGCAGAAATTTCCCGGGATAGGATAGTTGTTCATAATTTTATTTTTTAGATTAAATCATTCATTCATTATCATTATATATTAGAGAATCAACCACTTATCCGTCCTACTTATCAATCATTGGGAAACTGGTCCCATTATTTCCAGTCGGAGCCACCACACCAAACGGAAAAGGAGCTGCCTTTAAGGTCCGGACCGGGTGGTTTTCCCCGATGTTGTTGCAGCGATTTTCGAGGCATCAACACTTCCATATCATCCTTGAAAAAAATATGATTTTTAATATGTACCCCATAAAACACAATCTTCACCCAAAAACATTATCATACTTAACAAAACAAAAACCGTTATAAACAAATAAACTTTTTCAAAACTATAAACTCCTCGTACAAATAAAACCCTTTTCCTTTTTCAATTCTATTTTGAAAAAAATATCTTTAAAAATCCCATACACCTTTTTCATACCATGATTCCATACCACTTTTCATTATATAATTTATTTTTTTTAAATCCCCAACTTAAAAAAAACAACTAAACTTTTAATATGCGGCTTTATATACTCTCTTAATAAACTTCTTTATTATTTTTATACAACAAAATAATCACTTTTCAAAAAACAAACTTCATAGCGTAAACCATGTTTTCAATATATTTACGCCATAAGGCGTTTCCCTCTGAAATGAACTTTCCTAAAATCTACTTGTCATCCTTATGTGCCGTTAGATTATGTGTTAGACGATTAGAGGATTGTTAATCGTTGATCAAAGGAAGGTAGTTGAGTGGTTGGAACTATTCACGATATTTACTTGATCAGTATTCAACTTTCTGAGTGCTCGGAGAAAAAATCTTGAGTGGTTGGAACTGTTCACGATATTTACTTGATCAGTTTTCAACTTTCTGAGCGCTCAGAGAAAAAATCCATTACTGTTTCCTCCCTGGCTATTGCATGAGCAGCTCAAGGAGTGTCCCAAATGGATTATATAGAGAATCATGGCGGTGCAAGGGCTCCTTTATCAAGGTTATCTTCAGGCCACACTTACTACATACTGGAATCTCTGCAAGGCGTTACAACTCTTCCCCTTTACCATTCTCATCAACATCGTTGCCTTCCTCAGCGTTTTCTCTCCGCTAATCTGTCCCCATTCACATGGGAGGTAGGGCAATGTCGCCTACCCTTTCTCCTCGATTGGTACCCGTGACCTCAGAGACACGATGATTAGGGATCCCTACAGACAACCCATTACTGACAGAGAACCCACTTTGAATATTATGAATTATGGGGCAGAACCTATTGGATATTCCATTGGCCATTTGCAGAGCTTGAACCGGTCTGTGAATCCAACTCAGCAATATCAACAACGAGAATTTGTTAATCAAACATCACCTCCACCTCAAATCTATCAACATCAGTCACACCAACAAGAGGTATCTGTTTTTCTTTTTCAAATTTCCATTCTAGATTGTGCAATGTATCCATCCTTTTTCATTCACTTCTTAGCCTCTCAACTTTGAACTTTGTTTTCTGATTCAGTAGTGTATCCTTTCTTTTTATACCTTTTCTTATTGTGCCAGAAAAGTTGTTTACTGTTTCAGTAATTTGTCCATTCTTTTTGTTTACTAATTGAGCAATTTTTGATATTGTGGGAGCCTTTATCACTGTTGAGGGAAATACCACATTCACTAGGCATTAAAACAACCTCTCTGTTGTCTTTCTGAGGCTGGGAAAATGTAGAGAGGTTGATCTTCATATTGGAAATTATAGAGCATACAAGGGGCCTCTGTAAAACTAAGGGACCTGCTATCTTTCTGAGGCTAGGAAAATGCAGAGAGGTTGATCTTCATATTGATTTGAGGCTGAGAGCCTGAAAGATTTGCCTGGGGTACCCTTTTCATCTTCTCTACTCTTGCTTCCCGTGCTGCCCTGACAGACCTCTGAAACGGGCTCCATCGAATCTCTGGGGGAAATTTCATCCATGGCTTTCCTGAATGTAGAAATGAGATCCAGATCAAATAAGGTCAAATATGAATCATCTGACGACAACTGCTGCGTCCAAATGGTTTTCATGATTGAATCTGCAGTAGTCAAGGGAGAATCCGCCCCAGAGGAAGAAAAGTCGTTCAGAAATCCATTGTCGTTGTCGAAATTTTTCTTCAGATTCGTGTTGGGTGTTGTTGAAGACACCTGCGAATTTTCGTCTGCGAAATGTCCAACCTATTTTAGGTGAATCTAAATCATGGATCATCTTTATAATTAAACCAAAACCCGTTTCCTGAATTTAAGTTGTTTAATCCATTTATCCCAGGGGAAAAGTTCAGTTTAGTAATGTGGGCTAAGTTCCTTTTTATTGCAATTTTGTTATTATACAGGAATAAATAACCTAAAGAGGAAGAACCCCGGGGATCAACGAACAGAGCGGGATGTTTCCATTTGTGCTGGTAAATTGTCTTCTGAGCAAATTCATCTATCTAAACTTGATGGAAATATCGCTTCTCCAGGTACTCAGTGTTCAGTTTACATTACAGTCTCCCATGCAACATTTCTTGCAAGTGCCTAGATGGGTAGATTCACGTGTTGGCTCCAGAAAAGTTTAGTTTATTAATGTGGACTAAGTTCTTTTGTTGCAATTTTGATGTAATTCAGGAACAAATGACCGAAAGAGGAACAACCCCGAGGATCAACCAACAGAGCAAGATGTTTCCACTTCTGGTGGTAAATTCTCTTCTATATGGATTCATGTGCCCAATTTTGATGGAAATATCGCTTCTCCAGGTACTGGTGTTCAGTCTGCTTTATAGTCTCCCATGCAACAATTTCTGCAAGTGCCTAGACATGTAGATTCATGTGTTTGTTTCAGAAAGTTTCAGTTTAGTAAGGTGGACTAAGTTCTTTTTTATTGTAAATTTGATGTAACACAGGAATAAATGACCGAAAGAGGATAAGCCCTCAGGATCAACCAACAGGGCAGGATGTTTCCACTTCTGGTGGTAAATTGTCTTCTTTACAAATTCATCTGCCCAACCTTGATGGAAATATCGCTTCTCGAGGTACTAGTGCTCAATATACTTTACAGTCTTCCGTGCAACAAATTCTGCAAGTGCATAGACGTGTAGATTCATGTGTTGAATCCAGAAAAGTTCAGTTTATTAATGCGGATTAAGTTCTATTTTGTTGCAATTTTGATGTAATTCAGGAACAAGTGACCCAAAGAGGAAGAGCCATGAGGATCAACCAGCAGAGCAGGATGTTTCCACTTCTGGTGGTAAATGGTCTTCTATGCAAATTCCTCTGCCTAACCTTGATGGGAATATCTCTTCTCCAGGTACTGGTATTCAGTATATTTTACAGCGTCCCATGCAACAAATTCTGCAAATGCCTAGACCTGTAGATTCATGTGTTGGCTGCAGAAAAGTTGTTCAGTTTATTAATGTGGACTAAGATCCTTTTTATTGCAATTATGATGTAATACAGGAACAAATGATCGAAAGCGGAAGAGCCCCAAGGATCAACCAATAGAGCAGGATGTTTCCACTTCTGGTGGTAAATTGTCTTCTATGCAAATTCCTCTGCCTAACCTTGATGGGAATATCTCTTCTCCAGGTACTGGTATTCAGTCTACTTTGCAGTGTCCCATGCAACAAATTCTGCAAGTGCCTAGGCCTGTAGATTCATGTGTTGGCTGTAGAAAAGTTGTTCAGTTTATTAATGTGGACTAAGATCCTTTTTATTGCAATTATGATGTAATACAGGAACAAATGATCGAAAGCGGAAGAGCCGTGAGGATCAACCAACAGTGCAGGATGTTTCCATTTCTGGTGGTAAATTGTCTTCTATGCAAATTCCTCTACCCAATCTTGATAGAAATATCGCTTCTCCAGGTACTAGTGTTCAGTCTACTTTATAGTCTACCATGCAACAAATTCTGCAAATGCCTAGACCTGTAGATTCATGTGTTGGCTCCATCTCTTCTATCTCCCTAACAGATGTGCCTGTGACACGACCCCTTATGGTGCCTCATCAATTAAGGATTGTTTATGGATATCAGTTGCTCAATTTTTACCTGAATGGCTGCTTTCATATGGTATTCCTTTGGATATCTTGGAAAATCTGGGAACATCACCTCTTCCATCACTTGATACCATATCTTAGTCATTGTCACCCAGTAATAATCCAATTTCGTCGACTGTGATCCCAAATATGCAACCTCGTCTAAGACAACCTGGTGTGGGATGCTTTCCTCGGAATCCACAGTACCAAATACAACCTTTTAACACTTCCTTGCCAATGCAGTCAGCCGTTCATCCATTTCAAAATGTGAGACAACCACCTTTGCAAATGCATCAAGGACAGACTGTTGGGCAGCCATCAAGAGGAACAAATTTAGGAGTCTAGAGGGTGCAGCTCCCTTAACTCCTGCTTTAATTCAACCCAATATCGAGGTGGCACATGAATTTAGATGCTTGGTACATTATGAACAGGGGGTTGTTGTGGCTGAATCATAAGCAAAGGGATAGGCCAGCATGTAAGGTTAACTATGCCAATTTGAAGTAATCGCCTCAATTCTTCAAAATCTCTGTTGAAGTGAACTGACACCCAAGGTCTCCTATCTTTTCTTATTCCCAAGTTTTTGTCTTTGTTTCCTCTTCCTCAACCTGTGTTTCTATTGAGAAAACTCATGCTGAAAATATAATTATAAAATTCACTTGCGGGTAATAAATGATAAGTCATTCATCATTAATAAATTATCTGAGTCAGAAAAAAAAACACACACACACACACATAGAGGGAAAAGAGTAAGGGAAAAGTGAGTTCCATTGGAAGATCGACAAAATTAATCCAAACACAAATAATGAAAAACAAATAACTCAAAACTATCTTAAAATTTTCCAGAGGTGCAAATATCTGGATATATAAAGAATGCCTCGGAGGCTGGAAGAAACGAGTTTGACTTATATATATAATTTTGCAGAGACAGAGCAAGAAATAGGATTTTGCAAAGGTACATGTTTTGAATCTTTTCTATCTTAAAAAAAGTAAAAACATTGCCAAAATAAATGGGTATGTTATGCACACTATAAAAATCATGAGACATAAATGTTTGCCCTGGATAAAGAAATGATATCTCAATGCGTTTTTTAGAGATTAAAATGTTTGAAATTGCAGTAATGTTTGTTCACACTAATTTTCCACAAATGAAGAAAAAGAAAAAAATACTTCTTTCGAAAAAAGGTGACTGAAAGTATGAAAATGCATGATTGAATTTGCTAAGAAGCTTCTACTCCTTTTCACAGAGACAGGGAGCACATACATCCTTGACAGAGGCCACGTATACTAATTGTTTATGTAATATGGACCTCATTGTAATGACATGGAGGAGCGTATTGCCCAAGTCACGTATGGCAAAGAAGACCAATCCTTGCACACCGATGGCGTCACATAGTTTTTTTCCCAGGACAACGCAGTCTCAAAGGCTCCCATGGATGAGGGTTAGGTTAGATATTCACGATTTTAGGGTTTTACTAATAAAAATCATGTAACAAACCCTTATTAATCTTAATTAAAATTTTAATGAATGAAAAACTGACTTCAAAATTAAGTAACCCCTCACTAAATATTTGGCAAGGAAAAATACATATTTCTTTGACTAAAATATGATAGTGCTCATCGTATGAATAAAAGTGGAGTTTAAACCATTTTAAAACAAATAGAGTTCCCACCTTTGCATGAGAAACCATGAGTAAAGATTATAATGATTCGTGAGAATGCATGTTAATCTTGGATCTTTGAAGGAGGTGTTAGGTGTTCTGTGCCCAAGGATTAACCTGGAAGGCTCACACTATAATGTGCAAGGAGACAAAGTGAAAAACTTGATTCTGGAACAAAAGATACTTAAACATTTTGACATAACCCTCATTTTTTTCATGCAGCCAGACTTGCAATTTTATGAGCAAGAAAAAATATATTAATAAGTCTCAGTGCATTTATTCGAATTCTGAGTTGGAGAAAGAATTTCAGACCAAATGCAAATTCCTCTGCCTAACCTTGATGGGAATATCTCTTCTCCAGGTACTGGTATTCAGTATATTTTACAGCGTCCCATGCAACAAATTCTGCAAATGCCTAGACCTGTAGATTCATGTGTTGGGTGCAGAAAAGTTGTTCAGTTTATTAATGTGGACTAAGATCCTTTTTATTGCAATTATGATGTAATACAGGAACAAATGATCGAAAGCGGAAGAGCCCCGAGGATCAACCAACAAAGCAGGATGTTTCCACTTCTGGTGGTAAATTGTCTTCTATGCAAATTCCTTTGCCTAAACTTGATGGGAATATCTCTTCTCTAGGTACTGGTATTCAGTCTACTTTGCAGTGTCCCATGCAACAAATTCTGCAAGTGCCTAGGCCTGTAGATTCATGTGTTGGTTGCAGAAAAGTTGTTCAGTTTATTAATGTGGACTAAGATCCTTTCTATTGCAATTATGATGTAATAGAGGAACAAATGACCGAAAGCGGAAGAGCCCTGAAGATCAACCAACAATGCAGGATGTTTCCATTTTTGGTGGTAAATTGTCTTCTATGGAAATTCCTCTGCCCAACCTTGATAGAAATATCGCTTCTCCAGGTACTGGTGTTCAGTCTACTTTACAGTCTACCATGCAAAAAATTTTGCAAATGCCTAGACCTGTAGATTCATGTGTTGGCTCCATCTCTTCTACTCCTTAACAGATGTGCTTGTGACACGACCCCTGATGATGCCTCATCAATTAAGGATTGTTTATGGATATCAGTTGCTCAATTTCGTACCTGAATGGCCGCTTTCATATGGTATTTCTTTGGATATCTTGGAAAATCTGGGAACACCACCTATTCCATCACTTGATACCATATCTCAGTCATTGTCACCTAGTAACAATCCAATTTTGTCGACTGTGATCCCAAATATGCAACCTCGTCTAAGACAACCTGGTGTGAGATGCTTTCCTTGGAATCCACATCACCAACTGCAACCTTTTAACACTTCCTTGTCAATGCAGTCAGCCGTTCATCCATTGCAGAATGTGAGACAACCACCTTTGCAAATGCATCTAGGACAGACTGTTGGGCAGCCATCAAGAGGAAGAAATTTAGGAGTCTGGAGGGGTGCAGCTCCCTTAACTCCTACTTTAATCCGACCCAATATCGAGGTGGCACAGGAATGTCGATGCTTGGTACATTATGAACAGGGGGTTGTTGTGGCTGAATCATAAGCTAAGGGATAGGCTAGCATGTAAGTTTAACTATGCCAATTTGAAGTAATCACCTCAATTTTTCAAAATCTCTATCAAAGTGCACTGAAACCCGAGGTCTCCTATCTTTTCTTATTCCCAAGTTTTTGTCTTTGTTTCCTCTTCCTCAACCTTTGTTTCTATTGAAAAAACTCATGCTGAAAATATAATTATAAAATTCACTTGTAGGTAATAAATGATAAGTCATTCATCATTAATAAATTATCCGAGTTAGAAAAAAAAAAAACGCACACAAAGGGAAAAGAGTAAGGGAAAATGGAGTTGCATTGGAAGATCAACAAAATTAATCCAAACACAAACAATGAAAAACAAATAACTCAAAACTCTCTTAAAATTTTCCAGAGGTGCAAATATCTGGATATATAAAGAATGCCTCAGAGGCTGGAAGAATCGAGTTTGACTTATATATATAATTTTGCAGAGATAGAGAAAGAAATAGAATTTTGCACAGGTACATGTTTTGAATCTTTTCTATCTTAAAAAAAGTAAAAACATTGCCAAAATAAATGGGTATGTTATGTACACTATAAAAATCACGAGACATAAATGTTTGCCCTTGATAAAGAAACGATATCTCAATGCGTTTTTTAGAGATTAAAATGTTTGAAATTGCAGTAATGTTTTTTCACACTAATTGTCCGCAAACGAAGAAAAAGAAAAAGAAATTATTCATTCTAAAAAAGGTGACTGAAAGTATGGAAATGCATGATTGAATTTGCTAAGCAGCTTCTGCTCCTTTTCACAGAGACAGGGAGCACATACATCCTTGACGGAGGCCACGTATACTAATTGTTTATGTAATATGGACCTCATTGTAATGACATGGAGGAGCGTATTGGCAAAGTCACGTATGGCAAAGAAGACCAATCCTTGCACACCGATGGTGTCACATAGTTTCTTTCCCAAGACAACGCAGTCTCAAAGGCTCCCATGGATGAGGGTTAGGTTATATATTCATGATTTTAAGGTTTTACTAATAAAAATCATGTAAAAGACCCTTATTAATCTTAATTAAAATTTTAATGAATGAAAAACTGACTTCAAAATTAAGTAACCCCTCACTAAATATTTGGCAACGGAAAATACATATTTCCTTAACTAAAATATGATAGTGCTCATCGTATGAATAAAAGTGGAGTTTAAACCATTTTAAAACAAATATAGTTCCCACCTTTGCATGAGAAACCATGAGTAAAGATTATAATGATTCGTGAGAATGCATGTTAATCTTGGATCTTTGAAGGAGGTGTTAGGTGTTCTGTGCCCAAGGATTAACCTGGAAGGCTCACACTATAATATGCAAGGAGACAAAGTGAAAAACTTGATTTTGGAACAAAAGATACTTAAACATTTTGATATAACCCTCATTTTTTTTCATGCAGCCAGACTTGCAATTTTATGAGCAAGAAAAAATATATTATTAAGTCTCGGTGCATTTGTTCGAATTCTGAGTCAGAGAAAGAATTTCAGACCAAATGCAAATTCCTCTGCCTAACCTTGATGGGAATATCTCTTCTCCAGGTACTGCTTTTCAATATATTTTACAGCGTCCCATGAAACAAATTCTGCAAATGCCTAGACCTATAGATTCATGTGTTGGCTGCAGAAAAGTTGTTCAGTTTATTAATGTGGACTAAGATCCTTTTTATTGCAATTATGATGTAATACAGGAACAAATGATCGAAAGCAGAAGAGCCCCGAGGATCAACCAACAGAGCAGGATGTTTCCACTTCTAGTCGTAAATTGTCTTCTATGCAAATTCCTCTGCCTAACCTTGATGGCAATATCTCTTCTCCAGGTACCGGTATTCAGTCTACTTTGCAATGTCCCATGCAACAAATTCTGCATGTGCCTAGGCCTGTAGATTCATGTGTTGGCTGCAGAAAATTTGTTCAGTTTATTAATGTGGACTAAGATCCTTTTTATTGCAATTATGATGTAATACAAGAACAAATGACCAAAAGCAGAAGAGCTGTGAGGATCAACCAACAGTGCAGGATGTTTCCATTTCTGGTGGTAAATTGTCTTCTATGCAAATTCCTCTGCCCAACCTTGATAGAAATATCGCTTCTCCAGGTACTGGTGTTCAGTCTACTTTACAGTCTACCATGCAACAAATTCTGCAAATGCCTAGACCTGTAGATTCATGTGTTGGCTCCATCTCTTCTATCTCCTTAACAGATGTGCCTGTGACACGACCCCTTATGATGCCTCATCAATTAAGGACTGTTTATGGATATCAGTTGCTCAATTTCGTACCTGAATGGCCGCTTTCATATGGTATTCCTTTGGATATCTTGGAAAATCTGGGAACATCACCTATTCCATCACTTGATACCATATCTCAGTCATTGTCACCTAGTAACAATCCAATTTTGTCGACTGTGATCCCAAATATGCAACCTCGTCTAAGACAACCTGGTGTGGGATGCTTTCCTCGGAATCCACAACACCAACTGCAACCTTTTAACACTTCCTTGCCAATGCAGTCAGTCGTTCATCCATTGCAGAATGTGAGACAACCACCTTTGCAAATGCATCCAGGACAGACTGTTGGGCAGCCATCAAGAGGAAGAAATTTAGGAGTCCGGAGGGGTGCAGCTCCCTTAACTCCTGCTTTAATCTGACCCAATATCGAGGTGGCACAGGAATGTCGATGCTTGGTACATTATGAACAGGGGGTTGTTGTGGCTGAATCATAAGCTAAGGGATAGGCTAGCATGTAAGGTTAACTATGCCAATTTGAAGCAATCACCTCAATTTTTCAAAATCTCTGTTGAAGTGAATTGACACCCGAGGTCTCCTATCTTTTCTTATTCCCAAGTTTTTGTCTTTGTTTCCTCTTCCTCAACCTTTGTTTCTATTGAAAAAACTCATGCTGAAAATATAATTATAAAATTCACTTAGGTAATAAATGATAAGTCATTCATCATTAATAAATTATCCGAGTAAAAAAAAACACACACACAATTTAGGGAAAAGAGTAAGGGAAAAGGGAGTTGCATTGGAAGATCGACAAAATTAATCCAAACACAAACAATGAAAAACAAATAACTCAAAACTCTCTTAAAATTTTCCAGAGGTGCAAATATCTGGATATAGAAAGAATGCCTCAGAGGCTGGAAGAATCGAGTTTGACTTATATATATAATTTCGCAGAGACAGAGCAAGAAATAGAATTTTGCACAGGTACATGTTTTGAATCTTTTCTATCTTAAAAAAAGTAAAAACATTGCCAAAATAAATGGGTATGTTATGCACACTATAAAAATCATGAGACATAAATGTTTGCCCTGGATAAAGAAATGATATCTCAATGTGTTTTTTAGAGATTAAAATGTTTGAAATTGCAGTAATGTTTGTTCGCACTAATTGTCCACAAACGAAGAAAAAGAAAAAAATTATTCATTCTAAAAAAGGTGACTGAAAGTATGAAAATGCATGATTGAATTTGCTAAGAAGCTTCTGCTCCTTTTCACAGAGACACAGGGAGCACATACATCCTTGAAAGAGGCCACGTATACTAATTGTTTATGTAATATGGACCTTATTGTAATGACATGGAGGAGCGTATTGCCCAAGTCACGTATGGCAAAGAAGACCGATCCTTGCACACCAATGGCGTCAGATAGTTTTTCTCCCAGGACAACGTAGTCTCAAAGGCTCCCATGGATGAGAATTAGGTTAGATATTCATGATTTTAGGGTTTCAGTAATAAAAATCATGTAACAAACCCTTATTAATCTTAATTAAAATTTTAATGAATGAAAAACTGACTTCAAAATCAAGTAACCCCTCACTAAATATTTGGCAAGGAAAAATACATATTTCTTTGACTAAAATATGATAGTTCTCATCGTATGAATAAAAGTGGAGTTTAAACCATTTTAAAACAAATAGAATTCCCACCTTTGCATGAGAAACCATGAGTAAAGATTATAATGGTTCGTGAGAAAACATGTTAATCTTGGATCTTTGAAGGAGGTGTTAGGTGTTATGTGCCCAAGGATTAACCTGGAAGGCTCACACTATAATGTGCAAGGAGACAAAGTGAAAAGCTTGATTCTGGAACAAAAGATACTTAAACATTTTGACATAACCCTCATTTTTTTCATGCAGCTAGACTTGCAATTTTATGAGCAAGAAAAAATATATTATTAAGTCTCGGTGCATTTGTTCGAATTCTGAGTCAGAGAAAGAATTTCAAACCAAAATTACGACCATGCCAAGAAACATTAACCAAATACAGGGAATAGGGTAATGTAGGGATGAACAACTCAAAGCAATTTTCAGTTCATCAATGCATGAAAACCATTTATGGCATACTTGGTAACTTGATACGCTGAGGGGAAAAAATGGCTGCAACGCAATAGAGTCTGATTCTCATTTGGTTCTCCAACGTGGAGCAAGTTTTTCCCAAATTTATTTGGGAATAATGGAACATGCAAGTTGAGGATGCAAACTACCCCTAAAAGCCCATAGGAGGTTGAAAAATGGAGTGTGGAGGTAGAGGCCATCAAGTTAGTAGGAGAGTTAATGCAGGAGTAAAGCTCAGCGCAAAGGGTTGTGAGTTGTATAGACAAACCGATATACAATGCAGGTTATACATTTGTCATGTCATACTTGAAAATGAATACAATGATGCCATAACCGTAGGGATAACGAATGCGCGTAGTCTAACGAGGCGGAGGAGTTGCTCGGAAAGTTATGGAAATTTCAATTATATCTGGAGAAAATCTGATAAGGATTTTTGTAAATCTAAGCTATAGTTGTTAAACTTTAAAATTTTAGGTGTTTTAGACGTTTTTGATGGTGCTGAATCTATTTCCACCATCAAAAACACGATTCAAACACTGCCTTTAAAAAAAATTGAAATTTTTTTACCCAAATTTCGACCGCTTTTAACTGTCCGAACAATTCCTCCACCTCAGTAGACAACTCGTGACAAACGACTCAATAAACCAATACAAATAGTCAGGATATCTCGCCATTAGGACGAGGAGCGAAATCTACCATTAAATGAAGACCTTGAACAATGGGCTATGCATTCAACATGGAGCATGACCAAAAACAACGTGGCATTCCATACGGTCTTGCCTGGTGACTGACAAGGCTAGATGGACCAATCTCATTGCAAAAAAATACATGCATCCATTACTAGATTGACCATCATATGGCTCATTGTAACCAATTTTCATTTCACTTTAATAACAACTATAACCAACATAACCTACATCAACATGTCAATCTTACGGACGATTGTTTTCTCATTTAATATTGGTGCCTTGGTTAAAATGCACATAAATAATATATCAAATCACTGTTGAACATTGCCATGGATTTTACAATGAAAACCTTAATAAATTATCACCTTTCTTTCTATTTATTTCACTAGGTCAAACAAAATATAGATTTATGAATGCATGATATAATCTCAACGTAGCATAAAAAACTTTCAAAATCATTAAATTCATGTAGATTCATGTGTTGGCTCCATCTCTTCTATCTCCTTAACAGATGTGCCTGTGACACGATCCCTTATGATCCCTCATCAATTAAGGACTGTTTATGGATATCAGTTGCTCAATTTCGTACCTAAATGGCCGCTTTCATATGGTATTCCTTTGGATATCTTGGAAAATCTGGGAACATCACCTATTCCATCACTTGATACCATATCTCAGTCATTGTCACCCAGTAACAATCAAATTTCGTCGACTGTGATCCAAAATATGCAACCACGTCTAAGAAAACCTGGTGTGGGATGCTTTCCTCGGAATCCACAGCACCAACTGCAACCTTTTAACACTTCCTTGCCAATGCAGTCAGTCGTTCATCCATTGCAGAATGTGAGACAACCACCTTTGCAAATGCATCCAGGACAGACTGTTGGGCAGCCATCAAGAGGAAGAAATTTAGGAGTCCGGAGGGGTGCAGCTCCCTTAACTCCTGCTTTAATCCGACCCAATATCGGAGCAACATTCCCTGGGGGTGCAGCTCCCTTAACGCCTGTTTCAATTCCACCCAATGTCGGAGCAACATTTCATGGGAATGCAGCTCCCTTAACTCCTGCTTCAACGCCACCCAATGTCGGAGCAACATTTCCTGGGCATGCAACTCCCTTAATACCTGTTTCAACCCCACCCAATGTCGGAGCAACTTTTCCTGGGGGTGCAGCTCCCTTAACTCCTGTTTCAACCCCACCCAGTGTCAGAGCAACTTTTCCTGGGGTTTCAGCTCCCTTATCTCAGGTTTCAATCCCACCAAGTGTCCCAGCAGCATTTCGTGGGGGTGCAACCCCCTTAACTCCTGTTCCCATCACCTCTCGCCCCAATCCGACCCAATTGCAGAATAAATTCCAGCAGCGAGTTCATGAGAAATAAGTCCCCAACCCTTCCCAGAAACATAAGGAGTAACATCCCCTTACCAATGCAATCAGTGGCTCGTCCATTGCAGAATGTTAGACATCTACCTCTGCAAATGCATCTAGGACAGGTTGTTGGGCCGCCATCAATGTCACAGTCGTTACCATCAGAGACTCCATGCAGTAGCAATTGCGCAGGAAACAACTTAGGAGTCCTTGGAGCGACATGTCCCAGCAGTGCAGTTTCCTCAACTCTGACCCAAATCCGACTTGATGCCACTGCAACAGAGCAACATGTCCCGACCCCAATCCAACCTGATGCCCCTGCAACACAGCAACATGTCGCAGCCCCTATTCGACCTAATGCCCCTGCAACAGAGCAACATGTCCCAAGGTGCAGTTCCATTAACTCTAGGCCCAATCCAACTCAATGCCAGAGCAACACGCCCTAGGAATGCAGTTCCATTAACTCCAAACTCGTTCCATTAACTCCAAACCCAATCCGATTAACATGTCCCAAGGGTGCGGCTCCATTAACCCGATCCCAAAGCAACATTATTCCATAAAAACTGTTCCATTTACTTCAATCGCAATACTATCAACATGTCCCAAGGGTGTAGTTCTATTAATTGTAGCCCCAATGTGACCCAATTCTAGACCAACATGTCCCAAGGGTGCAATTCCATTAACTTCTACCATGATCCAACCTGATCCCAATGCAACATATCCCATAAATATTGTTCCATTAGCTCCAACCCCAATCCGACCTGATCCCAGAATAAATTCTAGTCAGTCCCAAAGTAGATATTGAAGATGGTTTAAGGAGAAATAATTCCCCAACTCCTACCAGAAACATGGAGGATATTGCTTTCAAGCCATGCAAGAGACAAGGGAAACATCACAGGCCTAATTACCCAAAAGGCCTAGAATTACAAAGGGCTGTCAGAAGATATCAGGATTAAATATCCATCATTGAAGGCTACATGGAAGAGTAGGTTGTTTCCTCATTTTCATAAAGATTGTAACTGCACCATCCATAGAAAGAGAATAGTCTTTCAGTAGCAAAAATTGCAACAATACTTAGAACATGTGAACATTGCAAATTTTTATGAGGCAGCGAGCAATAATCTTCTACATTCCATTGATTATCACTCCTTTCCATTTGTTAATCACATTCCATTGATTATCACTCCTTTCCATTTGTTAATCACATTCCATTGATTATCACTCCTTTCCATTTGTTAATCACATTCCATTGATTATCACTCCTTTCCATTTGTTAATCACATTCCATTGATTATCACTCCTTTCCATTTGTTAATCACATTCCATTGATTATCACTCCTTTCCATTTGTTAAGCAAGCAATTTTATATTTCTATAGATCTTAGTCTCATTTAATCATGAAGTTGACAGCCTTCTATTTCAAAGCATAGAATCAATCTTGACGCTTGATCACTATTATGTGAATGATGATTGCAGCATTTTAATCCATTACCTGTGCACTCTTTAATCTCTTTTTAGTGATGAAGAAGGGGAAGAGGTTGAGGTGCTTGATTGTGCCTCATGACATGACAAAGGATTCCATGCTTATTTAATAAAGAATATAACCAATGGTTAGATAGTTCTCTTGATTTTCATTCATTATTCCGTGGTGAGATGTTCAGAGCTGGTTTGTGGATTTAACTGAAATTTAATTAATATCAATGATGCTTAATATTCTATTGCTTTTACATAAAATATTCGGTTGTTTTTATTTTCTATGTTTACCAATTATGTATATGATTTTATTTCACTTTTAATAATTTACTCATTTCAAAGGAAAAAGAAATGGACAAGTCTACCGAGGCGGAGGAATTGCCCAGACGGTCAAAAGTGGCCGGAATCCGGGCAAAAAAAAAATCAACAAATCTTGCAGAAGCAGTGTTTAAATCATGTTTCTGATGGTGGAAATAGATTCAGCACCATCAAAAACATTTGGGTACCCAAAATCTTAAAGTTTGACAATTGTAACCTGGATTTACAAAAATCCCTGCCATAATTTATCAAAATATTGCCAGAATTTCCATGATTTTCAGGGCAAAAAAACAGTCTAGTTAGACTATCGCAAAATGAATAATACAGAGCTTCAATCCTTCATTGGAAAGTAGCAATTTGCAGCACCACCACTCTTGGTTTCTAATTTGTATGTATTTTATTGTTTTTTTATGGTGATGTGATGGTTCTATGATGTCTTATATTTTGACCAATAGTTTAAGGAGAGAATTTTGATTTTGATTTTTGGTGTGATTTCTCTTTTGGAGTATCTTGTTTTCTCTTTAAGAATCAACTGTTTTTACAATGTTGTTAGTCCCTTTACAATGTTACAAGTCTTTCCCCTTTGGGTTGTAAAGACTATAGTATTCTATTTTTGTTTTTTAATTAATTAGTTACAAAAAATGATGATATACCATTGTTTAAATTAAAGTTTTGTCGAAATCACATATTGCATTTCACATTATACCTTATGTTTAAGTCTGAGACTTTATTTAACCTCTTCCCAAGATAGATATCCAATTCTTCAACCCATATATCTTATGTTATAAGTTACATTTTGCTTAACATTTTTTCACAAATAAACTAATGCTAGCATTAGTTTACTAACATTAAATGTTTTCATGAGTATCCCTCGAACTTGATGTTTCTTTGCACCATTTTAAACTTTCCACCACCTTGTAAGTTTTATGACTTCTAGACTTTGTTTATAACATGAAATGTTTGACAAGTGTTAAAAATCCGAAAGACAAAAATATTTTTGCCTTTAAATATTGGTACACATTTAAGAATATTTCTATAATTTTGGTTGTTTACAACATTTAGAAAAAGTGAATAGATATGTTGATATTTAGGTCATTGACGTAATGCACACACTACATGGATAATGGATTTACTCACTTTATGCCTTACAGCGTTTCCTTTGCAACATCTGGTGCAAATGCTTGTATAATGGCTCTTTGAAATGTTCCCTCTCAAACTTACGAAGGGCTTTAAAAAATTACGCATGTGAACTTTCACGAATATTCGAGGTCCCTTTTGAAATGAGACTTCTCACGGCCACGCTAACTTCTTCGATGACATGGAGAGGGTTGTTCACGGCCACGCTAACTTCTTCGACAACGTGGCGAGGGTTGTTCACGGCAGCTGAGGCTGCTCCTCAATCTTATGGCTTTTATATAATTATTTGTTAAGCAGAATAGGAAAGTTACAAACTTTATGCCGACAATATGAGTTGGTGCCTCACACAAACGTAACTTTTTTGGCCTCATACTTTGACACACACTACATTAACCTAATCACAGAGTATATAAATTTCAAACTTATGTATCATGTTATTTTTATATAAAGTTCAAATTTACTAAATATAGATCATGTTATTTTTAACTTGATTCGACTCAATTCTAAGCTCATGCAAAATTACATTAGAATTTACCAAATATAAATTGGAATAAAACTAAGTCAACTCAATTCTCCATACATTACATGCATGTAGGAGTAATTTATTATTTCCAACAACAAAAAAATCCATTGAAAAATAGCTCTCTAAATACTAAGGACCAGATTCATACTATAGAGCTTAAGAAGAGCTCGTTTTTTGAGAGCGAAGAGCTAAGTTCGGACCAGTGGTCTATGAAGATAAAGTTGCTTATGCCCCCTCATTATGTCCATTGCTTTCTTTAAATGCTCCACGCAACGTATAGTCAAAGACGAGTATGTTGTTATAAATGTGACACTTTGGGCCATTGAAGCGGTTTATGAGATGGCTTTACAATTTGTTTGGAGTTTGATGTCAAGATTCCACTAATCTTGTTGAGATATTAATCTCATTGTAAGTTAGGTGTCATCACATTTGATTATGTTGTTCGTTAGGTGTTATAGACACTAAAGTTTTACTTGAGTTCTACTCCATAGGTGTCGAGTTTTACTTCAGTAATTTATTATTGATGTTTACAATGTAATCTATTTAGCCATTTTGAATATTGAGAAGAGTAATCTCTACTCCACTTTTAGTTTTTCATTCTTTGTCATAGTATCAAAGCTTAGACTGTGTAAGACTTTTTGAGAGAGCGGCAAAGATAAAGTGGGGTTGCATAGACTCCCAAAGAAAACAACAAAGGAGAACAAGCTAAAGTTTTTGCGTGAAAGGTAACCGAAGTAACGCACCCTACAACCTTGAAGGCAAGGTTATTAATGCATACACAACTCACCAGATTGAGATGTGTGTTAGTCCAAAGCGTTACTAACACTCAACAATTAAACTAGAGCTCATGTTAGTTGAGAGTACTTACCGCTTTTCGACCTCATGCTAACGAAAAAGGTACAAGACAAAACACTCCATCTTTTTTAATGAAAAAGTCAAAGTTCACGAGTCTTAACAAGGCCACATAGCTGGCATTCCCGGCCACTTAGTTTAATAAAATATTTTCGTGTCATTGATGTAGAGTCAATGCAAGAAGCATGGACGGCCATGTCCAATAATCAAAGGAATGCAGTTACTGAACTCAGAAAGAAAGAACACAGAGCCAAATGTTGGATACAAAACTCAGTCAATGACTCTATTTTCGACAAGATAACTGGCACATCCAGAACACATGAAGCTTGGAAAATCTTGAAAGTTGCATATAAAGGTAATGATACAATGAAGACAGTTAAATTACAGACATTGAGAGCACAATTTGAAACCCTAAAGATGACTGACACAGAAAATGTGGATTAGTTCATGACTAGAGTCATGGGAATAATCAATCAGATCAAGCTCACTGGTGAAACCATTTCAGATCAGAAATTTGTTCAAAAATTCCTTCAAAGCCTGCCCAAGAAATATGACATGATTGTAATAGCCATTTTGGAATCCAAAGATTTTACAAATTTTTCAGTAGAACAATTTACTAGATCACTTCTTGCACATGAAACAAGACTCAACTTGGCAGAAGATTTTATGAAACAAGCTTTCAAAGCACAAATTTATTTTTGTAGAGGCAAAGGATATAAAGGCGACAACAACAAGGCAGAGGCAAATCAGAACATCATCATGCAACAGAGCAGTGGAGACCTCCACAAAACCAAACTCAGAGAAGTATACCATGGAGCAAATCTAATGTCCAATGTTATTATTGCAAGAAATTTAAGCATTATGAACATGAATCCAGAAAGAAACAGCTGGATCAACAAAGTGGAAATGCACATCTCTCCAACAATGAAGGAGAATCCTCTGAAACAATGTTTCTTTCATGCCATATTTCTGAAGGCACTCACAACAAGGATCTTTGGTTACTAGAAAGTGGTTGCAACAATCATATGACAAGTAACAAAAACCTGCTTTCTTATCTTGATGCTTCCATAACATCAAAAATTACTCTTGGAGATCATTCTTGCATTAAAACTGAAGGAAAAGGTATTGTTCCTATTCTTACTAAACATAATCAACAAAAATACATTCCTAATGTTTATTATGTTCCAAATCTGAAGCATAACTTCATTAGTGTAGGACAACTAATAGAACATGGTTATGATGTAATATTTCAAGGGAACACATGTTATATCTATGACAAACATCCCAATAGAAGACTGATAGAAAAGGTTAAAAAAACCAAGAATAGGATGTTTCCTTTGACTCTTAGAAGTCGAAATCTCTCACTGTCTTTTGTCCACAATGTGTCAAAAATAGTTGAGTCTTAGTACCATTCAATAGTCTAAGTCAGCTTCAAAAATATTCAATCGTCATTGGTCTCCCTACTATGAATAAAAAAGATTGTAATTGTGAAATTTTTGTTTTGTCCAAGCATAAAAGACACAGCTTTCCCACATCTTCCTCTAGAGAAAAAGAGCCTTTAGATCTTGTCCATACAGATATATGTGGCCCAATGTAGACATATTCTAGGAAGACATGGGTGTATTTTCTCAAAAAAAAATTAGATACATTCTCAAGGTTCAAAGAATTCAAGGCAGAAGCAGAAAAGCAAAGTGGAAAGTCTTTGAAAGTACTTAGATCTGATAGAGGAGGAGAGTACAACTCCAATGACTTCAAAGCATTTTCTCAACAACAAGAAATCTGTTAAAATTGGAAACTAGGGCCAAACTCCATGTGGGTTAGCTTATTTATGGCAGCTAATATTTTTATTGGATCCCTCTCGTCGAGAGGTGTAGGATTGATCCAAAGATCATCCGATTCCAATAGGTATTTTTGGAGATATGAATTTATTTCGATTATGTAATTATTATCAAGCCGACCAGCTCGTAAGTAGGCTCAAGAAGCCCAAACTTCATGTCTATTCAACCTATAAGCTTTAGTATAAATATAAGAGGATTTGATGTCATTTGTACATAATTCTTGAGTGATCTCCTCCTCTCCACGTCTTGGGTTTTTGGAGAAAGAGTGAGACACCAAGAGAAACACACGCTGGCCCAAATATGATGCCCTAGCCTACACGTTGTTCAAGACGCCCTAACATATCTGAACGCAGTCCTGTAATGGAGTCACCTAGCCACAGTAAGGGAAAACATTTACACGCTGGTCATACGCTGTTCAGGTAGACATTTACACGCTGGTCAGACACTGTTCAGGCAGACATATATACGCTGGTTGTGGAAACAGATATACGCTGTTCAGGCAGACATCACAATGGATAGGAGACAGTTATACGTTGTTCAATAAATAAATAAATAGATATATATATATATATATATATATATATATATATATATATATATATATATATATATATATATATATATATATATATATATATATATATATATACGCAGGGCTCCATACTCGCAGTTCATAAACTCTATATAGACGCAGCGTGAGGCAGACATATATACGCAGGTTGTGGAGACAGCTATACGACATCATGATGGATAGGAGACAGCTATACGTTGTTCAATATATATATATATATATACACGCAAGGCTCCATACTCATAGTACAGCATGGATATGGAACATGAAGTCGTAATCAATGTACGTAGCCACAGTCATGGGTTCATGGTTACGCTGTTCATTTATACAGTCAACGTGATGCCCTATACACAGGGCAGAGGACGCAGCGTATCAATGCATGTAAACACAGTCATGGTTATAGCCACAGTGAGGAAGAGGTAAATGTTGTCATGGTATTTCTATATGTATATATGTCAACATATGCGCTATATGTATATATTCCAGACATATGCGCTACAGTTAGCATGGTGAGCTCATATTTGGTTGAGCCTCACTAGATTGGTGCCAAGAATCTTCTGAGATGTCTTCAGGGCACAATCTCTCATGGATTGAGATACACTGCCGGAAATATGAAACTGCATGATTATTCGAATGCTGATTGGGCAGGCAGTGTGGAGGATCACTGGAGCACTTCTTAGTGCTGTTTCTCTTTGGATTCTGCTTCGATATCATGGATGAGCAGGAAGCAGAAGTCGGTTGTTATAAGCACTGCCGAGACTGGATACATATCTACGAGTATGATCTCATATGAAGCTACCTGGTTGGGGAAGCTCTTCAGTGAGTTGTTTGTACACATGATGAATACCACTGTGATTCTCTGTAACAACCAGAGGTGGGACTCGATTATTGAGGAATCCCGTATTCGACGATTGCTCCAGCAGATAGACATCATATACTACCTTATCTAGGATATGGTAAGTTGATGAGCAAGGAGGCTCCATCGCACTGAGATGATGTATAGGTCACTAAAGCCCCAGGGGAAAGATCAAATCTGTGATTTTCCTGAACGAGTTGGAGTCATCAAGAGACCCTTGT